>CM036629.1:14718500-16061500 GCA_020746105.1 Trogon surrucura
ATAAAAACCCGTGTCTTAGTGGTACCAATATGGAGGAAAGTGTTAAGGAACCAAAGGCACCCTAAACACTCTAAACCCCAACACTGGGTACCAGAGTTGAGAGAGCGAAAGTGAGGGATGAGGCTTTTCTTCTTCCCAAATTTTCCCTGTGTCTGTGGCACAAGTCCAACTCTACGTTAACTCTCCTTAGCACTTACAGCAGCTAATATTGTGCTATTCTACCTTCTTGCTCCCCTCTGGCTCGAGGGGCTAACTGAGCCAGCCAAATTTTCTCTGTTCCTCTCTCTAGCATACTACCTGGCTCTTCCTTTGGGAACCACCTACTACCTTCTGGTAGCAGGAGCTTGCATTCACACCTCTTTATCTCTGCTTTCTTGTACATGCTTGCTTTTTTTTTTCCCACCCTTGGCCAGAATGGGTCCTGCACTTCATGGTAGCACAATTGCTGTGGCGTAGAGCTGTTCCTTTCTCTTCCATGCTCCACCTGCACCATTTTATGTGAGGACCGACTCTGATGCTGGAGAGATGCAAAAGCTATGGCAGAGAATGGTTAAAATGTGATTGAAGAGCTGTAGGAAATGTGGAAGAGGCAGAAGGGTGGAATGGCATCATGGAAGGCAGAGGATCTCCTGTGGTCAGCTGCAGCGAGGTAAAATATCTACGTGTGCATCAGGTGGCATGAACTGGAGAGAATCTTTGTCATTCAGAAAACAAAAACCACTGAGTTTTTGGGGAGAAAAATGAACTCTATGTAACCTGTTAATCAGAAGGGAGTATGACTATAATACTTTTTGGCAGGCAAGAGAAAAGAGATTAACATTTGAAGGTGGGAGTGAACGTGGCAAAAAAATTATGGGGAGGCAGGATAGTATGGATTTATACTTGGAGAAAGCAGGGCTAAAGAGACATAGAGAAAGTAGGAAACAGTCCAGAAGTTCATAGCTGACATTGCCAGGGGTTTTTTTCAGTATATAATTAGAAGGTTTTTTGGAGGGATACAAGAGAAATGGAATGAGAAAATGCTGAAAATTATCCCACCTCTTGTTCGGATTTTAATTATCCAGCAGAGGAGCAAGTTATCTCTGCATAGCCGGACCTGTTTCCTCACTCCATAAAGTGGTTTAACCCTAACCTATCTGATATGCTTGGTAATTATAATCTTTACAGGTTATCAGCACATTTAGACGAGAAGGGTGTAGGTATTTTAATAAGTAACTTTTTTTATTCCATTGTCTTTATACTGAGCCTGAAGACTCCATGTGGCTTACAGTGGGAATGAAAATCAAGGTTACTGCAGCTCTGTGTATCCAATTTAAAACAAGATCAGTATGAAAATGGGCCATCATCTTCCTGACTGCAACAAGTGGAAATCAGCCTTGTAATGTAAGACTGTTCCATCTTTCACTTATGGAAACATGAGTTAAACATGCAGCTTTGGTATAAGGCAGAGAAAGAAAGCTGACGGAAGTGTCATAATGAACACAGTGATTTAAAAAATACAGAAGACTTCAAAAATATGATCTTCAAATGCCCCTCCTTCACAGAGAAAAGCTTCTCCTGGCCCTGCAGGGTTTCAGCAATGTTCAAAGATTAGGCTTATTTACTAAAATATTGATTGGATTATCATATTATGTTAGAATAAATATTGTGCACTTGAGTGTCTGTGCTCTCTTTGGAAAGATATTTGATTCTGCAACAAGGAAGGAACATGCCGAGGGAGTTAACACGCTGATGTTCAGCTAACTGCTCGTAGTGGCACAATACTGAGTTTGAAGGCCTGTTATTTTAGTCATGATGAAAGTTCTTCTTTCCAGTGCTCTTAAGGTTTTGTTTTTAAAGAATTATACCCTCTGCTCCTCTGAGTGTTTCTATGTGAAGGTCTCCCCTAACAATTGCTTTTAGCTTGATTTCAGATGAACAAAGCAGTCAGCTCTTGCTAATTCTGAACCCACGAGACTCCTCTTTCTGTACATTTCTTAATTACATGGGTTATTAAATAGGGGGCAGAAATGCAGCAAATTATATAAAAGGGCTGTACACAATGAAAGGAAAATCCTGCTAAAGACTGACCCACATCCACATCATATATCCAGGCTTTTGAAGGTAAGACACAGACTACTGAAGGACTTGATACCTGCTTATTAAAATCACTGTCAGATTTCTCAGGAGACTCCCTGGCATAGGAATTGCAAGACAGCTATATGCCTGGAGACTGCAGACGTGATATATTGAGGCTTGTAGTTCACACAAGGTACACAGATCCTGATGAAAATGTCCCTAATATACACAAAAATCCCCTCTTTTCCCCAAAGCACAATCCTGCCCCTTTTATATTTCAAAAATGACTTTCCTGTTTTCTCAGCACAGGAAAAATCCACAAAAAGAACAATCATTACCCCTGTTCTTTGTCTTAATTCTTGGTTAAGTTTTTTTTCTGTTAGGTTTTAGTCTTTGGAGAGGTCTGGAAATGGATGAGTGCTTAGTCTATTTTGTTGTGGAATTTCCTGCCATCTCCCCATACTTGGAGAAGTACAAAATTCAGTAGCAGCATAGTTTTTGCTGAAACAGGTTTCTTCCTGTCCCCAGACACATGTTCTCTCAGCACATGAGTAGGTGGCATCAGTATTATCAAACATTATATCCTCCTGGATTGTGCAGTGGATATTCACTCATTTAGGGAAAGAAGCAATAGATATTTTTGAGCTGCAGCATGGAAGAACTAGTTAAGATGTTAGGAAAGGCGCACAGATGGCTAAGAGGGTAAAGTACTGGAATAGGTTGCCTTTGGCTTCTGGAACCTTCATCAGTAATGTTTCTGAGAAATAATTAGGCAAGTGTCTGTCAGGAATTGTGTAGCTGTTGTTCATCTCATGGCAGGAAGATGGGCTAGTTGACCTGTTGAGTTCCTTTCCAGCCCCGTTACAGTTTTATGCTGCGGAGAAGAAGCTGTGCTCAGAATTTCTCTGAGTACCATATCTCTGCGATTTGGGCTTGCAGGACGAAAAGGACAGCAAAGCTTTAGTCTTAAAAATTCTCGTGGGAGTAATCAGGAAATTTCTGTTCTACAAAGTTTTGTTTCTTTGTTCTGTTATCCTATTTTGCTTTAAATGCGTGTGTAAATCTACTATGAGATTGTAAACAAGGTTATAAGACAAAATTATCCAGTGGACCTGTCGTTTAGCTGCTGTATTTGAATCACATTGAATATCTTATTCGTAACCTCTAGTACTTGCTTCTTGACTTGATCTCTGATGCTCTCTCCTCTTTCCCCAGGCCCATGGAATTAATGACCCTATCTTACATGGCTCTTTTCAGTAAGCAGTTCACAGTTACCTAGACTGTTGTTCTCTGGTACTCCTTTCCCTTTAACTTTTTGACTCCCCTGACTCTGTGTGGTTTCTGTGTCATTCAAGAGGCCATATGCAGCCCCTGTAAGGTCAGCTCAGTGTTTTTCTTGCCTGCAGTTCTGTGTCGTATAGCTTAATAGATGTGATAACAATCTGCAAAAATCTTAAGACTGTAAACACTGAAGAGAAGCAGGAACAAGTCCAAAGATGTGTGGGAAGAAGTTGACCAAAGCAACATGTATATTGAATACTATAAGTATCTTCACAGCTGGATCTATGAGAATGGAATATGCTTTCAAAACGTTTTCAGACCAGTTTAAATAAATGATGAAAACTTTTCTGCAGTGTCAGCTGTTGATGGTGCTGCGGCTCTCTTACCACACTATCAGAGCACATATGCTCATTCTTTCCTGCAGAAAACTAGTTAAAGGGCATGAAAAACCTCTACTGCAGCTGCTACATATCATAAAAAAAAAAAACCAAACCTTTGAGTTTTGTTGCTGGTTTGAAAATTCAAAGGCTACTCATGATCTTCAATATAGCTGAATATCTCTGTAAAAATCCGTCCCTCTTGCTCCCCCGTTTGAGGTCTTTGTAGGTCTCGGGTAGCAAATTTTGCTCCCTTCCTTGCAGGATCTATTATTTTTTCCCCTTCCCAGTATTCCAAACCCAGAAGCTTTAAATGAATTCCATGTACTTTTCTGCTCCTTGCAAGCACTATTTGCTAATGCAATGTGAAAATGCTAATGGCAGTAATAAATTTGGTACATTTACTGTCTTCTGAAACAAAACATCACTGAGCTAGACAATAAGAGTGTAACTATGCATCTTTATAGGTTTGTCCTACCTGTTGAGCTCTGAGAAGCTGTGCGGGTAGGGAGCGTGCAAGGGATGGCATCTTGCAATTATAGGGCTAAAGTCTTGAAGGCCACAGGGATCTGTGGTTCAGCGAAAGGTCTCTTCACCCAGCCTTCTTTCCAGGTGAAACTTCCTCAGCCACACTTCTCTTGATAGGCTTCCTTCTGCTTTCAGGGATGGTCTTGGAGAGCAGAACAATGGACATCCCTTTGTATTATTTCCTTTGAGACTGTGAGACAAAAACGAGTCTTCATTGTAAGTGATGCAGCGAACAGTGTTTGTCCTCCTACCCTTCTGCATGTGTGTACTGCAGGTGGAGCCCATGGGAAATGGTTTGCTTTGTGTGCATTCCCAGTGGCTTTTCTACCAGTTGCTGTGCTCCTTGGCAGAATTTGGGGGCAAATGTATCACTAATGTTACAGCAGAGAATCTGGTAAGACTTTCAGTTTTTCCCACCTCACTTTAAAACACCACTATTGGTTTTCTGTCACTTGACTTCAAGCCTGATTAATACTATGTAAAACTGAAGATTTCACAGCTATTCTTCAAAAGGATTTAAAGTTCCCTGACTTCCCATAGTGAGGTAAGCAATTGCATTATTTCAATGTGAAGGACAGAAAATTGAGATCAATATCCCATCGTAAATACAACGCTGCAATGTGTAATAACAATGCTGATTTAATTTTTTTGAAAGCTAGGGGACCAAATATGTGGCAGTTAGTGCATTCTTTCGTAGCCAGATATTTGTGTATTAAACTGCTGTGGTTAGTTGACTTGATGTCCAGGGCTCAAGGAGTATGTCTTCTAAATCTGTTCTGAATTTTAGTAAGTAACTTTGTTTTACAAAATTTGGAGAAAACTTTGTCTATCACAAGCATTTTTGTCCTTTCCAGACTCTGTTGTGATTCAGACTTCAATTCACACCCAGGGTACAAAGAGCGAAAGGAATTATACACTCAGTCAGGCTGGAAATCATTCATCTGAGGCCTGATTAGCCTACAGGTAAAGATTTAAATGGCTGCCACCAGATTCAGAAGAAGTGAAGATGAATGACGAGTGGTTTGAAGGATGACGTTTTCTTGCAGAGAACTAGGAGGTTTCTCATATTGTGATGTTCTGCCATGATGCTTCGTGTTGGAGGCAGAATTAAGACAGGAAAAGTGGCAATTGATTATTATTTTAAAACTGATAAAGTTAGGATGCCTTTGATTAAGTCGCATGAGAAGAACTGAAACACAGTAGATGTGCTCGTGCAAGGAACAAGGCCTTTACTTATGGAAACATTACTCCGAAGACAGAATCTTTGAAGTCTGAACATCAAATCCTAGGAGGGAGGGACGACTCTTAATACGAAGCAGCAAACTCTCCTAGGGACTTGTGGAAACTCCAAGATGCAGAGTAACTGTGCATTCCAAGTAAGAATAAAAACAGAATAGGGTGCATTAATGATTTTGTCAAATTGAATATATTGATTACCGTATATTAAAACATGGTAACTATTTTGTTGTTATTCCTATTGACCTCAGTAGGGATTATATAAACATAGAGATGCAGGCTCTGTGCCACTAGGCAGTATGGATGCAGATCTCTCTCGGTAAGAAATTCATACTCCTGTCATCCACGTTCAGAAGGACTTTGGTTTCCAGAATTCCTTGTGTTGCTGAGAAATTGCTGAAAAAAATTTTTTGGGAGATGTATTGGTTCATTTTCTGTTTCCAGAGCCAGATGGGAAGGATAATAAACACTTTCGAGGGTGGAGGGATTGAGCTGGTGAAGTGTTGGGTAGGAGTTGGAATTCATTTCAGATCCAGAGATGTTTGCGTGTTACAGTTTGTGATAACTCTAAAAGTCTGACTGTTGGACTAGATTTACTTGAAGAGAATCTGTGCTAAAGGAGTGAAAAAAGGTTAGATGCCTCTCACAGAGGGAGACTAGGGAACCGCAGAATTTATGGATCTGCCCTGTGGCTGAGATTAGATAGCCAGCAAGAGTAGCCTGGGGGGAAATGTACTATAATTTGCATGCAGCTAGGTAATTACAAGTTCCTCCATTAAATCTTCGCCACTGCATATGGATCTATGGTTTAGTTGGGACAAGTGCAATTACCTTCCTGCACTCTACATGGAAATCTACTTGAAGTTCACTTGATACAAAATAAGGCTGCCAATATGTTTGGTAGTATTAGTTTGATGTGGATATACTATACCAGATGGAGAGCTGTGATGTGTTTCCATTTGCTTCCATGTATAATTCAGGATGTTCATAAAGAGCGTGAACATCCCGGATATCTGAAGGATACTTTGTGGCCATCATGGGATTTCGACTGATGACTTATCAGGGGAACAGTTGCAAAAAGTTTCACTCCAGCTAGTGAAGTAATTTCATGCTTCCCAGTTGGTGTAACATTCAATCTCTTTCTGTAGGAGAGCAGGAGGAATAGATGCAGGTAACAATACCCTGGATTTTTTTATTGGAATATTAGTCCTTTAATACAGCTTTGCATACTAATAGCACATACTAATAGTACATAGGTTGTATCCTTCCTCCAACAAGTATGCTTGAAAGTTCTGTTTCTTCCTGTCTGTTGCTTCCTCTCTGAACTGCTTATCCTTCCAATAAAGGCAGCTTTTTAAATAAAATATTTCTACCTGTTCTTGCTCAAGATCTTTGTTAAGACAAGGTAAAAACAAGAGTAATTTTCTGTCTAACAAGTCTTTTGAAGTTCAGTTTTGCCAGTACTGTTTTGTCAGTGGGTCTGGGATGTGTCCTTGTAACCCATGTTCCACTGGGAAGGGACTAATTCATTTTTCATGTTCCTCCCGTTAAGTGATCCTTGGAGGGAAAGTAGTCTGATGTCATGCTGCTGTCCAGTGAGAGCTGTAATGAAATGACTGATCACACTTCAATCACTCATTTCAGCTTATTTTCAACTCTGATATCTGAAAGATCAAGATTTTGCTTTAAACTATGAGATCTTGCTTTCCTTCCATCCCTTCTTTAGTCTCTCCTTGCTGATAAATAATAGATACAGAAAAATGAATAAAGCACTAAACTTATGCCCCTGGGACTGAAGTTTCCATCTAATCAGTGGACTAGTCCTGTGTGAAATCTATTTGATGGTTTAGGCTTGGTCCTTCTGGAACAGTATTCATCCTGTGAAGATATAAATGTAAAAAAAATGCAGCACAGTGAAGCAATCACAGTGTCTGTTTGAGAAAGACCAAAGATTAAGTTAACATAGAAGCAGATGTACCTCCCACTCATACAGAAGAGTGTGTACAGGTCAACCTTTACTGGATTGCTACAAGGGAGTCGCTGTTGTGCCTGCTCACACTCTCTGTCTAGCTTCTGTTCAATATAAAACTTCTGGTATACAGTGGTTGGTCTTTCAAGTGAAATTATATTTTTATATATTGGATTTTTGCATGGATATGTATATATATGTGTGTGTGTGTGCGCACATATATATGAAAAATAAAAAAATACTCTCTCCACTGTTGGGGAAAACATCAGCTGTCTGTGACTGGGAAAGCAAATGTCTAATGTCACTCTAATATCACCGTAAGAACTTTCTTTTAATTAAAAAGAAGACAAACCACACCAAAATTCTACAGCTGATACTAATGTGCTGTTTGCAAGTATTCATGGTTTTCGTGCACAAAATACACAGTTTGGTTTTTTAGCTTGGATTCCTATGAAAAGTACAGCTCTGTACAATCATTTGTCTTCCTTCAATTGAGTAATGATAATTTTATGTGTATTACCTTTGCATGCCAGAATGATCTCAGAGTACTAGCTAAGGTTCATTGGCAGAAAAGTGTTGAAAGAGAGAACATTTAAGCACTTGTATATGAATGCAGAGACTGTTCAGTGGTTTCTCTTGTATTCAGAAGTGACAGTATCAGAACCTTCTGAATGCAACAATTGGTGGTATGGTCTGAAACCACGTGTGTATCTTTTAGTTGGGACTTGATCAGTTGGGTACTAACTACCAAAACCTTCATGGAAGTGCTGATTTCTAAAAGGATCCCCTTGTGTTTGAAAATTCTTTTGTTTTTGCTTCTCACCTCTATAATCTGAAATGTGGTTGGTGGTATATAGCCGTAAGAAAATTATTTTTGCATTGAGAGTATTAGGAATGTTATCGATAGACCACTCCCTTCCCCCAAGGCTTGGGGTTGGTTCTGTAATTCCTCAGATTCATCCAGTCTGCCTAACACTTGTTCAGACACCCGAAGGTGTTTGCATGAAACCAATTGCAGTTAGTGGTGGGTGCGATACAAAGTTTTGCAGTCATGCCTTTACTTGTAGATAACAGACTATGTAAGATATTCCATGAATCACTGGTAACACCTCAGTCTTTCCTGTGTCTTTAAAGAGAGTAATAACAAAAAGAGAGTCTTCTAACATTCCCTGTAAAACCTTGTTACGTTGCAGAATAAAAAAAATCAAAGCGTGACAAGGTCAATGGAAACTTTTTGTTAGCTTCAGTGAATGTTGTAGCAGCTGCTAAATGAAATCTCACTGTGAACCCACAATGTTTATACTTTCTTCTTGTGGGGAGAAGGCAGTAGATGGGAAAGTCAGGGAAGGTACAAAAGCTACGCGTCGTTGTTCACTGTGAAGTAAAGTGTAGTGAATAGCTTTTAGAAGAAAAAACAGCAATAGTGTCTGATGGAAGAACTTCAAGTATTAGCTACAGTAAGGTTTTCCATCCTCAATAATGTCAGTATATGTCTCTCAACAGCAAGGTCTTGCAACAGGCAGTGCTGGCAGAGGGAGAGAGGTCAGGTCTGTAACTCTAATGCAGAGTCTGATGAAGCAGAGGATGTCTAACCAGTGGCTCTGTCTAAGCAGAATTTCTGAGGGATTTCAAAGGCAATTGGCTCAAAAAGCAGGTGGTAAAGAAGGTGAAGCAGGTGGTTTAGAAACCCTATTTTTCTTCATCCTGGAGAAATCCCTTCAATAACAAACTGCGGTATTGGCAAATAGCAACTAAAATTTCTGGCCAAAATATTGGATGTGCTAAATAAAAAGCTGTCTCATTGGGTAGCTCGTGTCATATGTCCAGGACACAAATTTCAGCAAGTTCCTGCTCATCCCCATCCCCTCTTTTGAAGGAAATAAGTAATATTGACCTTTGGAAATATGTGTCTCAGTAGTTTATCTTGGCTTTAGATCTTGCCAGACCTCATGACTGTGTCTGAGGGGATTTTTTCAAGATATATCCATGTCAATAAGATCTTGTGTGGGCTAAAATAACCAATTTAGTAGGGCAGAACTCAGTCATCTTGTTGATAGGCTGCCTTCATGTTAGATATATTTTCTATTATTGATGGCATTTTCAGCAGGTCCCAGAACAACACTAGGTGAGTTCTGAAATTAATATCCTTTTATATGGTTCATTAGTTTGATGGGGTCTGGATATTAGAGTTACAAAAAACAAACAAGCAAACAAAAACCTGCATTTTGTCTCAGATCCAATTCCAAAATTGAAGGTGGAGGCTTTTTTTTTTTTTTTTTAAAGAAAATTTGAACTTTGATTGCGGAATCTTTATGGAAATTCTGAAAATGGCATGCTCATTTTTCTTTTCACTTTCATATGCCTATGAGTCCCAATCAGAGTGATAATTAAAATGCTGAAATGCAATGGAATAATCTGTCTGTGAAGTGTTTCTAAGCAGAAACTGAGATCTCTTCCAAGATTTACAGCTTGGTTTTGCAGACCCAGAGGATCTAGCTATTTCTGATAAGCCCAGATAAGCCCCTGGACTTCTGAATGCTTATCAGACCTGAACTCAAACTCTGAGCCTGGTGAAGTTCACTTGTCTCTAGCTTTAATATTGTTTTATCAGCTGTCATTGTATAACTTTTCTTACTCTTCTCCCTTTCAAACCCCGTCAAAATTCTGCCTGGCATTTTAAACCCAAAACACACTTAGATATTATTGACTACAATACAGTAGTTACTAGATGAATATTTTTTTAAGTGCTGTCTATAGACCCTAGTAGAGACTGACAACTGTATTAAGCAGCAAGAGTGTTTAAAACCCTTACAGATTTAAAAATTTTGGACCACATAACTCTAACCCATAAATATTTAGTTGCTAAATAAGTAGTTCAGTGGGACTTAGGTTTACATATACACTTGCTGTCTTATAAACACTAATTTCTATTACTGTATTAAACAGAGTGCTATTCTTTTAGAGTCCCTAAGACCTCAAAATATTAGAAACATTTTTGAGTATTTTATAATCTTGATTTCATAACAGTTTAGACCTGCCTGAATAGTTCTAATTATTTCACAAACATAATAGCTATAATTCTAATTAGGGAGAATTCATTATACTGCTAGAAGTATTTTTTTAAGAGATTGATTCATGTTTACTAGTCTGTATTCGACAATGCTCGTCACTTTAAATTTAGAAATGTTTAAAGGTAATTATACATATCTTGAGCTGTAGTGGAAAAACATACAAGTTTGCTTAAGGCTGTGCAACATTTGTGTTTTCTTTTTAAACTCTTAACGCTTCAAGATTTATAATTGTCCAGGACGCTCAGCTTGGAAAAACACATTCAGAGGTCCGTAACCAGAACCTAATCCAGGCTCCTGGATTAGTCCAAGGGAGTGCCCCTTATGTTAGTGATTTTTAAAACATCTGATTCCATATGAGAGTTGGCATTTCATTATTAATATTTGGTTCCATAATTACTTCTTATTTAACCTTCTTATCCCACTTGGGGAGAGGTTAAAAAATTCGTAATTTTCTATGGGACAAAACTTCCAAATTCCAATCAGTTTGATATAAGGTTGCTGCATCTTCAGATATGAAATAATTTGGTTTAATTAATTTGTCATTTAAACTGCTCTTTCACTTCAGCCCAGTGTCATTTCCATTCCCTATTGAATTCGTGGGTACTTCTACTGTTCTGCTCAACACTGGGAAGGAAACTCGTATCAGAAAATGAAAACCTACGTATTTTTAACAAGCAAGGTGTGTAATCTTTTGCATTCTTAATTTAACTTAAATAGAACATGAAGTTTATGTAAGCAAACATAAAAACCTGGCCTTTTAAAATGCGACATCAGATGCTGAAGAAAATATAGAAGGAATGGGGTTATATAACATTGCAAATTCAAGATTTAGTGTGAAGAAATGTACCTTGTCTACCAGTAGTAGAAGGATAAGGTCATGCCTATTGCCAAGTGCTTCTGTGCCCCGCAATGATGACAGTATGGTTGCAGCGTTACATGTCCACGATGTTCTGTCTCTCTAAGCGAGTATGAATTAGGAATCATGTTCTTTTGTTTGTGGAGAAATTTTTACAGAAATTGGTAACTAAAGGCAGTTCTGATAAGTACTGTAAGACAAAGATTTATGCTCTCAAAAGTAAAAAGGAAATTTCTGGTCAGATTTTCATCTTTTGTTTGAAAGTAGAGGTGAATGTACTATGTACACAGACAGCTGGGAGAGCTGTGTCTTGCACCCTCAAGCTGTGCGTTTAAAGGTCCTTAGTAGATTATGTAAGAGATGTTGGCAGTTTGCGAAACACAGGAATGCTGCACACTCATCTGCCCTGTAGATGAATCTTTATTTCTGGCCATTATAAAGTAATTACAGTCAGGCAAGCTTAAAAAGCTGTAGAATTCTTACCTATTATTCCTCTTCATTTGAAATTACTAATTGAAAACTTAAGTTTCTAAAACTCCCATCTCAGAAGACCTGAAGTAGTCATTCAGACTCCTTGGTGAATGGTGGTGCTTTAAATACAAAAGGAAAATATGTTATGACTATAATGTTATTGATTCTTTATTGCAGATGTTCATATTTTCTTTTAGCAGTAAATAACAAACATGGTTGCAGGGGAACAGAATGTGCTTTGCAATGGAATATTAAGTAATTAAATTTTGAACCGTGGCTGTTGGGTGTGGATATTTTGTTTGAGGACGCTGCTTTGATCATGGCTTTTTCTGCAAAATTGTATCTGCATTTTAGGTAGAAACAGGTGAACTCTGTGTAGTTAACAATTTTTTACTCAACTTCATGGCTTTGGGAGACTGACTCATATTCATATTGAGTTTCCACTATGAAGACAACTGGCAAAGAGCAGGATGGAAAGAAGAAAGAAAGAGAAGACTACTCCTCCTGTGTTTTAAGTGTGAAAACAGAAGAGAAGTAAAAACAAATATAGGGCAGTAGGATTTTCAAAGAACTGCAGCCTCAGGTTAGATTCTTATTCATATTTAGGCTGAAAAAAAAAAGTTTGTCCTCATTTTCAAAATTGTTCAACATTTTTTAAATTCGCTGTGAGAGATTTGAGCTCTGCACTTCCTAAAACCTAGGCACTTACTTTTGGCTTAAACATGGACAAGAGAGCAACTATAGCCCTTTTATTTTAAGCTGGGCCTAAGTGTACTATATACCATCATAGCATATTCAGTGATTCTCTATCCCTTAAGACATTCATAAAACCA
Source organism: Trogon surrucura (assembly GCA_020746105.1). Lineage (NCBI taxonomy): Eukaryota > Metazoa > Chordata > Aves > Trogoniformes > Trogonidae > Trogon > Trogon surrucura. The sequence goes on from CM036629.1 coordinate 14,731,181, forward strand.
ATATAAAAATCTCAGCCAGGTAAAATGGTTTGAATTACCCAGAGGCAGAGCTCGCTAAGGCAGTTGAGTTTTGTGAGCCTAAAATAGCCTTTGGAAGATACGCACATTATCCAGTCACATGTCGCGTAGCTGCTCCTCGGTGAGCAGTCATTTGGGTGACAAATGGCCTCGTTAGGCACGATGTTGAGCATTTTGGAATCTTGAATTTTTAGTGGGATTGAGGGTGTCTGTCATTTTCTGGACTGGATACAAGCTGCAAAGGTGTGCTGTAATTGAGGGCAGGACGCTCTACTTTCCGTGGAGTCTGTGTGTTTGGTGGACATCTAATGTGGTTGGAAATGTGTGAGGTGTAAGGCAGAGACTGGCAAGTTTTTAAGAACCGCAGCTGGAGAGATTTTCTTTATTATAATTGACAGATTAAGGATGTCTTTACCTTTTTGATAGCGCTGTAACTAACGCTTTCAGTTGGTGACATGATCACTGGTAGTAATGACAGACAATTGGACCTGTCTGTCCATTTTAATGAGGTCTTGTTGCAAAGGCCTTCTCCAAAGCAATCATTGTGTCACTAATTCTCCTAGTGCCTATGAAATTAAAATGAGGTCTTTCTGGAAACGTTCAAATGATTTTTCTTTTTATTTCATTCTGTCTTCTGGTCAGAAAATCGAGTTTTCAGGATTGACTTCTACTGAAACCTTGGGTTTAGGTCTTCCAGAGCCAGTTTTCATTTATGCTCCATGCTGTCTTGTTTCCATGGCCTGAGATTTTTCTCTGTAGCAGCTGAGCAAGACAGAAATCAATGACATATCTGGCTCATGAAATCTGAAGTTGTTGATCACCTCAGGAGAACAAAAAATTAGATATATTGTTAAGCTTTCAGTAGCCACTCCATCATCCTGTATCCCAAGAAATCTACATCTTCCAGTGGGAAAAATACTAGTCTTCCACTGGTTATATTTAAATACAGCTCTGTGGTTCCGGTGTGAATAATTATGTATATTTGATGAATACTGAGAACAAAATAGACATGTGAGAGAGAAAGGGACGCAATCTGCAAAGCATCTCTTTAATGATTAAGACAAAACCCAGGTTACCCAGAGGGCCTCCATAGGGAAAGTAAAAGTGTTGGCTTATGACAAAGCCCCAAACAATACCAATACAATGGTCATCTGCATCTTAAAAAGCCTAGTTTTTATGAAGTTGGGTCAATTTATGCTTTCAGAAACATGTCAACATTTTATGGCCATTTTTTTGGCTTCTCTGATGGAAATAAAAGCGTGGTAATTTGTTTAGAAAAACAGCATACTTTGCAGAAAAAAAGCTTCACATTCCTGTCCAGCTGACTTGTAATCACAAAGTCAAGAACTGTTTTAACAAACTGGCATGCCTGCATGCAATGCAAATTAGGAAAGACTGTATTTTAAGGGTTTTTTTAGAGACAAAGCATGATACTGTGGACTGACGTAGTAAAGCACATAATTTATTTTGCATGTTACTCAGCATGTTAACGTTCACTGTAGGCTGGTATTGAGCAATGCAGCTTGAGTAAATGTACTAATTTTCTGGATCAGATTCAGTGATTGTGCAACCCATACCCTAGAGAAATAGTTTGTGCTAATTGTGCTGGTAAAATAAAAGGAGGACCTCGTGGACTGTGTTTTCTTTTCACTCCACCCCTTCCCCAAACATGTTGCTGTGAATGGTGGTTTCTGACTCTCATGTGACATATTCAATAATCACAGATGTTTGCAGGCAGTATTTTCAAGCTTGGTGTATGATAATGTATAGTACCAGTTAAATGAGCAACAAAAATTTTGCTAATTTAGAGATAGCTTTTATTGTAGGGTGAGGTTTTTTGTATCTCCATGCTTCCCCTTTTTAGACTGAAATGGGAAGTAAATGGAGGTAACTTGCACCAAAAATGAGGTCAGAATATGACTATACCACACTACAGCCATTCAATATGGCAATTCACACCTGGTTTTTCATCCCATGTCAGTTAAATGTTCTCAAACCTGACCTGACGTGTGATAAATGGACAGAACGGGGATTCAACCCTTAGCTGTACTGGCCTGTAGTGCTATAAATCTAACGGCAAGTCTAAAAAAGGCTCAAGATTTTTACATTTACTGTATAGTTTCCAAAATATAATTTGATTATTTGTGAACAAATATGTAGTAGGGGTGAATGACTTTCATGGTTTCCCAAGGTACATGTAAGATATTGTAAGAATATGTTAGCCATAGGTGAAACTAACTAATACCTACGTCACTGTATTTTGTCATTTAAGCAAATGGGCTTTAGGTCAAATTAGTCACTTCTTTTGCTGTCTTCTCTGCTCATTAGTGGAAAAGAATCTAGAAATAAAGAAACAAAATTTGTTCTAAAAAGTAATATTTATTTAAGTAAAGGTGTGCTAGTATATGCTTAAGGCTATGAAAATAAGAGCTTTGCTGTGTTTCTGCAGAAACATAGCCAAAACATTGCCTTCAAATTGATTTATCTTCCTTTAACAGGATATAATGTGTGAAGTATTAGAAGCGTCATATTTCCTTCTCCTGATAGATCTTGTTTACTTTTGTGACTTTTGCTGAGTTTGGTTGACCTGAAATTTTTTTTGACCCTTTTAAGAAACACTGGTGACATGAGATGAGCGGTGAATTGTACTAAACTTTATGCTCAATTTCAAGATGAGTTGTTATTGGTGTGGTATAGGAAAAAGGGAGTAGGAACAGGAAATTACTGGTTTTTAAATAGGCTTTTTGCAAGTGCCTTCCAGGAGTGTATTAAGCAACATGACTTACATTGTCTCATGTGTCTTTTCCTCTGATTCTCTCTCTAAGGCTGAACAGTGTGCACAGTGGAACATTTTGTTTTGGTAGGGTTTGTCATCTGATTTGCTTTGAACACGGTTTCTGTTTGTACTGGGCAGGACTGTGCCTTGCATTTGGAGCACAGCGGGTAAAATGTGTGATGCCTCTTCAGGTCTGTAGGAGTCACTGAAGGAAAGAAACACCATGACATCAGTGACATCACTTTAAAGAGCATCTTAACAGCAATTCTTGTTGAACGTTTTTGGAAACTCATTTATTCAAAGCATTTTGTGGGGACTTGTCTTGGTTTTGATTTGGGGGTTTGTTTCTTCTTAGTTGCATTAGGAGTTGCTACATGTAAGTGGAATCCGGAGGGGATATTGAGTTGTATCATCACCCAAGTCCCACAGAAAGAAGGGACTTCAGTTTAGGAAATGTCGCCAGAGCTCCCCTCCTAACGACTTGCCATACAAACCAAACTTTTCATTTACCAACAAAAATATTTTTTAGCTTCTCAGTGAAGGGCACAAGATAAAAATAACAGGAATACAAGCTGATGGGAACACGTATGGTTTCCTAATTATTACCGTTCTCTATTGGGTTTAGGCAGTGTCCAGAAAGACCAATTAGAATTAGACTCCTTTTGTGTTAGACCCTGTATAGACTAGAAAAAATTCTACAGCTTTTTCTCAGTACATTGCATGGTGTAGGCAGACGTGCTGGACAGCAAGCAACACAAATGATGCAGAAAAATGCATGTCCTCCTTTACAATACATATAAATATATATGTAACTAGGCAATGCAGTGTTTGTTTCTGCCACTGTGTTCACCTCTGTGCAGGTGAGAAGGACGTATATATATATATACGTATGTGCACATACCTGGGCTGGGATTTTTCTGTGTCATAAATTATCTGCTAGACAGCAACAGTAATCACACTAAATTTAGAATGTACAGAGTGGTGAATTTAAGTTTTCAAAACAAACTTATGCTGGATTTATGCACACAAGGATGCCTTAAATTGAGTATTGAAAGGAAAAAGAAATGGACTAAATCACTATCAATTTTCTGGGGAAAAAAAAAAAAAGACTCTAAAATATGCTAAAGGATACAAATAGGCAGAAAAATATCATCAGAAGCCAGGATTCAGATCTGATCTCGTTTCTTGTCCAGCTGTAAAGCAAAGAGAAATATAATTTTTCTCAGACTGATGCAGTCTTAACTGTGTCACTGTGAAGCTACCACTGTAACAATGAGATAATTTCCTTTACCCATCGAGCAGATGCAGAAAGGATGTTTATCCTTTTGAAAAGAGTCTAGCATCATTATCTGTAATCTATGGTGGGAATACAGCATTGCCCATGCAAGGGGTATGAATATTTGAAAGTAAAAAGAATGCAATCTGATCTATAGATATTTCCTAGAAGGGACATGGCTTTTTGTGGGGTTTATTTTGTTTGCTTGTTTATTTTCTTTGCTTGTGGTTTGTGGGTTTTTTTGTTGTTTGGGTTTGGGTGTTTCTTTTGTTTACCGTAAGGGCTCACAATCAATTAAAATGTAGATCTGGAAATTTCATATTGGTACAATTTCTGTTCTGTTTACAATTTTGTCACTTTATTTTATGGCTAATTCAGTCAGGTGTTTGAATGGAACAATTCAAATGCTTGCTCCAATGCTCTTTAGTACCAGAAAAGTTAAGAAGAATAAGGAAAAGCTCACACTTTCTATTTCAGATGCTTCAACTTATAACTGAATCTGTATGAGAGACCCATTTTTCTTGCAGAATATGTAACTAAAAAGCCACTCAGGACCGATGGATCTGTACATAGAAGTCTGCATACTTTTTTTTTAACCTTTGAAAATAACCTCTATAAATCATGTCATTAAGAAACTGTCTAAAAGAAATAAAAATACCTTACATTCTTAAATCACTGTTAGTTTTAAAATCAAAAGCACTAATGGTCTCGTGTTTCCTGCAGCAGGTAAAGCTGAAAAGTAAACACTGAGTGAAGGAGCCGTGGGGCTTAGGTTGGCAAAGCGATGCCAGAACGGTTGCAGCCTAGTGCCAGGGAGTGGGGGTTGCATCTTCCCTTGATAGGCAGTTTCTTGCCATTTGCTATGTTGGCAGATAGTAAATATTCTTTATTTTGTTAACTGTACTTTTTGGGAAGTCATAAATTGCTTTATCCTAAGTAATTAGGGTAGTTTCAAGTAATAGGAATCTAAATTATTTATCCTTTTATTGTGCACTTTTTTTGTTGTTGCTGGAGGTAGAGGGGAAGCATATTTTTACTTTACCTTTTTAGAGAAATAAAACTTTCTTTGCTTGGGGAGCTGGGACTGTAAGAAAAACATGCAATATGTCAAAATTTGCAGTAAAGTAATGAGCTCTCATTAACACTGCATTCTACCCAAAAAATTCCTTGCTCTTCCTAATAGCTTTTCATAGCAACACCATTTTCCCCAGTACAATTAGAGTCTATGTATAGTACCTAGCTTTAAAGTAACAGGTACATTCAAAGACATGTTGCTGAGATTTTTACTTTCTATTAACTAAAATAAATACACATTTCCTTATAGTTTGCTTGACCAGCACAGTAAAGGCACATAATTGCATCTTGCTAAAACATTAACTTTTTCAGGGTTTTTTTGAACTTTACCAGTACATAGATTTCTCCAAATTTATATTTAAAGATATAATGCTAACTGAATTCTTGCAATAGCTTCAGTGGAAGAAGCAAAAATTGAGAAGACATTTAGAGAAGAGTGGGGTTTTAATCAATTTTTTTAGGAGAGATGCTCTGGTTATTTTCTTCCAATCTACCACCAAAACCTTACACAAACACAAACAGAGTTTAAAATTATATTAGAACAAGACACAGGCACTGGATACACATGTAGACAGCAGTGGTCTGTTTATTCAGGTCTTAGAAACTAAACAAAACCGAGTTTGTAATGGGGTAGGCAGCGAGTGTGGGTGGAGGCTGGATGTGGAGTGAAAAGGAAAGTGGGTGATAGCTAGTTGCATTATAAATGTTTCAGCAGGAGGTATTTGGAATGGCTCCCTCACTTCCATGTTGTGAAATCATAAGGGAGTTATGCTGCATCCCAAATGAGTGCTAATGAAACCTTTATACCAAGCACCATCATGTATTCTGCATATGCTACACATGATGTGGGAAAACTCAAATTAAAATTGAGGGAGAGAGAGAATATGCGATGGAGTGGCATAAAGGTTTTATCAGCATGAGGTTGGGAGGGGATGCCATGCTCACAAAAGCAAAGCTGAATTTATTAGTTCACATTTTTTTCTCTCCCTGTGAGCCCTCAGTCTTGGCACTCGCTGTAGAACTTGCATTTATGGGCACAGGCTGCAAAAATAGTTTCAATAATCTATTTTAAAACTCCTTTTTATCTTTCAATAAATACTTTTTTTGACAAAATATATGAAATAGTTCAGGGTACAAAAGTCTTACCAGCGCTTGTTTGGAGTGTTCTGTGTTTCTCACTCATAATTTTGCAGCCTGGAAATATGTGTGTGTGTGTGTGTGTGTGTGTGCATTTTGAGTGCTCTTAAGTTACTGTATCTGAGCTTCAGACATTAATTCAGCCAACTGAAACAAAAACTTCCTTATAAGAAACAACATTTCTTCCTTCACCTTCCCTTTTCCTCTACTCTGCCACAAAATGCTTTTTTCCTTCTCCCTAGATGTATCATTTGCTCCTCCTTTCCAAACTCTAAGCATCTGGGTGCTGTGCAATTCTGGATTAGCGACTCTGATGTTGTATCCCAAGAGTGGTCAAAAGTTGGAATTGTGAGTGTGCTGCATGGGCTGTCCCGGGTGTGTAACGTCAGTGATCTCCTGCTCGTTGTAGCTATTGGAGGTCATTTTGTAAAAACGTTAGAACTACAGCCTTCCCAGCCGTTCCAAGGTCAGTACAGTCTTTCCAAATCAATAAACATTTAAAATATCTTCAAAAAAAAAAAAAAATAAAAGGCTGAGATCTAGAGTTATGCATCTTTTGGCTTGTGGTAATGATAGTATCGTATGTGCAAAATCAAGCTTTTCTGGGAAAGTAACCATTGTGAAGTATTTGTGCCCTTAGGAGGTAGCTGCCTATCTTTGTTTGGTTTCTGCAGTGTTATTTCTGGTTTGTCTGTCTCTTTCCATGCCATTTTGTTTGGCCTGTCCATGACTGTAGTTGTAGAACAACCGGTAGTAGTAGAATTTTTTAGTATGTTAGCTGACTTCTGATTTTGAAACTAGAAATAGGCAGAAACAGTCTTTAATAAAGATGACCTTTAGTTACACTGCAAGATAAGCAGTGAGAGAGAGGGAAAATATACTGAAGCATGAAAAGTTTGTCATACTTGTTAGTGACAGGGAAAAGCAATACAAGCCCTCTACTGCTCATTCAGGTCAATTGGTCATTATGTTTTTGCATCTATTGCCTTGAAATGTGGAAGAAGAAAATCTTTCAGATTTTGCGAGAAGTTAAGGTAGCATAGAGGAGGAGTTTTTTCACCCATGACTTTTCTTTCTGACCTGATGCTTTCCCTCAGCAGGAGAAATTGCTCACCTCTCTTTTTCCTGCTTGCCCAGAATTAATGTTCTATTAGCTGTGACATCCTCCCCACCCCCAAATAATTATGTTATCTACCAAAAAAAAAAAAAAAGCAAGGAGAAGGTCCAGAAGGTTTGTTCCCACATCTGATAAAATTTTAACTTTTTTTGGCGGTTGCTCTACTTGAATATGTTCTCTCTGATACATGGATAACAGGGAGAAAAAGATCAAATCATGGAGAAAGAAACGGAAACTATTCTTGCCATAAATCTTTCCTTTTTCTCTGTTTACTGAAATAGAAAATTGGCTGGAAGTTGAAATGTGGTGTGTGTATATATGTGTGTGTGTGTGCGTGCTTCTGAACCTTTCTTACCAATGTAAGAAGTGACATTTTCCTAATTTCAGTTTATATAAAAGAGGCTTTGCATGACTTTGATTTTCATAACATGAAGGTCAAACAATTCAGAATAGAAACAATAATATTCTTCAGAAATTGACCCATGAAAATGTATTTCAGTTTTTTTCTGGAAAACTGCCCTTCAAAGCTCCTTCCCAAGTAAACTTGCAATGACATTTCAGAAATGGAACATGGATGCCAGTAACTGGGGAATTTTTGGATTGTTTCTGCTAATTTGGTAATCACACACAAAATACCTGTTACACAAATCAAACTCCTGTAATTTACTGCCCAGGTGCCTGATCTTGTAACAGCCAACATGCTGAGAAAACATTTGAGGATATTCAGCTCAGTTTATATACGTTCTGTATTGCTTTTTCTATTACTCTGATTGCTGATCTAACTTCCTAAGGCCTTTAACATTGAGAGAGATAAAGCTACTACCCTGTTAAAGGCACAAGGAATTGAAATATCAGAGTAATTCATGTCAAATGAGTCACTCCATTAAGAATTAAGGTTCCATCATGGTTTTATATAATTTTTTGTTCTTTTTCATAACGAAACAGGATGTGGTGTTTCCTAACTGGACTCATGTTTGGGTAAGATAAATGTGCTGACTGTGTAGATATAGCACCCTCCCACCTTTAGCAATAACATGGACAGGAAGGATTGTAGAACTGGAAAATCACAGGTCCGCAGTGTCTGGGGATCTGCGTTATCTTCCCATCTCTGTCAGGATTCATAAATGAAGCTTTGCAACAACTTTCAGGGATAAGTACAGATCATCCTCCTTTTACAGAGGGAGAACTGGGCAGAGTGGTTCTCAGGAACTGAAAGGCAGTGTGTGTTACCTGAAGACATGGTAGTAGCCTGGCAGAGTTGGGAAGCTAGCTCAGCCCCCCTTCTGAGGCTGGTACAGAGGCTTTGTCTGTTAAGTTCATCCTTAAATTTTTTTGAATGCAGACTCTAGTTAGCAGGCTTTGCTTTTATCGAAGACGTTGCAAAAGGGTGAGAACGGGAAGGGGTTTTGATAGAAAATGTACAAGGAATAAGTGTTTGACCTTCTGTGGATATTCTTTGGCCTCTGTATTAAGCTCTCTCTCCTGTGTGGCAGAATATTACCTGATACTTAAAGAAGTATATAAATGTAAAGAATACTTTATGAATATCTTAAATAATGTATTGGAAAACATACGGAGCACCACAGTGACGAAGATCTGATAAAGGTTAATACTCCCCATCTTTGATCAACCATTCGTTTGTATGAGGGAGTTTATGTGCTGAGAAAGCTCTGGCTGGGTCCCTGGTGCTGAGAGCACAGTGGTGTAAACCCAAAAGGCCTGATTCCTGTGGGCAGTCTTGCTTAATGTCAAGGTAGTTTCGCCTTCCTGTGTAGCACAGTACTCATCTAGTCGTTCTTTTTATGCAGTGCCTGAATCTTGGAAAGGAATTACCTCACACCAGCTCTCATTAGTGTTAGTCTTGCCACTTAGATAAAAGTTGAAAAAGCTCTATAGAATATCTGGCAGATTTTTTTCAAAACTATATATCCTCTTGAAGACTAAGTGTAGCCATGCATGACTATATGGGTCCGTTGGCCCTACAAAGACGTACAAATGTTGCGAGTGTCCATTTTTTTTTATCATTTTGGGATTAATTACTTCTTGAATCTCTTCTATTTCTTTCCCTCTGTGGTTTTAGTTCTTTAAACTTAGACCTGATCAAATTTTCTTTTCCTTACTGCTTTTTTAAAGCATGAAAAAATATTTTCAGGCTGAAAACCATATGACAGAATTTCTAGAGGAAATACCATGTATTGATCCACAGTCACGTGATTTGTTGTGGTTGGCTTTGTTTTATTGCCTAGGTTTAATGGTTTTTATTGGTTAAAGCTTTCAGTCTCAAGTCACAGCAGTTACAAGGGAGCGTCGTGAATGTCTTGTGGAAGTAAGTAGGGTATTAACCAGTCTTGTTTAACTGCTAGCTCATTCCTCTAGAGACATCATGTTTGTCAGATCATTTTTCAACTGTGCTGCACGGACCTGTGTGTGATATTTATACTCCCAGTAACAAATTCCTTGATTAATGTATAGATGGGGCACTTAGGACCTCCATTTTGTTTCCTGCTAACATTAAAATTATTTTTAAAGCAGATTTGGATAAGTCTTCATGTTTTCAGGGTTTTTTGTTTGTTTTTGTTTTGTTTGTGGTGTTTTGTGGGTTGGTGTTTTTTTTTGTTTTTGTTTTTTTCAATTGAAGGATGCATTCTGCACTGAATAATCTTGTTATGATTGTGCAGTAACTGAGAGTTATACGGTTCTGCTTTGGTTGAAGTATGAACACAACGTGACCGGATGGATGGTAGTAGCCAGTGTAATTTCTTTTGTTGCTGCTGAATTTCAGCTCAGCTTTCTGTAGACCTCCAGGCACTTTCAAAGGCTTCTCAGAGGGGGCTGGAATCCCAGGGTTATCACATGGCTTGTGTGAAGCTAGATCAGGAGGAGATTGCTGTTTGTCCCAAACCTTCCAAGTTCATTTAATTTTACACCTACTCCAGAGCCCAAGTTCCTCATTTCTGTCTCTGACCCTTGAAAGTGTGTACCCATTGCACACAAACAAACAAGTGCTGTTCTAGAACATCTGATGAACAAGCCCTGACAGAAGCAAAGGGCAGTTTCTGTGTCTGAAAAGCATGTTCCTGAGTTGAAGACCAAGGATGTATTTCTTCATCTCGAAGCAGTTTGCTGCTTCTTTTTAGCTCCTGTCAATGACCTTTAGCTGTCTCAGGTATTTATAAGACACATATCATTTCAGGATCTAAATGGCATGGAAATCCTATGGAAGGCAGCTTAGGTAAAATAAGTACATGGAATAACTAACTGGCAGACTGCAGAGCCTCTTCAGATGTGAATTCACTTGGGAGAATGAATACATCCCACAACATTTAACTACTAATATATAAACTCAATTGTAAATATTTATACTCTACAGTATAACACAGAGTTTTGGCACATTGTCCATATTCTAGTCTCTTGATATTTTGAGACTAGTAGAATCTAATTTTCGTATATTTCATGCAACTTTATTTTAAATCAGTTTTCCACAGAACTGTGTGCTGAACTGCAGCAGGACTAAAGTAAATATTAATGAAAATACATTTGGCATAATCTTTTAACAATGAAGATATACTAGGTAATACCATAATATTACATATACCAAAATATACTTGGCTAAATTGTGAAGTAATACTGCAAGGTGATTTTCCAGAATCTCAATTAGCAGATGACAAATGGAGGAATGATACGTTTGGGCCAGTATATGTTTTCTTGTAGATACAAAATGGGTAGAAGCATTTTGCAGAATGTTGCTTGAGTACCACTGAAATGCTGTTTTCTGCAGCAATAAAATTCAGCATCAAAGATCTATTTCTCTTTTCCACTTAGCTTGAATTGCAAGGAGAAGTATTTCAATTTATGTCTAATAGAATTATAGAATGGAATAGCTCAAGTTGAAAGGGACTCATAAGGATTATCAAGTCACACTCCCCACTTCCTGCAGAACTTAGAAGGGAGAAGATATAGCTGGACCACTTATTTCAGGTACCAAATTTGATCTTAGGTTTGAAATTTTTCTAAAAACGCCAAATTCTGTTGCAGCTAAGCAGTACCTAATGAGTAAAGTTATTCCTTGCATTCAACTCATTTTATTTCACTGATCTCAGTAAGACAAAGACCAAGCCATTTTTTGAAGAAAATTACTATTTTTTTAAAATATGTAGAAATGAAAACAAAACAGCATTAGAAGCAACTGTTCTTTTTTCTCATGTTGATTCTGTTATTCTCAGTGAAAGCAACAGAAATGTAGTAAAATATCTGATAATCATTTTAGTAGAAGATAGAACTCTTCAGAAGATAGAAGTTACTTTAAAAGGAATGTGGTATGGGCAGAGGTAAATTAAAGAACTGTTAACACATTCTAGTGAAAATGCTTTAAAACCGTCTAAATGTGTGTGCGTTTAACCAGCCAGAGGTTGTCTCGCAGTCCTTAATTGTACTTAGAATGGTTGAACTTCAGATTTATGTAACTGAAGTGAAAATACAAGGAAGAAATAGATGCAATTTATTTAGTTCAAATCTAGAAATCAAGGGAAGGGAAAGGAAGTTTTCTGTTACTAAAAAAGCAAAAGTTGTGGGGTTTGGGAGAGGGTTTTTTGATGTTTACACTGAGTCCATTCCATACGTTCAGGTGCTCTGCTGGTAAAAATACTACCAGGTGCTGAGATAGCTTCAATTTATCCCATCTCATAAGCTCTAAATCTGAAAAGGCAACATAAGTGTCTGTTTCAGTGAGTTCTTTCATGGTGTTGTGCTAGACCTAGACCCAGGATGTCTATAGTACGTGTGCCATGCTTCGAGCAAGTAGAGTACATTTTCTTTTCTTAAATAGAGTTTAATATTTTTCATGTGGAGTTGATTTTCTGCTGTCAGCAAAAAAAGACTATGGATGCAGTTGTGTATTTATGAGCAAGTTTTATCTCTAAACAGATTTGTAACTAAAAACAGAAATATCTTTTTATGGGAGACAGCTGGTTGGGAGATTAAAGAAACACAGCAAGGGAGGGGAGTTCAAATTAACAAACATTCCTAGACAAGGAATGCCTCTAAGCATTAGCAAGCTTTTAGCTTGCGACCTAAAAACATATCTAATCTCATCCATGGGTCTGTACTGATGGATTTCACTTTGTCATTTACTGATAAAGAAATCTTTGAAAAGCCTAGTGTGAGCCATGACCCTTGTACATCTTAAAGTATCAGACAGACCCTACGAATATGTGTCGGCCTAAAAAATTCCAATTATGGCATGAGCTAGGACTCGGATGGTGTCAGGCAGTTAAATCTAACAGATCTTGTTCTGGTTAAGTTTTTGCTGGGACAAACTGTTCTGAGTCTTTAGCAGCTTCCCAGGAAGCTTCCAGGTCCCTGAGCAGTCTTTCAAAGACTTCTCACCAGAGCAAACATTTTGTTCCAGGGAAAGGCAAATTTGCTTCCTGAAGAGCAAAATCAGGAATCGACTTGCACACAGTCTGCTCAGTGTGTAAGTGATGTCATAATAGGACATTGTATTGGTCATTTAAAATCCTTTCTGTCACAAGAAACTATGCAAGAAAATTTGCATGATGTTCATGCTGGTATCTAGATGGTAGTCCTTGGATGGAAACTTCTAAGCACATTTTTAATAACTATGCAGAAAGTCAGCTCTCAAAAAAAGAAGAGGCAATTGTTCTGTGCAGTGAGCATTTGAATAGCTAGACCTTGAGTTATTTGACAAATCTCGTTGAACTTTTCTCATAAAGTATACAATAATATGTCATTTAAAAATAGTTGGAGTACGCCTGTGCATATTGTATTCTGTCTTTCCTTGTTTAAATATTATTATTGGGAATTCTGCCAATTTCTAGAAGAACTATTGTTTGTTTTTAAATCAGTATAGTTACATTTGGAATTGTGTTCATCCTTCATGCTGTGTTCATTTTTATATGTTTTTTCAAGTTTGTCTTATAAGGGCACATCTTCTGCTGGTGTGAGCTAGCTCAGATTTACTGACTTCCAGTTGCACCATAACAGAATCTCATCTGTGTTCAGAAAATTTCCAGAAACATTTGGGCCAGGGAAAAAAAAAAACAAAACAAAGTATCAGCAGTCTTAATATCAACTGCTTTGAAGAGATTTTTTTTTTCTTTTTCCTTAAGCTTTACCTGATACATGACTGTGGGGTTTTTTTGCTGTATCTCATATATAACCCCTAAAAGGTTGAAGGGTCCTCACTGAATCCTGTCCTCAACATAGTTAAATCCAAGTTTCCTAGTATCCGTATGTTTATCACATCTGCTTTACTTGTTTAAAAAACCTGTTTGCTCTGGAAGAATAAAGAGAAGAAGGGAGATTAAAATTATTTATTCTGATAGCTAATGATAAGTGCATGAAGGAGGGAGAGGAATGGCCAGTATGTGACTTTCTTTATGTTGCAGATGAGAACTTGAAGAAAAAATTGGAGAAAGCTTGTATGCTAGACAGTATGTGCTCACGTATCTTTGTACTGTCACCCCAACTCTCTCAAAAAGCTTCTGAATGCTGATATTTGACCATAAAATATGGCTTAATGAAGGGGATGTAGGTAGATAAGAACAGAAATCACTTAAGATACTTTAGCTCTGTTTCCCAGTTTCATGTCTTCAGTCTCACTTAGCCAGATATTTAAAAAAATATTTAGACAAATATATTTTAAGAGTTGTTTTTCTGAAGAATTGCAACTTAAATATTTTAGGGGTTAAATACGGAATTTAGGAACTGTCCTATTTACTTTTTGAAGTTTATTGAATGCAGATGTTTGTAGCAAGTTATACTTTCACCTTTATAGTTGCATTTGTGTATATACATACACAGAATCCTGTCTTTGAAAATCTTTCTTTCATTGCTGTGTGAGAGTATCATCAGTTTAGATCTTTCTCACACATGTTCATGATTATATCCTAATGAGGAAACATTTTTCAAATTTGTAAGTTAGAAAAGGGAAACAATGTGTTTGATTCTGCAACCCAAGAAAGTAATGTGAGATTTGCTTTATTTTGACTGGAATTCTTTCTTCATTATGCGCAATTCTAATCCAGAACACATTTTGGTTTCCCTCACATTGACATTCTTTCAGCATGTGCTTAGATGGAGTTCTGCAAAAAGACTGAAATACGTTGTGAAAGCACAATTTATTTTTTTTTTCATAAAAACAGTATTGGTGAATATCTTTTCCATATATTTGTGCAGGGAATATTGCCCTTTTCATATGCCTTTCTGTCAATTTTCCAGTCATGGAAAGTGAGATGGAAGGGACCTGCAAATTGTTTGATGTATTTGTCTGCTATACAAATATATATACTAGATATTTCAAAATTAGATTTGTTGGCTTAGTGGTGGCTTGTTTTGTGGGTTTTTTTCAAGATTATATAATTTATCTCTTTCATTTACATTTATGCCATACTAACTAATCTTGGCAAGTCACATCTTAGATATTTCTGTAGATGACACTTAAATCCTAGTTTTATTCATTCTAAGAATATATCTTGAATGCATCTTGGTACATTTTTTTGTTCAGGAAAAATATTTATTGAAAAGGTAAAAATGGGATATATTTGTAAACATAAAAAAACGTAATGTGAGCTTTTCATTTGAATAGTGTTCATCTTTTCAGTGCAGATAACCTTTTACTGCCTGGTGCTCTTTGTTGGTGAGGGATATTACCATTGAAAATATCAGCCATAAAGCCGTGGGGGACTACTTCTATAACCTGTATTTAAAAAACCAAAAAAGCTAATAGACGTATTTTGCTATCCTGTTTTTCTCTATTAAAAAAAAAAAAATATATATATGGAGAACAGTAACAATCACAGGTAAAGGAGCACTATGAAGGAAATTCCTTCTGTAGTACAGGCATTTATGAAGATATGCATGTGTGTGGAGCTTAGAGAGCAAGTAATCAAAAGTGGGTTTTTTTAAATTTCAGGATTGGATTGAACCATTAGATTATCTGGTTTGACCTTTTATGTGCAATAAATCTTGCCCTTTCACTTTACTGTACTGGGCCCCATGATGCACATGAGGCAATAGCATTTTAACAGGAAAAGCACCTAGATGGGAAAAGATGGAGGCGCCATCCTTCCTTAATTATTGCTGTGTTCAATCATCTGTTACAAATATATGCCCGGTTTGGATTTGCCCGATTTCAGCATGTTTTATGTCAGGTATGTTTAGAATTTCCCCAGCTAAGTTTGGTGTCCATTAAGTTCACTGTATTTTTCAAAAAGTTTAATACTGTTCTTCTGTAAAAAATAGCATTTGGTCTTGCATGTCCTACAGTTGTCACTGAAAGTTCCTGTTGTCACTGTGACATTACTGAGACAAACTAACTGTTTGTTACTGCAGTTCTAGCTACAAATTGTTAAATTCTGGTCTTGCAGGGGGTCTGTTTAGAGTAATGTTTTCTAAGTTGTCTCTCTCCCTCATTTTCTGGAGTCCACACCGTTTTTGGCATGCATAGTCAGCTTAAATGAATTCCCTAATAACATTTTTGTGAGTGAAACTCAAAGTATTTCCTTAAAGTGAAAAGCCAGCAGAAAGATTTTTATTTAATTTCACAGTTTCATTTATAGTCAGTTTGTTTTAAATATATTTTAATGCTTTACAACAGTTTTGCTAGTACTTTCCTAGTGGCCATAATACTTAGAGTTATTAATTCTATTAAGATGATGTTTATACTCTGCAGAAGTGAAATTGTAGTTGTTCTTGGTAATGGGTAATATAGTAGGACATCCAGAACTACAACAAAACTGAGAAGTAGATATGTTGGGGGTTTTTTTCAGCTTGTACTTCTTCCCCTTATTGGCAGGGTTATATCAGCACCAGTATTCTACTGCCTTCCTTACCTTAGAAGGGAGAATTCCAAGGTCTTTTAAGTAATTCTTATTTAAATGTTGAGTGATACACTGGACTGAATAGTTGCTGTCGTACAGCTAGGTCTAGAGTTCTGCAGGGACCCGAAAGAAGTCATTGGCAGGAAGATTAAATTATGCTGAGGATCTTAGTTCCTGTCACTGAAGCATTTTTCAAATTGTGGAAACGAGTAAGTACAGTTGCAGTAACAATTGAAAGCACTGCAAATACTATAAAGTACATTGTTATCATACTGGAAACATTAAGAAAGTGATATTAGAAAGAAGAAAACCTTCTGACATTAATGCAAAAAGCAAGATTATATACCACACTATTGATTTAATACAATTATTACTGCTGTTCAGTGGTTACTTAAACGGTTAGCTGAAGGTTAAATAAGAGTAGTAAAGTAGAAAGGAAGAAGAAAAATAAGCAAAGGAAGAGACAGAAAGATAGAGTGGAATTATCTTATTGATAGCCTGAATCAATTATTTTTTTTCCCTGGAAGACTCCGAGAGAGGTCCTATCATCATCCATAATTATCTCTTACCACTGCAATAGCTTTTTCTCTCTTCCAGCAGCCAGACAGTTCTGCATCTACAATGTAGAATCCAATTTATTTTTATGTTGTATTCTTCATTCAAGGCGTAACAAAATGCTTTTCAAATAGAGGCAGCATTACATTTTTTCATAAGATTTCCACTGCTGTTTTCCCCAGTGAATTTTCCCAGATGGAAGCACTGTTCGCTATAGCAGTAGTCCAAGACATGTAACATATAGATGAGTTTGGATTGGATTAGTTGATACTGCTAAATTGTAGTGAGCAAGTCAGTATCAAGAGGTTGCAGATGGAGTTAGACTAACAGGAGATTTTAATAAGAATGTCTAAACCAAACATTACTTCACTGGATGTCTTAGCATGTTCTGGTGGATATTTTCGTCCATATAAAGCCCTTAGTGCTTGTCAAAGTTTGGGGATTTCTTTGGCTTCCTCTAGGGAGTCTGTAAATGCCGAGACTTTTATGACTACAAAACCTCAGGATGATATAGAAGGTTTTAATCATGACTTGTGGAGCATGTGCTGTTTGTTCTCGTACTGATAGATGAATTATTTCATACAAGAAAATTTAGAAGAGGAAATTGGCCATGGTGCAGCTTTTCTGGTTCCATAGATTGTATATAACTTGTCCTATCATGGCCTGTTCCAAAAGGATTGAGAAAAAAAAATTGATTTTGTAACCTTGGATAAGTGACTAAAGCTGGAATAAATATTTCAGCTGAAAAGGGATGGATGTTTCAAGGGGAACACAAGTTCCTGTAGTGTTCTTAAAATAGGGAGATTTCATGTAGATCAGGTCATGAAAGACAAGACAGTCAGGTGTACCCCACCTTTTGTGCAATGGATAGCATAGCAAAGGTTAGAAACAAGAAGGGTAATGACTGTGTAAAAATAGAGAACAGTAACTTGTTATGCCAACGTCTGTGAAACACTGAGAAAAAATAATAGGAGGAGATCAGGTTTATTTCTGCATTATATACCCTATTATTTTTAATCTACTTAGAGAAAAAAATAGACATGTGATTTAGGATTTACAAATGTAGATCATTAATTCTACTGTTCTTGATCTTTTTGAATGCTTTACTTTAAACATCCTACTGGACATCTTACCACATTCAGTGCATCATGGAGGAGAATAGAGTCAAATCTTTTGGAGAACATTGAAGGGTATGAAGACACTGAAAAAGCATGGCTGGGTACAGGCGTTCCTACTCCATAGGGATGGGACTGCTGTGTAGAATCAGAGTAGTTCTCAAAATGTTCCCCAAGGGGCTACTAAGAATGAATTCTGGTGCTTTCTGATACTAAGAAGCCACTCAGGACTGTAAGTATATGGAAGGAGCCTCCATGTGCTCCATATTGCCTTGACTGGAACCTGTACAGCTAAGAGGATATTTTCTTGCAAATTTCTGTTGGTTAAGTGAACGTGATACCTAAAAATCAAGAAGAAAGTGCATTGTGATGTGTTTACTTTAATAATAAATATAAGAGTTAGTTAAAAACCAAACGTTTTCTTTTTTAAAGTGACAATCTAAGCAAAGCTATGACAAGCATTATAAAGGAGTAAGCCTAGGGACTCCTCAAGTAATATTTTATATATCTCCAGATGGTTGTGTTAAATGATACAAATAATCATGTTAACCTACTCACTAAGACATTACTGACAATGGGTGGTGTAATGATTAAAGACAGTGCACTATGTTCTCGTGTTTTGCTGTTACAAATCCATGAGTTTTAGTGCAATTTACTCAGAAAATTCTGGGTGGGTTTTTTATTTATTTGGCTTTTCTTTTTTTGGTGGGGGTGATGTGGGTGGAGGTGTTGTATTTGAGGTGTTCTACCTGAAATGTTATTCTTCCATACTAACAGGGAGAGTATAATTAGTCACAGTGCTTTGGAAAATTGCAATTAGCACCTTTTTATTTTAGAATTTTTGTAATATCCCTTTTCTTTCACCTTTGTACTTTGCCTTCTAGCTATTATGCTCACAGTTTTATGCTGCATTTGATGTCTTACCTCGTTTTTTTCTGTCTTGTGATTCAAACATCAGGTGTTTATGATTTTTGTAGGTCACTTCAATGTTGTATTCATACTGGATTCTTTCAGGCAGTCTGTGCTTTGAACAAAAGCAGCAATATGTAGTTTCCTTCTGTACCTTTCCTTTCACTTTATATCATTTTATTTGGCTTCCTGGGTGGTGTTTCATATGTCTCTAAGTTTTATTGGAGGATCAACACTTTACTTTTTATAATCACGTTGCGAACTGGAGACAGACAAAGACCAACATATAAAGAAACAGACTATTTTTCTTTGCCAGTGGCATAAATGTAAATTAGTTTAGTGGTGACTTGAAGAATAGCAGCATAAGAAGAGAAATTGTATTCTGAGCTAGAGAAATGATCCAAATATGTAGTTGTGGAGAACAAATGGTACTTTAAGCAACATTAACTCTTGTGGCCTTTCTGTAAAGACCTGGTAGTCTGTAAGCCAAGAATCGGCAAACCGCTTGTTCTTATACACTGCTAAGACGACTGGAACTACAAACAGTTATGGAGTTGGCACCTCAGTCAGAGCTTCCTGAGATTTTATTGGTTTGCTCTCCTCGGCCTTCTGAGCTGTGGAGTATGTCCTTTGTATTCTGGTCTTGTGGATGGGTAATAGAGTTTGTATGGCTGTAGTCCTTGAAGGTTTATCTCTTCCCTTCTTTGTATATCTATACACCTTCTTCTGGTATGAGGAAGGGAGAGAGTAGAGTGATTTTACAAGTTTTAAAATTTTTGTATATTCTTTGGAAATCACATTTTAGAAAGCATTTGTCAGATACTGTTCTGTAACATGACAATAAGCAAACAGGTCAAGGCCATGTTGTGGGAGACAGATGTATGTCTATGACGTGGACATGTGATACTGAACTACTCCAGGAACAAAATCCTACACTTCCTCAGTCTGGAGGATTAGCACTATGATAATCGTTTGGCAGACAGGATTAACACTATGCTAATCATTCCTCTGAATGATGAGCATGTATGTCCAGTTCGCTCTGATGGCTAGTCAGGGTCAGAATGAATAGCAGCATCGTCTGCTTTTCACCCTTTGTACGTGGCATATGCGTCTTCTAAGTACTCCAAGCAATTCTGTGCTAAGAGCTGAGAATGCTGATAATTGTTTTTCAAGCCACCAGAAAAAGCGAAAGAAACTGCTCCCAAACTAATCTATCTATTATTCTATTAAAAGTAACAAGCATGTTAGTTTCCAGTGTACTCTAATGGAAACCTTTTCTGTGTATCTGATATGATGTTTCCACAAAGAATTACTGTTACCTTGAACATTATCAAGGCAAAATGAACCCATCATTCCTTAGAGGAATTTGCATTAAAATGAAGCTATTCCACCCCCATATTGTAATACAGTAACCTACTCTTTATACTCCCTTGGCTTTTAAAGCCTTTTCTGAAGTGTTGTACAATACAATACACTTGATTTAAATAAACTGTTTTGTGATAAAATCATGGAATCTGGTAGAGCTTTTCTATAGTTGTATGGTATCAGAAATAATGGGCAGAATATTCTGTACATCAAAACTGGCACAACTCCATTGGCTTCGAAACAGTTGGGGAATTAATACCAGAATTTAAAAGCCCATAAGGGGTAAGTTGTAACAGGCCCAATATGTGAAGATGGGACAACGTGTTGAGGTTGGTGAAGTGGTTTAGGTTTAACTGGAGAAAAGCAATGAGAGTTTGATCTTTCACAAGCAGGAATGAATTATTTCGGCTACAATTGATCAAAGTTACTTTTATTCGGAAGTCCAAAAAATAGTAACAAACACATGCAAAACAATTCATGAGAAAAAACAAAACAAAACCAACCAACCGACCAAAAAAACCAGAAAGGAGTACTTAGTTGTTATTTATCAATGTATTAACTTGCTGAATATTCTAATGAACCAAAGCAGGAATATTTAATTGCAATGCTGTTCTGCTAAGGAAGGTTGCCAAAACCAGCATCTATGGAAAGAAAGTAATACCTGCCAGACCATGATTTAAGATCAATTAAAAAAGTAATCTTTTAAACTTCTAGGTCATTTGCTTACTTTTAGATAAGTGAGTAAAAGTGACAGATTATCGCTGACCCTTGTAAGGAATCATTAATACTTAATCAGTAGAAAACATCAGTGGCAAAAGCCCTAGTTCAGCCACGAGTCTGCCCTGCAAAGGAGTTCGTCAGAGCTCTGTCGCTGATGAGGAGCATCTGCAGTGCTTTCCCCAAATCCGTCTGCATGTGAAGGTGCTGACTGTAGCAACTGTGCTGCTGTAGCACAGTGCATGACTCGCTGTTGGTATATATGGGACCAGAATCTCTGCTTCAACAGCAGTAGCGCAGCCCAATTGTTTTAATGATATAGATCTCAGAGTGAGTCTATGTTGCTGCCTGGAACGGCAAAAAGAATATTTCAATTTTCAGCTAATACTGAAGAAATTCTGGAGGAATTCAATGTATTAATGAAATTAAACTACTTCAGAATTGGGACGGGTTTTACAAACCAGAGGAAAAGGGTCATTTTTTTCCCAAAATATTATTTTCACTTTTTTATTATATGTATCCATATATATTTTTACTTTGGCACTCTCTCTTTGCAGTATTCTTTAGAACAGCACTTGCATGAACTGAAAAGAGACAATTAATATGCACAGTGTCCTGGAGGAGAGGTGCTCCTTGAGCTGCAGCTGCTGCTTGCAGAGGTAGATGCTGAATTGACAGACACAGAATAAACGTGCCTGCACCATGCTAAGCTGTAATTCAGATGCAATTCTCTGTATAGCAATGACATCTTGGGGCTGGAAATGCAAGAATATAGCCCTGGTTCACTCGCTGGATCTAGGTTTGTATCTAAGAGTAAGAGAAGCTTTACATTGGAATAAGAGAGCTGTTAAAAGTACAATTTAATTCATGTGTAAAAGTGCCCTTTCCTAAGGCATTTTGTTTGATGACAATGATAATGCTACTTTGTATTGTGATGATAATACTTTGCATTTCTTTGGCGTCTTTCATCTCAGGATTTCAAAGCGCTTTACAAACATAATGTCTCGTGCCTCATGCCACCCTTGTGAAGGAGATGAATGACAAGTCTAGTTATAATTGCTTTGTTATGGAGACAGGGTTTTAGCATTTATATTTAATGGAGTTACGGTATTTTGCTTGTTGATAGGGCAGTACATAGTTTTTAATGTATTGGCAAGTCCATAGATTCTTTAGACAGCATTTCATTTTAACTTAGTTATTCTTCCCTGTTTTTGATATGGATCATCTTTCTGTAGATTAGTATGCTTAGGAATCTGATTAGATTTGCCGTTCTTGTTTTATTTCCACGTGCCACTGCTAGCATTTCAAAATATTTCCGAAAAATACACTGGAAACACTCTTTGTTTTAAATGTAGTGTCTAAATTTTAGAAAAAAACCATGTGTAACTCTTCTATGCACTGAGGTGAAGTTTCTTCTCAGACCTCAGCCATCACAGGAAACTTATTTTTTTACCCCGGTTTCAGCTGGTAGGACATAACATCAGTGTGTTTGACAGTTTTCCTCTGTTTTGCATAACTATTATTGTAACCGGGGCAAACGTCTATTTTTGACATATGGATCAGATCTTTTGTTTGTTTGTTCTAAGTACGCCTTATAAAGATTAGAAAAAGAACACAATGCTTTTGTTTTCTGTGGAAGAACTATATTATGTAATTATAAACAACCTTTAATACGCATATTTCTCTTTTGTTTTTATGCATTTCCGTGATTTTCTAGTTATATAACAGTTTGTAACAATGGATTGTCCAATCTCTCTTCACCATGTAGATAGGTTTTTAAATATGTGCTCTCAAGGACTTTGATTACAACACAGTATTTTGATGGCCAATGAGGCTCACCTGTTAAGTCCATCCAGAAAACGCATAATGGTGTGATAACCTCTTGAACATCACACTGCTTTTAATAGAACTCCGCTTAACCATCGTCACTGGATGTCATGTCATCTGCACCGTAAGTTGAAATCTTTCTTCAGACCTGGTTATATCATAATTATGTCATATAGATGTTTGGTTTTACACATTTTAACTGCTGCCTTTTCATATTTCATTGCCCTTTATGTATCTAATATGTACGAAGATTGATAAAAATAGGCTGTTCTTTTTTTTTCCGGGAATTAGTAAATCATGAGAAGATATATGTACTAGATATATTATCATGAGTACCCAACCATGAGCTCCTGGGGAACAAAGTCATAGAAGTACTTTATTATCAAACCAGAGAACTTTATAAAATGAAATTTCAGCAGGATATTTCTGTGCACATTGTTATCATATTAATTGATACACACACCGTAAAACTTATTTAAACTGAATAAAGAACTATCTTTTCCATTTTGTTAGCTGAATGAAACAATTTAAGCATTGTTTTTCTCATTGATGTGGAACTCAGAATATTTCTATAATTGAAATAAATTCTCATCAAAGAGGGCATTACAGCTAGGTTTTAACCATTTAGATTTGAAAATTTAATTTTAGCGACATTTCATTTTGGTTTACGTTTATAAATAACATTTTCACACATTTTGTTTAAAATATATGAAAGCAATGTTTCCCTTTCCAAATTCCTCTAGGTCAAACCTTCGCACTGGATTTGATGTCAATTTACCAATATATTTTTGTTAAAACTTCAATTTAGTATTTTGACTAATAGCAAATAAAACTTCAAGTAAACCTTTTATGGAAATGAACATTCTAAACTGTAGCTGATAAAAAAAGACATTTAAATTGAGATGTGTGCATTTTTGTTCCATTTTATTTCAGAAAACCTGCTAAGTAATTGTATGAAAAATGAGCTAGAGTGTTCTTGTATCATATCATCTAAATAATAAAAATCACTTCTGAATTAAAAAGCTTTCTTTAAGGTTTTCCCTCAGCCAAATTTAAGGGCAGTAGAATTTGGAGACTTCATCAAATTGGCCCATTATAGAACGTTTCATGTTTAATGTATGATGTCTATAAGTAGTTTACATTATTTAAAATTATTCTCTTGGTATCTTTAAAATCTGCATACTTTAGTTACTGCAGCACATCCCTGAAGAGGCTGATTTACAGTGCTTGATTTTCAGGGTTGAAGGTGCAAAAGGATGTGTGTGTCTACTTTGTGTGGCTTTTATTCAATACTTGGGTATACAGAACCGATGTGTTTGTACTCAGAAGACATACGTGTATCTGCTCAGCTTCATGTCCTGCCATGTGTGCGTAAGCAAGTTGAAAGGACACACCATACTCAGAATTGCACACATGGTTTGGGAACGTATCCTCAATCTCTTCTCAAAATCTCTTACCTGTAGATCAGCACCAGAACAGAATGCACCGTTTGTTAATCAGTTCTTTAGGATTCTTATTTATTCAGGAAAATTTGTCAACTGATACTTTCAGAGTATCAGAAGATGGATACTGTGTCCTCTTACGCCAGATGAGAAACTAGTTTGAATGAAATTAAAATCATGCTCTACCTCAGCAATTACAGATTACATTGTTGCACTCACCTCACTGATGCTCTTAGAGTATCCTGCAAATAAGTAACAGGTACAAAAATCTAGGAGCACAGGACTCCAGACAAATTTTTTTTTTCATTAAATTCTGTAGGAATGCCATTTAATGAATGAAGGAAAGGAAGATGAGTTATCAACCTCAGAACCAATATTCAGACATGGAAGTGCTGAATATCAGTCTTGTGCCCAGGAAAAAGCAAAATAACTCAGACTAAGATATTGAAATATCTTCTGAGTTGAATTCAGTGTTTGTATCATGAACAGGAATTAGGTAACCAAATGTGGGCCTTGATACCAAGACACATATTTCTGTATTTTAAACCTCTACTCAAGGTTTTACTGAATGAGTGGGTAGCAGAATAGGATAAACTTCTCCCATAACTACAGTCAAATGAATCCAGTAACGTACGCATGCTCTCATAAATGCCCTCGGAGTTCCCTTCTGCTTGCTTACAGCATTGCTAGTTCTGCTACGCTCTTCCATGATGTTCAATTTCTCTGCCAACTCCCAGGTCCTTAAAAGAGGTTCTTTTGGCAGCTGCAGATGCTCTTATGAGCAACTGCATTTGAAATTTATCCAACTCTCAGACAGTTCTAAAATCTTGCAAATTGAAAATCCTTGGATCTCCTGGGATACCACTGTTTAAGATTGCGTTTAATCTCCTTTTAATATCCTCTCAGAAGTTTGATCCTGATCTTAGAGTGATGTAAATTCAAAGTAACTCTCCTGAAGTCAATGTAAAGTCTAAGTAAGCCAATGGTGTTATTTTGGATTTATGGCATGAGAACAGAATTTGGCAGATCATTGTTACGTTTTAGCTCATTGAAATAGCAAGTGTAGAAGTTTCTGAATCACTTTCTTCATCTTTACTAGCCAAAAGGTTTGTTTGCTTTATTTGAGCCTGACCTTGACTAGTGGCATTAACAATTAATTAATTATATTCCCTAGCTTCTTTGCCTCATCTGTTTGCCTCTTTGTGTTGCAATTCTCTTACAAAATCTTTGATAACTTTTCAACAGAACAGATACTGAAATGGTACAGGAACTGTATTAATGTAATTGCCTGAATCACTGCAATTAAAGAAAAAGCTCCCTTTTCTCTGCGTGATCAGGAACTTCAAGCATTTGGGCACCTTTTTTAAATCTTGGTTTTGTTGGACACTCATAGTCATAACTACTATCAATTACACTACTACTATAAAAGGGTTAAAAAGTGCATAAATCCAACATTTTTTTAAAATATACGAGCATGTGTGACTCTTGGGAGCAAGAGTGTTATTTATCAGTAAGGATGTTATTTATCAATATTGTTCTTAAATTCTCTGTTTTTAGTAAGCTTGAATAAAAACTTTCAAATACTATGACCTGTGACAAGGGTACAATCCAAATAAAACTTCAAAACAATGCCAAACTGCATTATCAGACTGAAAAAGAAAACACCTAAGCCTATAATATAGTACTGTGTATGTACACCACCATAAAAATCAAGACGTAAGGAGTTGGACTGTGCCTTTATTTGCAGAAGGCTAGATGAGACTCTGTTGAAGTAACTGGATTTTAAAATCTGAGGAATCTCAGATGGCTTTTACCATCTTGTAAAATTTTAGACCAATGTCCGTTAAGGACAGGTCTCACTGCCTATTGTGGATTGCAGAGCAGGCAGCAGTGGAAAAAGAGTACCTACTTTTCTGAAATGTCACAGAAGACAACTACTCTCGAGGAAGATGTTTAGAAAAGCTAAGGAGAGTCAGAGTAATAAATTCATACCTAAAAGCAGAAAGCAACTAGAGAGAACCTCTTAGAGGTTACTGCACAGGAGAGGGTTGCTGGTACTGCTTTCCACAGAAATGAGTTCATCTAGATGCTAAACAGTTTAGTGGGGGCTGCTTGCACATTCCTAGACTGCAGCAGTGGAAACTGGAGAAAGGCGAGGCTTTCTCTGAGTAGCTCTTACGGAAGTGGAAGCATTGTCCATGGATTAAGGACTCTGTAGTTTGAGAACATACATAATTCTCCAACACTCCTAGGAAAGGGCCATTCAGATGTGTTAAATTGCATGAAATGCTTATGTGAAGCACTTCTTTGTGTTGTGTAACCTGAACACAGGATGCAGAGGCCTAATCCATGGGGAAATTCACATTAGGTTTTGGGGTTTTTTAAGTATGCTGGTTTTCTGCCTTTCTTGATTAAATTAATGGGGATGGTGAATGGGATTTTCAGATGGAATATGTTTTTCTTCTAGTTGTGCTTGGCAGTGTAGCAGCATAGTTTGAGCATGTTTTCCACTATTTGTTAGCACCCACAATATTTCACTCAGAAAAAAAATTGACATTGTTTGATGCTTTAAGCATTTGTGTTAATCTACCTTCAGATTTTGAAAAATGGAAAGCAAACAGTAACACATCTCAGCTGTTGAATCAACAGAAGATTTGTGGGCTTTTTCCTCAACTACTAAAAAACATCACCAAATATACAGAACAAATAACCAAAAGCATCAAATGACCAAGCAACAGAAACACATTATAAAAAGCTGTGTTTCTCACTGGTGTTATAAAACATAGTGGGGACAGAAATCTTATTTTTTAAAAAGGGAAACATAAAAAATTTAACTGGCATCCAAAATGTGAGTCACGTATTAATTGTTTATATTAGTTTACATGATTGTTGCTGTGACATTGCTCATATAACAGTGATGGTATATTTGTAGTGGCTGTTTTTTCTGTATAGATATGCGGTAGATCTGTTTTGAGATGAGCTGACTGACCAGCCAACAGGTGTCTTCTTGTGAGCACTCACCGGTTGGCCAAAGGATAAAAGGATCTCGCTCAGCCTTTTCCCATGGGTGGGTGCTGCAAAGCCGCAGGGGCTGATCTAAAGCTCACCAAAGCCAATGAGAAGTCTTCCCCAACTTCAGTAGTGGTTGGACATGCCCTCTTGAAATCTCCCATCTCAGGTTCCTTCAGACATAGAACCTTAATGTTTGTACTGAGTTCTAATAGATGCCTAAAGGACACCACTTTTTTTCTTAAAAGCTTGTTAGATTGTTGATCTAGATGTGAATTAAATATAAATATATATCTGAGCTTCCTGAAATAAACCCTATCATTTGCAAGCACGCTCTCATCACCTGTCCGAGTGTGATTGATAACCCTTGGCCTATTTATATGTGGAACTAAAAATACTATGCAATATTGGGTTTATGTTATTGGGAAATGGAAAAAATATCACCAGACTCTTTAAATAATTGTCTGGACTTAAATAAAATGATACCTTATTATACACAGGATTTAAAGAAAAAAAAAACTTTTATGTAGAGATCAGTGAAATTTTAAGTCACATGGCAGATTTATAGTAAAGCAGTGCCATTTCATTTTTCAACAAGTTTAATAACTGAGATTGTTTTCATGTTTTGTGATTGATTATCGTGTGAATCATCTAGTGTTTTTAGTTATGACTCATCTGACAAATTCTAAAGGCTAGTTACATTTTTATCTTCTGATGAAAGCAATATTGAAGAATTATAATCTTGTGGACTTAAAATAGTCAAGCAAACCTGTATTTCTTTTATAACTTTTTTACTCCAGCTCATTAGGGAAAAGGTGCTTTGTGGTTTTTTCAGCAGCAAATAGAAGTTAATGCAATGATAGCATATCATTTGGTTCAGTATTATGTACAGCTTAAAGTAGAATTTATGGCTAAAAGTTTATAATTTTGTTGTTATTTTGCTAGTCTAGATACAACAGCTCAATTTAAAATTGTTTACTGAGCTCTTGCAATCAGGATAGTGATAGATCTGGATTTGTGCTACGTGATTATTCATACACTGGTGTAAATATGGTTTTGATTACGGCCTTCTATGGATAGATAAGTAGCTACCAGCTCACAGTATCTCGAATAGCGTGGGGACATACACAAAAATCACAAATAGCAATCTGAAATACTTGAAGCGCATGCTGGGCGAGATTGACTATCTCAAGCTGTGGGCATTAAATGAAGAAAGATCTCTGTGCTAGATAAGCATGACTGCCTGGTGTTCGTCAGTACAGAAGGGTTAGCAGCTGAGATTACAGGAACATCATTCTCCTTTAAATCTTCTTGGGCACAGTTTGGGCCATTTGCAAACTGGTATTAGGTATACCCAATATACATGTATTTGTAGCATGCATTTGTAGCAGAGCAGAAGTATGTTCTAACAAGTGTGTGTTCTTTAAACAAAACCTAGATAAATGGAAAAATGCAAAATTGTGGAGACTTAATGTATTTTTTTCCTGAGGTTTTAGAAGCCGCATAATCATTACTTGTACAGCATATTCTGCCTAAAATAAGTGACACTCATAAATAGAATTAAGAGACGTAGTTATTGCCAGTTATTTAGCTATACTATATCTTACTATCAAATGATGTGTGTACAAGTTGTGTGTTCTCTCTAGCAAGATGCAATGATTTTTTTGTTCAAACTTATTTTCTAATACAATAAATTACACAAGCTATAAATTAAATACATGAGAGTAATGTATTTGGAGGCCTCATCCTGCTTGACAACCTGTGCACACAGTGCAGATGTGTGTGCATGCACATATATATAAAAATGCATTTCTTTCTTTTAAGGTGCAGTGTCAGAAATAAATGAGTCTCAAGTTCCTAACTAAATAATACCATGTCTGAATGAGAAATTTAATTTTCTGATCTGTATTTCTAAAAACCCATTAGCAAAAGACATTGATACATTAAAAAGTTTATGAGGTCTGTCTGACTCGCCATTTAGGCCTTTTTTCCTCCTGAATTCTTTTGTGTTGTAATTTTTGGATGCTAGGTTCGAAGGTTGGAACTATAAATAGAGTCTGTAGTTGCTACATTGATCAGCAGACTCTTTGCATACAGCGTTTTTCAGTTAGTGTCCTGGTGAATAGTATTCTATTTCAGTAAAGTAAAACCCATCCAACTGGGTCTTCATCCTTGGTTGTGTCAAATCCATAACCCAAGGCAACCTCAGCGCCTCTGGAGGCTTCCCAGGCTTGAGAAAACCCTTCAGAACTTTAAAGCTGACTAGTCCAGTCCTGCCTGGTCTTCGGTACCTCCACCACAGAGCTGAGGAAATAGGATGTTGGCTGCATCCTTACATATTGCATCAGTTTTTATCAGGGTAAGGTGATCTCAAAGCTCAGTGACAGAAATGTCTAACTGCCCATACTCAGTACATGCCAAACCACTTCCCTGGATTTTGTAAAACAAGGTAGCTTCCCTCATCAAAGTCTTAATAAAAACAGACTTTGCTTTAAAAGGTCTCTGAATACAGGAGAAAAATAGACTTCTGTTCTACTGCAGCCTAAATGAAACTCAGTTCTGTTTTCATGAGTAGGCAGATGCTTATTCCATGGCCTGAGTCTGGCCACTCGAGTTTGACTGAACATGAGGATTTTCATCTTCATTGTGAAAATGAGTTAAAATATAAAATGCCGTCAAGGCCAGAGTTCATTGGCAGATTAATGGGAAAAGCTTTACTTCACTCTGATATAAGAATGAGACCCTTTTTTTTGTAGTTAACACGGAAAGGAGATAACCAAGCCCAAAATGTGGGTTCCTTCTGGATATACCAAGCACATCATACCTGTCTTTGAAAGTACAAACCTAGGCACCACTTGGAATAGGTGATTCAAACTGGTGATTTATCACTGTAGCTACTGCATTTATGAGAAGCTCCATGTGTGCATCTGAAATTTAAAAACCTAACCCCTCCCCCAAAAATTTAAAAACCAAAACCCCTAAATAGCACTGTTTGTAAGATTGTAGTATTTACATAGTTGAGTTTGATTTTTACTGTGGTCCTCTTTCCACCTCAGAATCTCACTTTCTCTCCAGGTTTCAGTGTTTCAAGTACAGCCAAAAAAACACATTTTGGCATTGTAAACTTTATGAAGATAGTTTCGGTATCAGTTGCTTTGTGTAGTATTTGCTAAACCTCAGTGGGTTTGTCTTTGTTTTAACTTTTCTCAAGTAAACATATGTTATTATATTCTTGTATTTCTACAAGGAAGCCATTTGCTACTGGAAAAAACAGCTTTAGATACAAGCTGCTTTGAGCTCTCCGTTCTTCACTGTGTAAAAGCCTTGTTTTGTTTCCTTGCCACAAGATGCACACTTTTCTGAACTTAAACTCTTCTTACACACTTGTCTTCTCACTGTCCTGGTATTGTGGCTTATTTTTCCTTTTTTGGACTCAGTAAGAGCAATTTTTTTCTTTCCTTCAATCCTGCTCACACTTTACATTTTCACATAGGAATCGAATGCTTTGTTTTGTTACCAAAATGACACTAAAAATTGAGAGCTGTTTTGGACAAAATCTTCGTGCAGACTACATGGAATATCCTTTCTTATAAACCTCTTCTTCTCTTTCACTGTCTCTCTTGCTTCTTCGTAAACTCCCAGCTCCTGTGAATAGCAATATGCTGTCCATGTGCCTTTTAAGTCTCTAATACTTTCTAGGTGAGAAGAAAAGTGAAGGAAATTACAGGTCTGTTAAAGGTGGATGAGAAGGAAGAGTCTGTTGGAAGCCATGTGGGAAAAGGGCCTGTGTGGCCTGGAGAAAACAGGGTCAAAAGATGGAAAGTTTCTTCTTTCATACTTGCTGTGTAGATGTGCCAAAGCTATAGAGTACATGGGACATTGATAAATTCTTTTGAATTGTGTAAGGCTTTTTGGAGTTCAATTTCCAAAGTCCACAGCTGAGGGTTTTTTATGCGCCCTGGTACAAATGTCCAGGTTAAACTTACAATATACCTGCTTATGCTTATTTCATGAACTCAGCTGCAATGTGTCCTAGAACAACAATTCAATTAGCAGAAGTGCATGTACCCCTTCAGATGCTTAGAAAACAAATCTACTAGCTTATTTTCTAATGATAAATGGGTTAACTTCCAAAGCAATGGGCAGAATTTTAACAAACTTGAGATTCTGTAAGCCCACAGTAGATAAAGGAACCTTTTTTTTTAGGTTTCACAGATTTGTTATCACAGATGTTCTTAACCTAAATATATGGATATGCAAAAACAAATACTGTTTAAAATATGCATAAACTTCCTTTATTTATGTCTGACACTGATTTCGTTCTGCCACCAGGTTTCAAGCAGCTGTAAAGGCTAACTCCAGACCTCAGTGTTCTCCCCTGATGATCTGCTGTGAGTTCCATGGCAGCAGGATAGCTAAGGCCTGCTTTTTTGGTTTTCATCTAACATTTTGGGAAGGGAGGTGGGAGCTGTAATTAGAAAGATTTCCCACTAGTTAATCTGATGCTGTCCGTTTTGAATTTACATTGACTCCAACGTGCCCTTCATAAGGTTACCACCTAGCCTAAGGCTTCATAGATGAAGAGTCACCAGCTGGTAGAAGTGGTCTGCAAAGGCAGAAATTTGCAGTAGTCTGTCTGCTTTCCCTCGGCTTTGTGTGTGGTAGGAATGTCAAGGTGTGACTCAGGCAGCCTGTGAAAATCTCCCATCCAGCACACTGTGAATGCACACATAAGCACTGGTTTCAATTCAGTGGAGTAGTTCTGCGGATGTTCCAGGGTACCCTTCTTCCCTGCACACTTCTCTTTTATGTGACTCACTGTCATTTCTTGTGCAAGGACTCTGCAGTAGTTCTCTTGAAATGATGGCAGGGTAGGTTGGAGCTATCTGAGTGTAACTGTAATGGCTAAAGGGAATATATACCAAATCCTGTAATTTATCAGCACTACGTGCTGATTTTGGTTTGACCACTTCTTATTTTCTGTATCTAACATAAAAAGTAGGACTCATCGCATCTGACTTGGGGTGGTTGTAGGCCACTTTGTAGTCTGAGGAAGTTGTTAAGAACCCTTTGGTACACAGAGAGGCATCTCCAGCTAGTGGCCTGTCCCAGTTAGAGGGAGTTCTTTTTGTTGACATTAAATGAATTCTTGCGATACAGATAGCCTGTTAGGTTGTCAATTTTAAAATGGCTTAAGGTAGGTGAAATTAATTCCACAGTGGCTATTAATGTAATCAGACTTGGGACTTAGCCAGAGGTGCAAATATATAGATTTCAGCAGGAGTTTTGTTTTAATTTTGTTTGCAGATAAGAACAGTCTATCTATAGATCCTGTAGGAAGATGAACAAATGAGAAAAAGCAGAATGTAATTAGTTTACACCAAGATTTCAATGCAGAAGGAAGGGAGGAAACAAGCCACTCACTAGATCAGATGTTACTACACTCATTTGTTAGTGTGCCTTCTTGAATGGAATTAATGAAACCTTTCATTATAGATCAATATGCTCTTTGACTACAGAATACTATGGGTACCTATTGTATATGCTTAATTAGATTGAAATTGCTTTCACATTTCCTTGATATTCAAAAGAAAAATCTAATCTCAGCAGTTTAAAAAAGGGAATTACGAAAGTCATCCCCTTCACTGTGCCGCTAAAGCCAGCAAGAGAAGGGGAAAAGGGAAAAAATCCTCAGCCAACTGCCCAGCTCTGGGCTTCAGCTTAGTGGCAATTTTGGCAGAGCTGCACTAAGTAATACTCGCTACAGTGTATCCATAAAGAAAACAAGTGGTAATTCTCATACTATCATCACAGGAGACCGATGGTGTCTATTAAAGGCAATAGTTTTGGACTGGAACTATACAGAACTATTTAGAGACATATTTCCCTTCCTCTCATAATCTCTGTCCAAAGCCAATTCCTTGACAAAACTGTTTCAAATTAATGTGCATCACCCGCCTCCCTCAGCTATGTCTCCCTAAAAACATTCTTGAGTGAGCCTTTACACATTTTATTTCTCGATGGCAATTTATTACTCCTTGAATTTTCTGTCAAAAAAACACTCCTAAAACCAGTTTTCTTAGCACCACAGCCATACTCCTATCAAAATAAGCCCCTTAGCACTTCAACACCGATTAATTAGCTATCTTGTTACTTCATGCTTTCTGCTTAGCCTGGAGTGTTTCTGGGTTTGTTCACTGTTTTCCCATCTGTCCTGAGCTCGCCAGGGCTGCTCCCCCTGTTGCTCACCTGCACCGGGCAGAACCAGCTGGGTCCCAGAGCGTGGTCCTGGGTGCTGCGTCACCAGCTCGCCCTGCATCCACCTCAGAGCCTCCCCCGCCCGCACCCTTCCACCTCATGGTACATGCAGACCTTTCCCTGGCATGCTTGTGAATCAAGTTGTGAATTCTCATTATCTCTCTGAAGCATTTTTTAGCCTTATTTCTCCAAGACTCCCAACTCTGCAGCCAGGAAGGTCCCCGCTCTGTCCCTGGGGCTGACATCAGGCAGGAATTGCTACTCCTTAGCTGCGCTACGTTTGGTGTCTCTCAGCCTCCTTAGGATGCATTGTTTATCAGCCTTCCTCCTTCCAAATTCTTTGTTTGTACAGTGGCAGCTTTTATGCCAATTTTTTTTTTCTTTGCCTGGAGTTATTGGCAGAGCTAATTAGCCACAGAATATAAAAGCCTTGTTCTTTGGGCCGAGTGGTGCGGTCACAGAGCAGCGTGAGTGCTGCCTTGTGGCACAGGGGATGAACGGTCGAATGGGTTGCCTGAGGATGGGCAGATTATCTTCACAAAGAGGTACCTAGTTATTTCCAACAGCAAATGCAATCCTTATTCTTGAGGGGGTTGCACATTGCATTCTTCCTTGCTCTACTCTGAGTGCTTCACAGCCCCGTAGATGGCACTGACTATGCTGACAGTCACCTCAGAGCACTCAGGTCTTGACGCCTATGGGGAAAGCTGACGGGTGAGAGGGGACTTGCAGGCTCACGTGTACCTGTGTGGGCATGACAGGAGGGGACTGCGTGCTGCCTCCGGGTTTGGATGGGTTCAGGGCACTTCTCCCTGGACTCATAGACCTCAGCCCCAGAGTTGTGCCTGGTGTTTTCACTTTAGGTAACGAAAACAGAGTACACCCCTGGGCCAGGTGTGTTTGAGAAGGAAAGGTCACCTCCTCCACCTCCAGCAGGAGGGCAGCCTGTCTCAGTAGAGAGGCCTGGCCTCAGCCTCTGGCTGTGAGCTACACCAGACCAAGATTTTCCACATCCAGAAATGCTTGGGGAACTTTTTTTTTTTCCCCTGGACAAATGTCTGATCATGACAGGAAACATGACTAGATTCAGTATAAAATGCTCCTGCTGTTTGCCCAGCTCAGGCGGTTTCTCTGTCTGTGCCACGCAATGGGGTAGCCCCCCGAGCGAGAGACCTCCAGCAGCAGCGGCCACGGCTGGCCGTGCCCGGGGCTCTGGCGTGGGCTTCAGCCCACCCGCGACGCCGACGCCGTGGGGTGGTCCTGGGCTGCCTGCAGAGGAGTGGCGACAGGGAAAGGACAGGGCATCCCTCCCCGCTGCCCGCCGGCACCGCAGGATGGGTGCCTCCGTTCCCCTCGCAGACGTGCGTGTGGGTGCCTGTGTGGCTGCGGGGGTGCAGAACCGACCCGCGGGGTGGGGACAGCGCATCCTACCCATCCCTCGGGCTGGCTGGGCAGAGAGGGAGAGAGTGCCCTGGGGTCCTCACCCGCTCACTTTGCCCTTCCATCCCCGACTTGCCCCCGCAGGCATCAGAGAGCACTCAGGACGCTGCAGGAGGGCAGACTCTGGGGTCTGCTTTCCTCTCGGGGTTGGGGGAAGGGAGAGGAAAATAGAGAAGCAACAGCCTCCAGCTTTTCCCTTCCACTAATCTTGCTTCACTCCCCCTTGCTCCTTCTCCCTCCCTCTCCCCTTTCCTCTCCCCTTTCCCCTCCCTCCCTCTTTCTAATTCCTGCCACTAGCTCGGAGCCTCATTCAGCAGCCGCTGCCCGTGGAGTGTAATAGGCTGAAGATGCTGCCGTGTCTGCTCAGTGTCTAGTTGTGAATGGGACTTGCCTCCTCTCCCTCCTCCGGAGGTGGCCAAGGGAAGCAGCCAGCCTCGCCGGACCGGCAGGTAAGCGGCGGCCGCAGCCGCCCGCCCGGAGGAGCCGCGGGCAGCAGCGGTGCACGGCGGCGCCGGAGCGGTCGTGGGCGAGAGGGGCTCGCTGCCGCCCGGCGAGGAGGCGGCGTGGCGGGGAAGAGGGACGGAGCGGTGCGGCCGTGCGGGAGCGTTCGCCTCCTTCAGCTCGGAGCGAGATGACCGAGCGGCAGGATGCTTGCGTGTGCGCCAGAAACTTGACAGCAGGAGCGGGGGCAGGGCCGGGCAGCGGAGCCGGGCGCCGGCGAGCGGGGCCGGGACCGGGCAGCGCCGGGCGAGGGGCGCAGCGGTGCCGCAGCTCGGCGCGGGGGCGGCCGGCGGGCTCCCCGGAGGGACGAGAGAGGCTCTCCGAAGGGAGGAAGGAAACGCTGTGGCAAACGTTGGTTTTTTTTTTTTTTTTGCTGGGCTTTTTTTTCTGTGGGTTTGGGGTTTTTTTTTGTGTGTGTGGTTTGTGTGGGCTTTTTTCCTTCAGCTCGTACTCGGGGGGGGCGGGGAGGGGGGAGGGCGAGGAGCGTTTGTCCGTTTTAAAACGTTCCTCCGGATAAGCAGATATTGAAAGCCCCGAACTGAAAATCTTTTCCTTGTACTGTAGCTCCCAGGCATGGAATGGATATGCAGAAATTACGAGTGCATGAAATGAAGGGTATTCTATCCAGAATAAAAAAAAAAAAAAACAAAAAAAAAAAGGAAATACTTTGATTTATATATTTTTCTCTTTTAAAATGTATTTTGCTTGCTGACTTTCAAACGTATTACTATGCACAAGGTACCAAAATGGTATCTGTCTCTAATACAGGCTAGTCCAAAAAGCACTAGACTCCTGGGTGATACATGCATAAGTACGTCCCTAAGAAAGGTAAAACAGATCAGACTGTAGGTCCCCGTCAATACCATTAACTTTCAGAATAAAAGTGCTTCCTGTGAAGTCCTTTGGGAGCACATATAGCAGTCTGACATCATGATGCAAATGCCTTCACCTTCTGTAGAAGTCCCCCTTTATTGTCTACTCTTTTAAATATTCATTTGGTGAGGAGAGGAACCGGTATGTGCTAGGAGATCTTCTTTGTACCCTTGCTACAAAAGGACAGCGTGGCTGTGTAACACAGTATTTACCTACCAAGATATCTGTGACAAAGGAACCTCTTTAGCAAATGAGGTCACTATTTCAGAAATCGGC
The DNA here is from genome assembly GCA_020746105.1 of Trogon surrucura. Taxonomy (NCBI): domain Eukaryota; kingdom Metazoa; phylum Chordata; class Aves; order Trogoniformes; family Trogonidae; genus Trogon; species Trogon surrucura. The sequence goes on from CM036629.1 coordinate 14,767,706, forward strand.
CCTTTATAAGGAGAATGCTCATTTCTTTTTCATGTCCCAATGACTAGTAACTCCCTGTGAAAGACTTTGTTCCTGTTAGTTTGTGTTGGGTGATACAATAAGAATTTCACAGACTCTGAACCGCTCTATTAAGAAATTAAATATTTTTATTTATTTAGTAATGAAACTGTTGAATGGGAAAAGCCCTAACAGATTCAGAAGCAGGGAAGCACACACTCAGACGTTGCCGAATGTCCATCTCTTTTTCCCCTCCTTTGCTCTTATGCTTGTTTCAGTGTTTCCAAAGTCTGCGTGATTCTCCAGGTAAATACTTTGCTCTCTCTTTCTGCACTGACTAAGGTATACCGATAAATAAATTTGCTTTTAGTGTAGAAATTCTGCAATAATTAATGTGACATCTGCCTCAGTCAGGTCTGTCCACTGAGATTTGGAACACAAATCAATAATTGTACTCAGTCCTTTGGATGATTTTTATATGGAGAGATGCACAGAAGTATATGGAAGTGGAATTGCAGATGTTTGCTTATGAACAGCGTTTTCATGGCAGGGCAGCACAATTCGTGTTGCTGGGGAGATGGGCAGTAAGAACAGTAGGGAGATTGAGAGCAGAAGGTCTGGTTTGAGCTTCATACCTTAACATACAAAGCATTTTTCTAGCCTATTTCTTAGACTACTTCACTTCAGAAAACACAAGTTTCTGACTCTTCTTGTACAGCAGTTTTCCTTCCTGTTGCAGGAAAACAATAAAATGAAGTTACAGAACTAAGAACATGGACCCAATTTAAAAAATGGATTTTTTTTAAAAGGAAAATTACCTAAAATATGTCTTTCTGCTGCAGGATTTTGCTCTTAGGCCCTGGAATAGGATATTTATTTATTTATTCACCTCAGCCTTGCACTAGAGCATCAGAGAATGAGCATGGACAGAGAATGCTATTCAATAGACTTTTCTACATCAGCTTTAACTTTACTAACATTTTAAGTCTTGCCTGTCCAAAAGTATTGCTAAGAACTGCATTACTTCATTACAGAAATGCTGCTACAGCAGGGTATTTCAAGAGAGAAGTCATTGTGATTTATCGTCAGCTGTTTCAGAAGGAAATGTGTATGGAAATGGTTGATTGAGAGATAGGACAGCAAAACTTATGTTTCTTCTGCAGAACAATATGGGGAGGCTAGAAAGATTAGGATGATTTCTGTGATTTATCTGATAAAATTCTTTAAAATATATCATGTGATTTCAGCTTCAGTTAATATGCTATTCTGACACCATTTGACGTACGTGATTTAATTTAGTGTAAGAAACATACATGAAGTTCACAGTTGCAGTGGACTGAGACTAATATTTTTGGTTTATGCAAATGCTGTAACTAAACAAAGCATAACTTGAGAAACAAATGTTTTTGATGCTGAGAATTCCACAATATAAGTTATTTTCTAGATGAGACATCATAGAAATTTAAAGTAACTTCACATTGAAAAGTAGTGCTTCCTCTTTCTGATGAATCCCCTAAACCAAATTGAATCCATTTTGTGAAGTGGATGTTCAGCGAAATATCTGCAGTATGTGAAAAACAGAGGTCTCATATGGAATCAATTATTTTGGGAGAGTTTAGCAACATACTTTCTAGACTAGTCTTGTGTCTGGGTTTTCTACTAGCATTTTAAGCTAAAAATACATGCATGATTTCCTATACAATACCTTTTTTATTATTATTTTTAATGTCACTTCAGTTTTCATTGTCTTTTTGTTGGCGCCAACCCAAAGCTTAGGGAAATAAGCGGAAAGATGGCCATTAGTTTAAGTGTAGTTTGCATCGGGCACTTTGCCCGTGTGAATTAAGAGAACTTGCTTTAGGCTAAGGTATTGTCGTTTTATGTCATATGCATATCTATTTTTTACTTTATCTCTTACCAGTTAAGAAACACTGTAGTTACATGCTTCCAGAATTCTTTGATAGTATTTTAAGGAGAAAACATAGCCCTGCATTTGTGTTTTGATACTGAGAACTAGAATACTCTTAGACTGTGAAATTATTGATTCGTTTAAGCGCGAGCCTGCGTACGCCGAATTATTAAAGCCATTCATTTTCTTTCCCTGTGTAAGTAAGGCCTTTAAAGTCATTGAAATATTACCGGCGGGTAGCGAATTTGCGCACGCTGCTCCCGGAGGAGAGATTTCGCCCGAGGAGCCGGGATTTGCGGGAGCCCCTCTCCCGGTGCCGAGCCCGGCTGCTGGCGCTCAACAGGTCGGGGGCGGCGGCCGGAGGAGCGGCCGCGGGGCCGGGGCTGGCTGGACCGGCGGGGCCGGGGCTGGACCGGCGGGGCGGGGGAGGGTGGACGGGCGGGGCGGCGGCGGGCACTAGAGGGCACTGATGCTCCGCGCTGCCTCGCCGCCGCCGGCCCCTGCGCTTCTCAGGGCGCGATGAAAAGCCGTTTTGTTACCACCGGCATTGCTGTCCCTCTCGGGGGAGGCGGGATTCAGTCTCGCTGTGGTTCGGGCTAATGCTCAGGCAGTTTGTCAGGATTAACATCTTCCTAGTCAGTGGATCGCCTTACCTTCCGCGTCGTGTTACCGCCTTGGCGCTCGCCGCAAAGTTTTGGAATCCGGTAATTTGGGATTGTCTGAGGAAGGCTGCCGCCGGAGCGTAGGTGTGAAATAAACAGCTCGGGCCGCTCAGCCGCAGTGGTTTTTAAGGGGTTTGCTATCTCTTTCTTCTCTTCTCGAAAACAATGTCGGTTCTTGCTGTGCCAAGAGAAAGAGTTTAAAGGCAGAAAAGAAATAATATGCCCAAACAAAAAAGTACTTCTTTCAAAATTGTGGTCACACTCGAGAGAGCTTATAAAGACATCCTTGAAAGAAAAAAAGACATATTAGGCCAAATTGGCTGAATTTTACTCGCTCACATCTAGGTCAGTAGAGCTTTCAACTGAAGAACCAAGAAAACTAGACTGGTCCAATTGTTTCTGTATTTCCTGTAGCACCTTGGAATATAAAAGACGTTGTTACAATCCACCATCACAGATGCTGACTGAAAAAGATATACATGACGGTCTAGATTTTAAAAGGTTGCAGGCTTGAAGGGAGACTCATTTCCACCTGCCCTGTTCTGATGTACTTCCCTAGACATCCACTTCGGGGTATTGCTAAAGGCAAGATTCTAGGCTGCACAGATCTTTGATTTGACTCATAGACCAATCAGATTCCTGTGTATAAGAAATATATACTGTAAGTAACGGAGTACAGAATTTTATAATATCGTATTGCATTCACTTCAGAAGATAGACAGCCAGAGAAAGTAATGTGTCTAATAGTAATTGTTGTCTACAACTTTGATGCAAAAAATGGGCAACAGAATGACATATAACAGTTGTACAGTTTTCTGTTGATCACCTGATTTAGAATATAATTAAGAATTATTTTTTCAGTAACAACGCTTGGTAAGAGTGTTAGTAACTACTGCACTGGAGAATTGCTTTGCCGAGGAGCATTGTGCTGTAAAGAGCAGTTCCAGACCCATTAACTGCCCATCCTGTGTGCTCCGAGGCAGGAAACATCCCTTAAGCTGCTAGATGCACTCAAGGTGGGTGGAAAAGTTAGAGCTGCCAGTCATGTTCAAGGCCCTTCAGAGAACATTACGCATGGCTGGGACATTAGCAGTGCCTTGCCAGCCAGCAGGAATTCAGAGACAAATATCTGGAGCAGCCAGCCCTGCTGCTGAGCAGTGCCCGTGGGGAAGGTGACATTATGGTTAATTTTGCCTGACAAAGGCATAAGGCCTTCGTCCATAACTGCTTGGGTGGTGCGGTGGCTTTCAGGCACCCCAGTCCCACTGAACTATGCTGGCTCCACAAGCCGTAATTTAGCTGTTCAATTTGAAAGTGCTGGCTTAAGCAAATTCTAAGGCGTTTTTGTGTGTGTTTTTTTTTTTTTTCTCCAATGTTTGGCAATGAGTAAGAGTCCGCTCCCTTCTGAATCAGCAAGAGTTCATCAGAATTCTTAATTGTAATGCAATGGCAGGCAGAGTTGGAGTAGTAGAAATCAATGTAAATGGATTAAAAGAAAAGGACCAAGTAACTGAATGTAAAAGAGGAGCCAGGATTTTTCCAGAATGATTGGGGAGCATGCAGGACTAGGTTTCTAAATATAATTCACTGTTATAATGATGATTTAATAGTTCATCAACAGATAGTCTGTAACCACATTATAAACTACCATAAAATGCAGTGTGAATCGTGAAGTATTATGAAGTAAACAAAACTGAACAGAACTTTGATACACGGATGTAAGTGGTAGGAAGTCGTGATCTAGACAGTAATTACACTTGAGCATTCATTCAATTGTGTTGGTATGGTCTGACATGGTTCCAATGAACTCCCCCAGTGATGCTGTGGAGACACAGGCCCACACATGCGAAAGCCGGCGTGATGAGCAGAAGGAATTATATTCACTAACCCTTAAAAATACAATTCACGCAACTTCCCCATGTGTGAGCTTCACAGCACCGAGCATTTAGCTCCCTTACCTTTGTGGTGCAACTTGTGCAGGTTTTCTTGCCCCAGCACCGTGCATCAGTGCTACCCCATAGCTTGAGAACAGCCCAGCTTAGATGACCGTGCACAGGCTTGTTCCTTGCTTCTGTCCTCACGCTAGCGAGATAGAGATTAAATTTATGGTGTACCTTTCTGCAGTCACCATTTCTTTTCACATGAGCGCCTAATCACACAGAGTCTGTGCTAGCTTGGTAAAGGAAGCTTGATGTCCATCTCAGTGAAGAGCTGTGGCTTCTGCACTGCATTTCAGTACTCTTCATTTTGTACAGTGCCATCATCAGATATTCCATGTGAAAATATTACATTTAAGGTTAAACTAGTGCTGTAGAAACCCTAGTTCAACATAATTTTTATCCCAGTGAGGCTGCTGATATATATTTTTAAATAACAGAAAACTTCAGAAACATATTAATTGGTCTCAGTGGTTAAATTAAATAGTTAAATACATGCATACATATCATTCTGCCAAGGATAAGTCATTAGTTCAGTATAAACCAGAAATGATAGCTCTATTTGAATCAGGAGACTATACCCTATTTCCATTAATGCTAACTGTTTTATTAATACATGCATGTGTCGGCATTAAGTCATAAATTTAAATGGTCTGTCCCTTCTTGATTTAAAGTAATTATCTCAAAGATCTTGGCTGCTGAATGAATAATGCGTTACTCCGTTCATCTTTTATCAACTATTTTTTTATTATTTTTTGTACATAGACATTTTAAGACAAACAAAAGAAATAGAGTTTGTGCAAAGCTGGTTGGCATTTGAACCAAAAATAAATGTATTTTCATTACCAGAGCAGAATATCCGTAACTATACCAGCCGCAGACAAGGATTCTCAGACCTTTTTAGAGTCATACAACACTATGTATTCTGTGTATATGTGTACTTTGTGCGCTTTTATGTATACTTTCATTTATAAGTTAAAATTAGTTTTATGGGTTACTGAAAAATTATAATTGAAGCAACAGTTAAAAAAAATTGCAACCTTTAAATTGTTTTGAGAAAATTGACATTCAAAAAGCATACACTTCATTCTTGGAAATAATAATTTAATTTTATATGAGAGAAATCCTGAGGTAAATACAGGTCTTTGAATAGCATTCATAAAAGAAATTTTAAAAAGTAGTCTCATTAGAACCAGAAAAGAGACTTGAAATTTAAGGATCAAAACTTGTCCTTTTCAGAGCAGTGATTCCACGGGCAGGCCTCCCTTTCAGCAGACTTGACCACATATTGATATGTGGTTCGAGACAAGGTTTTAGTGCACTTCTTCATGACAGGGCACTTTCTGGTGAGGACAGAAATAGTTGTACGCTTGTTCTGAGGAATGACCAATATTAAAACAGTTGAATGCATCGAGGTTAATTCTATACGTACAGTGCAGTGATCAAAACCTCCAGTTTCATGCATGTAACTGTCATTATTTAACCACAGAGATTACCAAACTGATCTAATGGAAGAATCACTCAAACATTTATCCAATGCACAAAGTGAACAGATATTTTTAAAGATAGCATCTCCTTCTTGTTCTCTTTCAGCATATTTTTCTTGCTATTGAAATTCCAGTGAAGATCTTCAGTATTTCACATTAGTGAAAGCTACTGTTCATTCACAGTTTCAAACCCAATTTCTCCAGATATGAGAGGTTCCAAAATTTTGAAAAACAGTTTAATAATTTCTACTTGGAGCTCTGATTCAACTAGAAAACTTTGTCCACCTCTGATTGTTGCTTTTTTATTTGTTACCATTCCAGTTATAGCTGGTGTAGCTCAGAGAATATGGCTGATTAGTATGCATTTCAATTTTTTTAGCATGGCTTTAATTTACATAGCATTTCTTTCTCTAAAGCAAGGAGAAAACATAGCAGTCATTGACATTTACATACGAACAATTTATCGTTTACATACAAAAGTGCTGACTAGGTAGCAATATAAGCAGCTGTAGGTCAGAATCAGGATGGTCTTTATTATTCTTTCTGTCCTTAAACCTGTGAATTTTACTATATATATGTGGAAAAAAATGTTCATAAAGTACTAATATGTAGTCATGTTTCACGTACTAAATTTAACAATCCTCTGTATACCCTTGTAGTGAAGCTAGTTTAAGATGATCCCTCAATGATTCCCAATCCTGTACTACAGTTCACAGTCCAATGATCTGTACAAACAAAGTTCATTTAGAGTCATAGAATCATTTAGGTTGGAAAGGAAAGGATTTGGAGACCTCAGAGCTAATTGGGGATCTGTATGATCTGGGTTAAAATAAAACCTGTACGATATTCAAGGTTACTGGTTATGTGACCTTGGTATGATAGAGCCTGTGTTCCTAGGCATAGTTCTTGGTTTCTCAGGTTCCTACATCATCTTAAGTTCATTGAACTTGCTTGTGTTTAGATGATATTTCTTGTGCCTCAGTTTATTAACTTGTGCTCCCTCACTACAGCACAAAATCTAATACTCGGTGAACTTTTCGCCTTTGAAGTTTCCTTCATCTCAATGCAATCTTTGCTCTGCCCTCCTATAACCTCCAGTGGACTCCTCTAGCCTTCCTCTTTATTTTCATATTTCTCCTTCACTCAACCATCACCAATTATCCTAAAAACTAGAGACATTCTTCTCTGATTGATTGGGTCAGGCCAGTCAAACCCCTGCCTTCTCCTTTGGCTATAATTTCTGCCTGAATTAAACAAAGGCTTCCCATTCCAAGGCTGCAGTGTACTCTCAGCCCTCACTACAGTCTTGTAGTTGGTAATTTCCAGTTACCTTCTGCACACTTAGGTTTTTTGGATCTGTAAGCAGAAATCTTACTTTCTTTGTATTTGGCTAGGTGTACATCAAACTACTGGGAGCAGTTAAATACAATAAAAACTAATTCTCAGTATGTTCAATGACTTCCTATATATTTACGTCATAACAAAGAAAAGTCCTCATTTAAATAAGGTGCCATTGGTGTAATCTGAGAAATATTCAAGCCATCTCATGAAAAAGAAAAGGAAAACCAGCTTTATTGCCTCACTAGTTGGTGTATATACAATGTGCAGATGTCACATCTAACTAGAACGTGATGAACTCCACTGAAGAAGGTGACACAAAGATTTACTCCATGTTGCAGCGATGTGCTATGATTCTGTAGCACTACAAATTAGTAAGTGGCTGCTGGCCTGGCTATTAAAGGAGCAGTCAAAACACATCATGAAAATCAAAAGTCAAATTGCAAAAGTCTAGTTTATTTTGAATGGCATTGAGTTGACATTGCCACCTTATCTTGACCTTCAGTATGTATTTGTACATTTAGAAAGCTAGGGAAATGTCCACCTTATTTAATATATGCTCAGAATTTTGCTGTTTTAGCAGACTTTTAATGACTTCTTTGAGCAGACAAGTTTATCTGTTTATCTGATGTTTACACTTTACTGGTTAAAATTCTGTCTGGTCCACCTAGTATAAAACAGGGAAACTGTGTTGAAGTCTCTGGGGCTATTCAATTGACACTGGTGTTATTGAAAAATATCCTTGATACAGAAATTTAAAGTACTTTTGGTAATTACATTAATTCATGTTTTGAAGCAGAATTTACATGGAGGTGTGCATTTCAGGGCTAAGCCAGGTTTTAGTGCGACTTGCATTAGATATGCTGTCAATACACCATCGTATGTAAGGAATTGCACTAGTATTTGTTTAATTATCCAATCAAATTGAACAAGAAATGAGTTTGGCTGGAATAATCAAGTCTATAGAGAAAGTGCCAGCTCTGATACTTACCAACATTTGACAGTTGCTTGTTGTTGTGACCTTGGCTTTTTCTGTGATGAGCTGGAGGTCAGAAAGTACATTGGCTGTAATTACTGCCTTCATAAGATTCTGGAGGCCATCCTCTGCAGCAGACTTGAACCGGATTGTCTACATGTGTCAGATTACTGATGACCTGGGTGCAAATCTGTATTTTGTTCTCATAGCTGTTAAGTCCTGTTTCTATTACCGTATACGGTCTGTGAAACAACGTAGTCTTTATGATATTTCCCTCTAAAAATGAATGACTAGCAAGTTACTCTTGAAAGCTGTACATATTATGAGAGCTACCAAAAATGGGGCTTTTGACTTTTATTTATTTTTTGAAAAGAAGTATACAGAAGGTCATTGATATTCTGAGAAACAAAAGTAATGTCAATGAAATTAATAATGTGTACAAAAGACTTTTCCATTGATATTAAATCATTTTGCCTACTGGAGGGGAGAAGAAGAATGTTTTTTGCCTAGAGGTATATCCCATCTGGAAATTAAATCCATTTTTACTAGAAATGAAATAATTCAAAATAAACTGTAGAAAAACTTGTGTTTTAACTGTTTCCATGTGCTTAAAAATAAACTGTATTTAACCCATAAATGCCTTGGGAAGTTTATTACTTTGTGTTAATGAATGCTAATTGCTTGAATCTGAGATCAGCAACTCCTACTTTTGTGCTTTTCGATAATGTTACAAGGAGTATTTTGAGTCACTTGGGTTTCCTGTTTCATATGTTAGTTATATATGCAGCACCTATGACTTAACAGAAAAAACATAAAATTGTATACACATGAACTTCCTTTCTCGTCCTTACTTGCTGATTATATGCATTTCCCCTTTGGCCTTTATGAAAGGCCCTGAGTTTTATTTTCCAACAAATTAGAAACATACCAACTTTTTAATAATATACCAAGTGTTTCAAATGTAAGGACATAAATTTCTATCTACATCCTCATTCCCCCAAATAATTTGTCTGTTATCTATAGTAAGCCAGGCGTGTTCATTATGCTTTCTTAAGCCTGTATCCTTATGAATTGAGATGTCAGTGTGAATGACATGAATCCTTTCCACAGCTGTGCCTTGAAGGACAGATGCCTTTCTACCATGAATGATACAAAAAGAAGTCCTGTTGTAAAACTGTTTTTCCCACTTCTCAGTAGTCTGGTGAGGTTGTTTCCATAATTTGTGGAACTATTGCTAAAACTAGGAATGTATATATTATGGCTATTGTTTTGAGGCTGTATAGGGAACGAAGAGATTCCTATATGTTAATAATACCTTCTCCTTATGTCCTTTTAGTAACCTTCTCATGTCCCAAAAGAATCCTAGAATTAATTAAGAGCCTGTGGTACTGAGGACTTAGTGTACTCCTGTTGAGCAGCATCCCCAAATGAGATTGTGGTGCTCACTTTGAAATGCCAGAACATGGCATTAAACCTGCTATTAGTGGCTAAAGGGTTAAAAAACATATGGGCTAGTTATCTGTCTGGAGCTTCAAACAGCCAAATTCTACATCAAAAAGGGACTGCAGCAACTGCTTGATCAAAGTTCAGGTAATTTAATTATTTGCCTTCATGAATCAAGGGGTTCTTGAAAAAGCTCAGGATGTCTGGGTATTAGAATATGGGAAATTTATTGTTTCACTCCTCCTAATATTCCAACATCAAAGAGGGCTTTTTCCTATAAACAAAGCAGTCTGAAGGCAAAGAATTCAGGCAAAAGCTAGTGTGGAGAGATTCTGTTCTCTAGGATCTTTGCGAGCTGGAAATTAAGCTGATTCCTGTGGGGTGAGATATTTACCACTGTGATTCCTTGTCTTTATTTTGTGTAACTAAGCATTTGTACCACGTCTTGCAAACTGAAATGCTGAACTCCTACTGCTGTAAGCTCACTTACTTGACGTTGTTTTTCCTGATTCTCAATTTTATGTGAATTTTCATATTTTGTTCTGCAAAACTCTGTTTGCCAAGCTCTAAGTGGCTCTTTGACCGCGTCATGCTTTGAGATTCTAATTAGCACAGTGCAATGTAGACTGTGCACTCTAATGTGAAGGAGAGAATTGATAGCTGATTTTTCCAGCAACTCCAGCCAAAATTCAGAAGAAATCTAGGGTGTTTAGAGAAGCCCATGGCCTGAGGGAACACTGCTTAGTCCTAAGTGCTCTCTGTGCTTCTCACCAGCGGTAGCAGTTACATTAGTTCAGGATTAATGAATCAAAAATTGGTTGGCATCTTTAAAACCCTGAATATAGTAGAGGTGTTTATTCTGATAGAAGAATGGATTCTCAGCCTGCAAAAATAAATGGGACTTTATTTCTAGGAAAGATTAATTCCTTTGTATCTTTCCATTTCCCTTTTATTGTTGCATTTTCTTCTTTTGATCTGCCAGATTTCCTTTTGTGGTGGGGGTCTGACCCCTCTTTTTTCCATATTCATGGACCAAACGTACGAAAATTCCTTATGGTAAGTGTCAGTCTTGGTGCATGTGTTGTATGTTTATCTGCTGTGTCATTTCTGCATAAAAGCTTTGCCTGTGTTGATTTTGTATGTGTGGTATTCACGACTTGCAACAATCCTGTGTGTCAAACTGCTGTTGAAGCCAGTGAGATGTCTCTGTGCAGAGTACTTCCTTATATCTAAGCAGGAACAGAAATAAATTAGTGGGAGACAAGTCAGTAGAGACAGGAAACAAATGCAGTCACTACATATGGTGACAAATGTTTCCAAGAGTAATATAAAACTTATGTAAGTAGAAAGAAAATATGAGAAGGTGGGATGGACCAACCCATTTTATTTACCTGTAAAATAGTCAGTGCCACAAAATGCCGTGGGAATTTTTATGGAACAAAAAGACTGCAAAATGCAAAATTATTATAAACAATATAATTAATTATTTTGTATAATTAAGACAAGATAGCAATGCATTATTCTGCAATTCATTGTTATGCCAGTGAGGAGCTCTACAAAGTAGAGCTGGGTGACATGATGCTGGGAGAACCATGCTCTCGGCTTTGTGTAAAGAAGGTGTAGTGTACTTCACATATCGGCTGACTGTAAACCAGCTCTGTCAGCTGCGTGCACTGCCGTTTCTTACCATAAGGTTACCGAAGGAAATCAGCTGTACTCAGTTGTAAAGACATTGCAAATTTCTACCATAATTCACCGATAAATCTGTTGTTGGAAGAATACATTTTTTGTGTGAAACTTTTGAAACCTCTGATTTTTCATTTTCTTCAATTCGGACAGAAAACTTACTTTTAAACGTGAAAGACCTTGCTTTCTATTTCAATTAGCTAAACATATTCAAATTGCCATTATGTCATAATCTCATCCTGTATTGGCCAAGAGATCAGACATTAGAAAGGCGCTTATTTCACACAAACGGAAGTTACTTGGTTGGTATCACACCAAACCTGCAGTAGCATTCAAGACGGCAGTGTAATAGTCAGGCAGGCAGCATTGCCAAGAAGTTTTATGTGTGAGTGTATATATATACACGCGTTTGAGAATATACACCCTTCCTGAATGTCTGTGAAATCTTTGAAGTTAAAGCAGGACCATATAGATGAGCTTATGGAAGCCTTAATTTCTGCCATATAAACTATGTGGTGGTGTGAGTGGTTACATTTGCCAGTGAATGATGTAGTGACAGTGCACATGCCTGTGCCATTACCAAAGGAGGAGGAATTGATTAGCAATAACACACTTCATTAACACTGCGCTTTCTCAATCGTTGTAATTGTGGCTCTTCCCCTAAAACATCAAGTGGAACAGGTTTCATTTCAACCAAATCAATCTAATGTGTTAAAATTTACATAATTTCATCTCATTGCGTTTATAGAGCAGCAGGAATTTTAATTTGCATTGTCTGTATAGTCTATAATCAAAGTGTTAAGAGCACAAGGTTTATTCATTATGTATGGCATGTGGTGACAAATTTACATAATAGGCTGCATCTTGCTGAAATATTTCTTCTTTCCCCATGCCCACCTTCCCAATTTTGGCAGTACTTTATTTTCTATAAACCTGTTAATTCAATTACACAAGTCTTTGAGCTCCACAGAACATATATGAGGGAGGAGTATCCTTATAAAAAGAAATAATTGGGTAAAATGACATACTGAAAGATACAAAGTGCTAGAGGAAAGCATTGAAAACTGGACTGTGTTTCCTGATTTCAGGAGAAAGCTGATGTAAAATCACAGTGGTGTTTACTATTGCTGTATACTGAAGGTAGACTTTCACAGTTTGAATGGAAAGGTACCTTTTTGTTTGTTTAGTTTGTTTCATTTTCTATCAAAAATTTTCAAAACTAAGTTAGGGACTAAAAACAATTAAGAAATTAAGGTGCTGTAAATGTAAACCTCCATCATTGATTGTTGCCTGCTAAGGCCAACCTGTGTTTTATGAAAATAAAAGTGCTTAACAATATTTTTTGATACAATATTATTATATTTTAGGAAATGGAGGAAAAATAGTGGATTTTGACCACATTTGTAGCAGTTAGAAGTATTTTCTAAATGAGAAATGCAATGCATCTGATGGTTTAGATACATTGATCCTCAGTGGAGTGTCACAGAGCTGCCATGGCATAAGACTTAGCATTTAAATCTTTGAATTATGGAGTTGTATATGTGTCAGACAGTTCTCATCTCCCTTTTGCTGCCCAGATAAGGATATTCAGACGAAAAAGTAGGAATATACATTTAATTTGATTTATTATTTATCATACTTATTTGTTTATCATACATATTTATTTTATTTATCATACTGTCTTAAAATGCAATGGTGTGAACAAGTATAATCCATGTTCTAGCATGTGCAGAAAGTACAAGATTCATCTACCTTTGATCAAAGAAATCTCTGCAGGACCTCTTTAACAGAAATGCAGAATATATTTAGGTATTGATAGTTGTGCTGTTAGTAAGAGGTTATATGGACAGGTGTTTCAATCCTCCCTTTCAATCCTCATACAAATAATTCTGTTAAGATATGATTAAATCCGTAATCTGGTGTTAAGAGTTTAAAATTGTCATATTGTATTATAATTCAATTTTAATGCATGCTAAGAAAAAGATGTGTGGGTGTATTACATGCATGATGTCTTGTATTTTCAAGTTATGTAAGTATACGAGCAGACACAAATCCAGCATTTGTGAATATTTCAATCCCTCTATAAAACTAGAATTTAACTTTAGTTTGTGTAGTAGCAGTTAACATTCATGTGCCAAAATGCTTCTAAATAGTATTATGTCAATGTAGATGCAACAATTTGCATGCATAAAAATTAGAGTGAACACTATAAGTTCACATAATTAAAGTTACAAGATTAATACGTAGGCAGATAATACTCAGTAGGTTTAGAGGTTCAAAAGGCCAATGTAAAACCGGTTAACCTTTGAGAGAAATAGAAAAGGGGTGACTTCTTTTGCAACTGAGCTCCCCAATAAAAGGGCCTATTAAACGGATTATGAAGCTGTCACACTGGCCACATTTTTTTTTCAGCTTTTCACGGAAGTTACTGTCTGTGCTGCACAATTCTTGAAAATGCCATCTCATTCTGCTCTCAAGCTCCTCTGACGCAGGATTGGTTTACCTGCCTTCCATCTTTTTTCTTCTTTACCTATTTTCCTACGATTTCTCCACATCCATTGAATATGATTTAAAAATTTGCAGAGAGCTATTAAGAAGTGAAGGTTTTATAGATAGAGGCAAGTAGCAAGGGCAAGTAATTTAATAACTGTTGTTTGCTCAGTCATATTTTTAGAGATACATGATATATATACGCTCAGTATTCATATTCTTATAGTGGTCCCATTCCGATTATATGAGCTATAGAGTAGGGGGTGGGGGAATGTGCTACCATTTTTAAATTACTTCCTTTCTATACACAGGGCATGACAGCTATATGAACCCCAAAGTGGTTTTGTGAGTTTTGCATAATATTCTTGTCAAATTGAAATCTCTCTTGAACCGCACCTGCTTTTGGACTCTGATCATTTTCCAAGCATCGGCACATCTTGCTGTTGATTTAACATCAGCTGAAAAAATGCCAGTTGGAAATGTCACTGAAGCTCTTTGTTAGAGTTCGTCCTGGCCATCTGTGAGAACTTGCCTGCCTGCAGAGGTGAGAATGGCTGTTCCTGAAAGCCCAAGAAGAAAAGGGGAAAGGTGGAAATATTGGAAGAGTTTGGTGTGATCCCAGTTCGTGCCAGCTGAGAATGTGCCCTCTCTGGGGAATTGCACCTGGAAGTTAATTGAACCAAGCGAAGCTCTATGTTTACATCTGACAAAGATTAATTAAACTGCCGTGTCCAAGTTGGGAAATTTCACTTTATGCAGTGGCACCTCACAATTGGCTTAGTCCTGCTGCTGTGAGCTTTCTAGGGGAAAATAAGACCTGAAGTCTAAACAGAAGTACAGTCAATCTACTATTACCATGAGAACAAAACACAATAGTCAAAGCAATATATCTTAACCAGCTCCACTGATGCAGTGTTCAGCACCTACTACTGACGCTGCTATCATTTATATCCCACTTCATTCAATTTGATATATAGTTTTTCTTGTCCGTGGCTTCAGCAGCTGTCATGTAGATCAGACTTCAGCTGAAATCTGTGTTTGTGCCACTCTTTATGAATAAGAAAAATGCGCTTTACAACTCAATAAGAGAGACGAAAGAGAAATCAGATAAAGTTAAAACGTTGTAGGAGTTCGTCTCTTGAAATAACTACAAAACTTATCCAGGCAATAAAACAAAATAAAATAAACTGTGCATTAATCAGCTGAAACAGCAGATTAAGATATTTGTTGTAAATACTGTGGTGCTACAAATAAAAAGGAACACTTTATTCTGCACACCAAAACACAGTTTCACTAGCAATTCAATAATTTAGCTTTGTTTGAAAAGGCTATAGCTAATCCAATTAGAGAAATGCCTGCATTATGGTAATTAAAAGACCAACAACACATACTTTCTCACTTCCTGGCATCCAGGCAGGAGAACAAGAGAATGGTTCACGTTTGTCTTAGATGTGGTTTGGGCAGGACTTAGGCAGAATCAGATCTAACTCATTGCAGTTGTTTTTCGATTTTTAAGTTTCATTGAGGGCTTTTATCTAACAAACGTGTTCTTCTTCTGCGACCTCTGCCAGCAGTGAAACCTTTTGATTTCTCAAGCTCTCTTCTTGTGCCACATTGTGCTTCTATGCTTTTGGTGTTGTATTGCACGCTGCATATATGTGATCGTGATTTTGAGTGAATGCACCGTCCTAAAGTGTTTCTGCTTTGCCTGCCTGAGGTGGCTGGAGTCGGGGACTAGAAATGTCTGGTGCTCCTCTCTTTTTTCTTTTTTTTTTCTTTGTAGTAGTACAACATCAGATGCATAGGGGCAATTTGTTTGCCTACTTGCATGATGATAACAAAGAAGTGAGACTAGAAACCCCTTGTTTTAAGTCTTACTGTTTACAGAGTGCTTTAAAAATGTTAAAAATAATAATGTTGACAGCATTCAAAGGAAATAGATCAGCTGCAAAATATTCCACTAATGTAGTGATTCTTTCCCTCCTTGATCCTGTTTCAATTCAGGGACTATATAAAAATTCAGTATTTAATAGGTTTTTGAAAACTTAGTTATAAATCAGGGAAAAATCAGCAATATGACATTGCTGGCTCTAGAGGAAAAATGAAATGTCATGTAACTGAAATAAGTGCTACAACTCTTTGTGAAGCAATTGCTGTATTTTTTCCTGCATGATTAGATTTTATAAATATCCTACTGTGTACAGGTATGTTCTCATCTCCCAATCTACCAGCACAGGCTGATGGGCTGTCCTCCACTCTCAGATGACAAGCAGCCAGCAGCAGTTAATGACAACATTGGAATTTTTGGCACCTTTTTTACACTGCACTGACTCTATGCTCACAGGATAATTATCTCTCAGCTTTGCTTTATGTCACTGAATACAGGACATGCATCAGTGCTCCTTCGAGAAAATTCCAGAGAATTTATCTGTGAAACTATGACTTCTAAATGTTTGTGGGGAAAGGGTCTAACAGGGAGGTTATTACCAACATGAGTTTCTCGATTTCTCTTCTCTGAAGTGCTATCAGCGAATTTTGGACAGGGTATAGCATTGTGATAGGGTACGATAAGCGAATTCATGTATTCTTGGACATCAAAGGAATCTTAGCACATATTTGTGTGGAAGGCGTCAGTACTTTTGAGGGTGGATTAATATGCTTAAATATAGGTGAAGGGAAAGATCATGGAGGTGTTGTACTTAAAATTTTTGGTTTATATTCACTTTTATTCTGCAACAAGCTATGCTTATGGGCTCCATCCTGAGAGCTGAAATAAAAGATAGTGTAAGTAGTGCCAGAGCTGGGAAGAACATGGGTCTTCTTTGCCCTATATGCACTCTGTCAAATAAAATTTCTTTTTATTCCTCTTGCATTAAAGAAGACAGAGATAAAATGAATTCTTATTCTTGACTTTTCACCCCCATATTGCTTAGTCTTTCATCACTTCAATGCCTAGATCTTTCTTCTATCCTATGTCTCTATTGCCTATTTGTGAGTATACTAATATCACGGATTCCCTTTCCACATTCTTGAACTCCTCGGACTTAATGGGATTTTTACTGCTGAATAACGGGTCAGGTCTAAGTGTTCAGGGTGCCACGTACAGTGGATATCCAGTGGATACTGGAGCACAAACTCAGTTCAAATTTTCCAGCACAGTTACTACAGGGACTCCTCTTTTTTTGATTTTTTTTTTTTTTGTCATTGTTTCTATGTTGGTTTTGTTTGGTATGGTTTTGTTTTATTTTGTTTCAGAGATGGCTGCAAGGAAGCTCAGTGAAGAGGATTGAGTTACTTATGCCAGAATATGTACATGGCATTGAGCCTAAATGGTTGTCAGAAGAGTTTTGCCTGTTGAATGATCAAGATAAAGCTGGTACAATCTTTCCAACTCATTCAACTGTGCAAGCTTTAATTACCTAAACCTGGACTGAACCCACTAAATCAGACTGTTTTTTTCTGAACTGCAGTCACTAAATAGCTTACCCCAATAACATCCTGGTGTGAGTTGCTGCTTCTAAAGTCAGTTGGAAGAAACACTATTGGAACATGGATCTT
Organism: Trogon surrucura; assembly: GCA_020746105.1. NCBI lineage: Eukaryota > Metazoa > Chordata > Aves > Trogoniformes > Trogonidae > Trogon > Trogon surrucura. Next base: position 14,785,189 of record CM036629.1, read on the forward strand.
TGAGTGAGGGAGTACCAACACTTTCCTTAAAAGATTCTGATAATGACAAAATCAAGAGTGGAATTTAAGTTGTTTGTTACAATTATCTTTTTCATATTTATTGGACATCTTTCAGCTCAGAGAAGACAACCTCTATTTGCAATATGTGTAAAATAACTCTTGTGCTCTTCCATATTAATTATTACATATTATATTCTCACAGAGCTGGAGAAAACCAAAGGGTATATATTTGATTAACTGACCTCCATTGAAATCCATAGCCTTATCCTTACCACTGAAAAATAACTTCCATGAAAACTATTTACAGTATATCAGATCACAAGATGTTCCCTTTATTTCATGTGTTCTTTTCCAATTCTTTTTTTTTTCATGAACTTCAATACTACTAATTTAGTTCTGAGGTGTTTTTCTTTAGATTTAAAATGAGGAAATGTAAATATTTTATTTCTGCAGTAATCTGTTCCTTGAGGAGATGTGAGGGTACCACAGAATGAGACAAAATTCAGATGAAGCTGACTGTAATAGTCTCCGAAGGAACTGTTAAGGCTTTCAAAAGAAAGAGCATTAGATCAATAACTAATAACTTCTTCCAAGTATTTCTCCAGATATTATTTTATAGACTTTTAATAGATTTTTTTTCCTTATTCTTTAACTATTCTTACTTTCTCCAGCTTCTTTTAGAATACTGTTACCAAGTGTCTGTTTCACTCATAGACCAAATAGTTGCTATAATTTATGTGGAAAAGAAAGGGCATTTACTACCTTGAAGTTACTGTTTCTCAGATGCTAAAATAGGCAAAAATCATAATATGACTTGCTGTGATTTTAGATACGTTTTCCTGACGTAAAAAAAATATTGAACTTTTAATTCAGAGGAAAATTAATTCCATCCCTTAGTATTCTTGGCAAATGACTCATGTAAGAATTTTTAAAGTCATTAGCAAGTCTTTCTTTTGGTAAGATGGAAGGCTGAACTTAGAAGGAATTGCTGGCTCGCACATCATGTCAGTTGGACTCAGATGAAACTAGTTTCTAAATTTATTTCTTTGTCTGCCTTTTGTTTCTTTATAGGACAGAATATATGGATATATTGGAAGTCACATGGATACGATAAATGTATGTATAGTTGGTGGGAGAGTCTTCTGTTTTGTGTAACGTCAGTAGTAGCTGTTTCTGTTTAGCATGATGAGAACAGGGAAAATCCACTAGATTAGACTCGTGGAGCTACAGAATATAGAGGTGACATTTACATGCAAGATGTATCATATTACTTTTTTTTTCGTCATATCAGTATTGGTAATTAGTTTTAGGTCAGGATAGTAGCAGAAAAAAAAAATTGCCTCTAAAGTAGAAGATGTTACCTTCTGAAGAAATTAACACTCTCCAAACCTTTTGCTCCTATTTTAAAGTTTTCTGTGGTTCAAAATTTAAAAAAAGAAAAATTTTCTAGTGAAAAAGATATGGGTTTGGTCTTGTTCTGCTGTAGAAAGTGTTTGCTAATATAGTTATGCCAGGATATCTATATCAGTAATGATCCTTATTTTAAGCACAGCACGTATTGGCAAAGGAATGCTTTTATCAGTTCATGAATAAAACTCATATAGCAGAAATGACTTGTCTTTGCCAGCCAAAATACTTCTCAGTTTTTTGTCTTACACCGTTGTCAGGGAGGAGGGGCTGAAACCATGCATTTCTCACTGATGTAGGCTGGACCCATATTTTCAGGATGCCAGAGAAAGTGAGACATTGCTAATTTAGACATCTCTAAAGTTTCTGCTGTTTTTTAAAAAAATATTTCTAAAGTCACAACTTTAAAGAAACACTGATATCACCAACAGAAAAAGATGTCAGTGAAAAGATATTTTAGGTCCTTCAAAAACCAACAAAAAAGATTGATAGATAGAGTATATGGGTTAATGTCACATTTTGTACTCTAGAGGGATCTTAGTAAAAGTGTGTGGTGTTCTCGTACCATTCTGGATTCTATTAATGACTTGGTTTATGGCCTTTATTGAGGTCATTCGTCTCTTTACACCTTCCCAGATGGCGGTGCCCGCCTCTCATAATATGTTTAGAGATGGTTTTAGAAATCAAGAGCCTTTAAGGAAATAGGTCCTACTGTCAAACCAGGAATAATTTCCCATCTAAGTAATCTAAAATGTCTGAAGAGTTTTCTTACATCAAAGCCTTGTGCAGGAGACTTGGATGTAACATAGCCTGAGTACAACTGAGTATGGCCGACAGCGGTCTTCAGTTTAGAGTCTGCAGAAAGAGTTATAGTTAACTATACGCGTCAACATTAAGTTAGCTAAATCAAGCACATCTTAGCTTGTAATAGACATCTGTAAAAGACTGCTGCTGGAACCTACGCATCATTCATATGCAGTACGATACAATCCGTAGTGCTTATGGTTAAAGCACCATTTTCCATTCTTCTGTGTAGAAGCTTTTAAGTGCAAAACATGTTTACTCCAGATCTGGGCTGTTTTTCTTTGTGTCTGCTGATATGGTTGTTTAAGGAAAGGTAGGACAAAAAACAGTAAAAAAAGCTCTCAAACCCCTTTGTTACAGATCAGTCTTTGGATATGTCAGTTACAGAAGGATAAAATTGCTAAACTGGTACAGTTCTTTTGCTTCTTGCCCACCAAGTAAGCTAATATTGCTTCAGCACACATCTCTAACATTTTTCTGCTATGCAAAAACCACCTCATATATTCTTAGTAACTAAGAAACTATTGATGCCAAGTTCTTGTTCTTTCAAAATTGGCTGGCTACTATTTCTTTAGGTCAGCACCATCCTGGGTTATGCTTGTCTTAAGAGGTTCTAAAGCTGCTAAGCAGAAATGAGACACTAAGAAAGATATTTGAGTACAGAAAAGATGCAAGTGACACGAGATACAAATATTAGGAGTGTTCCTTTCTATGGCTATCTTTGTGGGTTTATTTCCTCCTCACCTTTATTGGTTTATATGCAATGCATCTGTGAGTTTATACTATGGAGATTTAGTACAAGTCAAAATGAAATAGAGAGAGTGAAAATTAACTGACACTAGGACTTTTCTTTGTTGGTAGGTCGAGACGAGATACGTTGGCTTGACAAACATACACTTTTTGGTAGTATTGTACTTCAGCATGAATTACTGTTGAGTTTTTCTTGTTTGTTTGTTCTTTCTCTAAAAGTTAGATTTAGTGAAAATGGGGTACAGATTTGGCTTCTTCTTTGTGTATATATGACAGAGAGTTCTGACTGATTTTACGTGGTCCATATTTTGGTGCTGCTCTGTATTTAATATACTGTTTTGAATCTCTTTATTTTTGTCACCTTTTCTACATACAAGACCCCTGTAGATTAGGAAAAACATGTTCTTTGCTTTTGGGATTTAGGAATAAGGCAGCCAAAACAGGAAAAGAATGACCAATGCAGATATGCAGGTTGTGAAAATGGCAAATTAAAAGAATATGTAAATTTTAAAGCACATAAGACTAGTTCAGCTTGGAATGAAAGAAGGGTGACATTGGCACAGCAGCTGTACTTGGAGAGATCCTAGCAATGGCGTTGTGGCCATCTAAAAAAAAAGTTGTGCTCAACTTCGTATTGCTTTCCTTCCAGATGAAATTGGTTAATCCTTAACTCTTGTTAAACAAATAGTAGTTGCAAGATGTTTTTTCTCCAGTTAAAAACTACCTGAGAAAAATCTGAACTGAAACTGTTACTGAAAACGTAATTAATGCAAGACACTGAAAAAGTTAATATCAATTTATTGAATTGGAGTTCTTCCTTTCTGAGAGCAGGAAGTATTGACTCTTGAACCGTATGCGCTTTATTCAGGCTTGTAGTAAATGATAATGAAGGAGGATGAAGTGCTTGCTAAATACTGCAGAGATGCTCCTCATAAGAACACAGGCATCAAACTGAGTTTATGCTAGTATCTTGCCAAGATTACAGAGTAGTACTAGTAATGCATCAGGATGGCTTGATCTCTTAAAAACTCTAGTAGTAAGTTTAACTTGTGTTTGGTTTATCTACTTTTTCCGAATTTTGTGGGACTAAACTGAGAATATTAATCAGATGTCGTCTGAATAGCTCTCATCATCTTTATTGTTTCAGTCCAACAAAGCCATTTATAGTGCTGGATATTAAAAATAGTAGCTTGAACTGATATATTTTATTAGGCTTCATATCAATGGAAATTAATCTTGACCAAATCTGTAATTTAGCCCAAGTAATGGGAGTAACAAAACCTCACTTGTGATGTTTTTGACCGAGATGGCCATCGAGTATGCTAATTGTACCTAATTATTGCTGAAAATCAGGCTGTACTTTGTTTAGAGTTGACAACAGAAGTGTTGGGCATTCAGCTGGACATAGATAACTGTGGTTATTACAGTTTATCTAACAGATGCTCCTAACTTGCCATAAAAAGATGGTCATGTATTCTCCTTTACTCAGAATTTATGAGTTAAAATTGCACAAATGGATGGAACATTTAATCTTGCATGTGACAAAGCTTTACTTTTTATTTTGACATTTATCAGTAGCTATGCATCACCACACTGTATGGCTCACGACATATAACAGCCATGGTGTGAGAGGTTGAAACAAAAGTTAGTACATGTGCCACCAAAAGCCTGTCTTAAAAAAAATCCTGGAATATTTATCACGAATGTTCAAAATCAAACTAGACAGCTAAGGAAGCTTTATGACATTCTGATATTAGCTAGGCCTTTTTATATTTCATAACCCTTAATATAAATGAAAGACATGACTAGGTATAGTCCAACTCTTTCTGAGATTTTGGATTCGTCGTGGTTGTGTTAATGATGATGGAGTATGGAAGCATGTTCAGCTGAATGGGTTATATTAAGAAAACAAAGCAATAAGAGCAAACGCTGCCTCAGAGGTAGCTTTGCTGGATGATTCTCTACAAGTAGCTGTAGCACTGCCTCAAACCGAGCAGGCAAAGGAATACGAATATTGACCAAAGAATTAACATAGAAGTGTAGGAGTTGAAAATGTGTTGATGTATTTTAATTATCAACTTCACAGTATTTTTTTTTGTCTACATGTATATGCAGAAGACAGTATACATTTGGTGGCTTTCAAAAGCAGTGGCAGTGTTTCAAAAGTGAAAAAAAATCATTAATAAATATTGATTTCATCAAAGGAATGGCTAATATGTTAAAGCACAAACAAGTAGCTGCCAAGAGCATTTATTTAAATGGCTTGCATTGATTTCAGCTGGAGGTACAACGGGTCCACAAAGAACAACATTAAACCGCATCAACTTAATTTTCAGTTGTTTATTCTAAAATTGCATCTTTTAATAAAGCATTATGAGTCCATTTAATATAGAAACATTTTGTTTTTAATAGGAAGGTAGTTAATTTGTGACAAAGAATTCATTAGGAGTCATCTTGCTTTTCCATTTGCAGTACGCCTGTGCAATAGTTATGTACTAATATAGTGATTGAAAATTAGTTAATTTCAGCAACGTGTTCAGCAAATACCTGTGCATGTCATCAGCTTTCCTCACCTCAGTGGACCGCTTGCACAAGGCCACTACCACGCATTGTTAGCATAATCGCCTTGTATCCTGGTAATTTTTGTGAGCTGTTTTATGCATTTTGAGCTGTGTTGATGGCATGGACAAGTAATGTGATAACCTTCAGTTTCCTAAATGGGTAAGTGTAGCTCTTTCAGTTAGGTTTCTGACATGAATATTAGCAATTACAAGTTGAAAGCCTGCTGTGAATGGTTTCTTAAGATACGCCATTTCAGCAAACATGCTTGATAATCTGAATTCAGGGAAATATTTGCAGAAATAGAATCTGAAAGCATGTGAATCTGATCAAAAAGATTTAATATGAAATGAATATTTATAGATACATTGGCAATATTTGCATAGTTTTCTTATCAGAGGATCTTTGATTTCTTATCATGTAAAAGAGGAATGAATTACATAGGGGCAAGTAGCTAAATAAGGAAGTAAACTCTTCTCTGCTTTCAAATAATTGGAATTACGTTCTCATTACAACCGACAGCTAAAGTTGTATCCAAGAGTCCGAGGCACAACTGCTCATCTTTGTTGAGACAAAGACTTGCAATGGTGAAACCCGTGATGAGTAGGGCTGGTGCTGCAGCACGGCACGAGGCAGGTGGTTGTGCCAGTGCGGGACAGGCTCCCTGCAGCAGCCTCCTGCCCTGGCACTGCTCAGCAGCCTCCCACCTCGGCACTGCTCAGCACCCTGCTCTGCACCCTGCTCTGCACCCAGACGTTTGAGAAAACCCTCAGCGCCCCACCAGCACCCTGCAAGGCGTTGTTGCTCCTGTGGGATCCTTCCACTCCACACAGCCTTGCTGTTCCGTACTGCGTACTGTTCGTTTTACATTTGCTTATATTCTGTCCAGAACCAGAACTCGATCTTCCTTTTTTTATCTTCTTGAGAAATGTCATTGACTTGTAAACTCAAGAATTTAACATGCCTTTTTTGCTCACACCGGGCTACTTATAATATTTCCGTTGTTTGCCTTACTCAATGGTAAAAATGGACTTCTGTGTCTTGCCTTCTGTCATGTTGGCAAGAATGTGAACAAATGCCAAGTGCTTCTATAAAAAATTTCATTACATAATTTTCTTTACAATTCCCAGCTTTAATTGCTTTACGGCCTTGAGATTGAATACAACAAAAAGTTTGCAGTTAAGTCTTCCTGACGCTCTTTGAAGACATACAACTTATTTTTAACCTTACAGTTAGTGTTTCAAGCTGATGGCCTCAGCTCTCTGATGCCATTTTTTTACTGATATTTGAGTGAGTCATAGAGTTCCTTTTGTTTTGTTATTTTTTGCGTGCTGCTGATCTATCTTTTGACCTATCTGGCTCACATATATATTCTTAAACTTTGAATTCAGTTGCAAAGTTGGGCACTACTGTGTTAGACTATTTGTTTTAAACTACTAATTATTATTTACTGGATCAAATGTGCATTTGACTAAAATTTTTGCAGCTGATTTCCATCAAGGACACTAGTTTCTTCATACCGTGCAACATGTTTTCCATGCAGTCAGGACCTTCCATCGCGGCCAATTCAGCTTTTGAGCACAAATCTTCCCATCCCTAAGTTATCTGGATTTGTTATGTGGTGACTAACAATCAGGATTTCTTTGATTTATTGTTTCCTCTGAAGTTACTGGTTCTTACTCATAGTAATCTTTGTTTGCCTGGTTGTGATCGTTGCTGATAACTGGATTCCGAAACTTAGTTTTTACCTTCACTTAATATGAGAATGCCTCATGCATTTTATTACTGAACAGTTCAGAATAAAAGGTAATTTTGGATAAAGCTTAAATGTAGGTGGTAACTTTGAGGAAATGTCAAACTAGTTTTAGCAAAGTTATAGAAACTTTTTCGAAGATGTGATGCAACATTTTGGATAGTCATCTCTCTAACCAAATTTGGATGACAGTTTTGCTGAAAGTTAGGTAAAAGTAACTTGATCTTGTAATTTTATTTACTTCATTTATATGTCTAAGCAATTTGTAATGACAAAATTTTGTCCTCTGATTCATTTTAAGGAGAGTCTTGTACAGGAATTTTAGCTTTACTTGTGAGGTAGGTTGCTACAGTCCTCACCTGATGCTGCAGCTCAGTCAGTGTAGCTGCAGTAGGTGTTTTCCAACTGTGTTTCTGAGTAAGTTTAACATTGTGCTGCCTTTTATTCATGGCTTGAGACAAATCTCAGCTCAGATCTCTGTGTGCAATGTGGTTTTTTTTAATGGCAAGATATAAAGAATGTCAGCAAGTGAGCTATTGTGTGTTTACTAGTAACTGAGATAGAACAATGTCATCTGCATAACGAGATAAAGCCTTGAAAAATCCCATTTTTCTGCTTTGCAAATACATGTGTACTGCTGCTGAAACATGTCGAGAAGCAAACTCATGTAATCTCGTGGTTCAAAATGGCAACAGTTCTGTATCCCTTGACAAGTTTGAGAAATAACCTTCAGTTCAGTACTTAATTGGTTTCTTCTTTTTTCACCCCTTTTCAAATCTAAATACATATCAAAGCTGTGTGATCTGGAAACCCAGATTAAGATATTATTTGTGTGGAGGACAGTAGAAAATACTGTAAAATATTTTATAATACCAGCTCAACTGATAAGCTGCTGTTGCTTTAAAATTATAACGTCAAAAATATAATGAGAAGAGTCTGGATTTTGGCCAAAAAAATTAAAACCTTTATGGTGGATTAAACTGTTTTGCAACTAAATACTGCTTTTCTCTGAAACAACCCATTCCCTCATGCAACTAAATACTGCCATATGTTTAAATTCTTCCAGGCCTCCTAAGGCTGACCCAGAAGAAATGTCAACAAATGTTTGTGAGTCCTTGTGGCCTTGTAACATTTTCTTTAAAAAGTGAAGAATGGAACAGCAGGAGCTGTAACACTCCCACAGAACAGACATATGAAGGCATATGGCTAACATGGGAGCCTGCTGGCTCTTCAAAGCTTGCTGGCTTCATTCTTAAAGCTTTTTTTTTTTTTTTTTTCCATAAGTAAAGACAGCTAAACTTGTTTTTCTATTTCAAAAGTTGCTCTGTTCTACTCAGAGCTGAATTTAGCAAGCCTGGGGTCCTGTGCAGCCCTGACCTGGGAGGAGGAGTGGGCATGTTGGTTCCTAACGCTGGCAGGTTGGTGAGTGGAGGTACGGTGCAACGTGATGTCCCTTTGACACCGCCCCCGAGTTTGGAGTAACTCTGAAGTACCTTTAGACAGTCATTCGCCCTGTACATAGAAGAGGGCAGATAGCAATCTCCTCCCTACCTTGATAGTTTCTGGGAAAGTGTACTCTTTAGAGCATAAACCTAATGCTGGCTCTGATTTTGGAAATGAAAATAAATGACATTTGCTAAAGGTACTGAGCAGTTGCACTTAAGTTTCATTGCACATATGGGTTTACTACATTTAACTATGAGGTTTGAGTTTGCTGTTGTGGAGGAAGATCTTCAAATGCACAAGATCACAAGCTTTTTCAAAGTCAGTGTGATTTAATCATGCAAGAACTTAAGACTCTCAATAGAACGTGTGCTCCTTAATCTCTTTGACGCTTTGGATTATTTTTTCTTCCCTGTAAGCATCCTTTCCTGCAATTATTGTTTTTAATTAATTGAAATATTTCTGTGCTGGAATGAGGTAACTTTAATACTGTAAACTCAGGGTACAAAGAAATCTGTAGGGAAAAAGTACAGTTCAAACAACTCTACTTCCAGCTATCTGTGTTTCCTATTTCTGATATTTTGTGATTTTACTTCTTCTTCCTAATACACTTATTAACACCCATGTAGGATAAAGCACAGCTTTGCAGGTTTATGTGTTTCCAGAGGCTGCAAAGACCTTGCTTCCCCCGTGCAAACTTGGCTAAATGAGTGGATTTTCGTATACCAGGATTTGAGGAGAGCAGCGTGTGACTGCACCTCGGCTCGGTTACATAGTGCTCCAGGACGAGCGTGTGAGCGAACCTTAAGGGCATTTTGAAGGGGTGTTTTGCACTGATGCTGTGCAGATGTGTGGGCTTCCTTGCTGTCATCTAAATTTATCTGTGTGATGCAGCACAGGATTTTGCTCTGAAACTTGCAGCTTTTGGTCATTTTTTGTTTCAGTCTACTGTACCCATATTCATGGATGTGAAGTGTTTTAAACCATGAAATCTTGACCTTTTGAGTTAGCAACATTGTGTATTTCTCAATACCACAAGATATTTCTTCACAAAGTATTTTGGAAGATAATTTATGTAACCAGTCATAAAATTATAGTGTCTTGATGTGGGGGATTGTTGAGGTTTATTTTCTCAAATGTGGTTGGGTTCCTGAGCCCTGAAAAATAAAAGCATAAAACCAGCACATGAATAAAATACAAAATATAAAAGAAAAATCCAACATTTGGTGGAGATTCTGTGGTCTATTCCTCATTTTCTCTCTGTCTCTGTGCACTACAGTTACAGTAATAAGTAAACAATAATGTAAAAACAACATTTTGCATGCGATTGACAGAATGATTAGATTTCTCTTTATCAAGGGAGTGAGGAGGCTTATTATTGTCATTTGAAACATCTCAAATGAATTTTATGAGTGTTCAGCCATAATTTAGCGTGCAGAGTGCTGTCTGTTAAAAAGGACTGCATTATAATTACCATTGCTGTGAATACTGACTGGAGAATCAGCAAGGTGTGAAAGCAAAGTTGTCCACGCTCAGCTAAACTCCTTAGGTGACTTGTTTCCATATAAGTCACTTCAGATAATTTCTGAAAAAAAAAACCCAAACCAGATTTGTTGAGATAAATTGAGTTGCCAAATGCTCGTAAGTCTTATGAACCTGAAGATAATACCAAAGATGTATTTATATTATCCAAATGGAGAATTCACCAAATTGAACATTAAGTATGTATATAGCCTTCATTTGGCCCAGTTCCATAGCATACATCTGGAAAAAGATTTAATCTCATAAGTAATAACTGCACGGCTATATGATTCTAGTTTTAGAGCATCTTAACATTCATTGTGAGTAAATTAACTTACCTTCACAATATCATTTTCGGATATAGGCGTTAATTATTATCTCCAGTTTAGTGATGGAGCTGAGGAGCAGAGGGCATGTCAACAAAGTCTATTGTTGGCAGATGGAATCTCAGCCCACCAGAGCTTCACAAACATGTTTATCACAGTGCCAAATCTGAAGTAGCAGGTTTGATCACAAGCTCATATGCCTCGGCTCTCAGTAGGACTTGGGTTGGGTACAGTGTACTGTGCTAACCACGTTTATTCAGCTTCAACTCAGCTTGGAACTTGGGTGGAAAAAGCTCACGTCTGCCAGCAATATACTGTGTAGATACTCCCAGCAAATCTGTCCAAGGCCACTCAAGGAGACGTAAATTAGGGCCTGGAATACTCTTCCATCCCTGTCCAGTTCAGCTGAAAAGGAAAAAAGTTACTGCTGTATCAAAATTATTCTACTTCTGTGGTTTTAGAGAAGCTTTTGGCAAATAGACCTTTCCATGCTTTTGCTGGAGAGCCACATTTGTGCACAGTTGGTAAAGTGACTTATTTCATTATTATAATGTTATCTTTGGTTTTTGTTAGGCATTAGGTTATTTCCGTATGCAGTCCTCTTTTTGTCTAGGTATGTTAATGTTGGGCCCTCTTGGTTGAGTCCCAAAAGGAATTGAACTTGGAGAGTAGCTGTGTTTCTGAAATCATTTAAAATAGTGGAGATGGGCTCTCAACTTTCAGTGAAGTAGGGTTTTTGTTGGTTGGTTTTCTTCTTTTTTCTTTTTTTTTTTTTACTTTTTTATGGTCATTATTTTGTAAATATATATTCTTGGTTGGCTGAGTATGAATTTACTAAATGATTGCTAGTGGTGTAGTATTCTAGAGCTCATTTATTGTTATTTAAAGCAAATGTCTTTTTAGCACCTAGGACTATATCAGGCAAAACTCCCATTGATATCAGTAGGAGTTCTTTCCTAATCATGCAGTTTCTTCTGAATATTTAGATCACTTGCTCTGTTGTTATTATTTTGTTATGCATGTTTCTATTTCACAATCATTATTTTGAAGAAACCTCATAATGCACTTGCTCATAGCTTATAATAATTAGACTAAGGAAAATTAAAGTCTCACTGGTATTTGAGAGGCATAATGAATAGCAGACAAATGCTAAATATTGTTGAATATTCTGGTTAATTTTGTCTGTGAACTTTAGTATCATGAGCACTTCATTACATGATGCAGCTGAAATACATACCTGTTTAACTCGTAGATCGGCATGTTACCAAATAACAAAATAACTCCGTAAAAATTAAAAGTATATTGTAATCTGTAGAGTGGAATATCCTGATAGGTGGTGGAAAATCATATCGTCCTTACTCTAAACTTTGCTGAAATTCTGGAAACCCATGTTAGTTTTGAGTAGAAACTTCACACCCGGTGTCATGAAATGCTCTTACTGCTTGCACATCTTCCAAGTTCTATACTCATTGCTATTTTGCTGTATCTACCATTTCTTAAAAAATATGTACTATTGAGGATAGTATCAAAATACAGTTGGTCACTCTTGTTCAGTCCTGAAACTCAAATGTATTGTTTAAAGAGGCTTGGTTTTGGAACCAGTGATGTTTAGCTTGTCTATCTTCATTTTTTAAGCTTTCTTCTTTCAACACTTAAGGACTGTTTCATGGACAAATTATGTTTGACATTGCCTTGACCTTGATTGAGAAACCAACTGCGTAAAGCCCTTTGAGAAAACACAAACGGAAATGAGGAAAAGATGACTAGGAAAAACAGAAATAGATGCCTTTTGGTTGACCTAAAATGAGTTTACTATCCATTTTACCTTCCTTCAACCCTCCCTAGATCTAGACAAGCTATGACCTGTGGGAGTTTGGGAAGAGGATGGGGGAAAATAGGAAGAGAGATGTATTTGGTCCAGAAATAAGACTGAATTCAACTTCTTTAAAAAGCTTTACAAATGCTTGAAGAGTCATTTCTGGGTTTGCAATAGGCTTCCCAGAATGAATCATGTGTCTTCCTGGGATGACAGAGATATTCAGTGAGTTGAATGAGGCACACAGAAATGCAGAAACTTCAGATCTCTGTGGTGACTTTGAACAACTCCCCTTTTCTTTATTTATTAATAAAAGGGAGAAGGCAGAAAAAAAATATCCCTAAGACCAAAGAACTTTGTCTCTCTTGAGTATCTTGGGCGAATTCTGAGCTATTTTCCTTTATGGTATCTCTGATGTCTCAGAATTATTCTTTCTTGGGTGTCTCCAGTGGACCTGGAGCCAGCAGGATGATTCTGTAGAACATTTATTTAAAGATTTTTTGAAACGTTAGTTGAAATTTTTTTTCTGTGCTGAGTGTCCCCTACAGCTTGACTAATGGGGGCATTCAGCATATACTTCAGTGGCTCTCAATTTTTAGGTTTTCTTTTCAGGTCACTAGCAGAGATTGATAAAAGAGAGCAGAAGAAAGACAGGGGAAAGAAATAGAGAATGGCCTACTGAAACTGGCAGCAGAGAAAAGATAAATAGAGCACCAAATAGAGCTAGTGAAGACAGGCTTTGCTAGAGCTTTGCTCTAGAGAGAAGATCTGGCCATTTGTGTTTAGTGGAAGAAAAGCACCAAAAATTATGAAAATGGTAAGGGGAGTAAGCAAACAAAAAAAATCTGCAGAGAAAATCTGCAATAACAATATATTTCAGTGATGACAAGATCCTGCTCTAGTAGTCCCTGACATCTGCTGCTGGTGGAAGCTGAGTTCCAGCATGAATTAGAAGGCTTTAGAGCAATTCTGTATGCCTCTTGCCGTGGTAGTGACTGATTTTGTATGCTTTGTATGTATAATATGTTTATCCAAGAGAGAATATATATGAACATTTTACTGGTGGTGGTTCAAAACCATACATTTAACTTAATCTGTTAGGCAGCAAGTATAGAAAGCTTTTAGAGGGCAAAGGAAGACTTTCCAAATACAGGGAATTCAGGTTATATACAGTGTAGTACACAGAAATATTTGTTTATGCAAGAAAAAATTATATAAAATATTTTTAATAAGATTTATTTATGTGTAGATATATAGTTCTCTTGGCATGTATGTATAAGAAGTATGTATCTACTTGCTGTGAATCCTCTACTAAATTTAGTTTTCCGAAGAAACTTGGAGAAGTTGGAAACATTGAAATGTAGGGCTTGATTTGTGATATTTAAAATGACAGAACATACCTGCCTTCAGGCCTCCCAATCCACTTGTATTCTTAGTACCTGGATAGGATGGGACTGGAGCAGCATGAAGCTAATTAGTACAGACTTTATCCTTAAGGGCCTATCATCTACCTTCAGGCACTTGTGACCCAAAAGCAAGAAAAAACTGATAAAGTCATATTGTATTGGGTGAGCACAGGGCCTGGGTCCTCATGTGATCTGTAAAGAGCTTTTTTGAGGGCGATTTTTCCTTGTGAGCCCACATTAACCTTTTCCTGCTATTTAATTTGGCCTTGGACAGATGAGATTTGGGCTTTAGTCTGCATACTTTTAATATTCTGAGAAGCATTAAGATGTATTTTTGTCTCTCATAAGAACATACAGCTATTCTGCTTTCTAGTTTGTTAATTTCTGCCATCATTTGTGGTCTCCATGTCTAACAGCTTAGTATTCCAAATGGTCCACTGCTTTTCAATGCCCAGTATTTGGAATCAGTCAGTCTCACCAATTCCCTGCTTGTAGCATTGCGACCTGCTGAATGTTAGTGGGCATCCAACAGCATGATGAAGGGATGAGAACACCAAGGGAAAACATTTTTGTAGATGGTATGATTTAAAATCAGAATAGTTCATAAGAACAAGAAACAGGCTGTTTACCTGCTTTGAACCAGAACCTTGTTTGTGTGAAACTTTCTCTGCAGCTTTTGGGTTTTGTTCTTTTCTTGCCTGTTCTGCCTTTTGTGTGTGTCCTGCCTTCCACAGGGCATCGCCCTGGGTGACAAATTCCTTCTTGCCTTCTGGAGGAAGGTTCAGGATGGTGTAACTGCAAAATCTGTTTTCAAACCTTATTTTATGATAGGCTTCTTGTGAGAGTCATGGGCTGAAAACTCTGCTTCTCCAGGACTGAACTCTAAATACACATATTAACACTTTCCTACCTTAGAACCAGGTTCAAGTGTTGTGGTGGGGAAGCCAATAACAGAGAAAATGTGTACTTCTCCATCACTGCTGCAAAGCACAGGGTACAGCTTGGGTCTGCTGCAGGTGTTTTGCGTGCTCAGGAGCACACACAGAGTGGTGCAAACATCCCGCAGACCTTGAAATGTGGTCAGCCATCACAATCATTGGCCCTGACCTGCCAGTGGACCTTGGAATTGTATACATGTGCATTTACAAAGCAAGCTATACAAAAATGCCTTTTTATTCTTTCTGATGCAATTCTTGCCCTTTGTTTTGTTCTATTACTTTTCACGTGACCATCTTTCAGCATAAGATAAGCCCTTAAAGCATTCGTGTCACACACAAAGGGTCGTGTGGCTAATTTTGACTATTAACGTTAATGAAGTGACAGCCTTAATAGCCTAAAGTAACTTTGCAGTTGGTGCTGCTCTCACTGGTGGAGTTGGACCAGATGACCTCCAGAGATCCCTTCCTATCTGAATTATTCTGGGATGCTGTATTGGTAGCTGCCTGTAGTAAGTGGAAAAAGATTCTCCTGCAAGGTGATTCTAAGCATAAGCTTATTTAGATGCTAAGATAATAGCTTGAAGGTGCAATTTATATATAGCCAAGGACATTACCATCCCAGCCAAGACACCCAGATATATATTCTCTACCAGGGTTAAATGTTGGCTTTGCACTAAGAGCCTTAAGCTTCAGTGCAGATCCTTTTTTTCTTTTTTTTTTTTTATACCTAAACATAGGCTGCTGACTGTATAAAAATATGGTGTGGTTGTGTGTCATATAGTACGAACTAGAATAAAACTATGAGAGTTGGCAGGAAACGGAATTTGAAGACATTCCTGAATTGCAAATTGCCTAAATGATCAGAATAACTTTATGAAAATTATATTTTTACAGATGATACAGCTTCAAGAGGGAGGGGATTTTAGGCATTGCATGAGATGGAATAGCAAAAATCAAAAAATGGCATACGAGAAGCTTAAACTTTATGTTAAATCAGAAATTATTCCAATATCTTTAGAACAGTTAATTATTCACTGAGGAGAGAAGGTGAGAGAAAAAATGGTGAAGCTCTGCACCCAAACAGTAGAGATACTCAGCTGGCATGTGGGAAGTCTAAATTCAGGCATCTTTCCCCCGATTTTTATACTGATTAGTACGTTTTTCATAGGTGTAATATTGTATAGTGTTCCTTTGTTCGCTTTTAGAAATGAATTCAAGGTTAAATGATTTGTGTCAGGGTCAGACTGCAAACAAATGGTAGAACCATGGAAAGCTCACATATTCCTAAATCTTGGATTCTGTCTTGTGATCATAGAATGGCCTGGGCTGGAAGGGACCTTAGAGATCATTTAATCCAACCTCCCTGATGGCGAGCTTAAACCTGTGTTACTTTTATTTTAAATGGTGTTAGACTCTTTTCTGCATTTTAACAGGATTGCTGTTGTTGTTTGTTGTGTACATTCTGAATATTTAATTTTCCCACTTGAATATCTGTTTAATGTGCAGGTTAGAAATACTTGTGTGTTTTGTAGGCTTGTAATAATTAGGCATGGGAAAAAAAAGCTATTCAGCCACTCAAACCATTTGCCTGGGCTGTGTGAAAATGTTGTTGCGGTATGGGATTTGAGTAATTCGTTTATGATCGGTGTTTCAGTCAACTTCCAACTTCTTCAGGTTTTAATTTAGCCATGCAGATTATTCTGAAACTTTGAATACGGTCAGTGATGTTTGCTTGAGCAGTACTTTAGGTTGGTACGGGCTTTCCTTAGTAATTGTCTATGGGGTAGATTGTCTTTCCATAAGCACTTTTCTAGTAAGTTGTAATCAAATAACTGTTTATGTGGAAACCTGATGCAATGGAATTCTGACTATGTTAGAAATGCTTTTTGAAGTTGCGTATATGTGGAATATTTTAGTCTCTTTCAATCATTTATGTGATAGGTGCCAGAATTTTGATTGGGCTTGAAAAAAGTTGCAATGATCTGGCGACCGTTTCGTTTCAGAAATTGATCCTTAATGCCTTTTTATCTCTCAGTAAGAAGGGCCTAAATATTTGCAGTTATAAGTCCACAGTTTAAATCCTTTTATGATTGTAAATATTTTTGTGTTTATGTCATTAAACTCTCAGATATGTTCCCAAGTTTATTTCTGTAATTGCTCTTCTGGAAATATTTAACTTTAAAAACACATTGGATACAGCTTTGCTTCCATCTGAGGTCTTTGCAGATTTCTAATATTTTTCATCTCTTTTAGTGAGTGTAATGTACCCGGGTCGTTTTTACAGAGACAAATGTAAAATTCCCTGCAATCAGGAAAAAAAGGAAAATGAAGAGAGGAAAAGAAATAGAGGTTTGGGGTTGTTCTGGGTTTCCTTGACTTCACTCTCATATTTTGCATGCTTCTTGATTGTATTAGTTTATTCATTTTGCCAAACAGACCACAAAGCTGTGAATATTTATTTAGTTCTGTTCCTAATAGTTTTTCTAATAGGGAATTATTTTGGTACAATGAAAGACATTTGTAAATGAAGCAGATAAGCCCTTTGGCAGACAAGGAGTGTTTTGTTCAACACAAGAATTCTATTGTCCACTGCTTTAGTTGTCAAGTGCCTGGGGAGCCCAGGATTTATGATGATGTTACAATGGCCCTTTCAGAGCAAAGTCTAAGAAGCTGTGAGATTCCGTTCCTCTGCTTTTCAGACTTTCAAATCTTTTTATCATGCAAGGACAATGCAGGATTCAGCTGCTTCTTAGGCCACAGGCCTGCCCATTTAACATCAGGCATTGTGAAATAATTACCATAGTGACAATGGGTTTGGTTCCCCCCGCCCCCCCAAACTAGCAACGTTTCAAAATTGTTCGAGTTGTCACTTTGTATAAACCGACTCTGAAGCCATGGCTTATTTTACCAAAAAAAAAAAAAAAAAAAAAAAAAAGGAATCTTTTTACGAGATTTGATTTAGAGTGCCACTGTGTCAAATCTATTTGGAGCATTGGAACTGTTTAATGGAAGGGCTTTCTTGAGTTTTCTTGTAATTATAATTGGACTTTGAAACAACCTTCTTTAGATTATAGCAGTTGTTTTGGCTTTTTTCCCTTTTGTAAAAGTTATAGAGTTAATAGAACCTTATTAATGAAGTTGTATTCAACTGCAGCAGGAAGTAAAAATGTAATATGCAATATAAGTAGTATAGGATACCTCCGTATCAATCGGTTAAACTGTTCCTTGTGCTTATGATGGAAATCATTCAGCAGTTTTAAATTACGTTTTTCATGAAAACTGATATCTAGAGGAGTTTCTCCCTCTTTGCTTGATGTTAATATGAAGATTTATTTGCTTCAAATAATGATTAGCACTAAAAAAATATTGATTTGTAACCTTTGATGTCTGTTTAAATGCAGTGTAACTGGAAAGTGGAGCCTTTACTTGACAGTTAAATTATTATGCATGTGGACACTTCACAGGTGATCAGGTGTATGCTCAGGAAAAAGCTTAATGGTGTAGCAGGTCAGGTTGAGGACTGGAAGTACCTTTTATCGACTATCTGCTGCTGTTAAAAGCAAAAGCAGATCTCCAAAACATTAGACCGTAGAAATATGTAAGAGGATATTTTGAGAAATACTTATCTAAGCAACTTCAAATGTCTTGGGCAAAAAGGAATCTTGAGCTGCAAAGTCTTCTATAAAGATGTTGCTATCTATAAAAATATTGAACGAAGTATCAAAATGTGAAAGTTTATTCAGTTTTAGTCTTTCTTTTAATTCATTCACGTGAGTTGTGAATTACTTCAAAAGGCTCCTCTATAAAAAAAAATGCTTGCAAAATGACCATATTTTTAAATGACCATATTTTTAAATGCCCTATGTACTTCATAGCAAATTGCATAAATATGCTCACGTGTAGAGTATATTTATAAACCAAGTGCTTTATAAATTAGTGGCTTGGTCATCACAGAAAACATACCTTACTTCATAGAGCAGCTTACCTTAGCAAAGTTCACTTTCTGTGAATGTGTTTTTTCATTGAACGTGTGTTGCAAATTCTTGAAACAGTGAGTCAATATACCTGCAGTTACAACTGGCAATAGAAACCACATCACTTTATTTCTTCCTTTGATGGACTAGGTGTGAAATATGTTTGTGCAGTGTTGCAATATTGAACATGTAATATTCAGTCGGTGCCTATTCATTCCATCTCAACCCTTTTGCTAGCAACTTTTGAAATTTGGCCTGTGCTGCTGATCTATTTTTTGCAATTAGAACTTGATTGCTTTAATGGGGGTGAAAAGTGGGCGTAAAATGGAGGATTGATATAGATGAGGCAGCTTTAACAGCAAAATACTGCAGAAAATTACTTATTTGCATGTATCAACCCAAATTACAGAGGCTATTTTGCAATAGTTCTTTCTGGAAACTCTCAATTAATAAATTGGAAAGTGCTGATTTGAAATTTGAAAGCCTGATTTCCTCGGCTAGAATGAATCTTATCCTAGGATTCATTTAGTACCCGTTTAAGAGTCTATCAAGGTATCAAATAGGCATCACAAATACACTGCCTGCATCAGTACATAACAATAGATCACAGTGAGTGTTTCTTTTGCATTCAGTCACGTTAACTATATTTTTTACTTGTGTGGGGATATGTTGTGAAAAACACACAGGATGATATGAAACTGTGAGCATTCTTGACTTACTAACTTAAATTCAAGAAAAGGCTTACTTTACCTCATAACAAATTATTCAGCTGGGTTTTTTTTTGATTCTACACCCTTTATACAGACTGTCTCAATTTGCTATACCATTTTTAAAAGAATTTTAAACACTGAAAAAATTATAGATGTTCTTCTTACAGGCAGAGAGGCACCTCTTGCTCATTTTCTTTCTTCAAATGTTTTATCCTAGATACCTTTTCCCTACTGTAGTGATAGTTCTACTTACTAAAATAATCTACTCCCTTCTCCACCATAACAGTAAAATTACTAATTTTCTCATATGCCTTTAGAGCACTGAGAAATTTCAAAGCACTTCTTGTTGGCTAATGGTATCTGCAGCTGCTACTTTTTTTCCTACAGTTTGTCTTGTATTGGATAATGTTCCCAGAACAGATTCTTTCCGTAGAACTCTGTTTTTTCAGGAAATAACTAAAAAGATGTGAAGGAATTTTGATATAGCCTCTAGCATTTTAGTTATGGGAACATTCTTGCAATACTAAGTCTGGCAAGGTAAAAGCTATTTATTAACTTTCTCCTTGGAATTATAAATATTATTTAATCGCTAGTCCTTAAAATCTCTTCAGGCTACTGTGTTAGTTTATGGGCTAGACCCCAGTTTATGATGGTGCCACTGCCTTGGATTTCAAATGAGCTTTTTCATTCTTTGCAGACAGAGCTCAAGTACTGGAGAAGTGGCAGCAGAAGGCTTACATCTGCATTGTCATCCTAGTCTCATTAAGTGACATTTCAAATGTGTGGAATATGCTACATAAATTGGCAACAAGTTTCCAATGGGTGAAGGTAAGTAATACATCCAAATGTCTGATCTTCTGAGTGATGTCAGGTATACCTAGCTAGTCCCTTCTTTCTATAGTGTCTACAGTATTTTTACAATATAGGGAACATTTCTTCAGTGACTAATCCTTCACTTGATGTGTGCTGCCAGCCAGTTTTTCTCACGCATCATAGAGTTTGTTCTTTGGTCTTGGTTATCACTCAGGAGAGCTGATGCTGTAGGACAGTGACCATCCTTCTGTGTCTGTAAAACATGGTTTGATGAGGTGCATTTTTTGGGTCACATTGGTTTAATTTCTTGTTTAAAACACCAGAGAACCTCTTGAAAACTCACAACAATGTAGCACTGAAGAACAGAAATATAAGATATTTTCTAATATTTAGGTTTCGAGCTTGATTTTATCAGTCAAAAAGATTCATACTTTTCACATTCTAGGCCTATATGAGTGAGTGATTAATTTCATATCTGGTTTATTTCTCCCAACATTTTGTGCAGTCCTACTGAGCTTAATATAACTGCTTAAACTTGGGTTAGAAAAAGAATTTGCTGGTGAACCTTAGGCTTCAGAGAAGGTGCCTGTGGAAGGTGCAGTGGGAAACTCTAGAGCTGAAAATAATTATATCTGCTGCTCCGATACCTTTCATTTTTCATATCCCTCCTGACTTTCAGTTGTGCTATTACTCAGACCAGTGATTCCATAAAGGTGAGAATTGTCCACTCACAGGAGTATCCATGCTTTTTTAGAAGTAACAGAAAGAGATTAAATGTAACAGATAATAAATATGTAAATACTGTAGTTTTTACAGAATCAAAGGCATGATCCCATCTGAGTTGTCTAGCATAAAGAGTACAAAGTCAGGATATTAAATCTCTTTGTCTAGCTGACTCATTCACAGTTTTTACATTCCATGCACTCAAGTCCTGCTTGACAGATGCTTCATTTCTGTGGAAATGTCCTTGAATAATGATAATCTTATTTCTGGCTGCAAAATGGGCTACATACTTAAACATCCTTGTGAGCATCTATATAGGATACGTGTTTATGGTATCCACTGACTTCTTACGGTAGATTGCAGCAATTAGTATCAGGCTGAAAGAGAATGTATTTGACAGTGATACCCAAAGCATTCAATTTAGTTTAGGTGGGAAACATATAAGCTCCTTTGCTTCTTAGGAAGAGCATGTGGGATTCTTTTCATTTATTAAATACAAGGGCCAGATTTTGTAAACAATGCTTAGTTCTTGTTCAGACTCAGCTTTTCAATAGAACAAAGTTTGGTTTGGTTGAAGACTAGGTTTCAAATTCATACATGGGTATCAAGAGGACAGCAAGTATCTAAAATTAGCTATGCGTTCAGTTTTTCTGAACGTATGGTTCAGTTTTTCTGAACGCATGGTTATATGCTTCAGGTAGCCTCTTCTGGCATTTTCTTACATTTCATTTCAAGGTTTTTTTCATGCCTCTTCCTACTCTTGTTCTTGACTTCAGAGCTGTACTTCCAAGTAGTTTTAATTTTTACAACTTAAACCATTGTAAGGAATAACCTTAAAGGGATACTTGAAGACCCATCACTCTAGTATATGAGATAAGTGAATTTAACAAACTGGATCTCTACTCAAGTTTTTTTTCGTGTTGTATCTGAGAAACTATTGTGTCTATTTTCATTTCAGACTTTTTTGCATTTCAGAGTTCAAGCAAATAATTTCTGAAAGAAAGCTTCCTGCAGAGTGACTGTGGGATGTTCCCTGTGGTGGGAGTGTGAAGTGCCTCCCTGCAAAAGAGGGAGAATTAGAACTGCTTTTGTTGATTATCATGTAAACCTGGGCATCCATATGCTTCTTAACTTCTCTTCTTTTTGAAGGATCTTTCTTAAATTGTTTCCAGCTGTGCCTGCTCAGGAATGCAAATTTCCTGTTACAATATCTAGATAATCTAACAGCTGAGAAGGTAAAATATTCATGTTTAACTACTGCTAATGGAACAAAGAACGACAGGGCAGACAGAATGTAACTACTGAGCTCATTTTGAGCTTTAACATGGGTTTGGCCTTTAGGTCACACTGGTAGATGGCCAGTTGCTTCATTAACTGGGAATATCCCGACCAGAGATTTCTTTCCTATACTGCTTGGATTGTCTATACTGAAGTGAGGAAGTGAGAGTAGGCACAACAGATAAATTTCTTCTCAATCATATTACTCTGAAAAGCATTAGATATGAAGAAAGGGTCCATGGGACCCCCCCCCCCAAAAATACTGCCCTATTTAAAAATCTCTTTCATATGGAATGAGAAACTTAGGTTCACTTACTGTGTTGTATAATGTGTACTTTACCTTTTTCATAGCTAACAACTCTTTTATTATTTGTTTTTAGTTCTCACATAGTAAACCTAGACTGTAATATGGAAAACATGGTATTCCTGACGTACAAAGTAGATCTTGGAAGGAAATTGCTGTATAGTTTTGTTTCTGCACAAATGCAGCATGGAAAGAAGATTAATTTTCAGTTGCTTAGAATTGACCTCTCTTATTACAGTGTTAGCACATTTGATGAAGCCTACATATCTGAGCAGAAATTGTTGCATCTCCCACTGCCTGCTTTATCCTCTGTTATATGTCTCACTTTGCTTCTGTACAAGTAGCCATTTACATAGGATTTAAAACCTAAATTCTTGATTCCTCAACTTCAACCCATGGAACTACAACACAGAACACCTCGGATAGCTGCAGGATTTGTTTATTACGTGCATTTTTGGATGAATAGTAGTAGTCTGAATGAAATAGGCTCATAAATGAGGGCAAAATATTTAATTTTAGTAGGATATTGCTCTAAAGCATTGCTCAAATCCTTAGGTTCTTCTTAAATTAAGGCCTAAGAGTGAAATGTTAAGAAGAATAATCTACTTTTGTGAGTCTCAATTCACATAGTCTGTAATGAGATGGAGGGTGAATTTGTTACTTCTGCTTTGTTGGCACTCTTCAAGACTTGCTTGAGCTGAATTAGCTTCAGAAATATTTTTAGAATAACTATAAGACATAGATCCTGGTCAAACACATACCAAAGAAGAATTATTTTTTTTTGTTATAAATTACAAAGACTTCTAAAAGGCATCAAATGGACAAATATGTCCACACTGCATTATGTCTTGTATTCTCAATATCTCATAAAATGGACATTTTACATTCTCATATCTGCTTTTTGATAGAAAATTATTTCTATGAAGTAGTGTTACCTCAAAAGAATCTTGATTTTGTTGAAATGTGTAGCTTAGTGTTGGAAACAACTAAGTCATACCTGAACTGAAATTCAAGTCTTGGCGACAAAAGCTTTGTTTCGGCTCAAACGATGTGAGCTGTCAAACACTCCTCTCTGCATTTTCCCAGCCTTCTGGGAAATCCCAGCCCTGTTTGGGCTGCAGTGTGCTCTGCCCTATGGGCCGGAGCAGCCTGGCTGGGCCAATCTTCAGAGATTCCCCCAAGGTGTGAGATTTGCCCAAGCAAGGGGGAGACTGCACTGCACAAACTGCAGACTGGCCATGAGAGGAGAAAAAGGCATTAAAAGATTGATCCATTGACTAAGAAACTCACCGCTAATTCAATAATCACAGAATCACAGAATCACAGAATGTTAGGGATTGGAAGGGACCTCGAAAGATCATCAAGTCCAATCCCCCTGCCAGAGCAGGAATGCCTAGACTATGCCACACAGGAACGTGTCCAGGCAGGTCTTGAATGCCTCCAGAGAAGGAGACTCCACAGCCTCTCTGGGCAGCCTGTGCCAGGGCTCCGTCACCCTCACTGAGAAGAAGTTTCTTCTCGAGTTTAAGCGGAACCTCTTATGTTCCA
Organism: Trogon surrucura; assembly: GCA_020746105.1. NCBI lineage: Eukaryota > Metazoa > Chordata > Aves > Trogoniformes > Trogonidae > Trogon > Trogon surrucura. The sequence continues at coordinate 14,809,262 of CM036629.1, forward strand.
GTTTCAGCCCATTACCCCTTGTCCTATCAGTGGTTGTCACCGAGAAGAGCCTGGCTCCATCCTCCTGACACTCACCCTTGATATATTTGTAAACATTAATGAGGTCACCCCTCAATCTCCTCTTCTCCAAACTAAAGAGCCCCAGCTCCTTCAGTCTTTTCTCATAAGGGAGATGCTCCACTCCCTTAATCATCCTAGTTGCCCTGTGCTGGACTCTCTCCAGCACTTCCCTGTCTTTCTTGAACTGAGGGGCCCAGAACTGGACACAGTATTCCAGATGGGGTCTCACCAGGGCAGAGTAGAGGGGAAGGAGAACCTCTCTCGACCTACTAACCACCCCCCTTCTAATACACCCCAGGATGCCATTGGCCTTCCTGGCCACAAGGGCACAGTGCTGGCTCATGGTCATCCTGCTGTCCACCAAGACTCCCAGGTCCCTTTCCCCTACACTACTCTCTAATAAGTCATTCCCCAACTTATACTGGAACCCGAGGTTGTTCCTACCCAGATGCAAGACCCTACATTTACCCTTGTTGTATTTCATTAAATTTTTCCCCGCCCAACCCTCCAGCCTGTCCAGGTCTCGCTGGATGGCAGCACAGCCTGCTGGTGTGTCAGCCACTCCTCCCAGCTTGGTGTCATCAGCAAACTTGCTGATAGTACTCTCTAGCCCCTCATCCAAGTCATCGATGAATATATTGAATAATACTGGTCCCAGTACCGACCCTTGAGGCACTCCACTGGATACAGGTCTCCAACCAGACTCCGCCCCATTGACCACAACTCTTTGGCTTCTTCCCCTTAGCCAGTTCGCAGTCCACCTCACTACCCGAGAGTCTAGACCACACTTCCTCAGTTTAGCAGCAAGGATGCTGTGGGAGACTGTGTCAAATGCTTTACTGAAGTCAAGGTAGACCACATCCACCGCTCTGCCATCATCTATCCACCTTGTTATATCCTCATAAAAGGCTATGAGGTTAGTCAAGCACGACTTCCCTTTCGTGAAGCCATGTTGACTGTCTCTAATGACCCTCTTATCCCTGATATGCCTTGAGATGGCACCAAGGATAAGTCGTTCCATCACTTTCCCAGGGATGGAGGTGAGGCTGACCGGTCTATAGTTACCCGGGTCCTCCTTCTTGCCCTTTTTGAAGACTGGAGTGACATTTGCTTCCCTCCAGTCCTCAGGCACCTCTCCCGTCTCCCAAGACTTGGCAAAGATGATGGAGAGTGGTCTAGCAATGACATCAGCCAGCTCCCTCAGCACCCGTGGATGCATCCCATCTGGACCCATGGATTTATGGATGTCCAGATTGCTTAACTGGTCCCTAACCCAGTCCTCATCGACTAAAGCAAACTCCTCCACTGCCCTGACTTCCTGTGGGGCCTCAGGGGAACGGGGCTCCTCAGGACAGCCTCCGGCAGAGTAGACAGAGGCAAAGAAGGCATTCAGTAACTCTGCCTTCTCTGTATCATCTGTCACCAAGGCACCCACCTCATTCATCAGTGGGCCTACATTGCCTCTGGTGTTAGTTTTATCTGCCACGTATTTGAAAAAGCTCTTCCTGTTGTCCTTGACCCCTCTCGCCAGGTTTAATTCTAGGGAGGCCTTTGCTTTCCTAGTTGCCTCCCTACATCCTCGGACAACAGCCTTATATTCTTCCCAAGTGGCCAGCCCCGCCTTCCAAGATCTGTAAATTCTCCTCTTGCCCTTGAGCTTACCCAGCAGATCCCTGTTTAGCCACGCAGGTCTCCTGGCTCCCTTCCTTGACTTCCTACGTGTCGGGATGCTCTGATCTTGAGCACGGTAGAAGCAGTCCCTGAATGCTAACCAACTATCTTGGGCCCCTTTACCTTCAAACAGCCTTGCCCATGGGATTTTCTCGAGTAATTGCTTGAAAAATCCAAAGTTTGCCTTGGCAAAGTCCAGGGTTGCAATTCTGCTTGCTATTTTGTTTCTGCTACATGAGATCCTGAACTCCACCATTTCATGGTCACTGCAGCCAAGGCAGCCCTCAACCTTTACTGCTTCAACCAGATCCTCCTTGTTAACGAGGATGAGGTCCAGCAGTGCTCCTCTCCTAGTCGGCTCCTCCACCATTTGCAACAGAAAATTATCATCGATGCACTGGAGGAACCTCCTGGACTGTGGCTGGCTGGCTGAGTTGTCCTTCCAGCAAATATCAGGGAAGTTAAAATCCCCCACAACAACCAGGGCCTGTGATTGTGAGACCGCTCTCAGCTGCCTGTAGAAGGCCTCATCAACTTCCTCACCCTGATCTGGTGGCCTGTAATAGACACCCACAACAGTATCTCTCCTGCCAGCCTGCCCCTTAATTCTAACCCACACACTCTCAACTTGCTCCTCATCCATGCCTGGATGGTATTCAAGACATTGTAGTTGCTCTTTCACGTAAAGAGCGACTCCACCACCTCGCCTGGCTGGCCTGTCTTTCCTGAAAAGGACAGAGCCACCCATGACCACATTCCAGTCATGTGAGCTGTCCCACCATGTCTCTGTAATTGCCACCAGATCATAATCTCCTGCCCGAACCCAGGTTTCTAGCTCCTCCTGCTTATTCCCCATGCTGCGTGCATTGGTGTATAAGCATTTCAGGGAGCAAGCTGAGCACACTGATCTCACCCTAGGGGGATGGAAGGCCACCCGGTCCTCATAATTTCTAGAGCACTGCCCCGCCGCAATCCCAGCTATAACCCCATCCCCCTTCATATCTAGTTTAAAGAACGCTCTATGAGTCCCACCAGCTCATGACCAAGGATCCTTTTTTCCCTTTGTGTCATTTGAACCCCAGCTTGTTTCAGTAGATCAGGTGCCCTGTAGATCTCCCCATGGTTAAAAAATCCAAAGCTAGACCTCAAATATTTTGTATTTAGTTATGAAATATGTACTCTGATAAAATTAATTTACAGAAAAATGTCCATAGTTATTTTAAAGGTGAGAAGTGTGAACCAAAAAGCTGAATCAAAATCTTTCAGAAACAGTTTTGATGGGAATTTATTGAGAAAACTGTTCTCACCTTAACTATAAAGGCTCTCAATAGCTGCTTTATTTGGGCTTTAATAATGATGATAATAATGTTGTATCTTAAAACATACACACCATTGTGCCTCCAAGAGCAAACACATACAGCTAGGGCTAGAAAAAATAGACATAAGAGAACACTAAATCGTGTGTTTTGCACATGTGTATAATATAAGTAAAGATTACTGTGTAGTCAGCCATTCAGGGGTTCATATGCAACAAAAACCGTCTTGAATTCTACTCAGAACCTAACTAAACCAATTACAGCGTTGTTAGTGACAGTTGAAGAAAAACATCTTAAAAATGACTTCAGTATCTTTCAGGAATACTTGCTAATATAACCATGCAAACATATCCATTTTTTGTGGCTTTACAAAGCTGTATTAACACTAATAAAGTCACACAAGTTGTGATTGGTAAAATCTAATGTAATGCAAAGGATTTTCCCACTTTATTTCTGACAACCTGCATTTGCAACCATTCAGTTACTTTATTTTAAAATGGCTTTTCAATTACATTCTAGTGCTGTAGGGGAAAGCCTTTTGACAAAGGCATGACATAAACCATTTATACTGCAGCTCCATCATAGTTCCCATAGCTAAACTAGACTGGACAGTTCATTAAAAAGAAAAATTAATAGTACAAGGTTGCAGGGAAACAATAACAGATTATGACTGGCCTGTGGCAGCCCACTGAATTCATGTAGTGGAATAAAAATGATTCCCTTGTCTCATGAGTGAAGGTTTGTTCCAAGGCAAAGTCTATACTTCTGTTCCTTTATAGGAAAAAGCTATACAGTTTCTTGTCTATAAAAGCAATGCTTTGTAATTTCTGCAGAAGATTAATACGTACTCTTTTGGGATGGAAAGCACATGTTAAATAATCTTTGAATGCGTAATAACAGACATAATACCAAAGAGAATAGAACACACTAAACAGCTACACCAAAGCAAAGAGGTAGCCTTCTCAGAGCTGGGCGAAGGCATGGAGGGGCAAAAATGAGGGCGGAGTTGGGACTCAATCCCATTTTTTCTTATCTAAGGTAGTAACTGCTCTAGGTCAGTCTAAAATTACTGTACTTCAGTTTGCCAGAACCAAAGTATTTGTGATTAAATGGCGTTGCTCTTAGGTCCATTACTGCTACCTGTGTAACACCATATGTGTTTTACCTCTTGCTTAAGGTTCTTCTTAAAAGTGTAACCAAGTCCTAATGGCCTCTTTCTAGATCTTACTGCATATTTTTGTTATTTCCTCAGGGGTTCATGGTTCAAATTTTCTGTATAATTTTGGTATGTGTGACAAAAACACAGACTTCTGCTTTAATGCTGAAGTCTGAGTTTTATTATAGCAATGCTATAAATTCCTGTCTCAGAAAATATTTCAAAGAATATGGACTCTGGGATGCATTAACCATTTCTTTTGGCCAGTAGCCACAACTTTCTAATGAATTCAGCAGGATAACAGGAGAGGCCAGAAAAGGGGAAGTCTGAGCCAATATAATATTTGGAATAAATACAGGACTTGACCCTCCAGAGTATTCTCTGATACTGTTTGTGAACATAATCTTTTAGAAACAACAGCCTAAAATACTGAAAAGTCATGGTTCTGGGATCTGATCCCCTTACACTTTTACAGGTTTATACCTACTTTCGCAAGAGAACTTGAGTACTTGGCCTCCCATTCTCCCTTCTCTCATCCCAAAATAGAAAAACAGATTATGTAACCTCAAAAGTCTGGTCACTCGGAGAGGCCTCCTGGCAATCTTGGCTGAGTTTCATGCTATAAGCTGTATTTTGTGAACTGAGGCTGTATTGAAGCAAAAATAACCAACCAACCAAAGGACTCTCCCTTGACCTCCTGAACTGTTTTCATACTTTCACTGCAGGCAGTACGTATGAGTTACAGCATGTTGGAGAGAAGACTACTTCTCTTAATTTTTGAAAGGAATGTGTTTGCACAAACATTTAGCACTCACTAATGAGCCGCTTATTTCAAGAGTGGGTACTAACTGCAAACTTCACTGCTATGTTCTGTTTACGTGTCCAAAGATACCCCTTCTGTCTTCTCTCTCTCTGCCCTGCATTAGACACAGGAGAGAACAGCCCCATCACAGGGAACAGTCTTTCAGTGAATCACAATGACTCACTCCAAGGAAAGCTCAACAAAGACTGTCTTGTGCTGTTTCACAGTAAAGCTAGTGACCCAGTGGTTACTGCTACTTTGCTGCTTGCAGGATAAACAGAGTAATACAATAGCTGTGTATTCAAGAAACCTCACATCAAATGGAGTGACCTTTTTTCTTCTTTTGGATCTGTAGGAATTCGATTTACTTAAAGAGTGCTTTCATTTAACAAATATAAAGATCAATTAAATGTTTAAGTGGGAAAACTTCCCAGCAAAGAATAGAATGGTAATAGCTTTTTTAAATAACTCTCAAAACCAACTCTCCTAAGCAGAGTCTGGTGCTCTGTTGGCCCAGTCATTATCAGGTTACTTCTGCTCCCCACATGCTGTTACCTTCTTTCAGCACAGGCTGTGTTTCCTTTAACATGAGCTCACATGATTGACAACATTGTCTTTTGTTCAGTTGAACTACTTTTCCTGTGAGAGGTTATCAATGTGTTGCATCCAGGTTTCAGACTAAGTTGCCTGAAGTCTCCGTCAATTTACTGTGCTACAGCTTGTGGAGCTCATTTAGACCAAAGAAACAAAACTTATATGGAAAGCCAAGAATGTACTGTTAATCTAGTCCAATGACAGAATTATTAATTAATCCATGTTGAGCTCTTATGAAAGTTATGTGCAGTTAAAAGTGATACACATGAGCTTTCTACTATCTACGCTGTCTCTGGTGTCACACTCGTCATCAGCTGCCTCTCAAGTGGGTGTCTTCAGGCAAGGGTGGAGATGGAGGGCCCTTGCATCCCAGAGCAATACAATGATGGTTCCTTCTTCCTCCTAACTCTAGAATCCACCTGGAGTCATTCTTACATTTGCTAGCATGATCCACAGCTCCACACCTTGCACGTTCTGCAGTGGTCTGTAGTTCCACATTACATCCAGTTTTACTGTGAGTGGTGTGTTTTACATATATTGGATATTTTCCTTTGTTCTCTGTGCTCTCTCTAAAACTGGTTTTGTGCAGTTCCCAAGGCTGCCTTTGTTCCATGGCCAGTAGCTGACCCCTGGTGAGCATTTACAGCCCTAATGACTCCACTGTTGTATTGTACCTGGACTTTGAAATCTCCTCATATCATCCCATGTGTGTCTCTGCTGAATTTTGTTTGAGGGTCATAGGTAATTCGTTCTATACAGAATAGTGGATTGCTATTGTTATCAATTCATTAAAAATACATGTGTAAATCAACTGCATTACAACACACAGCCAAAGCTGTAAAAACCCAAAACCACTTAGGCAAGTCACCTGGTCCTTAGATAACCTGTAATAGTAAACATTCATAATAACAATCTTATTGTTACCTAATCATTTGTGTTGTGTATTATAGCTGGATTTAGTTATATATATATTTTTATATATATATATATATTATATATATATATATTTTATATATATATATATATTTATTTATATATATATATTTAGTTATATATATATGGCCGGCCACCAGGTACCCACACAGCCGCTCACTCACTCCCCCTTCACTGCTGAACAGGGGAGAAAATATTTCCAAGGGTTCAGGGTTTTGAGATAAGGACAGGGAGATCACTCTCATTTACCGTCCCGGGCAAAACAGACTCAGTTTTGGGGAAATTAAATACATTTATTAAAAGAACTAATCAGAGAGGAGTAGTGAGAAGTGAGAAAGAGCAAACAGATCTTAAACAGAACACCTTCCCCCCATCCCTCCCTTCTTCCCGGGCTTAACGTCAATCCCGGTTTCTCCACCTCCTCCCCCCGAGCGGCGCAGGGGGACAGGGAGTGGGGGTTACGGTCAGTTCATCCGACGTTGGTTCCACCGCTTCTTCACTCCGGGGGAGGACTCTTCACTCTTCCCCAGGGCCATTGTGGGGTCCCTCTCACGGGAGACAAGCTTCACGCTCTCTTCTCCGCGTGAGTCGTCCCACGAAGGGCAATTCATCACAAACTGCCCAACGCGAGACACCTCACGAGGGGCAGCCCACCCCTCGTGAGTCTGAGGCGCAGTCCTTTGGGGGAAACTGCTCCAGCGTGAGCCACCCGCAGCGTCCCAAAAGTCCCACCGGCCAACCTGCTCCAGCGTGGGCATTCCTCTCTTCCACGGGCTACAGGCTCCGGCAGCGACTTGCTCTGATGCGGGCTGCCCACGGGCTACAGTCCCCTTTCAGGCATCCACCCACACGGCGTGGAGTCCTCGGTGGACATCTATGCGGTGATCCTCACGGTGGACTTCTGCACCTCGCCCATGGGCTGCAGGGGGACAACCCGCTTCACCATGGTCTTCACCACGGACTCGGGGGACTCCTTCTGCTCCGGCGCCTGGAGCTCATCCTCCCCCCTCTCCTTCTTCACTGACCTTGGTGTCTGCACAGATTCTCATTCCTCCATCTCTGTGCCAGCTGTAATGGCGCAGTTCTTTTCCCCATTCTTAAATATGTTTTTCACAGAGGCGTTCCTCTCCTATCACCTTACTGATAGGCTCAGCCTTGGCCAGCGGCGGGTCCCTCTTTGTAGCCGGCTGGCATTGGCTCTATCAATCTTGGGGAGCTTCTAGCAGCTTCTTACAGAAGCCACCCTGCAGCTCCCCCCCCGCCGCCGAAATCCGGCCAGACCAAACCAAAACAAAATAGCATAGCATAATATGAGTGTGTGTGACCTTAATAATGAGTTCTTTCTGATTATAATATATATATTTATAATTTTTCAGGTCTGATTCTAAGCTCACTTACTGAAGCTTAAGGCTGAAGGGATCCGCAAAATTTGCACAAAGAGGTTTTTTTAAAAATCATGTTAGGTTTTTTAAGGCAATGTTTACCCTGACAGCCATTACATTTGAACAAGAAATATGTCTGTCTGTTCAGAAAGATGTTCCCAGTTCTTGGATGAATCCCCAGATCCAGTTTCCCCAGCTGGTGCCTTTCTGGTGCTTTATTCTCTCTGACCACTGGATTTCAGGAAGTTAATTTTATTGTAGGTGAAGCACAAATGGTACCAAATTATTCCTTTTTCTTTAGCTTACTGTTGTGAGTTTTTGAGTTGAAAACACTGTCTTTTGGTCTTCAAAGTGGCAAGAAAATATAAAGTTAGCATTGTAGAAGAGCACTATATCAGTATTCTTGGATGTGGTATTGTAAAGACACCATAAAGAAATTCAAATATTTATCCATATGGGTTAGTCTTATGCAACCTTGTATTATTTACCAAAGGCATCTAAAGGAAAAGGGAAGATAGAAGTGTTCAGCATTATACACTAAAAAAAACTCCCATACCCACTGAAGTTTTGCATAGGCTTTTAAAGGAAAAACTCCAGATTCCTTGTAATGTGATCAAAAGCAGCAAGCATCAGTATTGCCTTTAAATTCTGTGACATCTGAGATACCATGCTAGACCAGAGAACAAGGTAGAGGATTATGTCAGCCTGTTCTGGTGGTCAAATTAGTGGATATACCACAAGTTGCTTAGCAGGTATATGGTAAGTTTCCACAAATAATAGGGGAATCTTTAGCAAAGTTAAAAAAAACTTAATCTGAGAAGAACCCATAAAACTCATGGTACACTCAACACACTGCAACTAACAGTTTTAGCCTGGCTTGTAAGCACAAACCATGAATTTATGTATTTGGAAGTTGTTGGAACTGTGAAAGCCTTGTTTCTCTCTCTCCAAGATGATAAAATTCAGAGATGAGAGGTATTTGATCTGATGAGTTGCCATGCACAGAATCTTCTTAATAGAACTATAGTAACCCAGTCTCCAAAGACTCATGCTCTTGCAGATGTGATATATTCATGCTCACATGGAGAATACTTTTTTGTACAATACACTTGCTCATTAGTCTTGGGCTTTCAGTCACCTTCATCTTGTTCACCAGCTACTTGTTTCTGACATGGTAATTTGGACTTCTAGTTCACACTAGCTCTTCTGGGCTTAACACATATAGTCTTTAAAAGCTCTCTATTGACACAACTTCCATCTTCTTTCTCTATGCACCCCCAGGACCATCAGCAGTCATTTTAGTTTGTTTCTTATTTCATCTGTCATGTTGACATTTCCTTTACTAAAACTAAAAATGTCCAAAGTTTCTAAGTATTCCATCCTTCTTCCAATAAATGTAACAAGTACTGATGTGTTTAGAAAGTTATGTTTGGTGACAGACTCTCTCATCTCTCTTTACGCTAATAGGTCCTTTTCCAGAAAAAAACCCCATAATTAGTCCAAGAGCAATTTATTTAATTACCATTATGGGAGACTTCAAAGGAAATTAGTTGGATAGACATAGTGGTATTACCCTGGCAACTTTTTGAAAAGAACATTTTTGGTAGAAAATATGCTGAATGTAAGGGTATATTTACTGTGAAAAAAATGCCTGATTTATTCTTTTGAGGGAAGCTTTCAGTCTTTTATATTTATATATGTGTGTATATGTATGTATGTTAATAATTTTTATTATTGTTGTTAGTCTCTATTTTTATTCCATTAATATAAATTCTTTGCTCTGTATGTACCTCATATTAAGGTCATTCATCCAAAATTTATGCTGTTTTAAATCCAGCAGTTCTGCCAAGTGTCAGGTTGGTTTCCTCTTTCTTTTTCACAAGCTTATTTTTAAGTAACACTTCACTGATCTTCATTAAGGGGAAAACTATCTGTTATTGATTTGGAAGCTAAAGCTTTACTTGACTGGACACACGTTCCCTCACACTAAGGTATTTTTATACTGTCCTGCTGGTTAGAAAAGACACTGGTAATTTGAGATGCCGAAATCTAAGATGCAGAGATATGCCTCAATCTTAATTCTTGCACTCATAAGGTAAAAACTTGCCCTTGACATCAGAGAAATGGTGGCAAATATCTCCAAAACATAATTCACTTTCAGAATATATCTAATTGTATCAGATTCATAGCTTCAGCTATGAGTAGCACTAATTAAACAAATGGTCGTTTTTGCCAGTTTCCCATGACTACCTTTCTGTGGAACATCAGCTTCTGAAACTAGGGCTTTTACACAGGAACAACTGTAGGTTCAAGGTATTTAAATTTTATGTTTTCTAATATCATGGTACTAAACGTTGTTACAACTGTAGCAAGGCACTGCCTTAAAGCTATTGTTGTTAATGGTTTCTGTCAGAAGAATAGAAATGTTTTGTCACAATCATCTGCAGTTACAGGTCAGAAATAGTGCTAATCCGTAATCTCTGGGATGTACTAGTATTTCATATGATCAGTTAGAAATACGTAATGAACAGGTTTAACTCAAAATTAATTATGTCCATGAAAAATATACTGAATTGTTTGCTGGTTTTTTTGCAAATATATCATTTGCATGAGAAACAAATTTTAATTACAAGCTGACAAGCCTGTCTATTTTGTGCTATTTTTATGCTTAGCGTCTAATTGCATCACCTTAGCACCTCGTACTGCTTTTTCTGTTTTGTATCATAATATTGGGGAATTGTGTTTTATCCTTATAGCCTTGCAACACTGAAAATACAGATAGTTCCAGTGATTTGTACTCAGAGCAGGTCAGGCTGCACAGGAAGCCAAAGGGAAAGTGGTGTTTTCTTCGTGTGTGTTTGTTTTATAGGTTAAATATTTTTAAAGTTAAGTTAAATATTCTACAGTGACTGCTTGCAACAAGGTATCTCAGAAGATAACTTAAGCAAATAGTGTTTGAATTATAATCTTGTGATTTAATGGATTGTAAATACAATTTTAAATTTGCAGTTTTGGTCCTTTTAGCTGTAGCCTCCCGTTAGGTACTTAAAGAGTTGTGATCTACTGTATTAGAGCTATTGATGCTGTATTAGGAATGTGTTTGAATATTCAGATGTTATTAGCTCATGCAATCAAACCAAAATAGGTCTCTTCACAGACAATCTCTGCCTGTGAAAAAAAATAATTATTGATTCAATTTTTCATTCAAAAAATCTCAAAGTGGCTTTTATGCTCTTTATGGAAGAAAATTGCAATAAACTGGAACAGTTAAGCAACCTACCGAAAAGAACCTTACATGTGCATGGCTGAAGGATCTGCAGCTCCAAGAAAAGAAGGCTCTTTGATTAGGTATTTAGCTCTCACCTTTCTTTCTCTAGCAAGTGTATTTGAAAAAGAGACTCTTAGTAATTCACTGACTTGTCAAGTTTTATAAAGATAAGTGTTACAGAGAATCTAATTATGTGAACCTCTCTAAATGAGACTTAAACAAACTGCTGTCAGAGTGGTTTGCCTGTGCTTCCAAAGTGGCAATCTTTTATCAGAAACTTTCCTACTTGTGGGAGACCAGATTGAAGGGGGCCAGAGGACTGAGTAGTCTAGTAGAATTGTATTCTATTAGAAGTTTTTCTAAGTGGAAAAACATTTTCTAGAGGAACACATTGATCATATAAAGACCACACAAGATGCTGTAATACTTGGGCATTTCAGCAGCATTGCTGAAGCTGCCTCTAGAAATGAAGCTGTAAGTACAATGCCACAGATTGAATTTAGATTTCAGATTTCGTGGAGGCTGTCAACCCTTCAGCCAGAGAATATAGATCAGAACAGGAATGGATTGCCTGATGGAATTCTTTCTGGTTTGGCTTGGTAGCTGAATAGACCTGCCTGTAGTCATTAGATTTTGTCTGGTTTCCAGTTATCACTCTTTAATCTTGACTTTTTGGCATAGGCCAGAAGATTGTCAGTCACAGCACAAGTGTTATTTAGCCATTTGTAGGTATAAACTCTTAGAGGAAAAAAAACGTTCAGGGTTGGCTTAGCCTGTAAGTACAGCATTAGTAGTTGGAAGTAAGTGGACTTTAGCTGTCATTTATTTTCTTCTGGGGTATCATTTATAGTCACTTAGATAATAGCAAACTATATCAAAACCAGCATGGACGTAGGCTGCAGCCTTTAAGTATACAGGAAATTATAAGAATTCCAGTTTGTCTGAGATGCACAAGAACACAATTGCTATTTAAAATAAATTCTACCGAGAGCTTAGTCATTACTTCAAATGACTCTATCAATCACCACGTTCTTTAATAAGTCTACCTTTCTTATTCTGGTTGTTTTCCTGTAGAGTTTATGCTTAGAAACGGACAGCCTCTGTCACATTTATCTTAAGTGGATCTCCCCAGGGCAGCAAGTAAATGTAAAACTCTGTTTACAGCCATTTTTCATTTCCCAAGCCTTTTAATATCACACTCTCAGTCTTATTTCTGTGTCATTCACTTCATAATGTACTAAGTTGTCTTTCTACTTTCTGCTGCTTTGTACGAGGTACACCAAATAGCAATTTCACTCTTCTTGAATGAGTACAAATTAAATCAAAGCCTGGTGAAAATACTTCCCTTTCATGATGATTTCAGAGGTGGATACTGAAGGATATATCACATCATATTAGTCAAGAAGTTATTTTTCTTCCTCTTTCCTGCAAAATGACTTCTATTTTCAAAGAGAGATCATTTTATGGTTTGTCTCTGGTTTCCTAATACTGAGTCTCAAAGCTGCTGCAGGAAGATACGGCTACATTTCAGAAACTATCCTTTGGAGCAGCTGGGCATTATTTGCTTTACATATCCAATAGGATCCTGGGGTGTATTAAGAAAAGCGTGTCCAGCAGGTCCAGGAAAGTTCTCTACCCTGGTGAGACTGCACCTGGAATACTGTGTCCAGTTTTGGGCTCCCCAGTTCAAGAGAGACAAGGACCTACTGGAGAGAGTCTAATGGAGAGCTACGAGGACAATGAAGGGACTTGAACATCTCTCCTGTGAAGAGAGACTGAGAGAACTGGGGCTGTTTAACCTTGAAAGGAGGCTTCTGAGAGGGGATCTTATTAATGTATTCAAATATTTGACGAGTGGGTATCAAGAGAAAGGGGACAATCTGTTTTCAGTGGTGCCCAGCAATAGAACAAGAAATAATGGGTGTAAGTTAGAGCATAGGAGGTTACACCTCAATATAAGGAGAAACTTCTTCTCAGTGAGGGTGACGGAGCCCTGGCACAGGCTACCCAGAGAGGTTATGGAGTCTGCTTCTCTGGAAACTTTCAAAACCTTCGTGGACATGTTCCTGTGTGGCTGCCCTAGGGGATCCTGCTCTGGCAGGGAGGTTGGAATAGATGATCTCTAGAGGTCGTTTCCAGCCCCGAACATTCTATGATTCTGTGATCTCAGTAATCCAGTACAGTGCTATAAAACGTAATTTAAAAATACAAAAGATTAAGATTTCCTTTCATGGGATTCTAGAGAACTCAGAATAGGATTCTACAATACTTACTTAGCATTTTTAAGGCACTTCTATTACTAAAGATGAAAATTACCAGTTCTGTAAAATTTTATTTATGTATTTAGTACATGGAAATCTTGCCATGACCTAGAATTCCTCTGTAGTAGGATACCCCTAGAATCTTGGCTGTTTGCGCACCGTATAGAAAGTTACATATATACTTAGTTCTGCAGAACTGCAGCCTCAGATTATAATCCTTTACAGTTGCATTGTGCTCCCCCACAAAATATCAAAATATGAATTGGAGGAGTGTGAGGTTCTCATTATTCAGTAGAATAACTAAGAGATTTCCCTTTTTTTCCCCCAGTATCTTTAAAAATGAAAAATTTCCTTTTCTGGACTAAATACTTTTGTCTCATAAGACTAATTAGATTTTGTGAATGACACAAAAGACTTTTTATCAATTTGCATTCAGATGAGGATTGTTTGCTGTTTGCTCCAGAGAGACCTGAAGTATGCTTCAACAAGAAGAGAGATTCGGCATTGCAGTAGGGCTCACAGGGACTTAGTTGCTGGCAGTCGGTTTTAGAATTACACATTGGGAAAAATGAGATTTACCACTTACATGTACACCATGCAAATCTTTTCCTGTATCAGAGATCAGAGCTCTGTCATTTAAACAAAACGTTTCACATTAGAGTACTGCATATTGGCCTTTAATGTTTGATTCCCAGTAGATACATATGTACATGGTTAGTCTCATGGGGTTAGCCAAATTTATGAAGTGGGTCTGCCGGGTATGGAGTCCTTTAGTTTTTAATTTTGCTATGTTGTACATGATGAGTAAGGACCATGGTTCTGGCACTTGGAAAGGGAGCTCTGCTGGTGTGTGCATACAGCTCCATGTCACAGTGCTGCCCTGAGAGCAGGGGTTCTTTTAAAGAAGCAAAAATCCAACTCCTAATGTGATGATTTCCTGACTGAAAAGACATGCATAAGGCCCTTAACTGCTGGAGTGCATCTGAAAGTTTGGTTTGTTCCATTTAAAGTAGATCTCGCAGCCACTGCGAGGACAAGGACTAATGGATATATTTTAAGAGTTTAAGAACTGGCTTTGCTGTATGTGTCATGCAAACTAGATATGCTGCATAGCAGATCTTGATAAGTTACATAACATTATTTCATATAAATAAAAGGAGATGCCTTTTTCTCCAGAAGGATGTTGTACAGTGAGTTTAAACTCAAAACTGTTCAAAGATTAGTCTGATAATACAGAACAGTTTAAAAGGAAAAATTGAGAGAATTAAATTTAGTGTGGAATGTACTGATTCTTGGTGTTTTATCTGATTTCATAAATGAAAGGAATGAGGCTATTTGTTTGCTTTCATAAACCATTTTTGTGAAATGAGTCAAGGAAGAGAACAATCTTTTGTAAACAGGAAAAAACAAATTAAAAATAAATGTTAGGCTACCAACTTACTGGTTAGGGCTGAATAGCTTTCTGCAGCAAGAACTAGTGTTCTTCAAAAATATTTTCATATTAATTTATATAAATTTCTTGAAAACTTAGGTATCGGGTATTGGAATACAGCAAACTAGAAGAGGATAAAAATGTATGGCAAACTGAACTCCTGCATTCACATTGCTGTGCGAACACTCACCTCTGCATGAGTAATGAAATAGTTGTGCACAGAGCTATTCCATATCCCTCGATTCATGTATTTTATTAAAGCATCCCAAAGTAGTTAAATGCATGATATGCTCTAAAGATTAACTAGTATGGGCTCAATGGGACTCGACTGATTATTTGATCCAGAAGTCTTTTTCCTACCTTCTTTCCGTGCAAACTGATCGTTTTTCATGACCCCGATTACAATGTCCGTGGAAGAACTCTTAGCTAACCATTTAAGTTAAACCATGCAGTGTGAGCCCTGAGGCTGCTCAAAATGGCCCTGTCCCCAAAGCAGAAAAACTCCTGGGTTCTTGTCTGGCCTTGCTGCGCCTGATGACACGGAGGAGAGGCCCCTGCGGAGCTGGGGGCATTGCCTGGGCACAGCAGGTCCCTCCCTGCCACCACGGGCAGCAGAGGCTCAGGCAGCTGCACCCACCACTCCATCCTATGCCCCAAACCCAAGCACTCTTAACTCCAGGACTAATATGATCCAATATTTATTCCGTCATTAAAAGACTATTCATTTCCTTGTCTGATGATAAAATTATTGTAAAATAAATCATTCATCTTTTCAGCTAATTCTAATTACAGCTGAAATCTCATTTGGATTGGGAGTTTGCTATATTTACTTGATGCTTTTGCAAAACATTTCAGAACATAATCATCCATTATTATATTGCTGCACTTCGCTCTTGACAGCTTTCTGCCAAGTGTATTCCTGAGAACAATTGCTATTTTAATGTATCATCCAGAAGTTATGGCCTAGACAAATCGGAAAAAATTGTTTAGTCTATTACAACTTGGCATATGGTCATTTAATAGCACAGGAAGTCAGCATGAATGTTGGGGATTATTTTTGCTATAAATATAATGAAAGAAATTTAAAATTGGCTAGACTTTACTTCCGCAACTGGTCTTGTTGTTAAAATAATCTTTGTCGGCGCTTTGTTTCTGTCTGTTAGTCATCTATGAACAGTCACTCAAATTCATGTGTGAAGTTTTGTAGAGCAGACTGACTTTTTAGATTGGCCTCCTAGAGCAGGGGTAACCCTGCAACGCTCCGTCTCCTGTGCCGTGCTGCCCTTTTGGGGTCTTGGCACTTCTCAGTCTCAGCGTGAGGAGGCTCAAGGAGAGGGGAGTCGGCGCACTGTGGAGCAGTTGAGCCCCTGGCTCTACTCTGTGCCACAGCCTGTGGACATGAGTATATAATTTTTCAGATTTAGGATAGATGTGTTCTTAATTAGTTGAATAGCATATATGCTTTAGGGACATTGAGAGATTTTGTTTTATAATAGTAGAAGAATAGACTTTTCTTATGTTAAAATTGAAACTTGCCAGCTTTGCTTTTCCAGAACTCAGTAGCAACTACAAGTACAAAACAGAGACATATTATCTATGTAGCTAGAAGTGCCCAGAAAGCCCGTTCTCACAATTATTTAGGGAAATCTTCTATTTCCATGCAAACATTTTGTTTATTCACACCTTACTGTGTTATTGTTTTCCAGAGTGTGGGGTAGGTGGTGTTATAACATTTCTTTAGTCCTGCATACTTCAACCAGTCAATTTACACAGGCAGGATTTGGTAATCTGATTGTATTCATATGCCTCTCTGATGGGATTTGATCTTGTGTGGTGGCTGGTTAACTCTTGTTATCCCTTTATCCTCAGTAGGGTTATTATTTACTATGAAAATTGCCAACATTTTTTTTTAATGCAGTTAAAACATGTTAATGGCATTCTTTCTTTTGAAAAAAAGTCCATCTTAGGTCAAATCTGGCTTCCACTACATTTAAGGAAGTGGGAAGTGATTTTTTTTTTACGAATTTCTCAGAAAAACTTAGGATTTCGTAATTATATGTTGTGCAATTCTAAACAACAATGGAAAAACCCAGGATGTTGCTGCTTGGTCAGCTACCGGCTGAGATTTGTTTTGCTATAGTTGAGGAATATAATCTATGTGCAGAAATAACAATGATGTTGAGGTTATCTCATAATTTTTTTTAAAAAGACCAGAAAGATTCAGAGCAAATGATTCTGACAGTTCACTGTCTGTGTAGTGTTGTGCAGTGCCTGACTAGAACTGCTGCACACAGACAATTTGCAGACACTCACCAGAGCAGCGGTCCAGTCAGCTGTGGCAATTGCCATCCTCAGATCTGTATTCCATGCTTACAGGATTATGAGGTATTTTTCCACAAGAGAAAAGGAATTACTTTATAAGTTGTTTAGCTGTTTTTCTGTGTTTTCTGCTTGAAGAAGTAGGAGAATGTAGGCTTTCAGCAGCTGAGTTAACGTTAAAATGTTTGAAAGGCTTTAAGTAGATTGTTTTAAAAAAAAAATCTAGCTTCTTTCTTGTTTATAATACTGCTTTTTTTTTTTTTTTTAAGTGAAGCTTATTTTAACTTTAAAGCATCTTGTGCACCTTGCCTTTTAGGAAGAAAGTATTTTATAAAAAGCTGGACTGTAGCTGTTTTGAATTTAAGTAATTTCATCGATGTCAGTGGAACTCAATTTATTCTGTTGGCTTTTCTTACGCCGATAGGAGCCTGAGGGCTTCCCGCTGTGGCAACCACTATGTAACTGAACCAAGAGCATAAACTCCAGGAAGGGAGAGGGGCACGAGGAAGCCCGGGAGACCTTATTGCCTGCAGCTCGAGGTTTAATTGCAGAGTATCTAGCAGTAGGTCACTTACTGAAGAGCCGACTTGGTACTACTAGCATGAAGTTGTTTCACGTTTTAACTCAAAACAGACACAATTACCATAAACAGCCTTAGTGATATTTTTTTTCTTAGCCCAAGTAGTGGATGAGGGACAGTAGTTTACTTTGTCTTGAAGACATGTAGCCTTATTGCTTCCTCTCTGTACATGTATATGTAGAGCTTAAAACAAAAGATAGCTAACATTTTTTTGCTTTAAAACCCTCTTAGTAAATGGATGTAATTAATATTTTGTTTCCAGCATTTAATAACCAGTGCATGTATCAGCTTAGCTCTTTCATTATTGTTAAGCGTCTTTATACAGTGTTTACTGATTTACATAACAGTATTGAGAAGTTTGGAAATAATGGTCATATTTGTTTACTTATTTTCATTGTTGAGATCATTATGTGACATTAATGAAGAATAATTATCAGTGAGTTTAATTTTCAAATGCATCCAAAATCTGTTTAAGCAGGTTACTTGCATTTTTTTTTTTCACAGCAGATTTAAAATGTCCAGCTGTCCAGACGTACCTTCCTATTTCATTTCTGTATGGAGCATGTAGACCCTGTTTAGCAGTCCAAGAGCCCAGACACTTCCAACTGCTGCACATGAGTAACATGTTGTAGATCCATACAGCAAGTGCACTTGTCCAGCATAATTAGCTCTACTGGGCATGGCTCTTGGCTCAAAGGACACTCCTTAGAAAACTACATCTGAAACAGCTGTATCATTGACTAACTGAATGCAATTATAAACGAGACTGAATTGGCCGTAATATATAGAAATTGGTTACATCAATAAATTTCTGTAGACAAAGCAGCCAAAAGAGGTAACCTCAGAGCATTCTTGCTGTGGGGTTAAATTTACATTTGTCACAGGAATGTAAATAAATGGTATTGTCCACAAACAGGACACAATAACTCAATATACATTTGTGGGAAGGAGTAGAGAGTTTGATGGCTTGTGTTTAAAGACTTACTATGGTTTAATAAAGTTAAATGATAGGGAAGTTTGATAAGTAACTATTGCATACTAGGAGCTTCAATTTTCTTTTTTCTATTCAAAGCAGGGAGGGGACAAAAAGTGTCCTTTCCTTTTAGAATTAACTATTACCATAGAAAGCCCCTATAAAAACTAGTGTTGAAGAGCTTTTCATATTTAAGCCACTTCCAAAATATGTTAAATCTGAGATTTTAGATCCTACCTTATTTTTACTCCTCAAGAAAATCGAGATAGGAAATAAGCTCTAAAATCACAGGCTTAGTGCTCCACATTTCACATGCATATATTTTGTCAGAATAAAAGCATTTTTCTGATCAAAATAATAGACTTTTCTTCTTCATGTCCTTCATGCTCATATGAGTCATTTGAAATGTGACATCGTACGAAAATAGTAAGAAATTAAGTGGACACACCAATGTTGTACTTAATGATACAAATACTATATGTAAGATCTCCCTGTTGCTCATTAAAAAAATCATTCTGTTTTAAAGAAAATCGTAGCATATATTTATGCATATGCCCATATGATTATAACGCAGGAGTTTTTTAGTATCTTGCAGAAGAGTAAAGTGAGCTACACTGAAAGCTGAAACCAGCATCATAGGGACCTTGTAAAAATCAGCTGTTTCATAAAGATTGAAGAAGAATATGTTAGAAGCCCCAGGAATAAGTCAAAATTGCCTTTATGATGAATTGTTAGCTGCTGGAGATATAAACCTTAGTTCGGGTTTCACTGTATTATGCAATTTCTGCTTCAAATATTAATTCCGACCTAATGTTTTACGGATTATTAAAAAGTAAGAAATCAATATAATTCTGGTAATTTAAATTACAGGTAAAGTAGGACTAAATAGGCAAGTCAATTGTTATATTATCAAAAGTGTCTGAATATATTTTTATCGGTTTGTGGTGTTTATAATCACCAGCCCAAAGACAGCAGAATTGGCAATCAATGCTGCCTCTCTGCTTTGGTGACGTGATCCTCAGAGGGAGGTAGAAGCTCTTAAGTCCAAATTGTTGGTCCTCAGAGTTCTGTCAGCCACTGCTCCTGCCTAGAAAATTACAGGCAGTTTTTTTCAACATGAAAATCTGTTGGTCATAAAAAGGCCTTTTTCCAGGCATGTGTAGAAGTATTCCATTCTTGATAAGCAAATATCGTGGTATCTATCTTATATCTAAACCTTTCTAACCTATCTAAACCTTATCTATCTTATGTCTAAACCTATGGCTTACATCTAAGCTCCAAAGAAGGCTTAGATATAAAGTAGGTGTTTCTACAGGTACCTTGCATATTGGGCTAAATCCATTTGGAAGGATCATGAGAGAATATGATGCTCTATCTTTGAACTTCCAAACAAGTGCCATAACCAGCTAGTCAGAGGATTTTGTAAGGTGGCAGTTATGTGTAACAAAACACCAAATATGCTCATTACTCAGTACTTCATAATTATTAATATATTTTAATCTTCTTACTATCTTGAAATTTCCCAAGGTAGTCCTGGCTTTATTTTGCTTAATAAAAATTTATTGCACTTCAAAAACATAAAAGAACTGACAGTCTTCCCCATTTTACTTTCAGGAATTAAACTGGGAAGCTGCAGAGCATTAAAGTGATGTGTTTAATGTGTGGTGGCATCCTATGTGCAGAACATTTTATCTGAAGCTTTTCGGTGGCTCCAAACTTTCTGACTTCCAAGGTGGAAGGGGTAAATTCTTGGATACTCCTGTGCCTACAAAATAACCAAAAATGAAGGAGGACAATTGTTTACATGCCGCTCTTATCTGCCTGGGCATGCTGTGTTACAGCCATGCCATAACTACAGAAAAACTGAACCACACAAGGCC
Organism: Trogon surrucura; assembly: GCA_020746105.1. Taxonomy (NCBI): domain Eukaryota; kingdom Metazoa; phylum Chordata; class Aves; order Trogoniformes; family Trogonidae; genus Trogon; species Trogon surrucura. The sequence goes on from CM036629.1 coordinate 14,829,889, forward strand.
GTCACTTCATGGTCACCATGAAAAAGGAAAAGAAGGACAAGTTCTGCATCGTTCAAAAAGAGGCTGGGTGTGGAATCAGTTCTTTGTTATAGAAGAGTATACGGGACCAGATCCTGTACTAGTAGGAAGGGTAAGAAAGAATTTCTTTTTCATTCATCAATTAACATTATTAACGTATATTATTATTATGAGTTGCTTTTTTTTCTTGCCACTACTTTTCCGTTGTATTAGCTGTTTCTTCAGTGGCCACTTATTAACCTAGAATTAATCGGTTTATTGTAGCTCAGTCCAGGTGCTAAGCAAAATGCCACCTAAGTGAACGCAAGTTTTCACTGACCTCAACAGTCATTGAATGAAGGTGTACAAGCTGTTATTTAACACAACAGCAAAAACCACAGCAACCACTTGAGCAGCAATATGTCTCAAGAATATCTGGTATCATTCCTGGATGTTTAAAAATAGTAATGATGTCTAACCTAGCAGCTCAGTGAAAGTGTACTGCTCAATCAATATCTCTTCATCCTTTCATTTTCAAGCTATCAGCAAAATTAAATATATGAGGGGTATGTATAGAGAGAGATACATATCTGTGCGCACATGTGAATGAACAAACAACCTGGACTATTTTTGATTTATGTATTTTATAATTATATAAATACATAAATAAAACTGTATACTTGCCAGTTTATAAATGGTCAGCAGAACTGTGCTGTCTTAACCCCAGAACAAAAAAGTGCAGAACGGGATCAATGACAGCAAATACCATCCTGGGTATTCTGGTTTAAGAGATGCTTAGTATTTTACAATTTGTGCATATCAATATAAAAGCAATAAATCTGTAATTTGGCTCAATGTTTCATTCAGCAAACTGAAGTGCGCATTGGTTGTGAAAGTAAGAATGTTTAGTAAGCATTTGTTACTTTTTTATATTAAAAAGGTTGTAATTAAAAACTAGTTGGCAATCACCGATTGGCTTATTCGACGGATCCCATTTGCTACTTAAGACCTTTTTCCATGCAGCTTAGTAGAATATGCTTAGTATGACGTGTACAAAATCTTTGTAAAAATGACTCTTTCTTCCAACTGCATGTGAATGAAGAGCCTGTTATCACTATTTTCTCATGTGTTGTCTTCCTTAAATCTTAAAGCCTGGGTCTCAGTAGCACCCTATGTGTGGTATCATGCAAATCTGTGCAGGCAGCTTCTCTGAATGCAGAGCAGATGTGTTCACAGCATGTGCCCGAGTGTGGATTATTGCCTGATGTAAGACAAGATTTTTGAAAACTATGACATGATAGTAACTTCATGAACTATTTTGTTTCATGAACACATACATGAAATGTATACCATCTTGTTAAGGTATGTCTGTTTCTCATTTTGTAGCTTCATTCAGATATCGATTCTGGAGATGGAAACATTAAATACATTCTCTCAGGTGAAGGAGCAGGAATCATTTTTGTTATTGATGACAAATCAGGGAACATCCATGCAACAAAGACGCTGGACCGGGAGGAGAGAGCTCAGTACACTCTCACGGCACAAGCTGTAGACAGGAACACTAACAGACCTTTGGAACCACCTTCTGAATTCATTGTTAAAGTTCAAGATATAAATGACAACCCGCCTGAGTTTCTTCATGAAAACTACCATGCCAATGTACCAGAGAGATCAAATGTAGGTAAGTACTCATAAATGCACTTCAGTTCCAGGCCTTATAGAAGATGTTGCGTTGTCTGTACATCTTGGCTTTATTTAATTATCATCCAGAATTTTAGGAAGTAAAATTTACTTCATGCTTAGCCAGTGACTCGGTCAATTTATCTAATTTGCTGACCAAATCAAACCCTACACTGCTACTAGCTGTTGTGGTTGAAGCGTCTCTAGATGGTTCCTAGAATAGGACTGTTTCCTCCTAGAAAGGAATGTGAGGGTCCCCTAAAATCTGTGCAGTGTGAATCCTCCAGAGCAAACACCAAGATCAGTCCTTTGGTGTAATAAAGCTAAAGAGATACTGCCACACTACCTATTCCATTTTCATCTCCTGTTTGAGCTTGTGTCTATCTCGGATTTGTACAGGAATAACTTCTCTGAAACTTACTGAGGAAAATGTAAGAAAGAAAACTGTTGTTTGGCTGTCTAACAACAAAAGCAATATCATGCTTGAACTACTGAGGAAAAAACCATAATGGTACCAAGTGACTGCTGACTTTTATATCTTCATTGTTTAGAACATTAATCCACATCATAGCTGGTGACAAATCTTTTTGGATTGTGTGAGTCTATTTCGTCATATATAAATTGTAAAGTAAAATTTTTCGTTTACCAAACCTGGAAATAATAAAGTTAAGAAATAGTTGTGCTCTAAGACTGAAAGCATCTCTGCACAGTTCCTACAGATGTTTACTTCTGACTGTATTCTTTCTGTGTTTGCTTTCCATTTTTAGGTACATCAGTTATTCAGGTAACAGCTTCAGATGCTGATGATCCTACCTACGGGAACAGTGCCAAATTGGTTTACAGTATTCTTGAAGGTCAGCCGTACTTCTCGGTGGAAGCTCAAACAGGTATTATTAAGCAGTTTATTTGAGCAGGACCTCATAACTGGAATACATTAAAATGAACTGAAAATGTTGACTGAGGCAGTACAGTTGGATATATCTACTGATGTGTTTAAGCAAAGCTTCCTTTACTCTCTCTTGATTCCAGCTAAGCTCTGTGGCAGGTTGGTCCCCTGGCATTTGGTAGAGCTTCCGGGTACACTACACTAGCAAGACAATACTATTTCTTTTGTGGTATGATGTGGTATGCTAGAAATGGCAGTTTCTGTGCTGTAATTCTTCAGGTTGTTCCATGCTCGACTGTGTTGAACATTTGGGCTACTTTCTTTACATAGCATGATGCACAGTGTAGAGAAAACAGAATCTGCACCATCATTGCAAATACTGCTGGTTTTTAATGAAAGCTAAAAATTCTGTATCTAATTTTTCATTATGTGAACTGGTGCATATTTGTATGTGCCATGTTTTCTTTATATTTACAGGGATTATCCGAACTGCCCTTCCCAATATGGACAGAGAAGCTAAGGAAGAGTATCACGTTGTAATACAGGCAAAAGATATGGGAGGACACATGGGAGGCCTCTCAGGGACAACCAAAGTGACAATTACACTTACTGATGTCAATGACAACCCACCAAAGTTCCCACAGAGTAAGTAGCGACAGATTTCTTGCATACATTTACCCGTATTTGTGTGGTATCACACTTATTCAGTGCTTCAAACAGCAGTAATTGATGGATTATCACAGCACACATGAACAAATAAGTATTATTCACATGTTTTTGCTAGCAACATATAGAGTTTTACTGTCTGGATTATTTACTGTGTGTTGCAACGTGAGACTTTTCTTAAGTCAAGATTAGATTGCAAAGATTCCAAACCCAACACTTCATTTTCAAACCTACTGGACCATGTTGTATTAGAAATAGACCTATGACATCAGGGAGACATAGTCTGGACTTCTCTGTGAAAGGAGAAAGAAGCCCCATTTCTTGAAGGCTCTCTTGCCTGTTAAACCAGATCAGTCAAAAATATTAGAAGACATACCTGCCCTGCAGCAGTGCTGGGGTAAGCCGGTTTGTTTCCTTTCCTGTTTTCATAATTATAGTGTGGATGTAAAAGACACTTTAAAAAAGCAAGTGGCGTTTACTGCTCTGCTCAGACCACAAGTGCTTTTAAGAAATCATTGTGGGGAAGTAGAAGGAGGTTAGAATAAAAATCGCTGCATGTATTGTGTAGGAACAGATTCCTGTGTGTTGGGAGAGTTGCAGTATGTGGCACTCGCACAAGAGTGTATGCAGTGGAAAGCTCTCCAGTGATTTACAGTGTTTGAAAGAACAAGTGGCCTCATGTCATGCCTTTCCATACTCCAAGTTCATAGCTTTCAAGCATAGTTATGATAGTCATTTTCAATGAACAAATCCACTTTGATATTTGATGAAGATGGACAAAGGAAAGAAGGTCAGCTTTATCTTCGTAGAGCTATTTTTCTCAGGTTTGAAGTCTCATGCTTTTCTTGGCTCTTGATGAAAGTGTTGCACAATCTGTTAACAGCTCCTGATTATGCCCTTTCAGGTCTTTGACAGACCTTCAAGTGAGTGAGCATAATTTTTTATTTCACATAGCTTTTCATTTTAAGTGTTGAGGCTTCATTCTTTACTTCAATAAACAGTCTCAGTGAATGGTGAATGTCTGTAAGAATAAAAGTGAAATCTGGATACTCCTCAAGACTTGCATTTACCAAGGCAATACAAACCAAATTTAGTACAATTTTATTTTTAAATGGATAGTTGAAGTGTATGGCTGGTGGTCAACTAAAATAATTTCTTACACCTATCCTATTTATTTTTCACATATAAAATTAATCAGGGCTGACATTAACAGATTTAGTCTTCACAGTTGGGTAGAAGTATATTAATGGACCTACACATCTGTTCTGATCTCATCTCTGCATAGGGTGGGGGGGGGGGTTTCGCATGCAGTACACACCTTCGCAGACCACCCTGTATCTACACTGAACAACTGTTTTGACACTGATACATCCTGGACATGATGCTCCCTAACAGCTATTCTTCCAATGCTGCAGCTTCCTGGACCCTCATGAAGAGCTTAAATGACATATCCAGTCCCTAAATGTAAAAATTTATGTCAGCATTTTCTACCATTCTAATAGGAAAGTACCAAATCCTAAAAATGTCAGATTTTACATACTGCAAAAAACATACCTTTTCATACCAAATCATAACCTGGGACCTCAGTATTTTGTTGAGTAACTTCATCAAGTGATGGATTTTTCTCTACGAATTCAAGCCACTTCACTGTGTTTTGGAAGAATATATAAAAATTATCAGAAATGCCAAATAGCAGCTACTCTACTTAATCATTCACCCGACTTAAAACCGTAATTCAGAATGCTTTATAACTCAAAACCAGGTTTTGACCCGTTTATATAAACATCCAAGCAACTGACTTTTTTATTCTTATTTTCTTTTGTTGTTGTTCCTTGCTCAAACTTTTAATCCTTAATGAGTTATGTGCTTAAAGTTTGGGTTCTTTGTGACTAGAGTTAATGACCTATTTCAATGACATGTGCCGATTGTTTTTATGGGTAGTGAGCCAAGTCCCTGCCTTCTGTAAGTCTCCTGATGTTCCTAGGGTACTCACGTAGCAACAAAGAGCAATTATAGAGGGGAGAATAAACTAGATTATTTTCTCATGCTTTTTTCCCCCAGTTTATTAATACTGATGAAGTAACAGAAGATGCTGACATAGATTTGTACATTTAGGATCAGCTTGAGTTATCTGAGCTCTGGAGTGAGTTGGGAAGGTGCTGGAATCAATGTTGCCCAAAAGATAACTGTTGGAGAGAGATTTGTCCAGGAACAGTGTTGCTCTCCTATAGTGCTCCTGAATACACAAGCAAAAACCTGTATGGCAGCACATCTGTGGGATGTTTGGGAGTGGTTTTCATGTTGGAGTTTGATGAAGGAAGGCCTTTTTTTGTTTGTTTTGTATGGAATCTTATACAAATCAGTATGTATTCTGTGTCGTGTTGAATTTTAATAATCGTTGCTACCATACGTTCACACTCCAAATTAAAGCCATGGAAAGCAGCAGTTTTATTCTCTGGCCAGCACAGCAGAGAGATCTTACGCAATTTGTTGTATATAATTTGTGGCTCCTGAGCAAATGGGCAGAAGCTCTTCTGGACTCTACAGAGTTCAAGGTCATACGATATGAAGGTCATATGAAAGAGAATTTTCCTTCCATTTTTGTAATAACATTTCTGATATGAATGATAACCTTGATGTCACAATAGTTTCTGCATTCTGAATGACTGATTGTGTTTTTAACCCCACCCTGAACAGAGAGGTACACAGATGTCGTGAAAAACATCACTGAGGAGGTAATGTTGTATAGATTAGCAATGTGTTTTAAGATTTCACAGGTGACTTGCTTCTCAGAGCTGTTTATAACATAACATTCCTTTAGGGGATTTGAAAATGTTTAAAATTACCGTGTTTATTTGGAACTTACATGAGTAAATATACAGCTGGAGAGCAGACTACATACTTAAGGCAAATGCCTTTTTTTTCTTTGCCAGGTGTGTACCAGATGTCAGTGTCGGAAGCAGCTGTCCCAGGAGAGGAAGTAGGAAGAGTGAAGGCCAAAGATCCAGACATTGGGGAAAATGGCTTAGTAGCTTACAGCATCATCGATGGAGATGGCATGGACATGTTTGAAATTACAACAGATTATGAGACTCAGGAAGGTGTTGTAAAGCTTAAGAAGGTGAGTGATGCCTGCTAATGTGTAGTATTCTTCGTTGCTGACAAAATATTTGGTAATAATGGATTATCACATAAGCTAAAATACCAGTAAATGCAATTTCACTTAATTTGTTTCTAAAGCTGTGATTAACTCTTAATATTCCATTTCCCCATTAGCTGAATTGGAATGGAAGAAAATAACCAAGAAGAATTACATAAATACTGTACAATGGATTAATTGCACAAACTAAATGAATTCATAATAAAAAGTCACGGTAAAATACAATGCCATCAGCTTCATTGTTAATGAAGTTTTGCCTAGTGCTGATAAGTAGCAGACATTCACTGTTGCTTTATGTTCGGTCTGAATAGCCTCATGCCCTATAGTTTGAATTCTTCAGCTGTGCATTGTCCAAAATATTGTTCTGAAGGAGTCACAGGCTATGCAAAAAGCAGCAAAAATACTGAGGTGATTTCATAATCAATGCATCAGTGCGATTTTAGATACGTTATTAAATTAATTTTAAATTACAAATTACAAATAAAAAATAAAAAATCTTATTCATTATTCCAGCACTATTATTTTGACCTTTGTATGTTTATAGCTATTTATCTCTCTTGGAGATAATCAAAACTCGAAGGAGAAGGCCTGGGCAACTTAACTACAAAGTTGGCCCTGCTCTGCACATCAGGGCAGTCTGGTTTCCTCTGGTCAAATCTATGCTGTGGTTCAATTACTGTATCTGTTCTAGAGGAGGGAGTGTAATTTTTTGTGTATTTTAAAACGTGGGCGAACTGTCACACCATTCAGTCTATAGTGTTAGCGCACTTTGTGAATTGTAGTTGCCACCTGCATGATCATTTTGAGGCCACCAGTACTGCAACACTGCAGCCCTTTCATGTCAAGGACAAAGCAGATGTGCTGTGACTTTCACCAGTCTCCCAAAAGGACTTACCTCATGGGGCATTATTTCACCTCCCCTTTGTATAGTGCTATGAAACCTGTGGGTGGAAAGAACTGCAGGAACTAAAGCACTACAAACCATCTTCATATTTCCCCTGCTACTTAAAGCATTTAACTTCTCTGTGTCCTATCTCAAGGTGCACCCTGTAGCAATTCAAGCCACATCCATACCTCCAAAGGAATGCCTGCAAGCTTGGCATAAACCTAGCCTGGCATTTTGGGGGAATCCCTTTAGTCTCCATTGCTCTTTCATGCTACCTGGAAGGCTGCATGAAGAAAAGGTTAATTTTCCCAGTAAGATGATTTCCTGAGTGACGAAGCAAGCAAAGCGCAGGACAAGGACTCTCGTCATACTTTGAGTGCCTTCCTATGCTGCTCCACACATAGAATGTAGCTCCTTCCTTTTGAGTCTTTGTTTTTAAATACACACATTGCAGTCCAAGCTTGTTGACAGATGCTCACATTTGTTTTATGTCATTGAATACAAGGGGACTGCTTAGTGCTTCAGTGCTCTAGCTTTCCTAACTGTGGAATGTGCTGTCTTCCTGTTTCTCACAGCTCTTAGATTTTGAAACCAAAAAATCCTACAGTCTGAAGGTAGAGGCAGCCAATGTACATATTGATCCTAAGTTCATCAGCAATGGGCCATTCAAGGACACAGTCACAGTGAAGATATCAGTGGAAGATGCTGATGAGCCACCTGTGTTTTTAAAGCCGAGCTATATTTTTGAAGTACAAGAGAATGCAGCATCTGGTACTGTGGTTGGAAAAGTACATGCCAAAGACCCTGATGCTGCAAACAGTGCTATAAGGTATGCTTTGTTAGAACAGGCTCTTTCTTTCTAAGCATTAGCTTTCAGAGTTGTTGTGCAAGTTGTGCAAACATGGTTATATTCTAAATTCACCGAGAATTTTAACTTCAACCATACAGCATTGTTTTTATGTCTTGTTCCATAAAGCCACTAGTTTCTCAAATCCTGTATAACTAAGAAAACGTACCGTAGCTGTATCTAACATATGCTTAAGGACATCTATGTTAGACCACTTTCTAAATTATATTTATATAAAATATTGTATGCTGTTATCACATAGTTAACGTAGAGTTTGTGCTGGGTAACTGTTAAGTGGTAATTGCTAATGACCAGCACATACACATGCCTACTTTTTGCAGTTACATTGGGTAGTCCTCTGATTATTTTTGTTCATCATGTTCTCAGTGTAAATTAAATTATGAAACTCTGTTTTCTGAGTATAGTTAACATTTGAAAGAATTGCAAGGTAAAGATACAAAACCCAGAGCTGTGTAAAGCTGCACAAATGTGTAGATAATCGATAATTAATAATCTGGTATGAACATTCCAAGTAATCCAAATATTGTAAGACTCAGAAGATCTTAATGATTAACATGAAACAGAAGAAAACTTAAATGTCTCAGTGGACATATTTATCACATTTTGTAGGAGAAAAAAATAAAGAGTATTTTTTGGGTTTAATATAGGGACTTCAAAGAACAGTAATTTTCACTTACTACATTCTAATGTGATATTTTTTCTAAATGTAGAAACCAAGCAGGTCGATCTCCTTTTAAGAGAACACATATCAACCCTTTGACAATGATATGAAGGGAAACAATGTGTATAACTTACCATTATTTGAAAATAATAACAATATGGGATAAATTTGGATGCATGAAACTACTAAGTCCTTTTATCTAATTACTGACTTTCAATCTTCTTTAGATATTCAATTGATCGTCACACTGACCTTGAAAGATATTTTATCATTAATGCAGAAGATGGCAATATCAAGACAATAAAAGCTTTGGATAGGGAAGAAATTGCTTGGCATAATATTTCTGTCTTTGCAGTTGAAGTCCGTAAGTATTTCATTGAGGTATTTTGTAATAGATGATATAAATTCTGTAGAATTCTAATTCTCTCAGCCTGATAAGCTGCAATAAATCCCAATAGAAGTACTTCAACCTGTTTCATTTTTACCTGGATACAGCTGGGATTTTGTTTGTTTTCAGGGGTTTTCCGGCTTCTGTTTCATTTTTGGTTTGCTTACTCCCACAGACAAACAACACCAGGAAGCCAAAGTTCCTGTTGCAATTAAGGTCATTGATGTCAATGACAACGCTCCAAAATTTGCAGCAGCCTATGAAGCATTTGTCTGTGAGAATGCCCGAAGCAATCAGGTATGCCTGTGCCCACCGCCTTCTCTCCGACGGAATTTCTTTCCTTAGGGTATTAGCCCAGTTTTGTTCTGGCAGCTCAAATCAGTAAACAAATGTTTATTTTGAAATTTTGGTCAAAATGCCTAGAGCACACAGAAAGGCACTTTACTGTGGTTTTATTTTGAACTGCTATCAACAGTTATAGATACTGTGCTTCGTGCATTGAATGTGACTGGTCTTGACTGAGCATGCACCATCGCATGGGCAATGAAGCTCATTGGGAGCAGCTTTCCCAGTTGTGAGCTTGATTTGGATATTACAGAAATACTCAGCGTCTTATAGGAAGAATCACAGGAGAGAGCTTGTAGAGTTTAGCCTGCAGACTCATGCCTGAACACTCTGTGAGGAAGAGGCATTAGTATCCTACAGAAATACAGCTCTACACAATAACTGCACTTTTCCAGTTTGGGTAGCGATTTGAAAAAGGCATTGTGCAATCCCTCTGAGCTGCTGCATCTTCTGCAGAATTTTGTCTATTAAGTTATCTTTAGCAGGTATTTGTATATAAGAATGTATATATAGGTGTGTACTTTTACATCTGTAACTTTGTTGGTTAAATGTAGTAGCAAGATTGCCTGTTCTAGTTTTGAGTCTGCTCTGCATACGTAATTGCATTTGTTGAGGTATTTGGTAGGTTTCTGCTATTTCAAAACTCTTTGTGTTCAAGAGATTTCTTAGAATGCTGTCTTGATGTGATGTGTCCAGAGAAGATGTTTACAGAGTACTTTTCTTTTACAGCAATTTATTACAATTAGTGCTGATGACAAGGATGACTCGGCCAACGGACCAAGATTTATCTTCAGTTTACCACCTGAAATTATTCATAATCCAAATTTTACGCTCAGAGACAACAGAGGTTTGTGTGAAGATTCTTTCTATACTAGAATCCAAAGAAATGACAAAGTAAAACTAATGGCCAACATAATGTCATGCAACAGCATTTTCATTAACTTTGACAGTGTGTCTGTTTTCCAGAGATTTAGGGGAGGAAGGCAGAAAAAATACAGCTGAAAAACAAGAGTGTTCTTGGAATAATGTAATGCCTGTTAACTCGCTTTCATTTTCTTGAATACATGTTTTAAATTACATAGTAATACCCTGCATGAAAAATACACTGCTATTTTATCTCCCAGGAAAAGGGTCAAAAACATTGGCAAAAATACTTGCTAATCTAAAAATGATGAGGCAAGATAAATTGTTAGGTTGCTTTTATTTGTTCACCTTACTCTGCTTGCTAGTTTTTGCAAATTATGGATCACAAGAGACGTGGGCTAAATTCCTAATGGGATAAAATCACTGCCCCGCTAACACGGATTTCTGTTGTGAGACATAGGCAGGTTCGGTTATCTTGGGATATGGGTATCCTGATCTCGTTGCCAAGTTTCTGTTCATGAAGTACAGTATAGCCTTTATAGCATTCAGATTGATGCTAAGATGTAAGAAATTTGTAGGCAAAAATTGTCACAGACTTAGGTGAACATGAAAACTGATTCTACTATCTGACATACTAGCATCAGTGAATCTAGCTTGCTAGAGGTCGAGGAAGCCAAAAAGGGGGTTAACAAAAAAAGGCATTATACATATTCATTCTATTTATTTAATGATAATCAATGTGATATTCAGTGTTCACTTGTTATTTTCCTGTACAGGGAAAAAAACTCTTCAGCTTCTAAGAAATTGATTTTAATCAGTAAGCATTAATGTTTGAAGGGAACTTGACTGTTTTCTGAAAAGTAGAACTCAATTAAACGGGTTTAAATAACGTATCCAAAGTAGTTCATCTAGATTGCCAGAAGTACAAAAGGCAACATAATCCAGATACATGATTTTACTAAAAACTTTTTTCTCTCAAGTGTTATGTTGTGGCATATTTTATATCTCTATCAGCATCTGAAGTGAGGGTAATTATCATCAGAGTTCACAAACAAAATTCCTGTTATTCTTGAAGGATCAAAGTAATGTTGTTGCCTAGTACTTGACACTTGTACCTACATAAGCAATTCATAAAGGATCCAGTGGAGGGGATATATTTATTCTCTTTAAAGTAGTAAAACACAATTTTTGAAAAATTGATGAATATATTTTTAGAGAGAAGTAAATAAAAAGGTATTCTTTGATTGAGTCCCTGAGGCCAAGTTTCTCTTTAAAAGATATTTTATGGTCACCATATCAAGCTGAAAATGGATTAGATTTTATAATCTAACGGAGAAAGCATGGGTCAGAATTGAGATGCTCTGATACAGCTGCGGGCAAATGGTTTTATGGCTCCTGACTCCAGCCAGTTTCACTAATCCTTCATTTCCATATGCAGCAAATTCATTCTTTTTAGTGACAAAGTTAACCAGATAAAAAAGTTTTGTAATTGAAATAATTATGTCAGTTGAATATAGTGTCTGGGCCTGACAATACTGCAAGAGGTTATTTCAGCAAAACAGCATTTAAGGATTGAATCTTGCTGTATAATTTCATGTTTGGGAAATGAGTATTATAAAAAAATCTATCAAGTTCCACCCTGTCCCTCCCTCATTTTTGTGCAATACCCAGTGCAGAGATGTTGTTAATTTAGCTGTTTCTGTGGGGTTTTTTAAGTAAGTTGTGGTAGAGAGCAAAGTAAAAACCCCTAAAATTCTCTGTACTTTCATTCAAAAAGAACTTTTCAGAGGGAGTGTGTTACCACTTGCAAGTCAAATAATTTACATGATCATTTAAAGTTTGGTTTTTTCAGTTGTAAATCTGAGTAGTCTATATACCGTGCCACTGCTTTCAGAGGGAATTGCTAGTTTCAAAGAAAAATGGCTTTATTAACTGTGGAGAACAGTTAATGAAAACTCCAATGTTTGGGTCTATTACAGAAGTTTAAAGTGAATACAGTCCTATAATTATCATTTAATAGAGTTTCTTTCTACCAACTCCTAAAAGTAATCACATATTGCAGTAATCCAAAAAACGTAATCACATTCTACATCCTATTAATAGCCTACTGTGTTACCAAGTTTTTCAGCTGAGACTATCTTCCATAGAAAACATGAGATAATGGCTTATCACATGCTGTGATAAAACACTGAATTGCTTTTGTGCTGTTTATTTACATTATACCACGTAAATAAACAGCAGTATGTTTGCCCAGGCTCTGTTTAATTTTACTCCCATTGAAGTCAGAGCTTCAAAAGAGCACTAGAGGCTCATGGCAATTCACAGCAGAGAGACGGATTTCCAGCAAATGGATTTCTTGCTTTTCATCCCGCTCTGTCCTAAACTGAGCTGCTCTCTCCTTGAGCTCCCTCGCCTTGTGCGGAGCCCTGGCACGCAGCCACTGGTGCAGGAAGGATTGCAACCACCTCACTTCACCGTGCTGCGCAAGGATGAATTACACCGCAATGGCAAAAGCGAGCTGTAGGCACGGTCCTAAATACACAAGACTGTGCTTTACAAAGACAAAATTAAATTTGTGAGTCCTCTAAAATCAGTGACTACAATCTGCTTTTTTAATAGAAACATGTCGCCTGGCTTTCAATTTCAGACCTTTTAATCAGGACGTTTTGAAACATATGAACAATAAAGCTGTGGGAATTTGCCATCGATTATCCACAGCAATTGCCACTGCCTGGTAACGATTATAGACAGTTGCACCCTGGAAATTGTTTAGGTTTCTTGCTGAATCAGCACTCACATTCTGATGTGGATGATAATGTTCACACTGCAGTCAGCTTCTTTAATCCAGAAGTGCTCTTACGCAATATATATGTTTACAAGCCCCAAAACCTAAGCTATATTTGCCTGTATGTCGAGGAAAGATTGGAAAACCATCAATAAGATCACCAGAGAAAAAACCCGGAAGTCAAAAGTAAGCAAGATCACTATAAAGTAATACATTTTTAACTCCTAATGGTGAAGATTTCATGCTGAGTATAGGTAATCTTTACTCACAATGGTTTTGGATATTGGATATCCCAGACAATAATAGCTGGAAAAATGAGAGTCACTGTATTTTTCTGGATGGTGGTGAGATGGCTATTTTCCTCCTCCTGTCTTATGCTCACCCCCATCGTGTTCGCTAAGATTATCAATCAAGTAGGTCCCATGTGTGTTAAGTAATAGTTTTAAGTTGGTATTGACATTTAGCTTCTGTTTCTTGGCTTGAAAAGTGCCATTATGCCTGGATTATAGTTATACTCCTGGGAATTGAAAATAATGAAAAAGCAAAGATGAGAATATTAGCTAGGATTATATGTTACCTTTTATGTAGGTAAAAGCGTTTTTTTCCTCTTATGGATATTATGCTTCTTTTACATGTGACTGGTGAACATAAGAAAAAGTTTAAAAAATGACCTTTTGGAGTTGATATGTGGTAGTCCTTTTTAAAATTTTGGCAGGCGTGTTGATTGGATTCTTCTCTTTAAAAATTTATATTAAACTAGAAATCAAGTTAAACCAGATAAATTGACCACTGGGTCAAATTCAGCCTTAGTGTAGTGTAATAGACTGCAGTGGAATTGGTGAGTCTGTATCATAACTGAATAATTTGCCATCCTTTTCTTATTTCTAGTTAGGAATACTATTTAAGATGCCAAAACTCAAGAAAAATACAATATGATATAGTATAATGAAAAATGTGTAGCCAACAGATTAATGTACTAATATATTATGTTGCCTGTGTTTCCTTCCATACTGCCTTTGCTGCCTCTGGACGGTTGTAGCTCAGCCCACTATTAATGTTCACGGTTTTTGCCAAAAGAATAATCTGTCTTTTGTTTAATAGAGCAGATCTTTGTTCTCATATTGAGGAAATGAATTATTAAATGCATTTTAGAGGGCCCTGTGGAATAGTTTTATTCTATATCAATATATATTAGTTCAAGTATTAGTTGATAGGTTAATAGATATTAGATGTAAGATTTCTATTAATACTAAATTGTTATGTGCCCATTAATATAAGTCCTAAAGTAAGACTCCTATCATGCAGACACTGATATTACTAAGGTCCTTTAATAAATTGTACTACAAAGTGTAGCCGGGCAAATGTGGCATGTAAACATTTAAGAGGGTAGAAGGACTCAAAACAGACAAAGTGCACCTCCATAAACGCACAAGTAATAAATCGTCAGATCTTTATCAGCCTCTCAGTCCTTCACAGATACGACCATCATGTAAAGGAGACGTTAACTAGCTGTTTTCTATCCAGATGTTGTTTTTGTGAGACTTCAGTATCAGAAGGACTACGGTTCTGTCCTGCTGAGGTAGCCACACTGGGCATCAGGTGTGGTGGGTCTAGCAGGAGACGTGTAGACATGGAGTATGAACTAATCTGGCATATAACAAACAAATCCTATCTAGGACAGTCTGCAGAACTCACTAGTGGGAGGGTCAGATAAGAAGGGCTCTAGTGCAAACATCTTTGTCATCCCATAAAGTGGCCCATGTCCACTAAATTCGGGGACAGACCTTGTCCTACATCAAGGGTACTGCCTGCAAGGATGGTTACTACAAGACAGGAATACTTCTCTTTTGCTATAATTTATTCAGAAACTTTCATGAAGATAGCAGTGATTAGATCATTAAGAGAGGTTTTATGATTTGCATTATTAAATTCTGGAATTTATGCTGACTCTTCAGCAGGAAAATGATTAATCTTCTGCAGAACCCTGAGGCAATAGTAAAACTGGTACCATTGGAGGTGACTAGCTCTCCCTTCATAGATAAAAGAGCTGTTCTTTTTCTTTTCCCTTCCATTATGTAGCGAAGAATAAAGAACATGGCAAAACAGAAAAGGTTATGTGAAGTAAATTCTCATCCTAACCTAGTTTTTGAAGGTCTGAAAACCATGGATATGATTGTTTCACTTTATTTACTTCAGGATGTTTACAATTTTATAAACTTCAGTGGAATCTGAGAACTGAGAAACAAGGAGCACAATAAAGAAACGCTGTCTGTGTTTCCTAGCTTTTGTCTGGCAAGGCTAGAAGCAGGAAGCGCTGGCCATCTCATCCCTGCCTTTCATGTCACATGCTTCCCTTTCAAATGCTTTTGCCCTGGGGAGTGTGAAGAACTATCCCAAATGACCTCCTGTGCTGAGATGGCAGCTGGATTTCCATCCCCTGCAGCAGGAGGCCAGTGGTAGGCAACAGCTCAGGGGGAGAGCACCTGGAAATAGAGATTTTTGTTGTGTTCCTTATGTTACCCTCAAAACCCTAAAATAATTAAAATTGTGTGTGGTGCTGTATGAATGAAACACGATGCTGTAGTTGCTCTTGGGCCATTAGAAAGGTGGTACCTTGTACTGGTTTATTATATAAATAATGCTAACACATCTGAAGATTCAGAGCCATTGTAGCAAGATACGTTTTTTCAATAGTTACCAAGAGGATGACTTTGTGGAAAAAAATAATGACTATATCTCTTCTTTAAACAGATAACACAGCAAGTGTTCTTGTTAGACGTGAAGGATTTAGTCGCCAAAAGCAAGATTTATACCTTCTTCCTATTGTAATAAGTGATGGTGGACTCCCTCCTATGAGCAGCACCAACACCCTCACCATTCGGGTCTGCGGCTGTGACAGCAACGGCTCCTTGCTCTCCTGTAACGCCGAAGCCTACATCCTCAATGCTGGATTAAGCACTGGAGCTTTAATTGCCATTCTTGCTTGCATCGTGATTTTGTTAGGTAAAATATTCTTTACTTACTACTCTCCTATACTTGCTTGTGTTAAAAAATTAACCGTGCTTTCAGCTCCAAGATGTATAAATGAATCTTAATTTCTTAGTTTTTATTTTTGTAGGAGGTACTAATCTACCTGGCTGAAATGCACTGTATGATAACTGCAACAGCAAACACCAACGAATTTGTCTAGGTGTGCTCAGAGATGTCCTTCTGTGGCCTAATATCAGTTAATCAGGGGCACTGTTTAAAGGAGGTCATGACATACAGTTTTAAGTTTTGTGATCTTCCCTGGATGACAAGTTCCTTATTGAGGTCACCCAGGATTAATGGCTCCTGCCAGCTATTTCCCTCCTAACTCCTCGTGTGCTGCAGAGAAATGAATGGCTCAGAAGACCTGCTTTTAAGAAAGTGCTGTAAAGCATTTTCTGATGATTTGAAAATATTTATATAAAATGTTTTAATTTACCCATAGTAATTTATAGGCTTTTTAATGTATTTTAAAGTTACTTCCTAGAAATTTGAAGTGAGAAGGAACACAAGAACAAAGCCATATGTTTTGGGGTGTTGCTTAAGAAAAATTCCATTTTCATGGAATTTGAGTTAAGCTTTGGGCATATAGGAGAGAGTAAAGATTAATCTTTGTTTTGTTACAGATATACAAGTGACAGGGCAGCTCAAAGGCAGTGGCACAGTGTTCAAGCAGCACTGGGAGCCCACAAATGCTTTCCTTGAATTAGCTTTGCAGTAACGAGCAACTAGTAGGAGCAGTGGCAATCAGCTCAAAGGGAAAACCTCAAATCATATCTTCAATTCTGTGTACAGGCATCAATGCTTTTACTCAGCTAGGTGTGCTAAAAATGCACGTTAGCAAAAGTACATGACGAACTAAAGTGCAAAAGCAGGGGTTTTGGTGAATGCGATAATCTATTTATAAAAGAGCTGTTGTTTGAGAGTGCAGTTTAACTTTTTCTTTTTTTTTTTTCCTGTAGTCATTGTAGTGTTGTTTGTGACACTGAAAAGGCAGAAAAAGGAACCTCTGATTGTTTTCGAAGAAGAAGATGTCCGAGAGAACATTATCACTTATGATGATGAAGGTGGAGGAGAGGAAGATACTGAAGCTTTTGACATAGCTACTTTGCAGAACCCTGACGGCATCAATGGATTTATTCCCCGTAAAGATATAAAACCTGAGTATCAGTATATGCCGAGACCAGGGCTTCGGCCGGCTCCCAACAGTGTCGATGTTGATGATTTCATCAACACCAGAATACAAGAGGCTGATAACGATCCGACGGCTCCTCCTTATGACTCTATTCAGATCTATGGTTACGAAGGAAGAGGCTCAGTGGCTGGTTCACTTAGCTCGTTAGAGTCAGCGACGACAGATTCTGATTTGGACTACGACTATCTACAAAACTGGGGACCTCGATTTAAGAAACTTGCAGACTTGTATGGCTCCAAAGACACTTTTGATGATGATTCTTAACAATAAAGTTTAAGATTTGGCCTTAAGAACTGTGTCCAATGTTCTGAAGAATCTAGAAGAAATGTAAGCAGGTATTTTTTTAAAAATCAAGAAAAATCTCATTTAAACATTTAAGTTTGACAGAGAGGATTCCTTTGATAAAAAAGGACATAAAAGTGGTAAATACTGTGAAGTACCTTTTCCTACAAAAGGCAAATATAGAAGTTGGCTGCCGACTTCACTAAAGGAAAAAACCCCACTTAAGTACAAAATATTTAAATGAAGGAAAATGCTAAAAGCAAACCTACAAGTAAGGGAAATCTTTTATGTGCTATGAACATCTAAATCTTTTATGTCAAAGAAGCTTCCACAAATTAGAAAAGATAACAGTTCTGAGCTGTAATTTCGCCTTAAACTATGGACACTCTATATGGTAGTGCATTTTTAAACTTGAAATATATAATATTCAGCCAGCTTAAACCCATATGATGTATGTACAGTACAATGTACAATTATTATGTCTCTTGAGCATCAAACTTGTTACTGCTGATTCTTGTAAATCTTTTTGCTTATACTTTCATCTTGAACTAATACGTGCCAGATATAAAAACTGTCTTGTTGCAGTGGGAGGCGCCCTATTTCTATGTCATTTTTAATGTATCTATTTGTACAATTTTAAAATTCTTATTTTAGTATACATACAAATATCAGTATTCTGACATGTAAGAAATGTTACAGCATCACACTTATATTTTATGAACATTGTACTGTTGCTTTAATATGTGCTTCAATATAAGAAGCAGACTTTGAAATAAACTGATTCTTTTTTAATTCTTGTTCTGGTTATTAAGCATATAAGGAAAAACATAGTGTTTCTAATGTCCCATTTATAGTTCTGACTAATTTACTACAATTGTGACCTTTTAATAGCCTTATTTATTATGTGTTTGTAGTTGGTTTGTTGCCTTGTTAAGTGATTATTTAAAAATCAAGTACATTTTACAAATGTTTTTTAGATTAAAAAAGTGTAATGTCTGGTGAACATTTTGTACCCTCTCTATCTACAGCTTCTGGCTGCTCCCAGAACACAGTAATAATCTTCATATAGTACTACTGTGCTTTCTGGATTAAATTAAGTGTAATACTTTTCAATATTTCCCATGTATTATGCATTTATCTTATATCTTAGAAATTCAGAGATTTCAGAAATGACTTTGTAGGTGGACAGGAGTACTCTGTACTTACAATTTACTCCAGGTTTGTGAATTTCCCTATCTGTGCTAAGCTTCTACGGGCTCTAGAGACTTAAATCTGACCCAGTTTAGCTATAAGTTCCCTAAAGACTGTTCTACCTGACAATTACCTTACCTGAGTAGTAATTAAGATTCTGGCACTTTTTTTTTTCCTTTTGATTTTTTTTTTTCCCCATTTACTGCAGTAGAATAGCATTGTCTACTGATAGGAAGACATTTAAATTTGTGATGACAGAAATACAGAGTGCTTTCAAAGTTGTTCTTTGTAATGTATGTTTTTAATCAAAAAATGATCTATAACTTTTTTTATATTAGTTCAGAATGAGCGAGGGATTGGAATATGTTCTGTGCATCAACATTTTCGGCATCTGTGTACAGCTGTACTTCTGCTAGATTTAATATAGTTTGCTGTTTAGGGTCAGAGATCAGCAGCTGCAATATGGGAAGAGGCAATAAATAGAAATTATATACATTTTTCTACCATTCATTTTACAGACCCTGTCCTTCATTTGCAGTCAGGTACCAAACTGGTTGATCTAAGAGGAAATCTGATTTGTTGGTGTATTGCTTTTCTGAAGATCCCCATATATGTAGTTAGATTGAAATTTAACTCGTTAAAATTATGAATGATGTTTCAGCTCTATAGTCATAACATATTCACTTGTCCCATTATATTCCAATGTTTTATAAGGCAGTTTGCTAAATCAGCAGATTTGCTTTACAATGTTTATTGTAATATTTCACTTTATTATAGCTGTATGCATTCTATATAATTCTATAGTTTATTATTAACTCGGTTCAAATTTCTTTGGTTGTTGATTTTTCTCTGTTTATAATCCAAAGAATATTTTGCTAGATTTGCACATTTCTCCATTATAAATTTAAATAAACATTAAAAAACGAAATGAGTATCAATTTACAAATTAACAAATTGAAATAAAGTAAAAAAAAAAAAAAAGTCATTTCTAGGACTCCATCCTCATTGATGCTATCTGGGTTATTTCACTTTTGAGCAAGTTTTAGAATTAACTGCATTTTCTACATTTTTATGTTTAATTTTTAAGGACATTGTCAACTACATTTTTTAATAGTTTTAAATGCTTTGAGTTTTAGTCTCTATTGTTTGTAGACTCTCGTAGATGCTTGGAAATAAATTTTCTTTCCCTTCTGGTTTTGTCCTTTTTCATTTGATTATTTTTCCCCTTCCCAGTGCATATGCAATTATCGCAGTGCTTTATTAAGTTAGTCTTGCTAATCTCAGCCAACACTACCTCTGAAATTCTGGGAATTATACTCATTACGTATCATCTGCAGCACCCCAAATGAACAGCGTGTTTTGGCACAACAACAGGGCATTTATTTGTGTTAAACTTCACGGCAGCGGTCGCTGGAGTCTCAGCCTTGTAATCTGAGAGTGTAAAAACCAGCCCAGTGCAGCAGTACTGGCGTGGTCCCGACACGGAGCCGAGAAGGCTGTGGGCTGGGGTTGTAGTTTTGTCGCAGCGCTCCCGAGGATCTGAGCAGCCTGGGAAGGGATTTACGTGCACGAGTTACTCTAGCGTAGTTTGTCTTCCCGACTGAGCTTGGGGAAGGACTGAGCCTCACACCTGTGGAAAGCAACTGAAAGATTAATTACAACTTCTGTGGCTATGAAGACAAACCCTAATTAAAAGGAGGATCGCTACGACTGAGCCAGGTAAGGGACAGTAGTAAGTGCAGATGTTTTGGTCTCTTTTTTTCCCTCTGGTAAGTCCTGCCTGAAACATTATTTGCCAGGGTGAGGGAGTGGGGGGAGAAACAACCAAACCTCTCTGAATACCCAAATACAGACAATGTGACATTAGCAGGAGTGATATTTATTTTTTGTACATGTATGTGCTCCTGCTGGCAAATGCACCTCCTCGTCTAGCTGCTTATCCCCAGAAGAACTTGCATCTGAGCAAGGTTGACCTGCCCTCATCTCACATATATCCACATGCATTTGCACACAGTTTCTCTCATCACGGGCAAGATGCAATTACGTATGCCAGTGCGCTGCTGGTTGCTAAGGGAACTCTCAAAATTTACACTGATATGGAAGGGGAAGGTTTGGGCTATTTTTGATTGCATCTGTCATGTCCTTGCTATTATGTCGAGCAGGTTTTGATACCGTGTCAAGGTGTAGAGGCTTGCCACCAACATTTACATAATCTTCTGCATGATCGTGCCTCAGAAACTGATACATCCACAGATGAGAAAAGCTTTTAAATAATTTGCATGTTTTCTTGGCTCTGTATTGTTGATTGACTGACGAAATGCTGAGTTTTATCATGTTGATGCTGATAAGCTTACAGGAAAGGTGAACAATAGGAATTTACATCAGGTTCCCAAAGAAACGACCTTAGCTTTCTGGGACCCAAAAGCCTAAAATTCTTTTATGTCTTCCCCATCCAGCAGAATTCTCAAAATTATGTACTTTTGCTGAAAGGCTCAGTAAGCAAAAATCTAGGTAGACTGTGCAGATTTCCACTTAGTGACTGACTGAAATACTGAGCTTCTGTAAGCAAAAAGCAAACCAGAATCCCATTCTGTATTAAAAAAAAAAAAAGGAGAGAGAAGAAAAAGCAATAGTTTATGAAAGCAAATGAGGGAGCATGTCATAATTAGATTAGCTATTTTTTTCACTCATTTGGTCTGAGATTGGGGATCAACCAGTTTAACTCAATCCCATGCCTGGGCCTGGGCATGGGATTGAACAAGTTTTCCATTATCACTAATCTCAATATTTGATAAAGAAGGCTGTTTCAAATCCTTGACTGACTCGCCTGAGCTGTCTGTGAATACCCACGTCACAAGAAGAACAATTTTAACCAGCTGAATTTTATACATTTATAGTAATTTGAAAAACAGCTCTGCACAAAGTTCTGGGGCTTGCCTGCTCACCAGCTTTAGCTCTATGTTTGTTACTTCTTTCTGCAGTAACGGCAAACCCTGCTTCCAAAATTAGTTCTGCCTTGTCGCAGCAGGAGAGCTGCAGAAGCTGTGAGCTCACGCACAGCTGCTTTGCCGTGTATGACACCGTAACTTCACGTGTGCACGCGCACGTTGGACTTTGCAGGTATCAAGACCTCCTGACTTCTGGACAGAGGTGGTGGGTTGTGCGCACAGGGACAACTGCATGCCCGTGGCGGGGGGTTCTGCAGAGTGCATGGAGCTTTTTAGGTTTCTCCATGGAAAGAAACAGAATGCAGATACCCAAACTTGGGGGAGATTTGCTTGGACTATGTGTGACTCTTAAGACCTCTTTCCAGGTCAGAGGAGTGTCCTTTTCAAGAGTTCATCAGACTTTCTGTTGAAGCCAGTTTATATTCTATAACTACTTAGATATTAACAGGGGCAGGGATTTGAACCTGAGATTATTGAAATCCTTGTGAATTCTCTATCTGCCAAATTCCAAAACTAGTGGGCAAAGAAGTCCATGGCTGGGGGGGGGGTGGAAATCTGCTTTGGAGTGGCAGCTTGGGAGTGGGAAATTCATAGCTGGTAGTGATGGGGAATAAACACCAACTTCTACCCATACTTCCAGGAGGTGAGAAGAAATAGATGCATTTCTTGGGTTTTTGCATTTCTTTTGCCTTTTATGTTTGTAAAGTGAGGGCCAATATCCAATTACTTATCTAAGTCTAGGAAAAGATTTCTCATTTGAGTCCTCTTGGATAGGGCTGTTTGTTAGACTGCTGATTACAGGGGTGCTCTTTTAAAATAAATCAAAACAAAAGCTTAATAGTTTGACCTTTAACAGAGTTAAAAACTAGAGAGAAAGAAAAAAACCGGCTTATTGTGTAGGTATTTTTAAAGCTATCTCCTGGATTTTAAGACATGCCTAGCATTTTTAGTGTTTAGTGAACAAGACTTTGGCTTTGTGACCGCTTTGGACTGAGGTTAACTATTGCTTTCCTTTTTAAAAAAAATAAAACAAATAAAACCCATGTTTATTTTAATTGACCAAATCCATATGCTGTTCTCCAGACCTTTCTGCAAGTGAAGGGTTTATTTTGTTGTTGTTTTCTCTTCCAAACGGAATCATTTCGTGAGTCCCTGACTCACTACTTTGTCTGCCAAGGCAAATTTCCTCCAGCTCTACCACCAGCAGACCATGCAGCCGTACCACTCACAGAGCTGCTTTGTAAATATGAAGTGTTTCTCTATTGTTCTTTGTGATATATGGAGGTGTTAGAGGGGCCAGGAGGGTAGATTTTTTTGTTGTTTGTTTGGAGCAATGATGCTTTCGCTTCCATAACTACAGAATTGGCTCTCCGAGTTCGCGTGCTGTGCTCAGTGCCCTGTCTCTGGGTGGTAAGGAGCAATTTTTCAGAGAGTAATAAACTCCCTCGTCCTTGGCAGGGTGTCTTTAGAAAGCCCCATTGTTCCCCTGCTGCCAAAGATGGCCTTCCTTCCAGGAGGCTGTTCTCCCTGCTGTAGCCCGAGCTCATATTTTCCTCCCTCTTATTAGTGTACTGAAGAAAGTCATCATTAATCAAATGCAGGCACATTTAGCAAAGTTCAACGTGTATGAAAAATTTATGTCAACCTTTAGGCTCTATGACAGCCCCAAGGCTTCACTTAATAAGTTCTATAATGACTTACTGTTAATGGCCGATCCACATTATCTCTTTGAGATCCATTGGGCCTTTCGGTAACATTTTCCATTATTGATTGTGGAGCTGTTGTGTGTCACCCAGACATACAAGCAAAACTTGTTTACATTCTTTGCTTTTTAAAATGGAAAGTTGAATACATTAAACTATGCAAACTCACAAAACATAATTCTTCTCTTGTATTAATTTATGTGGCTCTAGTATAGAGCAATAGTGGATGAAAGAGTAGTTACTTAGAGGGGGCTGGCAGAAGTTCTTGGAAATTACTAGAAATTTGACATATCTTGTCCATTGATTTAGCAGAAATCTACACTTCAAAACCCATCGTCATCCAACTATCTACCACCCTTGCTAACAGTCTCAGAAGCAGTCAAACACAGAATGGTTGACTGCCCTAGGTTCTGCAGTTTTGGTCACCAATCATATTTAATCTCAAACAGTTAATTTCTTTCAGAATTTTGTCTGGAAAAAAAAAGGTTTGAAGGGAAAGTTTTCTGACAATTAAGCACTGCCTATTTCTGTGGCTTTACACAATGGTTCAGCGAATGCATTTCACTAAACACACCCTCTCAGGGTTGTTCAGTGCTCATAATTGTACCGTTTTGTAAAGCTTAGGTCTGATATACACTTACTATTTAGCCCAATGTTTACCACTGTGAATAAGCGGTAGAGGTAAGTATAATGAGGTAACACTACTGTAGTCTAAGTGCTCTCACACTACTGGAAGCTAATACCTCACAGTTTGTTGAAACATCGTTACGTGAAAGAATATGAACAGTTTATGTGCCTACACATACTGTTACTGCACTGCAGACTACTTTGCAGTGCCCAGTGTCATGTAAAATTCCTTTCATAGACAAAAATTCCTCCAATAACACCTAAATGTCTCACTGCTAAAATGGCATATTTTTCTGTCGTGGCCACCCAGAGAGAACTGATTGTATGTTTCACTCATGTAAGTAACAATATGCAACTGTAGTAGCAGGGAAAAAATAGAAGAGGAAAAATAAATAAAGCCATAGGTCTTGCTTTAAAACATTTTGAAAAAGCAAGAAGAAAACAGCAGGAATTCATTGTATTGAGAGACACTGTAAATCACCAGTGAGGTCAGCACCTTCTATTGAGCCACTATAACATGTAGATCAAATCAGTAGAAGTCTTTCTTTCTTGCTGCTCCTCCTCACTTTTCCCATCACACTTGAAAAACAACTTGCTCCAAGTACAGAGATGCAAGGTCAGAACCCATCTTACTGAGCACACAACCACACCAGCACTTAGAAGGTAGACAAGAGACAGTTTTTGACGTGCCTGATGGGGCATTGGAAAACCACTTAGTCTTGGCTGGATTGATCTATAAATACATGGCATGCCTTTGGCTTTATGAGCTTCCTGTTGCTCATGCTGGACCAAGGGCTTGGTGGTAGAAGAAGTGGACAAGTACATTCGGAAATCTTCTGGCTGCTCTTCAAGTGAGATCACAGTTTGAACGAGCTATTCATCACCAAACTCATTAGAGGATTAAAAGCTGTGTGTAACCCTGAATATTTCAAGGAGACTCTTGCTGGTAAACCGGTCTCAACCATAGTGGATAACCAGAAACTTTAGCAAAAGAGCTTTACTATTAACTCTGCTTCAAATCAAAAGGGCATCTGTACTTGACTGTAATAAAAACTAGTGCAAAATGTCTGCATGACAGTAACAGAGACCACAGTTTTAATGAGGGCTGGGAAAAAAAGAAAGACTAGAATTTCTGAATGTTTATTTGCCCTTGGTGGAATATGAGATACCTGCTTTTCTTTTAACAAGGAGGTCAGTATGGAGTTGTGCTAGTAAAAGAGTATTAGACTCCCACTGCACCCATAAAACTTGGAACCTAAACTAACCCTTCCAGTGCAGTGCATGACTCCACATGCTGGTGATTCATTGCAGAAATGGCCCCTTCCCATCACACGTGCAAGAGGTGAGCCAACTCTCAGCAACAGTCAGCTGTTCTGTTTATTTGGCACTGTGGAGGCTACTGTAATAATCTGTCTCTGAGAGGACTATGTCCTTTCTTGTGACCTCTCTCATAAGCCCCAGGCATTAACATTCTTTTCTTGCTATTTGCATTGGCTGCATAGTATAAGGGCAACCTTTCTGCTATATTCCTGGGAGCCGCAGGCTGGAATAGTCACTGACAGATGAGAGACTGGGAGCTCCCTGCCCAGCACAGGGGCACCTGTGCTGGCTTGGCAGTGCCGTAGGTGTGCCAGCTGCAGAGCTACACCTGCCAAGAGAACATTGTGCTGTGATCAAACCACCAAAAGAAACTGCCACCCCTCCATCTCGTAAAACACTTTTCAATTTGGGGAGTCAGGAAGCTGACGAAGAGAAGCATTCAAAATCCAAGTCTACAAGACAGGCAAGGTAGTCTGAACACGTATGAAGGGGTAAAAGGATGTGGGTCTCAATGCTCACCTCCGCCCCATTCTCTAGCCACTGCTTTGGTTCTGTTGCCATGATGGAGACCCAACACCAAAGCACAGATGGAGGAGACACATCAATGTGGGGAAAAGCTTGCTTCCATGCTGCAAGAAAGAGGGTTGTTCTGAGGTCTGGCAGATGGGAACAGCTTCATTCAGGAGCCCTGCAGATCCTTTGAGGGTGCAACATTATAAAGAATCTAGAGCACTGCTGACTTCAAATGTAGCCCTGCAGCTCCTAAAATCCCTGTCTCTCATAACCCCAATGATCTTTGAGAACACTGACAGACACCTAGAAAACCTCATCCATTCTCTGCTGGGTTCCTTTCCAGTCGTGTGTCGTGGGTTAGGGCTGGGCCGGCCACTAACGTGGACAGACGCTCTCTAACCCCCTCTTTGCCCCCCCAAAGGGGAAGAGAAAAGGGAATGAGGCAGAGAGACTTCTGGGTTAGAGAAGAAAAAAAAATAGAACAGCTTTAATGAAAATAATAGAAATAATGGTAAAAAGATAAAAGTAAAGAACTATATACAACTACAGATAGTAGCCCGATATCAAACCCGACTCCCTCCCCTGATAGCAATCACCACTGGTGCTGCAGAGCAGGAGGCACTGGGGAAACCCCAGGCTCAGTGGCGGTGGGAGCTGGATACAGGGAGCTGGATTCGGGAACTCAGGATCCAGATCAAAAGCAGGAGGTCGGATGGAGTCCTCTCTGGACACCGGCCATTGCCGAAAAGGCGAAACGAAGAAAAGGGCGAACAAAAGGGCCGAAACTCTTGTGATCACTCAATTTGTACTAGATATGATGTATATTGGATGGAATACTCTCGTTGGTCACCTGTCCTGTCTGTTACCCCCTGGAGGTGCCACCTTTTACTTCCTTGTGCCCCCCTCTTACTACCCAGCACCCCCAGCGTGGCACACAGGAGCCAGCAGTGGCCTTGGTCACTACAGGAATAAGTATCAGCAAGAGTCTTTCTGCATCCCAGGCAGTAACTGTAAACATCAGGTGTTATCACTGCCAGTAGCACACACTGTCTGCAAAAACATGCTGCTGACTTCAGAACGTGCAGCCTTTTAGAAGACACTAAACTGAAAAGTAAAAATCACTAACCAGGACTGGGTTTTTAGCTAAACCCAGGACATCGTGTCATGTTCCAGGACTCCCCTGTTGGCTTAGTAAGTCTCTTCTTCCACAGCAGTGAGGAATCAGGTCAGAGCTTTGCCATAAAGAATGACAGATTCTTTAAGGACTTAGCACACAAAAGCTTCCTTGCTCTCAGCTGAATGGTAGTGAAGTGAGGTGTCCAGCAGGTGAAAGACTGCTGCACTTAATGGGCTGAATTAAGAGTTATCTGCCAAAGAGGTTCCGTCTCACTCTTTCTCAGAAAATTCAGAATTAGTCATTGTCTGTCATGTTGAATCTCATCATCATTTAAAGACAGAAGACTTTACTGTTTGCGTCACTTTATGAGATCTGATTTCTGACACGTGAATTCCTCACATTGAGGTTCTCCAAGCAGAGATCAGCTTGCTTTTTCCACTCCATCCGTGCTACTTACAGGAAAGGTTACATGCTTGATTGGTCTGTTTTTTTGTTGTTTTCCCTGGAAAATGGTATTTTCCCTCTTGATCTTTTTTAGATTACATTTTAAAAATATGTTCTGCTTACCACCCTGAGTACTCCATTAATATCCTTGCCATAAGCATCCGGAACTCAGTGCATTACTCTCTGTTAAGAAAATATACGGTATGGGTTTAATTTGTTTCAGTTAAAGATCAGTGTTGTCATGGAGGAGCATAATATCACTCTCAGCAATTTAATGAATAAATAGTGTAAATACTAAATCATTGCTCACTTCTGCAGGTCCTTCTGGTTCACTTGCAGAAGCTATAAGGAGCATAGACATTGCCTAGGAAATGAGGGCAGAGTCTGTAACATTTAGGGCCCATATTCAGCAGAAATAAGGTCAGAGGCATCACTAGAGTTGTGCTAGGGAGAAAGGTGGCCATATGCAAATTTAATGCAGAATAGTCTCAGCCTGCCAAAGAAAAGAGAAAGAAAAACACAGAGGGTTTTAGGGGCTGCCAGTGCATATTATTCAACTTTCATTAACTCTCCTAAGAACAAGCCAGAGAATCGAATTTGGATTCTTGCTGCAACGTTAAACTGCAGCCCATCTGTTCTCCATCCCCAACAATGGATAGGCCAAAATTTGTGCAAAAAAATTTTTGCTCTAGAATTTGAAGGTTTAAATAGCAGTTACCTCAAAATCTGGTGTATCTCCCCACTTTCAGAGATGCATTTTAGAAGAGCATTTTGTGTTCAGGCTTCTTATGGCTGTGTTTGAACACTGCTTGAAATGATTCAGGAGTTTTGCTTGACAAATGGTTGCTGTGATCCAAGGCCCATATGGCTTGTTTTGGAGTGTGTAAAGGTCATTGCTTCTGTTAATACAACTAGTACAAATACTTCCCTGCCATCTGACGATGTTCCTCCTTATTCGGATTGGCAGCCATTTCACCTCACAATCTGGAATTTCCTTTCAACGTGGGTTGTTGAAGTGGAGATGATGATAACAGTTTTAAAATCAAAGGTTGAATGCTTCTGTTGAGTTATACTTGGAACCGACCATGTTCTGCACAGTGAGAACATCCCATATGGAAAGGACATATGTGTTGGATACAATAATACATAAATAGTGGATACAATTTTATATAACCCTTATATTCTTATAGCTGTTACATATACTTCTGTAATGAGGCAGGTGAAATAGATGAATTCAATACTGATATTTAAGTCCATATGTTGCAATCTTAAACAATAAATAGGGAGTTTTAAAGGCAGATTTAGTTGCTCACTATTTTTCAAACATTTGCATTGACATAAGACACCCTTAAAAGTCCTGTTGAAATGTGCTTACATTACACAGTAATGCCACAGACAGCATTGTGACTTTAATTATGAGACCAACCCTGGATGGACATGCATGCATATGCACACACTTATAAATTATCAAATATAAACTGTTTAGACATTTTTTTTCCTGGATTAGGTTTTGGTTTTTATTTAAAAAAAGCTAGATGTCGGAAGGAAAAAAGTAGGTGAAAAGTTTCAGTGCAAATGTTAGAGCTAGGATTAAAGGAATCCTGACAACTGGGTTTGTTATGAAATTTCAGCATTGCTTAAGATTTGGAAACTGGCAGGAAGATAACTGATCTACACTTAGCTCTCTCTAACAAAATCCATCCAAATGTAGAAAACATATATCCTTCAGAGGGCAGAAAAAAAATAAATCTTTGTTTGCAGATGGCCAGTGAAGATATGTTAGTACTTGGCGGCTAAATTCTCTAGTGTCTGGGAAGAAAATTTTCCAAACCCCAGACTCGGCATCGGTCTCCTCCCTCCCACCCCCGGCAAACTTGAGCATCAATTGAGCTGCCAGTAAGGACCATGTCCTGATTTGAAAGCACCGGGATAAAACATTTCTGAGGCTGCCCTGGACCACGTGGCAACCACAGTGGGGGAAGAGGGGCAGGAGAGGATGGGTCACATGACCCCAATGGACCAATCACAGCGCCCCTTCCCAAGGTGCTCAGTATATAAGGACCCCTATGGTGTTGCTGTGCTGGTGGGGTTGCTGTGGGCTGGCTGTCAGCCCTCTCTGGGCTGCTGGTGGTGTCACCTCCTGTGTCCACGCTACAGAGGAGCACCCTTGGCTCGTTGGGACAGGTTGGTTTGCTTCCACCTCCTTGGGTGCTGGGATCAACATAATGACCTTTCTTTGTACTCTAAAGGAGTTTGAACCTGTCTTCTGTGGAAATCATAGTTGTTTTATGAATCTGCATTACTTGGTTTCTGAAGACAGGGAGCAGTGATGATATGTTTCAGGCTTATAGTAAGTTAGTTGCAATTGACCACTGCATTACTTTACAGAAATTTCCAGAAATTGTGGGATTATTTCTATTCCCTTTAATGAACAGAATGCTAGAATTCATTCTGCTTGAATATTTAAAAAAAAATTATGGTTTTTAATCTCATTTTTTAATTAATTTTTTTTTCTGCCAGTAAATACAAAATACTGATATTGCTTTGTGAGAACATTTTGGGGAGGAGGTCTGGGAAAATACATTACACTCTTAACATATGTTTCCTGAAAATTAATCACCATCAGATGAAGAACCTAATGGCTTGTGGCCATGCAGTTATTACAGTCACATTAAGTACTGCAATGAAGCTGCCTTTTTTAATGGTACTCCGATAGTCAACAAGCCTTATAAAAGAAATCCACATGCTTATTCTATGACTTTTCAGATCTCTGGTTAAAAATTAGCTGAGTGTTTTAACTGAGCTGTGTGCCAATTGTATCTAAAAGAAATATCAAAGCTCTGTTGGTGCCTAGTGCAGGCTTCAAAAGAACCCTAAATCTGAAGTGTCTTTTTTTTTTTTTTCAAAGCATTACTCAAGATCTTCTTGTAAAAGGAGCTATGCTTCATAAACCTATTTAAAAGTTTCCATCTTCTTGTGAGACTAAGCAATTTTTTGTTTGCTTATTTGTTTTCTATCTAAATAATTGAAAATGCTGTGAATCAAACTGGGTAGAAAAAAGTCCTACACTGAATTTCAATGGCCAGAGCCAGTCTACTAAAGAATAGATTAACACTGCAGAATGGAAATACTTTAACCAGCACAAGCACTGCAAAGTGAAATCTAGATGGCTGCACACCTCTCGGCAATGAGAGTGCTTCTTCCTACCTGACAAGTGGTTCCCTAATCAACAACTTTACAGCCCTAACAAACAAAAAACCCCGACTACTTCATAAGCACATCCTGAGTTACTGAGAAAAGACTACATTAATATTTTATAACAACCTTATTATAACCATTATTGACATGGTTAGGCCTTTATTCTACATTAGTGGAGGTTTTCATACCAAGGCCTTTACTCTACATTAGTGGAGATTTTCATACCCACCAAAAATTAAAGAGCAAACTTCCATATGTCCCCTTTACAAACCACTAGGAAAGTTATGGGGGGAGCTGCAAAGAGCCACCCTGCACCCTCCTGCTGCCTCCTTACACCCTTGGTGTGGTACCATCTCTGTTGTTCACCCAACCTTCTGCTGCACCATTTAACTGGCAGAATTTATTTTATTTTTTTAATGAAGTTAATTTCTGGCTGGTTTAATGAGCTGAAATGATAGAGCAGTAAGAAAATGAACTAAATAACAAGATTTCCTGGAAGTCACCCAAGTAGGATGCAGCATTTTACTCACTGTGATGACGACTCCTCTTTCTTACCAAGTCTTCTGATATTGCTTCAGGGAGGTGCTATCACTTATTGATGCAAAAAATTCCTGCAGCCCTTTGGACAGTGCATGGCTGATTCTACATCAGCCTATGTATTATCTTTTACATCTTTCCTTTAAAAATATTCAGAGATACTGTGAAGCTTCTTCCATGAGTCAATTCCACGTAAAAATGTTTCTACTTTTTTTAATGTACATATCAGTCATTGACTCACACTGACGTATGTGCATATAGCTTCAGCTTTCCAGCAGATTACTGTATATTTTGGCAGCCTTCAGTTAAATGCTATAAAATTACTTGTGTTTTAATAGGACTGACTAATTGTATTGATAGCCCTTAAACATTGCTTCTATAGCAACTGCTGAATTTTGAGGTGCTTCAGGTAACCAGAAATTTAAACAGCAACACTGAGATTTAACCCATTATTAAAGAAGTAGAAACTAGTGTAGCTGAAAGAGGTATTGCTAATGCAGCCATGCTGAGCTCATATCCTCACCCACTGTAGCCCCATAACAACATAACCAGCCTCAGCCTGGCTCCTTCACTCAGAGGCAGCTGCAGGACTTTTGGCTCTGACATCTCTTGTACACCACTAGACTGAACATCTCCATGGGTATGCCTTCAGTGCAATCTTATTTATATTCCTTAAGGCTGCAGAGGAATGGATATCTGACTTTAAAGGCTCAAAAGACTTCGAGAAAAAAGACCCTATGTTTATCATTTTTTAAATCTTTGAGTTTTCAGCTCATCAGTTCAGTAGGTCTGACTCACTGCTTTTATCTCTTGTGGCTGGCAGTTTGGGGAGCAAATTCCATTACAATAAAAGAACAGGTGCCATTCATATTCTCAACTTTTTTTTTTTTTTTTTGATATCACTGCATAACGTACATCTCTCTTACTGCTGCAGCACAAAAGAGAAGCCCTGAGCACTATTTACCGATTATTTTACACCATTTTTCTTAAGAGCAGGACTGTTCCCCTGTTCTGGTCAAGCTCTAATTACCGGAGTGATAGCATCACTGTAAAATTGTGCAACTTCTATTTTTAAATAATGTTTAGTATGTACTGCTGCCCTTTTCTGTCAAAGTATTGCTGTGTGTTTTGGCACTAAGGTATCTGCATTTCTATATCTTCTACCAATTTTACAGAGGTTTTATAGGGCTTAATGAATGGAAAATGCTTTGAAAAGCTCTAGATGAAAGGCAATTTTGAAGGCAGTCATTAGTAGTAAATACCCTCATCAAAATTTCTCTTGCTAATCCTTTATGCTCTAGCTGTGCAGACTGTGCTGACAGCACAGAACTACCCCTCTTCCAAGGTTATTCTAATGCTAACTTACAGATGACAACTATAACCATCACTTATAAATACCTCTTTGCTGACACCAATGTCACCCTCTTACCATCTTTGATCAGTTTAAAGTGTGCCACCGTAACACTACAGATCAATAGCAAAAAGAAATTCATAGACTTTCTAATAGTCTCACCATTAAAACTAATATTGTGTAACTGGAAATCAACTGCCTCAATTAATGGGAATATATGGCTTCATTCTGTAGGCACAACCTTTGCATTTGAAAGTTTGGTGACATATGGGTTCCCACTGGTGCTATAATTACACCATGCCTAAAAGTCATCATCAGTATAAAATGTGGAGGTACTTTTTTTTTTTTTTTGTAATGAACAATCTTGTGCTGGTTAAGAGTGCGTGAGTCTTTTCTTTTAGCACCAGTTTCAATGGAGCTCATTCATTTAGTTCATGTTTCTTCCTGTGGCTGCTACATTCCCCCGGCGTCAGCGTGGGATTTCTAGGCTGACAGCCGTACCTGTGAATTGCAGCCTTACAATGGTCCTCTTTAAAATGGTCTATAACTGTAAGACAATGGTGTATTGTTTTTCACCAAGTCCAGGGTAATGTCCTTTCCAACACAGTAATTAAAAGTCTGTGCCCCAATAATCCTCTCCTGCAAGAAGTCAACAGGAACCGGAATGTTTCACACAGGTGGGAGGTGAATTGAGGCTGATTGAGACAGGTCTGAAATGAGTTAAAAAAATGTATGAGTGAGTAACCACCAGTGAGATAAAAAGACCCTGGTACCTAATTGCAGTGGTTGACTACCAAAATTTGCAGTATGACAGTAGCTTTTAGCAGCCATTCTTCAGTTCGATGCCCATATACAATTGTGGTGCCATGAGTGCCTGGCTGTGTTTGATCAGGATGCTGCCCATGTTGACTCCAAACTAAGTGGTTGGGTAGGTTTTTTAATTGGCAAAAAAGTAACATTTGTCAGAAAAATGTTCTTAAAGTTTGGGGGGGGGGGGGGGGGGGGTGTCACAGGAATGGATTAGAAGCTTACTAAAGAAGGAAAGCATTTACTTTGATCTGCAATGAACACTTAATTTTGGATTTCAGTATTTTAGGAACACCTTCGCATAGCTCAGAGGGAAAGTTTGCATAAACTTGAAATAAACCTCCAGATGAAAACTAATGCAAATAGAAACAGGGAGATGTATTTAAAATCTGTCAAAACTTAATGTTTTGGGGTTTGTAAAGTTTTGTGCTTGTTTTTTTTTGGGGGCATGAATATTTCAATGAAAGCAATGTGTGATTTGAAAATGCACATCAATGTCAAATGTCTGCATTTTTCACACAGTTCTAGTAATAAGCTGTCTTTTGGCTGTGCATCTTGACAGCTGTGGGTCTTGTAGCTCCTCTAACCATTTTGTTACCTCAGACAGGAATTTCAGCTCTGAACAAAAACCCCGGCATGCAGTCACTTTTCCAAGGAGGCAGTAGAGAGACACCAATATTGCTCCAGTCAGAGGCGTGCTGTTGGGTGTATTTATTTGCCCTCACCACACCACTGCATTCTACGAAAGACCTGGAGGCCTTCCTAAAAGCACCTGACCATGAGGTCAGTGGAGATGGAAAAGCTTTTTGTTTTCATTGAGCTACACATGATATTCAAAACTAAGCAACACCAATCAGCTGCCTGTCAGTCTCTCTACGGAGAAATTGTCTTGTCTTCCATTATGTACTGCATGATTTGTACCGGTCATTTTTTTGTATCTTCGTTCTCTCCTTGTCAGGTAACTACCATTTCGTCACCAAAGCACTTGAGTTAGTGTTTCCCTGTAGTATAAGCGAGGACTGCTGCCAGGATATTGCTTGTGAAGGCCAGGGCTTGGCTGTAGCCTGGAATTTTGAACACCCAGATGGCACTTTGCTCACACTATCTTTCAAGGTGTGTGTGGTGCCCTTCCTAAGGGGGCTTGAAGTAACTCAGCCTCTGGTTATTTTCTACCCTCTTTGTCATTAATTATTTGAGCCCACTTGGCTATTATTCAGCTACATTTAATGTGTCACAGAGAGGATGGAAGCAACCAGGTTGAAGTAAAAAAAATGTTCTTACAGTGAGACAAGGGCAGGCAGGAAAATGTTGTGCTGTAGGATAACGTTGAGTGAAAAATGTTAACCAAAGAACAGCTGCTAGCACAGAGTCAATACGGGATCCCACAGGATCTCGTTGAGCTTATTCTGCAAAAAGCTATAGGAAGGGAAATATTCATGACTCATTATTACTGTGTGAAATATTTACATGCACAGTCTGTGTACTTCTGTTTAACTCAGTCTGTAAGAAGTCTCCCTGGCTATTTGAGCCATACTAATACTCCTTCTCTATTTTCTAGAGGTTCCTTTCCGATTAAGAAATGCCGGAGTTTGCTTTGATGCACAGATCTCTAACTACTTATGAGCTTTGCCCAGCTCCCCCATCGCTAACTCAGAAGTGTTTCCTCAGCCCACACGTGCTTCCCTCCCGAGGGAACCCAGCCTGCTCAGCCTTCCAGCACACTAACCTACATTTCCTCGACGCTCGCTCGCACCCAGTGCTGTGCCTGTAGCTCGCCCAGCCTCCCACCCACATCCTTGCTCACACGTCTGCTTTAGTTGGGAGCTGTAAATGCTCTCACACCAGACGAGCGGAATAGATGTCCCCTTTTACCAGACTTCACCTGGTATATCCAAGTAAAATCCCTGAGGACAGTCATTAGGCAATGTTAATTATGGCAATCAGCCTACCCAGTCTGACCTAATTATAAATAATTAGCTTATCCCTTTATTTCCAACCCTCTCTCCCTAGTGAGACTACTTTAAAGATTTTTAAACTAGCAAAACTCCCCTCACAGATTTGGTTTTTCATTGTAGCAACCTTGACATTAAAGGCCTAAGCTGATAAGAAAGGCACAATCATCTTGTAGACATGAAGAGGAGGAAGGGGCAGTTCAAAACTTAAGGAATTACAAACATCAGTATCAAGTGGAATTTTTTTTTTTAAAAAAATAGTTAAAACAACAAAATTCCACTAGATGTCCCTTTGGCTAAAAAGAAGAATAATAAATTTGTAATTTTTTTTTTAAATCCTGTGGTTTTAGATTATAGTGATGCCTCTCAGAGCCACTGTAGCAGAGAAAGTAAGCATGGCACAAACTGTCAGTGTTTGCAGTTATCCCATATAGTGAACAAGACCTTTGCTTACAGCACCCTCTGGTCATTCTGTCTGATGACAGTAATGCCAATAGTGTTAAATAAATTATTTTTCTTTAGTGAAAGAATGCAATATTTTTATTTAAATCTTTGCTGTTTCCTCAAGCAGCACAGATTTCTGTGTAAAATGACATTTATTAATTCTCAACTATTGTTAAAAGACCGTCTCCATACGAAACTGTGTTTTTTTCCTAAGTGTATGTTTTGTTGCTGTCCTATTGCATTTTGAAAATGAGTCCTGCACGAGGGTTGTGTGTTATTACTTACGAGTAATGCATTTGATGTAACTGAAAGATGTATACTTGTAGTCTCAAAACTTCTCCCCAAATGATTCTTCTGATAGAAAACTCCTTGAAGAACTTTTAAATCCCCATTCTTGGCCCAAGGAAACACTTTTTCTTGAGTCCCTGTAGGTGCTTCACTCATTTATATACCTCCATGCCAAGTAGTATCCACCTGATATTGTGCCTTTTTCACCTGCAACTCTCTTGCCAAGCCCACCAGTCAATAGGTTACTGTGTAACATCACCCATGGGATTAAGAGCTTCTAACAACTGTTTCTCGGCTTCACCCACCGACATCTGGGAGATGATGCTGACGTTTCTTCTTTTCAGACTCCATGCTGAGCACAAGTTTATACTATCATGCACCAATGGACCATTCCCTCTCACCTTCCCCACTGAAAAGGACACAGTTGAACCCAGTCAGTGATGTCAGTCTGCAATAATTTTGAAATAATTCCCATCCCAAGGATTTGTGCTCCTGGCTCATTTGTGCTAATGCAAAGCGCTCCCAAATGTGTCAAAATTTCCTACCTTGAATACTAAGTCAAAGCTCATTAAAGCCAAATTATTTTTTCCCTCAAATGATTCCCAGGTTCTCTGAATCAAACCCTGTTTATAGAATTCTCTCAAGGCTGTCTTGTGCCTTTCATCACAAAGTTTACATCCACCTTTATTTCTGTGCACAGCATTTACTAATAGGTCTGTAAATAACAAAGCTCTCTGTTTGGTCAGAAATGCAACCTGTGTGATGACATTTTACTCAAGAAAAATATTGCAATGGCTTCAAGTGGAAACTGATTATGAGAAGATTACTTGCTTGGTACCATGAATTCTAAGCACAGCCTGAAAAAGACAGAGTTAATTTAAAATATTTTTCCATTTTCTTGTGAAGTATGTGATTCTGCACACTTCCAAAGGCACAGTGTTGGGATAAATGGATGACTGAGCATTGCAAATTCCTGGATTCAGTTTTATTTTACACGGGAGAAAGGTTAGCAATGTTCTTGGGTCATGGAAACTGCCTTGCTATTATAGATGTTTTGTGCTAATTATCACAAATAACATACATTTGCAGACCAAACTACTCTAACCATTCTATCTGAATTTTCCTTGCACCACTATAACATGAGCATTGTTTTAACTAAAGAAGGACTGTACAGTGAGGTTTATTGGTCATACACCTTTCACAGTGTAGATATGCACTATGTTTAGAGTGGCAAATTACAATACAAAATAATTAACGAACAAAGCCCTCGTGACAAAAGCTTTCTGCTACGGATGATAAATTAAACTATACTTTAGAAAACAAAACAAAATAAACCAAACCTCGACATATTTTAAGCCTCGTTTCTCCATGGTTTCTCACTCTTGTTTTATTCTAACCCTTGAACATCATCTGTTCTGTCTCTTACTTTTGTCTGAGTGCTACAAAATGATCCTTCATTCTATTACTCCCCTTTGCGGATGATTATCCTGTCCCAGAGGAAGCTGCAAGAATCTCATGTTTCTTTCAGGAATTCCTCTGTGCCGCTAACCCTTGCTTCTCTCACACAAAGCACTGCTCTCAGGCAGACTCTGGCTGTATCTTATCTCTCTGATCCAGGCAGAGGTGTCAGAGTGTCCCAGAGAGCCATTAATCAGTGCCCCCCCCTCCCACTATCAGCTCCTTAGAAGCCCTCCATGAACCTGGAGTGCTTCTGGAGGTCTAGAGCAAACAGCACAAGAAGCTTTTACGACCAATATCTTCCACAGATCATCTAAGATGATTGACTATAACACTGAGAATTAAATATTTATGCTTTGGAAGCATGGGAAAGTTTTGAAATACATGTTTTAAATCTATATGAGAGCACTAATGTCAATGCATGCAAGATGCTTTACGTAGCGCACTGGAAAAGGAGTTCTGCCCTGCTGTAAATGCCGGCTTCATTCTTTTGTCATATTATTTCATGTAAAGTGCACGTTCATGAAGCCAAAAAAAAAGGAAGAGAAAACCACAAAAAGTGAAATAGAAGAAAGAAACTGTCTCAGGCTTTTTGTCTATTTAACCATTAGAAACAAAGAAACAAGCTGTCATGTTTCATGTTGCTGCAGTGCCACTTAAGGCAGATGCTATATATACACATCACAGTAATGAATAATTTACTATGAACATCATCCAGGGCTATGATCTCACTCTCTCCTCTTTCTACGAGAAATGTAAGTACCCACTGTGTCTGATAGTGTATGGCTGGAAGAACCATAGGTACAGAGGCAGAAGAAATGGAGAAACTTCTGTTAGCAAATCAATCCTCTTCTCTTCCATCAAAGGCATCCTCTACTCATGCAAACATCGACCATGCTGGAGAAAGCTCTAGCCTCATAACTTTTAAAAAAGTCTCATGAGCTCTTCATAGCATTTCAGATGCCAATACACTTGAAGGATTTTTAATCAAGTAGGTCAATTTCAGTTTTATGAACTGTATTTTGATACAGATGCTGTTTTCCATCCTGAACAGGCCAAATGATACTGCTATTACTATTCATTTTATTTACCTTATTGATAGTAAAGAAGTAACTGTGCAAGGTTAAAGCAGGTTTCATTATCCCAGAAGAGTAATGATGTTTCTATAATCTAAAATGTGAAGTCCTACATATCCCAGATATGAAACCTCACAGCATAATCTTTTATTCCCATTCTAAGCAACAATTTGTATGAGTGAGCATTCTCAGGATTAGTTGCATAGGGCTTGTTTAGGATTAACAGACTAAAGAAACAAGACATTTTTGAATTAAACTGCTGGTTTTAAGAAATGTTTCGTGATTGGGTCATCACAACATTTTTCCTGACTGAATAGATTTTTCTAAACCACATTGTACTGAGAAAGTCTTTTCATGTCAGTTAAAAATACCAAGTATTTGGCTACATAATCTACATAAACTAACAAAGAGACAGTATTGAATATAAGAATTTTCTTTTGTGCAGGCCAGCATAAAGTCTATGCCCTACATAAATATTCTGGGCAACTGTTCAGAAAGGCTGATTCCACCAAGAATTATGAATATAAACACAAAAGTGTGCACATTAATTGCTTCCACAGATACCCTTAATTTTCTTGCCCACCCTTCTCTTGAACTACCATTAAACTTCAAAAAGTGAACCCAGAAAACAAAACGCTGGAGTCTGAGGTGAGGTCTGATGAAATCCCATGGCTTTTGGGGATCTCTGAAAATGAGATATATAACTAAGCCATAAACTAAGGTACCCTCTGCTTAGAGTGTCATTGTGTTGAACATAGTACACTCCCTTCTAGTTTGGTTCAAATTACGTTTCCCTCCACAACATTGATCTTAGATAGTTGACCATGCTTTCTGCATAACAAAGAACCTGTGGTGCCTGCCAGGCCTCATTCCTGGTCACTGTGGAGCTCTCTTTTTCCAGGATTCCAGATGTTATTTTTGTCAGAAGGCTTCCAGTACCCACTTATCTACAGAGAAAGATGCTCATCGGGCATCAAGAGCTCCTTGTGAGATCTGCGTCTTTTGAAGAATGGCAAATGGTAGGATCAGTTTAGATGGTGACAAGTGGAGCATTATCTGGGTTTTTCCTGACTTAGTGAGCTCATTGTTTTAACTCTAGCATTCCACCAGGGAAGTCTGTTTTTAATATAGACAGATAGACAGCAAGATAACAATGTTATAAGAAGGAGAGCAGTCCCAGTTTTATCTTCATGGGAACATAGTTAGGTTCCATATTTAGTCTATCAGCAAAGCATTTAATACTGGAATTTGAGCAACCATCACATCTAAGTGTTATGTGCCCGGGTCTTGGACAACTAGAGAATGCTGAGCCACCATCCCTCCTGGCTACATAATGCCAGGAGTCAGACAACCCTTTTATACCTGGTTGAGGGATCAAGTAGCTCAACAAAGGACTCATTTATTTTTTTTTCAGAGCTGGGAAGACCAAACTGAAATGGAGACAATCGGGAATGCAGGACTCTGACTGGTTGAGGAATACTGAAATCTAAAGATACATGCATAAGACCACATATCATCAGGTATCAAGGATAGGACAAAACCCCTACATCCTACCATTTCAGCCCTGCAATTAAGTGTTATTATAAAATTCATTCAGGTTGTGTATACTTACAGTCCTCCTGTCCATTGAGTCATGTCTATATCTTTGTTGAGGTCTATAGATCTCAACAATATTTCAAGATGGTCAGCATGTGCCCCCCAAATGCAAACAGGTCTTTCAGATGTGAACTGTTACAGCTTAATACAACTGCAAAGAGGTGGGAAAGCAGGGTGGAAGAAAATAACAGGGAAAATCTTGTTTGGTCTGTTTCTCAGAAATTTCTGACATTTGCATGTGTGGAATGATGATGGAACAAGATAGTGCCTAGGAAACATCTGACGCAAGACACTGATGCAAGGAAACCACAATACTGACAAATCTGTCAGTGTGCAAGCATGCTAGGAACACATTAAACTTCCTCTTCAGGTACAATTTTTTTTTTTTTTGCTATTTCATACTACAAACAATAAATTATTCCTCTCTCTTTTCCAGTTACTTTTGAGTTGGTGTGAAGGCACCTTGAAGGTATTACCTTAAACCCACAGACAATGTAAAGACAATTCACTAGAGACAATTACAGGAAAGCCTCTTGCTATATGTGATTTCAGCATGAGTCTCCCTCCTGCCACACCACTGCCATGAAGAAGTATTTGTGCAAAACCAGGAGCAAAACAAATGTATGAACACAAATCAGAGATTTTCTAATTTGTGGTGATTGGATGCTAATACTGAAATCTAATTACATCTTACAAATATAAGACTACATTGCTAACTAAGCAGTTTCTTGAATCAGAAATGTGAATTAATATGCTTATCTACTGCAATTAAAAGTTTAAATAGGACGTCTGATGTCACATTCATTTCTAAAAAAAATAGATCTCATCCAAAACCTTCCCTGAGGTAAAAATATGCAAATAAAATACTTTATTTTCACACAATATGATCACTATCAAAATATTTAGATATTCACTATAGTATTCATAAATTCAGATAGATTCCTCCAATTATGTCTGTTAGAAAATTCTCCTTTTCTCTATGCTTAAGGTTTCCTATAAAACCTAATTAAAAGTTAGATGAAGGGTATTTCAATAACCTATGCATCTGATTTTCAGCTCCTGTTTTGAATTAGCCAGTATTCAGGGTTTTGGTCAGAAACTGCAACCCCCATCACTGAATGGTGACTTGACTCAAGTCAAGTAGATTTAAACCAGTGGGAGTTAAGATGTTCTGGATTTAGGCCCACATATTTACTAAGAATACCAAGCTGTATATCAAGCTTTTAGTTGGGAGTTTTGCTCCTTGTTGCGCAACGTAAATCAGAAACTGTGCTTCAGAGTGGCAAGTGGTGTGGTCCCACCATGTGATCCAGAGCAGCTTTGGGCTTAGATAATGGAATGATCAAAGTCTTCAGGCCTTCCAGCCTCTGAAAGAAGACAGGGATATGAAAGGCAGCCTTAACTCTCTGCTATCAGCTTTGACTTCCAATCTAATTATAGATAACTTGGGGTTAATAACCAGATCTATTTCTAGATGGATTTTCCTCAGTTCATTTTTATATTACAGCTCTGTAACCTTTGTTACATGAAGTCTATGCAGTTACAGCTGTACAGAGTCATTCAATCACAAGTGGAATGGCTTCTCAATACCGTATCACATTGTAACTAAACCTAGACTGTGCGTGCACACAAAACTTAACTGAAATCTACAGTTTGGAAGAGAATCTTAGAGTTATGGCCAACATAGTCAGAAAATGTAACTGTTTCATAGTTGTTGCTATTTTATAAAACCAAGTCGTTATAATTTTTTTTTTTTTAAATTCAGAGAACATAAGAATACATTCTTGGGAAAGAACAATCTGGGCTTTTTTTTTCCCTAGCTATATAGTTTGTCTCTTCCCCTTACTGAAAAACCCAGGAGGAAAAATACAGTAATACTGTGGCTGTTACATTTGCTATGATTTAACTTTGTGGAGTTTGTAGATCTGCTTTGAAAGTCACACAGTTTGTTTGCATATACTGTAACATTATTTGGATTTAGCCTGATCTTTACAAGTGCCTAAGCAATCCTCAAGAGATGAACAAAGCTGATAAACATTTTTCACACATTACATTTCTTCATAATTTCTTTTAATTGCATTATTTCTTTTTATTGCACTGTTATTTTCCATTAATTTTGAAATGGAGCAGATGTTTTCCCATCAGTTTGGGATTTTTTTCTACAAAAATATTTACTTGTCTTTTCAGTCTTGTACATAATGCTTATGGCTGGTAGAACTTTATGAGATAGCTATTCCTTCCTCAAGGCAACAATGTTCTTCCAGGCTGATGCTGTTTCATCCCCAGAAAAATCTGTTTGCTGTAGAATTCCAAAGTAATTTGACAGTTAAAGTAGAAAGTGGTTTTTCTTCCAAAAAAAAATAAAATTGTGTTTTAGACCTTAAGTGATATAAATCAGCCCAACTCAACTGATTTCAAGAGAGAGCTGTTAACAGTTGCTAAGACTTTACCTTCTTCAGCTTTTGCTTGAAAATTCTTTTGTTGTAAGCAGCAGATGAATATTCATGATACTGACTGGTTAAGAGTATACAAAGACAAATCTCAGAGATTCATCCCACCAATATTTCTCTTTACCTCCCTAAAATCCAACCCCAAACCAAACCTCAGATTTTTCTATCACTGTTTTCTTCTTGATTTATTTAGGGGAACTTACTAGACATGTTCTTCATCAGCAATTGAGGGAAAAAAAAAAATCTCATAATTACTCCAAGATAAGTTATTCTTTTGCTTGAATGAGAGTGAACCCTTACATTTGTAATAGAAAAGTAGAAACTGTAGTGTACTTAACAACATTCAGGCTCATTCAAAATTGAGCATGCACTCTCTTTTTGAAGGGTTTCTTTCAAAAAGACCATTCTGAATCTACTACTAGTTGCTTCAAGGACTTGTTTTTCCTTTAAAATTCACAAGTAATTGCGAAATAAAATACTCAAAATACATAATTAAAAAAAAATGTTTCTACATGATAAAAGAAAGACTATTAGAAGAGAGGAATAGAGAAAGACTAGATCCAAATGGAATTATGAATGTTCTCTGTGAAAGCTAATGAGGGGATGATTTTCGTAAATGTTCTCAGCATTCCCACAAGTCACTGTGTTATTGATGGCTCATGTTCTGGATAGAGACACTTAAAACTTCAGAGGCTTGAAGCCTTTTATTTTCTTTCTTGAGTCTTTTACATTCCTATTACATGTCTCTACTTCATGTTAATCAGAACTGCTTTTACACATTATAATTTTCAATTACGCTTCAATTTTCTAAATGCATAAATTGTTATGGTATAATGTAAAACTCCAAAGGTGTGTGAAAATGCTGGATCAGAAAATTGTATCATAATTAATTGTTTTATAAAATGCTTTCTCTTTCATTAAAGATATTAAGTATCTAAATACTTGAGGTGAACAGTGGGTCAGGCCATGAAAAACTGCTGGAAACAGTCTTTTTAAAAGTCAATGCATTCTAATAAGCGACGATGAGAATACCAGAGTACTCCAAGCTGCTATTCACAGTTTGTTAAACCAGAGAGATAAAGTTCCTATGTTTTATCTAACATTGCCAATTATTCATTAGCCATAAGAAAGAAAAGATCAGAGGCAGAGATGGAGAGAGGTACAACAGTTTATTTGATTTTTGATATTCTAAACGTATTATCAACAGGAACAAAAAACCCCCACAGTATTTCCATTTTCCTAGAAATATGATTTTTTTTTTCTCCAAATACACAGTCTTCTGCAGTGAATCTTCTGTGGATTGCTTTTCCTGTAGTCTTCACTTTATCAACTCTGTACCTTGCTTGCTTTGATTTTTATGTATTAAACTTCAACCTTGACAACTCTTCAGATTTAACTATTTTATACATGCAGTTAAAAGTTGATGAGAGTGGAATTTTAAAT
Source organism: Trogon surrucura (assembly GCA_020746105.1). Classification (NCBI taxonomy): domain Eukaryota; kingdom Metazoa; phylum Chordata; class Aves; order Trogoniformes; family Trogonidae; genus Trogon; species Trogon surrucura. Next base: position 14,874,042 of record CM036629.1, read on the forward strand.
ATTTGCCTACACTAAACACACACACACAGAGTGTTTTTGAGTGAAAGGGTTATCATAAAGGTTCTGTTTATGAGAGCAAAAGTTATCAAAGAGAACTCTGCAGAGTTGCTCATTAAATTTTTTGTTTATGTGTATTCAGAAGATTCTAATAATTTAACTAGAATGGATGGATATCTTGATGTTGCATCAATAAATCTTATTGGAGACTGAGGACTGTAAGAGCACCTTGTGGTTTAAATTGAGAGGGAAGGAAACAAAGGAGGAACTTGGCAAGGAAAGCAGAAAAGAGGTGTTTAACAGCCAATATGGATGGTTCATCAGCCAAGATGATCTTCTTAGTATTCAAATGTTATAAAGCAGCCAGATGTTTGGGCAGAGAAAGAACTTGGAGATTCTGGATGCAGACAGATTTGCAGTTGGACTTTTTTCTTCTCCCAGTCCTATAAGGACTTAACAATGCATATAGTTAATATTCTCTTCCATTCTCCGTAGTAAAAATCTCAGTCTGAACTGTAAAATTTCAGAAGTGGTTGGAGTTCAAGCCTTACCAAAGACATGGTTTCTTCAAGAAAGGGCATGCACATAAAGCACTATGTTGCCAAAACAAAATATATATTAGCAGTAACTTCTAAGCACATCAGGGATATTCAGTCCCAACAAAGCTCAGTACAAGAATAACAAGTGATTGCTTTGATTTCTGAGATTGATAAGCTGATTCATTCCTTAAATTTACGAGATAATAATTAGGCAAACATATCTGATCCCTGTAATGTTAGAATGTGCACAATGAAATCCCAGCCTTGGCAGAAATGCTTAGGTATTTTTCCTTGATCCCTTCTCCTTAGAATCTCTTCTTTAAACATCCAGAGCCAAAGGATTCTCTGGACTCCAGTACTTGTGTTCTGCATATAAATTTCTGTAACAAATTTCTTGAGTTGAAAGCTGTCCTCAATACTCTTAAGACTGTCTGTGCAGTAATACTTTCCACACTCACATTTCTTTTGAGATGAGTGTATCAAAGCAAGTAAAGCTTTGGAATTATGCAAGTAACTTTATTGGAGAAAAAAAAGCAAAGATGCAAAAAGAATCTTCCACGGGAAGTATTTTAATTTCAAATTTCTCCTAGGCATACTACACTTGATATAGATAGATATTGTTTATCATAGTTACATTATTGATACATTTATCTTTCTTCTCTCTTGCCAATATTATGTTACTATATTGATTTAAATGAATACTATACTGTTGTTGATTAGCCTGTGCACATAGATTAATCAATAAATCCCCCGTTTGCAAAACCTGGTAAGGCGGTGGGAAGAATTAATGTTAGCTGATGATGAAAAGGTTTTTATCATTATGCATTGCCATAAAAATTTCCATCTTTGAGCAAACTGTCTTGCTTCCATATTGGGCAAGACTTTCTACCAACTATAATTATATGTAGGCCAACCAATTTTATGTATATAGGACAACCAAAAGGAAGGTTGGTTGTAGACACTTAATTTGAAGAGTATTATTTTTAGTCCCACTAAGGACTAGTGGCATGAAAACAATTAGGATCTTTTGTCAAGTTAATTAAATTTTACTAAGTGTAGTAATCTCAGTGGGTTTAGTACACCAGAGAAAATGCTAATTAAAACTTAAATTCTTCCTGGTGTAATAATGAGCTCTAACTCTAGTAGAAAATGAATGTTTTGCATACTGATAGATATTCAAACACTGATTTTTAAGTAGATGAGGGTGAACCCTTAAATGATTTAGATCTGCTGAAGGCTCACTTGAGAACACCAATAAGTATGTTACATCTTGGAGAAATCCACTTAAGGAACATTACACAATCTGGAAAACTTGCATCTTTCTGAATAGAAATGGTGTCAAGTTGCAGCAGGGTCCAAACATAAAGCAATTCAAATGCAAAATAAATTTAAATATTTAAAGATATGAAGCAAAAGCAAGGACTTCTACTAACTATCGTTTCCCAATTACTTTTGAGTTTCAATGCTTAGCCAATCATTAGATAGTACTTTTTACACCATCTTCTTCATCATTATCTTTTTGAAAGAAGACATTCCCAATAGCCTAAGAGTTAAAAAGACATAAAGTTATGCAATAAGAAATTTTTTGTCTTAGTTTTATGCTTCTCTTTTACCTTCTAATTCACTAAGCAAATTCAGCCATGCAAAAGACATTCCTTCAAAATGACAGTCACCAACTTGGTCCAACCTAGAAAATCCTTTGTCTTGAGCTTTTACCTTCATTGAAAAAGGTACACAAACAGCATTATGGTCTTTCCACTTCCCACAGGTAATGATATTTTACAACTGTTTACACCCTTGATGAAGTTAGGCTGTATATCCGCATGTACATCCTTACCCTGAGACAGAAAGCGTGGTTGGTGTAAAGAGTCTTCTCTTCTAAAAGCATCTGTGCTCATCTCTTTTAGAATAGGATCGGTATTGCTCTGCTCTATTGCACTCCAGGTACTGAGAATACTGGTGAAAATATCTTTGTTGGATGGCTGACTGCTTAAATTCATCTGACGGTCTTAGCTTGTAGTCATTTGGGCAGTTACTGTTCGTCTTGCAACCATTAAAAGAAAGGGTCAAACCTGGGACAGAGGAGTCTGTAAATTACCAGAGATCTGCCTGGCCAGAACCCAGAGCTGCTCCCAAGGAAAAAGAGTGACTGTGAGGAGTATGTGCATTACTCTGCCCTTGTAACCATGATCTGTGGGCTGATGCTGCCTCTTTCAGACCTTGTGTCTTTTATCCTTATGCCACTGAGACAGAGGAATAAAGGTTAGGGTTTTTTTTCTCAGTGAGGAACCACTGCACATCCCAGTCATGGGTTACTTGTGAGCCATGTCAGGTAAAAGCAGACTACTCAGTTTGGTGGGGAAGGGAAAAAAAAGAAAAAATAGAGAGCTTTCGATATGTGTCGTCTGCTTGATGGTGAAACATAGTGGTTTCTGCATCCTGGAAATACACAGAGAACACTTGAAATGTGAGAGACAAAAAGAAGCTGAGATGACCTTTGTAGCTGTTTACGCAGTTAACACTCAGCAGTCACTCTCAGCTATTTCTGCTAAACCACTACTGGGTCAAGTATGAAGTTGGCAGGTGACCCTTTGGTCCCTCTGCTTTTTCCTTCCTTGCCTAATACTGCAGCTTAGTGAGTAAGGAGGAGACATACCAAAAATGTACCATGTCCCCACAACACCCTGCTTTCCTGTAGTCTTCACCAGTGAGGAGGGTAACAAATACTGAGATTGTCATTAGAATGATTTCCCTCTCCTGTAATAATAAGATGAGGGAAAATAAAATCAATTCTTATTGACTTAACAGCAGAAATAGATCTTCTGGGTTTAGTACCGGGCACTGCAGAAATGTGAATAGAGTTGTCGTAATTTCCAGCTGTTCAGTCCCTTTGGATCAGACATCAATATACACCTCTGGGAGCAGGAATTTCATTCACATACTCCTTATTGATTGAAATTAATGCCTAAAATCACACCTTCTGACACTTCTCCCTTCATTCCTTTCACAGTTGTCCAGACTGAACTGCTGATTTTGCAGTAGTTTGTGCTCTACCTGTGGATTTGACAGACATATTCATCACTTTTGACTCATAGAAGCTAATTCTTCCATACAGAAGAACTGTATGGAAGAAATTTCCTTAGCAAAATGCTTTCATTGGAATTTACGGAAAAAAGATGCCAAGCTCAATTAGTAGCCGGCAGAGCACTTTTTCTGGAAGCATTTTCCAACTTCTGGCAGATTAAGCAGTACAGAGAGCACTTGCTGCAACACATCCACTTTTGTCTGTTCCCAGGTGCTTCCAGCCAGCGTGAACACAACAATGGAGTGTATTGCAGCCACTGAAAAACAATGAATATTTTAGTCTCTCCATTAGTGTGCTATTCAGCATAAGTGAACATGGACAAATTTACAACTTCTAAAGAAATTTGGGCCTTCGAAGTTTGAGGCAACTTTCCTTCAGAGATGGAAATAACTTTTAAATCTGTTTGGCAGGCTGGCGGTGGATTAGCAAATGCAATACATAAGGAAAATGCTCAACAGCATATATATCCATCTTCTATTCTGACAAGTGAAGTTTAAATTGTTGATAAGAGACTTGTAAACATATCAATGTGTCTTGCAAACCCAACTTATTTTTCGAGGTTTTCTGATGGCTCTGTTTATTGAGTCTTTTCTGTTGTGCTGTGGAAGAAGAGAAAACGTTTTTCTTCCCATGTCCCTAGCCTGTACTTAACCCCTAAGAAAACATGGAAGATAATAACGATCTGAGCCAAGAGTCCATCCATTTAAACAACATACACACTATATGCTATGATATATCCATGCCTCAGCTTTCAGCCCTGAGTTCAGAACAGGCAGACAGGAATGTGTCATTAAAAGAGCTCATTGCAGTTTACACAGTTACTAGTTTTCAATACACTTTAATTTTCAGGCAAGTAATACAGATAATGTGCATAATATATAATATGTACTGTGAGGCCATTGCCTATTCTTGTTTCACCTCTAATTTATTATTCTGGGACATGGAGTCTTGTTTGTTTCTTAGAATTGTCATTCCAGAATATAAATCTGAAAGGATTGCTTATATACTGAATGCTGTTTTCTTCATTTCTTTGTTGCTTCCAAGGTATCTGCAATACCATAATACTCTTGAAGTTAAGTATTCTTTTCAGACTCCAAGCTCAATATTATGCTCTTCAGATCTCTCCTCCCCAGTTCTTAATTTTCCAATTCATTATAACATTATTTTAAACACTTAAGGTGGCTGTCTGGTTCCTCAGATAAATTTAGACCAAGAAGAAGGTCTGTCCTTTAACTGCTAAAAATGAAGCTGTAGAGAAACGAAAGTAACCCTGATGAGTTAGTCTTTTCTTATGTTCTAGAGCATATGCAACTTCATTGCAGTGACTGCTATGATCCCTGAAATTTCAGCAACAAATTAGAAGTTCCCAATATATATAAAACTTATTTTAGGTGACATCAGATCAGTTCAAACCAAATAACAATAGCAGTGTTTCATGGACAATACTAGAAGGCACAGGAGCTGGTACGTTTGTAGGAAATTTCTCTACTATGTTTTGGTATCAGAGGCTCACGCAGAATGGAGTCACAATGCCTATGGAAACATACCTGGTGATTTTACTCTTTTAAGATCAGCAGGATACATCCTGCTGTCTTACCATTTGATCATGAGCAAGATTTTCATTCTTCCTGACAGGTACAAAATTTTTTTCTGTGTGTGTGTGTGCAGCTGCCAGTTATGTAATTTTCAAACTGGAGATTCCATATTTCCCTACTATGTCTTACAGGTATCTATGTCACACACTCAAATTCACAAAGCTCACATTAACGCCTCATTATTCCACATTATTGTAGTAACCACCAATTCAGTGAATAAAGCAAACAATAGGTGTCTTGGTATAACTGCACTGACAATTCCTTTTTATTTTTTTAAGTGTTCCTACCTTAGATAGAAATCAAGAGCTCATTTTCTTATAAGGGTGATTCATAATAGCAACAAGATGGAAAGAACTGTGCTGATGACTGATCATCTTAATATATTAAGTGTTTGCAAGGATACTGAGCTGTCTAATGCACTTAGTTATAAGCAGAGCTAGCTACTGCATTTAAGTACTTTAATTTACCTTGGACTACATTTCATCTGTCATTCTAGTTCTATGATACCATTGCTTTTACAAAAAGAAATTTCAATAATAAATCAACATGAGCATATTTCTAAATTCAACAGAACAGAGCAATTAGAGAACCTTGGTATCAGTTCAATTTTCCAGTCATATTCAACTAAAGATTTTCTACCGGGAATTGTGGGAGGGATATAGAGAATGGTTTCATTAACAATGTGTGTTTATGTATTTAAGTAGTACAGCTTTTCTGACGCTACGGTCCAACAGTGGAATCTAGCCAGCAATCATTTGTTAAAACTATTCAAGTGCTTGAGAGCAGCAATCATTTATCTGAGTGAAGATTGCAAAATGCATTTTTATACTTCTTCAGGCTCCTAATGGTGTGGAAATTGAAATTTTCATTTTTGCTCCAGCAAACCTATATATCATTAACGATCACTTTCATTGCCTTGTTTCATCTGCTTCTACCAGTGCTCAAGTACACCTTCTGGCCCAGATCCAGCAATTCCAGTTCAAAGTAAATATACTAAGATGTTTTCATGATCAGACTCACATGGAAGGCATATTTCAGTTCTGTTTATAAAATATTCAAACCCAGAATATCTGCATCCATTAAATTCTTAGCAAAATAATACATGGAGATAATTGCATGATAAGAAAAGGTTGATAACTCAGAGAATGCTTGCAGAGGTAGACACTGCTCAAAGTCTGTTAAAGAAATATGCTTGGAGAACAAAAATAAAAAGGATTTCTAAACTAGCAAGGGCTCTTCTTCGGGATAATTTTTTATTCTTTTGAAGTCTAAACCACATACAACCTCTTTTTATACATATAGGGATAAAACTTTTATCTATAGTTATCTGCTAGTTGTGGAAGCAAGTTCTCATCAATTAGGTAGCCAAGCCTAATGGTATTAGGTAATGTATGCGTTTTGAGAAACTAATTAAAAATACATCTTTTTCATGATTTGAATTAAAAACAATGTGACATGACATTTCCGTAAGAAGGAGGACACCAAGTTGTGGTGTCTAGATGAAAGCAGCTATTGAGCTACACTAGCACTGCTAGCTATGTAGATATGTGGCAACCTGGGCCAAAGATGGAAAGTTCTGCTTCCATGCTTAGATTTTTAAATGCAGCTAACACATTTCTGCAGGAGCTAAAATTCAGCTTTATCTCACGTCATAAACCATGTCCTCATAATTCCTACATCTGTGATATCTCATCTAGTTTTGTAAATACTCTACTGAGCGCATTTAGAGGTCAAGAAATTTGCACCTCTAAGTGTGATACGGATTCTTGTGTAGTAAATGAGAAAAACAGTCTAATGAGAAAAAAACCTAAGTGAGTTAAAATACAAACTTCATTCTCTTTTGAATTAGATTAATTGATAAGATTATGTTCAAAAACATAAGCATTAAGGCTGGGACCTGTTCTTTAATCTTCTAGAAGAATGCGATGAGTGGGTGTTAATTACCATTCCACGTACCCTCTTCTGCTTCTAAGAGCTTGATAAGTAGAATGTTAACATTAGTTTCCCACTTACATTTTATTGTCTGCCCAGTTACTTTATTATTTGTTCTTCTGTGTTATTTTTTGAACAGTCATATATTTAAGAAAGAAAAATATGAATGCATTTTTCTTGTTTCTGGACAGCAGTTTAGATCAAGGCCAATATTTATTTCAACATCATTTTATCTGATTTAATGAAATGTAACTCTACTGATAAACCTATTTTAAATGTAAATATTTCAACTTTCAGAACTAAATTGCCTCCTTTAGTTCACATATAGTCTCATTTTTTTTGTCATAAATAAAATTGGACTGAATTAGAGAGTATATGGATAATACAGTTTACAGCTAAACAAAGGACAAATCTCAGCTTCATAGCTTGGATCTGTCAGTAATGATCAGTGAAAAAATAGGAAAAAGACTGTTTCCCCAAGGCAGTGGTATTTACCAACGTAAAAATAAAGTGTGCACATGCATGCACACACATGTACACACGTGTACACACACACGCACACGTAGAATTACCTGCTGTTTTAAAAAATTTTCAAATGTGGACAAAATATTTAATTACACAATTTACTACCTGTTCCACCAGTGTTTTACCATCTTTTAACTAACTTCATTTCCAAACATTTACGCTTAGTGAAATACAGGGACATAATAAAATATAATGAAATGCAAAACAGAGTTAATGCCCAGCTGGTTTACTGATGTACAAAATTATTTTACATTATAAGCTCTTTGATTTTTATATTGCCTAAAGAACAAATAAAGCTAGGATTCATTGAGGGAATTAGTTTTAGTCACACAGCTTTCAGGGCTTTTGTGGTGGCAGTGTCTTACACAGTGGAGGTACGACCTGAGCTTTTGACCATTCTCACAGTGCATCTGTCTGACGGAGGGTGCCTTGCAGCACCTCCCATTTTTAGGAAGATCTTGAAGAGGCTTCTCCTAAAAGGGTTGGAGTGGAGTCAAAATGAATAATAACTTGTGCAGTCTCAGAGCACTGCTGGAGCCACTAAGTATTAACAAACAGAATTAATATTTACAGGTTAAAGATCTGTTTGGTCGGTGGTTATTTTTCAGCATTAAACATAATTTACAGCTGGCTGATTTATAGGCATGGAGTCATTTAAGATATTAAACAGTACCTAGTAGCTGCTTCGTAGCTGCCGAGCAGCTTCGAGTCTTTCGCTCAGCTCCCTGTCTCATCCCTCTTAAACAAAGGGACCATTAATAAACTGTTCTGCACAGAACAAGAAAGGACTGAGTACTGCAGCCTCATTTCAGAGGTAATAGACTTAATAATGAACAAATGACACTGGAATAGTTTTAGGCTATTATTTTTAGTAATGTATGTGCCTTGCTATAGCTCTGTATGTGGTAAGGCCAGCTCAAGAAAAACATTCCATGGTTATTCACATCACAGTCTATTTTGTGATACTTTTCTATAAAGAGTTCCAGACAAAAGCTTCCAAAGGACCATGTGCCAAGGTCAGAGCCTCTTATTACTTAAGAAAATATTGTTGAAATCGATGAGAACTGGTGTAGGAGTGGGAGGAGGAACTGGTGCAGTAGTCTCTCAGGGTTTCCCTCCAAATGTGTCTTTAAAAGAAAAATACAACTCACATTCACTCTTAGCTCTTTGTGCTTTGCCTGAGTGGAATGATTGGGAGGTGGAGGGAGGGGGAGAGAGATATGCTCACATCAGGTTTTCTTATAACCCTAGAAATTTGGCAGGAGGTATAGAAAACTTTGAAATTACCAAATATTTCAAGGGAACTTGGGGTAAGTACCAAGTGAACTTCAAAGCACCTCCTGGGATCTGCTTAAGGATTTATGGTAGCTATTTGAAACCAAACTAAATATAGAGATTTTGCACAGTTCCAACCCCAAGTCAGACTATGCTGGCAGTTCAAGCTGGGTTCTTCTTTGAGCTCTCAATTTTGTTTGAATCTGAAACTCTAAGCAAAACTCAGGAGATGCAAACATATGCAGACAGTTCCGCCCTGAAGTGCTAACTGACTTGTGAACCAAAACCCAGTTGAACTCCAGTCTATTTAAAATCCAACAGGCAAATACAGCTCAGAATTCGCTTGCATACATAAAAGGAAGGTAAAATAGTAGCACAGCATCCAACCACACAGAACTATATTTAGAGAACAATGAGAAAGTCTCTGTGCTCCATACAATACACTTTGACAGAAGGTGTCACACAATCTCCTTGAACACTTCTACAAGCTGTGATTTTATCTGCGGGCAGAACATGCCCAGAATCACTGTACTGTCCATCTCCACTCCTGATGCTTCTCTAAGATTATTTGCTTTTAAAGAAATCTTGGGTAAGGGGCATAATGACCACCTTCCTCCTGTTCTTGGTTGCCAAGCCCATGACTTTTGTGATGATACCTCAGCTATAAGCACAGCCAAAAATGCTGTAATGCTCCCCTAGTCCTCCTTAGAAAACAAAAATAATGTTTATAAGGAAAGCCTGTCACAGGAAACTGGAAAGAGGTGACTTGAAACTAGGAGAGTTTCGTTGTATCTTGCCAGTTATACACAGCCTGACAAGCTGCGGATGCACTAGCCACATGCATGCAGAAGCTGAGAATTAACACAAAGGCAGCACAGCACTAGAGCTATGCAAGACAGTAGTTCCATCGCGAAGAGGGCAGGAACCACCAGTCAAGAGCCTGTGTCTCACAACAAAGAGAACATCTGGCAAGTGACTCAATTCAGGCAAATTAATAGATAGCTGTGCAAATCACCAGTGTCATTCAGACTGTATTTTGCTGTATCTGCATAGAATATTCACTTATTAGCAATGATTCCTGATCTGTCCCTCATGGTCCTCCTGATTCCATGAAGCAGTAGTTCTTTTGGCAAAGGCTGCACATCACCCAAAAGTACTCAGATGTATTAAAATACTCAGATGTATTAAAATACTCAGATGTATTATTTACATTTGGTCATGTAAACAGCTGCAGCAATGGAAATAGTGAATCCGCACAAATACCTGGAAAGCAAGGACAGGCCAGAAAAAACGAGTGAGGATGGTGCTCTCTGCAAGAGAAATCCCAAAGCCTGAGCTGGGGTGAACTTACTGAAGAAAAAAAGAATACCAGATCTCTGGAGGGAAGCAGCAGTACAATGACAATGTCAAGAGACAGAACAGAGATGCCAATATGGGACTTCCAAAAAAAGAGCTCAGACTTGAGGTAACTATATTCCTGCCTCTACTTAGTGACCAGTATAACCAAGAGGATCACACTACAGAAATCAACCTTGTCCTCCACTACCAGCTCTCAGATGGAATCTGTCTTCAGGGCTATGGTTTGCACTACGCTTCTGATGAAAGGTCTGCAACCTTAAGAACGGTCACAAAGCTAAATTCATTACCATCATAATTAGTATTCCTACGTTAACAGATGGGCAGCTGAGATTACAAGAGTGTTATTTGTTCAAGGTCACACAGGAAATCTATGGCAGAACCACGGTTCAGACACGAGTCTCCAGAGCCTCAACCAAATGCTTTAACCACAAAGCTATTCTTTTTTTTCTCAAATAGCCCAGCTGGCATTTCTCTTTCTGAGTGCAGCAGGTAGGGGCTAACATTCCAAGTCCTTTCAATTGATATTATTAGCATATAGCAACAAAGACATGTGCAGTGGAGGATTGGCAGCCAAAGGGATAAATGATGATTGTAAGATAGAATGTGTGTGTTCCTAGCCATCTGTTTGCAAATAATCCAAATTATTATTTTTAGGAGTGTTGATTCTGTCTTAGCTATATTTCTGGTGTAGTTAAGCTCTCTTCTAGTAGTGGATGGCTGAGAAAAAGCACTTCCTTCCGGTAGAAAACAAAACCACAAACCTATGTACTTCTAATGCATCCTGCTGATAAAATACAAGAGCTTTACATTCACAATTTTCTTATAAAACATAGCCACAAAGCCTGGATAACAAAAAATAATGTAGTGCATTTAGAGAGCAAAAGTGCAGAGGACATATACAAGAGCTTACTATGCAGAAGCTTTTGCTTTCTAGTTTTACATATCTCCTACTGGAATTGCTGAAAAAGAATCATAGAATCATAGAACAGTTCAGGCTGGAAAAGACCCTTGGGATCATCGAGTCCAACCATTAACCCTACACTACAAGTTCACCCCTAAACCATATCACCCAACACCACATCTGAGTGACACTTAGACACATCGAGGGATGGCGACTCAACCACCTCCCTGGGTAGCCTATTCCAGTGTCTGACCACTCTTTCTGTGAAGAATTTCTTTCTAATGTCCAGCTTAAACCTACCCTCTTGCAACTTGAAACCATTCCCCCTGGTGCTGTCCCTAATAACCTGTGAGAAGAGACCAGCACCAACCTCTCTACAATGTCCTTTCTTTCCTACGCAGCAGCCCTTTCCCTCCACCTGCAAGGTACCTTGCACTGCCTTGCTTTCTCTAGTGCTCACACAAACAACAATTTAATTCCTATCAAGGCAAAGTGCTTGAGTGTCCAAGCAGTGTAACACACACTAGTCCCATCTGCTCAGGTGCTACAGGAAAATAACAAGAGCTGCAAGCAAACACCAGACTAGAGGAAGAAGTATAAGCACAACGATGAAGTCTCTAATCTCAGGCACAGAGTGTCTTTCTCACTTGCAGAAAAAAGGCAAAGCAGAAGGCAATTCCTCTGCAACCAATGGAGCAGGTCAGGGAATGAGGATAGGCTGTGGCTGAGGACCAGAACCGGAGAGGGAAGGAACATCCCTAGCCACTGAGATTTGTTAGGAACTTTTTGTAAAACAAACCTCAAAGACTACCTTTTTCTCTGAATATCATAGGCGTCCTCTGTGGAAGTTAGCTCAGCATTCTCTTGCAGTTACACAAACTCCATAAAACTATTTCGTTCTACCAGACTAAGGTACCCTCAACAAGTTATAAATCTGTAAAGTTAGTGGCAAAAAAGTTATACATTCTGCTTTATTGTCTGCTTTGGCTCAGACCAACAGGACTGTACATTAAGGGGGAAAAACCCCATGCTGTCTCTATATTTATAACCTTGTCATTTAAACATTTGGCAGCCTTTCAGCTGCTCCATATGTTCACTGTATTAAGCTTTACCATAAAAGGAACTAAGAAGCAAAGTCACAAGAAAGCTGATATTGTATGGTTTAAGAGTCTGGCAGTAAAAATAATAATCAAGGAAAATTCTCAATAACAGACATTCATGGTGCCTCTCCTACTTCAAAGGCCTTGTAATGAAACACCATCATCCTTAAACATTGCTGGCAGACTCTTCTTATAAGATCACTTAGAATATACACATCAAAGCTACTGTTAACCTTGTGCTTAACAGAAATAGAAAAAAAAATTTCAGAAGGTGATATCGGAAGGAGACAGAATTAGAATTTAGAAACTGGGAAAATTCTATACCATTTGAGGGGTAGAATAAAACAGCAAAGAAATAAACACTTTTGGAAGAAACTTTAGAAATGGGTCTTCCACAATACTACTGTGGAAATTTACCCTGGATGGAGTATTATAAGATGTCTAGAGACAAACTAATTTGAACAAATTCACATCAGTTAAGTATACTTCCATATACTTGATATAACAGCATCTGTCTGCAGATGGGATACCTCCTCTCCCAAAACTGCTTTCTTTTGATGGAATTAACAGCTAATGCCTCACTAAGACAACAAGAAAACTGTTGAGGCTGAAGTTTAATCTTCCATCCTTCAGATTCATATCAGTTTTGTGGATTTAGAAGTTTGTGGTTATTACTTAGAAATTGAATCTTTGTGTTTGTGTTGTGAGATGTAAAATATTTCTATACCATCAGCTAATTCTACTTTTTTAGTTTCACAAGGATTCCTTTTAAAAGGTCCCTGACTACAGACAAGAGGCAGCTGAAACAACTCGCACTTCTACGCCACAAAGTCCAGTAGCATTTCCTCAGACGTGGGGGCCTTTGTGTGGTCAGAAATGTTTCCCCTGTGAACCTTTCTACTGTCAGATCAGAATCAAAAAGTGGCCTGTTACATAGTTGTCATTAAATACCATCTCTGACCACATGCAATATAAATAATCATTAGTAGGCGAGGTTGCTAATCTTGTGTAATAATCCTTTGTCTCCTTTAGAGAAACTGAGCCTGGAGCATGATGCTAACACTGCACAGATGGAAAAGATAGTTATGTACAGTAACTTCAGATGGAGGGTGGATGGAGAGGAGGCGTAATTAATAAAAGGAAAATTCAGAATTCTTTTGAACTCAGTGTTTTTTCCTTACTGTGAACAAAATATTTCCCATTATTTTCTTACTCACAGTTACAATACTCAGTTAAAATATTGTGTTGACCTACCACCCTGAACATGAGCTATCCAAATTCTTATATGCAATATCCAATCTTTTCCCATTTTGTTGCCCTCTTTCTTGTGCCACTTGATGTGCCTTTCCTCTGCACAGATGATCCTATATTGACAAAACACATACAGTAACTGAGCAAGTTTCTCAAATAAGACTTGCTGTAGTCGTATTTAGATAGGATCACCATCAAAGAGGCAATCAACCAGCACTCTCTGTGAGAAGTCACATTTTACATTAATAACAATAAATTCCTGAAGTTTAATACCTATAATAGTGGATGGTTAATCAATGAAACTTATGCATATTGACAAATTCTGCAAACTAAGACATCCTGAAATGGCTATACAGCTCTATTAAGTAACTCAAACGAATTCCAGTGGCCTTGCCATCTACTGCCTTATTCTATGGTTTTCTATACCAATTTTCTTGTGTGAAACATCCAATTATCCTTCAGTATAATCTATGCTTCTTTTGGCTTATTCAGCAGCATGTTAAGTGGAGTGATCTTCTGTGAGAAACTTCTGAATTATTGTCTTAAGTGACTTCTATGCAAAAAAGGAAAAAAGAAAAACCCAGCTCATTTTCAACTGTTTCCAATGGAATTAATCCGGTTTGTATTAATCAAAGCATTCATAGTTTTGTTGACATTTACACATATTTTTTTCTTCAATGTGATTATGGGATACTATTTAATGAACAAACTGTATTTGATTAGAAAATCAGCACCATCATCTCCTGATCATGAAATTCCCCAGACTGGAGTATGGCATGGGAAAACCGTGATCATCAAGGACCCATGTTAAAACTGCATAGCACATTTGCAGCGTTTTCTGGTTAATGGATCTGAAAATCTACCATTCTCTGTGAACGTGTCCTTAGGTACATAACACTGCAGGACTTTATTATGTGATGTGCTGTAAAAACATAGAATAGTTTGAGTTGGAAGGTACCTCCAAAGATCATCAAGTCTGATTCACTTGCAATGAGCAGGGACATCTTCAGGTTGCTCAGTGACCTTTGAACACAGGATGTGAACAGGTATTGGTACATGGAGATGAGATTCATTACTTCAAAGGAAATACTTGAAAATTAAAATAAATCAAATCTATCCCATCTTAAATCACTGAAGCAGCAGATAAAGCAAAACTGACAGATCAGGAATATTATTAATGCTTATGCATGATTCATTTTTCTTTGGCATGCCAAACCACTTTGGAGTAAATTGTTGTTTTAAATACTTGTATATTCTGAAATTCAAAGTAACTTGTCAATGAAACATGAAATCCGTCAGTACTCTCATTACCTCGCTGCTCCAAAATAAGCATAAATAAATAAATACACCTTCTTGATGTTAAAGGTTTATCAGTTGGGTTTTTTTTCTTTTTTTGAGAGAGAATGATTTGATAGTACATTAGTAATGAAAGGTGGAAAAATAATCAGAATCTAAGTAAAAATGCTTAATTCATGAGACAAATTCACAAAACAGCTTTAGTAATTAATAGACATTCGATGTCTTATCACATTAATGCTGTGAGTCAGCTAGATCCTGGAAATATTTAAAAGAGAGAACACACAAAATAATTAATGAATTTGTACTTTTTATGAAAGCATAAAAATGCGGCTGCACATTCAAACTGTCTGCCACTTGTTTTGTGTAATTAATATGAATACTTACCCAAAGCTGCCGGTTTTCAAACCAATGCCCTACTGTTCATTTTAAAAAGTAATACTGAGTTGCATCGGAGACAACTTGTATATACATCCCTTTGTTTAGCTTGCATGTGGACACATTGGTATTTCATTTATAGAACAAGTAAAACCCTCAAAATGTATACAGCTGCTGCCTAAATTTTATTAGAGGACGTTTTATATGTGGACAACCACTAGTTGATGTATTTGACAAAACTGAATAGGAATTCAGCTGTTACTGTGAAAGAATACATAGCACTGAGAAGCTTTCATGGTGCTCTTTGCACTAAACTTACTGATATAAAATACAGAGCACTTTTTGTCATGAAGGAACTCTGAATGAGATATAAAATTTATTATTGAAGTAAGATGCAAAGTGAGATTTTCTTTCCCAAGTGCTATCTTAAAATATATGAAAGTGCTGTCTACATACAAGCATTCATATCTCAAAAACATCAGAAGTAATCTTTAAAGTAACATGAATTGTACCAGGCTAAGATCTACACTTGGAAAAGGACAAAACCTCACTACTTCTGCTTATGCAAACTATTGTTTTGGGGTGGGAGAGTTCCAGCTAATTAAATAAGCTGATTATGACCATAAGAACAGCATTAATAGCATAAAAACATAAAACAGTGCTACCATATAATGACATGTATATATGAGAAGCAGCATATTTTTATGAATGTGACATGTCTGGGGACATGTGTGTGCCTATGGATAGCCTGCACATATATTGTGTGTACATACTGCTCTTCCCATTTGGGCAAACCCGTATTTCACCTCCGTGTAGGTTTGTTTATTTTTTAACAACTTCCACACAGTGATCCCTAACACATCAATACCATAGATGTGAAATGCCATGAGGCTATAAACCAGAAAGACTGTGAGTTTGCTTTCAAAAATTGTAGTGAAACAGACTGTTTGGTTCTTAAAAGAATTATTGAAAAATGCATACCTTCATTAAAAGACAATTACAAGCTTAACGTGCTGTATACAATCCCTTAGAAACAGTAGATCTCTATATTGGCAGAATAGCAGATCTTAGATGACTCTCTGCAAAAAGAAGTAAGTGTTAAAAGTGCATAAGACTTTCCCACTATGCAATCTGGACAAAACCAGCTTTTGCCCTGAGTTATATACTTACTAGGATGGAGTTGCAAATGGAGATTTTTAGAATGGTGAGGCAATATTTCACCGCTGTTTTAACTGCACAGCTTTGCCTTCTGTAAACAAAGATCCAGGGTCTCCCTGCTCAGTTATGGTAAATACCTGCAAGCCTTATACAAAGAAACACCTAAATTTGAAACTGATATAGTTAAATGAGTAATAGAAAATCTGATGAATGTAGATTATTATTGTACATCAAATCCAGAATGATAAATTTCTATTACCATAAATAAAACATAAAATGTGACAAATTGCGTTAAAGACTTTGAAAAAGCATTTGATAGTGTTTTGTGGGTATTGGCTTTTTTCCTACAGTACTTGAAGCAAGAGTATTTATTCATTCAGATGTCAAAATGGGGATCATTTGAGGACCACCCTGATTTGAATTTGGGTGGTAAAATGGAAAAATTCTGGATAGTAATACTGCTCTAATTGATACCAGAGGCAGAATAGAGCAGATGGTAGGCAACTGTTGTCTTCACGACATCTCCACCAGTGC
Source organism: Trogon surrucura (assembly GCA_020746105.1). Lineage (NCBI taxonomy): Eukaryota > Metazoa > Chordata > Aves > Trogoniformes > Trogonidae > Trogon > Trogon surrucura. Next base: position 14,890,967 of record CM036629.1, read on the forward strand.
TTACCATCAGTTTGTGCAAAACGGATAAATCTCTTCAAACTATCTCTCTTTCCTCAAAATGAATTGTCAGGAATGGCACCTCTTAGAAACTACTTTCAAAAGAATCTTACTTCTTATTTCTTGTACAGTTGTTTGAAGAAAATTGAAATTGCCTACAGGCTTTTAAATGCAATCAATATCTACTAACACTATGGACTATTAATCACAGAAGGATGACATATTCTTATTTGACCTTTATGAGAAAATCCTCTTAGTGATGACACTTTACTGCTTTATATCATCATTTTGTTCCAACATTATTTGTGTTTGGAGAAAGGACAAGCCCATGGAAACCAATGGCATAAAGGACAGAATTTCATCCTTGAAGTATGGATACAAGATTATAGTATATGAGGCTGTAACATTTGCAGGTTTATAAGCGGTGAAACTGCATATATGTTTTAACCCAGCAGTACCTTGACATCAAGACAGCTATTTCTGATCATCCATTGTTGACGGACCTTTATATCTATGTTTCCCATAGCTAATTTGTTTCTTGTAAAATAGAATAAACCAGTCTCACTGAACAGTGCTCAAACAACTTCATTGTATTTTCTAGAGACTCTCATTACACTGTCACACTTTCCATGCTATTTTCACCAATAGAAGGTAAAAATGTATAGACATCCAAGAGTGGAGTTTGATGATGTTTTACGGACTTTACATATGAAAAATTGTCTACCCCTTCTATAAACACAAGAACAAAACTGCAGATCATCTAATTCTACAACTGAAGTAGAAAAATTTCTTCAAGGAAACAACATTTGTCTAACTTAAAAATTATGTAATTTTAACATATAAGTATCTTGAAGGTTTAGGGCCCAGTCATCTCTGAAACAGTGTGCATTTGAACAGTTGGGGCACACTGCTCTGCAAAGATATAGAATAAAGAAGAAATGTCTTTCTTCCCCCATGTACAAAAGCCATAATAGCTAGTCTTTTACTTTACTCAATGATTTAGGTAGAACGTATACAAGCCATTAAGCCAGTATATGCTGGTTGACAAAGCTCCTTTGTTTTATTTGCTATGATATAAGAAGTCTAACCAGCTTCTTACAGCTAAAGATGTATTACCTTGAATTATATTCAGCAGCTTAGTATAATGCAATCCATCACATCTTACCCAATGTTATGGACAATGTTTATATTCCATTAAGGTTTGTTCTTTAATTTTCATAGTGTTACAAGGTATTAGCTTCTGAACTACAATATTTCTGCTCTTTGCTGTTCTCGAAGCAGACAGGAATATGCCCATGCAGGATAAACATTTTTCTTACCTGAAGTGTATGAAGGAAATTTGAGTATCCGATTACCACTTGGCTATGTTCTGCTGAAGACTTATGAACAGAAAAAGAAAAAAAATAGCAAATTAAGGAAAGAATCATACTGTTTACAACGAACATTGAGTCATTGTCCCTGGAGGTGTTTAAGGAGAGGCTGGAGGTGGCACTTAGTGCCATGGTCTAGGTGATGTGATGGTGTTGGGACATAGGCTGGACTTGATGATCTCAGAGGTCTTTTCCAGCCTCGATAATTCTGTGATTCTGTGTGATTATACCCAGTTTTACAATGATTCATACACTATGCGCATTTGCTAGGGTACAAATGTAATATATTCACTTGCAGAGTATAACTGCAATCACTCCGTGCATGGATTTCGCTCAAATGTGTGTCATAACTTCTCAGTTCTTTAAGAAATTTTGACCTCATTGGGAGCTTTTCTGCTTACAGTTAATTCTACTCACTTCATATCATCATTGGAAGAGCAAAAATGTCAATAGTACTGTATCTGTACCACAGCAGAGCAATTAATACTCATGTGATAACGACATACTGCGTTGTTGATTCAAAGCCTTTTGCAAAGTGTACAACACCAGGTGGATTTGAACTGTAAGACTGTGAGACTATGTAATCCGCATTGCAACGGATGGGAGGGAAAAGGTTAAGCTGAGGAAATTCAAATCTCCATTGATTCCTTGCAGACATCTGCAAGCCTGTGGCAAGGAGAGAGGAGTGGCTTGCTGAATGTATACTGGGTCCAGTTCACTCTGCTTAGGGAGGCATTTGCAGCAGTTCTTCATTTTTTACTACCATGTGGACCAAACATCAAGCACATTGGTACACAACTCAAAACCTCCTCATTTGGCCAAGTTACAGTTTATTAAAACATATCAATTAAATTACCTGATGGCAAATATGATGGGAAATTTACAGCAGTGTCTCCTATTATGCTATGAGTTCTCTTAATTTCCACATTGAAAATCTCAAGGTAATCACACAAAGAAAAATAACCAGCCATATAAACAAATATTATCTTTTATAACCGCAAATAGATTGCATCCCTAAAGTTGAATTACTGTGCATCTTATTCTGGATTATTTTGTGCAATTACTTCTTTGATTACCAGTGCGATAATGTTCAGATGAGTTTTCAACCTTTCAAAATTAGACCTTTATATAAAAAAAAAAATGTTTTGGAAAATAGTAAATTATTTAATAGTCCATACATAATACTAGCGGTAAAAACTGTAACAGTCCTATAATTGAGCTAATGGAGAATCTGATGGAAAAACAAGATAACAATGGAGAAATGATGCAGGAAAATTTGCTTCACTTTGAGCCCAAATGGTAAAAGTAGCTTCAGAAGCCTAGGATTTCATGTGCAGTTAGTTTCAAAAATGAAAGATTCGAATATAATAAAAGGACATTATGTAACACATGACTAAAAAGAAATGAAAAAAGACAAGAATATTCCACCTATACCATCATTCTTTAAAATTATTGCCATCAGGAGGTTTTCACAGTTTTGGAAAACTCGCTTGAGAAGTTGTTTCCCTCCACATATGAAAAGTGTCTTAAAGGACACGACATTCTTCATCTAGTGAGAGTAATTTGAAAAGTTATTGAGCATGTAAAGAATATAAAATAAAGATGCCTGATTAGAAATGACAAATTGGATGCTGGATAGTAATAATGAAAGTTACTGTAGACAATATCCAGCAGAATAAAATCTTTCCTGTGCAATTTTCATATTAAAATGTAAAAACTCCTTACATAATTTCTCTTAAAATTTCCAATTTTCTTTGTCACTTTTTGTTCTTCATCTTCTCTTTATCACTTCTTTATTCTTTTCATTCAGCAGATCAAAGTTTTGTGGCACTGGGGTCAAATCTTTCTGTCTTTTTATAAATAATGCCATTATTTTGAAGAGACACTAAAAAGCAAATATACCACAGATCAGCCAATACCAATATATGGGCTGCTTTTGTATATTGCTTCATTGTACCTCTGCTGAGCAGTCTGAAGTCAGTTTTTGCTATTGCCAAGCCTTTCAGAGGTTTGAGTTCAATTTGCAAACTATGCATCTGTTGCCAAAACCAAAAAATAAAATCATCGGTGTGCTTGCTTGGAGGGGCAGAGGACAATGGAGGGAATGAGGGACATTTGCCAGAGATGCTGTGAATAGTAATAGTTTGTAGTCAAACTATTCCTCTACATCCTTCCGCTAAATAAAAAAGGCATAAATTTTGTGCACATATGAAATGATGCTTGTATCTGAGCTACAGTTTTCTGTACCACTTCCTGAGCATACAGATTAGATGCTGTTCTGATCCCGATGCTGTACGAGGACTGCAGCAATACTCTCTCCAAGGGTAACCGTGGACTACTTAGCTATGCATCTGCTGCCATAGTAACTCTGGCTGGGACCTCTGTAATTAAATATGGTGTTCCTCAAACTCTTTTAAGATGCACACAGACACCTTTACACAGAGATACTCTGTCTTTGCTGCTTTAGACAGGCAGCATAGGCTTCACTTCCCTTAGTACGATTCTCCAGTTCCAGGGACATTGTGCAGTTATTACTATGTGTAATGACAGGAAAAAGTGCTTTCAGGTTAATACTCAGAACCTTATATAACAAGAATTAACGTACAGTGCAAGTTGTTTCATGGACTTCAGGTCTCATCTGGATGAAAATGTCAGAAACCACTTCCTCTGTAGCAAATGTTATGCAATAACCTTCCTCTGTCACCTGTTTCAGCTTGGAAAATGTGTTTTTTCAGATCTGCTCTCTGTGGTTAGAACTGCGATGTGGGGTCTCTTTCCTTAGAGCATGGCTGTCATATGCCAGTGGGTGACTTGTTGCTGAGTGTGACAAAATAATGGAGTGTGAATACAATTCCATGTGATGGGACTTCAGCTTTAGAGAAATGGATAATTTTGATAACAGCAGGTAGAAGTAAGAAATTACCCATAAAACACTGCTATTTGCTGCTACTTGAAGGTTGAAGTACTGTGTGCAATGGGTATTAAATTGCCAGAAGCACCCCTGTTAAACAACACAGAAATAACTAGACTACTTTTGAAACCACACTGAGGATCTAAACAAGTGAAAACATTCCAAAAAAACTTCCACCCACATGTACCAATTTGAATGTTTGACTTGTCTTCAGATAGTTATTTGAACAGACATGGAGTAAAAATACACAATGCCACTCTAATACCACTCAAAAGAAATGCATTGTGTGAATTTTAAAAGAACTCATTGTGCCTTTAAGTTCACCCTATTGAATATCTATGCTTTTTAGCAAATACATCAGAGCATCATACTGAAGAGTCATTTTATAGACACCTGTTATCACTGAGGTGAAATTTTGCCAGACAAAAAAGTCAAGATTATAATATTGACTATGTTGTGTGAATGAATTCAAGCAATGACTTGGACACACAAACTTCACATGCTGCTGCATGTTGTAACTGTGCTAGCTCGTGCACAGGATAACTGTATTCTGCCGCTCATGAATCAAAAATATTACTGAAAATCTGGATGGAGGGACACTGCCCTTTATCTCACCCATTTTTAGTAGTATGGGAGCACAATAATGAAACTATGCATCATGGAAATTAAAAAAAAAAAAAAAAAAAAGCAGGTTTTTCTATTCTTTTTTTCCTGTAACTGGGAACCTCCACTAATAAAATGACTGACGCATGGTACACTGTGCAAAACCAGGAGCACTTCAGTCCATTTTGACCACAGCTGTGGAGTCTGGGAGGTAAGTTTTTGTATCTGCTGGACAAACAGTCACGTATCTTTGGTAGAGATTATCCCCAGCTGCTTCACAGTGAAGTGTTTTCATGCCCACTGGCACAAATGACCAAAATAAATCCTCTTCCAAAGAGGATCACTGACAGTAGCAGAGGCAACACTGGCACGTCCATCCCTCAAATGACGCAATAGGAAAGTCTGTGTTCCCTGTAGGAATCAGAGGCAGCTTGTTTGGACCGGAGCTCACGAGCACTAGAAACACACTATCTGCTCATACAGCACCTGAGCGATTCCCAGAGAGATCTTGGTGCAGAGGAGAGGCTTAGGAGAGAAAGGCTTCTTAAAATTCTTTGTCACAGTTGCTTGCTTGAACAAAACATGCCAAACTGTACCAAAATACTGCTTTCATTCAGGTATATTATATGACAAGATGTGCATTAGAAACGAAGTACTTAGACAATTTTAAAAATTCCACTATAAAGCTGCCTAGAGCCACAGTGATCACAGTGGCCATTTCTGCTTGCCTTGTTCAAGCATTTTCAGAGATATGGGACTTCATTTAAAGCAGTTATAAATTCCAGGATGCCCTTTACTGACTTACAGGTAATGCTTAAGATTCTGGAAAGCATCCTGTTCCCACCACAAAAGTTTTGAAGTCCTGCTACAGATGGACAGGGAAACAACACTAATATGGCTAATGGGATTTCATCACATCTGCAGGTTCTTTGCTAAATCATATCAAGAAATAAACATGGGTAAATCTCTCTTTAGTCTGTATGGGTTTTTATAATAAAACTCTTTAAATACATTATTTCAAAATGTATCAATGAAGTGGATGGCATTTTGCATGTTAGCACTGTATAGGTATATAGTATAAAATATCTTTTTGTCTTTTTTGTTTACTTATGCAGACTTCAAAAGAACATGAATGCCCCACAGTCTTACTTTGATTTAATACCTCGAAACAAGGGAACTGGCCAATAGGATTCAATAAGTTAAATGGCCATGAGTCACCAAGGCACATCAGTTGGAGATTTTCTGGTCTAGCACACACAGTTCAATGAAAAAAAACCCCAACAAATCAGTTAAAGAGTGGGGTTCTTTTTTCTTTCTCCAGCTAAATTAAATACCTCAAAAATTTGGCTTTTGTTCAGTTTGTGTTGTTTTTTTTCTGTATACTTTCAGAGAGCAAATAGGATGTTGAGGAATATTATTCTGAGTTTATATTTTTTATGAAAAAGAAAACTAATCACTACAAGCAGCATTCAGTAGTCAAAGAATTCTGACACCTAAATCCTTGAGAGGTTTTTGTGATTAACATTTCAGTGTGCAGACCATTTACACTGGTTGCCTAAATACGGATCTGACCACAAAAGTCACTGCCACATAGGAATCACAGAATCACAGAAGTTTTGAAAAGATACTTACGTTTTCTCTGGAGTGGAAATCCACACTGAAAATAATGGCATCATACTCTGAAGACATTTACAAACACTATTTCAACAGTTGCAAAATACTAATTTTACTAATGTTGTAACCAGTACACTATATGACATTCTAAGACAAGGTAAAATTTTTGGGCAGAATAATAATTAGTCAAACAAAGCAAGCTTTTATTCTATGTATTAGTGCCATAAAGGACGAACTTACAAACTTTACTTCAGCTTAAATGCTGGTTATTTTTCAAATTAAGTTAATTCAGGCAAACAAGTTTGTCTACTTTGGTTTATGTTCATGACATCTCTGTCTTCTCCTTCTGAAATAAATATTAAATTATCACAAAAATTGTCTGTTTTTATTGTTAATATTTGCCCCTGTAGGTTGCCGTGGTGTAAGACTGTTTCTCATTTCCTGTTCACCTGAATTACTGCAATTCACAGTTTTTCAGTAAAAACTGTTTGAACATCCATGGTACCACAATGACACATCCATAGCTTCTCATGAAGACATCAGAAGGACAAGTTTCTACTAGAAATGAAAGAGCCTGCAGGGAAATAAAAGGGAATAGAACTGAATTTTACACTAAGCCATCCTTGCTTTATCTGGTTTTCCCCTTGATATTCAGAGGTGACCACACAACCTTGCCATTAGATTGATCTCTGTCATATATTGGATGTTTAAAATCTTTAGAATTCTGATGTAGAATTACTGCACAGATGTTGGGCCGTGATGGAGGTTAATAAAAAAAGAAAACACTGCCTGAAAACAGATGTTTGGATTTTGAAGCACAAATATAGCTGACACTCAGCAGATAAGCCCAGATTTCACCAAGTCTAAGGGATAAAAGACAAACATTCCTCCTTTAATCTGATTTAGTTTACTCACTCTTTTTCAGATAAGATAAAAGCATAAAAGATCAAGATTCTATCTTTTGAACGATTAATCAGTGGCTTTTTATTTTCTTCCACAATACTTGGAGCATCTGTGTATCCGATAGAAGGCAAATCTCACATATAACAGGGATTCTAGGATTGAAAGAAAAAAATCCAAAATTGCTTGTTTAAAAAATAAAGTGGTTGGCAACAGCTATGTAAGGACTCGAGTTTTTATGAACTAATTAAAAGCCACTAGTATACAATATTCATCTCCAAAATTTTGGAGATGACATGGCTAATAGACAAGAATGGACTACAACCATCAAGATGACATCTTGTTTCAAGTAGCCACCACATTTCCAGGATACAAAAGTAACCAGAAAATGTAAGTAATTACTAATCAAAATTATAATTAATAAACATTGTGTCAATGTTCTTATCAGTCCCCTTCACACAGAACATTTTTTGCCACTGGCTAAAGCAAAAAAAGCATGTAACAGCAATTATGGGGTATACAAGTGAACATCTTATGCTGTCAATGCTAACAAGTTTTCAGGAACATCAACACTCGCCTTAAAAATAAGGAAAGAAACATTATGACACCATCCACAATTCACACAGCTCTGTCCAGACAAATGACATTTGGACAAAATACTGGAAAACCAAGTCAGTAAAGAGTCATAAGCAATGCTTTGCAGAACAATTGAAACAAAAGTGAGTTTCAAAAATACTCATAATGTGAGTACATTAAACTAGTATTCAGCTAATGAAGGAGGACCTGATTTCTCTCTTGCTCACTTTCAAATAGCACCTTCATAGACTTATTTTTAATTTTTAACAATTGTCACATAATTTGCAAAATTATTATACAGAAAACTACATGACACAAAATCCATAATCTGTGACACTGATAAATATAAAGACTATTAGTTAGCTGTCAATGTGCTAAGTGAAAGCTTAGGAATTGTATTTTTACACTTTCAGCAAAGTGCAAAAATTAGAGAAGACCAAAGTAACTAGAAGTGCGATCAAGTTCTGTGTTTCCAGTGCTGATACACAGTTTGCTGTTACTACAAAAAAAAACCCCAAGGAAATAAGGATAATGAATCATTCAAGGTAGTATATGAATATAACACCAATGCCACCGTTGCATGCATAGCTACATATTATAGGATATGGTAAGAGTGAACATCCTTCAAACTCCACAGGTTGCAGCAGATTGATAAAGGAAAATATTGCAGGATTTTCAGTGTTCTCCATACTACAACAGTGTTCTATGGAAAGCAAACAGCAGCATTTTATGCATAGTCAGTGTAACTACTTACTGATACATTTCATAAGCTACAAGAAAAGCAAGAAAGCTCAGAAGTTCAGTCATGAGTGAATTTGGTCACTTTATTCCAACATTTACAGTTCCCCAACATTTGTGCCTGTGCATACCACACAGGAAAACTAATAAAGTAGCTGCTAGACAGGAAGGTGTAAAATGATTTGTATCTGGTGGGATCCCCTCCCAGTGAGGGCTACTGGGCAGTTGCAGCATTTGCTTTAACTTGGGATGTAGTGCTGATTTCTTTCTTTTGAGTCTTTAGAAAGACACATGGTGAAATCATAATTTATTTTGCTAAATTAATGAGAAACAAATCTGCTGATATTGGTGTGGAGCAGATAACAGCCAACCACAACTCCACAGTGAATAACTACAGTGTTTCTGAATGGAGCAGGGTCCTGATTTTCTCAAGTATCAGTTCACAAACTTCCCCATGTCTGTTTCTGAGGGGGTGGCAAGTAAGAAATCAGTGCTTAGCCTAAAATCGTGATAATGACTCCCTGTCTGAGGTCTGACCCAAACTCAGATATAATATCTAGTTGGTGTTGAGTGAAGCCTGAATCAATAGCTGCCTTCTCAGCAGTTCTCACAGCATAAAGCTGGAGTATCCACTCTCATTTGTGCTCTGCTCTGCCAAAGATCACCAAACTAAAAGCCCAAAGTTAGGCTTCTAAATGGGCATTTTGTCACTTGACAAATGTCATGACCTGTTTTGTATCCACTTGATTTATTCAGGTGCCTCTTGCCTGCATTTCTTGTGTCTATTGAGCAGGTAACTGACAGACTCTCATATCACACTCCAAATACCAGAGTCATCTTCTAGAAACCTCAGGGTTTCAAGAGCCCACAAAGGCTTTTTAGCCACTTAACTTCTTATAGAAAATGGAAAGGGAAATGTATGGATAAGGTTCAGTGCATAAAAAAAAGAGAAAAAAAAGGGACAAACCCAGCAAAATAGCTGATGTAACAAAAGAAAGGGGATGCTAACAGCTTCCCCAGTATTGACCTACTTCAACCAGAGCTGCTGCCAGCATAGCTCTCAGGCAATCCCAACAATATACATACTTGTTTAGCTTGGCCATTTCTCTGAATAACCTACTTGTAATTAGGGGCTTTTTATGGATATCACATTCCCATGCCAGTGGCCTTTTTTCTCCCTTCAGTATTTCTTTTATATGTTATGATTTATTTCTTTTATATGTATGATTTAATGAGGCAGCACCTTTTACTTTTGAGAACAAATTAGGTGTTAGAAATTAATCATCCACAGCAGGCCTCACAGTTGTCAATACTTTTGACAGGAAACCCTCCGCTCTTAGAAACAGCCGTAAGACATCCAGCAGGAATTTTTGGGATGTGCAGCTCTCTCCTACATGCTAGTCTGAATTTTATTCTCACTTGTATTCCTCTAAACAAGTCTCATGACAGTTACTGAGAATAAGTAAGACTGTATGGCTGAACAACCTAATGCACACCCTCTGGTGACCCCCTCCCCAGCCCTAGGATGGGGACCCTGCAGGGGTGCTCGAGCTGGACGCAGAGGCGTGGGACAGCCCAGCAGCCCCCTCAGTGCTCGGACAGTCGCCTGCTCCCAGTACAGCAAGGACCGTCAACCCGAGCAACAGCATTGACAGAACATGAGCTATAAAACACGTGGCCACCAACCCAGCAAACACGTGCCCCAACAGAGAATGAACAGTGCAAGTTAGAAATGGGGATTTTCCAAGGAACTCCTTGTCCTTACCGACAAGGCAGGAGATTCCGGGCAGAGGTGCACTGCTGTGAAGGGGCGTGTGTCTGCAGGGACCTTCACAGATTGGAGCTGGAGAACAGCCATTATGTCCACACAGCCTGTATTTCAGATTCATTACAAATGGCCAATATTTCTCATTGGAAATGCTAGCCCTCATTGTAGCCCTACTCCTAAGCAAAATTTAGAGTTGTATCTTGAAGCAGGTTTTATTTCTAGAGGTATCTCCATCCAATTTGCAGGTTAGCCAGAAAAGGATCTCACGAAGACAAGTCCCTGGCTAACGCTCAAGGAGAACTGATATATTTCATCATGTCACACTCATCTAATGTGTTTTGAAGCTAGATCAATAGAAAAGAGATGTGCAATCTCTCTTATATATGGTTATATTTGATCTACTACTCATGAACTATTTAACAGTAAGAGTACATAATCCTTCTAATCACAACAGTACCGTTAGAATAAAAATATATGCAATAAAACTATACTGCTTCAAATCAGTAAGCATAAATGTTTATGTAACTTTTATTTCCTATACAGTACACAAGGAAAATGAGAAGGAATAGCTAACACACATCATTCACAAACTAACAATGTATCTAAACCTGCAATCTCTAAACCTTGGAAAACTCAGTATACATTTCACTAATCATAAGTATGTATACACTTGATCCACTGAGATTTTTTTTTAAACTGAGTTAATTACACATGGTAATGAAAAATACAAATGGAATGAAGTACAAGCCACATTTTCATATGCAAGATATTACATTAAAGTTCTAACTCAAAGAATGGCCTAAAAATATCTAAATTAAATCTGACAAGTCATTCTTTCCTTATATGGATTTTCCACATTAATTTTGAATTTTCATGTCTCTGTTTTTAGAAGAAGATTAATGAGGCATATCACCTAAATCTAGCTTTTGATGTTGCATTTCCTTCAAAATGTGATTCATCAAAGAGTGCACAAATATACTATAGTATTTTAAGAACAAGCTCTTGAACTGAATATTTCTCACTAAAATAGTGAGAATAAAATAGAAATATTTATTTTAGAAATAAAATAGAAAGAAAAATTTTGCTTAGCTCATGTTTTAATATTGGTGTTTTGCATATGGTGAGCATCATAAAGGACATTTTAGAGAAAAAGGGTTTAAATCACAAGCGTAACATCCTAGACAGACAAGGCCAAAACTGTCTTGGCAAGTGTTCAGATTAGCACAAACTACGACAGACAGTCAGGTTAGGAGATTCAGCATAAAGCATTACATAAAACACATGTACAATAGAAACTAACTGCAAACACGTAATTAAGAGTTTTCTGGGATTGCTTTTCTTCCTGGTTTCATGTCCAGATGCAAACATTTGTTGTATATTAATATACTGAGTAATAACATTACTCTTTTTTTGATTTCCACCTTGAACATTATATGAGACAAACCATACTTGAAAACTGAAGTCAGACTCAAGTTCAAAAAAATAATTAATAAACCTTCACTTAACTGTCAAAATTAGTCCTAGTTTAAAGTTTCTTATTGTAATTGCTGTCTGACACTCATATAAATATTTTAATTGCTTGCTTTGTTAATAGCTGCATGTAGGCTCGGTGCAGTGGACTATACACTCCAGTATGCAGTGCTGTTAATGCCTAAATTACAAAACAGTCCTCTGATCTGCATGAAAATCAATTTATTTTTAATGAAATAGAAATCTTTCATCAGGGATCTCACGCACTGAATGCTTTAACTTCCCTTTCTCTAGCTTTTCTAGCATATTGCATTTCTCTTTGTCTCGTAGGAAAAAACACGGTTGCTAAATTGCCCATTATCTCACTGTGTCACCCGAGATGTTGGGTATCAAAGTCAAAATTACAGTTCTTTCCTCAGCAATCTTCATACATTTGTACCTTGCTACTTATGTGTTTTGTCCCTTCTAATTTCAAAATCTGATCTGCTCCCAGCTTCAGCTCCTCTCATTTATTTTTTCCTTTGTATAACTTTTGGTAGACAGAGTCAGCTGCATGAAATTGGTTAATTTCTGTTCCTCTAAGTTTCCCTCCAATGCAGACAATATAAAAGCAATGAAATACAGGTGACATTTTATTCTGCTCCCCTCCTTTTATTTCTAGACTGCAAACATCAGGATTTATTGGATGTTGCCAAACACATTTTAGGTGCTACTGTAAAACAAAATGATTCATTGATTCAGCAAACACTTACAGAAAAATGACTTTTCATAGTGCTTTCAAAAGTCTTGCTCTCCAACAGGATGAATACATACTAGGAAAAGCACTGAAAAAACGTACAAAATATTGTAATCTGCATGTTCACAAGCACAAAAGCAGGGACAACTGGATATCCTCCCATGACAGGCTACTGAGGAATGCTGCTGTATGGCATTATAGGGTAACAGTCCGTGATTTACATTTCTCTAAGACAGGAGAATGGCCAGCAGGCCATTCAGAGCATTTTCAGGGGGATGCGTTCCTAGCTCAACAGGATTGCTGGACGTGAAGCAACACCATGATGTAGATCGAATTGATTTACCTATTAATAATTGAGCTACCTGACATTTCTCTGTAGTAATCAGCTTTAATGTATGAAAATGCATGGACTGTGGAAGGCATATATGAAGCAGAGAGCTTAATGACTTGTGTTTTAAAACCTAGCCTCTTGTTTCCTCAGCAGTGTTTGTATGCAGTTTGTTTCTATGTTAACCTCACTTAAACTAGCTAATAAGTTACTTTGGTTATTGCCTCACCATCCAGTGCTCGAGTAAAACAAGACGTGTGGCAAGGGGGGTTGACAGAGAAAGTGAGGCAGATGGGGATGCAAGTCAAAGGCCATACTTCCAGAATATCGTAAAAGCTTTGGTGTCCTCAAATGCAATGACACACAATCATTTGACCATAAGGCTAAACTACTCCCCTTTTCTCACAGTGTCCCATCCCCTAGATGAGCTTACCAACCCTGTAACAGAGCTGCAGAACAGATGTGTCAGACCACTTAGCTTACTGGACCTGTCAACCCCTTTTTTTTTTCCCGCAATAGCCAGCAGCTAAATTTCTATTTTTTGCTAAAGCTGGGTTCAGCGTTTTTTTGCAGTGGAGGAGTGGAGCCGTGTGAGCCAGCCTGCAGCCAGCCCCGCAGCAGCGTGGGGTGAGCCCTGGAGCAGCCGAGCAGGGAGCTGGCAGCCAGTGCTGCTCGGTGCTGCCAGCGAGCAAGGCAGGGTAGACTTGGTCCTCTTTCCTGAAATTCACTCAGTGAAGCAGATTCCAATACCATAAAATCATTTAAAACACTCGTAAGGGAGGCTTATTATGTGCTGCAAATGCTTTAATAAATGACAGGCTGACTATTTTCAATACTTTCAGAGGAGACTGAGTGAACTTAGACTGAAAACACCTTGACTCCCAAACCTGGTTTACACATGCAGCAATATAAACCACATTAAAATGCCTAACTCAAAACTCATTCTCTCGTAATTCAGCTGCAAAGCGATAGAGATGCTAACAAGGAGTTCATAAAAAATGGCTACTAACATTGCAGTAATAGATGTTATCAAAATAATACATATTCCACTTACAATGTTTCTGTCTCACCAAAGTTTAAGACTGTCTCAAAAATGAGATGTTTCATTCTTCAGTCCACAATTACAGCACAAAGGGATTTTGGTGGAAAGTTCTGTTTCTTCTCTGAGCAGAAACTTTGTTGTTGTTGGAGTTTGACACAATGATGAAGGAAAACAGCTCACTGCTGACTGCAGTGAAAAGCTTTCACTTCTTCGGAAATTGTTCTTCTTTTGTCCAATTCTGGGACTCTCTGAAAGTAAAATTTAAAAAAGAGCACACAAGTTTCAGCTGTACATTGAGTGAAATTTTGCCTTCCCAAACCAATTGTGGACTTCAGAAACATGGGGCAACCATGAGCATAGTCCTGTTTTACAGGACTATGGCATATGATTGCCAAAAATTCCTATTTGAATCAGTCCCTTATTGAAAGTTAAGTTGGACTGACTAGTTGCTGGTTTTTAATTCACCTTTTCTCACAGTATGAGACAGTCATAGACAGTCCAGATGTCTCAAGTCCATAATGCTCTTGCTATGCAATAGCACAACTGCATCTATCCAGGAAATTTTACAAAAAAAAAAACAAACCAAAAAACCAAGCAGTGCCAGCATGTGAAAGTATTCAGGACTGAGATAGCTAAATTCCTGCTCAGTCATTTCTGGATCTTATTTTATCATCTATGCAATAGCAGATATCTATACAATAGCAGAAATAGTATAATTTATGCATCATACCATTAAAGGATGGGGAAAATGATGTGCAACAAAAACCCAAAGCCTGATCATTTAATCTGATGCAATGTATTTCAATAACCAAATGCAAGTCTCTCAGCTGTTGTGTGTATTTCAGCCACATTAGAAGACTGTGGAGTTCATCGTTTCTAATTTTTAAAGTAGATTACAGCTGCCACATTCTTAAGACCTTACAATTACATCTCAACAATAAATTGTATTATTAATAGGATGGTTATAGCCTGTGAGTATTAGATATTGTTGTTTGTGATTTGCACTTAAAGAGGGATTTTAATCAAGTTTACCATTCTCAAAAAGTCTGCTTTGCATTTAAATAAGCATCCTTAAAAATTGATCTGTTTTGCTCAATTATACAATGCCTCATTCTGAAGCCTAGGAGTAATTTATTATACAGACTCTGTGAGCAAGGAAGATGTATTGCATTGTGCTTAATCTTATCAAATTTCTGCTGATTTTTGATGACAGTGTCTGTTTATCATAATTATTATGAGTTGTCTGGGTTAATAAAACTTGAAAAACTATGTGGGAAATAAACCAGTATGGAATGCTAAACTTAGTATTTATGTAAGGCTATGTGACACCAGCTGTCCTTCATGGGTCTATGAATCTGTTTATTTCAGTGTTGTCTCCTGTACCACCATTGTTGAGTAGTTCAAATGTATAAAACTCCAATTTTTAAACGTTTAAATTGTATTATAAACTCTCACACACTAAAATATTTTAAAATATATTATAGTATTGCTAATTAGGTAAATTTTTCTATCATATTTGATAGAAAACATTGTTTTCATTAAAAATGATGTTCTTCCTTTGCATTATGCTGTAACTTTAAATAATGTAGCTTCTTTGCCTTAGTGCTCACCTGTAGACAACTCATTCATAGAGCAAAGGAATTACTTTGTTCATTTAGAGTCATAATTATCTCCCACATAGCAAGAAATATTTATAACCATTTTCCATACTGATTCCAAACCATAATGTTCAAGAAACTTCCTACTGAAACTGCATTCAGTAGGAAACTTTCTAAAACTAACAGGCAAAAAGAAACCTTTGGAAAAGTAAATCTTGATTTAATACACCGTTCAGATGGTGCAAAATACAAACGACTGATACTATTTGGAAGAATTTAAAGCATTCACCTTTTAAGACTATGACAAAGGTCTTTTGTGACCTGAAAGAAAAGCCCATGTTTCCCAAATTATTTGGCATAGAACCATATTGCTTTGCCTTAGAATTAAATCTGTAAGCAGTGAGAAAGCTTTCAACCAATGCTGGGTCAATGACACTATAAAGTAACAAGCAAGTCCATGAAATTATTGCATAGTAATGAAATGTGGACAAAATATACTCCAAATATTCCAGCAGAAACAATAAAGGCATATGAAATTCCAATTAAAATGGGAATAAAAAGGTTCAAAGAAGGCTGAGAAAACGATTTGATCCCCAGTTTATGTTTTCTCTTTGAATATTGATAATATTCCTGACTAGGACAAAGTCCTGCTTCTGTCATTAGTGAGGCAAAAAAGTTTGGGATTCCTGCCTCTGGCTCTGATCATTTTGTGACCATTCCACATTATTCTTCAGTTCTACATTTATCAGTAATAGCAGTGGTCTCCTTTAGAGATCTGGTGTGAGCATTAATTTCCAGGTTAAGGTACATGAGCTTTCTGATAATCGGCACAGTGGGAACGCAACACAGTACTTCTGCTACAAGAATGACTTTGGAGTTAAAGAAGTGAAGAGACAAAAACAGCGTTAAGTAAGTTTACACTAAAGCCGATAAACTACCTAATGGCAACAGTTAGTGCCGTTCTGTTGCACAGTTCCGTATAATGTAAGATTTTGTTGCTTAAAGGAGGACTTTACTGATGGTTACAGATAGATTTTATGGCTTATTTGTCACCATGAGAGCCTAGATGTGTGTGTCTCAGTTTCCACTCAGGAATGTCTGGACCATACACAGTTTATTTTCATAGCAGAGAGAAGGAAAAAAAATAGTCCAAAATTCCTGTATCAAAGCAACTTTAACTTGTTAAGATAATTGTCTTGCAATGATTGATCTAGTCATGTCAAGATAATAAGGTTTTTATGGTCCTGAGGAGGATTTAATCTAATTTTTTGAGGGATTCTGATCTCGCTGTTGCTGCTTTATCACTTTTAATCTCAACGCTTTTATTTGAATTTGCTCTGCAAAATTCAATATACTTTTAGTTGACAGCTGAAGACATAGAATAGTCTTTTTACACTAAGTTTTCCTGTGCTGAAACTGTGTTTTAAATCTTGTTATCGTTACTCTGAACAAATCCAATTATGGAGTTATTTTGCTACTTTAGACAGAGAATACTCAGTATAATTTCTTCTGCACAATAAAAGCACCTCTTAAAGAAAAAGTAGTAACCTGATTTTGAACAGAAGGTAGCTGCTAATGGTGTCTTTAATTATTTGGTAAAGGATCATTTGTGATTAAAAGAAAAGATACTGAAGGCTTTGTGTTATTCTTCAAGAGAATCTATTTATAGTTCTATTAGTTCAATTTTCTAGCCATATGAGGGTAAAACAAAGTCTGCATTTAAAAAAAAAAAAAAAGTTGTTTAACATTGTCTTCCTCGAGTCTCAGTTTTAATAATAAACCACTTTTTTTTTTTTATTTTATTTAATTCCCTAAGGCAAAATTGACAATTGCCACAAATCTGGTTAATAGATAACTCATAAACTTTTATTTGTTTACACCGATCACAGTGCTTTAGGCACCAAAATATGGTGCGAAGGAAAAAAATGCACTACACAGTTGAACTCAGATGAGAATAAACCCACTACCTCAACTGCAACCAGCTTGGGGCAGGGACTGCTGGAGCTGTTACACGCGCCCTGCACGGAGAGTCACGGCTCACCAGTGGTACTGTTCTCAGTTACGGATTAAATACTGAAATGCAATCGATCCGTAGCCTGCCCATTTCCCTTCCCCTCGATGGAGGGACGTGCTGCTCCCTGGGCTGTGGCCCCTCTGCCCGCCGCAGGACCTGCGCCGCAGCTGGAAAAGTGCCGCCACTCTGCCCGACACCAATATGGATCTTCTCCCCCGTAAACAGGGAAAAGTACTTAGTCTACTCTTCTTCTGGGATTGTGTTATTTGTTGTATTTTCTTTTTGGCTCTATCCTCTTTGATTATTTTTAGTTCTTAATCTTATTACTTCACACTTCTGTACAACTGAGCTGAATAAGCTACTTATCCAGGCCCTAAGCTGAATCTATCCAGATCATTTTGAATTTATTTGCTCTGTTCCTCTGTATTTACTTTATCCTCCCTTCCCAATTCTATGTCATTGGCAAATTTAGGTCAGTAAATTACAAAGTAAACAAAAAAGGGCCCTAATACTGTGCTTTCTGACGTTCCTTTTAACTCCTTCGTGAACTATTTTTATATTATAATATTTGCTCCTTCAACCAGAAGTAATTCCTCCTCTAAGAGAATGCTTGCCTTATTTGTATATCAAACATTTCTCGTAAAATCTACTTAAAAATAATTCTCTCTTTTTCATCATCTGAACCTGACCAGTAGGCACAGATCGCAGCATCCAAAGCCAAACTCTGACACTGGTCTCTTTTTTGTTCTGGGCAAATCGCTTACCCTCCCTTGATGTTCTCCTGGGAGAGTGATTCACCATTTTGAGGATTATTTTTTGCTAAGCACTTGCATGGTTCTGCAGACATGGTTAACACCATGCAGAAGTACAGTCTCTGTAGTCTTCAACCTTCAAATACATTTGTAAACAGTTTTTTTTTGGCTTCTGATTGCTCAGTATATTCTCATTTTCATATTTTGGTCATCAATATCCTCTGGCTTGCTCCTTCTTAAATAAAACATTCTCCCCTAGGTGATGCGTAGTGAGCCAGTAGAAAGATGCTGTCAACTGACTCACTGTGACATGTTTCAGAACACTCTTTCTGAAATTTTCTGGTATTTTCAAATATCCATATTATTGCTATATATTTCCAGTGCAGCTTTCTAAGTACATCAAAATACTTGTTTTAAACTAACATTAATTTGGTCTTCAGTTCAGAATAATCCCTTATCTACACTGAGGTTCTTAATTCTGCTTTCTAATACGGGAGTTAGCAGTAAGTTTTCCTGTGTGAGCAAATACCCATAAGAGGATCAGGTGTGCAGTTTCCGAAAGGAATTTTTAAGCCTTACTTCTTCTGTTCAGTGCACACTTCTGAGTATATGGAGAGTTGCAATCACCAATCAGCATAACTTTTTCTTTCTTTTGGTCAGACTCCTTGTAGAAGATCCTTGTACTATTCATGATCTGAAACTTCCAGACTGCACAGACTGTTTTCGTGAATGAATCATGTATCGGGCCACACAGCTTTCTGGCACAGTAACTGCTGGTCGGTCAATACTTACTGGCTTATTTATGAGCTTTCTTGTGCACCTGCGTGTCAGATAAGCAAGGCACAAGGTGTGCTCTAATGAGGATTATCCTCACTACCAAAGTTTATTCTTGAGGAGAGACTAGTCGTCCCTAATTTGTTATTCCTGGAGAATAACAGTGTGACACTTGGCTGACACAAAGACAGACCCCGCTGTGTCCCCACTCTACACTGGCAGTGCTGCAGAAGGACCTTGTCCACATCAGAAAGCATGGCCAGCACATATTTTCTTTCCAGCATATCAGGGAATCATGAAATGGCTGGTCGTTGCCATGCTCAGTGCCTGGTAAGACATCACTCTTTACAGCATGGAGCAATAGCCAGAATGACCCCAAATTCCTGTGCAGGAGCAAAGGAGCGGCTGGTCCCTTTGACTCCTACCATGCAGGTCCTCAGCGGGTCCATTACTTTGATTCTGCAGATAACGCCAGATATCTGAGTTTCTCTACTACAATTAAATAAAGAGTATATTAAAACTTATTGTATATAAACCCATGCTGTGTGCCTTTATACGGGGTGCAGGATTAAAACAAACAAACAAAAAATCAGGGCCAAAACCATGAGCAGTTCTGACTGTTCAGTGAGAAAATACACACAACTACAGTTAGACAATTCATGGCAGCAATTTGGCAGCACTCCCCATTTACTGTATTTACGTGTGTCTAATCCCTGGGTTATCAGGAAAATGCAACTCAGCAGCAGCACAGGCTACACATTCATGTAGGTATTAGCAAGAGCCTTCCTTCTTGTTCCGATTTTTAAATCACAGCAATAGCCCCTTTCTGCCTTTTATTGTATGGAGGTCACCTGGGTACTTCTTTTGGAGTACTGGCACCTTTAGGTGGCAAGAGCTTTCAGAGGTGTGATTGGCACATGTGAAAATACAATAACCCCAGCATACCTGAATGCTTTGGTTTAAAATGCTCTCAGTCAACAGCCTGCTTAGTAATAAAAAAAGTACTGTGGATTACTTGCTTCTATGCAGGGTTTTTTTAATGTGTTGGAAGATATGGTGGAAAACAGAAGCACCAATGAAGGTTAAGTAGGACAGAGATGACTTTGTGCAGCAACTCTGGAGATGCTACATCTTCTTGTTCCTGGTTTATACAACCAGGGCAGCAATATCTGTCCACTGCAAGACTCCAAATTGTGTTATGCAAACTAGCTGAGGGGGTCACAGTCTTTTCCTGCTCGCTGCAAACCCCTTTCCCTTTCCCTTTCCCTTTCCCTTTCCCTTTCCCTTTCCCTTTCCCTTTCCCTTTCCCTTTCCCTTTCCCTTTCCCTTTCCCTTTTCCTTTCTAATCATATCTCATTAATTCTTATTTGAGGGCCTCGTTTCTCTCCTGAAGCAGCTACATGTACATTTTAAGAGGCAAAGCAGAGCTTGGTCATGGAAGGCTTTTCACACAAATGCCAGAGTGTTGGTTTGTCTTAAAGAAAGTGAAGGTATTACAGCACATAAGGAAGTAAGAGACAGGCTCCCGATACTTCAAAGGCACTAAGACATTTGCCACAACGAACCCAGAGAAATGCTTATGGTGACAGCGTACACTCTACCTTGGTTTCCCCTCCAGTCGGAGCCTGGGTGGCAGCTGGCACGCACTGGTTAAGCTCAGGGGTCAGCCCAGAAGACGATCAGAGCCCCGCGGCTGCTCCGTGCTGCCAGTGGGACCTTCCCATCAGCAACTGAAAGATGCTTCGTGTCTCTTGGGTCTGCTCTCTCCAGGCACTGATGAGATTGGCAGCAGACAAATGTGTCAGACTCAGTAACTTCGCTTCTGGGCACAGCACTGGGCACAGGACATCCATCTGAAACTAATAGATTGGATAGAGGAAAAGGAGGAGAAAAAATAC
Organism: Trogon surrucura; assembly: GCA_020746105.1. Taxonomy (NCBI): domain Eukaryota; kingdom Metazoa; phylum Chordata; class Aves; order Trogoniformes; family Trogonidae; genus Trogon; species Trogon surrucura. The sequence goes on from CM036629.1 coordinate 14,912,056, forward strand.
ATTATTGGTGAGTCGTAAGTACACTGTGGTATTTCTAGCTGTTTCATGCTCATGAAAGTGAGATTGCCTTGATAGAATCTCTACAGCTTAATTAGTCTCTTGTTAAATTTCTTGTGACTTTTCTGTATTAAAAGAAGATATGGTGCTTGAAGCTCAAAGAAATTCAGAGAAAATTTACTTCCTCCTTAAGAAATATTGTGGAAATGCCTCATTTTTCTAAAAGGTATTTTAAAAAATTGAAAATGTAACTTTTCATTACTGTTTTCTGAACTTTTTTTTACAGATTTTCTTCCAAAATTAAAAAATCTTGCCAATATCCTAAACTATTGTAGTCAAAAGGAAAACTATATTCTGAGCTTAAATTGAAAGCAGTTTCTGAATTATGAAATGCTAGCAGAAATGTTTCCACAAGAAAGTCAGTAGATCTGTAGAATAATGAAGTCATCAAAAGGGACCTATAAAGACCAGGCAGCCTCCTCTCACTGAGAAACAAGCAACTTTCAGATATTCCTCTATGTTCCAGTTTTTCTTTATGCAGACTTTTTGGACTTTTCTCCTAAAATGTTCTGAGGTTAGCACAATTACAGCTGAGAATCTGACATTTCTTAATATTTAAAAGGAGGTTTAATGCAAGGGAAACACAGAGTAGAGTACAATAAATGTGTGAAGGCAGAAAATGTCAGAAAACAGAATCTTATTTCTTGAAAGCTCTCCATGATTCCTTATTATGATGAAACCAGGAGTTCTTGCATTTGAGAATTCAGTTTTCCCAGTCAGAGCAGTTGTACCATGAGATATCAAACATAAACCCTGGTGTAGCCAGAAGTAGAGCATCAGGAGCTCTGTCCAAGGCGATGCTCAGGAAGAGGGGATGTACAGAAGAGAGAGCAACTCCCTCAATTAGTTTAACCACAAACCCCAAGTTTATCAGGCCCCTCCCGCAGAACAGAGGACATGGAGAGGAACCACTGACTACAGGCCCAATTAATTAACTGATGGCTATAGACAACAGTAAGTCAAACTTGTCCAAACTTTCAGAGACTGAAACCAAGCATTGCTGTAACATGGTTTTACTCTTGAGCACACATCCAACAAGCCTCTGTGTGATCTGGCACAGCCAGACAACTCAGCCTTCTTCATGGACAGCCCTGCCTATGGCCAAAGCAATGTGTCTCATAACAGTTGACAAGAAATTTATTATTAATTTTAATTGTTTATTTTTAATATGCTACAAATCTCTGTAAAGAACTAATATGTTGGCCAAACCCAAAATGGATTTAAAAAAGAAAGCTCCAGGACTGTCATTAATTGGATGATGAACAGCTTTCAATACTAGAGGACAAATAGTATCTATGAACTTGCTACACCATTGAACAGCATCAGAAATGAGAGGCAGGCATTTTGTACTTCTGAAAGCAGGAATATTTTGTCACACTGTCATCAGATACAATTTCTGATGTATAGTTAAATAACCTTTACTTTCATCCCTCCAGTGTAAAAGATTAAAATCTTTTAAAAGCGAGAGTCCCAAAGAAATGTTAATAGAGTGTATTCACTACTGACATTTCAAAAGATTTTGCCCCACCAGTAGAGACAGCTATTCTCTATTATCAGGTTTCCTGTCAGTCATGTTGATTAAAGTTGATAAATACTGCAAGCCACTTGGGGTAGGCTAAAGGACACAAAAGAAAAATGTATCTTATTTGAAAAGGACCGTATTTCTTGGGAAATGAAAAGCAGACCATATTTACCTGCACTTCTCAGCTTCAAGAACAGCAAATTGCCCTATATAAAAATAATAAATTCATTTTTCTAGAAGTATTACACACTTATATACTGTAATTAATGTAATAGTGCTTTGTATGGACAAAGCAGTGTCATATTGAAAAGTTAGCACAGTTTCTCTTCATTCACACACTACTACATTTATTGAACTCGGGCAAAAAAATGACAATTCACAAGAGCAGTTGTTGAAGTTTGGAGTCCATCTAAGGAAATATGAGTCCAAGTGCATCATGAAAATTGGGATGTGTTTTGCAAGACTAAGGTGTCACTTCAAAAAGCAAACTGCTTTTGAAAGCATGCCATGTATTCTTTATAAATATTTAATACGCAAAAGATAGAAGATCAGTTTGATAAAATGCATAGGGTCAAATCAGTTTTAAAGATTCTCATGATTGCTATTGCATATGCATTATTTTTAATCTTCTAAAAGTCTTCAGCAGAAGTGTCTATTAATTTCAGAATTAATATTAGAAAAGCATTGATTTCTGTTTGCCATCAAGGCAAGGAAAAGGAACAACACTGCCACAAAGTGAACTACAGATAAAAACAGGTAATCTTTTTCTTTACAGTATAAACAAGCTAAAAATGTGGTAAAACAGTGAAAAAAGATGGAAGAAAGTAAAGCCTGAATCCAGGAATACTTCATCAGTTATGACCTTTCATTAGACATCAGTGAGATACTTATATCAACATAATGGAGCATGTGAATGTCCAGGAGCAACAACTTGTAAATCACAAAATATTTTTCATGAAAACTACTCTTCTTATCTTGTCAGATTTTTCAGAAGAATATTTTTATAACTGGACTGAATATTGTAATTCAATTAGTGGAAAGGACAGGATGACAGAATCTAAGTTGGATTTCTTGAAAAAATCTACAAATAAAACACTTGGGAGAAAGCTGAAATTAACTGTATGAAAGGAGGAATGGTAAGCAAATTAAAATTTTCAGTTAAGAAAAAAATCTTGTGCTTATACTAAATACTTAATTAAATGCACTATGTGGCCATAAAAGTATTTGATGATCCACACATTTTTGGCTAATAACGTGAATTCTACTGCCAGTAGAATATATTGACTTAAACTTGTAGGGGTTTTAAAAAGGCCTGCAGAGCCTTAACGACATGAAAATTATCTGGGTTTGGAAATTCTGAACTAAGAACAGTTTGCTTTAGGGTTTTGAGAACATCCTGCACGCATTTACCTTTCTGAGCTTGTTGTTTAGATATAAATTTCCTGCAGCAGCTGGAGTGGTTGAAAATTTAATGCAATAAAACTCCATTAAATTTCTGACAAACCATAAAAGAAAGAAATCCAGTCTCACTCCTGTATTTCCTTGGCACAAAGCTGAGGATTTATAATGAGATTCTTTTTAAAGTTCACAGGGTGCCAAAATGAGTGTGCCTACTGCAGAATCTCTCAGTCTACCACCAAAGAAATCTAGCTGAGAAAACCAGTACACCTTTCACAGCAATTTTACATGAGATCTTCTTATTTGTTCAGATGCTTAACCGTCCTAAAGTCACAATGCATTGAATCAGATTGCAAACCCTAATGAGAATTTGACATATGTGGCTACCTATACCATTATAATTAATTTAGTCAGAAAATCATTACGTGTTAACAGAGGAAAAGATTCTTTTAGAAATCCTGGCATTTTCCTTAGGCTTTAAAGATTTCTCAATAAAAAAACATACTACGATGCAGCAATAAAAAAAGGTCAAGATCCTATTTTGCACAGACTTTTCTTTATTCCTTTTAAAAAATCATTAGACTTTTAACACAATAGTCTACGGTTTTTAGGGTTTTCCATATTGTAACTTAGTTCATGAACTTGCGATGAGAAACATCTGATGACTGTCGCAAATTGAAAAAGGTAACAGCTCTCTTGAAGGCTTTAGATGTGGCAAAGGGGATGATACCATTACTCCTTAAATCAATAGAAGCAATGGTAGGAAAAAAAAATCACTGTGAGCTATTTGAGCCTAGATTATCAATATAATTTTAATATAAACTAATGGGAACTATAATAGCAAGGTTAATAAGATATTTTATTTGCTCGGGATTTCCTGTGTGCAAATTTGTTTCTAGCAAAAACCGGTAGCTCTTGACCCTTTACTGTTTATTTGGCAAATTCATTTTTATATAAAAAGGTAGTGGATTTTTTTCTAAATTGGATCACAGAAAAAAAAAATACAGAAAAAATCAGTGCTGCAAGCTAGTAGTCTACCAAAATATCTTAAACCATTCATATCATAGAAGCAATATGAAGAGCACCTTGAGTGTTCAGAAGCGATTATGACAGTGATAACTGGAGATGAAATGAAGCAAAATGTGAAAAATTTATCTTCATGTACACTTTTCTACATAACAGAATGGCCTTCATTTATCTTACTTCTTTTTCTGTTAGACTGATTAGTTAACTGGCTTCAGAAGCAAAATATGAATGAGCTGACAAATTGTTCCCTTTGACTTTTGCACAGTCCGAGAGTAAATACCAGATTTAACATTTAATCATTTAAAACAGCATATCAGGCATCAAGTTAAGATGTGAATACATTAACCCAAATGTGCTGTTACTACAGAGAAAGAACTTTTACCTTTTACATATACTTTAAATACATTATGAGGATAAACAGGTATCAGCACCTTAATTTTATCCTCCATATGACCCTACTGAATTCAAACACAGGAAGCAAACGGATCGATTTGTTGTTTAACATCTGAAAACACACAAAGAAGAGAAAAAACTCTCAGTGCAGGGCAGAGCAGATTATAAAAATTCAGTAGTCTTTTCCATACACCCAATCCATACACTTGGCTGGATTTCACGGTAGATTTTATTAGTATGTATGTCCAGGTAGTTGGTGATACCATTCTTTATCATTCCTAGCATCTAAACTACTGAAGAGTTAAACCTTCTAAAACACTTTTCCTGGCCTGCTAAGAATCTTTTAGAAAAGGTTTTGGTTGCAACCCTATTCCTTCAATCCCTCATGCATTGTCAGAAGGGCTATTAAAAATCTGTTACTGTTATAGAAATCTACAGGCAATCCTGGAACGCTCTGGAGCTATGCCTTGAATTTAACTTACGAAAGATGCGTTCCGGTCTGATTGCTCCAGCCTGTGGTTTTCTGTATCATAAACTGAAAATTCTGTTTCTGTTTTAGACATTTTAATCTCAACTCCCCCATGAGCACTGGAAACTGGGCTGACTGTGTAGACATTTTCCAGGCCTGTGTTAATTTCCTTCCACTGTATTTTCGCTTCTCCAACTGCTCCTCTTTCTGATCTCTTGCTACTTTCATTCACTTCCCCTGAAATTCTTTTCCCTGACATTTTTAGTTTCTATAACCTATAATATTAAAAAAAAAAAAAAAAAAAAAAGGCTGATCAAACCTGTCTCATGCCCCCTTGCAGAGTCTGTTTTTTAATATATGTCTACAAATCTCTTGCTTCCAAAGTTCTCCAGAGGGAAACAATCGAGGCGGCTGGGCAGTCCAGAGGCCAGCCAGCCAGCGTGGGGAGGAGGAGGCTGGGGCTATGTTCCAGTTGACCAACCCTGCAAGCTGCCTCTACGAAGGGACTTTGTGCCCTTCTGACTTCAGGTGCCTGCCCTGAGGATCTCTTCCGTAAATCTTCAGGGACTTGTGTTGTTTGCTTTTTTTCTTTTCACTAACTTTGTGCATTGTTTAGTACAATTTGCTCAGGATCTCAGTTAGGGCCCATAAGTGTTACTGGCCTGAAGTGCTGGGGGAACTATGCTATAAAGAGAGAGGATACTTTTGTTCCCCAAACACTCAGATCTTGTACCACCTTCACAGAATGCATCAGGACATATTATTTCACAAATGATATCTAGTTGAAAAAAATTTGCACATTACCTCTGGAATGAGCTCAAAGGAGACCTATTTCAACAAACACACACGTACAGATGTGTTCAAGATAATTTTTTTTTTCCCTCTTGCCCACCCCTTTTTTTCTATTTTAGTGAGGGCTTCCATTTAAGCAGATCAGCTTTCTCTTCTGGAGCCTACAACACAAGAGAACCTGTTTGTGGGACAGACAGCGAATGGATTCTTGTGGAGTCCTGAATTCAGCTTCTGGCACTGCAAGACTCCAGAGAGAAATGAGTTCTATCAGTGCAGGGGAGGCTGCTCTGCGGGGGATTGCTGTGGGCACAGCAGCCTCACATGAGGAGACGACAAAAGTACACAGTGTGGGTAAAAAGCAACTGTATTCTGTTCTCCTCTTTTCTTGTTCCTCAGCATCCGTGAAGTTCTGCGTTATGCCAGCAGCAATACTGATTAAGTATGACATACTAAACTATACCTAACATGCATAAGATTCCTAGAGTCCATATTTTAGTCATAAGAAGTAGGCACTTCGATGTATACACTGCTATCTCATACTTCCCCAAGAGCTGAACAAGCTCAGTTCTCTTCCAAACAAGATCACTCTGACAGTTTGAGAGACTAGTTGCCTAACTGAAAATGTAAGTTTAAGCAAAACATATTTCCTCGTATTTGTATTTTATACATTTACTTCCAGATTTATATCTGGAAAGATATTTATAGTGCTGACACTATTTGAATAACTTACACTCATTAATGGATGGGCTTATACTTCCAGTTGCTTCAGTAAATAAGGGCGATCAGATTTTTCCAATGAGACTCTAATTCAGTCAAGAACTGGATTAAGGTCACACTCAGAAGACTTAATCACTAAATTATCCTACCCACAAAGTGAAAATGTTGAGCAAAATTTAAAGGACTACCAAAATAATAACATACTGTTGAGAGACTATTGCAGAAAAAGGCTAAATTAAAAATTTGGGATTTTGAGTGAAGTTTTGATGTTTTGAAAAGAAAAAAAAAATCACCCACCTTGACCTACGCAATAATCTTCTAGAAATACAATCAGTGAGGAAAATCCATTCATAGTAAATTTTATATAAAAATGTCAATACCATCATAGCCAAAACAGATTAGGGTTTTGTAATTGTTTTACAAAAATCAGTGTAGTTTTTGCTGCCTACTCTTTTTTTCATGTTGTCAGGAAACAATTTTATACTTACGTTGAGAATACAAAATAATTACAAATTAAAACAAAATATATATTTAGGAAAAAATATTTTTTGAAATTAAACATTTTAAAATTGTATTTTTCAGTATTTCTTCAGCATTTTATACAATGTTTTCTTGCTTGCTACTGTAATTACTTAGAGACTCTCAAGGAAATTCTCATGAAAGTATTATTTTGACAACTATGGACAGAAAAAAAGACATTCTGATCAACTTCTCATAAGACAACTTTCAAAAGATTTTTCTACTAGAATTTGAAAAGTTTAATAGGGAAAAAGCTTCACAGGGAAAAATACATTGTTTTGAAAATAGAGTTAGATGGCAAAATAGTACCCAGGGGCAAAAGCGTAAGTAGCAGTACTTAGGGGGAGCATTCAACAGTTGGACTGGAGTAAGAATTATCCTGAAATATCAGGTGATATACACCACATTGTTCTTTCAATTTCTTGTTTTGTGTTGCTCTTTTGCATTGCTCACCAATCTCCTTTTTCCTGCCTGATTTTTTTCCCTTGTATGTATATTTTCTTTTCTATCAACTAAATCGGATTGTAATGCTTCAGTGTGGTACAGGAATTACCCAGGCAGTAATATCGTGGAAGGAACCAAAAGGAAAAGCAATCACTTACTTTCATTTCATCTGCACCTATGCAAAAAGTAAGTGCACATTTAAACTTAAGATGACAATAACTCTTAACACTTGGAGTGTGGTAATGTGCAGTTTTACCGTATTTTAAACACAAACACAAAGCTTTTAGGAGGTTAAATCTGTAAAGATTTGCAGCTTCAGATAGTGGAATATTTAGTGTAAAAGACCTGGTACTGTTTGATTTCCATTACATGTGTAATTTGGTATATAATTTAAGGTATCTTTTGCTGCAAGTATCATCACATAGGTTTGGTGTTATAACATGCGATCTGTGAAAAAAGCAATAAAGAACTATGGTCCTTCAGATGCTTTCAGGCGTTGCTCCCACACTTGGTCATATTTCTTCACAAATATCATAAATAGTAAGAAAAAGTTTTCCAGCCCATAGCTATTTGTTTGACATTTTCTACAATGAATATATTTTATATCAGTACAGCTGGTATGTAGCTTGACAATGATACCATCTGAGAGCTTTTTTGCACTCACCCAGGTTCATATTTAATAGGCACCAGAGATCATAGAAATTTTATGATACAATGCCATAGATTATCAAATAACTGAAATTACCAGTGTTAGAAATTAACTACACCTTTATAACAGAGACTCTCGAGGTAAAAAAAAATGAAGCAGAATGCAGTGTAACAGAGAAACATAAATTTCATGCGCACTAAGAACACGTGTGAATAATGTCTTTAATATGCTTTTATATTCATCTAAAATGAGAGCAAAGTAATACATTTTTCCAGAGAGGCTTAACATAATAATTTCCTTGAGAATGCTAAATTTATCTTTAACCTGTTTTCTCCAATTATACTCGTTGATGTGAATTGGGAAAAATGAGCAATCCTCAGACTAGCTTTTACAGCATCTTTGTGGCCTGAGCCAAGAAAAACAAGGCTAGATGTTTTCCTGCTTTATTCCTAAATAAAAAAAGACTATAATGTATATTAGTATATAACGCATATAATGACCACTCTAAATATGAATATGCTTGCCAGAACCTGGAAGGACAATGTTGAAATGAAGTCACTCTCTGTGATAAATGGTGGTATGAGGAATGTGAGGGAATTAGCAAAGCAGAAGAAAGCTTTAGCATGCCAGTTGCCTTGCTCTCTTCCTGGATCAGTTAACCTCATCAACTTTATAGCTTAAAGCCACCTTAAATCCCTCATCTGTTTACTTAAAAGCACATATAGATGCCCTGTGCCAACCCAGCTTCCCTGATCTTTTGGGTATGAGGAAAGCCTTTTCCTGGCAAACCTCCGCTGCAGCTTACTGGGATTTTAGTTCCAGCCACAGCTCTTCTACCCACAGCTCTGCAGTTCCAGTTTCCAAATTAAACCTCTTCCTCATTCTTGTGAACAAGAGAAAACCAGAAAAAAAGACAGAAAAAGCTATAAATTTAATTCCTAGGAGAGCAGTGGTCCGAATGAGAAAGAAAGGCACGGGTAGCTTTAGCACCACTTCTTCCTACTTCTCAAAACTAAACCAGAATGCAATGTTGAGGAAAATATGGTTAAGACTACCTGTGAACAACTTTGGCTGAAATGGTCTACAGTCAACCAAATTTGCATGGAGCAGCACAAAGAGGAGATAAAGATTTTTGTCAGTCAGGCTCATTAGACATCAACACTAATATCACAGTGGGCAGGCCTCTAGATCCTGGTCTCTGCTGGACTTCAACTATATTAAATCAAAGCTGGTCAGTACCAAGAATATATCTTAGATCTACAAAATAATACAAAAACCCATTAAGACTAAAATTAAACTATTAAATATGAAAACATTAAAATATAATATAAATATGATATTATATACACCACAAAGCAAATTCCAGCTTAAAAAGGAAACATCATTAAAGGAGACTGCCTTTACTGTATAGTATTTCCTTTAGAATATAAGAGAAAAATGTATGCTGATTTAGGTAAACTAATGAGATATACCTATGAAGAACTACAAAATCACTTTATAAGTTCTTTCTTCCTTGTTGAATAAAAATTTTGTCAATATTGTGGCAACAGTAAGTTCTGTGTGCAGGATGCCCACCTGAGCAGCAGTGTATGTAGTACGTCTGCTCCCAGTGCAGAAAGGGTGAAAGGGTTGTTCTGGAGGCACAGCCAACAGCCTGGCCTTCAGACCGTACAACAAGTGCTGGACAACACGTGCTTTAGTAGAGTTTACAGGACATTCAAGGTCACAAAGCCACTTTAAAGAAGTTCAAAGAATAAGCCATGTCAAGACCTGTAGTCTTACTGGAGATCACTTTAGTCATAGCTCTGTCTGCAAAACAGGCACAAAAGGAGTTCTCAGAAGGCAGCACAAATAACTAACATTTGAAGGAATACTCCCCTCACTCTGCTGAGGCACTAGCATTGTGATTGCCAGCCTGACATGGGAACAGCATCGCTTGGCTCAGTCAAGCGGCTGTCAGGTACGCAGAGTCTGGCAGCAGTTGGACTGAAGTAATTTCCAAATATTTGGATCTCAGTAGCAGCTGAACATCCTGTTGACGTACCACCAAGGTTAATAATTATTGCTTTTTACAAGTATTTTCACTGCTAACCTTCCAGCTCTTATTTTTTTCCCCATTCAGGCAGTAAAATAGAACACAGAAGGCACAAAGAGTGATGCAAACTAATCTTGGTTTCGAGTAGGCATTTTCCAACACCCTTCAGAATATCTATGATTTAATAGCCAAGCAAATACTGAATACACTTTTAAAATTAATTAAAGCCTTTCCTTCTACTGAATTTATTTGAAAACACTTGGAAATATGGAACTATGCCTTGATTTCTTAGATGAAAAGATGTCCAGTATTAAAGTAATGTCTCACCAAATTCTTTCGCTTTTAATTTCTTCCAGCTTGAGTGGTTGAAAAGTAACTCAGAGAAATTTTCTCATCTACATATTGTCATGCAAGAACTCAGTTTTCAAAATGAAAATTAATACATGATGATCAAATATTTTTACATGCATAAAATCACAGTGGACATCTAATAAGATCTCATTCATGCAATAAAATGATGTATTGACTCCCATGTTGAATGTATGCTCTAAAATAAGGACTGTATGTTGCAAAACCCAGAAATTTGGACTCCCTAATAGGAATTATTTTGTAGTTATGTGCCTGTTTTTGCCTGTATAAAGAAGTCACACCAAATAACCAAATTTGGGACTCGAGTAACTTAATGCATTCTTTTAACGCAGTATATATTTTAGTAACTTTTTTTGAAACATATCTAGTACAGTGACTAAAGGGAAAACTATCCTCTAGGAATGACATAATACCACAGCAGATATCTTAACACTGGGGAAGACAAATGGCTATAGAAAAAGATCCAACTCTGACAAAGTATTTCACAACAGAACGTCTGTTAATGATTCTAAAGAGTAAGCACATCTGTTGCAAATTAAAAGAAAATTGTTCATTTACAGTTCTTGTAATTTAAGCAAACAAATTGCAGTTTTGATCATTGCTCTAGTTTGCTTAATGCATCATATTAATGAGCATACACTGTGCTGTTAACCTAGCACAAAACCAAGGCTCTGAGCCCATACGGCCATACAAATAATCGATACACCATAATACTCCGCAATATTGTCCAGGCTCAACAGAATTAACTTGAAACATCAAGACTTACAGGATTTAATTTCACTGGTCTTATCAGACTGGAACTAAAAAGTCAATCCCAAATTAGATAATTTTGGTAATGATAACAAAATTTCAAAACAAGTTTATTTCAATCAGTCAAAAAAGAAAGTTACCAATTAATTTTTTTTGTGTGCTGGAGTCAGATTACGTATCTCAGTTTCCAATAAAATGTGCACTTGGTCATAAGCATCTACTCTTCATTTATTACTGCCTGGCAGCCTCAGGGCTATTAATTTATTGCTAGTGTGCAGTTTCATTGCTCTATGTGATACACAACATCATTGTATTTCAAGATATGGTCTGAATCTAAAGTCTTATTCCTTCAAGAGTATGTAATTATGGAGTATGATTAAATTAGTTTGTAATTTATTAGAGGACTTATAAAACCAACATCATTGAAAAGATATTACACCAGTGTTCTTTCTTAGTGAGCTATGCATTTTCTATTTTCTAGAGGTACATACCAAACTCTCTTTTTTTTGTAGGTTAAAAAGACTTTTTATTAAGAGATGAATATTTTGTTAACGCTAACACACCATTACAGATTATTTATTTGTATGAAATATAATCAGCACTGAACCAAAACTCCTAGGACTGCTCTTTTGCTGCTATACTTCTTTAAAACACTGTGTCAACAGATCCAGATCAACAGAACTTTCTTATCACTGTTGGCAGACTTTCACTCACAGAATGAGATAAGAAAAAAGGAGCTATATTGTGTTTCAAAATGTGGTTTATGCTAAATCATTCCCCTAATTCTATTTATTCTATTGCCAAGTTAAAAAATCATTAGTCTGCAAATAAATCTGAATTGTGCTATTCTGGTCTGTAAACTAGGTTTGTTAAAATGTGATACAATAACAAATAAAGTATTCTTTTACAATTTCTGTTTTGCTCCAATTCATCTACATAAAGTAGAATTTAGGTCTAATTTCTACATGCCTCTACACCCCCATGCTGTAAACCAGATCTGATTAATGCAAGCACCCTGTACCAGCCAGGAACTTCAGCTTCCCAAACCCAAGAATACTTGACTCAGCACAGGTTTTCCCATTCTCACAAGCAGAATATCTGTGGTTTTGGGGTTTTTTTCCTAAAAAAAAGTAATAATTTAAATAGGAAGCAAGAACAATAAGAGAGAAAAAAGGAAATGTAAAATGTATAAATGTGAACTAGATAGCTCTCTATTCCTCAGGGTAGAACTTCCAAAGTTTAAATTCCCTTCCTTAAGTAAGTGTTAGTCCTGCTTGCTGCTAAATGCATAAACATTTAAATAGATGCAGAAGATAGTCTTACCTTGTGCCAAAAGTGTGGGGTTTTATCCATGTAAGTATTGACTTCAGGAAGCCTCCAACCAGCTGAATAACTTCAAGCATATAATATTGATCCACTTTTGTACTTAAGCAGGGACTTAAATACTTGTCTAATTATTTCCAATTATGTCTGTAAAAAGGCAAACAAGACACAAAGACAAACTGATGGTGCTAGCCTGTATGTTCTATATCTGGACAACTCAAATACCACCATCTGTTGTTTTCCCTAAAACAACCCAAAGGTAATAAAGATAGCTGATTATGTATGGTTCATATTTTAAGGAAATAACAGAGAAATGTGGGCAACAACAGTGTGTCAGTTATAAGGAGCCTTCCCTGTAACAACTTCTTTCGAAGCGAGAATGAAACTCATTCACAAGTTTTTTAAACTCAGGAATACAAACATGCAAAGACCAAAAGGTTAATTACAATTGCAGTCTTTGCCTTCAAACAGAACTAGTTCAACTTAGTTCAAATAACTTTTTTTTTTTAAACCAAAAATATTTCTCTTAATGTACTTTTACATCTCAGCTTCCACTTTCCAAAATATATAAATATTTGGACTTTCAAAATAATTTTTTAAGCCATGACATTTGAATATGTAATCATTTTGATACAATGGGTTTCTAATCTATTTTTTTATCCTGTTTCTATGCAATAGTCAGAGCTTTAAAGATAGCTTTATTATGGACACCAACTGCAGATGTATTAGCTGAAGTAGGGAAAGCTATCCTGAACTCAGACCAAGACCATAAGATACACACAGTGTTTCAAATATCCCAGAAGACTATTTTCTCATTTTATTTTTTTTTTCCAGCATTACTTGTTTATATTAAACAAACAATCCAGGCTTCTGTCTTTTGTTCCAGTGTGACTTCTATTGCTTCTTTCAGGTAAGAAACTTCTTAGAAATCCAGAAGGTAAGAAGTAGCAGTTAGGACAGTAAATGATCTCACAGCAGTTGTCCCTCTGAACTGGAGCTGGGTAGGACTACAGGTATCTCACTTCTTCCTGCTTCTTTGTAAATGCTTGATGTTATAAACCTACCAGACCTAATTGGTTTTAATGCTCTGTCTTCCCTTTCAACTGCTGCTGAACAGGAAGCAATCCATCACTACTTCACAGCTTTTCTCATTTCAAGGTAGAAAACGTAGAATCCATCGCTTTGAATTTACTAATTTATCCACTGCAGGTGGCTTTTGCTTTTTTCCATTGTCATTTGTCCGCTTCCTCTTCCTTTTTCATCTCTCTGTTTTTTGGGGAACACATGCAAATCTCATGAAGTAATGTCTAGATCCACTGTAAATTGCATGTACCGCAAATACTAATTCAATAGGCTAAAAGGTTGCCTACAATGCACAGAATACATTTTAACCAGCTAAATATTTGAAGCTTATGATAATATAATGTTGTCTCTATGAACTACTCCTTGTCAGAAGAAAAGCTATAAATGAAAGCTATACTCACTTCAGTTAAACTACTTAATTTGGACATACAAAAAGTATAAATGATTAAATATTAGTATGTGCACTTTGAGAGGCCTCTTAGGAATGTTACAGTTCCCAAGCTTCCTTCTTGTTCTGTCTAAAATGGGATTTAGAGGTTTTTAATAGAATTTAGATGGGTTTAAAATCTCCATATATGAGTTGTACTTTTACTGATTTATTGCATGAATTTCCTGTTGAATTTTTATGTGACATTTGATCTTCCCTGAGGGACTTGTTCAGTTCTGATTGGATAATGTAAATTTCCAATGGAGATTAAACACAAATGAGTATGAAATTGATTTATTATAATAAGTGAAATTGAGGTCTGAGGTCCTGCTTCTCTTTTCTTTTCTCCCCCAATCAACCCAAGACTGTCAGATGAAGGGTTTTTTGTAATATTTTGCCAAAAAAGAACAAAGAAAATTAAGAGCATATTTCTCAATTACACATTGGAAATTAGATGAAATATTGTTCCAGTGTTGTTTGATTTTATGTGCACTAGAGAGTTGTTGGAATAGTTTAGCAGAGCTATAATTACGTCATTGTGGAGCCAACATATAGACTTACATGATTCCTTCAGAGTGCAAACTCTCTATCAATCTAATGGAGGGAATGGGAAACAACGTTTGTCAAAATCTTGTGTTCACATCACCACATTGGAATATTAATTGTAGGCATGTTATGCAGTGCACCATTGTAAATATAGATGGACTGAATGCAGTAAAGAATTTTTTGGTATCACTTTCAGATGCAGCCTCACTGGCACACGAAGTTAGGTTCATCCACAATATAGCAGTCTTAGCTTCATTCTGAAGCAATTCAAAAGAATCTGTGGTCTTCAGTGACAGCGCTCCTTGATGCACACACAAAAGCTGGCTCTGCAGATACTGAGCTTCTGTACAGACAAAACCTGCCTGGATTTATGCGTCACAACAAATTAGAGAACTTTCATCTGCCCAAAGACCAATTATGAATAGAGAGAATCATTGTCAGCTGTGCCATGCGATCCCAGCTGATGAAAGATCTTTTCCAGAATGGCAGGAACATTCAGTGCTGCATCACACTGTTTCTTGATTTTACAAGAAAGGCTGAAGAAAGTCTTTTCTGAGATATTCCATCTCTAATGCAGATACACATGTGCATGAAGCCATGCACACTGAAACAAGTACTAGTATTTATGCCTCTAAGAGTCACAATACATTTTCTAAAATACTTGGAAATACTATACTTCTGTCAGAGAGGTTTAAGCAGAAATTCATTAATTCCGCAGCATTCAGCATGCACTTCAGTGCTAGCTGAAGTGAACAAAATGAAACATTCGGTGTTATAAGAATGGCTGATCTTCTAACCTGTTGTGTTTGGAAGATGTTATCCACCCCAGAAACCTCTAACTTCAGTGGACAAACTGTCAAGGGGCCCACAAGCCTAAGCTGTTGATACATAAACTGAGCTTCCTTTTTAGGAAAAAGCTTCCATGATGTATCCAAGAAAACAAAAAGAAAAAAGATACAACTTGCATGGAGAGCCAGCCTGTGAAATCTGCATTTCATTTAGCCAATTTAGTTTTTCCACTGGTTTAATTCCATTAACTTGATCATTAATAGGACATTGGTAGGTACAATAGTAAAGATCATACAGTTCCCATCCCTCTGAATGCTATCTAGGTAAATTGAGAAAGGCTGCATAAGTACCACAGGGTGAAATGGCTTTTGCCATAAAATAATCTGGCAAATTTACTTCTGCAGTTAACTCCCTTGCTTATTCTTTGAACAAAAAATTGCTGTTTGGAAATGTTAAAATTTGAACAGCAGCAGGCACAATATTTATGCTTCTTGTAACAATGTCCTGGAATCAATACTGTCATTTCTAAATGCAAAAGACTTGTATTGAAAGAGAGATAAGAATGTAAGTACAAAACCCCCAGAACAGAGCCCTTAATCTCCTTGGGTTTTAAAAGGGTTTCAGATTCCCTCTCGAAACATTCACCAAAGTTAGGCCACAAGAAGTCAAAGTAATTTAGATCCAATCTCTTTTAAAAAATGAAATGAAGAGAAGTTTTATTAAAAGGAAATGAAGAGGAAATTGAACTTTCATATTTCATGGTGCAATTGTGATGACAGAAAACAATATTCGTCAATAGAAAGTTCAGAAGGTATTTATATGTCTATGCTGCTGTACTGTGGGAGCTGTGTCACAACAGAGGTAAAGTAATTTCTGAAAATATAATGGAGCTGTAGCAGAATTACTTGTTGGCTATTCCCCACAAGTTCAAAATATAAAACTTTTTACATTCTTATGATTGGGAGTCAGAAACATTAATTGAAATGGTACTTTATGAGGAATTTTGACTGGAGATGCTTATGGGTGATGCAAATTTCACCTGCATAAAAGCTGCAAAGTGCTGCATCTCTCTGACACGAAAACTAAACCACTTAAACTGAAATCACGGTGCTGAGGAAGATTGGTAATATAACGGAAATATAATTCTGCCATACAGAACAGCCAGATGCAGACACAGGTGTGAAACAGCGTATCACCATGAAAGAATAGGAGAGATACTTGCATTTAGTCCTAAAATTTAATGGTCCCGTAGTTTATCTAATGATAGGGAAAGGAATGGCTTGAGCAGATGACTTTCATTCAGAGGCCACTTCCTTATGCTTGTGAACTACATGCTCTCCTCCGACTGAGAATTCAGTCAAGTCACCTGCCATTTATACACCCTCTACAAGGAACCACTGTGAATGATCCTTCTTAGACACGGTAGTGACCGTTTAGGCACAAATTTTCAGAAATGTCCAATAGTTTTGATCCTTAACACTTCAGGCTACTTACTGAAATATTTTTAAACACAGTATCTCAGAGTAGGTGACTGTGAAAAAGTAGTCTGGGTGATTCAATCTGGGCCTCTTTGAAGCAAACATCCAAAAAGATTGTCATCCTACAGATAAATGTGAGCCACTATATTTCCTCTTTGTGCAATATAACACTGCCAAAAAAATGTTCATCTATGACAAGTGAAAGGAATGAAATTGCATTTTTACACTTTTCTGCAACACATATGCAGGTAAAGCACTCAGCTTGGAAAGTAAAAAATTCATTTTCAAGTTTCCTCTTGTGGAAAAAAAAAGTTCAAAGCTAAACTTTTTCTATAGCCTTAGTACTACAATATTGCCTAAGAAAATCAGTCAAAATATTGTTTAACAAGAGAGAAACCTATTCCAACTCACACAATTCGACATAAAATAACAGACTTTCCCTAACACACATGTATAATATTATAGCTGACACAGAAAAAGAAGAATTTATATGCAATCAAGCTTCACCATTTCAACCTGATGTTCTTAATGCTTCAATTTTAAGTGTGTACCTTGAAAGCATTCTTTATATTTATCAGAAGATTTTCTAAATACATGAAGTATTTCTAATATGTTTGTGTTGAAAAGAAATAGCTACCTACTGCAAAGCTATTCCAACATATAATAGTCTGTGGTACCCGAGAGTTAATGATGAATGATGGGAAGAATCACATTTTGAGGCAGTTCTGGTTATGGAAATATGGACAAAAGGTCAACATGAAATTATGAGCATTTCTTGGGAAAACTGTGGGTTAATTACCATCTACGAGCACTATGAAAATGTTGGAAACCAGTGCATTACCTGTCACACTGATTTGTCCATTTAGCAGTTGATTTTTTGATAAGTAGAGGACATTAAGAATCACACAAAAAATTAACAGTGAATAAAGACTTGCAGAGTAGGCCATGCAGGCAGGTAAGTGCGTGGTGGCAGCTGAAAATCATCAGACTACTCTGATTAATAAAAATGTAACAAAAATTAAGTAACAGGGAAATGAACCTACAGAAGCAGAAGTGCTTCTAAAGCAAATTATTTTATAACTAATGAAAAGAGTAAGAATAGATTTTCCTGTTCCTTCAAATGTGGAAGAACCTTGTATGTAGCATGTTCAGATTTTTAAAAACATCCAGTAGTGTCAGCCAATTGCTGTTTTCCAAAGTATCTGAAAATATTCCAAAATGGAATGGATTTTTACATACTGCTCTGTACTATAACTGTGAATACAGCCAGCTTATTGTAAGAATATCAAGAATAATTTCATCCACATGTGGGCACCCTACATGCTCACCCTGAGTTTATTTAGCCATGATGCACATTACCTTCCGATTGAATTTTTAAGAAATGTTATCTTTCCTGGACAGAGGTAGAGGATGGAATCTAAGGAGATGTAGGAATTGTGACCAGAATGAGGATAACTGAGTGATAAACATTTGTCCTGTGGTGGTTGGACAGAGAACAAATTCATAATGATCATGTAGCCTCCGTGAAATGGCAGGACTCCTTACTAAGGCTCTTTGGCCTGCAAAGTTTCCAGAATAATCAGACACATGCACTCAGAAGCAGAAAGTAAAAATAAAACCATACAGTAGATTTAACACGGATTTCATCATTCCCTACATCACTGAGAAAGAGGCCACATTCTAAACTCCCCTAATACTGAACTAATTCCAAGCATGAGGAATGTCTTTAACATCTCGTTCATGCTTTTTCTGTTTGTAAATTATGAGCTGTTCGCCACTCTCTGGGGACTGAGCTTTTAATCACACAGATGCCCATTATAAATCCTCTGTTTGCTTAGTAGTATAATAGGTGAACTCACAGCATCTTTGCGCTGTAATAAATCTGCACACTCAGACAGAGTGCTCATGATTACCTTCTAAATTCTTTCAAGGTCATTCTACGTGATTTCATGCTACATAACATCCTTTCTCAGTTCATTTCACACCGTGAAAAGATCATGATAAACATTGATTTTCCCCTGCTGGTATACCTGAATTCCACCACATCACCCCACCACACATACACATGCACCCTCTTTAGTCATTTTTTAGTCATGATCCTTTCAGTCATTTGATTCTAAGCTATTGTGTTGAACCTGAAAATTCAGAAAACAAAATATGATAAGAGAAAAAAATGTATTGAGTGCAATTATTTGAAGACTAGACTGAAAAAATTAGAAGAAATAGGTATTTCTTCCAGTGGGAAAATTACTGGAAGTAGATAAAGAAACCCTCCACAAAAGCCTACAACAATCTGAGAACTGAACCAGTAAAATATGGGGGGTCAAAAGTCCTCTGAACAAAGCATTAGTTAAAATTAAAATGTTTCAAGTCCACAGTTTACAAATGAGCACTGAAACATGCATCAAATTGTTGAAGTTTTTAAATATTAAAACCAATAGCCACATTTAGACCGAATGTTTTTTTGACATGTTTTGACTAGCAAATGCTTTTCATGAGCTACTCACCATCAAAAAAAAAAAGATATGAATGCCTGCAAAAGCACAGAGTCCCAGTCCTAGATGTGGTTCCTCAAGCATTCTGGCATGAAAGGAGCACAGAAGGTGCTAATAATATGTCTCTCAAGAGAAAGAGATAGGATTCCTGAAAGAAATATTCACAGGCACGGAAGAAAATTAGCTGCTTGATTTCTACAGAATCTTATTGCCTCAGGTGACTCATTATCTCAATGACTTCCTGTCTATGAAGAGATTTAAGATTAATGGATTAAATTCCCTAAATTCTTGGTGAATTTATTAGCTAATATGATACTACTGTTCGCATTTTGATTAAAAATTGTTGAGAGTTCAATTTATCCTTTTATAAAGACCAGAATTACCATCTTGTAGACCAAACAACTGTTTCTCACTGCCTCAGGAACAAAAGGGACAATGTCAGCACCACAGTGTCTTGTGGTCCCTAGCAGTGCCTGTGATTTATCCAGTTATTTTCTCTAAGGACTACCACAAGTCTGTGTTTTCTTCTCCTTTTCTATCTAGCAATCCTATCTGGGCAGAATTTAAAGTTCCCAAAGCAGTCAAGATGCAAAGAACCATTTCCACCAGCAGCAGGTAACATCCGTACCACACTTTTTCCAGCTATCCCAAATACTGCGCAAGTCATCCCTTTCCAGCTGAACGATTAATACAATTGCTGTTGATCAAGACAGATATTGATTCAGTTTGCAGAAATGTGCCATAGTGAGTATTATTTACCCCTTAAGCTCATGACATGGCTGTACTTAAATAACAGTCACATCACATAGGAAACAATTCCCCTAACGATGTGTTCTAACACCATACTGCCATTACTCATACAAAAGCAAGTGTTTGTAAAACTGCTTTGGTAAAAATGAAATTGTTTCACTCTCCATAGGATAGTGTACTTGAGTAATGAGGCTTTACTACTAGTGTCATACTACTATCGCACACTTTTATTCAATTCTTGTAACACCCAAGTAAAATCCATTATATGAGGCCTGCTTATGGAACATTCACCTGTGTAAAGGAAGACACTTTCTTTCTTACCACCCCAGATATCAATCCTTCCACAGCATATTCCTCAGCTCTAATGACAAGTTTAGGAACTCTTTGAGCTGGTCCTTGTTTGTAGATGATCATGCTTAGTAGGAGCCAACAGATTTAGCTAAACTCTTTTTGAAACACATTTACACTTTCAGTCTCCATGATCTCTCATGACAATAGATTTTGCAACTTAACAACATGCTATGAAAAGGTAGTTCCTTTCATCTGCTTTAAACCTGAAGCTATGTTTTAGATATTCTATAGCTTTTCATGTGACATTTAAAGACAGATTGCAAATAGCTTTATAATATGCCAGAAAAGCAATATTTTACCTAAATAAATGACAAAATTAAATTCTTTGATGACTATCAAATAACATTTCCAGTATCCCAGATGAAACTTTCAACTATCAAAACTTACATTTGTCTCCCCTTCAGCACAAGGGTGTATTCTGAATACAAAGTGATGCATTTTCTACTGATTTCCACAGCCAAAAAATATTTTTCAAAGAGTTCTAAGTAGAAGGCAACACACCAGAAGAGACAGATCTGGGCCTTTGAGATCACAAGTCTATACAATGACAGTATGAAATTGTAACTCTGACAGCCACATGCTAAAATTCAACTCGGCAATTACAGGCTTCAGAGAACTGAGGTCTGAGAGGGCTCCAGGTGCTGATGACAACAGCGCCCTGTGGGACGATGTGTACAAGGGGTACTGATGAGTGCCAGGGCAACACCATGAGTTTGGCTCCAGTAACCCCAGGTGATCCATGTCTTCCCCTGTCCGGATCACCCAGAAACCTCTGGGCTAGTTGTGCTGGTTTCAATAGTAAAGAAAAGCTTAAAAACAAGAAGGAATTTAGCTCTGAACCATCTTCTCGAGAGAATTGTTTTTCGTATTTTAAAGTAGATCAAAGAAACAACAGCAGCGGTACAATAGAGGGAAGGTTTACATTCACAGGTTGGCAGATGATTGCCCATTTTATTAGCACGACACATCATGCACCCAATTTTAAAAACATGAATGCTTGAGTTAAAGCTATGACCGAAAGAAGCAGGACCTCATAAATGGGCCAAGGTGACAGAATTCCTATATATTTTTAAAATCAAAAGTGATTTTGATCTAGTAACTAATGTCATGTTCTTTACAGGCAATATTGCTTAGAGTCCTGCTAAGATTGAAGCACAATTTACAAGAGCATTTGCAGGACAAGCATATTCACTGAGTGATTAGAGATCACAACTGAATGAGAAATGCTATCCCTGAAAATTCTGTGTGTAAAAAAGATGTATTTTATAACTTTTTTTTAGCATTTTCTGTTGTTCTTGGCTCTGGTCTTGGAAGGAAAGAATGCTTTTGCAAGTGGTTAGCTTTTCTGAGTCCTGTCACCTTCCTTGAGCTGGAATTATAGAAGCGATTTCTATTACTGTAAAAATGAAAATGAAGAGATGCATATACATACAGAGAAACCTATACTGAGTATGTTATTAATCAACATTTCAAGTCAATATCAGAAATAGACTTCTAATGTAGCAGAGATACATTATATATCTTACACTAAAATTCAGTGTCAGAAGAGGGACATTTTGAGATAACATGATGATTCCCCAAACAAACAGAGACACACTATTCTGCTTAGAGCCTGAGCTTTTGTTCTTCACTCTATCAGATCTCCCACTGAAGTCAATTGTCTTAATCTGATTTACACTTCAGCACTGCTACTAATGCACATAGCCCCCACCATACAGCCCACATTCTTCCCTGTATAAAGACAGCTTTGTGCAAAACATCTCTAGAGTGACTCTAACCAGCCATGAAGGAATGTCCTGCAAGCACCACTCATTGATGCTGTAGGTCCTCTGCTGCCACACAGGCTTCTCTGCTGCAGCTGAGAAGAGAAGCCATTGTGATAGGGCAAGGGGGATTAAAATCAATTCCTGCCCCACAATAAAGACCCTGCAGCTTTAGAAAGCAAAGGAGCAGCAAGCTGTGGATGAGAGACCCTACTTCGCAGTGAGAAAAAATAATTTCCTTTCCAACAAGGAACACATCCACAAGCACAAAAAAAGATCCTGCTCAAGATGTGACAAAGAGTGAGGCAATTACTGCTGAGAAGTGGAATACCACCATTGCTGAGGGGTATAGTTAAAGCAGCAGGTCCTGCGGTCCTTTGAAAGGAACCTGGGAAGAGCTAAGACATCATGTAAGGAGGGACAGTGTTAACTGACACATTTGAATACTCTGATGCATCGATTCACATACTGAGGTTATGAGATTTTTTCCCCAAATTTGAAAAAGTGGTGTCTTGGCAGGTGTGCCTTTCAGACTGTCAAGTTTTATGCACTGGAGGGCAAATACAGGCGGTCTCATAAGGCAGTAAAGATGAGGTCTGCAAAATTAAGCCCTGTCCTAACAAATCTAGCTCAGTTAAACCTTTCATAATAATATGAAGCTCTGAAAGTTTTAAGGGCTAAAAAATTAAATGATTCCCAGAAGGACTAATTCAACGAATAGCAAGTAATAAGATCACCAGCCTCAGGGAAATTCAGCAAGTTTCTTGTGTTCAGAGGTTTAACAGGCCCCTGTACAGAGCACACAAAGAATAGGATGCAATTTTCTAAACCTACAGCAAAATTCAATGTGAAAACTCAACAACATTAAAACCCGTGAAGCCGTTCATGGTAAGATTTCTGCCTTTCCACCTTGCAAGAGGCAGGTATCACTCCGAATGACTTTGAGAAAGCAAGTAAAAATGTACTTCTGAAGGTCATGCTTAGCCACAAACAGATGCAATACACCCACATCATTTGGTGATTTCTGCCAAATATCTGCAAGACATGATTCAAACAATTTTCCTATAACTGTGATGACGTACAAGTACATTCAGAAAATACACCAACGCTTTTAGCAATTACTTCTCATTCTTTTCAGTGTAATCTCTATTCCAGTCCAATCTCTGTTCCAGTCTCCTCCTAAGACTGGTCTCCCAAGTGCTTACCAGAACACACTCTAGCATTTGGAACATTTATATCTCTCAGTTATCTCTTGTTTTAACGTTGAATATCTGTGTCTTTCTCTCTACACAGCCCAGTTCAAAGAGCAGATCACCCTGATGCTATGACAACAGAAAAATGTGTGCTATTAGTAATACATCTTTGCTCATACGCTACAGCATGTTCTCTAGCGTCGGCATAGATAGAAAACGGCATGGGTGCAACACGTCTGATACCACACATGCTCACTGAAGCAGCTGTGGTCAGTTATCAGTACTATCATTTCTGAAACAATTTTGCAGCGATACAGTCAACAGTTTTCTCCAGCTGTCTAACTACTAAAGGAAAGGAGGTGCAAGAAAAGAAATGTTATCTATATTCATGATTCAAGTAGCATCAAGTTTATTCAAGTCAGGCAAGAAGGTACAGTGTAGAAATGTCTAGCTGTAAAATTCAGCTCCAGATGACCATCTTGGTTTATAGCAATGCCCAGTTGTGTGGGATAGCAGTATAGATGCAGAGCCTGTTTGGATTCTTGCTTATTTTATTTCTCAGGGTTAGGAAGAATTGTAGCGTTACATAAATGACACCTCTTTGGCTCTTAAATCACTTTGCTGTCTATAATGGATATAATAAATGTTTCCTATTTCAGTACTACAAAAAAATGGCCTGGGCGGTTATATCCATTTGGCAGTGGAAATCACTTGACCGTGATGTATGGCACACTTGTTATTTATTTGCAGAGGCTAGAAGGCAAATGCACTATATGAGAATAGTTCTTTAATGTAAAGCATTAAATTAAAAGCTCACCCTCAGGACTCTGACTGTCAATAGTAGTAAATGGATGTCCAAGACAACACAGGAGCTGGTACTATTTAAAAATATGCCATTTGATACTAAACTTTCTTAATTAACAGCAGATTTCCACCCTGCTGCCCTTCCTTCAGCATTGTAGACTATACCCTTCCCATACATGTTTACGCAGGTGTTGGGAATAACATTCATCTCATTGTACAGATATACATCAGATAATATTTTTGCATTTTTGTAATTTCAATACGTCCAGCTCAAGTGTTTCAATGTCTCATATTAAGAAAATATTTACAAATGTCACCTTTTAGAATCATCTCAGCCATGAGCGCAGTGCTGCTATCTCCACGTATGGAGTGCAGTTGAAGCACAGAAAAGCTAAAGTTTCAGTTTTTAAAGACTGCTTTTCTCATCAAGGACTACACTAATTTTGGAATTGTTTTTTTTCCAGGACTGTCTCGGGACTTGGCAGATTGTGGCCGATTTTTCAGGAATATCACCTGAACTGCAAGTTTCCCATCCCAGCTGATAGCTAATGATAATTGGCTCCACACAGATTATCTCAGAGCCAAGATCAGACCCAAGTGCTCTCAGCTCACGAATCACAGCAAATGCATCACATGCATTCTCACCTTATAAAGAGTCCAAATAATTTCTTCATCTGTGTGGTTTTGCCCCATTTATGTATGACCTTTAAAATTTCCAGTAAGTAGCAAATCAGCATCTAGTGTTGTAGAAAGAAGTGCTATATTTAAACAAACAAAAAAACCCACCACAACCAAAACACCACAAAAGACCACAACAGCCCACCTTTACAGCTTGTTTTAGAACACCATAAATCAGAGTTTTTCTCTACTGCTCCTCTGGTTAGGATGCAACTATTGAAATAAACAGTTAAAATGTCGTTAAGACTATTGGATAGAGCTACTCTATTCCCACAATCTCCCCCTGCAACACTTTGTGCTGTTGGAAAACTGTTTTTCAAGCTGTAGAATTAAAACTCCACCCAAACAAACAATAAACCCCAAACATGCAAGCAATCATAATGTGTTTCTAATTTCATTAGTTATCTTATTAATTTCTCAAAAACCCCATGTAGATACATTGCACAGCAGCATATTTATAAATGCAGTTATCTGTTCTTGCTGTCATCTAACACTTATCACCAGTCAGTGTTTGAGTGCTCCAGATGTGATTCTGAAGCAAACCTAATCAGCAATTATCACTCTGCTCCTAATATATATATATATTAACAGGAAACCTGAAACTTTAGCACAATGCCATTATCTTCCAAAGCCTGTCAGCTGAACAAGCTAAATATGATTTTTTTTTCCTTGTAAAAAGCTGCAACAAAAACATAATTTTTTTCAACTTTCTGTTCAGAAAGAAATGACTGTAGAAATACCAGCTCTTTCAATTTGTTCTATATTTGAACTAAATCTACTGACTGTTGAAACATGACTATTTTGGAGACATATCTGTGTTGAGGCAGATGTTAGAGAGGTTTTCTACCATCAGCTTGATGTCTGACTACACTTGGAAATACAGCAAAAATCTGACACGAGCTAAGGAAATTTTCAACAGAAAGGAAAACCCCAAAACCCCCTCAACTATTACAGACCTCTTCCCCCCCAAAAGGCTCATTTTTATGACCAATGCTAACAGTAACCTGAGGAAGATTTGAAGGAAGGAGATAATTTTCTGCAAGGCTAAGTTTCCAAATTCCCTGGAAGAAGAGCAGCTGACACCTCAGATTCCCGTCCTTCGGGAATTATTTCTTGTCCTAGTGGAAGAACAGATAACAGAGATAAATGAAGGCAAACACAGCATTTGTTCTGCTTGGAGACTGAGATGAAGATTCAATGTTTAAATTTCACAGCATCATCTTGCTCCTAGCCTCCTTATCCCAGGGCTAGTGACGCACCGAGGGGCGATCCCCAGTCACAGAATTCTGGCACGCCCCAAAGGGCAGCTGTGTACCACGGTCTGGGGTTTGGAGAGCAGGAGATGGAGGGACCCAGGTATAATTCCAGAACCACAAACGGATGAGGAAACGGATGAAATATTAGGTCTCCTGATATGACACAAGTCTCACCAAAGACATAACAACAGAAACCCAGGCTGACAGTAACAGAGAGAGGCCGGCAGCTGCAGGCATTGTAGGAGCAATTGAGGTAATAAACCAGGCAAAACTCCGAACACTAAGAACAGAATAGAAAGCAACCAGTGATCATAGAGATCAGTGGTCTGGAAACTCTCCCCTCCTGCCTGTCAGTGAAAGATCTAAAGTGCATCAGAGCTTGCCTTGCTGGGGGTTCACTGCTCTTACAGATTATCTCATTCTGAGCTTGTGGGTGAATTTCTCAATTGAACCCTAAATAAAATATTGTTTAGCAACTATTAGAGGACACAGTTAAATGGAACAAATCACCAGCATAGTAATCAAGAGCGAACTCAAATGTTTAACATAGGAAAATCATTAAAACCATCATCTCAGTCAATCATCTCCAAACAGCAGCAGTTCAGAAGGCAACAGGAGGCTGCACCAGCTCAGAGGATGGACAGAAGGAGTACAAAGCTGATGCATTTTCCATACAGGAAGTCCTCAGCTACATATTATTCAGAATATTAACTAAAACCTGACCACTATACCAAGAATATTTGATGAACTTTGATCAATAATCATTTTATTCTTCAAAATGTGAAGAAGGTTTTGATTCCTTTTTTTCTAAGTACAAAAATTTTAATTCTCTTGATTTACTTAGTCAGAACACACAGGAAACATACCGTTACTTAAAGTGTTTTACCTCTCCATTTATTTTCAGAAGGGGTGGGAAGATGTTGATAATATTCAGGACAGCTTAGGGTAAGATTAAGTTTAAATCTGAATCATGGTTTGATTTCAGTAGTGCAATAATTCCTCAAGCAGTTCCCACACACATAGTTCAAAATTACCACTCACTGGTAATCACATTATTTAAATCCATATCTAATAACATTTCTACTGCAAATAATGGAAAAATGAAGTTAGAAAGCAGTTGATCTTGTAATACATCATCCAAATTGAATGTCAGAAATCTTGTGGGAAGTTGGGTATTCTCACAAATTTCTGCCAATTTCTGCAAACTTCCCTTTTTGCAAATGGACCGTAAAACAGTCTTAGATTCAGAGTCCCAGCCAGATCAAGTCAGAGTCAAATTTAAAGATCAAAAACTAATACATGCAGTTTACAAGTCTATCATTTATGTGTGCGTTAGTCATTTAAACGTCCATGATCTCATTGCAGCTGAAGAGACTATATGCGCTATATTTTCCTGCTATACTTTCTGTTATTACTGGCTCGTGTTCTTTCTTCAATCTCAATTAAAAGGTAGAGAATGAAAACGTTTTTTTCTCCTCAGGTAAAGAAAATAGGATATAGACAATGAGAGAAGGAAGGAGAAGAGTGCTGCCTCACTGTGACTTCAATTCTGTCTATATTTTAGGAGAAAACTTTAAGCTACTTTTCACACGTCAGCTTAGACACATCTACTGATAGATCCAAATGTGGCAAGCAGACAGCACCTTGCTCCTGTCTACAGGACAGAAGGTGCCAAGAATTATACTCCTGCCATCCCCTGTTGCTGTAGGAGTGGGAGTGAGGGAGAAAACTAATTACTTCATGTGCATTAGATACATTAGAAGGTTAAATTAAAATCTAATTCAAAAAATGTTAGCAATGACATGGACTCTTAATGAAGACCCTGAAACCCACGTCAAAATCAGAAAGGAAAAGGCAGGTATGTAAAGGAAACTTCTATTCTCACAATTCCCACATACCATACATCAGTGTGTCACTAAACACCGCACTCACCTCCTACTTGAACAACGGCAAACTCAGAGGTCTCGCATGAAATAGGCTGTTTCATCCGAGATGGTTTAAGCTGGCCTAAGGAGCGACAGGAGAATACAGCAAGCAGTCAGTGCTAATGACAGCACAGCATTTGATAGACTAAAGGTTGAGCAATGAATTTCAATTATGGAGTGTCAGGATGCACAAATGCAGGTACCTGATAACAAGCCTGAAGGACCAAGCTTTTGCAGATTCCTTTAGAATTTCAATAAAGCCTTTCAGCCCTTAGCACTGATGGGTTTTGCTGTTGTTGTTTTGTTTTTTAAACCAGAAGCCACTAGATGTAATCTTTTATGAAAAGCTCCATCTTTCCTTCCCTTCAAGAGAAATTGTGTTCAAGGTAAATGAAGCATAATTATGAATTCTGGACAGTTATGCAATTTTTAGCAAAATTCCCACACAAACTCTGTGCTTTATTTGTGCATGATCCCAGTAAGCACCTCTATTTCATCTGCTTCTAATCTAGCATCTTTTAAAATATGTTTTTAGTTAATATTAGCAATTCATGGCAGATTTTGTTAATTTAGAGCAAACATCATCATTCTCATCATATGTATTTAATACGATCACAAATAAGTGAAATTATAACATTTTGGCCTTGACCTTGTAAAACTTCAGCATACACTTCTGAAAGTTTGCAATTCTATCACTCCTTTCTTTTACAATTCTATCACTCAGTTTCCCCAAATTAAAAAGAATTAATTCTATATCTACATCTGCTTAAACTATTTTTTTAAATCCATAATTTATGCTTTGTTTCTACTTTGCTTTTACCTTGATCTCATATTAAATATTAAATATTTATTTATTGGGATTTGGTTACTATTTTTATCTTTTTCAATTTCTTTTTTGCCTAAGTCTTCCAAATCTATATTTGTAGATAATTTCTCACATGTAATTCAATGTTTTCAACAGACATAGTTGATGAAACTCTGAAGTTATAACATTTTTTAAGAAAGTCTCGTTACATAAAAATATTAACATCATCTGAAACTAGGGAAATTTATCAGAATTTAATTTCAAGGTCATCTGCCCCAAATTATTATTTTCTATTTGAGACTATATTTAATTTTCACTATGTTTTGATAACAATAAAAAATAAAGCAAAATAAAACATTCTTTATTCAACTGAGACAATTTATTCAAGGTTTTCTTTGACATACCCTCATTCCCTCTCAATCTAGTTGCAGAAGAACATCTCTAAAAGGTTTCTGAGGAAGAGTAGTCATGCCATCTAATCCTGGGCATGCAATATAGGTGCATAAAACAGGAACATAAATTTCCATTGGAGAGATGTACTCCTAATTTCCTGTCTAGGTGAGATTACCTCTTCTCACTGACAATTCTAGGAGCCTATACTTCTCAAACAGGCATTTTACTAACGCCAGGCAGTATGAATAATCCACACAATGCAAAACCTCAAGCATGCAGAACCATCTCTTCATCACATGGATATGAGGAAGCAGTTTCAGAAGAGCATTATCCAAATTTTACAATATATTTAGTAGACTCTTCCCTTAAAAATAATTACTTTAACTGAGCTTAAAAGGTGAAACACCTGCCAAAGACTTCTGCTGATCCAAATTAATTTAGGGAAGTGGGAAAAGCTTTTGTTTGTCATTGTACATACTGTTCTAGTCTTGTGGAAAACTAGGCTGAATTTCTGCTTTTTCAACTAATAAGGCAAACACACTTAAAGAAACACTAATGCTAAATGCAACCATAGCTCCAGGGTACGTGTACACAAAAAAATTTGGCATGTAAGTGGAAAGCCTGTTCATTATGCTTTTTCCACCAGTGGGAAACCAAGTAAATATTTCTCATTTTGAGGGAGTTGATATGAAATGCACTTAAAACCATTTTTTAAACTACATTTGACAGAGAACCTAGTTTTGTAACAGCCTTTCTGCAGGAAAATGCACTGTAATGACGTGATTTCTTTAATTCTAATTTGACAGTATTAACATGTCCCAAACAGTAAAAACCTAAAATTTAATATCAAAGAGAAAATAACAGGTCTCACCCACCATGATGGGATCTGAGTCACCAGAGTATCAGACATTCCAGACCCATCCTGACCCACTCTTCACCAAAGACACTAGAAAGCTTTTACACATAAATGCTCAGTTTAATAAAAATGAGAAAACCAGAGTATGTAAAATAAACTCAAAATAGGGAAAGAAGAGAGAGCAAAAACTAACCCTTCCCTGCTGCTATGTCCTTGGAGGCATGTCATCAGCTCCAGGGTTGCATGCTATTAAGATCCATCCGAACTGAAGCAGATTTAATCCCCTCGAGTCCATAGGAGGCTCTTTCTATCCCTTTTAGGATCCAACCAGCCATTTACTGCACCCCCTCTACAGCAGCTGCCCCTTGCCACCATCTTTTTTTTCACAGATCACAGTCCTGCATCCCTCCAGGGATGTCTGTTCCATCCTATCATCAAAATGGAAAATAATTCTGAAGAAAATAAAATAAAATACACATACCTTTATTTTTGGAGGTCTTTTTACAATTTTGTAGAACTCAGGAAAGCATTGACAGAACTGAGATAAAATGGCTTATGCGCTTGGATAAAGTTCCTGCATATCAGGAACTGTGATTTGGAACAAGGTGGAATCACTTTTCTAGAGTGATAGGCTATGATGAGAAATTCCAGAAAAAGATAGATATAATAATGGAAGATGTACTTACTCTGAAATTACATAATTAATGACGGAATGTGGAAAGTTTGTATATTCTATGAGGCATGTGCCTTTCTTCCCATTTGCACTTAAGGTCAAAGATACAAATTAATGAAATTGGTAGAGAAATTGGTATCCTAACCAATACCTTGTTTTGATCACTTAGTCTCTAAATCCACTCATTAAAATACATAGGATATCCTTATCCAAATGAAGAATAGTGTAATGCTATCTTTCTGTTTACTTTTTTGAGTGATCAGTACAACAGTTAATTCCCCTTGCATTTAATGAGATAAACACAAAAATAGTACCTCAGATATATCATCTATCCGAGAGTGGCTACGTACGGGTTAACTGTCCTTGGCTCGTCCTGTAGTAGGACTTTGCAGGTGAGATTCAGATCACGTTCTGTCCTCTAGTATAGAACTGAAAAGAGAAATTAAAAGCTTCCAATTGTTATCTCCCACATCTGTCCCTGTCTGACCATATGGGTGGCAGCTCGGAAGGGAGAGTGTTTACTCCTTTCCTGTATTATATCTATTACTTAATAGATTAAAAAAAGCTAAAAAATCCTTACTCTGCACCTTGAGATCTAGGGGGAGAAAAAATCATAATCCAGGATTCAGATCCACATCCAGACGCTTCCTCTAGTGCTGTAAGTGTAATTCGTAAATTAAATCTACTTGTTGTTTCCTTGGTAAATTCCGCACGAGCCATTTCCAAATAATCCCACAGGTATCCACAAACATTCTCAGTCACGTCACTGCAACTTTACTG
This sequence comes from Trogon surrucura, assembly GCA_020746105.1. Classification (NCBI taxonomy): domain Eukaryota; kingdom Metazoa; phylum Chordata; class Aves; order Trogoniformes; family Trogonidae; genus Trogon; species Trogon surrucura. The sequence continues at coordinate 14,943,564 of CM036629.1, forward strand.
ACAACAGGGGTTTGCACCGGAACAAAAGAATGCACAAAATAGTTCTGTGAGTAGAACTTCATTAGCCATTACATTAACAAGACGAGTCAGAAGAGAACTCTTGCTCTGTCTACCAGAGCTGTCTGGCTTCTGCAGGATTAACAGCACCAAAATAGCACAGTTTAGCTACATGAAAAATGAAGGCAAACAGAACTGAATCCACCTGGGGAATTGATCTGCTACCGTCACTCCTTACAGTAGGAATGGGCCTAAAGTTGTCACATCAAGACATCGATACAATTCTTTATCACAGAGAACCTCGTATATTGATAATAATTATCTTCTGCTTGCAACTGTTGAACTTGCTTAATGAATATTTATCTTGCGTAGTCCAGGAGGAAGTCTGCGTGATTATTCACACAATGCACTTTATTTCATTAGAAAAAGTAGTATTCTTATCCGAACAAGTGTTCCACATGGTTATTAATTAAAATCCAGTACTTCCTGAGTAACATTAAGCTTCAAATACTTCCTTCACTGTATTACCAAGGCAGCAGGTTCTGACTGTTCATAAAAATGTGCATACAGCTATAAATTCAGGTTATTAGATGAATGCATAACATGGCAAGATCCCCCCACTCCCTCCTCCCCCAGATCTCTGAATTAAAAGCAAGAAACAAATGTCTATTTCAACGATTTCTTTACAGCTATAAACTTTTGAACTAGAAACCTGAATATCCAAAATTAGTATAAGAACCCTCATGGAATAATTAACTCTTTGCATAGTATATTGCACATTTTAAATATGAGCCAATTTGTTCAATAAAATTATGGGAAACAATATGCCAGTTTAATAAAGCAGGCCCACAGGACTGTAATCTCAAATTATTAGTGAATTAAACAGTCATTTACTGTGATTTCTCTGGCCACATGAACAGCAGTACTGAACATCTGAATACTCCAGAACAGAACGTGAAATCAAACATAGAGTCTGTCAAGATCTGATCGTTATCTCATTAAAAACAATAAATAACTATAATCTGCTTCTTCTACCTTTGTCAAGTGTTCTATAAAGCTAAAACCAGTAGAAACTCCATGAGTCTCTCCAACAGTTTTCATTTTGCTTTTTTCATACAGGTACAGCAGCAGATAAGAGTCTACATTGTTTTTTTCCCAGGGTATGGGTCTCTTCATTGTTCTGGCTGCACAGATAGTCATTTGTGGATTTCTCTCTCCCCTCTTCTTCCCAAGCCCTCAGGCAGATTAAATTATTCGAACTATGTTTTCCATGATATCTTCCTTTTTGGGCACCCATATTCATGTTAAGTCCAAAAGAACCCATGTCTTCAATCAAAAAATATGCAGAAAAACAATATTACCATCATAATCCACCACGCCAAACACTAGGGACACTAGTTGCCCTATGAAAAGAGGATGCTAGAGGAATATTGCAGCCCAGTATCAACATAGAGAAGCACTGAGGAATTCTCAGTGCTGGCTGATACAGAATTCATGAAATCATGATCTATTCACTTAGTTCAGGCCTCCTGAGAACAAGTATTCCCATTTACTTCAATAGTCATAAAAGTAAACTAATTCAACAAATGTCCCTTGAATGAGAAATGTGATTTTTGTCAACTAGTTTCTCAAATGAAAAAGCTTGCTGTATAAAGAATGGTAGCATAAAGAACTGTTGCCATTTGGCTCTTCATGATAATTTCATAGAGTAGCCAAAGACTGTTATTTCAACATTTGAACTCAGGTATGTTCAAATACTTTGCCAAATCATTGTACTGTCACTAAAGGGAAACCCTCATTTTCAAGTGCTGTAAATACTAATAAGTGAAGGATGCAAGGTATGCTTAAATTCAATACGAGACTTCTGTTTGAGAAACCGCATACCAGTTTTCTGTACACCATGTGTGGAAACTAAGGAGCTGGTTCTTCAGTCTATGAAGAATGGTGTGAAAATGCTTTCAGACTACTAAAAGACACATTAATAAAACCTGATTTCATTCTCCCTAATCCTAGGTGTGATACAGTTACCTTGCAGATGTTTGCAAAAAATTAAATAATGTCATAAGAAAACAGTCTCACTTTGTCCCAGTAAGACTTTTCCAAAATTCTCAGCTGGATTTTGTCTAGAGTTTTGAATGACAGAATATGTTATTTTTTCATTACATCATGAACAAGTAAATGCTTTCTTGCCCAAAGAAGGAATTGTCACATTACCTCAGCTGCAGTGGTATTTCAGTCTCTCCATTCCCTCATTCTGTGTGAGCCTTTCCCATATCTCTTGAGAAGTTACTTGTGAAATCTAAAAATTATAATATGTTTATGAAAAAAACTTGACTAACCAGTAAATAGTTCTGAAGATCCTAATACTTAAAAGAACACACTCAGGTTATTTGTTAAATGCAGACTTGCTCCTATATAGCCTAAGAGATTATGAAATTAATTTGAACAGAATTGCAGAATAGTGTAATTTTACCTTTTTAAAGCAGATTTCTGTAGTAATAGTAATAATAACAACAATTCCATCAATTATGGAAAATGTAAGCTGTGTTCCATTCAGACAGGCTACTTGTAAAATGTGTCATGTAACATTTGTGGATATAACTTTTAAGCAAATAAATAAAGCAAGGTTCCAATTTTGAATTCTGAAGTCAAAATCGACATGTAGTGCTGGGAACAAAATAAGAATTCATAGAATTAAAGGAAAAAAAAAATAAAAATAAGAGTCTGGGTAGGATTTCAAGACATATACTAATCCTCTTCTATCCCCCCAAACAAACCACAATTATGTCATTCCCAGTAGGTACTTGTCAACTTCACTCCAAACTATTCCTGAATTTGGAGACTCTGTATTTCCTGAGGCATTCTATTCCCGAGACAGCCTGCCGAGCCGTTAGAGTACTTTTTTCTCATTATATCTAACCTAAGCCATGGTTGTTAATACCATTATTCTCATCCCCTCCATGACGGACATAATGGAGTAGCACATATCTACTTTTTTAAAATAACAGTTTTTCAATAATAAAGCTAAAACTGTTCTGGGTTTAGTGTTCTTTCCTTTAGGCTAAACAACCTTCATTCACTTATTTTTTATTCAAAAGATATGCTTTGATATCTATTGAAGCTGTCTTAGCAGCTTTCTTCAACTGGGCCCCAAGTATGTGTTCTTCTCAAAGGGCTATGCCCTACACAGGACACATTACTTTATTTGGTCTCACTAATACTAAAGAAAGTTAAAATATTACTTCCATCTTCCTCTGAGTCCATGTAACTACATGAATTTATATCTCAGTGAAAATGAGACAGGAAATAAACAGATGAAATAACTGTTCTGCAGTTACAGACTTACCTGCTGTTTTGCTGAGATGTATCTCTTTGATTTCAAAGATCAAAAGGTATTTTCTTTTTCTCAGATGTACAACTGCTTGGAATTTGTTGGAAAATGGCTTCTTCCCACTTTGACAGAAGAAGTAAATGGCACTTTTTCTTCTTTCTTCATTCTTCTCAAAAAAGATATGAAAATGCTGGGATGAATAAATTTCATTTCTGACCTACTAGATCCTTACGAAATGCCCTCTTGAAAAAAAAAACATAAACATGTATTTGTCTTTTTCCTACTTTATCTGTTCTCTTTATATAAAACACTCAAATTCCCTCAACAAGAAACTATAAAACAGCTGATTCCATCACAATGTATGGGAGATGCTGATGACTGAGAAAACAGCAACTAGAAATGTTGCCTCAAATGTACACTGAGAGTGGTCACAGGTAATGCAGCTCTCGAAATTCTGCAGCAGATATTACATTACCCTTGTGGGCTGACCTGTGGCACTAGAAGATGATAGACATTCAATTTTAGTGTTGCTGCTTTTAATCAAAGGTTGTCAATCACACCATATATTTCAACCAAAATTAAACAGAGGCTTGCCTATGTCAGCAGACGCTCTCTGGTAATGGACAAGTGTTTCATATGTTGTTTTATTTGCATTTAAGTCCACGTTTTCATAAGCATACCCTGGGGTTTTACGATTTTTACAAAAATTCAGTTATCGCTTCCAAAGTGGCTCCTAGCCTAATGGAAGAGTTTATGAAGTTAACATACTGCTGACATAAACCCAAACTACTTTGTTTCTATAAGTTCAAAGTGAAAAAGAAATATTAAAAAAAAAAAAGTCAGATAGAAACAAGCTTTATGAAAGCTTATAGAAGGTGAAAACAAATTGAAAACAACCATTTTTTTCCTCTGGGCAGTTCATTTTTTTAAAAAGAAAAAATAATTTGAAGTTAAATTAATTTAGCATTCATTAGTCTACTTGAGGCTCATGTACGTGTCAACATCAAACTCACTATTTCACTCAATTGACTCAAAAAGCCTTTATTCCAGACGCTGACCACTAGCCACAAAAGGCGAGTTCCCAAAGATCTGCTTTTGCAAGCCATGGCATCATGTCCTGAGTCAAGTTCACACGGGGCAGTCTGACGGTTCCTGAAAAAGTCCAGTTTTCTACTTTGCTGAGAGAGTCTTACTGAAATATTAATTTAGTTTACGTGTATGTCTGTGATAATTAGTAAATGTATGTCTCAAAAAATACAAAGGTGCAACAGATTTTTCAATGAGAAGGGCAAAGTAAACAAGGTAAACACCACTATATTCAAGTAAAAAATAACATCTTAGAAGGTTATTTCACTTGTTTCTTCTATTCAGTGTTAGCTTATGTAAAAACTAAATAATACAAACCTTCCAATGGTCTCATTAGGTTTTGATATGACACACTGATCTGTATTTTAAATCATGGATGACAAAGTCTGCCCTCTGTTTCAAAAATGCTTCAGCTTTTCAGATATCTGAAATTTTCCAGATCAAATTTATTAATCAAAATGTTTTTTCCTCTTAAATTAGCATCTGTTTCCAATTAAATGATCACCATTTAAAAAGCCAATAACAAAAATCATGTTTTTACTATAGCAAGAATAAAATAGCCCACTGTACGACTATAAAAAATAAAAGTGCTCACACTGCAATAATATGAAAGGGTGAATTAGGCTGTAGACTACAGTTATTAAAGGAAGTCATGCAGAAACATGCCCTTTAGCATGATACTTATTCTAAATTGTATTACTCTTTTAAGTGCTTATTTTACCATGTGAATCTTTGAATTAAAAATGAGGCAGTTTTAGGTATATCCTGGAATGGCTTGTTTTCCTCTTGTTACCCTATAACCGTTTATCAAATAAGATCAGCCAAGTTCACTAACCACCTATGCAAAACAGTCTTTCTGTTTGAAATCCATGGCCTTTGCTCTTACTTATTTTTTCTTTCTTTCTTCTAAATCTCAGGTTGTTTCCTGCACATTTAGAAATCTATGCAGTAAAACCCCAAGATGAATGGGAAGACAATATGGTCTGGGCTGGGCTGGTACGTGTGCTGCAGCCAAGCCTGACCATGAGCTATATGTAGTTTTTTCTGCTCTATCTGCTTCATGGTTGTAGCAACACGTGACTTTTTTGATTTAGTTTTAAAGATTTGGTTTTTGTTGAACAGGTAGAGGATGCATCAAGGTCAGAGTGATGATGTTGATAACCATTATTATTATTATGTATCAATTTGGAAATTGATATAGTTAGGAATATGGACAAAATGCAGTAAGGCTGTGGAGCAAATATACCCAGGGATGTACCTGTGCAAATCTAATTTTAAATATCTGAATATTGGTCCAGATTTACCCATGAAATGGGAGACTGAATCACTTGTACTACAAACAGGTAAATGACTTCCAGTGAGTTAGTTGGTGTTCAGTCTCTGAACACTGAATAAGCAAAAAGCAAACTGCTTAAGTGCAGTAGTAACCTAAAACCCTCTGAATAAATTTCAAAGCTCATATACAGGCATACAGGTGTAAGTTGGCCTATGTACACAGTTACTTCTGCTCTGAAGAGCCAAATAAGTGGAAAAATGTAGAATGACCAGAGGCGTAGTTCAACTGATCGTTTCAGTCAGAACAAGGCTCTTCAAGTATGTAGGCTGGAAATGATTTACCACTATGCAGAAATGCAAGTAGAAAATGCAAGGACAAATTGTGCTGGACATATTCTGCAGGTACTTGCAGGGTGGAGAATCCCACTCTGATTTGAACAACACCTAAATCTGAATCTAGTCCTACCTCACCATCCTTGGCACAACACAGCTGTGAGATCGATACTGTTCCTTCCTACATTCCCAGCCTCTCAGGAATGCTGTTCAGAGCAGGAACCATGCCATCTCATGGGTTTTATTTGCATTTTATCTCAGTAAGGTTCTGTCTCTGATTTGAGCTCCTGGTACTACTGCAATCTAAACGTGAAGTAAGAACAACATAACCACAGGAAGAAGCAGGGGAGTGAAACGAAGTAAAGATTTAATACATGCCATATTTTAGTAATTCCCCTTAACCACATAGTTCAGAAGAGGTCATTTCATCTAGAGTTATTTGATTACAGGGTTGTATATAGACAAAGCTTTGGTTTACCCTCGGGGATAAAGAAATAGGTCAGCTTTTCATTAAGGAGAAAAAAGTATTTATTTAAAAATTGTTATGATATGGTATACCAATAATAGCAGTCATAAGCACACTTCAGTAGGTAAGACATAAGTTACTATGAGGAAGTAGGCCAGTAAAATATCATGAAATGGTTTAACTTATCTCTAATTAATGTAAATTCTGGATCTGTTTTATTCACATTATAAAATTTATGATTTCCTCCTGACTATTTTTTTTCCTCATTCCTTAAACTTTGAAGTTGCATATCTTTTGCAGCCTGCCACATCACCAACGAAGATAACTGTCATGCAATAATAAACCCAAGTGATAAGTTCATTCTTACTCTTTTGGTAGCCTTATGTTGAAATCTATTATGTACTTCCTACACCAGGATCTTATTATAAATCCAAACACAGCTTCCTCTTATCTTTTTTTTTTTTTTTTTTTAAATTAGACTATTGGCCAGAAGCAAAGCTGCTGCTTCTTCTATTGCTACACAGCAATAAATCTTATCCTGCTGCCTAAAGAACTAAAATACAACTGGAAATTGTCTTGCTACTTTAGTGTATGAAATTCTTAGCAGCTGCTTTGTGCTTACATTCTGTTGCCACCAACCATCCTTTACTTGAAAGCAGAAGAAATTATTCACTTATGAAGAAATTTACAATTATTTAACTGTGATTTCCTGCAAACCCAAATCACTTATTGTACCATCATTAGAATTAGATCTTCCTGCTTTATCTGCAGCATTTTACTTTACATCTCGGAGCAAATATGATAATACATATTTAATGACGTCCTGCAACCTTCTCTTGTACAGTGACAATGAGAAGAGACCAAAAAAACACTTTTGTAATTCTGGTGAGAGGAATCTCCAACCCAGCTACATCACATTACTTGTATTTTTATATATAAGCCAAACTGGTGTTAATTACAAATGAAGAAGATAAAGTGGCACAACCAGAGTTGCATTCTCATACAAAAAATATAAAACCAAAAACACTAAAGCCTCAAGTTATTTGCCTATGATGCATAATTTCTGTATGTTAACTGAAAGGAGGAAGGAAATCCTTTAAATCCTTTTAGAGCTGTGCATGGGTAGCTTGCTTTTTGCACTGAAAGCAGAAGCAACAGTTGAATTTAAATATTTACCCTGGATATTTTATGTTACTGAATATTATTTGCTATATATTTTTCTCTCTCATATGCCTCAGTGACTTGCTGTATTGAGGTAGAGGCAGGGAAAATAAATGTTACGGAAACATTTTCAAGTGTAGTCCCAGCTCCTTTTCAATTAATGGAAGGAATGTATTTTCCTAAATTCCACAGATGTAATACATATACCCTACTAACATAATGTTGCACACAACAGTTTGATGAATGTGGAGACGTCTAAGAATAAACAATAACAATGAAATATCACTAAAAATATTACTGAAATACTGAAATAGCATATCCAGGCAGACTTCTAAAGGAAATATTTGGAAGTGGACAATCCTACTGCTTTCTTAGACCAGGCAAAAGAATTTGAGCAGTCAGACCTACACTAAGTCTGGTAGACAAAAAGCACCCACTAAACTTGTCATTTGCTTCCTTCAGCAGAAGGCAGCCAGACAGATATCTTAACTTTTCAATCGCATTTAAGAAAATGTCACCAGCAAACTTCAAACGTCAAGAAAATATTCTGAGGGCTTGAACGTGACAGAAATACAATTGTGCAAATGATACTTCTGTAGTAAGACAGGAGGTACTTCTCATTTCACTGCAATCTATGAATGATCAAAACTAATAGGAATTAATTGCTGGTCAGAAGGTTTAAGACAAAGATCATAATATGTGTGAAAAAAAAAATTAATCACACACTGATTGCTCCTTCTTTCCCTGAAAGGCATTTAAAGTACATAGTTATTGCATGGTGTAGAATTCAGAAGGACAATCCAGATTTACTATTTACATGATGGGCTTCATAGACCTAACAATAGTCATAGGGTTTCAACACAGCCTATGCAAGAGTCTCTGTTTATTATAGAGGGTTTAATGGAATTTCACCCTGGTAGTGTTTCAGCAAATTGCACTAACCTAAGTAATTTTAATCAGTGCAGGCTATCAGAGAGGACAGGGTTGGGGTAGGGATCATGAGTTTCCAATTGCTTCATCATCGGGTCTTATTTAAGGCAAGTATCTGAAAGAAATCATGTGTGCAGATTTAGAAAAGGAACAGATCCTTGTCCAAACAACAGCAAAACCAGGTTAACTCTTTTAAGTGAACTGTTATTCTCTCCATCTGTCCCAAGCATTCAATGTGCCTCCTTGAGTGGTATCAGCCCTTAGGCCCATCAGGCACCATTTGAAACCTTTCAGTTCACACTGTGGACTATTAGCAGTGTTGTGTCTTGGACATCTATGATACTATAGCACCATCTGTACTAGTTCTATGTCTCACTGGTAGATGTAGACCCTCATTAAATAAACAAGTGAAGACATTTAAAAGATCTTTTTAAAAATCTTCTCCCTCCTCCATCTGTACAAACAATACATCAGAATGCTAACTTACCAAGTCATGTGATAAATAAAAATGTTCCCATGAAAAAGTAGCAACATTAGCAAATAGCCCTTTTCCTTTTCTTCAGTCTGTACATTCTGGTCACGCTTCATCCAAAATTAAGACACGTACCCATTGTTTCAAAAATTGCTTGACTTTGCAAAGGACAATTTGCATCCTTCTCACTTTCTTATTTTCTGGGTTTTAACGACAGCTTTTATGTTACTGTTGCTACAGCATTGGCCCAGGTAGCTTAGGGAAGACAACACCACAACTGAAAGAAAGAATGAAAAAAAGAACCACCACATCAAATGAAAGGGATCTTTGCTGTAGTCTTTACAGGAACCTGTGGATAATGTCACCTTCACACTCTGACTTATTCTGTGCCCTTCATTTTCATCTGGTATCTGTTGCACCAGAGCAGTCACAAAATAATGAAGTTTCCAAATGGGCTTTACACCCTTTCCATATCACCACAATTTCTCCACCTACGTGAAAATGAAGAGCCTTCTCTTCCAAACCAATGGAGGCCAGACACTTGCCTTCAGTTTCTCAAAGTGGCAGAGCTTTATTTTTTCAAACACGTAACTTGAAACTCAGGAGAAGATCCAGCAAGTCACATGTGGTCATTTTCTCCTGTGTTCAGTTCTACCCAGTATACCAGTTAACCACATACTTAACATATAGAAATGTATAAAATACTTTATAGAAAGCAACTAACATAAATTGCATATTTAAAAATGAATGTATAAGATAAAGCTTCTTCAAGTCAAAAGAACTTAAGAAGACTCAGCAACTAAAACCTGTATTCAAAAACTATGGACCCTGCTGCTGACATCTGCAATTGTTAGGGACTCAAAAATGCATTCAGTATGCAATTCAACACCAAAAACCAGAGCAAACTGATCAAGAAACATGAGTCAAGCTGTTGTCTTGCATGACTTCATTGCCCCAGACACAGAGTCAGAGGAAAAATAATAAAAAAAAATCTTCATTTGAACTAGCTTTAAGATACCTAACACTGAGCAACTCCCCTGGAAAAATATGATGAGTCATTTCAGCTCTTAAGACAGACCCCAGTAGATGGCATCAGCTGGCCAGTAAAGTCATATATGCATCTTGGTAGTACAAAAATACAGCACGAAGAGGCACTTATTAACAAGCAAGAAAATTTTTACTTACATAAAAAAACAGCTAGCCACTGAAGGACAACTGCAGGCATCCATTAGTTTGGTTTTTTAGAGATAAAGAAATAAATCATTGTTGCAGGAAGGCTACATCCCACACACAAGATCTTACTTTAACATATGAATGTTTGTATGAGAACAATTTTTTTTGAGGATATTTCTCCGAGATACGTGGTGTATTCAGACATTAAATCCTATATCTGGCACAAATAGGATCCTGATTCATGACACGGAATACTCCTAATACTACTTACTAGTAGTACCTTTGTAGAAGAAGTATGTCCAGACAATTCAAAATTACTGTATTTGCCTCTCATAGTTGGAATATAAAAACGCTTATGGTTACTATTTACTTTTAGATGAAAAATTATACAAAATAAAATTAATCGGGAGCTGATTTTCCTTAGCTAGTAAGAGGTCTGCTTGTTATACCTATGCAAAAGGTGAAAGTGACAAAGGTGATGCTGTACCGTATGTTATTTCTTGAATAGAGTTTTCTCTCTCATGCTAGTTTTCAAAACTATCTGCAGAGTTCTTTTGCACTTTCAATTAGTTTAAATACCTCTAATTCCAAATAATTTATCATACTACTCAAATTTGCTAATCATTCCTGTAACTCCCTACATTTTTTTGTAAACTCATTGCTATCAAGTATAAAATGATATACCTAGGAACCTGCTTTTTCTATGATGTAACAATCTCTTGAACAAATTCTGTTTACCTCTGTGTTATATAATGAAAAAGTACCAAAAGGTAGCTTTCAATTTTCTCACTTCTTTTTTCATTTCCTCAAAAGCCAGAGGCTTTATAATGAAAAGTCAAAGTCAGCTATAGTGAATGAGAAACAAAATGCTGTTATCCACAGTACCTTTTACTAATGACTTGTGCTTTTCACTTTGAAGAATGCGATCTAGTCATTCATTTAAGAATGAGCTCAGTATTAACCACATGACTGATGCTGCTAATGTGTTTATAATTAGACAGATTTCATATATTTTATTGGACCTAAAGCAGCATTCAGTTTACCAAGCCAGAAACAGGCACAACTGAACTGCTAAGGCTGTCACAAATTTGGTCACATGGTTGATAGGAGGATTTTACGCCTCTGACGAGGACTGAAGTCAGGCTGAGTCTTATTCTCCTGCGTTTACAAGAGCATCTTCCTTCATTACTGAGCTGTTTCCTTCAAATCCCTTTTCCTCCCAGAATGAAGGAACATTTCCTCTCCCTCCCAAAAAAAAACCGATTCTGCACACCAGAGCCCGGGCAACAACGTCACTTGGCAGAGGAATTAAACCAGCTCTTTTACCTCAGTTGCCCTATTAGGGAGAAGGAGGGTAAGTCTAAAGCTGCAGCTCTGCACATTTACCACACATGGATGAGATATTCTTTCTCCAAGTGGTGCTTGGCTGGACTCGCTTCTTGCCACAGCTGCTGGTGAAGGGACCATATATTAAGCCTCTACCAAATTAAATGAAAATTTGAGGATTCCAGAAACACTTCCCCCTCTATAAGCCTGCTGATGTATCAGGCAGTGGCCTGGTACTCCTCCCTGCTCCCTCATGTAATAGTCACTTTGGGGGCCCAAAGCAGAAGATGGGAAAGCAAAGGAGGAAAACTAGATGAAATAATAATGCCCCATTTCCTCAAGATATTTTTTAATTCACCAGTGCATTCAACATTCCCTCCCAGGTACCTGTTAAATAGGTCTAAGTTTTAGAGTGATGTTTGGTTTTATTTATAAGCAGTTAACAAAAATATGCTAGATATAATAAATGTTGGGATGTATCTGCTTTTTGTCCATGCATCTGGTTCTGACTTCTTATTTTAGTATACCATCATGCTATGTATACTTTCCTTTATAGCTAGCTCAACGATATCATAATGTTGAAGGAAACAAGACATTCTGAATCAACAGCATTAACTTCTATTTTTGGAACTAGCTGAATGTGTAGTTCACTTATCAACATTTGACAACATTTTTTCTTTTGTTGATTTATTTCATGTATGGTAAAGCATAACTATCAGATTTAGCATTCCCACTCATTGAGCACTACGTGCTTTTTAAGCCTCTTATATTCAAAGACTTCATAGAACCTTACAGATAAACGTACAAATATTTTCTTTTCCCTCTTGAAAAATGATCTACACTGCTTGCTGCTATTTCAATTGTGATGTACTGAGTATTTTTAGAACTATTTTAATGTTATATACTACTATAATAAACTCCATCTTCTAACTTTAATCAAAACATTTTGAATATAGTCCAGTAGATGACTATTTTGATTTACTATTTTGATTTACTTTGCTAGAGACAAGCTGAGATACTTCAGTAATACGAAGGAAGGGATTTTACTTCACTGTCTGTTAAGAAAATGATTAAGCAAACTAGTTCATGTAACTGGAAAAGGACTGAAAGGACTAGCTGCAAAGATGTCCCATTCATGCCATGTCTTCACTGAAGAAAATAAGCAAGCCCACAGGCTGTTAGAAGATAAAGGGTTGACAGCTAGTACAGATGCTGGTGGTCAAAAGTTTTGCATCAAACACATCTTTCAGGTAAGTTTTTATGACAGCATCTTGTACACTTCCAAAGATGTGTTCGTAAAGCGTTTTTTGCATAGAGAATGGTACATAGGTATAAAGTGATCTCAATGCATTCTGACACTAAGTTTTTGCATCTCTACAGCCATGGGCATAATGTAATTGTCTTAAAGCTAACCTTTGTGTGGGCAGCTGTTACAGGACATATTGATATATATTTCCCTTCCTTGAGTATTTATTTGAAATAAGGATTATTTTCTAGCATGTGTTCTGGGTCTCATGGTTAGAGAGAAGGAGCAGAAGATTGCCAGATAGGGAGTTTATCTGCCTTTACTCACAAGTGGCAACTGAAATATTATGTCTTTTTTCTAAGTGTTCCTTAATGAGGCGGACATACATATCGTGACTTCACTAGCTTTCTCACAATGATGAAAAAACATTTCTAAATTATAAATAGTATCATTCACGTTTTGTACCTTGTTTGATTTCCACAGATCACCAACTACAAGAACGTTGTATGGTAAAATAGTAGCCATATACAAGTGCTTTTCTTCCATAGCTAAAAGAAAAAATTAAAAAGCACACTATTCCATTTGAATCTATCTGAACTGTGGGGTTATGTTCTGTTGTGTATAAGCACTACCCATGGTGAAGCTATTTTGTAGATATAAGTAATTGCTTCTTGTAAATTACTGTCATTTAGTTCCAGAGAACTCGTTTTAGTTTCTTTCATCACTCTCCATTTTTCTATTCCTCCTCATCAGCTTGTTCAGATAATGCTTTAGAACAATCATTAAAGAATAAGAACAAGAGATTATAGTAAAAAAAATAGCATCATTGTGGGGTTCCATGCAAGCACGGACAACTCCACACCAATATGATGCTCTACAGCTCACCATCGTATTGCAAAAGCAGCACACATTTATATTGTTCTAGCTTAGCATGCATCACATTGTGGTTGGCTACAGCTGTTCATGCACCGTTCTGGCTCTGTTAATTGGTAATTGCCTGACAAGCATGCATTCCTGTCCCGCCAGCCAAGCCCCGTGTTCTGCACAGCTGACCCGTTCAGTTCTTCACCAGGGTATCCAAATAGCAAAACCCAACACATCATCTTCCAATTTGATTCCCAAAATTGGTAAATACCTGGTTGAATATAAGAGAAATGCTGATACACATGAGTTTTAGCATCAGGTACTCAACTTGAACTTGAGGAATGATAGATTCTTTATTTTCCCTTCCCTTTCAAATACACTTTAAATACACATGAACCCAGAAGCAGAAACAGGTCTTGTATCACGGGGTACTTCACTGAACATTTTGAAGTATAGAGCAGAGGTTGCCCATAGCCTGCTAAAAGAGTTGCTTCTAAGCAAATTTGATCATCATATAGGAACATTTAATTAAAAAAAGTAATTATGGTACAGGAAAAGAAATTACTGTGATCATTACTATGATGTTCTTCAATAAAGGAACTGGGCATATATTTTTATTAACTCGTATATATTAAGCAGTTTCCTGTAAGAGCTTTTATTATTATTGGAAATAATAACTCACCTCCTGTTGCTTCGTATTCATTTGTGCTCTAGATATACACAGAATTTCTCACCTCTTCACAACCTCCGCATGCTCTATACACCCACAGCATGTCTCAGGTATATGTGATTGTTCCAGTGCGAAATCAGAACATTAATTTAAACCACAATTGGACCAAAATGCTAGAAAACATATCCAAGCTGAGATTTACCTTGTGTAACTTGTTCAGAATGATGAGTTGAGCCTGAGCAATGCAGAAATGGCCTAGGGCACTAGGACACCAGATTACATGTGTAATCTTTACATATGTTTAATCCTGCATAGAAATTGGAGTTGAACTCTGGGGCATTATTTAGTGCTAGACAGTGTTCAGGCTGCAAACAGAAGTATATTTACTGCCAAATTCAGATAGCTACCCTTGTAACACGAGCCTTTAACATTCATATCCCAAACCTTGGATTTTAATCTCTATCACAACTCTTCAACTTTGAACATTTAAGATGAAACTCCTTGTACTGTCCTTATTCTTCGACTGGAGTGTTTTATGTACTTGTATACCAAGAAGCACATGATTTGCCAGCTATATAATTCCTTTAAATAGTTACATAGAATCGACTTATATTTAAATCTCTTTCTTTCCATGAGAATTTCTGCTAAACTTCTTTCAGAAGTTGGCAAAACATTCTATATAATTGAATTTAAAATCTCCATTTATTTCTAATTTTAGACAGAGATTTTATTGCTCCGTATTTGAAACATTTTTATGTAATGAATACGTTGGCTTTTTAGTAGGCTGTAGTATATCATTTGCTTTGAGGCAAACACAAAAGTGTAAAGCATTTCTGCCTTGTAAGCCTTCATTTACATTTAAAGAGTAATTTTAAGATAATCGGATTTTGAGGACGATATTTAGCCATGGACTAGCTATTTGCCAAGAACTGTTCTGTCTCCTAAGCAGGCAAGGCTGCTGCTTCTTAGTAAGAATTTTATATAATTCTGTATAGATTACTACGAAAGAGTCACAATGTGAACATTGAAGGTCACATGGACATTTAGTAGAGAGATGAGAAATTCAGTAATAAATAGACACACACATTGCCTACGAAGTTAAGGTGAAAGCACTGAGTTAATAAAATACTTGATTCAATGCTGAAAGACTTCTTATGGAAAGAATCTCTTTTATTAGCAGCTCAGTAGTTTCTCAACATCTTTGCATTTCTTTGTTTTAGTTACAACTAAGATGATTTCCTAAAATGAAGATAAAACCTAAAAAATCTTTTGGATAGTAACCCAAACATGCTTTTAATCTTCTAATATTTTCTATTTGCATGTGTTGAGAGTATTGATAGTTCCATTCACCTTGATTCTCAACTGAAAATATTTTGCATATTAGCAAGGTAGACATGCTTGGGCTGCTTGGTATGATACTGGTCAAGTCGTTCACGCATAGTATTGTGATTTGCTGAAACACAATCTAGTACTTACCTGCTAGTTACCATGTCTCAAATGAAACTGTTTCATGACTATATAACCATTTGGAGCCTGTCTCTAGCTAAGCCCCAGGCTGTGAAGCAGTTAAGTGAAACTGCAGCTGTCTTGAAATGGCTAGAATACCCAAAAGCCAAAAAAACCTTTAAAAATCTCCTCTTGTATACAAGTATCTTTGTCAGCACTTCTAACCTCCTTCAAGTTAAAGCTGTAAGGTTAGCTTAGTTCACTTTTTGCAGCGGGTCAAAAACTGCCTGCTTGGCTTTGCAGAGAAATGGAAGAGGAGCTCTCATCACCCATACTGCCTCAGTTGCAGGCTCTGGGTCCTAAACGCTGCTTTGCTGCTACCTCCCCACTCCAAATGTCATAGTTAATTTCATGGAAAAACATCAGAACAACTAATTTAAACTACTATTGAAAATACTCACACTGGTAAATATTAGGGAAGTTGCATCTTAAGTTCCACTAGTTGTTAGTTTTCATCTGGAGAGATGTAACAAACAATACGGATGTGTCTCACACATAACGATGGGACACCATCAGGATGAGCTAGCGAGAGCCCTGAGAGTCGCCGTAATGCGAGTGAGTCATTGAAGCAAATAGACCTTAGATGTACAGGCAGGCATAGATTTGCACACTTTTTTGTTGTTGTTGTGTTTTTTTATTTTTATATATAGTTGCAGCTTAATAGAGTTGCTTTGGAAGTCTGCAGTGGTTTGGTAGAAATTTGTCATACCCTGTATATTTTGAAAGAAATAGGCTCAACAAACTGGTATTTCTTTCATGAAACCTTGCCTTAGCAGACAATTTCCAATTCATTCCTAGTAGGTATTCCTACTTCATCCTAACCACTTTAAGACAAAGAACTGACTTTTCCACTCTCTACCAGTAATAGACTTGTGGATACAAAACAGAGGTGAAATTGTGACTGAGATCTGGGATTTGAATTCCTTGGCAACTGCTGAATCAATATTTTATCATCCAGCCAAAAAACTGATAAAGGTTCAATATATAAAAAAAATAATATTATAGTTACACTCAATCAGAGCTATAGCAACTTTACAGAGTCATGTTCCTGCGTTTCTTTATGTATTTTTTGATCCTAAATTTTATTTAACTCCAGTTTAGATAGAGTGACAACTAATCAAAAGATATGCCCGGTTCTGGAGTGTGTAAATTCTATCCTACTGAAATCCTTAGGGAACTTCCATTCCTTGCAGTGAAAACAGTATCATATCCAATAATTTTAAGAATAATTTTGTGAATCTTACATTCAGTTGTATCGATCTACAGCAGTTTTAATGGATTTCCCATAGTAAACATTAAGCTGAATTTTCCTGATAGGAACTGATTGCCTTGGTCATGATTTCATCAGGCAATTGCAACATTACCACTTACACACTGCACGAAGAAAATACGAGCAACAACAGTCTAGTTATCTAAATAACCTGCTGTCTGTGCTTCCATCTTGATCCTGTCCAGAACTATCACAACCAGGTTCACAGAAACATTTTTTATGTTTTCATCTATACTTAGTTTTTTGTAATATTTATGGCATTTCTTTTTGGTATGATAAAAAAGACTAAAGTGATGCTAATACTTAGAATATCAGTCTACTAATCTGGGAGAATAAACTGAAAAGCTATACGGTAGAAATAAAATTAAGTGAAATGCATTAAAATAATTCCCTTTCAGTGCAGATTTAACACATAACAACATCCTATGCATGCTTTTTCATAGGAGCCAAAAGACTTATCTTTTGGTTCTTTTTTTAAATATTTCTTTTGACTCAGCATGGTAAAGTGAATATTCTGGCAAATTGAAGAGATTACGTCTGTACATGAAAAAGAAGCAAAACTACTACCTTGTGTGTGTTTGGAGCAAAGAGCCAGTAAAGTTGAAGTTTAGCCTGGGAAACAAAAAGGGAAATCAAGTCACCTTTTTCGGGAGATAACTAATTCAGAACAGATACTCTCTTTTAATGGAAGCTCAATACCTTTAGACTAGTTAACCAAGCCTAAGAAAAAACTTTTTCATTAAGGATTACCTGTTGCTTTTGCAGAGACATTATTGAAGATTAATGAATTTAATGAAAAGCCCCATGTAAGCATCAAACTAAGAATTCTGTTGCTGAGAGAGGGCAGCCAGCTTGCCTCAGTTAAATCACACTGTTGCCATACGCATCTCATCCTGAGCAGGTGAGCACACTGTTCAACGCGCAATTCTTCTATCTGAATGGCAAACTCATACAAAACTTTGGCTTGTGTTTCCAGACAAGAAAGAAAGTAAAGACAATTAGTGAATTGATGCTAATTTTTACAGAAGCTGTTGCTACAAAAATATTTATAACAAACTGTGGAGAAACTCTTACTTATCAACTATTTACATATTTCTGAGATGCACTGCTTTCTCTTAGGGGAAAAAAAGAAACCACCATGTTGTGTTTTTCCTATTACAGTTGATACTTTTCTTTTGATTCAGTTCCAAAAACATATAGTGGAACAGCTCTCCTTTTTCTTCCCAACTTATTTACTTTGGAAGTGCACCGAGTGCTAGTGTGAGGAGACAGCTGGTGTGTGCGGGGCTGAAATCTTCCAGCTTCATCCCTTGCAGAATCACACCACCACTGCAGTCCCCTCCGTGTTTCCACAGGTAACCTGCACTCCTGCCTGACAGGCTGTGTTGTCTTTGGAAGGAGTTGCATGCATTCAGGTTTACTTGAAAGAAACGAGTGGACGGAAGCGGTTTATTAGCAATGACAACTGAAATTAAAGCCTTAAAGCAGGACCCAACTACACCTGTAGCTTATTCAGCCTGTGGATTGTCCCGCCACCAGAAGTGGTGGTACTACAAATAGCTGTAGCACGTTAGTGAACCAAGCTTTTAGAGTCTCTGTGCATTTGGAGTAAAACTGAAATTCCAAGAAGTGATAAAAATGATGATTATTATGCTTCCTGGACAAAATGAGTTACTGTCTGAGATGAAACTCTTCAAAATTCAGGCCTGTCTCCACTGTTGTCATAGAATCTCAGCTCTTGATTGCATACCTCAATGTGAAATACACAAATGCTTTTTCAGCTCAGATGGATTAATAACACGAGCCTGGATAATGCTCCAAATACTTTTTCTCAGTATTGAGATTGCTGAAAGAGGTGCAACTGTTCTGGTGTTCACTTGGGAAATTAGGTAGATGGAAATGGAGAATGACTATGCAGCGGCAGG
Organism: Trogon surrucura; assembly: GCA_020746105.1. Classification (NCBI taxonomy): domain Eukaryota; kingdom Metazoa; phylum Chordata; class Aves; order Trogoniformes; family Trogonidae; genus Trogon; species Trogon surrucura. The sequence continues at coordinate 14,962,595 of CM036629.1, forward strand.
AGAGCAGATGCCAGATGGCAATGATTTACTGCCATGGCCTAGCTGTGGTCAATACAAACCAGAAACAATGAAGAAAAACTTATAGCTAAACATAAAGTGATTACAATAAAAATTCAATTAAATAAACTATACATAGCATGGAGATACAATATACATTTAGCTAGACAGTAATACTGGAGCTATTGTTTTTGTCTATTTCAGTTTTTTTAAAAATGAAACATTTCACCTGCCAAAAGTCAGCAGTAAGAAGGGAATTAAAGAGAAACATTTCACCCTCAGTGAACTCTCACATTTTTTTTGGCATCAAGTCATCCCCTTAATTGCCTGTGCATTTTCTCAGGGGCTTAATATTATTTATTTTTCGTCCATAAAATTATAAAAAAATCCAGATGTTTGAGGTAATGCTCTACTGACCCTAATCTTCAGTATCAACAGATACGCTGTATTGATTTCAGTAAGCCCAAATGATCTCTTTTTCACCCTTACTCCCTTTTGTAGAAACAAAGAATCAGTTATGGCTACCTTCTGTTAGTCAATTTTTGATGTGATTTTCTCTTTTTTTATTTAGCAACTGTAAAACCATGTAACATATAGCAGCATTTAAAGTATAGCATTGCATTAATGGAGTTTAAATAAATTCAGTAAGACAATGACCTCAATCCTGTATCTTCTGAAGATAGCTTTCACCAGACTTAACCAATGTACCAGCACAGAGTATAAAAATACCACGAGTAACCTAAATAGTTTAAATAGTCTTTACGTTTAAATATCTGGTAGTGCTCGCTGTAGAAAAAGGTATTGAACATCTAGTAGTCAATCCTACCTTCTCAGTAGAGTAGCATTGCATAAATATCTGATTCTTTTTCCATCAGTTCAATGGTAAGCTGGAAAAAAAAATCAATACATTGGACATTTAGCTGAATTAAGTTTTTGGGGTATATGAATTGTTTTTTTCCTTCAATCTGTTTTCAGGTTGGAACTAATAAAAAAGTATTTTTTGCAATCATGTATTTAGTTTCTTTCAGTGCTTTTAACTGAGACAATTTACTAAAACTGACTCAAATACATAGAAAATTTCTGATACACTGAAACTACAGTTTTCAGAAACTATCAAATGTCTTCCCTAGTTCTACCTGTAACTTTTAGAAAAAGGCCTTCTGAATCAGAAAATACTAAAATGAGCCTGGTTTTCTGCTCCCCCCCCCCCCCGACTTCTAAGAAAATTATCATGAGTATGCTACAATGCTGAGTTGGAATAGCCGTGGGGTTTCTTGCCTGCTGGTAAAAATTGACCACAGACTAAGACAAGATTATAGAACCCTTCTTGTGATGTCAAGGATTTCCCTCTGCATTAAGTGTTAATTAAGCCAATTATTATGCATAATGTGCATATTGACTACACATAACCATGAATGTATATATCTCTGTATAAACATATGATATATACGGTGCATTTAGAATTTTCTCATTGCCAGTATAAATATTTCTCCATTACTCTTTCAAGCAGAAACATAAAGTAAAATGATACATTTCATATAGTCTCCTATATAGTACATCACATGTAAAAATGGCTTGGTGATCTCCAGTATTAGTTGTAAAAACAATTTAAAAGAAATAAGACTACGTTTTGCTTTTTGAAACCATTGTGACATGAGGAACAAATTCACAATTTTTTTCTAAGCAGCCTCTGGTGTTTGCCATTGGTGTTCCAGAAAGGTCTTCCCCACTCTTCAGTATTAACCCCATGTATGACAGGAGCAACTAGTATTAAATGACAGTATACCAGTAATCCAGCTGTAGTCTAGAAAATATCAGCAGTCAAAGGGTTAATGTAAGAGTAAAGGGTTAATTTTGTCCTTTCTCTTGGACTGCACGTGGTGGTTTTGGAACATTATTCAAAATCTAACCCTGTCCCTAACTCATTGTTTTAAACAAAGCCTGCAGTTCTTGAACCTGTCTACTTCAAACCTTGATTAATGTTGTTAACTGCTATTCTTGCTCTTTCCTCATAGCTGCCAGATGGAATGCTGAAGATTATTCTGCATCACTTAATTGGAATTTATAATTAAAAAATGGTGAATGCTATGGACTATGTTTTGCCCCTTTGATCCCTACAGAGACAAACAAGCTTCTCTAATCAGTAATTCGCCCATGTCCTTTTTCAGAGATTGAGATCATATGCCTGATGTCTGCAGTATATATTATTGCTACATCATTTCCAAAACTAGAGAAAATGGAGAAAAAATCTAGCCATACATGTTTTTTCCCTTCAAAAATGTAATCCTACGTATGAAAATATAACTCTTCATACAGTCTTTGGGGCATATCTCCCACAAACATGCATCAATATACTCTCTATAAAGAAAACTAGAAATGTATGTCAAACTACACATACACCCCCTGTAAAATCAGCTCCAGGACATCTTTTCATAGTTCAGTTAAGGACAATTTTGAGTATTGACTTTCTGCATCATTTTGGAGGACAGCCAAACTGAGTAAAGTCGATTATACCTCTGCTTCTGTTTGTAGCAGCAGTCAGAATGTGTGCGTGTACACACAGGAATGTGTGTGTGTGGACAGAAGCTTGCATAGTGATTTTAAACCAACTGTTTCTACATTCTTCTGTGTAAGCAATAACACTGCAGGCAGAGGTAACATAAGAATAATGTAATATGCACCTGTTGTAAGAAAGCGGACAGTCCAGACCTCTGTTTTTATTTTGAACATGGTGGCATGCCAGAGACTACTTCTAAGAATCTTCTAATACATGTAAATTCTTCAGTAAAAAAAACGAGCCACAATAACTGAAACATCCACATTCAGAAAGAAAGACAGAAATGTGAAAGATACTGTCCTTTGCCTTAAATCCTACAGTAGCAAAAAGGCTGGTAGGCGGTAATCCTGAGGTGCGGTAAATCAACCACGAGTCGCACTATGAAGAGAGTAAAAGACAAAACCAGAACTAGAACCCAAACCTGCCACTGAAGGGAGAACTCCTTCCTGCTCTTTCCTGAGGTGAAATTGTTCAAGGTAACAGGAAGAGTCCAACGTAGTGCTAATGCTTCCAAGCCTGCTTGAAGTTGAAGCACTTGCATAATGTGGCAGCAGGCAAGAATCTCACAATCTAAGTAAGGAAGAAAATTATGTCATTGTAAGCAACCTTGGCCAGACAGGAAATGAAATTCAATTAACTAATAAAAAAGGTCACAGAAACGTTCAGGTCTCTAAGCAGACGGACATTCTGATTGTAAAGAATTAACACGTGTTATACTAACATCTACTCCAATATTTTATACATACTAGACAAAGATTGTCTAACTTATCTGTATATAAGATTTTAGCTTTGATATTTGCATGGAAATACTATATATGGGATTATATTGATTTGCTCATATTTGAATGCAGCAACTCCATCAGCATTTAAATAACCGCTGCTAGCGAAGGAAATATGTTACTTTACAGTGGCCAGGGTGGCAGGCTTGCAACCTGCTGCAAATTCCTACAAAAGTTACAGAATTTCCTGGGAAGTACAGGGAAAATGCCTGGAAAAGTTACAGAACCAGCAACACCCAGAAAATGCTAGAAAATATCTAGAAAGAGAAATTAGATAAAAATAAAAGACCAGCTATTCTAGAAGGAGCTGAAAACGTCTTGGAAAGCTAAGGGGAAATTTCAGAATGGATCCAGATGAAGGAAGTCCTAGAAACCTCTGTGAAAGATTCCGAGAAAACAGTGAATGCCTAAAAAGCTGCTGAGGATATTCCTAGTAAGCTCTGGCAGGGAGACTCCTGGAATGGTTCTACGACAAGGAATAGCAAAGGCTGCTCAATGCAGTGTCCCACTTTAGATTAGAACAGCCATGTTCTAAACAAATCATAGTGCCTCATCAAAGAGCAGATCCTGAGAAAGCAACAGACGGGAAAAGAATGCTACTACTGAAACGTCATTCATTGTATATTGGGTGCATGTTCTTTAAACTAAATATTTTATGCTCTACACAAAAAAAAGGTAGAACATTGCTTTTATATAAAAAAGCAAAACCCCACAAATGAAATTTGGATACATTTTGCAATGTAAATAATGAGCTATTTAACTACCTTATGGTGAGAAACACCTTCCCCTAAGATTCTGTTGTGAAATCGCTTTGTAATACTAGATTTTGAAATTATTGACTTTAAAATACTTCAGAAATATGGCACTGTGGGACATTTTTATTTATGTTAAGCAAGCCCAGGATTTATAAACTGGATTTTGAACCACGTCATATTTCTTACCTCCCTGTCCTGCCCCTCCAATTTGCTTCATACTAATTTTTCTTTTCTATAGCGAGTTTTATTATTCGTGGGAGGGAAGTGCTTCAGAAGAAGCAAAAGCTGAACTGCTCAATGTCATACGGAGCTGGAGGAGTTATAAAAAGGCTGAACAAGGATCCACAACCCCAGAAAAAAAGAGTAGGTAATCGAGTGCGTGCCAGGAGGAAGCCTGGACTCTCTTTGTGTCTTGAGAGCTGAAAAAACAACCATGTATCCATCAGCTCATGAACCTTTCACAGTGACAGCAGACAGCAATGGAAGATCTAATACAAAGCTTTTCCTGAAAAAAATTTGGTCCTGGAAATGGCTTCCTGTGTTGTACAAACCATGAAGAAGAACCTAACTACCTAGCCTGAAGGGAGCAAAGCTCAGCAACGCCGTCCCTATAAGCTTCTATAAAACGCAGTGAAGCACCACACCAAAATGGATTTAACTATACATATTTAGGCTCATAACCAATTATATTGTTCTCACAGTATAGGGAAAAAAAACCACCAAAATCCCCAGAAACTGAAAATGCCAAAATGATCATACTTATAGCTTAGTAATACAGTTTTCAAGGAAAGGTACTCAGCTTTTAACTATAATATTTAGTGTTGATCATACTTATAGCTTAATGATACAGTTTTCAAGGAAAGTATTCAGCTTTTAACTGTAATATTTAGTGTTGTTCAAGTATGATGATTAGATACCTGAGATTCAAGTCTTCATGTGTAATTAGCTTAATCCATAAATTATAATCCATGAAGGTAATAAAAACTGTCATTTTGAAAATCAAACAAGAGAGTCCATAATTTTCTACAGTAACTGTGCTCAGTAACAGAACTGTGCAAAAGTCAAAATGCTGTTCATCGCTACCCATATTAAAACAAATTATTTGACAAAACAAGATGATTTTCATGTTACACTTGCACTTTCCCTGCCATGTTCTTCTGGTAACTGTTAAAGAAAGAGAAACCAGAAATGGAGAATGACTACTGATTCCTCCTTTGGACAGAATTTATACACATAGTTGAGATCCCGGCCAGAAGCAGACTTCTTCTTTGGAACCTGCTATTATTTCAGCATTTTGTATTTTCCTGTGAACCGCTACAGTTGGCATTAAGACTCAGTACTAACCTATACTTAGCAAAAAGAGTGTTTCTTTGTAATTAGGGTGTTTCATTCCAATATAGGCCAGAGCTATGATTGATGTACTTACTTTTTTATTTAATTCAGTGTTTTTCCCTTTAATCTTCTATCCTCATATGTTTTTTATTTCATAGCTTTTAAGATGTGCAAAATACAGTTTTACAAGAAAGAGAATATGGAGTAGGAGGGCTGAAAGTGTCTTTCCTGTGTCCGTCACCTATAGCTTAAATGTAAGTGCTGGAGTTGTTCTTTGAGAATGACAAAATTCAAACAACCTAATTAATACTTTAGTCAAAAAACAGTTTCCTAGGCCATAATTGTGGCATATAAAGAAATTAAGTGTGCCTTCTTGTTCCTCTGGAGATATCTTCAAAACCCGTTTATTTGTGGCACAACACTACTGACTGTAAGTCATTAGACATATGTCAGTGCCTATTAAATTGCAATCTATAATCTTTGTTTTATTATAATACCTTATAAGAACCCCTGAACATGTCATATACTATATTTCTATTTTATAATATGCACATTTTTTAGAGAAGTGTCACTTGGTAACCCATTAAAGCTGTTCATAATTCTGGACAACTATGGATCAATTGTTCTTGAGTTACATAGATCATAGAATCATAGAATCATAGAATGTTAGGGATTGGAAGGGACCTCGAAAGATCATCAAGTCCAATCCCCCTGCCAGAGCAGGAATGCCTAGACTATGCCACACAGGAACGTGTCCAGGCAGGTCTTGAATGTCTCCAGAGAAGGAGACTCCACAACCTCCCTGGGCAGCCTGTTCCAGGGCTCCGTCACCCTCACTGAGAAGAAGTTTCTTCTCGAGTTTAAGCGGAACCTCTTATGTTCCAGTTTCAGCCCATTACCCCTTGTCCTATCAGTGGTTGTCACCGAGAAGAGCCTGGCTCCATCCTCGTGACACTCACCCTTGATATATTTGTAAACATTAATGAGGTCACCCCTCAGCCTCCTCTTCTCCAAACTAAAGAGCCCCAGCTCCTTCAGTCTTTTCTCATAAGGGAGATGCTCCACTCCCTTAATCATTCTAGTTGCCCTGTGCTGGACTCTCTCCAGCACTTCCCTGTCTTTCTTGAACTGAGGGGCCCAGAACTGGACACAGTATTCCAGATGGGGTCTCACCAGGGCAGAGTAGAGGGGAAGGAGAACCTCTCTCGACCTACTAACCACCCCCCTTCTAATACACCCCAGGATGCCATTGGCCTTCCTGGCCACAAGGGCACAGTGCTGGCTCATGGTCATCCTGCTGTCCACCAAGACTCCCAGGTCCCTTTCCCCTACACTGCTCTCTAATAAGTCATTCCCCAACTTCTACTGGAACCTGGGGTTGTTCCTACCCAGATGCAAGACCCTACATTTACCCTTGTTATATTTCATTAAATTTTTCCCCGCCCAACGCTCCAGCCTGTCCAGGTCTCGCTGGATGGCAGCACAGCCTTCTGGTGTGTCAGTTACTCCTCCCAGCTTGGTGTCATCAGCAAACTTGCTGATAGTACTCTCTAGTCCCTCATCCAAGTCATCGATGAATATATTGAATAATACTGGTCCCAGTACCGACCCTTGAGGCACTCCACTGGATACAGGTCTCCAACCAGACTCTGCCCCATTGACCAAAACTCTTTGGCTTCTTCCCCTCAGCCAGTTCTAAATTTCAAATGGACCTATGTAAAAAGTAAAGCTGTATACTGAAATTCACATCCTTTAGTAGGTATGGTTAAACCCCTAGTCTCACTAAAAATCAACAGGTTTTTATTCCCATCTCATGGAGACAGGATTTCACACGTAATAATTCAGTATAACAATGCCTAATGCATTTCACAAAAGGGCATGCAGAAACATTTAAAAGTACTTTGCTGGATTAGGATTAAAGCTCACGCATGATACTGCCTATGTTTAAATTTCAAAGGAAAAGGGTTTAGTGAGAATACTACCTGAACTGTGAGATGTTTAAAGTTGACATGCTCTTCACCTCCAATGCTTTGGATCATCGGTTTCTAAGTTGCTTCCATTTACAAAGATATTTTTATTGTGATCCCAAAAACAGTGTATTTCTGTTAGATATGTGACCTCATTCATAATAGTTGCGATCCAGAATATTATAACCACTGCTTTAGCTAGAAGTCTATGGCTTTTTTAAGTTCTAGAAAAGGCAAAAGAAAGCACTCCTACGGGATATACATGAGGTTCTGAATTTCTAAGACTTTTCCAAAAGAGGTGAGATTCAACAGATTTTTCTCGTGCCTTTTTGCTATTTCTTCAAAATATTTTTTTAATTGCTAAAAAGCATGTCTCACCTGTTTGAACAGAACATCTGGCACATTACCTTGGGGTGCAAGTGATGGAGAATCAGACTGAAACATATGTGGCCATTGATGTGCCACAGCGTTCCGGTTGTACTCAGGGCTCCTTAGGCAGTATTACGAAGACAACACAGCCTTTCTGAGAGCCTCTGAAAACCTACGTGGAGTGAGAAGTTTTAAAAATTATGGTACGAATGTATTTGAGTTAAAACCAAAAAAGTTATTGATAGATCACTGTGCAATTGCTATTGATTTAATTGCCCTGTCCTCAGTACAGTAATATTTCATGTAACTGCAAGAAATATATTTACTTTGCTCATTATAATATGATGTGCACAAATCTTTTATTTAAAATCCCTCAGTAAAGCTTCTGCATAATTAAAGTTCCTAATGCTTAAATACCCTTTCTGCATAATCATACAAGGCAAGCCTAGAATTGGTCTACTTTGCTTTGAGAATTAGAAGAAAACACTACAAGGCAAAACATGATTTTCTAGTAGACTGTAGTATAATGAGTTTCTGTGAGTGAGGCTCCCATTGTCTAAAGTATTTTAAACAATACTGTTTTTATAGAATAACAATAGAACTTCTACTTTTCTTACATTAGTCAGTGGTAGCTTTTAAAGAATAATATATAACATGTACGATATAACTGTATAACGTGCTACTTGTACCTGTGCCACCATAATGTGTTATACTCTATGTTACAGAGAAACAAAGAATCATAGAACATTTTCTCCTGGAAGAGATCGTCAAGATCATTGAGTTCAACCTTTTGCTAGCCTTATCAACAACACGTCCCTCAATGCAACACCTACCTGTCTCTTAAACACTTCCAGGTATGGTGACCTGGGCAGGCTGTTCCAATGGCTGACAAACCTTTCAGTAAAGAAATTCTTCCTAATATCCAACCTGAACCATCCCTGGCACAACTTAGGGGCATTTCCCTTCATCTTCACCACTAGGGAGAAGAGACCAACCCCCATCTTGCTACAACCTCCTGTCAGGTCGTTGCAGAGGGTGATAAGGTCTCCCCTCAGTCTCTTCTTGTCCAGGCTAAACAGCCCCAGATCCCTGAGCCGTTTCTCACATGACACATGCTCCAAATCCTTCACCAGCTTGGTAGCCCTTCTCTGTACCCTCTCCAGCACCTCGATGTTCCTCTTATAGTGAGGAACCCAAAGCTGGACACAGCACTCAAGGTGAGGCCTCACCAAAGCCAAATACAGGGGCATGATCACCTCTCTGCTCCTGCTGACAACACCATTCCTGATCCAGACCAGGATGCCGTTGGCCTTCTTGGCCACCTGGGCACACTGCTGGCTCATGTTCAGCTGGCTGTCCACCAACACCCCCAGGTCCCTCTCTGCCTGGCAGCTCTCCAGCCACTCCTCCCGCAGCCTGTAGAGCTGCTGGGGGTTGTTGGGGCCGAAGTGCAGACTCAGCATTTGGCCTTATTGAAACTCATGTGGTTGGCCTTAGCCCAGAGATCCAGGCTATCTAGATCCCTCTGCAGAGCCTAAGGAGCACTCTATCACCTCATCCAGATCATTGATGAAGATGTTAAACAGGAGTGGCGCCAGTACCGAGCCTTGTGGGACACCACTCGTGACTGGCCGCCAACTGGATTTAACTCCATTGACCATAACTCTTTGAACTCGACCATTCAACCATTTTTTTACCCAGCAAAGCGTATGCCCATCCAAGCCAAGAGCAGTCAATTTCTCTAGGAGAATGCTGTGGGCAACAGTGTCCAATGCCTTACTAAAGGCAAGGTAGACAACATCCACAGCCTTTCCTTCATCAAACAAGAGGGTGACCCTGTCACAGAAGGAGATAGGTTTGTTAAACAGGACCTGCCCTTCATAAACCCTTGCTGACTGGGCCTGATCACCCGGCTGTCCTGCATGTGTTGTGTAATGGAACTCAGGATGATCTGCTCCACCAGCTTTCCTGGCACTGAAGTCAAACTGACAGGCCTGTAATTTCCCAGATCATCCTTCCGTTCCTTCGTATAGATGGATATTATACTCCCCAGTCAGCCAGGAGTGCTGATAAATGATGGACAGTGGCTTGGTGAGCACCCCTGCCGCTTCTCTCAGGACTCTAGGATGTGCCTCATCTGGCCCCATAGATTTTTGGACATTGATGTGGAGTAGCAGGTCCCTGACCATTTGCTCCTGGATTATGGGGCAGACATTCTTCTCCCGGTCCTTGTCTCTTGGCTTGTGGGGCTGGCAACCAACGCTTCAGATTACCATTTCTGTTTATAAAAACTGAATTCTGTGAAAAGTTCAGTATTTGTAAAGCCTCTAATAGAATAAATACAAGGACTAGCTAAAATTGTACTTGGCTACTTGGAGACATGCTTCTTAACACTGGTATGCCTAAAATACACACCTCCTATAAACTGCCAAGAAAATAACTTTGTTACAACACAAGATCCTGAATGCATGTTAAAACACAAATGGAAAACATATGCTTTTTGCCACTTGTGATCAATAGTCCCTCTTACTTTTGGTAAATAACAATTTCCATCTATGGTGGAAAGTGCCATGCTCTAGCTAGAAAGAAAAAGAATGGACACACTTCTGCTATCAATAAAACCCGCTATGTTCTTTCAGTTAGAAAACCTTCAGAAATACACTTCTTTATAAGTAATCTGGCCATTCTGCTATCAAAGTGACAATAATTGGTTGCAATTCTCACAAATAAGTTATAGGGTAATTTCGGAAATTACTCTCATTCGGAAAGTACTCTCATTTAAATAATTTTGATCGCACAGAGTTTTACAACAATTTCCTTGTGCTGCAATAAAAGCTGAGCATTCCAAAAGAGATTAATAATTGAAAAGTTGTGATAATATGTTCTATGAAGCAAGCAACAGCCTGTGATATAAATGTTGACCTCTCAACATTGACTTCAGTGTAGTATTGGTTTTGCAAGGCAAAAGGACAAATTCTGGTCCATGGTTTTCAGTTGCAACAGTTTCTTTCCTTGGCAATTGTTTAGTCCTCATTGTCTTCTAATGTTAAAGAGAATTTGGAAGAAAATATGGTTCTGGGTTGAGGGTGGTCAGATACCTCAAAGGGATCTCAGACAAAGGACAGGAAGAATGTGTAAATACACTTTGAAGTTAACACAATTAGAAGTTGGCTAATTCTTTCTGGTCAGATTGCTGTCATTTGCAGTAAAACATAAGTCTATCGCTGTAAAATAACAGGAAAGCAAGACCTGTGGTTGAGACCAGTCAATTAGAGTTATGTCTGCCTCTGTGGGGTGCTTGCATAAAAGGCTGAGCCATTTTCACAGATAATCCATTTATAAATTACTGTACTAAAATGCCCATCTTGACAGCAGCTCAGTAGCATTCTTTCACATGTTCCAGTCGTATCCAGGCAACAGAAACACACCAGTCTGATAAAAGCAGAGGTGGGGATGCAAGGGTAGGGGTTCTGGCACTTTTTCAGTGACTAGGGTGGGAAGGGCAAAGAGCTAAAGATGAGTATTGATTAACATTGATTCTATTATCATATTAAAATAGTTTACTTGCTTGTTTGAGATACTGAACATAATCCAACTAATGTACAAATATAGACAAAGTATTTCTGGTGAATAGGTAACTGTAAAATTATATCTTTGTGCTATATGTGTTAAGATTTTTTTTTCCTTCCTTCTGCTCATTCTTTCTGCTACTTTATATTTCCATTAAATATTGACTTTACAGTAAGTTCAGCCCAAGACTGCAGGACCATAAGGCAAAAATTTAGGTACACACTATCCAGCTGTTAGCAAAGGTATATTGGTTTCCTACACCATATGGGATACTAATTTTAAACAGTTTAGAACAAGCACAATAGTATTTTTTCAAACCCAATTAAGTGGAAAGTGATGAAAAGTACATCCTTCCATGAAGGGAAAGCTTTCGTAACTCCTCTATTTTATCACAGAGACAGTTCAGAATCAAGGAAAACTTGATTTGATACCCATAGATCCTTTTGAAAATTACAGTATCATGCTTGACTGTCATACGACATAGTACAGAAATCCCAGTTCCAGTTATAAAAACAAACACATTGGCAGTGTTACACACCAGCAAATAAAATACCCCCATTTAAACCATTTTATCCATGTAATTTAGATCCCAGTTTTATTTAGTTCAGTAAGTTGTCAGAATGGTTCTTCGGGATGGAAACAATTTTTCTAATTTTGAGAAAGAACTTGTATGCAAAAAAATCCAGAGCAAAGTACTTGCAATAGGAAACAGGCTAAAAATAGTGTAAATGTTGTTTCAGATTGCTATTGAATGGCATTCTTTCATATAAAATATAAAAATATAAATAATAACCTGAAAGTAAGAGAAAGCACCTGTATGATGGAACTTGCCTGCATCATTCTGAAAACAAAATAAGAAAAGTATCCCCATTGCAATACTATATCACATTGAGAACTGATTGGGAATGTTGTCTACCATGACATATAAAGGCTAATGGATGTGAAATGAGAGGAGCCTTCAAAAAGCACCATACCTCAGCAGAGTCTCAGCTCAGCAGGGAACAAGCTCCAGATCTCTTCAACTTTTGGTCATTCACTCTCCAGACATACATCTCTGCTAAAATGTTGAAAAGGCATGTAGGTCTTATTGCATTGAGCATATTAAAACATCAGGTGGATTAGGAAGCAATTTCTGTAACCTGACGGTGGCATCAGATTCTAATAGTGTTCTGGCTGTCTGAGATGGGAGTGAATGACAGAAAAAAAAATTTGGGATCATATCATGCCTGTGCCTACAGAAAACAAACTGGAGGGTTAAGATTTAGTTGGTAAAATTAAGCCAGCTAATCAAAAAATGCTGAAAGAGCATAAGTACGAAAAAGGCCGTTGATAGTGTAGGAAGTGTGCTGCTTCATTTCTTATGTCTACAAAACTCTTAGCTGTGCATCCCTTGAACTTTTATGAGAAAAGTACAACCTAATTAACTGTGTTCTCATGTAGCCATCGTACTTTGAGCAGAGCACAGCTGACTCAAGCCAGCAGTTCAAGCCCAAAGCAAGGGGTTTATAAATGAAAGGCTGCACACAAAATACAAGGAAGCTTGGAGAAAAAAACAGAGAAGAAAAACAGTGGCATGAATTACTCCCGTTATAAACATGTTGAAATTATCTGCAGAAAAGAAAGAATTGACAAAAAGAATGGGACTTGCTCCAGGTTTGTTTTCTCAACAGTTTAACTACTGGAGCAAACAAGGAATTGTGGTATTTGCGTTAAGAGATCACGCAAGGCAGCAAGTTGCTGAAAGTTGTGGTGATTTATGAAGCGTGTCTTTGCCCTCCCATTTTCCTTTCAGAAAAATGTCAAGGCTGGAAGAATTTCTTAAACATAGGTGCCCACTGGCATTTCAAATGCCCTGAGGTATTCTGCCTAGCATCGTGCCGGCGGTCCGAAATGGCATGGGTCTCCTCTAAGGTCTGCATCATACCTACCAGATCCTTGCCAATGTTCTGGATGCTATAGGACATCCAACATGGCACTAGACACCTATGATCAGGCACCACATTGATCCCTCAATGTCTCATGGGTTTCTGTCATGAAAATTCTCACATTTATTAGACTTAATATATGCAACATGAAAGTTCAAACAGCACTGGACATCTTGGACAACAAATAATGTAAAGAACAAGAAATATAAAACGGAGCTTCAAAGGAACTTCTAGAACAAGTCTTTCAGAAATCTAAATATATTGTTACGTATCCTTCAAATATCCACTGAAGAAATAAAACACTAAAAAATGGAATTATTTGTGGGTAATTTCTGAATAGAAGCAAAGTTAATTCCAGCAATATAGTCCACGAAAATAGTGCAAAAGTCTCAGTTAAAATATCAGATAGATGTTAGATAACACTATATATTTGGCCTGTTTTTCATGAAGTGGCACAAAGTATGAATTAGTTTCATTCCTTTCTACTCTTGTCAAGCTATTTACTTAGTTTTTTAAAGCAATCAAATAACCATCATTAGTCATATGAGCTGAGTATATAATTATGTACAATCAGGTTTTAAACAGCAAAATATGATCATATCAAAAAAAGGTTGCTTAACTACCAGTTTTGTGAGTCACAATTTGAATATGCTATGATTGATATTCCAGCAATACACGTCCTCTTACATTTTGGAAGACACTATTTCCCTTGTGAGTCTCACAAAAGCAGAAAAAAAGGCTAGGAAATTTTTATTTAAAATTTTCCATTACAAAAATCAACATCTAAAATTTATTTGCCCACATTCCTACTTTCAGTTCAATGTCAAAATCTGTTCCAAGTGTTTCCAATTTACAAGCTTTTTTGATGTTAATAGAAGAAATGCAAGAGTTTTACTGTGGATTTTTGTTGCCTTTTTTTTTTATTTAACAGCTGACCTTTATTCACTGAACCTTCTCCCAAACAGAGCTCTAAACTATTCCTATTGTTCCTTTAAAAATAATATTAACATCCTTTTTCTTCTTCAGTAAGACTCTTTATTACATGCAAAAGATAACATTTCTAATATTTTCTTGTTGCCATAGCAGTTAAAGAGAAGGTCCTAAAAAGCTTGAGCTGGTGCTAGCTGTTTTTTTTTACCTGGGTAAGATGACCAGTAATGGAGATGCAAATGCCAGCTCCTCACTCCACACCAAGGAAGGGAAGATATCAGAGGAATGTAACATGCCAGGAATGATGGATATTTCATCATGGTCTGTGACAGGCAGATAAAATCAATGCCTTCTGCTTTTACCCCTAATATGAAAGCATCCCCACACAGGGCTGTGAGCACATCACAAGTCTGTCAAGGAGTAATAAAGCTCAGAGAGAAGGGATGTGAGAGAGGTGTTGCTGTGGTACCTCTTCAGGGGCAGTGCTTAGTTTGTTAGCAGAATTTGGCTAAGCACCACTTGGTCTTTATTTCCATTTACCAGTCTTCTATTTTTCCAGAACTACTATTTACTTTCTCAAAATCTGGGGTAAAACTCTCTTCTTTAACATGAACTCAAGTAAGCCCAGAAGAACTGAAAAATTATTGGAAAAACAGGAGCAAACTCCCCCCAAACTTAAAGAACTTTAAATATTTTGCAATTTTGTTACGTCAAGAATTGCTACATAGTCTTGCCATATATGCGCATATGGAATGAATACGAAGCATGATCTCCTAACCTAGACTAACATCTCACTCTATTTACTGTTAAACAAAATACCCTATTTTGGCTGTGCTGGTCTAACACACGTTCTGTGAGGGTAGGGTGGGAGTGGGGAAGAAAAAGAGAAACATCCTGACTGTTTAAAAACACCACACATGAAACAAGTTTTGTGTCTGACTTTGGTACAGCTTTTTATTTATAATCCCAGCTAGCAATAGCACTGTCCTGAGCCAGTGCATCACTAAGACACTCAGCATTCCCCACCATTTAGCCTAGTTGATGTAGGAGACCGACACCTCTTTTTCAGGAGCACATGCCTGTAGATCTGGCTCAGGTCCACAACAGGATTCCATTTCAGCACAAATCCTTTTAATCTCTTGGGAGCAGAAGCTGCCACGCTAGACAGCTGACATATTTCAGAGCATTGATATCATTATTTGGACATATTTATCGGTGTCTGACTAAGATAATATTTGAAATATGTTGCATATAGCCAAGAAGTTTCCTTTCCACAATGCCTCACATACTTCACATAAAGTAATTTAGACACAACAGATTGTGAGAACTGGTCAGTCTTGAGCTTACATGTCTAGATATAAAAGGTCATAGCTCATTGATTAGGTGTTTAATTAACTACTACTGACTCATGTCATTTTGGGAATCTGACATCAAATACACACCACAAACTTCTGAATCTTAAAGAAACAGAATCACCTCTCACATTTTGGAAGCATTAACTACCGGTAATAGGGAGGGTTATACAGTTCTAGGAGATGTGTGTGCAAGAAAAAGCTGAAGTGGCAGTAATTAGCCTATTAAATATTTCACATACGATGTATTTCCCTTAGTTTAAGCACCTGAAATCACTTTTGATCTAAGCTGAACAAAAAAAGTAAGAAGTAAAATGTCAAGCTATTATGTTAACATTTTCCAATTTCAGGTCTTTATCAGCTTTCTGAGACAATGGCCAAAGCAGGCTTTCATGTCTGAACATGGCTAGTAGGATACAGTTGGTACAGCACAACTGTCAGACATTTGGATCATTCTTTACCAAGCATAGAGGAAAATGTCAGCTGAGATGTTCACACAGAACTTGACATTTGGGGAAGTGAATATAACCTTCAGATCTGGTTTTCCTTTTATATGCAGCAGAAAAATATAGAAGTAATGGAGACAGGAAAAGCAGAGTTTGAAATGATCATAGCACAACATATTCTCATTAGTTCAGATCCTGCCTACAGAGTCCAAACTAAGTACTTGTAGCAGAAGCTGTATGTCACCTTAGAGAAAGAATTACAAAAAATTTAAGTAGAGAGCAACATGGTGTACTTTTCAACTGCAGCCTACTGAGGTTGTGATCTCTAAATAGGTTCTAGCAGTAAGTGGTGTACCTACATCTCTTACCACAAGTGTAGGACATGCAAAACACGAAGGACTCACATCTCTATCTGTATGATAGAAGAACTCCAGCACTTTCCAAAGTGGAGCTGCTTCCCCATTACAGTGCAGAAACATGTGCCCATGAGTCTGTAAGTAATGTCTGTAAGTCGGTAAGCGTAGCATTATCATCTGTAAAGTACCCTCAAAACTATATCATAACGGAAGGGGTAAATACTATTGAAGGCTGGTAAATATTCACCATTACAATTCTCCAGGTCTGAAGCAACCTGTATCGCCCCCTAAGCTTTGCTGTCTCCAACAATTCAGCAGAGGTAAAAAGTGAAGGGAAAAAAAAAGGAGGGAGTGCTATTACCAGCAATGACTCTGGCTAGTGTTTTGGAAGAGTACTATTTAACAAAAACCAGAAATTACTCACTTACAGTCCTCATTGTTTTTTTCATATGTTGCTCTGGCACTGTTTCCTTCTGACTTGCCATATTTTTGTCTCTTTGTATTATGCACTTGAATAATTTCCTCGAAACAGAAAAAAGAAAGAATGTCAAAGCTTTCATTTCAGGAATATCTAAATGAAACATTAACGGTAATACATTCAGGTGCCTTTCCTACTTCCAGTATCAGGAGGAGAAATCAAAAAAATTTATTTTCATTTGCTTGTTTTCTGTTTAGCTCACAAACTTTGAATATTAGACCTTGTATTCCTGTCTCTAAAGTACTAAAACTATGTATGCAGATGACTTAATGCAATCTTCCAAATTCTACTTAGTTATCCTGAGAATGATAAATGTAGAAATTACGTCCTTCATTTGGGTTATATTTTGCTTCAGTTTTTCTCGATTAAGAGCTTTAAATAGAATTCGCACTTCTTTTCCTCTCTTTCCAACTTTTTATTGTCCCTCACTCCTTAAGTAATATTGCTTTAAGTAAAGTCACATACTTAATAAGAAAGGACGCTTTCAGTGCATATCAGTAAAGAGAAATATAGAGCTACCTATAAAGTAAGAGCAGCTGTTGCACTAAGTGCAAGGGACAATATTGGGAATATTAGAAGGTGCTTAGGTAATAAGTGACCCTATACATTATGTATATGTATAGTGGGAATCAAATTAAGTTTACATCTGACATCCAGGGCTAAGCACAAAAGGTGCCAAGGATCATACTACGAATAAACTTCAGGTGCTCTGAGCATCCACTGTGCTTGAGGCAGCATCATCCAAAACCAATGTACTTCCAGCAATGTGATTTTCACTCTTCTAGAGAGAGAACATTAAGAGAACAATATTATGTGGTTTCATGAACATTATCTCAAGACTGACAAAAAAAGTTATCTAAGAAGTTTTCAGTAAAAGCTACCTGAGGACTAAGATCATAGGAGACAACATTCTGTAAAATTAAATCCTTATAAAGAGTTAGAGATGAGGTGTGAAGTCATTTGGCATATTCTCATTTTCTGTTCTATGTGCCAGAGAACACACAACAAAGAAGTTTGGATGAGCTTCAAATACAGGTTTAATTACGTTCACAGTAGAATAAAGATACTAAAATATATTCAAAGATTATTAAGAAAAGAACATATAAGCAGATACCAGTTTTAGCTACAAACCATGAATTTCGGTTGTAAAAGGCAGAAAAGCAAAAATTTTCTCTCATAAATAATAAAATGCAATTCCAAACTTTTATAAAATACTAAGCTTACAGCAAATTTAAGCTTGTTCTGGAAGACCTACTTAGTTCTCTAGTCACTAGAGGTCACTATTACAGTTTTGAATCTTTAAAGTCTCCTGCCTCTTATTATTTTCCTCAGTATAATCTAAATCTGAAAACTTCCCTCCATGAAATGCATTCATATTTGAATAATGGCACTTGAAATACACACATATCTTCTTCAGAAAATATAAGTCCAGAAGTACTAGACAAGTTCTGTTTAGGAGACAATTTTAAAATACTGAATTCATTGTGATTCTACCAACGATAGATTTATTCTAATACC
This sequence comes from Trogon surrucura, assembly GCA_020746105.1. Taxonomy (NCBI): domain Eukaryota; kingdom Metazoa; phylum Chordata; class Aves; order Trogoniformes; family Trogonidae; genus Trogon; species Trogon surrucura. The sequence goes on from CM036629.1 coordinate 14,980,926, forward strand.
TCAACCAATAAGCATATTGAGATGAGCTGCCCTCAAGACAGCAAAGATGATCTTGACATTACAGCACACTCATTCCAGCCGTAACTCATCAGAAAAAAAAAAATCAGGTAAAATGGTTGGTTCCTGAAATACTCAGGTACTGACTCATCAGGACTCCTTAACACAAACGGAATGAGACATCATGACAGATATTTGGGGAAGAAAAAACAAAACCCCACCTGGTGAAAAGGCTTTTTAGATGTTGGCTGAACCTTGCTTAGTGCCTGCTGCCACTGTGACCTACAGTAATTTTGGAGGGTACTTGCTGCAGAGCAATCACTGCTGCTACCCCCACACCACATTTCTGGCACAGAACTCACCTCTTTGTTCTGTTTCCATTTCCAGCAGAGTGTTGGTAAGGGCAAAGACTAAACACAAACACAAAAACCTTTTAAATTATTTTCATTTTAGAGATGGAAACACAATAAGATATAAAGATAATGGATCTGATCAAAATGTCAGGTACATCAGGTTTCTCTCAGGGACTCTAGGCTGATCATTAGATGACCGGCTAATTTATGGATCATCAACCACTGGGGAGCAGTGTCTGAGAGCAACCACACTTGGGCTCCAAAGGTCAAGGAAGAACTACATTAGCACCACCGCACCAGAAAATAACACACAAAACAAGGAAATTGGGCCCCACAATTTAAGAAGGATGTTAATGTCTTTAAATGTATCTAGAGGAAACCAGCAAAGCTGATCAAAGGACTGGAATGAATGTCCTATGAGGAGCAGCTGAGGACTTTCGGCTTGTCTAGTTCGGAGAAAAGGAGGCTGAGGGGTGATCTCACGCTCTGTACATCTTCCTGAGGAGGGGAAGTAGAGAGGGAGGCACCCTGTTATCCAGTGATAAGACACGTGGAAATGGTTCCAAGCTGCGCCAGGGAAGGTTTAGACTGGACATTAGGAAGCATTCCTTGACTGAGAGGATGGTCACACAACGGAACAGGCTTCCTAGAGAGCTGGACAATGCTTCAAACCTGTCAGCATTTAAAAGGCATTTGGACAATGCCCTTAAAAGCATACTTGAACTTGGTCAGCCCTGAAATGGTCAGGCAGTTGGACTGGATGACTACTGTAGCTCCCATTCAACTGAAATAGTCTATTCTATTCTGCTCTCTTGAAAGTGAGAGGTGGAGGTGTCACAATAAAAGAGCATCTATATTCAAGCAACAGGTGAGCCAAGACTCAAGTCAAAATAAAATTGTCTGTATACAAAGAACATTGAGACTGTATATGGGCTTGGGGTTGGAGTTATGATTCGGAGTTCCAAAACAGAAATGAAGTTTCGGGAGTGATTATGACCACTGAGCAAATTCCCTGCCTAGGAAGGGCAGATCATCAGTAGTTAAAGTACTAACAATGTCTAAGCTGCAAGTTCCATAATTACTGCCAGCTGCATTGTTTGAAGCCAAAGATGTCATGTGGGCAGATTTTGAGGGTGGCAGAGAAAGCTGCAGGTGCTCTCTACAAATGTAAAATTCCCTGAGACAATTTAAAGAAGAAAAAGTACTCTCTCACCTTCAAGGTCTTTCTGGCTGGGTTGCTTCCTGGAATAAATTTACTTTGTTTATGTAGGATTATGGACCTCTAGGAACCAGAAGGTATGAATATGGTTTCATCTACTGACAGTATTTGTTGGATTTCTAACCTTCCCTTTCAGCACGAACTTCACCTTGATTTTCCTACCAGGAAAAGCAAACAATCTCCCAAAGAAACAAAAGCAAAAAAAATCACACAACTAACATCACAGGCACTCTTTGTGCATCTTCCACGCCTTTCATGAGACAGTGTCAGGGAACTGTATACTTAACTATGAATCACAGCTATCCCAAACTGGTGTATTCATTCAGTTGGCGACTCAATGCCATGACACAAGATGATCCCAGACCTCTTGGCATCCTGCCTCCACTTCCATACCATCAGTCCTTTCCTCCCAGAGCACTGCATTTCTTGTCATTATTTCCCCATTTAATCTTAGAATAAAAATATAAAGACTATTAAAATTACAACAGTTTGTGTTGTTGAAAAATTAATTCCTGCCCAGTTCTTTGTTACGTCTCTAAACAATAAGGAGTGAACTTTGTGAACAAGCCCTTTCAAGGGAGACCAAAGAAAAAAATTCAGCCAGATGTGCTCAGTTTGCACAACAACTGATTTATGTGCTTATACACTCAAACAACAAATGCTTAAAGATCATAAATCTAAGAATGAATTCCACTTTCACAATAGTGGAAAATGAGTCTCTCCTTACAAAGAAGAGACACAGCCTGAATACATGCTGTTAAAAGATATGAATGGATATCTCACCCATTCATAAATTCTTTGTGCAGTAAACCCAGTAAAGATGGAAATTTAGAGACAGAACGTATTCACAGATGAAGAGTAGGGAGACAAAACATGCAGAAAACCTAAAAATATTCTGTCACAAAAACCTCCTGATTGCAGAAAATCTAATCCCATAATCAGAGATTTGCAATCCTCATGACTGGCATAAAAACGTTACATTTCTATTGAAAACCAGAGTCTGTAGCAAAGCATTCTTTGTATACAAAATTTTCAACAACTATAATTGTATATGCATTCAACAAATGTTAATGCAATTCTAGAAAAATTAAAGCTAGACAGTGTGGTGAACATAAAGGTCAATCAGGGTTACATTAAAAACATCCTGTTTCATCTTCATCCATTCAGCATCCAGGGGAGAGGAATCATGCTTTGAAAGGAACAGAGAAAGCATGGGGGACAATCATTTCTTCTTCCCCTGGAAAGAGCTAGTAGCAAGAAAAAGCTTGTTTAATGGTTTTATTTGCAGAAAAATGAAAGTGAGAGAACAGCTGTGCTAAAATACTGTTTGTCCTTGTTATTAAATAAAAGCATAAGCATTATACATGACAGATGTGGAGAGAAAATAATCAAAGTTAGGTCTTGCTCAAGCCTTTGCTCATTTCCAAATAATTTTCCTGTTTTGAGTCTTTTCATTTTAGGCTTCTGCTCTTAACAGAACCATAATTTCTCTCACAATACATTGATTTTTTTTCATTTCAACAAATTCAAGGCTGACACTGCTTTAACACTGATTGTTCCCTGTAGTAACATCTCTGGCTCCTAGTTAATCCTTGCTCTAAAAGACAGAAGAATAAGTTCATCCATCATGTTTTATCTATTTTTACTGTTCTTGTGTTTGAATAAGGTTACCTTGCTTCAATATTTTTGCTAATTATAGGGTTGCAATTATGGTGACAGTAGTTGCACAAACAGACACATCAGGATCAATAGTCAATCTCATCTGGAGAAGCTTTTTTCTTTTGTACCATATCAGATAAAAGAGAATATCCATGGTTACTGCTATTAATATTTATACCACTCTCCAAAAGGAAACAAATATACTAGACAGCAGACCTGGACATTGATTTCTTTTGTACAGATTACTGTGCAGCATTAAGAAAATGGCACCTTAAGGTGGAACTGAGAATAGTTTTTGATGTTACCTAAAGCCCAGAGAGCTGTGAAGGGACAACTGAGTAGAGCTGGTTTGTCCAGATGCAGAACATGCAATACCAGGTGTTAAAGAGGCTTCTTTCAGTCTTCTGCCTCTAAGGCAATGGAAAATCCTGGAGGGAGTGCTGCAAGGGCACAGGGGTCTGGGGACATTAGATGGCAAATGCCCAACCCATTAAATTCACAGGTTTTCCTCCCTAGTATGCTCTGAATCTTGCTTCAAGACAGTGAGAAAATTTGCTTTTTCCTGTTAATTTGGGCTGAAGTGCAAGCTGAGACCCACACTCACAGATATACAGCACAGATGAGCCTGAGTGACTGTACAAGAGAGGGGAAGAAAGAATGCAAAATTTAAGTATGTGCTCAGCTTCATCTGCTTCCTTCTGGTTCTGTGCAGGTTCTTACACTGAGGACAGAAGGGTCCATTCTCCCCAAACTTTGCTAAAGGTCATCCCAGTGAATTCCTGCCCCAAGTTACTCTCATCTCACACCCTGCAGAGATGGTAACATCAGGCACACACCAGCACAAAGACTGGCCTCACAGCACACAAAGGTGTGTATAGCACCTGCCCGCTGAGATACCCAGCAAGCTTAGAGCTGCCACCAGTTAGATCTTCTAGAAGGAGGACTTTATACATTTGCCTTTCTCAAGTCACACTGAAAATCTGCAAAGGCTTTTTTGGCCCAATATCAATACTTCTAGAAGAATGGCATAGCTGAAGACCAGCAGAAGTTTATATAAATGACCTGAAGTCAAAGTTGTTGCTGCACCTTGGGCATTAGACAGTGCTATAAAACAGGTGAGGTTTGAAAAAGGGACTGAAAACCAAACTTTTCCATGAAAGACAAAAGGTTAATTCAGCTCTAGGTGTGATTGACTTATTTTTTTTAATATGAAACATGTGGGAATACTTTGCCCCAGTGGGTTGCTAGAGAACTGCACTGGACGGATGGCACCAGACAGATGAAATTGTGTATGCTTGCCTCGCTGCCCTCCTACCAAGATTTACCTATGACAAGAACAGGCCACTCAGCTTTTGAAAACAGTCCTTTCAATGCGTGGATCTTAGCAATGAACACATAGGATAGATATGTATTTAGGTCAAGAAAAGTATCAACGAGCACGAATACTTGTACTGGAAATCCTTATGGTAATTATTTATACATCCTTTAACACAACCTCCTACAATTGCAAAGTGTGTTCTACGGTGGTAATTGCAATAACATCACTGATGCTACTCCTTTCCTTGGAAGGACTGCAGAATAGGCAGTTCTGGTTTAAGCAACGTACAGATCAGCAATTAACAGCATTACCCTGGAAATTTCCACTTCTGTAGGAGCTGCGTCATCAGTTAGATTTTGATGATGACGCACGCAGGCAGAACATCTATCACAAGCTCAGATGGCAAATGCAGACAGCCCAGGCAAAAACAGCTTACTTAATTCACAAATACATATCAAGCCTAGAATATAAATAAATCATTCACACCAGATACCTGCCTCATTCCTTCCCCCCTCAAATCTCATCCTGCATCAATAAAAGCCTCATTCTCAGTAAGAATTGATTCTTCCTCCAAGAACTGATTCTAATAAGAGAGATTAAGGTGGAGAAAAAAGTCTGCGTAGTCACCACTGCCTCTCTCCAGTGACTACTGAGTTAGCAGACTAGCAATACATTTCAGCCTTTCTGGGGAAAATCAAATCTCACCTGAACATGGAGAAATACTTGTAGAACTATGAGTAACAGGGCCATCTCACGTCTCCTGACATAAGAGTATTAAGTTAGGGCGGAATAAAAATGAGGGAGACATGATAAAGGAAGCGGCAGGAAAGGAGACAAGAACAGCAAAAAAGAGCCGCTGTTAGAAGACAAACTAGAAGTTGTTGACAGATGGGAGATTTGTTTCTGTTGTTGAGGTGAGGAATAACAGAATGGTAGGAGACGAACGGGAGATGTAGTCTGCAAGAAAACCTAACTGCCGACACTGACTGCTCTCCAGGAATGTAGCCGTAGGGAGTATCACCAGTCCCAACAACTCTAATGCTGAAAAAGGCTAAACAAATAAATAAAATCAGGCTTCAGGGAGATTATTCTATGTTCTTATAATAAAAAGATGGGGAATCACCAAAAAAAAAATTCGCATCATGGCATCTTATAAATCCGACAACATATAACAATGCTGTTTGCAGATTTTGAAGAGATGAGCACTTCCATTTAAGGATGATTTTTAGTTATAGGGCGGATAATGCTCTCTAGTACAAGCAATGGGGTAATGAGAATATTTGGTTTCTTTCTCATCTTTGTAACTGACATCTCAAACTTTAAGCTGCCAGTTCATTAATTAGTCTAGCCTGTACTTTTAGCTAGTCTATTTATACCATAATTTCTTTTATGTTTTCTAATGCATGCTGCATGGAAATTTACAGCAAATTTGGGCTCACCTGCACCAACTATTGCCACTAGCCCCTTAAAATTGAAATTTGGGCAACTTTCAAATATGGGGGCAAGAGGTCAGGAAGCTTTTTATGAGTGCTTCAGAAAAAATCATGGATTTTTTTCTCACTGAGAGAGTACACAGATATTTATTCGATCTGCTCCTCTGATCACTGAAAACTGTTTTGTAGACCTTCAGAAGGTGCTTATTCCTACCAAAAAGGGCAAGTAAAGAAGTGAACTCCCAAATTTAAAGTTTAAAAAGATTGATGCATGTGTTCAAGTCTCCATCTCCTTCCCAGTTACTGTTTTTATTTGTTATTAAATACTATCTACAGCTTTTTTTATTCCAAATGTATTACATTAGGAAAACAATATACGAACTATATATCTCCATTAATCACAAATCAAAACCTTCAAGCCCTATTTCAATATGTGTACTAATTTCAGTTGAGCTTCATTAAATTTTGAACTCAGTAATTCATTTGCTTACATGGAATTCCTAAAACAATCATCTGATTTGTTATAAATAGCTCAGGTATATTTTCAAATACTAGCATTCATTTCTAAAACCTGTGTTATTTTTGGATAAGGATAGGGTAGGATTGGCTTGTGTGGCTCTCAAAAACTGTCTGTAAATTTCTCGGATCAAAGTTTTTCACAGTGATAAATGCTCTTACCACATGTATCATCCATTTTGAAAAGTGCTCAGCTCTTTCCAAGAAGAAAGATGTGTTTTGACTTGGACTAGCAAAAATAGTGAACCGAAAGTCACTTGCTACATTGGCAAAACATTGTTTACATTAAATTAACTGTAATGACTTTAGTCTATCACACTTAAGTTGGTACCGTACGGGTACTTCTAAATAATTCTCTTTTTGTTTGCATGAGAGCTAGAGAAAATTAATCCTAATTATTTTAAATGAGAGTGTGCTGACTGTTTAATGTGCTGGTACTTCAGCAAAACACCTACTCAACATATTGCACATGAAAAAAGGTACCACTCTTTTTTGGGGCCAGTGCTGTAGTGTTTGGAGGGAGAGACAGATAACTGTGCAGGGGTGCCAAACATCAAACTTCTCTACATTTAGAAGGTGTAGAAAAGGGATCAAATGAGTAGCTGTACCTGATGTGTAGCATTAATTTCTTTATTTTGGGCAATTTTCTACATTGTATGGAAAATGTCACCAGTCATCAGTTTCTGACATACAGAGGATTGTAGAAAAACCTGACTGAGATCACATCTATACCTCAGTTAATGTATTCATGAGTTTGTTTAGAAAATATTTTTATTACTTCACAACATGATACATGGTCTTCCTATCAAAAGCAGCTCTCTAAGTTGTCAGCAAAAAGACTAACTTATCCTAATAATTACTAGTTTTTGCACAACTTTTTAAGCTCTTCATATAGCAATAGCAGCAAAGTAACTAGAAATGGATGACAAACTGTGATGTTCTACCATTGCCCTCTAGATGCAAAACAACTGACATTGACATGGAAACAGCAAATGCATTCTGAGTGAGAAACATGAAGGGGGTTGCCTGTACAGTGCTATCGTGACCCATTCCAGGGTAGCTCTGATTTTATTAGGAAACACTGCCTACATGTACAGAGATAACAAAACCACATTCTTCACATATCAGATCTTCACATGCATTTTCAAATCATATTAATGATGGTACATAATACCTTGAAAGTGCTGATAAATTTGTCCTGCTGCTTACCTGATATTGCTTCCCAGGGCACTCTTAAGAATGACAAATCTCATGTCTCGAATCTGCTTCCACCATTAAGAAAGCTGATTTGCTTTACGTTTTGCAAGTGCCAAGGTTGAGACTGACTGGCTTTTAATTGACTACGCTGCTTCTCTTTCAAGTGATCCTAAATGAGTTTCTCCCTCCTTAGAAAAGATGATGCAATTAAAGGAAACAGGAATTTATGCATATGAAGGTCTTGTCGTGTATGACTTGCCTTAAACACATTCTTATGAACGTCATTACATGTACTGCAGCATTCGCATTCTTCTTCTTCAACTCTGACATACAATTAATTCCCTTTCTATAAGCTATAATTTACTCTTAGTAACACCAGTAACCATTACATCTTTCCACTGACATTTTCATATACTTTGTAGATTGACTGGAACAGCAATCATGTGCAAAGTAATAATCCCATATGGGAAGTGAAACACAGCCAGGTGGATTGCTTTCTAACTCAGCCATGTTTCCTTGCTGATAGGTTCTATTGTGCCTGACAACAGGCACTTTAAAACAACCGTTCTTGCTTTTAATTGCAATTGAACTGTCCTGAATACAGTCACTAATTGCAGAAAGAAAGCAAATTCACAGAAGTTTGCTTAGATTAATGCTTATGAAGTGGTATAAATATAGAAAAACAGGTGGTATTTTTGCTTTGACTTAGAAAAGATCCAGAATCAAAAATTACGCAACAGCTTCCTTGAAATTAATTTTAAAAATTAATATATTTCTCCATCTATGAGGGCGAAGAATATTCACTTGAATGTAAAGAAATGGACCTTCTCTGACAAACTGCTGAGCAGTTTTCTCCTATGAACTCACAAAATCCCTGGAACTGAGTTCCTCAAGTTTTTTAGGCAAAAAACAAGCCATTACAAGATTAATAAAACCTGATCTATTCTCACAGATGATTGTGTTGGGATAACTCAGATGAGTTATTTAAAAGCCTTTTGGAACTTGGGAAAGCAGGGACACTGCAGAAATACTCTGTACATCCACATGATTATGACACATCTCAAGAAGACTTTCTGTGTACATGTATGTACACAGAAAGAGTGCATCAGTAAAAGTACACTGCTAGGAAATGCAGAGAAACACATGGACATTAATTAAATGCTTTAAGATTGTTAGATTAAAAGCAATAAACCAAACCATAAACTTTACCGCTAGCACTGCACCTCCATGGATAGCTAGCTGAAATCAAAGCACATTTTAGCAACTATTTCCTTACACTTCAACAATTCCCACCCAGAAAAATCCATCCTGAAACATTAAAAAATAACATTTCTTCCCTAAATGACTATATATGCACCAGAAAACCTTTTCCTGACTGCTTTCAAGTTCAAACTTCTGCTTTTGTTTTTGTTAGGAAACGTAATTTGCTTTGACCTTCTTCTGGTAAAACACTAGAGCTCAAGCTATGTCACCTGAAATCTTTCAACTGTGCAATGGCCTCTAGGCAATAAGAGAATTAAAACCTCTTCACTGTCACAGAAAATACATTTTGATGAAACAAATAACACAAAAGGAAAAACATAACAGAATCCACTCTGTTCAGGACAGATACAAAGATGTAGACTTGAACATTGGGCTCTACATAGAATTAAAGTTGAACGTTATAAATACAACCGCAGGCAGGAAGAAAAGCAAGACAGAGAGATTAGGCCACCCAAAAAGTCCTAAACCAAATAACACTTTCTGGAAAGTTTCTCCACTGATAACAGTTTAAAATTCTCTATTTAAGTATCATTCAAGTTGTAAAAATGCTATGAAATCATTTCATATGAAAAGTAGCAATGTCTCGGTATTTCTGAAACAGTTTCCTATATGGCAGTTCATAAAATAATCCACAGTAATTTCAAGCAACTTTTGCATTATTTAAACATTGATGAAGTCCTAATTTCCCACTATTTTCGCACAATATTACTAAACGCAAAGCCTTGCCATGCAGACCTGCATTTATTTCATGCAGATGTAACCACTAAATACAACAACTCTGTGTAAGAACCCTGAACCCTTAGGCACAAGGAGCTGCTTTTTACTCCTTTGCAACAATTTAACACAAAGCAAGTCTGAGATAGAAAAAAAACCCCAACAAAATCCCTGCATCTTTCCTGAGCACAGAAGAAAAAACAGGACAGTGATACAGCAAAAGTGATGATGGGCACAACTGCTTTGACAACAGATCATTATGGACCTAACAACAACAGCACGCGAAAGCCTTTGAAAAAAGTGAGGGCGACCCTCTGCCCATCTCATCCTTTGATTTTTTTTCCAACAATGTGAATGCTAGGATTATGTGTTGTATGACACAAAATAGCACCAAGACCACCAACTGCTTTAATTTCAGCCATCAAAAAATAGCCGTTAGATCGACACACTAAAACTAGCTGACCAGACAGAATTCAAGGTTGGATTATGAACCTTGCTATAGCAAAGAGACTTTGCAAACATCTGGCTTGATCACTTACCATTTCATATGATTCTGTGTATTATTTTATGCTGGCATTTGTCATGTAAAGTACAGACTCAGGAAAAGACATCAGAAATTGGTATCTTGTTTCCACTGCATTCTCAAAGTTTGGATCTCCATTTTCTTACGTAGTCTGGAAAATATGAATCTTGGATTTTACATATGTGAAAATTATAAAAGCCACAGGAGTTATAAAGTAATTTTTTTTGTAAGAATCCACCATTCCCTTTCCTAGGATATGACTACTAGATGTAGAATAAATTAACTAGAAAGAGTAAAGAGACCAATCAATTTCCAACATTTGAAATGTTATTGTTATTTTTAAGCACAGAACAGCAAAGCACAGGACCAATATAAATGGAAGACTCAAGATAGCAAGAGATATTGTCATTATGCTCTAAAATATGCTCTTAAGCACTCTCAGATCTTTAACAAAATCATTCATCTCCTCTACAAAATGTTAACATATTCCACACAAAGTTCATTGGTGAAACTAATTTGTTAAGTCTTCTTTTTTCTCACTCTATCATTTGTCACTTCAGTTTTACCAACAGAAAAAAAAGCAATACTGTCCAACATCTTTAGCACAACTAGAATTACCGAAAAATCAGGTCTCACGCCGCTTGTGTTTTCTTTATGTCTCTTTATAACCATCTGCTATTTGTACTTTTTTTGTGCTATATTTTCCTCGGTTAATTAGAAACAGTGACAGTTAGGTTGTTGTTAATTAGAAGGAGTGACAGTAAGCTGGTGTCTTTCTTGTATCACTGGAACATCTTCCAGACTTTTTGTGATACATCTCTCTTCCCAAACTGTCCAGGAGGCATTATGTATTATTATTCTTTTTCACCTGACCACCATGGAATCATATGGTATTAAAATCAGGTAGTAAAAACGGATGGCTATTGTCTCCAACATTTTTGGTAAATAAATAGATCTTAGAGATCTTCAAAAATAGCTAGTATAAGCTTGCTGTAGCATATAAAGCTGCAGAGTTTTCATGACCTGTCCTGATCTACTAGATGCAACAGACAGGGTAAGGTTTGGTTTAGTTTGTTTGAAAATCCCGTTTGTTTGTATTCTATCTTACCTATTCATGCTGAGTTTTCTGTATACAATCACTGAAATTCATTTTTTTCATTAAGCTGCCTTCTCTCGTTTTTTGTTTTTCTTTTTTTCTTTTAAAAGCTGTTCCAGTCTTTTTGAGAGTTCATTGTGGCAAAAGACCAAATTACAAACACACCAATCTCTGGATGACTCAGGGTCCCATCTCAAAAAAAACTTTGCCCAAATTCGAGTAAGTTACACAGTATAATTAAAGTTTAATCAATTGGTTGCTATGGATTTCACCAGCATAACCATGAATAATATTTTCACTCTGATTCCACCAATCTGACACTTGAAAGTTTTAGACAAGATGCTGAAAGTACTTACAAATTCCAGACATTTAATGACACCAGATCTATGAACTGCTGAATGTGGTCACAATAAACTATATTTTCAGAAATAAAAACCTGTTTTGCATGGTTTAATCTATTGAATCAGCAAATAAAGTTCGGTTTGTCTTGAACCTCTGTGATCTACTCCAGGGCTCAAAAGTATATGGAAGAGAAAGTTTAAAATAATTCCACCTAAAAGCTGACAAGTTCACCTCTTCCCCTGTAATTTGTGTTACTAATTTTTTTTCAGTTTGCAAGTCAGCAATAAAGCACAGAGTGGTTTGAGCTATTGAAGCTTTAGACTAGGGCTGTAACAACTGGCTCCTTCTTCTGTAAGGCAGTACCATAATTTGAAATTACACAGTTAAGTACTAGATTTTCTCATTATTTTGTTTCCCTAGGATGGATCAGATCCTATATGTATTTTCAATTCCATCAGAATTGCATATAGTTCTGCCTTATTACGGAATAGACGTTCAGTCCAAAATTCCATTCACCTAACTTCCATTGATTTCAAGCCTTATTTGTCTAACAGACAGCTCAGAAAGTCTCTGTTCATTTTACCAGGGACTATTTAGAGGGGTAAATGGCAATTCAGCTGATTTTTTCCTTGCCTGCTAGTTGTCAGCTGCTGGTTCTACAGACTTTTTTCCCTGCAGTATGTAGTAGGAAGTGCACATAAACAACCAACCTATAGTAGGAGGAGAAATTTTGCCATCTGGCAAAGAACTCACCCATGACCATTCTCAGTTGGATTTCACTACAAAAAGATACAGAATTCCAAACCCAATAATTCATCCCTTAGAATTAACTATCCCTGGGAAAACGGCTTTAGATTATTTCCCCCATAAATAAATTACAAAGATTTTGCACAGAAATCAATATCTGATTATGTGTGTACACACACATTCATCTCAGTGTCTCTGAAAATAAATAGAGATGTTATTTGGGCAAGAGAAAGATGTCACCAGGTTTCCTACAACTAAACAACGACATTAAGAAAGCCCCAGTGATTCATGTGACATCTGGCATAGTGCTGCTCAGCTGCCTGTCAGAACACAGAGGGACTTGATGGGATGAAAGAAGCTGGGGCAAAAAGGAGTGATCTACCTCAGGTTCAGGTTTACCGAGCACAGCAATATAACAGCTACCGATCGCAGAGGACCAGGATGGACCTGTTTTGTGAGAAATGTGAACTGATGGGATAAATCAGAAAAAAAGATCTATGCAAAGCAATATAAGGCAATGTATTTTTACACTTCTGCATGCATTATGTTAAATACACAACAATAGTTTTCCAACATTTAGACACATGTTTGCTTTTGGTTAGTTTAAATGGATAGAGCCAATAATTCAATGGAAACCAAGCAGACAAAAGTGTCGGTGACATTGCTGTTTCTAACCTAGACTGATTTGTTTTGATAGAAAACTGTTTACTCTGGCTTGATAATATTCTTTATGGCCATGCTCAAACTAAAGCCACTAATTTAAAGTGACATAACATTAAGGTCTAATTCAAAATGGTGCCATTAAAGAGCAGATCTGGACAGTTTGAAAAAAGATTGTTTGACACAGGTTTACTGATGAGTGACCCTACCTCAGCTCATTCAGGAAAGAAAATTGATCTAGTTTTAAAACTAAATTGGCTTTCATGACTCTGTATGATACAAACAACAGAAGCTGTGTAGTTAATGCACAATGTACTGTGTATACCACTTTAATCGTCTAACCAAAGCAAATTTGGAAATATTTTTTTCTTTTTCTTTTTTTTTTTTTCAGTTCAACTCTTTGGATTTGTACCATCTCAACCTTTTGCAGTCTATATCCCTCCCCTTTTGCTGACTGCAATTGTTGCATCTTCTGACAAGTAAAAAAAAAGTTGTCCAAAGAATCCATGCATCGTTTTTCTTCATAATTTACAACTTATTACCTCTTTCTTTAAGTTAATTAAGTATTTAAACTACTAATTACTATCCAGCTAGTTGACCTGTATACGATTTTAAAATACATGAAAATTAACGAATTACTTTTAACAGCGATTTCCAACTAAGCACAAAAAATGTTCTAAAGCAATTGATGAAGGTTATTGTAAATTAGAAGCAAAGTTTGAACAGTAAAGCATGGCTGACAATGCCCTAAAACTAGAGAAGATCTCAGACTTAAATACTATATTCTTCAACAAGCTCCTGGAATTTCAAATTTTTATCTTTTTGTGTGCCTTTGATTGCTCTCCCAGGTTAATCCAAATATCCTCAGTTCAAACTATTAGGTTTTGAAGAATTAGAGACAAGTGAGACAGCTTGAATTCCCCTTTTCTGATGCTACTTTTCCAGATTTGGGAACAGAGTAAATATAGGTAACTGACTCTATGAACAGTAATAAATTACACGTTAGCCATTCTTCCCCTAGTTACAAACATTTCATCTGTCCATAATGATGACAGAGCTACTGACTCTAGACTGTCACAGATAGCTGTCCTTTAGCTAGCCTAAAAATCTCTCTCTACTTTTCACCAATTGATATAATTACAGAAAAAATTATTGAAATACAACATAGAAAAAAATAAATCAGATACAAAAGAAGGATATGAAATTATAGATTAGCTCTCATGAAACAGCAGCATGACAACATAGTTTACAAAAGACTTAGTCACACAGTAATATGAAAGCGCCTGATCTAAATTTTGATAAATCTTCAACTGTCAGGTCTTTGGGAATCAATGTTTTGTGAGCTGGGACTCCCTCATTGTGCTGACTATCTGTGTCTTGACCTACTGTGCACGGAATGAACAATCCCTCCTAGAAGCCCTGAGTGATACCACGTACAAGACAGAAAGCACCATAATCTGGAGATAAAGATCTATATCCAGACATATTCCCGTCAGAATAATAGTAGCCGTACAGTCACTGGAATATTTAACTACTCTCCATTATATCCAGCAGCTCTGTCTTTTTACCAAGGTTTTACAAAACCTTTGAGGAGTCTCTTACAGACACTATGAAAGTAACATCCTGAAAAAATGTTACAGTTCTTTGAAGAATAGTATATTGGAAATGAAAAATAAGATCAAGAGTATAAATAAATAAATATAGGTGCGTAGTAGAAAGATTATCCAATAACTATCAGAATGGCTGTTTCAGTCTTGACATTTTACAGACTAGATGCACTTACCTTTGAGGTTTTTTTTGTCAGATTCATTCTTTGATGAATAATGAACCAAGTACAATTACAGTCTTTCTTGTAGAGTTCAAAAAGTTGCTGATATCTACCTTTTAACTCTCCTTCACAGTCACATAGAATAAGACTTTAGCTGCCAATCTCAATTGTCTTTATTTTTTTTTCTCCACCTGCATCTATCATAAATTTTCTGATATCCATGCTTTCTATGCCAAACTACCAGCATTTGGTGAACTGCAAACTCATTCCAAAGCATAGTAAAAGTGTGAACGTGGTACTTGAGTATCTTGCTTGCTCAGAATATATAGCATCATATATAAAAAATATTAAAATATTTCAAACACTTATGTAAGAAGCTTGGCGTTAGAAAGGCAAAATAAAAATCTAAAAAGTAGTTATCCATGTAATTCTATGTGCATCGTCTTCTGTGCATCACTTGAGTTATGTAAATTGCTAAGTAATTCAGTTTGGGGTTTAATCTTAGTCAGATTTGGTATTTTTCGCCTCCAAGTCAAATAACAGTGTGATCATGACAGGTCAGGTGGATGGCCATCAAGTATTCTGACAGCAAGTGTAGTTGTACCACGGCATAGACTGAAGGGGCTATGGAGCCGTGTTCCCTCCAAAACACACCACTTGGCCTGTGCGGAACTGAACTGGACTTCTGATGCCTCTGAAATATTCAGATTCGTGGATGTCTCTAACGGTGTCTCTCTTCTTTGTCTGAAAGACACCTATTTCTACTTACCAACAAAATGAAGAGCCAAAACCAGTAGGCTAATAAGGCTGACTGCATTATGAATGGTGATATGATACATGTGAAGTGGACCCTTTTTTTTTTCTGCCCTATCCCATTCAGCTGGAAAATGGATTCAAGATAGCCTATTACTTTAAATGTGCATTCCTCTCACCAATGAAGTGAAATGAAATATATTATTATAGCAATCATTGGACAATATAAAGGCTCTACATCAGTAAAAGTAAAAAACACAAAAGTTTCTTTCTTCTTCTTTTTTTTTTTTTTTTTAAAGTAACAGGATTTCTCATGTAAGCATAGCAAGAAAATGGCCTACAAAGCTACCTGATACCTCTGAGTAAGGGGATTTTCACTTTACAGTTTTGTGGTGTCTTTAGTATTAAAATTAGTGTTTATCCATATGTGGCATAATGCTGAAGTCACTTGGGAGTCACTAATGGTGTGATTAAAGCATTTAATAGAGTATCTGACATACAGAAATGCTATTTGAAAGTGTCCTCCAAGCATTACCCTTATGGCTTTCTGAAGTTCCAAGAATGAACTCAAGAACTTTCTGAATAAAAATTTTTATCTTTAAGGGTACTCCTTGGTGTTACCCTCTATGAAGAACTCATTTAAAGAATTAAATCTGATTACTGTATTTTAAACCAAAACATTTTTAAAAAATTATTTCTATCGAGCCATTTTTCGTCGTATGCAGTAGAAGCTACTAAAATGTATAGTTGTACTCATAGTGTCAAATGCTTTGAGAAATAATTTAAATCCTGATCTACTTTCTTAACAAATAAGCAGCAGTGTGCTTCCCAAACAGGCTGCTGAGCAGCAGCAAGCAGAGACTCTTAGCCTAAAACTTTGTCAGAAAATAATACCTGATTTCAATGGTATGATAGCATTCTTATACGTCTGCCTTTTGTCCAGAAGTTCCTTTTCAGAAAGGATGGGTCTCTAGGTGCTAAATGCCAATCACAATGCATCATGTGTAGGTCTCTCTGGGTTTATTTTTTTCCCCAGGTGGTCTTGTAGTGACAAAATACTATGATCAACACTTCCTGAAGCCCACAGGACTGGGAACAGATGAGTTTGCAGCATGTATAATCGATAATTATCACTCTCCAAATTCCCCAATTCATGCCAACCAGTGAACCCTTACGGTGTTTAATATCTTAGCTTTCTGTACTCAGTTTTGTCCTCTGACAGTTTTTTGCAAACAAGGGATGTGATTAACTAATGCTGCAAAAAATATTGAGATCATCAGCAACAGCAATTTTGAGGAAACCGGTTAAATAAGTATTTAGTTTACCACTTGATTTCCTAATCATTTATCCTAATAGCAAAGACTGGACAACGTTGCAGTGTATATAGTTAATTTCCAGTGGCATGCTTTTCTTTGCACCAATTCCTGTTTATTTAGCTGTCAGCAAGCAGCAGACAGACAAAGAGCATGGGAAAAAATATTGTATCTCCAACAAAACAGAGAATTGAGCCAGAGGCTGAGCATCCTTAGTCTGTGTAGAAACAAAGTAACAGAGGGGGAAAAAAAAGTTATATATCCATACAAGTATTTGATTAAAGTTCATATTAATTTCTGTATTGCTCACACTAGAAATATCTTAACCTTAATTCTGAATACATGGGAGACTAAGTAGAGTTTCTAACTATGAAATAATGTTAAAAGACAACATGATGGAAACTTGCACAGCAGAAAATTTCAAAATACACTAGTTACTGATGTGTTGCATAATTATGCTATGACACCATATTCATCTATTAAGACAAGTGAATTGTCTTTCAGAAAACTGTAATGAACATCACTGCCAGTTAAGCATGACCTTTGAAAGAATTTATTCAGCCTTTAATCTTCAAGACTATGTTGAAAGGTAATTTAAGAAAAGATAAGGAAAGAGTGACACTAAAATGACAGCCATTGAGGAAGACGTAAATAAACATCTGCACCTGACAGTAGAAATATAAAGTTTAACATTTGAAGATTTATTAATAAGAGGAAGTAAAAGGTCTTTCTCTGTATTCTCTAGAATGCATTACTGTAACATTAGAAAAAGCTTTTAAGTCAGTTTAATAATTTGGAAAATATACATTTACCCATAAGAAGGCATAACAGTAACAGTAATATTCTTAATTCACTGGCCTTGGGATGTGAAATCACGTAACTGTTTCCCAAAAGGCCATTAATTAACTTTGAAGAAATAAAAAGAGAATGTATAGGTTGAAACTCAGGTAATGGAGTTAATGGTCTCTTTAGAGAGTAAAGCCCTGTGGGGAAAAGCAATATCTGCTATTAAATGAGCCTGTCATATCCTTTTTAGATTTTTCACAACTTCCACTGTCTTCTGACTGACGACACAACAACTTTCAGCACAACTGACTCGTTGTGCTTACATTGGTAATTTTGTTCAGTTTTGGTAGTCCGCCTATTGGAACGAAAGCAATGGAACTTCTGTGTTCACAAAAGTGTAGGAAGGTTTGCCATAGACAATACCAAAACCATCAAGTCCTTTATCAAGTTTGCCTTTGTAAGAGATTCAAGAGAATGCAGGAGATGAACTATATTTTTTCTTCCCTACTGCAGAACAGCCTGGATTTGAACTTACTGTCCTCTAATCACAGTATAACTTTTAGTCTTTCATATTAGTTTTCATGCTGACCTATGGTTTTGACGTCAGTAATTTGCTTTATGGCTTTACATTAATGTAACATTAGTTACTCTATAGAAGTATTAATGTAACATTAGTTACTCTATAGAAGTATTTTCCCATTCATGTTACCTTTCTAAACAGTATTCCCACACACTATGGATCATCAGAAGCATTGATCAAAAATTTTGCATTTCTACAAGCAAATGCTATGAGCTGGCAGAAAAGAGCTAAGTAAAATATGATTCACTACATGCAGATATTTCAAAAGAAATGTCGATACAAAACAAAAGGAGGAAATAAAGGGTAGTTACTGGGCCAGATGCCAAAGAAGAGATTGGAAGCTGCCTGCTTGCACTCACTGCCACTCCCAACACTGAGAGGCAGCCAAAACGCCACCATGAGATATGCAAAACAAATACAGGTGCAGGCTTTAATAAACAAGGGTAAACAGAACTTAAATATGAATGGATTTATTCTCTGATCATTTATGAAGTGCTTATATGTATCATGTTGTTCTATTCAATGTAGACCATAAATATTGTACTTATTTTCCAGGGCAGTTAATTTCAAAAACTTACATAGGTTTTATTTATGTTCCAAAATACAATCATGCCATAACATGTTGCCAATTATGCTACTCAAGCAAACTATGAGACAGATAGAGACACCTAACCTGGGTATTCCTTAAAGCCTGGCGGTAACCTCACCAGGGAAATGGAATAATATTACAAATACCTTTCTGGCATTCCAAAAGGAAATCCTTGGAAGGTCTAAGAAATACCGAGTGGCCACTTGTTTTTGAATCTAATATTGCCTTAACAGCACTCAACACAGTATGTGCTTAAAGAGACTGTAAAGACAAAAAGGAAGGAAAAGGAAGAAAGAAGACCTCTAGGAAGAACAGTGAGAAATAAACCACAAACCCCAATAGTTTCTGTGATGTGGTTCTCTCTCTGAAATATTGCAATTCCATGTGCCAAGCTCAAGCCAGTCAACTGTCAAGTTCCATCAGCAGCTGGGCACGCAGCAGCACAACTTAAAAAGATCATCTAGAGGTGTTTCACTAAAAGAGATAGTCACTCATGCCCATAAATCTCACCTTCTTGCAGGTCACATATTGATTTTCAGTAACTACCTCCAAATTGTCCCTCTTTGAAGCCGACAGCTTATACTTCTGAAAATCATTTGGCTACAAAACAAAAGTTGGCATAATTGACAGATGTTATTTAATTCTAAGCACTGCACAGATCTTCAGGAAATTATTTCTGTGGAAGTTTTTTGAGAAAGGAGGGGAAAAGAGGGGAGGAACAGTTTCTTTAAAAGTATCAGGCAAGAAAATGCATGGAATGTGATCAAACAACAAAAACATTATCTCAATTTATCGAATCAGTTCCTAGAGAACATTCAAGTCAAAATAAAATAACCCACCTATATTCTTTGGAAAAAAAATGAAATTCTAAATTTTGATCAGATTCTTCCATTTATTTAGATCATGTATGGTTATTATTCCATACTTCAGTTGAGAACAATAAGCTTTTATAAAATAACATAATCTCTCTAAGTTTCAGGAAGACTTACTCCCTCTCTCAAATACCTTTGGAAGGGAAACATCTGTCTAATTATTTTCCAATATCCAATTTACATTAGATAATCTTGTAAAGCGTGTAAAAAGAGTGGAGCATGCATGGCTTCTTCTCTCCAGAAGTTACACACAGACTGTTCCAATCAGCTCAAGATATTCCCTGGATTCACTTCCCCAGTGACTCCTACTAGCAATCTACACAAAATAATTTTGGGCAAAACTTTTAGCTCTTCACTCGGCTCTCATCTGCTAGAGATTACTTGTCTAGATTTCAGGCAGAAGCTCAGCATAGAGCAATCCTAAACCCAGACTCAAATTCCCTTTACGAGGACTGCCTCATTTCACTAAAAGAATATCAGAACAGAACCCAAGGTACAAGATAATTATCTCCCCTTTCTATACACACACCCCCTCAAAAAAGGAGGCCATTCCTTTATGGATTTAGTCCTTTGGTAGCGGATTTAGTTCTTTGGTATCTGTGTTTGTAAGTTATTGTTAACAAAGGACAACGTTTTAGGTTAGCATTAGTCAGTCAGCTTCACCTAGCTTCTGTGAGAGCTTAGAGGCTATCTAAGAAAGCTACAGAGCCAATACTGCTGCCAGACTAGTTGTTATCGTTATACCCTGTTCTGTGATTTTGTAGTTCTAATCAGTATTCAACAACAACAGGAAGTTTCCTGCATTTTCTCACTCGATGGTCTGGTTGGGACTATAAAAAGCAAGCAATTGTGTATTCTTGTAAGCAACAAGAATACACATTTTTACACATGAAGAGTTTTGTTAACAAATCAAAGGAGCCTTACAGAATGGATTCACCCATTTTCAGCAACATATCTGCAGCTGGACCGAGACAATCAATGAAACCCTATCCCATGTTCCTGAAAAATTATCTTTGAGAACACCAGCACAGCACACGTCTAGATCTTGTGACCCCTATTTGGCCAAAACTTAAGAGTGAACAAGTGGCACTGGACAGAATGCAGCTTGGTGTGGAGACCGACAGATGTTTCACCGTGTGAGAGAAGTAGTTTGGCAGAGGAGAAGAACTCACCCAACAGAGAAGTGCTCCATAGGTGGCATTTTGAGAAGTGCTATCTATTTGCAGTAGCTCCGAGAAACCTCTTGGAAAATAACAAAAAGCTACATTTGTTTATTTTCTTACATATCTTCCCACAAACTGTACACATAAGAACACTAAGGTAGAAAATGCTTTTATATTGATTGTTTTTTCCTCTTTATGTTTGACAGCTGGAGTGTTAAAACAGAATTCCGAGTAAATTAAAGCAATAACAAAATTACACAGGGCAGCTGTTTCAGCTATTTCCACAGAGCAATGCTCTTTAGAAGAGCTAATGAATCTAATGGAATCTAACAGACACTGCCAAAGCAGCAATAAGTGATTTAAAATGTGGGGGAAAGTCTCATATAAACAGCCTCACCAAGCACTAAATGAAGTAACACAAAACTCTTGGGGCTTCTCACTTTTAACAAAAAATCAAATAGATCTCTGTTCATTTATTACAATGGTGCCCACAAGCTCTCTACAGTACAGGACCTGTCAGAATTTCTATTATACTTCTCATTATTGAAGTGTTTGTAACATACCTAATTACAAATTTGCTTGAGGCTGTAGCTTGCTTTCACTTTACTGCCCAGTTAATCCCCATTTCCCATACCATTAAAATTTTGAAATAATTGTTTGCTTATTCTTTGTAAAGGAACAAGGATGAGAGATTTGTTCAACTATTGAAGTTCTACTGGGCTCTTCTGTTTTGCTATAAAGGCTGCTTATAAAAGCTGTCACGTGGGAAGTACTGCACTGTAAATCATTCAAATGTGACAAATTGATTTTCTTTGCTGGGGGAGGAGGTAATGATCCTCATCCAGACAGCTCCGAGTTTGCAATTTTGGGAATAAGCCTGTGGTATGCTCTAGTTTCCTTTAGGGGGATAAATGTTTGTTTTATAGCACACTGTTGGGATTTTTTCATTTCTTACAGGGTCCATGGGGTGCAGGGAACCCACTGCCTGGGTGGATTTAAGCGGACCCATACTCCTCAATGTCTGAGAAAAGTCACTGGCAGTCCTAGCACAGATCATAACCTGAGCAGTACTAATTTTACAATGAATAAACTCTGTTAGGCTTCTAATGAGACTCTCAAGATCCTAAATGCACTTTAAAGTTCTTCCCAAAGACCTTCTACATATTACCTTCACTGCAAGTATGTCTCTGGCTCCTTAGTGCCTTCAAAGGGTTGCCAAAGCACTTCGAATCAGTCTCCCGAGTGGAATTCTTGCAGAGATGAATTGTCCCCTTATCTCCCTCAAAGGAGGACAAAGTTTAGCCTTCTGGTGTGACGCCATTCATGCCAGTCAGGACCAGGAATAAAAAAATTAAAAAATTTAAATTCAGATTTAAAGTGCCTGTGTGGACTTCTCCTTGTGGATGCTGACAGATATTCTCTAGGAATAATTGGAAGTCCTACTACCCATTTTTGACAACTCCATACAGCAGGATCCTTAGTTCCCACGGAAGTGTAAAGGTAAATGTTCTGTGCCCTTTACAAGCCATGCTTTGCCATTGGTAACATACCCAGGATACTGGACTGGATGTCTCAGGAGTGTAGGCTCTCTAACCAAAGTGAGTGATCTGATATTTTCACTCATTCTCACATCAGGTAAATCACTCATCTTCCTTTAGATCAAGGTTTTTCCTTCTGATTCATATCCAACATAATAAACGTTACTGACATGTTTTTGTAACAGTCTCTAAAGCGAGGTGTTTCATATATTATGTAGGAAAGACCAATGATTAAAATATAAAAGATTACATTTAAAAGTAGCTTTTCCTTTTTAGCTTCAATTTTTATGCAGCTAGATTTAACTCATAGTATTTACATCACTTAAACAGAATTTACAGTATTTTAGTCTGCTCAAGTGCAAAATAACTGGATCCGAGCATGAAATATGCTCGCACGAATTGCATTTTTATTACCTTTTTCATCAGAAAGACTCACTGCTATTTTTTACAAATTAGTTTTATTCATTTTTCAAAGTAAAGCTCCTAACAAATTAGTTTAATTCATTTTTGAAATAAAGCTGCTATTGTGCTCAGATTTAGACACAAAAGAATAGGTCTACGAGCTAACATAGAAAGAGCTAAAAACCTCTTTTATGGTTAAAGTTACACAATATGTATGAAAAAGGCAGATGTGTTGCCCCATGGACTTTGGAATCATATTGGAAATGCCAACTATAATTAATAAATAATAATCTCAGCATATGCTACAAGTTGTGGCCTTGAGCAAACACATGTAAAAGATAAGCTTATTTACCATATAAATAATGGAAATTATGTACGTCTTTAAGTAATTTTGTAAACAAGGGTTAGAACTTTGATTAATATCTAAACAGATATACCCTGTAACATGTTAATCAGATGTCAATTACTTACTAAAATAGTAATGTTTATAATGTTAATTGAAACTAAACTTGCTATAATGATTTATTAATCCTAGGTTTCAGAATCTTTAATTATCTTATCCATGGAAAGACCACACTCATGATTTTAGTGGTTCCATTAAATTAACATCCCGAACGGAGATGCTGAGAGAATATATTCAAGAACTGTGCAGTGCATGAAAAACACATACTTTTATCACAAAGCTAATCTGATACAGTGTCTCAATTTCATTTCTCCTGAGAGGTAGGAAATGAGTAAGCATACTGCATGTAGCATATTAATCTACAACGTATTCATGTAGAATGCTGTTCAAATATCAGTATTGTAGAAAAGCTACATCTAGCTATTTCCGACAGGATGAAATCACCTGCTCTATTTAATCACTGAATTTTTAGCTGGTCTTGATAAAATTATAAATTCTGACTGCTTTTAAGAAAAAGGCAGTCCTTGGAGGTCAGCTGAATAGAAGATTTTTTAGTATGTGCCAGGGAATCTCCAGATTTAATGACTAAATTAGATTATTTTGACTTCTCTATTGTAACTTAAACGCCGGTAAATTAGTATTAATGCATAATTGCCACACACAATGGTTAGTCATGATTTAGAGAAATTAATATAAGATAAAAAACCCAACATTCATATGCATATTTAGGCAACCTGTTCTAATATCTCACCAGCCTCACTTTAGAAAATTTCCTCCTCATACTCAATCTAAATTTACCTTTTTTTAAGTTTAAAAGCCATTATCCAGGAACGTTAGTGAGAAGAATTCTGGTTTGCCAGGGT
The DNA here is from genome assembly GCA_020746105.1 of Trogon surrucura. Lineage (NCBI taxonomy): Eukaryota > Metazoa > Chordata > Aves > Trogoniformes > Trogonidae > Trogon > Trogon surrucura. The sequence goes on from CM036629.1 coordinate 15,004,993, forward strand.
CCCGCAGCAAAGAGCGTTTTATTCTGAAGAGATGATTCAGTTTTTAAAATTGCATCAGCCTTAAATTAATAATCACCTTATTCTCTTTCATGACTTCAATATTTCTTCATTCCTGTAAAAAATCATGGTTTATATCATCCTCCCTATAAATGTTGATATTTTCACCTGAAGTGGTGTAGTTACAAGGAAAACCCCAAGCCAACTCAGAAACATTATATCTAAACATACATTAATGATACAATGCATTAAATGTTGCAAGAAGCCTCAGTGTAACTGGGGATACAAATAAACTGGAAAGTACAAAATTCTAAGATGCTGCTGAGAAACCATAAGTTTTACATTAATTTTTAATGTGCTGTCTCCTTACTAACATGTTTTTCTCCTTCCACTATTTAAATTTACAGAAATATTTTCTTGCTTTTAAGGTTGTCTGTTTCTTTGTAAAAAAATATGAAAAACAGCTATTAAAACTCAGCCGATAGTAGAATGATGATCAACATGCTCTCTTAATAAAAAAACAGAATTTCTCCTGACACAGCTTAGCATAGGTATACTGAAATCATCTTCATCTTAGGTTTTATATTCCTGGAAAGACTAAAGGTTATCCAACTATTCTTATAAGGGAGATTTCTCATCCTGACTGTACATTTAATATAATCTCCTAGAAGTGAGATCTGTTCAACACTTAGGAGCAGAGTGAGATCTGCTGTGATGAAATAGAACATGTTGGATCAAGGGTTAGGGTTACCAAAGTGTGGGATTACTGCCAGATTCACTGAAACTTTTCAGTGAATTAGGTGCCTACCGGATAATGGAGGTGAGATATTTAAGTCACACAAGGGCTTTAGTGAATCCCCACAGGCATCCTCAACTGCCCCACGTTATTGCAAATCAAACTTCAAAAACCATGCATGTGGAGGAAATAAAAAAACAAAATGTGACTGTAAAGCTGCTCACTATTTTAAGCCAAGATTACCAGAGGAGAGACAGAAAGAGTGAAAAATTTGTGAAAAGCAGTATGTAGAACTGAAAAATAAGAGTGGAATGGAGAAGTAGGAAAAAAAAATCAAAACCCCAAGCTGGGGAACTATGGAGTTGACAATACAAATAGTGACTAAAAATAAAGGAGATGGGAGAGATTTTCTTCTTCTAGATTCCAAATCTTATGTTGAAGGTGCACCTACAATGTCCTGGAAAAAGATGTTCAGACAAGCTCCTATTGTTATTCTGTTGTTCTTAGTAGGTAATAAAGTTAAAAATACTATTTAGTTAAAAGTATTTATTTAGTTATGATGGTAGAAATACAAGTAAGAACAGGTAATTTTCAAATATAGGACTGCACATTTCAAGAGAAATTTGCTCCAAAGATTTGTAAAAAGAACAAAGCATAGCTATACTTTCTAAATATGAACATTTTCTGTAACTGCACTTCTATGAATTGTATACTAGATCCAGTACTCTCCAGTGTTTAGCTTATTTATTGCAATTCTTTTTCATTTGCCCTCGTTCATTATACTAAACATCAAGTGTATGCAGTGGGATTTTTAAATTGCTTCTGCCCAAGAGCAATCATTATATAAAGATGTCTTTAGGGTACTGAAATATCTACAGCACCTCCTTACATCTACAGAAGATACAGATACTAACCGTCTCTTGTAAAACTGAGTTTTGTCTCTGCCCAAGAAGGAAACAAATGTTGCCCCTGGGTATCAATATTAATCAAGGGCCACTGGCAGACAGTTAAATTAGGACAGGCCAATTTAGCGAAGCAGAGAGGAAAACAAAAAAACTCTAAACAGTGATTATCTAAACTTTCCTGTCAGAGTGTGACACCAAAAGGGAACTTGGGATAACCAAAAGCATTCCTTACTGGTCTCAATCAGATGGCCCAAAGTAAATTCAAAAGGCAACAGTTTTTAATGGAGAATACAGGAGCTTTGTGTGGGCAACGGCCTTCCCTTTCACCTCAGCTCCTCCAGGGTCTCCCCACATTTATACTCTGCCTCAGGGCACATTTCATGTGCTGGGATTCATGCAAGTCCTTGTTCTAACACAGTCAGCCCGTATGGTCATAACACAAGGAAAACTGTATATTCCTGGAAGCCACATTTTAGCAATATAAGCTCAAGTGAGTCACCTGACAATATAGTGGATTTTTTTCTAGTCCAGGCACCAATTTTTCGCAGAGGCAAAGTTCTACAAGACTAATGGCTGGATCTAGCCTATGATATTCTAATCCCCAAGAATATGGTGCAAATTTACAAGTACTTAACTGATAGAAAAAAACAGGATCGTTACAGAGGAGTATGTTACAAAACAAAGGTTATATAATAAGCTAGAACATTTACATTTGCTTCCTTTTATATTACTCTTTCAATTATTTTTTAATTTACTTAAATATTCACATGTATTTATATTCAAACTGCCACATGTAACATGCAAATACTCTGAAGAATACTGCCGAGCTAACTCTTTGCTGTTTGCAAGTTACGTTCTCAATAGTGTGCAAATAAAATGCAAAGAATAAAAACTGTTTGTGAAACGGAGGACAACGTGCACAGCTGTATAGACGGCTACTATTTTATTTCCTCATCATTTCAAGAGATACCAGTTAAAAACCTGATTTGAAGAATTCGCAAGGTAGTTTTGAGAAGTTTTTAAATCAATAACATCATAAAGAATAAATATATATACATATGTAATCATAATAGAATTATATTTGGGAAAGGTGTACAAAAACATGAAACAAAGTAAAAATCAGGCAGGCTATCACCTCCAGTGATACTAAAGTTCAAAATGCTAAGAACTATACAGAAGGTTTCTCTTCATGTGTGATGCTGTGCAAACAGAAAAATCTGAAAAAAAATCCGAAAACCTGTCAGCTAAAAACATGTACAAGACCAGTTTTTTCTAAGGGTTATTAGAAAAGGGGAACAAACTCGGAATTATATTCATGTTCTTACATATATAGACGCACATATACAGACTCACACAAGTCCAATTCTCTGTTTGGCAGCAGACTTTGAAAAACTTGAAGAGGAGGTGGGGACCAGAGTTCAGAGGCACTTCTGAAGGAAGTGGAGAGTGGATGAGGGGAAATGGATTTAAATTGCAGCAGGAGAGGTTAAGGTTAGATACTAGGAAGAATTTCTATACTGAAAAGGTTGTCAGCTATTGGAACAGGCTGCCCAGGGAGGTGGTTGAGTCACCGTCCCTGGAAGTGTTTAGGAGACGGGTGGATGTTGCACAGGGGGACATAGTTTAGTAGGTTGATAGGGCTGGGACAAAGGCTGGACTCGATGATCTTCAAGGTCTCTTCCAGCTGAAATGATTCTATGATTCTATTCTATGATTCTAAAGTAGCCTTGATCCTTATTTATATGTATGTGGAAGTGGGAGGGATCAAACCAAAATAAAATAGACAACGAAACAATTGCAGAATACGCAGATTTTTGATGTGCTCTGTAGCTTTCTGCTTGCTCCCAAGACATATCAAGGACAGAAGGTGTGGAAAGACAAAACTTTTCTAGCAAGGAATAGAAGGACTTTTGTATTCCAAGGAGACCAGATGCAAGAACAAGAAGTCACACCAAAGATCCTTTCCTTAAACACACCTGTGTTCAGGCCACACTGGGAAATGTGTGGAATCCTTAAAGGATGCTGAACAACCTTAGGCATAGATGAGAAATACGAAGTCTACTTTTCATACTGTGCATTGAAGAAACGAGAAGCATGAGAATGGGAGTGATAAGTAGCTAAACAATGACAGGGTAACCGTATTCTGTCAAAGGGCTAACAGAATACCCACCTGCAACTGGCAGTACAGATGGGGCAATGTCAAAACCTAGCGCTTATATACTTTTAGCTCATTGCCTGGTAGCATTAATGACTGCCATTTTCATTCATGTTTATCTTATAAATACTTAGATGAGTAAAGAAGTGGAACATGCAAAGAACATGAAACGTGTCAGATCCAAAGAACTAACTGAATGCATACAAAGGACAGATGTAGCTTTTAATTTCAGTTTGGGTATATGGACCTAATACATAGTGTTAGGTTGTCAGTATCATACTACACGTTATGTATTACAGGACTCTAAATCAAATAAACCCTCCCCAATCCCCGCAAAGTACAGCTATGTGACTATAAAGGCAGAGAGAAACTGTTCTCTGAAGAAGATGAAATTCAGAATGGATCTTGGATTCCTAATAGGGACTAGTGAAAGAGATACACACTGGATTTAGTAGTTCGCAATTTGTAGATGAAATAATTTTTTTAGTACATATAGTAGCAAGTACAGGAATAAATCTGTTCAGATTTGCTAAAAGCAACTTCTATGCTTGAGAGGGATATTCACAATGTGACTGTTTTATATGTGTTGTTGGTTTATAATTGTTTTTTATATAGGACAGTTAGGATTACGGATAGTGATAGAGAAAAATAATATAATTATTAATGTTTTAATGTCGAAAATTATGTGATAAGTTTCTTAACGACTTTTGTTGTCTATATTTCATGGGTTATCCTTCAAACATTAATTTAAGCAAAGATTCAGAGCCCAAAGCTCATCTATCATTAATAATTCTGTGGAACCAGCAATTACTAATATGTGCACAGTACTATTTTACTTTATCAAAATGTCCTTTTAAAATTAGTCTGTCTGCAGTTCCTGATGTGCAAATTAAGCATCTAATTTATCTTGTCTGGTCTTCTTGGGTGACTTGATCAGTCCTATATTACTAGGAAGCCAGAGAGTGAACATTAAATGTGAAAAAAAGCAGTCTCTCCCGAAATCTATGAAAGGAAGAAATAACAGCCAAGCAGAAGATCAGAGGTCATCAACCTCAGCACACGGTGAGAAGAACAAGAAAGTTCCCAGTCTGAAACCATCTCAGTTTATGCAGTTACCAGGAAGTCCTTGTATTGCCTGAGATAAGGGGTTTTCCTATAAGATATAGTATACAATATCCTGTTTCATCACAAGTTTGCAGAACACTACCGGAACGAGGTTGGTGTCCACATTTGGCTGCCACTATTGCTCAGTGATGTGCTAAAGGAAGATAACTGCCAGAACTTTCCAAATGCCCTTTGCAGTCAGGTGGGACTACCAGATCCTAAAAGGGAAATGAAAAGCAAGTGAAGCTTCCCTAGCTGACTTCTTCATTATCAAGCTGTAGCTCCTAAACAGACAGAAAGATTAGACCTAGGCACAAAACAAGAAGCAAAGGAAACAAACAGAACCATCGTAAAAGACTGCCAGAATTATGATTTCCTCCTTAATTCTGTGGCTAGCTTGCTTCCCCCCACTTTTTTAAGGAGGGCAAAAGACCATGTGTTTCTCTGAATGCAGGTAATTTTTTTGCTCTACAGCTATACTCCGCAGTAGAACGGAACCCATATAAACCCCTTTCTAAAGAAACTGTTTGCACAGCGAATCATAGAATCATAGAATCATAGAATCATAGAATGTTAGGGATTGGAAGGGACCTCGAAAGATCATCAAGTCAAATCCCCCTGCCAGAGCAGGAATGCCTAGACTATGCCACACAGGAACGTGTCCAGGCAGGTCTTGAATGTCTCCAGAGAAGGAGACTCCACAACCTCTCTGGGCAGCCTGTTCCAGGGCTCCGTCACCCTCACTGAGAAGAAGTTTCTTCTCGAGTTTAAGCGGAACCTCTTATGTTCCAGTTTCAGCCCATTACCCCTTGTCCTATCAGTGGTTGTCACCGAGAAGAGCCTGGCTCCATCCTCGTGACACTCACCCTTGATATATTTGTAAACATTAATGAGGTCACCCCTCAGCCTCCTCTTCTCCAAACTAAAGAGCCCCAGCTCCTTCAGTCTTTTCTCATAAGGGAGATGCTCCACTCCCTTAATCATCCTAGTTGCCCTGTGCTGGACTCTCTCCAGCAGTTCCCTGTCTTTCTTGAACTGAGGGGCCCAGAACTGGACACAATATTCCAGATGGGGTCTCACCAGGGCAGAGTAGAGGGGAAGGAGAACCTCTCTCGACCTACTAACCACCCCCCTTTTAACACACCCCAGGATGCCATTGGCCTTCCTGGTCACAAGGGCACAGTGCTGGCTCATGGCCATCCTGCTGTCCACCAAGACTCCCAGGTCCCTTTCCCCTACACTACTCTCTAATAAGTCATTCCCCAACTTATACTGGAACCTGGGGTTGTTCCTACCCAGATGCAAGACCCTACATTTACCCTTGTTATATTTCATTAAATTTTTCCCCGCCCAACGCTCCAGCCTGTCCAGGTCTCGCTGGATGGCAGCACAGCCCTCTGGTGTGTCAGCCACTCCTCCCAGCTTGGTGTCATCAGCAAACTTGCTGATAGTACTCTCTAGTCCCTCATCCAAGTCATCGATGAATATATTGAATAATACTGGTCCCAGTACCGACCCTTGAGGCACTCCACTGGATACAGGTCTCCAACCAGACTCTGCCCCATTGACCACAACTCATATTACTTCAAGTTAAAAATAGTTTACTGTCCTTGGAGATTGAATATCAGCTCTAAAAAAAAGTAAACAATGTTACTGTGTATCGCTCTGCACAAGACGACATCACGTCTCACAAACCTCTTAAAAACTCAATTCCAACCCATCCAATTGCAGAAGATAACAACTTGCTTAGCTATTCAAACCCACTAAAACAACTACCTATAATAATTTCTCAAGAGCATTTAATACGTTGGCCATTTCATTACTGCTTTCAAAATTCTTGATATTTCATAGCCATAAATACACTGAAATGTTCTACATTCAGCTTCTCACTATGTTGAATTGAAGGCAGAGTTAAAACTTTAACAAGTAATTTCTGGGGAATATTTTTGATTAACATTAGCAACTGACAAGGCACTTGGATAGAATTAAGAGACAAAAATCGGCAAATTTACAATGCTTAAAGTCGACAATATCTGTCAGATATTTATTCCAGCATATTTTCTGCTTCCTGTTTTCTTTTTCTTTATGTCATAATCTCCACTGTGGTTTTGTCTTTCTTAGAGTAAGATTTTTTAAAATGTGCATTGCCACTTAAGTACCTTTCCAAAATATATGTAAGCTATCTGGAACCAGTAGTTCTATCTGAGAAGAATTAAGAAAAGCTGGCACTGAGGAAAGCTGGCACTGTGCCCTTTTCAAAATCTGGTCATTTGTTCAGAAGTCTAAAGAAAAATTGTTGGATCCTCAGCTCTTTTGTGAAGTTTGGCTCTTTCCCAACACTTGCCATGAAACCTTCACATAAATCATTTAGAGCTGTTCATTTAGTTACATTAGAAAGTGTTTGGCAGTAATGACATTGTAAACAATGGATTGGACAGCAAAGAGAAAGATTCCATGGAGTCTGAAGATGAGAGAATAACTACCAACGTCTTCCAAAACACTTTCTATCTCAGTATCTTTGATTTTTAGGCTTCCTGTATCAAGGTCTCTTTAAAGAGGACTATGTTTCCAAGTACTTCAAACCATGACCTTTCAGAATTCTCAAATTTACAGCAACTATATCACAGTCTGAACAGAATGAATTCACTTATATCACTATCTCCCATACATGCATTCCAGATATGAGTCTAATTAAGTGATGTTTAGCTGGGTTTAATTAGACTATATTACTGTCTGAGGGAGATTCCTAATTTATTCCTCAGTCTTCAGAGCTGACTACTTTATCTAGAGAGATACTTCTGAAAGAAACACAACCATAGATTAAAGCTGCAGCATTTTCTGTTCAAGAGGTACAAAAGCACACACACAAACTCTCCAAGGCAAAAGACAATATGAACATTTATGTCACCATTCTGCTACAGAGTAGACAACTCCACCATGTGTGGTGGATACTAATCCAGCCATACATAATATCAGCCACAGGGAAAAGCTGACGCACTATCCAGCAGGTCAAGAAGAGTTCATAAAGAATTCAGTTGGAACTCTCCTAACTATTAGTAACAAGGATGCCTCAGTATGAATGATCACAAAAAAAGGGGTAAATAAAGTACCTTTAAAAATTTGCACATTTTCAGGTCTTTATGAAACTGTAGGTGAGACAAATATAAAATTGAATAAAAATCCTTATCTCTGAAAAACCTGTAAATATACGAATATCCTACCTGAAATGGTTGTATATCATGTACATCATAGATGAGGACGAAAGGCCAAGACAATTGGCTAACTTACAGGCAATACACTCAGAAGTTATAGCTGGACTTACTTTCAACACAGTTATGTGCAACAAAAAAAAAAAAAATCAATGTATCAATTTCTTGTGTTTACATGCTTTGTTATTATCTAAATATTTTAGTGAAAGGCTTCAAGCTGAGAATTCCAGAGAACTGCAGCCTCAATAACTTCTAAGACCATGGGCAACACTACCTTTTAATTATGCATTTTGACATACCAAAGACTTGGGCAATCTTCTGCAAGCTTCTTCCCAGCTTTATGTAGCTATTGCTACATTGATCCTGTCTTTTGAAAGTGCAATGATCCTTGACCCCCTCTCAGGTCCATTTTCTATAATGAAAATCTGGAAACAAAACTAGAACAGTAAGATTCTATTTGAAACCATTTTTGTACTGATTTCTTCACTTTCAAGTCTGACTGAGCTCTCTGTATGAAACAGCATGCCAAAACTGCTTATTCTCTCATTCTCTGATTAGGAGGAGGAACTTATATAGTTCTTTATTCTGTATGAAGGATCTTTAGTTTGTTTTATTTATTGTGCTAGCTAAAGCAAAGACAAAGAAAATAGAGAAAAACAAGAAGTGCAAAAGTCCATACAACCTACTGTAATTCAGTCTCAGTCAAAATATGAAAAGGGCCTGGCTTTGAGATAAATATGCCTTACAGGTGTTTTGAGAGTCCCATTATGCAGTGGATTACAAACTTGACAGCAGTTAACACCTAAAACTTCAGACAAGCCTGAATAGCACTCACCTGTGGTATTAGTGAGAAGTCACAGACTGTTTTTTCCAATTATCATCATTCCTTTAATCGTCTAAGCACTGACAGCTTCAGTATATATAAACATCTATCAGTGTTTGTACCTCAGAGGCAGATGTAGCATAAGTCCTACAAAGACATAATGTATGCTGAAAACGTAAAACCACAGACACTTCCTGATACATGAATATAGAAATATTTCTGAGCTATGGACTGAGCTCATCAAGTACAGATAGATCCTTTCAACCAAAGGCAAGCTTGTGCCAGTAAGTTCTAGAATTTTTGATGCACTTTTCTGCTCACCTGCATTCCACAAACTAATTACGTATTACTCAGAGTGAACTTCAGCCAAGTTCTTCTTTACATACAAGTGGACATTGTACTAATGGCAGAAACATGATCAAGTCTGAGCAGGGCTATGTATCTCATGTATACTGAAGAGATGAGGCCATGTTATTCGACCTCTTTCCCATCATACTTTGAAAAAACTAAGAAAAAAAAACCTAAAAACCATCAACACATGAGAAAACTGGCTGTGTAGCTGCAGTTTCTCAGTACTTCTTTTTGGTTACTCTGCACAGCTTTTTTTTCCCCATTCTGGGTACTAGTCTTGAGGGGCTTGTCTAAGAAGTTTGAAATTAGACTGAGGGGTTCTGCTCCTTAGTCAGACCTTGCGCTCCAGGTAGTTGAAGATGAAGGCAGATGGAATCCCATTTCCGAGTTCTATCTCCCACGTATCGTATTCTCTGTGCTCTTTCAGAAATTCATCTCACAGGGGTTTTAAATGCCCTGCCTCATTATTAGCAAGTCTCTACCACACTGCAAATGTTCCCACTTTCTGAAAGTTCCTTAGGTGCTCCAGCCTCTGACAACACACCATGTGGAGTTATTTTCTCTCTCTCACCTAGTTAAGAAGTTGCCACTAGCACTTTGTAGTGAACAGTTTTCTATTGCCCATATTTGCATTCTTTTTGTATTTTAGCCTCTACTTCTCTCCCTACTGTTATTTGCAATGTGTATACCAGTGCTAAGGTCAACATACTTTGCTGGACACCTGCCTTGGTGATTTATTTTCACACCTCCTTAATTAAATCCTTGTAGTCCAGAGTTTTTTCAACTGATTGTCAGAAAACTACTATAAACAATTTCTGCAAGCTTTCTGGTTGTATTGTTGCTATTTCATCAGTACTTCGTCTCAGAATTTATTAATTTGTTTCACTGTTGGTTTTTGGAATCAAATGCTTGTTAACAATGATTGCCTTTTGAAGATATTCTTGAACTTTGACATGAGCATAAAGGTAATTCAAAATTTCCTCTTGCCTTAGAGTTGACAGAATTCCCCTTTTGGCATTTCCAGACCGCTGTTGAGTAAAACCACTCATATTCACCAGCCCACAAATGAGATGACACCTCTTTAGGTCACCACATTTGCTTATATATGTCACCAAGTGAGCTGTACGATGCAACTAATTAACTCAAAGCAACAACAAAAAAGAAAAGCAAATATGCAATAAGGAAACAGTGCAGATGTTTCTGTAAGTTTTTTCAAGATCCTGATCAGCCGAGACACTCCCTCAGGTTGCCTATGGCAAGGTTTTGGATTTACAGCACACGGAAACTTTAAAAGGCAGATTACATAGTCCAGAACTGCCAGAAAATACCTGTACAGAAACTTCGTTGCCCAAGAGATGAATAGGATGGTAGAAGAGGAAATCCTAGAGATGGAGACCTTGGGTTGTCTATGAATATAAGCTTTGAAATCATCTTCTGCTCCAGCCTGAATTTATCTATCTTTAAGATTATCTTGACCCTTTATTGAAAACTGCCTTGTTTTATTTAATACAAGGTGATGAGCTGGTTTCAAATTTAAAGGTCTATTAATCTGTAAGTTAAAGAGCAACCAAGGATATCAGTGCAATTTTGAATTTTTTTTTAAAGCTTTACAGTATAGGGTTCTTATCTAACAGTTCAGCTGTCTGCAGTTACATGGGGAGCAGCTAGTGCACTAATTTCCTTAAAACAGAATTTCAATGATGTTTTATTACTTTCAGCAGACACGCAGAATTGATTAAATTCACAAGCTAGAGAAATTGTTTCTGACAGCTAGTAGCTATACACTGAAAGGACAAAAACTTGTTAGGAATGAATTCTAAAGCAAGACAAACTGGTAGCAAAAGGCCTTTTGCTAATCTGTAGAAGACTGGTTTAAGATTTCACTCCTTTAAAAAGCAAGAATAAGATGCTTGAATTTTTCATATTAAAGGAGCTTTGGTAGCTTGACCAGTGTGTAACAACTTGGAATATATAAATTACTTAAAGATTCCATAAGTATACACAATCATTTAGTTCACTAATAAATTGCAGGAGAAACCAGAACATGCTCCATTTTCACTTCTGCATGATTACTGGGACACTGTGGAAAGACAACTCAAAGTATAGGTTACATTCCATTGCTTAATAACTGGCAACGGGTGGCCATCAACTGAAAAAGAGCCACTTCATAATATATAAACAAATCAAAACGCTCAGTATCACAAGAACACTTTAATCCCAGGAGACGAGAGTAAGCTAATTGTATAGATCAGATTGGCATTACTGTGGTCGTCCAAGAGGGACTGAATGACTATGCATGATGATATGTGAAAGCTACATATGCATCATCAATCAATTATGCTTCAGAATGCTCACACACAGCCTGCTGTGCAAAACAACACATTTAAGTCAAATAGAATTTATGTCAAGAGAAAAAAGACTGCATTTTTAAGTCAATCTAAAGAACGTTTCAAACTGTTTTTCTCCCATATGTGATCTCCTATATCAAACACCATCCTGTCATTTTATTTAAATAGATAAGCAGCTTTGTAGTCTTTGATATAACAGAAGACAAGCAAGTTTTCAAGTGCAGTGATTCTGATTTTTCGTGTTTTTTTCAGTCTGTGTGGCTTTGTTTTCATGGAAAGAGCTTTGAGGAGCAAAAGGTAAACAACATAAACCACGTGACTAATGTTTTTGTGGAATACTGCATATATAATTTTTGCAGCAAGTATTTTGAAATCCTCAGTCCAGCATTTACCGTAACTGTCATTCCAACTTTCATGCAGCTTTCCCTCAAAACACATACAAAGAGAATGGCTTTATCTTGTTTAAACGTAATAGGCAGAAACTGGGTGGTGCAAGACAGAAGTTCCACGAAAATTCTCCAGATGAGCAAGGACTGTAGTGCAAAAGAGAAGCAATATTTAAAGCAAAACACAATTAAAAAAAACTAAGGTAGTCAGAAAACATGCTTTTCCTACTAATTAGTAATTTCAAAAACGATAACATTCAGATTGTGTTAATAACTCTAAAACTTTCAGGATTCCACTTAAAAAAAAAAAAAAGTTCTTCACATATATACTGTTACTTTAACAAGTGTCACAGACATTCACATCAACGGGTTGTCCCGTAAGCCCTGTAAGACTTCTGGCTTTGTGTCTAAACCATAGGCCCATTAAGAAAAGACCACTGTCACAGCCTGGGTATAATTTCTAGCTGAAAAGCACTCAGTTAGAATCTGCATTCTTCCAAAAAAAGGAATGGATCTCAAAAGTATAGTCTTTCAAAAAGGAAAACAATCCCCAAATGACTTTGAGGAAACTGGTCTATGCGAAAAAAATAACTTTCAGCTCTAGTCATCACATTTCCTGACCCATTTTTCAAGCTTTATTTCACTAAGAAACATCACACTTCAAAAGATTAAAATGGGGAATTGTTCTTTCCAGACTGGTACGACTTGCTAGATAAGCATGATTACAAAAGCTGGATATTTGTGTTTGGTTGAAATGAGACAAATTAAAAGGCAATAGTAACAATGACATTTTGCTCAGACCTTGCTATTCTCTTTAAATCGAAGTGAAAGGTCAGTGATGAAAGATGTCTGAAAAATTCATGAACTAACCGGAGTGTCCTTGTAGTGAAACCCTTGAGAAGTCAAGAAGCAGTGAAAGTGAATTAACTCTAGAGTCCTTTCTTAGGCTGGCTCGTACTTGGTTTCTTGAGGTTTCAAATTAGACCAAGGTCATTTAGACAAAGAATTTCACTGCTGATACAAAAACCTAGTTATAGTATGAAAAATTATAAACTTCTCCAATCCAAATTTAAAGAAACAAACAAAAATAACCAAGGTGCTTTACTCGAATCTTACAGTATGAAAAGGGTGTGCCTCTACAGTAATTATCTAGACCAGGATATCTTTCCCCATATTGTTTCATATCAAATAATAGGAATAGTTAAAAGATTACCTAAACTGTAAAATACTGGCAGCCCCTTAATACTGTCACTACATATCAGCTGAGGTTAGAACACTGTAAAATGTCCCAGGTAGTGGTTAATAATGAAATGTTAGGCACTCATGCTTGAAATTGTGGGTCATTTTTGATTAAATAACTTGCAGAGGAAATAGGGCATGGCATTTTCATAGCGAGTTTGTAGTGTAATACGAAAAAGCATAAAAACTAAACTTGTTAGAGGTGTTACATATAACTAACAGGAAGCGACAGGGGAAAGCCAGTGCAACTAAATTGAGACTTAACTGAATGTTGTTCAAAATTCATAAGCTATACTCCATCCAGACAGGTGAGCTAAGCCTCTTGTAGAATGCTAGTTTAGTTTAAGTTTCCATGTTCAGATTAGGTCTAGAAACAGAATTATTTATTTGTTTCTAGAGCTACTAGAAGGTGCACATTTAAAAAAAAAAACCACCCACAGTAGGAATTTGAAAGACCCTGTATGCACAGAAGTCCTGAGAATTTTTTTGGGGTGGAGTGGATTCTTCAGCTTTCTGGACTTTTTTCCCCAAATACATTTTGAGAGGAAGAAAGGGTTTATGATCAAGGCACCAAATCCTGAGATTATTCATAATTCCTGAATGACCCAAAGAAATCAATACATTTCTTGGAGTAGACTATTTATTTTCTTCTACCTTCTCTCTATCCTGTTCAGTGAATATTTTTTTTGTCTCTGATTATCTTTTTTTTTGCACATGAAATGTAAATCACAGTTAGAACCTGTAGGCACCACAACAATACAGACTTACAGCAGACCTAACCACTGAGATAACACAACATTCATATTATGAAGAAGAATCATACTGGGGTGTGGTTTGAAAACAGATGCAGAAACCTCAGCCATTTATGATCAACAGGGTGGAAAAAAGCCAATCTTCACTTCAGTCCAAGATCCTTACATATCACAAGACTACAAGGTGCAGGACTATGAAGGGGAAAAAAAAAGCAAACAACCAATACTATCAACATTAGCAATATCACTTCTAATAGGGCAGAGTGAAAGCCTTTTTAATTGCAGGAGAGCACTAGTACATATAAAGAGAAGGAACATCTCCCAAATGCAAACACAGCTGACACATTTAATAGAAATTATCTGATATATACTCCCAAGGCTGTATTTCTTAGTAAGAGTGCAAAGTCTTTGAAATGTTTCTTTCCTGTTCTGAATGATTCACACACACGAATGAGTGGAGTCTTTCTACTCTTCCTGTAGGTGCCCTATGTGCAAGGCACACTTTTCAGCATTCGCCCTTGCATCAGCCACATGTTGGCCATACCTAATCTGCACACTTGTCTGAAAGCCACGTATGCACCATGTCTTTCAAGAGAGGGAAATGGCAACACGTTCCTACCTGGCTCCTTTGGACTGCGTAGATGATTGGGACCACTGGACGCACCACAAACCATACTCAGGAGTCTGGACTGAAAACAACCAGGAATGGATTATCAGGGATTGGGAGTGGAACACACATGTTACAAGTCAAAATGATACTAAACGCTTGTTTTAAGAACCCTTGGCAAGACACATCCATTGTCTATTGACTCAGAATCAGTCCTTTTAAACTTCCGTATGTTTAACTATGGCTAAGAAGGAAACTGTCAAGACCAGGTTTTATACAAATCTGCAAGTACAAGCTATGACAGACCATAAAAGATAATTACCAGTATTTGGCAGATTAATTTTAGCTGTCTTCAATCTGTGCCTATGGTATATTATAGAGAATTAATCTTTCATACAAGTTCATGTCTATACAGTATACAGTATACAGCACGTCATTGCATTTAAACTTCCTCAGCAAAAGTCCTAGAGTTCAGAGGTAGTACAAGCAAGTCCATCATATCCATTCCAGAACCCAAACACAGACAACAGCAAAATGACTTTTTGCAGATAATATTTCAAACGTTTTTTTTATTCTATTCTTTACCTTATATATTATTTCTTGTGCTAAAATATACTTCTAAATGAGGATGCTGCAGGATTGTGAAGCTCTGAATTCTCATCCCCTCTAGCAACTCGCACAGGCACACTGTGTGATGAATATTGGGACTTCAGAAAGCAAAACCATCATCTTTTCACTGCTATGTTTAGGAATTTGATAAAGCAAAAAGACTGGATTTTAACAGTCAGATCTACCAAATGCAATGCTTTGCATCCTACGAACAAGTAATGTAAAATGTATCCAGAAAATACATTTGAATTTAAATTCAATGCTTACTATATTCTTAAAGCACAATGGCCCATAAGTAAATGGAGATTTGCAAGTATATTGCCTCCTATCATTAGTACACCTTTGCTCACAGAATGTCACACATGGGACTTTTTAAAAAACCTATTATCTTATAAAAAACAAACGGTTTGAGATAGCTCAAAGAAGATTACATATGACTGATTTATGTTCTACAATTTCTAATTGCTTCAGCTAGTCCATCTTAGCTGAATAATGTCATTTAAATATTTTAGGTAGTTTTCTTTAACAGGCTCTTAGACTTAATGTTTCTGCCTTGCTTCAGGACAACATCTTTTAATTGCCTTAAATTATCAGTGATGTCTCCAGCATTTTCACTGAACGTGGATTGATTTCAATTAACTTTCCCACACTTTAGCATAAAAGCAGTCTTATTCAATTTGCCCTAATTAGATCACATAACCTCTCCAAGCTAAAGCAATGACAGTCATTAAAAGGTTGTACAAAGAGAGAGTAAGAGAGAAAATCAAGGTTGTTTACTGCATCGTTAGTCCTTTTGTAATTTTGAAGGTGCAAAGAGACTCTGTCCCTGTGACCACATGAAGGATTTAAGAACCGAATCCAGAATTTAGGACTTGTGGAATTTTACGGGACCAAATTTTGAACGAAGATCAGGATGGTTATTTTGTTACTGCTGTATTGACAAAGATTAAGCTTCACACTGCTGCAAATCATTCATCTACAGCATTGTTAGTTGCACAAGTCACCGTTTTCCCATCTTTCCATGCATTGAGAAGGATAGTAACTAATGGACTGGTACATAAAGAAGGTAGAAGTAAGGAAATTATAATGGTATGTGGCTACACTCTTCATTCAGTATACATTGCCTTGAAAATTTTCCTTTATTGCAAGCTGCACACGAAACAGGACTGACAAAAGACAGATTATCTCTGCGCAGAACCTTCAGGTGGTTACTGAAGTTAACAGACATGAGGCAGAAAATGGTGTGCTCGCTATAGGCCAGCTGCTCTGGAAGAGGACAAAGGAAATTGTTGAAATGTTTTTGCAATGAAAAAAACAAGTTTGGCAGCCTTGGACAGGGAAAAAAGGAGAGGAAATTGTTGCCTCTGGTAAATGGGTCTAAGGGATCATGAGAGTGCAGAGAGTCATTAAGCCTGGTACTCAAACTCAACTACCAATAGGATGTAAAAAATTGCTAGTCTACAAATATCCTCAAGAACAGTCACTGCTTTTCTATGACATTTCAAAGAACTCCAAACACCCCAGAACCTCAAAACGCATCTACTACTTTGAATACAAAAGGGCAAAAGATGAAGAAAAAGGAAAGGAAAGCAAGATAGAGAGGAAGAGAGAGCACAGTCAGTGTCATCTCAGTTTCAGTAATCCTAGAAAAGCACTCATACACGCGGAAAACATATTTGTTTATTTTTTGGTGAGACTTAAAGAACTGCAGCATCTCCTCCTGACGTCAGTACTGACCAAGTAGATGCTATTCCATGCCGCTGATGCTTATACAAATACTAATAAAAGAGTCTGTTTTGGAGCACTATGTAGTCTGGATTCAAAGTTAGGTTCAGAACAAAATTTTACACTTTCAAAGTTGCAGGCATACAAATTACGAATTTTCCAATGGGAAAGAATTAAACATGCTCAGATTACACTTTAATACATTTAAGTAAGTAGGAGCAAATATTTATGCATTACTTAGCCATAATAGCTTGTTTCCAAAATCAATTTTTCCAGTGAAGGTCTTTCCTAGAGTGAATTCTCCAGTGCTGGCACCTTGTGAACCTGCCAGAACAATGTTATGGACCATTAATTAGCAAAGCAGTTCTGCCAAGTTGTGATATTTCAAGTGAAATCAAAGAGTTGCTCATGACGTTTTCTAAATCACACAGCTTCCACCAGCATAGCTGGAGATCACATCTGTTGTGTGGGTCTCAAGCTGGTTAACACGCCATGTTACAGTTCAGAAAAACACAGCACTGCCTCTTGACTCCCACATAGGGACTAGCAATTGTGTAGTCAGAAACACTGATCGTTAGATCCAATATGAAAGCTTTTATCTTTTGTTTAATGGGATTGGTCAGTGGAGCAATAACAAGGAGTACCTTGAATTTGGCAGGAGCACATCAGATACATATTTTAATCCATTTTAGAAAAGGCACACTGGTATGATTGTATGTGATGAAAGACTTACTTGGGAGTAAAAAAAAAGCCTTTCTGGATTAAAAATTTTCATGGAGCATATTATGCCTGTAACAGCATTACTCTCGTGTGGGACAGAAACATCACTAACATTAGGTCCTACTACTTCTGTAGATGTGATGGGATCCAAATGCATATAGCTCATTGGAAAGTACAGTATCTAGGTTTTCTATAACTTTTTAGCAAGTTACTTGGCCAATGTAGGTAGGTTTATTACCAAAGTTGAACTTTAAAAAACAGTCAGATGAGAGGCAGCAACCCCTTTAACTATCACAAATTGCTCCGCAAATAAAGACATAATTACATCTTAGTTGATTCCACAATTATTTCTTCTTACATCTGATTCTAATCACTCATAGCAAATGATAAAGCAAACAAAATTACTTCCTAACTGCATCACCTTGATCATTCCTGCTGCGTTCCAATTCTTTCTTCTTGGGAGTGTTATTCTGCTGAATGAGTGAATTGAAATATTGCAGAACTTTATTTCAAAAGACCTCATACCAGCTACTTCAGAAGCTGGAAGAACTCAGCAACTTACAAAGCAAAATACTAGTTTTCCTATTTGCACACGTTCAGCTATAAACCTAGGCTTGGTTTTTAAACTATCAGCATATATTGGTTTTATGTATTATTTTTACTGTACATTTTTCTTACGAAAGGCACATCTGAACTATTTTTACAGCGTCTTACAGTCTCCTTCAACATCATCTTGTTCCTTTAGGCACTTCAAACATATTTTATTTATCCTAACCTCCGGCACTTTTCTTTTTATTCTTCACCTTTATATTTCTTATCAGGTATTTTTACACTTACCTGACTTTATTCTCTAATCTTTCTACTTCTCCTTTGCTCCGGATATTTTACACCTTATGGATGTCTCTTTCTGACCCTTTATTTTTCATCAACATTAGATCTTTTTCTTTTTTCTTTTTTTTTTTTTCTTGGTCATAGTATATTCACTGGTAGATGAAATACCTTCATTTATCTTTCAACACTTTCCATTTCCTTTCTATGTCTTCCTTACATTGATTTTTTCTCACCTTCCACTAAAATAAGATCAGATGAAATTCAGCCATCCGTTTATTCCATTTTGTCTCACTTCAGTCCAAACAGCAAACTTAACATGATTATGGCAAGCAATATTTTGAAATTACTTAATACATTATCATCAGTGATGTTCTCTTCGTTGCTAACAGTATATGGATAGCACCATTTCTGATTGATTTCTTTCTAAATCAAAGAGACAATAAAGTACAATAAATCTTCATTCTTGTGTAGCAAATTACTTCTGTCAATCATCAACACAAAAATGATGATATAACCAAACACAGAACAGGTCATATTTATGTGATTTGCAAAGCCCTGTCAGGCACTAGCAGGTATGTAAATGGCTACAATCAAAATCGGGAAGACTATTTTGGACAGAAGTTCTAGGAAGTTTGTATGACAAGTTTCTTGAAAATAAATCCCTCTGGATTAAGCATCTGTACCAACCACGGGGAAGACCTATTTTAAAAGCTCTGTTTTTACAGATCAGAGACATTCTAGCTTAACTTCTGAAGCAATTTGGTTGTGTTGAAAAGCTTTGTCTCCATACATACATCCTACACAGTAGGACAAACTTCATTGCATGTTTGAAAAATGGAGGACCTAGTCTACATCATGAATATATTCCTTCTGCTACTCCTTTTCCATCCTTGTTTGGGAGGCATAGCAGGAAGCAGAGAGTCTAAGCTTTCCCCCTGAACGGCATGAGAGCACTGTCTTTCTCCACTGACTCTTGGAAACTAAGAGAGAAACTAAAGCAGCTGGAGCTGTGAGAGTGCAGGTAGCCAGAAGACCAACTAAATAAAAGAATCAGCTGAACTATATGTTCGACAACAAACTAGGGAATGGAGAAAGTCTGAAAAGAAACTATTAGAGCTCACACATAAGAATGGTTATAAATGTTTGCTATCGTTCAGGACTTTTAAAGGAGGCTACTGAAGCTGTGCTACAACCCATCACTTATTTGTCTATCCTCTCCTCCTACTGAGAGTAAATAGAAAAAAATAACTTGCAATCAGTACTTTATGACAAAACAAACAAAGCAACCCCAATTCGCATTAGACATACCAAACAAAGAAAATGAGAGGATACTTTTTTCATCAGAAAAATACAGAAGAACATGTTTGGAGGACAGCATTTCTTAAAGAAGAAATCATTCTGCATTCCAATGGATGTTGAAGGTGACAACATGGTTAACAGACTGTAGGTTATAAACCTTTATTCATTTTTTGCTACTGTTCCTCCTGTCTGAGTTCATTACTTTTGTTTTCTGAAATAGGGATGATATGGCAGCAGCGTATAAAACATTTCTGAGGCTAATGCTGATAACATGGAAGCAAGTGACATGGAGCTGCATAGCAAAATCATATCAATTGGAGCTCCGTTAAAAATCAAGAAGCTTCCTAGAAGATGCTCAGTATGCCCCAGAGTTTTATGGACAATATTTTGAGGTTTTGTTAATTTCAAGCCATCATTGATGGCTCATAAATTTCAGTGGCAACAGAAGCATGATAGGTAGAGAAATTTTAATACACTTCAATAAGATCTCAGTAGTATTGTTCAATTCTGAACTCTCTGATGTATTAAAAAGTTAAGCCATGTTAGAAGAGATTATCTACCTTCTACATTAAAGTATTAAGTTTATACATTTCATTTTATCAACATATTATCACCATCATGTTATCATCATGTTATTCACTCACCCTGCCTGACTTCATCCTTCGGGAAATCTTGCTATTCTGCAAGGTTTTCTCTAGCTTAAATAATTTTCTGTTATCAGCAACATTCACCAACCCATCCACCAAATCAATAATAAATATACTGAAGAATGTCAGGCCTGATGTCGTTACCTAGGGCAGCCACTACTAACTGCTTTCCACCCTCAGAAAATTATCTGCAGTTTCCAGGAAAGTATGTCTTTTAAAGCAGGTTGCCTGCCTGGTATGTCATATTGAGATAACTCAATGCAAGTCACATAATTACATCATGCAACTTTATATCATTTGACATGGCTGAGGCAACCTAACATAGAATATCACAGTACAAAGCACCAACTGGAAAATTTAACAATTGGGGGGGGGGGGGGGGGGTGGGTGGGTGGGGTTTTTTTTCCCTCCAGAAGCAATGGGAGGGGGAAAAAGCCCCCACAATCCCTATTTTTCTCAAACCTAGTCTCTGAAGTAAAAAAAGAGAGAAAAATATAGCTTCTCTACAGTACTGATTTTTATATATGTAACTAACACACTGAATTGACAGTGTCTTCACTAGAACCTGAATATAAAGGTTTCTTGGCAAATAGTCTGTTGTCGTGATCACAGTCCTGTACGGAGCTCAACAAACTGTCAGGACCACATGTAAAAAGGAGGAGATGTATACTACCACGTTAGATTAAACCTGTGTAGGTACTGCTGTACCTACACAGCTGTACCTACCAAGGTTGCTGTCTTGCATTCTAATATATCTGCAGTTAATGCCATGTTGCTTTTCTCTTTATTGTAGATTCCTGTCTACTAACAAGAGGATAAGAACTACAACATAGATCTTATATATTATGGCCCATCTACAGTTCTCCCTTATATATTATGACCCATCTACAGTTCTCCTTTCTGCAGTCTCGTAGAGTTTGCAGAAATGCAAGATTATCTTTGTACTAAGTTTTCAGAAGCTCCAAAAAAAGAAAAAAAAAAGGTAGTTGCTTTATTTTCAGTTATTTACAAAACAATGAATTCAGCATTCAAAGAAGAAACTAATTTAATGAAGGCAAGGAGTATCGTCACAGCATGGAGAAAGGTGATACAGAAGTGAAGCTGAGATCGATATGAGATGAAACAATGAAATTAGACTACAAAGAGTAATTTATAATAATAATCACGCTCAGCTGAAGGTGAACCATGAGTTGACATGGACATTCCCAGACGGGCAGATGGTAAATTTGATTGACTGCTATAGTTAGCTGTCAAGGCAGATTAAGATGCGTTATCACAACTGACAAGGAAGAGCTGAACACCACCAGCAAGATGAGAAGCAAGACAAAGCATGTTTATAACACATACAGAAGTACTATATCGAGTTAAGGATTCTAGGAAAATAGTGAATAAGAAAAAGCGCAGAAGCAGAAAGCTGTGTCTAGAACTGGAGGATTTGCCCCGGCATGCTTAATACAGCATGAGTGAAGGGAACAGAGTGGCTTGTTTGGTTTTTGACCTCATATTGGTTATAGCGATACAAGCAGCTGTCTAGTTAGTTTGAAAATAATGCCATTGCTTCTTTTACATCTTAGTCTTTGGCTTCGTAAAAAACATGTTAAAATATTATTTGACCTCTTCAATATTATTTTTCATGAAATTAAATATACTTGAATAAAAGGTAACTAAAGGCCTCAGGAAAGGCCTCTGCAGCCTAAACAGATCATGGTTCATTTAATAGCTCTTCTCTGCTCCTTCCTCCTTTTTGGCCCACAGATTATTAGGAAGACCATTACTGCAGGGACCACAAAAGCCTTTACAGTCCATGTAGAATCTATAAAAGCTCTGTACCCCTAGCCCAATCCCCTTTATATAACAAAAACAACACCGTAGTGTGCTCACATTTACACTACATATCTCACCCAAGCAGTTCCTCACCTTGTTTGGAAACAGTTTCCAGAGTACAAAGTTAACTGAATGAACGAGCAGCCTTAATGCCACACATTGGTGGGTGAATGACCAGAGCCTCAAAGGCATCCTTTCTGCAGGGAGACAACCTGCATGCATCCTGCACCTATTTTGGCTAGCCTGCAGCCACAGGAAAGCAATCTATTGGCATGAAGATAGGAGGGTGTATAATAACAATGATCAAAGTTCCAGGAAAGCATGACCATCAGCTACTGGCATACAAATGCATGCTGGCCTCCACGGAGCAAAGCGAGAATCTGTTAATTTTGATTTTTATCCCATTTCCAGGAGCAAAAAGTGTGCTCTAAAAACTGGAGCTTGGATGCAAGGACACAGGACTGTGCTTGTCTTGCGGGAAGCAGTCGATTTCCCTTGAGATGCATGAGTAAATAGGTAGAAATTCTGAACTGGCACAGAAAGCCTGTCAGGCAGAGCCAATATCCTTTTTGTACTCTTTGACAACCAAGAAATGTGCATCTTAACAATGTTTGTATTCCAATAGAAAATGATATTTGGATCCAGTAGCTTCTGGATGTACTGGGAGACAGTACACTATGTTTCTAAAAAGGGGAAATGGAGTCACTCTGAGTTACAGTCTGGAGATAGCAGTGAATTATCTGTTCTGGCACCTACCTGATGCTTATGGCAGTAGCCATAATTGCTACCTAATTGCTGCTGTTCTAGATACCAACGATATAAAATGTTGAAGCAGCAAGGTATTCTACTTTTGTTTTATCAGGCAGATGGCTCTGGAAGCACATATAGCATTTTTTCTCAGTAATATAACAAAAAAATAATATGGTCCCAGAGGAAGGCTGAGCACTCACCACAAGGGTAGTGTGGTAAGTAGTATCTTCTACAATGTGGGACTAATTGAAGAAAAAAGTCATTACTGTGTTCAGAGCTGGGATAGATTCTTGTCAAATTCAGCAAGGACAGGAGCAGGTTCAAAAATCACTCAAGCTTGGTGCATTCTATAAGTTTGAGGTCAAGAATGGCTTAGCAGTGTGGAAAGTAACTTCCTGCAGAAATGTAACTTTGTTCATCAGTGCATTCACGAAAAAGCATTTTGGGAGAAACTTGCATGCTTATCTGCATGACTAGACATTATGACTGTCACATACATGATTCTGTACTAGGTTGCAGGGTTTTTTCCAAATGCTAAAAATGTTTTAGAAAGGAGAGCAAGAGATCTTGCTAGTAAATATTTCAATAGAATAGACACAGTGGCAGGGTTAAAAGAGTAAAATAATTTAGCTTGTTTTCTCATAGTTTCATTTAAAAAAAAGTCAAAGAAATGCAGAGGTCTACTTTCTTGAATCATTCTGCAAATCTAAATTCAGAATTACTACTTTACTACGAAACAAATATATATCAAAGAATTTTCCAAAAGAAAAGAATGAAAAAGCTGTCATCTTAATAAATATTTAAACAGGTCTTCAACAGGATTAATTTGCAGAATATATAATAGTTTTCATTAGTTCACAAAAGTTTTACATTGCATTCTCACTTAATAAATGTTAAAGAATTTGTATTCGTAGCTATAATCTATATTCAAATTATTTTCCATGCAAGCTGTTATAATTTGCCACAAGAAAGTGAATTTGAAATATATTTAGCAACCACAGGCTTAAATTTGTGTTTCCTCATTAATATAGGGAAGCATGGGAGCTGTAGCTAGAAAGTTTTCTGGTTTTAAGAACTTCTCCAGCCTTCCTTTTGTACACTTTGAAATTTGTTTCTGTCAGTAATCAAAACTTGTTGTACAGTCGAGGTTCACTCCCATGACAGGAGGCAACAAGCAAAGTATGTTTCGTAGCTCATACTTACCTCTTTCTCAGAGCATATAGTTTTTCATTTGCTTTCTGGAATAATCTCTTTCACATAAAAAGATATTCCTTTCATGGAGAGACAATCGTTAACGTCAAGTATAAGCAAGGTTATTGTGACAAGGTGGTTTCAAAACTATATGATGGTAGCAAACCTTCAAGAGGCTACAGTGATGTCTTGTCTGTACAATTTTTCTTCAGTTATGGCAGAAGGAGTGTACAAATGTGTAGTGCACTGTCTCATTTTTCCAAAAGGTTTTTTTCTTTTTTTTTCTATTTTTTCCTGAATACAGAAACCCTGTTCGTCATTAAAAATGTAAAGACCCTTATGCTTTTGTCAGTTGAGGAAGAAAATGAAAGGAAATGCTTTTGTGGCAACCTGGTGTAGTAAGAGTTTTCCAGTTAAGGAAATGCCAAAATACATGAGATAAAAGTAGATGCAGATTGAAACAACTTGTCATTAAAAATATATACGGACAATATGAGTACATGTCAAAATGTTAAAACATTTGATATATGCTACTTATTTAGAAAGTCCCAGAACACTTGCCAAATGTTAATTTTATCTTTTTCTTAATTCAAATTGAGTTTCCTACTGTCTTGAAAAGAAAGAAAAGAGAGCAAAATTCATGTTTTAGAACAATATTTCAGAAGAAACTTAAGATTTGACTTATTGTGGTGTGATAAGAAAACAAAAGAGGAAAGGAGCTATGCGGGTAGCCAATAAGGTCTCTGATATTGGAGGTTTGGAGATTTATCCTATTTCCAAATTATGCTGAGTTGAATCAGGCAAAGATTGATCCTGAAACTTTACCTTGCTTAGAAGACGCAGAATAATGAAAAGTAAATTTCACTCCACTGAAAAGTGGAAGGACATAGGAATTACCAAAAGTTTCAAGGCCAACAAGGCAATTACCTGGGATCCAGATATACTCTGGGTCATGCTGCAAGCCTCTTAGGTACAGACAGGACCAAGGGGGACCCATCCATTGAGATCAACAGAACTGAAAACGCTCAGTTTAGCACCGCTCAGTTATTTGATCTTCTCCTAAGAATCCAGGATGACAGCTGGAAAAAAAAAAAAGAAAAAGAGGAATATCTTTGAATATTACATTGAGACATTCATGTTCTACAACTTACTCCTCTGAAGTATAAATTTTGGTTTAAACAGCATTATCTTTACTGTGTTACTCCATCTTTATACCAATAAGAGAGTCCATAAACCAGTGTGGTTTCTGGATGTGTCAATTTTGCATCTTGTCCAAGACCTAAAAATCAGTAAGATTCATTCTACTTAGTAGACTTATTGAAGTCTGGTTAACGAGAACACCTCATGGAAAATTATTGTTGAGGCTGCAACATACCATACTCTTCTGAAGTGACCTTGTTAAAAGTGACTTATTTATGAATTTCAAATAAAATTGCTCTCTAAGTGCATTCAAAATCAAATCCAACGACCATAGTGACTACAAAAATTTTAACTGCCTTTCACTCCAAAGAATGAAGTAGAATTCATGACACAATCAGTGAGAGAACTCAAGTCCCTGTCTCATTTATGTACAAGCAGCAGGAACGTTCTAGGTCTAGGATGTCAGAAAATTCGTTACATCAAGAAAAAGATTAGTTAAATCAAGAAAAAGACTGAGCTGACTGTGAGTCAACACCTGAATAACAGAAACCATATGTTTGAATCTTCACGATTGTAACCAGAACTTAGTTTATGAAACATTCACTGCTGACAATAATGGCCCTTATGCTATATACAACAACTTGAAATAATTGAAATTGAAGGTACCACAGGTACAAATCCTAAAAGTTTTTTACAATGACACAAAGGGCCTTTTTTAGTGCAACAACTCCTATTCAGTACAGGAAACACAAGACAGGATTTTAATAGGCATTGTTCGTATTTTGCTAATGGTGTTCTGTATTTGCTAATGTAAGATAAACATGATTATTGTATAGTGTAACTTTTGTTATCAAGCATTATCAAATTAGTGACTCATTTGTAATGTAAATAAGTATTATTAAATTTAAATATGAAAGATTTACATAGCTAATGGAATGACTCTGAAAACACTGTCTTAGGGCAGTTAAAAGCTATGTTACACTTAGCCAAACTGTGAACATGAATATTTATTCTTGAACAACAGAAAGAATAACCAACTTCTTATGAATATAAAATGATGAAGCAAATAGTGAAGAACATTTATAGCTAATAATCATTCTGGGATTAATTTGTGTAAAACCGCCCTTTTCACCTTCTGTTTCCATTGCATTTTGAACTTCATGGATTAAGTTCAGTCCGTTAATCAACATCATAGTGTTTGGCAAAAGGGTCAGTTCACAAAAAATGTATGGCAAACAGTAAGATTTTTTAAAAGAAAGTAGATTATATAAAGGAACAGAAGACAAAAAATAATGAATAAAAAAAAGTTCTAGTCATAAGATTAATGCTGCTTTCTAACAGCAGAGAAAATCTTTGAGGACATAAGACACTCTCCATCAAGGTGAGGAAGAGATGGTAAAGAAAAATATTTCCCCGATATTTTGCAGATGAGATAGCTAAACAACAGTATTGTCATTCACCTTTTTACTCTTTTTTCTTCCTCCAGTCTGTCTCCCACTTGTTAGATTAAAGATGTCTGCATTCTTCAGTGCTATATATGGAGTCTTAAACATACTGTATCAGTCTGGTGAAGTAGAGCAACAAAAAATGTAACTCTTCCGGTCTCACAAGTCAATGTGCAAGGTGCACTCATACCTGACGAGTGTGCTCAGACCTACAGATACTAAAGGTCTATTGTGTCTGGTATGCTAAAAAGGCAGACTGACCTTCATAAAAATACATCGTCCAACTCAGCAAAAATTCAATTAAAAATATATCTTCAGGAATTATCAAAAGATAATACTCTGAGTAGTTAAGACCCTCAATAAAAGCTTTTATGGTATGTTTATGTAAATAGCAACAACTTTTAGACCCTATCAAAGTATGATTTGATAGGGATAGACAAACTCTTCCTGCTTTCCCTTTAATTTTATACACTAATTTCTTTGCAACGCAACATGCCAGATACTGTTCATAAAAATTTCTCATACTCTAATATCTCAGCTTATTAACTGCAAACTTGCACTAATTGAAATGCAGCATTCTTATCTCTGAATTATACTTTTGCCTTATTTTCTCCATTTCCACAATTTCTGAACTGAAATACATTCAACGATATTTTACAGAATTCCTATTTTTCACAAGTAGTAGCAGGTTTATGGTTGTTGAGCTAATATGGAAGAGATTCTTATAAAAAAAAACCTACTAGGAACCTTTTCTTTGCAATGATCAAGTGAGTGATATTCAGCTGCCAAATTTTAATTAATTAAATGAAAGTTAGGCACTCAGCAGTTTTGAGAATCTCAACTACTGTGTTGCTTTTTCCCTTATCTTTTAAAATTCGAAGTAAACTCCATCCATACTTTCTCCAAGGCAAACTGTAAGGCACGTTTTGTTCAGATCTCCAGAGTATCTTGAATTCATTAGATGGACAGAGCTACAGAATTTTGATACAACACTGTAATGTGGGAAAAAAAGTAGTGTCAGCTTTGTCAAATGTGTCCAAATCCTTCACCCTGTGAGAATGGAGACAGGCTCATCTTGATTCCTTTGCCAGTTCAGTTCCCCAGCTCCCTAAATCAACAACCAGAAGTAGTGCCAGGTGCCTCCAGCCATACGTTTTGTGATATAAACACTGACTTAGGAGGAATAGGACTGAAACCATTGCCTTACTGTGCCAATAATCCATCAGCCATGATCAGATGGCAAGAGCTTTTGGACTAGTAAGAACCTTTTTTTTTTAGCCACATCTTAAGCAGAGTCAGAAAGAAACGGTCTTTTTTCCCTTGCCAGTCACATGAACCATCAAGTTCTCTAGCATTTTAGAACTAGCAAGTGCAGTGTAAAGTTACGAAAACACATTACTTCCCCAGTCTCACTTCGCGTGGACTAATTAGAATTATTTGACCCCAAAACTACATGGGTTCTGATCATGTGAACAGATAATGGACTTGAATTAGTAGGAAATAGTTAGAAGTACTGAATAAAGCGAACTCATTAGCAAAATAATTTTCTCTAGGTATTTTCAAGCCACAAGAATCAGTTAGATCATAGTTCTCGAAGGCCAACACAAGCTCATTTTAGGAAGAGATTGTGGGTCTGTAACTAATCCTGCTATCATCCATAAGAGTTTTGCTCTCTAGTTAATGAGAACATCACTGAAATTCTTCAGAGATTACTATTCTGCTATGTTGTGAACAAATCAAACTGGTTTTGATGAAGCGAGAACTAATCTGACATCAGCCTAAACCTTTTCAGGACATCAAGTTTCAAGTATGAGATAATTTCATGTCTAATCACACAACTTGTGCTGAAAAGCAGTGAGAGTTGCTCAGATAAACAAAATCTCCTCCTCCAGTAGTTAAAATCAGTTGCAACTTCAACGTTTTTAAGTGAAGATCTCTGCTTCCATTGAAGGCTAACGTACAAGCGTAGCGTGCTTCACTTCCCAGTTTTTACCTCCTCGTGTGGTGTACAATGGTGTCAGGCTGAGGGTAGCATGTCTGCTGTCCCCATACAGTGTGCAAAGCTTATAAGCAGGTTAAAAGTTCCTGTTGGGGACTGACCTCACTAATCACAGTGTAACACCCGCCCCTTTCTAGGACAACAGCTGAAAGCCCCAAATTACCACAGTCTTAACACCTTACTAACAGCTATGCACGCAGATTCCATGTATTTCTGTGGATATATAAGCCTGAATTTAGTACTATTTAACATTTGTGTAATTATCATTTCAAGACTACATGTGAAGCATCTAGAAGACTGGACACTCATTTGTGCAATGCTTGGAACACTAATATCTGTACCAACAGTTACAAATTTAAAACTGTGAGAGGAAGAAAAAAAAGGAAAAAAAAAAAGAGGAAAAAAACAAGTAAGAGCACTCTACAGTGTTTCAATAGACCAAAATACGCTGGTGTAATGGTTTCTGTCATGTATCCATAAGGTTACACGATGAATTGAGGATAATGATAACACGTTGGAAAAATTAAGTGTTCATCCTGAATGAGCCAGAGTGAAAATATTTCTGCACGATCAGCATGTATCCTTCACATTCCTCATAAATACCGGAATTACTACAAGACCTTTCATAAACTAAAAACATAGTAAACAACTCTCATTATAAGCCAAAAAAAAATCTAAGCAATAGAGCTGAAACCTTTAACAGAAGAGAACCAGAAAGATAAATGAAAGTATAAAGAGTATAGATCTGTGCTGCACCTATTTGACCTTAAGGCATCACTCCTGCTCCTTCAGGGAAGAATATATAGCAGCACAAATACAAAAAGTAAAAGCTGCCTGACTTTAAGCTCACCTTAAGATGACTGTCTCTATCCATGACAAAGATCCTTTTTTGCATATTGTATTATATGAGACAATTCTACTTGGATTTATCCGTGTATTTTTAACTCAGACATAAAATTTTGCTTCAGGCTGAAACTTTGCATACTAGATCTCAGCCCAACAGTAATTTTTAAAACGCAAAATCCAGAAGGTGAAAGAAGACTGAAGTCTTAACCTTCAAGACTGCAGAGAAGCAGTATATTTAAAGTAATACAGAAACCCTAGTTTTCCCCATCAGAACTACAGCATACTTCTCTAAGTATGAACAGAAGCAGGGTACCACATATGTGAAGATTATATACGTGATTTCTTACAGTCTGGATATAGTTTTCATGGCTATTACCAATATGTGTTGTCAGAGAGGAAACATTAAAAGATGAATTGAAGGAAATGCTACAAGATTCTACTTTATATAAAGAACTGTCAGCTGTATTCGGGATGGGTTAAAAATAGTTTGCATTGTATAGATTTATGGGAAGATAAGGCTAAGAAGGAAGAAAATCAGATATTCCAGCCACAGGCATTTTCGGTTGATGGAACTTTCCACTGTCTAAAATAGTTGAATAAGTAGTTCAGTAGGGGTCTAAATGCTTGGAAACTGAGCAGAATGCAGTAGTAGACTATGAAAAGGTTGTTTAAGAAGATGAAAAGCCTGCTGAAGATATGTGCCACGAGCACTGTTTTCTATTTGCTAGTTTCATTCTGAGAACATTATAAACTACTGTATTAAAATTTTAGACTCTTACTGAGATGGATTTATCAAGGTTGATCAATCAATCTTGCTGGACCATACCTTTTAGAAAATGTGAGATATTCTAGCAAGGGATCTTTATGGGTGTATGCACATAAAAGAGTGTCAGTATAAACTGACAAACACTGTTATTTACTGAACAATCACTCTGCTATAATGTTGACTAAAAATACCTGGAAGAAAACTTGGGAAAACAAGAGGTTCTGAGTAGGATGGGAAAAAAGTGGAAAAGCGTAGGTGTGATTTGTTCAATATAAAATTTGTTCTGATTTCCACATACAAAATGTAAGGAGAGCTTTGGCATACACAGCCCAGAGTAAAACAGTCCGTCTTTGAAGGGGCATAAGTAGACTATTTCATCTAGTTATGAACAGGGTATATTGAACCACTCCTGCTGTGAATATTGTCTCCCACAGGCAGGCGAATGAATCAGTTAAAGTTCACAAGGTGTGCAGCTTCCAGTGCTTGCAGCTACATTGTGGTAAAATTGGGCTGTTACAGGGATAATCAAGTATTCTGAATACTCACCTGTGAGACAAAACAAACTTGGAGTTGCTGAGGACAGTACAACCCAGTGGCTATGGCACAGTTGAGCACTTACACCCCATCCGCGAGCGTATAGACAGGAAACCTCTCGTACCACTGTCATCTCTCCACGGACACCCCTAACGGGCCCTCCTGAATCACTCCCTTACCTTAGCTCGCCTGCATTCGTCATCATTGATCATACCTGAAGCTGAGGTAAAGTTGTAAATTAATACACACATACATTTTACATTCACACAAATATACACAGATTAATATATACAAACTATAGGTACATGCACATGTTCTATTCAGAAGATTAATACATATATACTGTGAAATACTAATCTTAAGGTGATTACTTGTCTAGGTGTATTTGATTAACTCAGTATAGATAAACATTCCAATTGTAACCTAGTTGTAAGGCTTATAATGCTTTCTCTGAAAGAATTCCAGAGCACTTCCTATAATTTAAACAAATGGCTGGAAAGCATCTGCATATTGCATATTTTGTAACATGTTGTGGATAAAGAAAAAGCAAAATGAAAATGAAATGCTAGAGGAAATTGGAACTCAATTACGGGAAATTAATTACATAGCTCTATCAATACATTTCTGAACTGCACTTTTATATTCTAGTTTTTAATAGAGATGGAGAAGAATTTTTTTTTTTTCCCAGGAAAAAGGAGAAACGAGAAATACAACAGTTGATGAAAACCAAAGAAATATTTAAGAAATCCAGACAGCATTTACAGGGTAGACATTGATTTGCCTTCCTGGTATATCATACTCAGAAACCTGATTAGATAAACCTACCCAATGTAAGGTTCATCCGTGATTCAGCAAACTGTGAAATATACACTTCATTGTTTTGTACTTAAATTGGTTGTAGTTTCTCAAATTCTGTATTTCTCTGGCTGAAATGTGTTAACATGGTTCACAAAAGGACCAAGACCCCTACAGCAAGATTCTGAAGATTTGAGAGTCTAAAAGTACGATTTACAGACCATTACCCAGCACAGGAACATCTGTAAGACAACACAAAATTTCTCCAGAAAGGGTTCAGGGTGCCCTGTTGTGCTGCATTTGCCCACACTCAGGCTGACAACTTAGCAGGGCTGAGGGTCTCAGCACTCCTGAGCTGACACAGGAATGTGATCCCTTTTCCAAACTAAACCAGCAAAAATAGTGACTAGTTCTACACCAAAGCCTTGAAGCTACATTCAGGCTGATTCAAGGGAGAGAAAAGAAACACAAGGCCATCCAAAGGATGGGACCATGGCAAACCTGGCTTAGATTTCTTAAACTTCCTTGGAACTCATCTCACATGCCAAATTCAATAAGCTCATTCAACTTTAAGCTCCATGCACACAGACACTATTGAATTCTGCTAAGACACAACGACCAGTGCTTATTAAAAAATGATAGGCAGAGAAGGAACAGGAGGAAATTAAAGATGCACATTCACAAGGGGCAGGAGATAGATTAACACACGTACATTTGTCAGCTTTTTAATCAGGTAAACAAATTTTCTCTCTAAGTCCATATGAGATAGTCTCAATACTCATGCAAATGTTTATATTAACAATATCATAGTGTATTCTTGCACTATTATGTTATTGCGAAGTTCCCTTTATCTTAATTAAAATTTTAAATTTTTTTTTTCAAAATTAGGCTGCTTGGAGAACATACTAGAATTTTTAATTATTATTTATAAAATTGGATGTTCAAGTTAAGAAATTCCAGGTCAATTTTGCTCAATATCATGTAAGCATGAACCAGCTTTTAAAAGAACATGTATGTTTTGTTATAAAACTGTCCACCATATTTCCAGATACCAGGTTCTGCAATGATATTGGCCAGGAATTTCAGTACTCCACAAAGAATCTCATTGAGCCCCACAGATTTATGCGCATCCAGCCGGAGGAGCGAGTTTGAAAAAATTCAGGGTCAGCAATTCAATTAAATGCATGCTCAAAAAAATAGGATATTTTAAACTAAAAGATTTATGAACAAAACATGTTCTGAATTTGTGCTATCTAGAAACACACACAAAGCTGTCCCCATTCTCAATATTACAATCATTAACAAAAGTTTCTCAAAAGTATGTGCAGACTGACTGAAAATACTGTTAGCATGGAAAAAAGACAAGGTGTAAAAACACTGCTAGCATCTGACAGATTTGTTAGAGGTGCTAACCTAAAACAACTTTCACTCCTCTGACAAAAGCAAATATTCTTTTCTTCTAAGACCCATAGTCACCCAGCAGGTGTTGGTCAGGCCTTGCATCCAGGCAGGTGAAAGAAAAATAAAAAGGGCTGTACACAGTTGTGCAGTCCTTGCACAATTGTTGAGCAAATTTGCAGGGATGAAACCTCTACCTTTGGAAAGTATTTTTGAAACTATAATTAAAATTCTTAGTGCTACATTCCACTGAAATTCTTTGTAAAATAGTGAGATAATATCAACTCCAAAGAATACTACGTGCTACAAACAGTCCGTTTAGCTTTACCCTAGAACTTCAAAAGTTGCGAAGTTGATATATGTGACATAGGCATAAATCCACCCGGATGTTCCCACAGGTAAAGAACTGTTGTAATTAATACAAAACCAGAAAATCTCTTCGGTTCACCGCAATCACACAGAATTAATTTGGGAATGTTTTCTTGAGGGATAAGTATGCTCTGTGCTCTGCATTACTAAGCATCTATGGTAAAATAAAAACTAATAGAATTTCATAAGTCTCGAACGCATAAAGTGTACTTTGGTTTTGCCTATAGCATCCTAAATTTACCTTGGAGGAAAAGACATGATCAATAATTAGTTGTAAGAACTCCAGAAAGAGTTTTGTATAGTGCAGGAGGAAACTGAGGGGAAGATCAATGGGCAAACATCAACGTAGCTGGAAGCAGAACTGATTTAAAGGGTCAAAGGATGGACCAGCACCAGCTAGACGGCTGTCTCCAGCTCCACTGGTAACTTGACATGTCACAAACTTGCAGACATGTTCCTTGTACGTGAGAGGAGTGGTAAATACAGGAGGTGAGCCATCCTGTTTTCACCAAGGGGATAAACTATTATAAATTACCCAACACTGACTGCAGGGAACAAAACAGGTAGTTACTGCCAAGCAGCTGATGTGGAATGAGATCTCTCCCCAGCTCACCCACTGTAATTCATCTGTGTCCTTTCTGTAAGAAGCCACACAACAGACTCAGCACCTTGCACAGTTATATGCAAGTTGAATTCATTTCCCTTAATCCTATTGCAGCTCATGAGAAAATAACGCTTTTTAACACGACTACAAGGTAAAAATGAATGATCAATTTCCTCTGAAGGAAAACATTACCTTCTTCCTTGCTTGTCAGCCACAGGCTTTTTTTAAAGGAAAATGAGCATGTTCCTTTTCATAATACATTATATAATAAACTAATACATGATACATTACATAAGGAAACTACATTACATAATAAACCATCAAACAAAACTGGAACACATGATGTCCATCGTAACTTGGTCTGACCTTCTTGTCATTGCTCCTTATAAATTAGGAGCAATCCCACTGATCTTAACAGAAAGGCATTAAGGTTGTTCAAAAAAACCCCAGATAGATTTAGCAAAACCATGTGCGGTTTGGCTCCTAGTGCATAAATACTTCCCAGTCACAACAAACATGTTTAGAGATGCCACGTATTATAAGATCCTCTGGATCAGTTAGAACTTAATGCATAACAAGTCTTCTTCTGAAATGGTCACAGAGTATTTCATAGCTAAATAGAAATTAAGAGCAATTACTCTTGTTTTTCTAGTGTATCAGCTGCATATTAGCTCTGCTTGTCAATCTCTTCCTAAAAGTCACTAAAAGTGAGCATAAATGCTATTTAGCTTTGATGCAGATTGTTCCTACTCACCCTACTAGCTGCACATAAACCTCATAGCACAGAAACTGGTAAAAACTGCACTAGTGAACTTCAAATTAGGGCATGTACTATTATTTTGTCATCTCTATCTGGGTACTAGGAGTCCTTAACCTCCCACCAGTTGACAAGTACAATATATATATACATATTCTAATTTCTTCCATGTCAGCAATGAATACAGAACATGTTCCAAGTACAACACTTCTATATGGACTGACTCAACATCTGTCCCTGAAAAAGTAACTTCTAAAACTGTATGTTACTTCTATCAACAAATTTACTGGTGCATGTTTTTCAAAACTTCCAGATGATTATTATCAATGGCAACTAATGGAATCCTCCCATATTCTACTCTTTACATCAAAACAACACAACAGATTGGTAGCTGGCAATTTCTGTGTTGCCTATATGCCAATTAAAAACCAACCTCAAAACATTTAAAATGATTGGTATTTATTAGTAAAGGTAAAGCAACTACAAGTACCAACATAATTTGCATTAAACTTTTGGTTGGTTTTCCTTCCAGAAAATATAGTCCCTTTTCTGATCTAAAGCTTTTGTGTAATATACATACAGATTGCATGAAATTGTCCTAGAAACATAAACATTAGAAGTGGAAGTGACATCCAGAGTTCACCTATCCTGAACAAAACTTTATTTAATTCTTTTTAATTTACTTTGAGTGAAATCTATTTCTCCCCCATATAGACATTCCTCTGACTAGCACATCTCCTCTCACACAAGCAAACTCACATGTTAAATGAAGAAGGAAATGACAAAGGCAGGCTAACAGAGAAAACATGTAACAGAGGTAACTATACAAAATTAGGACTTTTTCTTGGCTCCCTGTATGCAAAACTTTACATTTATCTTTGCTGAATTTCTTTGCATAGTTGGTGTCACCAAGGTTTTCTGTAATTTTCAGAGCTGGCCTTGACTTTTAATATCTTGAACATCTTGACTAACTTATGAGGAAGAAAATTTCTACAGATCTATGCCAGTTCTTCCAAGGTATATCGTATTTAGCCATGTGTCTACCACTTCTATCCTTTACTAGGGCTTATATTAATTTGTCTGGTATATCAGATTTAGAAGTTCAAATTTCCTCAGGTTTCATCTTTTAAAAAATTAGCGTTGCATTTGCCACTCTTCATTTCCCAGGTAGTGAAGCAGATTTTAATCAAGAAGTTACATGACAGTATTAGCCACTAACATATTCTCTCAACTAAACATGCACGTGCACACCCATGTGATCACAATCCCTCTTTGACGGCTCTTCTGGTGAAAACTGAAACATGCACATAATGACTCTCATAGTGCTGGCTGAGCTATAGAGGTTGCTGAGCACAGAAAATGAAGTTCAGACTTCCATAGATCAGAAGGCTCAAGGGCACAACCCAGTGTACTAAGAGCTGGGGCATCACATGTGGAAATGTATAAGTGTACATGAAATTGTTTTATTCGAGCCTAAAAAATTAAGCTATAAAGTCCTTACAACTTCTCTATGTATTTATGTCTTCTAATTACATCAGAATTACTGCAAATAGAGAGGAAAAAAACTTCAAACTATTGCTTGCTGCAATGTCAACTGAGGCAAAAAAAAAAATCAGAAGAAAAATAATCAAAGTGGCTTTCAAAAAATCGGTATAAAACAGCTTTCAGTATGCCCTGGCTTTTGTGACAAACTGAGAAGACCATTAAGTGAATAGAAGAACCTCCACCAATCAGCCAAGGTTCACAGGGTCAGATGAAAAAAATTTTAACCCAGTAAGCAGTGACTTCTGGTTTAGTACGTCAATTAGAGGTCCTGAATTTTGCTATTCCCTCCACTCCCCAATGAGTCATGGCTTCACCTGACTCATTTAGAACTATAATTAACCTGCATGTATCGATGATAATTCAGATGACCAGTTGTGAAGATTATTTCTAGTCATCATTAATGTTTATCAATACTCTCTCTTGCAGATAAAAAGAAATTTAAAACTTCCTCTTGGAAAAAAAAAAAGTTTTCTTTGATTTTTAACAATATTAACACACATATCTTCAACAGCTACTTACAACATAACAAGTACTTTTCAACATAAAAGCACATCTTGTAGTTCAAGTTTTTCATGGTTTTACAAGAATGAACACAATCTAGAAATTTTATAATCATGAAAATCAGCCTTCAGAGAAGAATTTTGATTAAAATATCAAAGTTCTACATAAATCTCAGTAGCTGCTTAGATTCAAAGCACTCCAAATGAAGAGAGAAATTAATTGTTTTAGAGGAGCATTACAAAGAATCATAGAATTGTTTTGGCTGGAAAAGACCTTTAGAAGATAAATGAATGGTTTTTTTCCATGTTTTTTCCAGTCTTTAAAGACTTATCATGGGATAAGTAGTCTAGCAGACAGTAGACGTAAAGAAAAAAAGTCTTCTGTCCAATTTTGCATAAATGAATTGAGAGGCAGAGGAAACGTTATTATGGTATGTAAAGTATGTGCCTGTAGGAGCTAATTCTATTCAAATTATCAGTACATGCTTAAAAGCAAATGCAACAGCTCATTTCAACAGGAAGCAGAAATATCTAGTACTGGAAGCCTATATATTTTACTCGAGAGACCAATCTTCTTATGAAAGGAATTATTTAAATTAAAGAAATATATAGGTAGCACAGTCCTAAAAGCTACATTTATCATAGATTCTCCCCTGGAATCCCAGAGCAAAATATCCCACAAGGAGGAGGGACCAAAAGCAGACAGATTACAGCTAACGGAGTTCCCGCAAAGTCATACCTGTAAGACTTCCTGAGTAACTGAAGAGAGAAAACAGAATAGAAAGTATTTTGAAAGGTCTTTAATGTCTGATAAATTCTATCTGTTTTAACTGGATGTATATTGTTTCACAAGTCTATCACTTTTAGAAACGACAAGTTTTTTCCACTGTAATACCAGCAATTACACAGAGTAAAATTACAAACATACCAATATACGGATGCAGACAGCATGTTGCTGCATACCTGTTGAAAGGAAGTCTATCTGATCCAGGAGAAAGAGGAAAACGTCTTCAAGTGAGAAGTAACTGAGAGGAGATTAATAAAATGGGGGGAAAGCTTCATCGCACAATGATGGTACAGTGAAGGTGAATCAGATGTTTTTGTGTAACTTTACAGCCAAAGATCAGGTCTGAGTGAAAATCTCGAAGATTACCCTCAGGGTCTTCTTAGAGAAAAGGTGCCATGTACACACTACTGCATCAACACACAATGTCCTGGCACTGTTCCTTCCGCTGTCTGATGAAAGCCTAGGAAAGGGAAAAAAACCCACAGAGATGTTTACTGCAGTAGTAACACTGAATACTTTCAATTGAGAAGTCTGGAAAAAGAGAACCACCCTTTTATCAGTAAAATAGTTCACACTGAGACTTCAGAAAAGGATCTCAGAGGCTGCTTATATCAACAGTGAATTTCTGAATCACTGTATGGACAGAAGGTGCCCACACTAGATGAAAATGGGAAGACAGAAGACACGTTCGTAATTCACTCAATATTACAAACAAAAAGAATGCTGAGAGCATCTTTCAGATTTACATGAATCTTACTACATTCACTCATAAGGAAGTTTTCCTCTTGATATCATTTAATGTACTCTTTTTAAACCTCTGAGGGAAATGGTTTATGAGCAATGGAAAAAAAAGAAAAAAAAACCCAACCAAAACTAGGATTTAAAATATGTAACATTAAAAGGAAAAAGAAAATAGAAAAATGATAAGATTAATGGGCTATACTAGGTTATAAATTTGAAAGAATAATCCTCTACTGTCAGGATAAAATCAAAATAACCTAATAAGTCCTTTTCTAGACATGATAATATTTGTACAAAGGTATTTAGCTAAAAAATACCATTAAGAGTATTTTCAATGTGGCAGAAGAAAAGGCAGTCTATAGGAGCTCAAGGAGCTTGATATAACTAGCTGGAGAAACAGAGCGACCACTGATTAACTCTTCCAATCTGGCAAATTTTATAAAGCTAAGCACAATTATGTACCTTAAAGAAAGAAAAACATGGCTGGATGTTATATGTATTGTCAAAAAAAACCCCCAAAGATCCTTGTAAAGTCTATCCTCTGTAGAAAAATTTAAGGTAAACAATTCAGAACCACATTTCACATAGATGTTTTTTATAATACACATGGAGGATTAATACAAAATATTTTGACAGCAGTGTACTCTATTATCATTAAAGACAGGTAGCTTTTAGAATGACCAATTTAAATACTTCAAAATTATCTCAGCACATTTTTAATTTTAATAAAAAGAAGTCTGCAGTCAGAAAAAGAGAAAGCAAAGAAAATCATCTGCTACATAAGAGCTGCACACTTGTTGAGGAAAAGAAAACTATACACGAAATATTTACAGAAAAATTCACTAACTTCATATGAAATATTATTCAAGTCTTGTCTTTCCGCTGGAAAGCTGACAAAATTATATCAAAGAGCATTACTGCAGTGAAAATTTCATTATTAAAAAAGTATCTGTAATCATTCTCTGAAATATTTTTTAAAACCTTACAGCTCCCCTCACCAGCACCATCTCTGAGAAAATATATATAATATAGCTAATATCGCAATGTCTTAAAAATATTAGCTTGCTGGACAAATATGTACTTTTGGATAAACAGCACCTGACCTTACAACTGCCATTCTTCTAAATGTTACAGCACTACTAATAGTTTCAATTAAATACAAATTAAAGCTGAGAAAATATCACAAAAGGGTAATCTAATATTTGATCATTAATGTGCTTATGTAAAGTGATATTTACAACAGCATTCTGAGAACCAGGCAATTTCTCTAGAAAAAAAAAATCAAAATGCAGCTTTAATAACTTTTAGTACATTGCACATTTGTGTTCTGCTCATTACCCTCAGAAGCATTGGCAAGCTCCATCCAAGATCCATTCCTCAGGCATGAAGATGAGGCTCTCTTACAGAACAGCTCTCCACCTTCAGATCAAACCGAAGTTTTCCATTGCTGGCTTCTCAGACTGAACAGAATTTACCACACGATTCTATCCTAACATACAAGATAATCTTGGCATTAGTGAAATAAGTGATTTCAGGATTTTATGGGGCCTATTATTCGTTTCTGCTTGTGAAAAAGGTTATCCAGCATTGTTACCATTTCCCAACTACTGAGATAAGTAATACTCACAATCACTGAAAACCTTCAGAGCTAGAAATTGCACTCATACCTATACTTGTTACAGCTAAGGATACCTTCCACCGATGAACTGGTTGTCTTGTAACTACGTCCAAACCAGATGGCTATATTAAAAAGAGGGAAAACTATGTAGAAGAGTTGCTAAAGCCAACAACCATATACACAAAGTTGGTGTCTCTTCGTCCTTTTCCCCACTCCTGGGTGGACCAAGGAGAGAGGACTGCTGGAACAGAAGTGTGCTCTGAGATACAGCTACCTTGAGGATTGGAAGAAACAAAGAGCAAGAAGAGATACTTAAACAGCTACAGTAATTCCTAAAGAACTATTGTACTTACATGAACTCTAGCCCCCCCCCTTCCTCAAATGTATCCCAACTTGTTCAAAGATGGCTTGGGATTGCATTTACCCCACAAGAAAAAGTCTTCTCAAACTTAACTATACCACAGTA
Source organism: Trogon surrucura (assembly GCA_020746105.1). Classification (NCBI taxonomy): domain Eukaryota; kingdom Metazoa; phylum Chordata; class Aves; order Trogoniformes; family Trogonidae; genus Trogon; species Trogon surrucura. Next base: position 15,045,511 of record CM036629.1, read on the forward strand.
AAGTATTATTTTTATTGTGTGTTCTTCATAGCGTTTTTTCATTGTAGATATAGCCAAATTTCTCAGATGAAAATATTTTTACTTTCAAGTTTCCTAGAAAATATAAGTTTAACGTTATTAGAATTTTTTTTAAATGTTGAAATAAGCCATTGTCCCACTGAGGTCTGAAGAAATGTCAGAGAGGGCAACCTTAATCTATTTGCATTTCAAAGATAATGATATACCAACACCTATTTAATGCTTGTATCTCACAGAGTTTCTGTTGCTCATAATGAACTCAGCAGAGTTTCTCCCTAGAAAGGCCTGCCTTCTTGTATTACATTAATTGCTGGGCAGCCAGATGTTCTGTTCTACTGGAACACAGCACATGCTGGCAACATGGACATTTGCTTCAGAAATCAGCATTCAAATGAGAAGGAAAGAATCTAATTAGACAGCAAGATATTAATTACTAACATCCAGCTGAGAAAGCAGAGGTTTCTTCTCTGCCAATATATTGATGCTACAGCAGAGAACTGTACAGTTTCTTTGCGGAGCTTACATTAACTAAATGATGTTATCACTTATTACTGACTTTTTGTAAATAGTAATAGATAAAATCAGAATGGCTAAATATAATATTCATGGTTTTCTTATACGGCATTGTCGTTTATACAAAGTAAGAGTGCATATGCAATTACTAAAAATTTCCCCCAATAAATTATCTGAATTTCTTGAAATCAATTTTTATACCACATGATGAAGCAAATTTTCAGTTTAACAGCTGCCACTTAAGCTTTAAATAAAAAAAAAAAATAAAAAGTTAAGGATAAATAAAAAGCTAAGTATTTCTCCAGGCATTTCTGAAAACACTGTCCAAATTTCAGGCAGAATTCTGAAACTGAAATTTTAAAATCCACCTCTTCTCCATTTGCCATCAAGGGCAGATGTATTGAGGGGTGAGGACTCCAGAGGGCTGGTTTAGCTCACTCAGTTGAGCGTGGTGCTGAAACACCAAAGGTCGCGGGTTCGATTCCCGTTCGGTCCTCATGTGTTGCTTGATCTAGTTGAGAGGCGTCCCTGCCAATGACAGGGAGGTTGGATTAAAATGATCTCTAAGGTCCCTTCCAGCCCAGGCCATTCTATGATTCTATGATTTATGGGGCCTGAACTTAAAAGTGCGTAGTTTGCATTTCAACAGAAATGAAGGTGTATCATCTCCTTTAATAGAAAGGCAAGAGAAAACTGAAAATATTTTTTATGTGCTGCACTGCTACATATTGTGGCTCAAGGTATCACCTATGTAGGAATGATGACTGAAAACTTATCCTTTCTAGAGTGTGGTAGACTTTGTCTCCTCTTACATGTCAAAGAAATCATGCTAGCCTAAGGAAGAACTCAAGAAGCTAATGAGATATCATAATAAGGTACTGTCTTCCAGTTAGGACAGTGGAGCAGAAAGTAATTTGAAGTAAAGCTTCAGCACCATCAGTGAATTATCTTGATTTCCAAAGAACTTTTTGTGTTCTTAATGCAATGCTGTTCTGGCAGTTTAGCACATGCAACTTTTACTTACCTCCCCCCCCCGCCCCCGAAAAGAAAACAAACCACCACTAGATTTGCTCAAATTCTCCCTTTTTGCAGCATGGACAAAGTGAATGCATGGAGAAACTAAAGGGGGGGTTCACAGACTGAAGGATCACTCCCTACTGATCACTCTTGCATCATGACAGGTACATACAGTCTTTCTTGATCATTTAAATATCCATATTTTTTCTGATAGAGTTAATTGTTTCCTACATTTTACACTGTCAGAAAATCTTTCCTCCATCAGAACTAGCAGCAAATTTTCTCTTTAGCATTTTCAAAGGTCAGAATTAAATTATTGCAGCTTCAGAGGAAGGATGAAGCAGCTTGTGGGAGTGTCAAGTCAGAGCCAACTATAACTTGATTGACTTACTTTAACATTAGGATGACTAGGAACGTGCTAGACAGAAGCTTTGCACCTATACACATTTGCTATTTATAGCAAGCCGCTTCATGGACTACAAAACTTATTCTGTAATTCACTCAGTTGAGCGTGGTGCTGAAACACCAAAGGTCATGAGTTCGATTCCTGTTGGGTCCCCATGTGTTGCCTGATCTAGTAGAGAGGCGTCCCTGCCCATGACAGGGAGGTTGGATTAGGTGATCTCTAAGGTCCCTTCCAGTCTAGGCCATTCTATGATTCTATGATAATTGAGACAAGTGCATCCACTGCAGGGTACAAACTGTTTTCTGACTGTCAAATAGCGTTAGAAAGACCAATCCTCAGAAGAGCAGCTGTTCCACATCTTCATTATACTCTTCGCTTCTTTTATTTTTTTTAATAGTCTCCCCAGCTACTTTATAATCCTGCAATATATTAGACTGAGAACTGCAGTTTCATTACAAAGTTTTTCTAGCATCTCACATCTAAACCTACCTTTAGAAAAACTTGGAAAATAAATGTATTCCTTACATATGGAAAACTCATCTATTCTTCAGCATAATCACACTCCTGAGGCTGTGACAGCTTTCAGTGTGCCTGTCATTGCCATCTGAATTTCACAGACCATTCCTGGAAATCCATGCCAGTCAGACATCCTTAACAGCCATACTTTATATTATTATCTGAATCTATAAAAAGCTGAAATTACACAGAAGCACTGAGACACTAACTTGCCTAAATTTGCCAGTCATTCATTAATCCAGAACCTACTTTGATCCCATTCATTTCCTGCTTTCCTCACTCATCAACTTCTAGGTCCTTCACCATATAATTGATCATAGTGTTTACATACGTAAAGCGTGGCTTTGTTTTAACTATTAAACTGTGGAATTCCTAACATAGGTTTGTCACGTGGAATAATTCCTCTAATCTCAAGTCACTCACGTAAGAAATTCTAATCGTTGATATTAAATTAACTCTCTTGAGAAAACTTATGTTGCATTTAACAGGCAATAGATATTAAATGTGATTGCAATAGTAAAACTTGCTTGTAAATATATCAAGGGTAACTTTGAGAACTGGTTGCTTCTTCTTCATTTTTCCTCTCACCCTTTCTTATGACTTGCTTCTCTCGTGCAGTTTTCCCAACTTTCCATTCAAATTGCCTAATATTTCCATCACTCTCTTCTATTCTAGGTCATAGTTTTTAAATTCTGTCTTCTTTTACACTTCTCTAATTCTTTTCCCTGATGGTTTTATTTGATTAGCTTGAGAAATTAAGACCTCACTACAATCTGTTGCTTTACATAATATACCTGTTCTTTACTGCCATAAAATGCAGTTCCTATAACAAAACTTTCTGAGACATTAATGCTTTTTCCTCATGTAGTACTTTAACATGAAATAATTTTCTGAGATTAATTTTATGCATCATTTAGATGAGCTAAATCCCAAGTAAGACAGTCTTTAACTTAATTATTCTAAATCATTCCATAACTTTTATGTAACATAATAAATGTGGACTTTATTTGCTTCTGGGGAAATAGTTAAATTTTGCATGCATTCATAACTAACCAAAGTACAAAGCAATTAAAGCTTTTCAGTGCTTTCTGATAAGCATTACCATGACATAGCAATTAAGCCCTCAAAAAATCACAAAGAAGTTGCATAAAATTATAGTCTTTTAAAATCAGAATTAAAATATGGAATCTGTTTAGCTTTTTGTAGTATGTACTTATGAGCATCCCAGGTAAAGCTTGGAAATCAATCTATCAAAGTTCTAACAAAAGGAACTGCTAGAGTTTGGCTCCAAAGAATGACTTCCAAAAGTTCAAATACAATTTTCACCATTGGAAGTGGGAGCGATTACAGAATCTCTCATCTTGACGGATTCCTGGAACTGCTGCCCATTCTAAATAACCACTTTATTGTCTTTACACACACAAAGGCTGCAGGTGCTGCCCTGACTATGTGCAAAGAGTGTCTGAAACAGCCTGGAAGCTCACATAGTCATTGAGAGCAAGGCTGTATCTCACTACAGCTGAAGAAAGAACAGCTTGTAATAAGCCAGGCTATATCTTGAGTTCTTCAATTTTTTCTAGCTATACTGTATAGATGGCAAACATTCCTTCTATTAACTGTGTTAATTTGCAAAAAAAAAAAAAAAAAAAAAAAAAATTGAATTGTTATGAATCACATGGAAACCATCTAGAAATCACATCTAAAATGCTAAACTTTTAGTCAGCAAAGACAATGACAAAAGAATGCTGGATAAAAACTAGACTTTACAGTGTGTTTATTTGCCAGTATCCTTTCTTCTACTAACTGAGCACAGTAGCCATGCATGTCACCAGATTCAAAACAAACCTGGGGCTATTCTCAGAAATTAGAAAGAAAGGCAACTCATTGCCATGTCAGTCTTAGCCTATCTCTCCCACTGTTATCAGTAGCCCACTTGCTGCTGCACCAAATACACCTCTTGAATAGTGTGGCATGACCTCTACAGCAACAATGCAGTAATGTAATTTACAATTCCCGATTCTATGTCATTATTTACATCTAAAATGTCAAAAAGAAAGAATTCAAAGTGTAAGATAAATTCTTAATGTCTCTACGTCTCATGATTGTTACTTGATAAGTGCCTCTGAAACAAATGACACTTTCACACTTTTGCACTAGTATACTAGTATTAAAAGATGGACAGAAATTAGAAATAAAATGAGGCTTTTGGGGATCAAGGAAACACACCAATAAAGATATTATAAAAGTATTATTTCTTTACACTGGTTATATTGCATTTGTAATAGAGACTATGTCACCATACAAGGTTACCAAAAGGGGTAGTTCCGAGAAACGTGCTTAGTTTGCCATCACCCGTGTAGACTTAGAATGAAACATTCCCTTCTCCCTTTCAAGATAATGTAGACATTTTAAGTCCTTCCCTCACCTCTTTTCTGAAAGTATCTATTTTTCCTCTACACGCCTTCCACTCCTTCTTTCAACACTGAAAAATTAAAATACAAACCAAACAAATACACACCCCACCACTCTGGACTGAGGCTTCACACGCTAAGTAGCAGTTAGCGTGCACAGCATTAGAAAGAAAAAGCAGATTAAATGCATTTCTTTCACTGGTGTAAAGCTAGCAGACCTTTAGCATTTACAGAATGCTTCCAAGTTTCTAATGCTAATGGATTACTGTAATGGAAAATATCACCCTCCTACTCTCAGTAGTGCCTTGCTGAACAAGAGATGTCTATTGAAGATAGTTCTCCATTTTCATTTCAGTATTAAAAAAAGCAACATTACAACAACATGGCCATGAATACAGAAGAGGTTTGGTATCTAAAAACTTCTTACTTAAGTGTCAGAAATGTCTATGAACACCTACAATTGCAGGAAGTTGGATCTTCTGAAAATTATGTATTACAGATACTCTTCATTTCATCATCAATGGGAACATTTTGGAAAAAAAAAATGCCATTCTATGCATGACTCGGATATCGCTTTGGTTTCATATAACTGCAAAAATTATATGTATTACATGGCTTAATAAAAGGGTCTGACATAACTATGTTGTTCAGTATACAGAACTAGGCAAGTTTGATACATCTTTTGGCGAATCAAAACACAAAGGAGAGGAAAGGTCATCCATTTCAACTGTTGCCCACAAATTAACAATAAGGGAAAAAAGATGAGCAGTAAACAAAGAGAAGTAAAATTTCCATCCATCAGTTTACAGAATATTGAAAAGGTCACAGCAACACAGTATATTCCCCTAATTCTTTGAATATTTGAGGCTTGAAAATTCCAATATCTCACTGAAGGTTGTAATGAGAACATAACAGAAATGTGAACCTGTTATTTTGACAGTAATTGTAATGAGAATGTGAAATGTTATAAATTTAATGCACTCCAAGGGAATTCATCACCTTATATTTATATACTTATATATATATATGTGCATGTATGTATATATATAATATACATAGAGTTACTATAGATTTTGTGTACAAAAATAGGGTTACAGAAATGCTTTGCTTTCAATTCTAATTGTTAGATAAAATTTAATATAATAACTGGACATCAGACTGTTTCTTTCCTTCTATGCTGTCAACAGCAAGAATTTAGGCACTGTGGGTTTGTAAAAAACAGTTTTCCTGTGATATAATATTAATAAATTACTTAGATGATGTTCAATTCTGCAGCCAATCTGAGAATTTGTCTGATTTCATAAAGTTCATGGAATATTAGTTAATACGACACTGACAGTTACAGACAAGCAGTATACTGATTGCTTAGCCTTACCAGGAGGTAGAAAACTTTTTCTTTCATTTTAATGCAAACAGTTAATATTGCAATTAATATAAACAGCAGAGTTAAAGGAAAACAAGACATTGTCACTTAGATTCAGTAGCTAGCTTCTAACTTTATAGTAAGGCAGACATTATGGAAAAAAAAAAATTGTGGTTAGTTAAGATACCTACTCAAAAGTTCTTAATAATTCTGTCTTTATTATATTGATTGGGAAAAAAAATAGCTAAGAGGAGAGAGTTTAGATAATTTAATTAACATGATCTTCTCTTTTCTACTTCCCATGATCACATGGATTTTATTTTCTGACATGATAAGCCTCAAGCTACAATCCTGTGAAATCTGGCTTCAAGTACAAACTGAATAGCCTCACACGGATGAACTTCTTATTCTTGGTTGAAGCCAACTCAAACCAATCATTCTACCAGTTATGTTGCTTTCTATAAGTGTGATTCATACAAAAATAACAACTTCCATTACCTTAGGTGAATGCAAACAAGCCTACGTACATTTTTCCCTACTCTTCCCTGTTGCCTTATCATACATATGCACAAGTGAATTAGTTTTAAAGAAAGTTTAGGTGACAAATTTCATCACACTTGCAAAATACACGATTAGACCACAGCATTCTCTTCTAATTCATATTCTCTTAATCTATCTTTCTTCTGCAGAAAACTTGTGGTCCCTAAGCCAGCATTACTCAAAGAGTCCTTTTTATTACTTCATATCTGAAGTTACACATGTGAGCTGATTTAATTAAGTATTTGTTCTTATTACATTTTTATCTCTACATCAATTAGAATTTTGTTTCTGCTGAGGATATCTAATTTTCACCTCTGCTCACTGAAATTTAAAATCTGTATTCCACTTACATTTTCTTTTTTTTTTTTCCAAAATTGCTGTTCCTGCAAACATTCTTGGCTTGTGTCTTCATTTGCTCAAAAGTACACATAATTGCAACACAGATGAATTTTTAAAACAGTCAAAGAAATACTCAGACAAGACTAAATAGACATGCAAAAAAACCCCCAAAAAACACTAGCAAGAAAAAAAAAAGTAGAGTATTAATTCTGCAACATCTGTAATCATTCTAAGATTATTCTTGTGTTGATCCACCATATAAAAAAGTGATTACTATTTACTGAGATAAGGAGCCAGGGTCTTTGAAACAAGAATAAAGGGATGGTGAAGGTTTTTGTCTCTATAGCAATGTTTCTGTGATAAATTTCTTCCGCAGTCATAAAGTAGTGTATTAATGGGCAAGTACAAGGAAGCTTTTCGAATTTTTCTCTGTATTATATATATCTCCAGTGTCATTAGTTCTCCACTTAGGTGAATATTAAAATTTAAAACAAAAGACTTTCTCCTTTTAACCTTGAAGTTGTACATTAACATTGTGCTGATGGATAAGTCTCTGAGAAACCAGCTGAGATGAACTTTTGAGTTAAATGTGTAAGAGACAATAGCTAAAGAAAAGGTGTTGCAATACTATCCTATCCTTGATTTAGTCTGTAGACTAAGGAATAATTCCTCCAAGTATAAGTCAATCCAAGGAAAACAGAAGAGTATCAGAACAATTACTGCCTTCTGCCATAGCATATAGTATGACTAGGCAAAGTTCTTTTTATATCCAAACTACTTCAAGTTTCACCTCACATCTAAGTCTAGACAATAAGAATCTACACTAAAAGAATTTAGAGGAGTATAAGAAGCACAATAAATGATGTCAAATCAAGTTCAGTAAATAATACTAGGAGGTTTGGGTTTTTTTCTTGGTTTTTTTTTTTTTTTTCAATACTGACTTCTTAACTGCAAAGATACAATAAGAGATTTCACATATAAATACTCCTTGACATATTAAATAGAGGGGTAAGCAATTCACTTCAAAGTAGCCACATAATTAACTTAGTAAGAAAGGTACAATAGAATGGCTTCTATTTTTGGCTGCCTTCTAGCACAGGAATGCACAACCCACATTTGCCTTAAAAAACTAATATTATGTAAATCAACTATATTAACCCTAATTTTCATGCAGTCTTGATACTCTAAGGGTTTTTTTCTTCTCTGTTTATTACCATCAGGGAAGAAAAAAAAGGAAATTAAGATGCATCCTGCCAAAAAATGATAGCTACATTCCACATTGTTCTGACTTCTCAGTGTTTCAAACATATCTACTTTCACAATATGTCTTAAAGTATTTCTGTTGCACAGGTAGAAACCTACCTAAAACATGAATACAAATAAAACCGTTCTTCATAATTTAAGTGTTTCAAAAAGACTATTTGGCTGTTAGCAACTGCACTCTGTAAGACAGCTGAACTCTAAGGAGTTCTACAATCTCTTTTCATACAATCATTCACCTTCATGCAAAAGCCTAGTATTAAATCACAGTCCCACAAAAATCCACCCTTTTACACTGATTTGTAAATACTGCTCAGGCTAAAAACTCACAGGAAAGAAGTAGCAAACACTTTAGTGTGGAGAACAGTCTTGCTTTTTAAAAGGTCTCTCAGGAACTTTGTAAAGTTTACTCTGAAGAAACTGGTACTTGCTTTTGACCACTGATGATGTAAGCTGGCAATGACCTCCCACACACGTATTATCGGTCAAGACGATGGAGTTATAATCTCTTTTAGTATCATCACTTCTATGAATTCGATCATTATAAATTCAATTCCACCCTCATTGTTATACTGGAATTAAACCTAAAATGTAAAAAGATAATGCTAGAATTTCTTTTTGTTTAAAAAAAAACCACCATGAAAATAAATGTGTAAAACATTTACAACATTTCCTCTTTTTTTCCCCGTTTCTCTCTCTCTCCCCTACCCCAGTGCAAGTTATGATTCATGTGCACTTAGTGGATGCCAGTAACTGGAATATTATGAATCAAAAAAAATTAAAAAAGGAAAGAAAAGTAAACCACCATCACCACTGGTATTTTTGTCACTGATAGTTTTCTTCCCAGTCATGAATGTAAATTCCCACTTAAGACCACAGTGACCTATCCTCTTGCTCCTCCCAAGATGTGTTCCAGTCATTCTGGTCAAGATCTTTAGGGTGTTATTGGCACCAAACCACGAAACTGCTTAGTTATCCTTTTGACAACTCTTGCCCAACAGTTTTCTCTTTTCCCAGAGGAAATAAAAAGCCCAAAGATATATTTAGAAATGCTTGACTTAGCTTTAGTTATTAAATATTTATTTTGATAGAGATCACAATGATGTAAGTTGTCTGATTCTAGTCACAACTCTTGAAATTAGATATGGCTTGGCTTTTTTTTTTAATGTGGTAAGGAAAGGAACTTCTCTTGCAACTGTACTATTCCACTTTTCTTGAAAACTCTAACCTAAAATATGCATGCATATCAGTCACAGGGAGAGAAAGATCATCTTCACATTTTGAATACAGAAAACAAGTACAATTTTTTTGTACAATATCAGCAGAAATGGTTTATCTTCTGAAGAGCAATGTAAGTACTGCATGACTGAAAAAAAGTGAGAACATACCAGAACTTACCAGATCTTGTCTGCTGTTAGATCAGTAGTATTATTGGGCCATTTTCTCTGGAACTGATTTACAGATAGAAGAACTCTCCTTTATTCTCAATACAAGTTATATAAGTGAAGTTTTTCTGCCCACTTATTTGAAATAAACTAAAAAGAGTAACTGGTTTTTGGGTACCGAGCTGGAATAATTTAGAGAGACAGTAGTAGGATATTAATGAGAAATGTAAACTGTGACAAAAAAAAAAAGAATGTTATTCTTTTTTTTGTGGACTACTTCATTCCAGTATCCGTTGGGTACTGTACCTACTTAATGCAGTGATAAGAACACTAGTCTGTTGGTTTCTACATTTTAAAATTTTCCATGCAAAAATATTCCCCAAAAAACCGAAAAAAGCAGCAACTGAGCACTAAAGAAATATTACTATGGTTGCCTAGAATTCTATCACAGCACATGCAAAACATGCTAGTTTTGGCATCATTCAAAAAAAAAAATCAAATAATTGCCACTTTTTTTCACAAACGTTCCTTAAAAGTCCATCTAAACAGCTTCTTTGGCATGAGCACAGAGAGGGCTACAACAATCTGTAGCTAAAAACTAGAACTACATTTATAGCAATTTTTCTTATCCTTACAAAGGACTGCTTGTAGTTCATTTTGTGAATATGTTTAAAGAGATGTATATAATAATGCTACAAATTACTGTGCACACGCATAAAATAATAAGAGTGATGGAAACACAACAGTATTAGGAAGCAAAGCACAAATATATAAACAAAAAAAAATTCTAATGGACTCATTCTTAATGTATGAGCATTTTTTTATGTATAAGCTTTTTTTTTTTTAACTTAAGAAAGATGAAAGAGGACAGGGAACCTCAGCTATCAGTGTTACAGAGATAATGTTTTCAAGTATGTTCACATTTGTAGAGTATTCATGTAGATTAAAATCCTGTCATGAACTTTTGTCTTTACTTACTGCAATATAAACTAGAAAATTCATAGAAAGCTGGCAGAAATGAAAATCTTGACCTCATTTAGAAAGTTTGAATTTGTTGATCTTGCAAGTGAACCTTGGAGGAAACTGAACAGTACTTAAGCAGTATTATAAGCTAAATTAGAAGTAAATCCATTTATGGAGAAGGAAAACAAAGAATTTAAGGGAAGACTGTCATACCCAGTACCTCAAAAGAAGATAAACAAAACAGCACTGGGAATTCCAAAATAACAGGGAAAATATTAGGGATGCCTAAAACTGCCAAAAACACCAGCAACAATAACACAGAGAGGTAAATATAGTTTTATAGAATCATAAGAGAAAAAGCAGACCTGGATACAAGCTTATGGAGAGACTTCAAAAAGATAGACAATGATGACGAAAATAGTAGAGAGGCGTCCCTGTCCATGACAGGGAGGTTGGATTAGATGATCTCTAAGGTCCCTTCCAGCCTAGGCCATTCCATGATTCTATGAAATGTAGCAAATTACAAATAAGCCTTAGTAGATCATTAGCCTGAATCAGCTGATGCATTGAAAAATAAATGCAATGCTTACTTCACTTTCAGTACCTGTTGCATTTTATAACTGACACCATGGTGGAAATAAATGTGAGATTTCCAGGGACCATTTGCAAAAAAATCTCATTTATCATACTCTCTTAAAACACTAACGAGATTTAAAGGTATGTACCATGTTGAGGTATATGCAACACATAATTTAAATGAGATCTACCATAAACTTAGTTGCCTGTCTGCTGAGAGAGAGGAATCAAATTAACCTTTAGCAGTCTCTAAACATTAAGACCACTTTTGAAAATGAAGCCCAGTGAGTTACTGATGTTTCTCATTTAGAACTATTGGAAAACTTAGGCTGAAAGAAAACTCTAGAAATTATCCGGTCCTGCCTCCCGATCAAAGTAGAGGTAGCTTCAAAGCAAGATCATGTTGTCCAGAGCCTTGTCATGACAAGTTTTGAAAACCTCCACAGATGCAGATTACATAAGCTTTCTGGGCCTTGCTCCAGGACTAAGCAGCTCTCATGGTGACAATTTTTTTGTGTCCAACTGGAATTTCCTTTGCTGAAACTTTAAAAGCACTGCCAACCTTGCCTTGTTGTGCACATCTAAGAAAAGTTTGTCTCTGTCTTCTATACAACCCACCCTGTTAGGCAGCCACAGTTGATAAAAGCCCTCTTTATACTCCTGTTCTCCATACCAAGAGAAACACAACTCCTTTTAGCCTCTCACAGAGAATCACAAAATCACAGAATGTTAGGAGTTGGAAGGGACCTCAAAAGATCATCTAATCCAACCCTCCTGCCAAAGCAGGATGACCTAGTATAGGTCACACAGGCACGCGTCCAGGCGGGTTTTGAATCCTCATACACGTGCTCATTATGTCTTCTCTTCATCCTTTCATGCAACCCTCACTTCCGCTGCTCTCAACACATCACATGTGCTAGCCGCTCATCCATCCCAGTGGCTTTCTGCTGGACTCGTCGCAGTTTGTCAACCTCTCCCCAGTACAGCACTGGATGCAAGATTTCAGATGCAGCCTCACAGATGCCAAGTAGAAAGGAAAAATCATTTTTTTGTAGAATCACTGCATAATGCAGCCCTGTATGCAATTAGCCTACCACAAAGGCATACCACTGATTCATGTTCACCAAGATAATCAATGTCATTGATTGACCCAACCAACCAGTCACCAGCTAGTCCTGGTTTAGGAGCTTACTCTATCCCACATGTAAGACTTGGTATTTGTTTTTGTTAAACTTCATTAGGCCTTGAATGAAGTGATTGGGGTGAAGAGGGGAAAGCAAGATTGTTCCAACAATCCTGTCCTGCAGTATATCAACCATTGCCCCTGATTTGGTAAACTTAGTTAAAAACACTTGCTTTCCTTTCTCCCGACACAAATACCTTACCATTCACTAAAGCAGATGTATGTAAAGGCTCAGAAAATGTTTATGCAAAATCCTCTAAATCTTTAGCTGTGGCAGTGAGAGACCTTAGACATCTATTCTGCATGGCTGAGTCACATGCAGTTTAAACTACTTTTCAGATGTTCTGTTACAAGATTTGCTTGTTCTTTTTTTTTGTCTTTTTTTTTTTAAAACAAATTTCCACTGATTTCTCATATTTTCAAAGCCAAAATTACATTTGCTCCCTTGGTTATTAACAGTCCTTCTAACTTTTGTTTATCCAAACTACCAGGCATTGCTTTTGCCGGTATGTAATAACTTCTCTGTCATTCTTTCTCTATGTGCTGAAAAACTGATTCAGTCCACTGAGGTTTGGCCACCTACATCTACACTGGTAGAATATTCAACTTCTTCAACAACATTTGATTAACATCAAGTGCAAAACGGTGTGTTTTGGTGTGCACATTGGTTCTACATGTACACTTACACTCCTCTCCGCAAATTCCTATTCATAAGCAATTGTGCTTCTGTACGTTTGGGTTGCCCATGGACTGTCTCCCAGGGAAGTCAGCTTTGAGGACAGCCTCTCCTTGTGGAGTTACAGAGCAATCCCAGAACACAACCAAAGAAATGGCCAAAGTGTAGTTCATTCCCACATGTGGGAAGTCCTAATCTCAGCTCATTGCCTAGTATTGGGACAGTACATAAAGAATATTCTTTTATTTTGCACCTCTAGGAAATACAACAGCAATGACGAACCCACGGAGGCCAGAGGTCCCCTTGGATAATTCTCTAAACCTGAAGGCTATTGCTCCCTGCCTTCATGCAAAGATTATGTGGGTGATCTATGGCAGACGAGACACATGCAAAACAATTCATGTGTATGACTGCTTAAACAAACTTGAATCTATAGTCACCATTAATAATGACAGCCACCACATGGAGGTGCCTAAGGCATTCTTTACAAAGGTCAGTCATAAAGCACATTCCAATTCATTGCTTTTTACTTTTGCTGTTGCCTTCTAGCACAAATCCAATTACTTATGTTTTGTATGTCAGTATCTTCATCAGCAACACACAGCAGAAAGCAAAACACACTTAGGTGACACGTTCTTAGCTGTAGGCAGATCTGATTAACGAGGCAGGGCTGAAATTAACTTTTTTCTTCATGTCAAGAAGATTTCCTGAGTACTGCAAAATTCCCGTCCTAATGCTGTTCATTAACATTTTAACCAACACCAAGCATGCTGAAAGCTAACACACTTCTTAGCCTGTACTAACCATCCATCCATGTCTTATTATCCCTGTAAATATAATGAGATATGATTTGATATTAGCAGCTACAGATTTATCTATTTAGATTGGAAATGCAACTCTTGCTGCAATAGCATCTAGCTGGAAACATGCCCATTGACTTCAATATAGGTTGCACTGACGGAAACAAGAGGAACACAAATATTTTAAACAACTTAAAACCATGACATTTGAAAACACTCAGCATTTTGATTAATACTGAAAACATTGCTTCTTCCTGCTAGCAATATTCCTGTCGCATAACAGCCATAAAGAATGAAACCATTTATCAAGATAAATAAGTGGTTAAAAAAAGAGGTCCACTTAAAATTAACAGGCAAGGAAACTCTTTCCATTCTGTAGCATCAGAATGCTAGAGCAGTCCCAACTAATATTTATTTACTTACTTACTTACCTATAAAATATAAACCACAAGAAAACTCCGGCCAGTAAAACAACCCAAATGGTATCAAAGGGCACAGTTCTATCAGAGCCCTCAACGAAGCTCTCAGTTCACCCAACCTGAAGAGTCTCTAGAGCGTGTTCTGTGCACAGGCAGACTATTAAACTAATCAACTACCACCACACAGGAAAATCTTGTATTACACGTTACCTAACCAAACTTAGTATTTAAGACATTAAAAGATTAATTGATTGTCCACAAAGACAGAAAATAAAGACCTATTTAAAGGAAGAGGAAGGAAATAAAAAAAAAAAAAGAGAATTCTCTGTTCCCACCAACTACAAAGACTTTTTAGTGCCTAATCCTATGCCCAAAAGTACTAGCTTGTTTTGCATTATTTTCTTCATTTCTTTGAGTTACTCATTTACATAAATTTATGCATAATCAGAATTGTGAAGGCCAATGCCCACAGCCTGTTATAACACAATTAAATATACTTTTTCCTGAACTGGATCTGAAATATTAGTTACTTTCTGCATTTTCAAACTGTTTAGGGAAAGCAAACATGTCTTCGTTTACCCTCTTTCATTTATCTTTAGACTTTTCCTCTTGACTTAACCTTCAAGAACCATGTATATTCAATTAATATACTCACATCTTGTTCCTGAATTTCAAACACTACTCTCAGTTAAGAGCTTAGGTTGTCAGTATTACCCAAGCTAAAACAAACCTAACACAGTAATAACTACTCCCAAAGTAATGTTGTGTTAAAACTTAGTAAACCAGAACACAAATTCCTAAAGGACTGTATTACCAAACTATATATCGCAAACAACATTAAAGTTTGTATATTTAAAAATGTATAGATATTCTTAAGCAAGAAGTGGATTAACAGGCCAAAACACTCAGGACAAACTTAAGAGCACCATTTAGTACTTAGATGTAGTTACTTGCTGAGATGGCACCACTTAAGAATTTTGGAACTTTCATACCTCTAAACCAAAGATTGTATCATCCTTGTCAAAGCTCCACAGAATGGAGAGATCATGGTTATCGCACTATTCATGAATTATATTATTATCACATTCACTTGGATAAATTACAAATGGAAATTATCTGCAAGTGAGCAGATTGACTATAATGTTTCAAAACAGAAGTGGTGCAGGTTATAAGGGTATGAGATTCCCAGAAAGACAAACATCTGCTGATATTCAGGTACCTAGGATGGGAGTTTTGAAAGTACTTTTGAATTTCAGTAGTAATAGGAACAGGAAGAGAGTTGACCTAAGTAGTAGATTAAAATATTAAGAATTATTGATTGTTGTGGAACTCTGGGAGATAACAAAAAACTCCTTGATGTTCTTCTAGCTGAAGCTTCTTATTTCCTTCATATATCTGTTCAATAAGCCATTGGGAAAGGAAGAAAACATTTTTTTAAAGATTCAATGGAATATTTCCGATTGTTGTATTCTGAAGTACACCATTATCACCAGGGGTTTCTCAAGCCATAGGGAAAAGTGAATTTGAAGACGTATCGCAAGAATAATATTTTATTCATTAAGGTAATAAGTTGCATTTTTTCATCTAATTATTTAAAAAGCTTCTTACAAAACTTCCACCAAAGTACTCAAAATTATTTTTAAAAGCTTAATACAGACTTTTGTTAGAGTTTGCATTAACACAGCCAACAAATAATGTATTTTCCCTTAGAAAATATTATTACAATAAGTGTGCTTTATCAATAATGTACCACAAGAACTCCACTGTGTCTTGATTTAAATTTTAAAACTCATTTATTATTGACCACATCTGGGAAAGAAAAAAAAGAAATATTTTATTTGAAGCTGCATATGGTTACATTTACAATAAATTTTAGATCTCTACATGTTCAGATGAAATTGTTTATAACAACGCATTATACTACTCTAAAGAGCAGGTCAGAATTCTTGACTTTAAGAATTGAATGCCTCAAATATAAGGGAGCATATATCAAACAAAAGCATAACCTGAATAGTCTCTTATTTTTGTACTGCTATGAACAAACTAGAATTACAAACTGATAAATTATTTACATATTAGAATTCTCATTTAATTTTCATTCCTCCTTTCTCATGACAAGAAGTGTGAAAATTCAAATTTTTCTGTAACACAAACCACATACAAAGTACTTGCTGATTTTGGAAGTACATTGCCTTATATAGTTATGGCTTTCTGCAACCTTAACTGCTTCCGTTCTTCAGAATTCTATTCACCTGTAGGAAGCACATAGATGTTGCATTTGAGTAAATTATTTACAGTATAACAAGTCTGACCTATCATTCTTCTCACAGGATTAAATCTTATTGTGTTCTTGGGAATATTTTCTTTCAGTATTCTGAAGTTATTTAACTCAAGGTTAAATTTACAAAGTCAGTGAACTACCATTTAAAAGTTCACACTATGCTATTCTTTAAGTGCTTTATCTCTCACTACTTGTTTCCAAAAAAACAGCTACACCCATCCTACTTTGCTGCTGACACTCAGTTAACATTAACCCTAGCCATAATATTTTTTTTTCTAAATCATCTGTTTTAAATACAAAAAAAAGGACTTTCAAACAGATGTTGCAAAAGCAGAAATAGCAAGGAATAGATTCTGTTCCACACTCTCAGTTCTTTAGACTAAATACTCAGTGATTTTACACCATTAACAATGTATTTCAGACCCCTATAATTTACTTCATGGCATTGTTTGTAGTAAGTGTACTATACTTGACTATTTAAAGAGTCAACATATTGAATCGAGTCCATCTTGTATTTCTTCTGGTATTATATGACAGAGGAAATGAAAACAGGTGTTTCAAAGTGCTGCGTATCCTGTATAAATTGATATGGCATGGTTTTTCTATGAATAGTCTGCAATACCAGCTAGCTAATATTTGACTTCAGAGGTGAAGATTAATGTTTACTATAGAAAATATTTCAGAAGAGGCTTTAAACTTCACAGCTCTCTCCCACTCAGTGTTCCTCCTAAGAAATATCTATATTTTGGTTTTTATTACTTCATGAAAACAAATATCAGACCTGGACCTAAGGATAATCTCAAAGTAAAATACAGTACTAGAATATCAGTGATTAATAGCAATTAACTTACAATCAATAGAAAGAACAACTAAACCAGTAAAAGTTAAAATAAATTCTCTCTTTCTTTCTGTTGCTGCTGGTTTTTCTAAGTTCGGTAATTTTAGAGTAAGAAATTGCTTTGTAATGTGTAATTATGTTTAGTACATCTCTAACTGATGCACAGAACTGATGCTTTGTTGTATTGCATCTTTAGGAGATATGTAATACAATCCACTGAGGCAATTGAAATTAAAAATGTATATGCAAGGCTTAAGTACTCAAAAGAGAGCCCTAACTAAAACAAATCACGGTGCTGAAAATTTAAAGAGTTGCAATTACAATGCCTTTGTGCTAGTCAGATAAGCCAAGGTTGCAAAACATAGCCACTGCAATCATTTTTAGATAGGGCTGAAACACCTTAATCAGTGTTTTGAGGATGTAAACTCATGAGCAGCTATTAGCCCTTTTCATTATTTAATCCTATTACACATAGAGAAGTTCCAACATCTTTTCTTCTGCTGAAGTACCTATGTCTACTCTATCTGTTCCTTAACTTTGCTCATATCTTGCCCTCCCACCTCTCCCATTTCCACAAAGCCTCCTTGGTGAGCTGATCATCTGCAGCTAGGATCAATGCAACCACCTACAAGGCAGGCTCCTGTTCTGTAATTAATTTTTCTCCACTTCTGCTCTTCCTGTTCTCCTGTTGCACCCTAAATGGAGTGAGGCTGCCAGGGAGTCAGGATGACTCTGGACTGGAGCAACAATGTATTTCTATTGCCCAAGAGATTTTAATCTTCACAGAGGCAACTTTCAAAGGCAGGTAGAATAGAAAAGTTAAGTTCTATAAACTACCAAAGAACCACAGCTGGGATTTAACTGTTAAGATACACACTTCTACGGCTCAGCTAGTCTCCTTGATTGCTCTGAAGTCAAAGAAGAGAAATAGGCACCTTCTACAGCATGATTCATATCATCGTGAAGTGAGTATCTTCGGGTAAAACAAATCATGCTACAAAAGTTCCTACTTCCCAACCACAAAGGTGGCCTAAAGGACTAGTTCAAATGACATCTATTTCTCAAGTGACATCTACTTTATGAACATCTGCAGTTACAGAGGATTACTCCCGTTTCAAAAAATCAAAATCTCCTTGTGATTCAGATCAATTATTTTCACCTTTCAGAGAAAGGCATGGGACTGGTAACAATTTGAAGAGTGAAGCACTTTATAGATCTGTAGCTATGCATATTCCTTAATACGTCCTTTGATTACAGATATAAACACATGACGGTATTTGAGTTCTTTTTTTTCTGCCAGCATGACGCACTAATTAATACTGTAAATGTATAAAATAACTATAATAAAATCAGAAATGAAATCTTTCTTTACTAGAAAAGAACAAACAAAATCAAACAGCATTTTCTGGATGATGATACTGTTTGAACATACAGGAACATAGCATAACGTCATTACTATTTTCAATGCGTGCTGCTTTTCTGTGCACAGAACATGATTACAAACAGTCAAGATACAGCAGTTGAAAGAATCCTTTGTTAAGGAGTATTCTAGGCTACTTAAATCTGCTATACTATCATTATTCTTCTGAAACTGTACCATAAGCAGCTCAGTAAGGCACATGTGAAAGAAGCTATTGCAATGGAAAGTTTTGCCTTTTACAGCACTGTCATCAAAATTTAATGGTATATTAAAAGTTCTAATTTGACAATAAGTTTTCAGCATTTATATGGTATGCAATATATTGTACAGATTACATTCACAGAGGAATCTGAAAACACAATAATTAACAACTTAAAGATCTTCTAAATGCCAAAGCTATTTCATGGGCTGACCAAAAACATTAAAAAGTCATGAATGATTTTGCAGAACATATTCCCCCACATTAAATTATTCCTGAAGGAAAGATTAAAGCAATTTACAAGCTTATATTTAGTACAAAAAAACAGTCATGAAAAAAGCCAACAAAAAATGCAACACAAGTAACCATGGTAAGAATGTACTATAACACAGTCAGAAAATAATTTCTGATACATTCCTCCTTTATTGGCTGATACATAAATTTTATAAGTGGCAGTACTAGGTTTGGGGTTTGGGTTTTTTTTTTTTAACGTGAGAAACAAGAATCAGGTATTTTTTTGTTGTCCCCTCAAACTATATATTTTAGACTCCTATGACTTGGGTGAAGGGAAAGAAAGAGGGAAAGAAATAACGAAGAATAGAAGTTGCATGTTTCCTGTTTTCCTTTAGAGCCATACAGAGCTCTCCTGGAACAAACATCAGGTTCTTTGGTCAAATACAGCAGAAGCCTAATGCAACTATTTAGATCCAAGATCATTGGCAACCAACTGGTCTGTTGATTAGAGGTGCAATAACTCATCCAGAAAATACACAAAGCATTCAACACAAGAAAGCAGCACAAATGCAGGACTATGTGAGGGACAAAAACTCTCTCATATTGTCTTCTACACAAATCTCATTGTTCTCTTCTTCCAGGTGCTCCTTTTGCTGATTTGTCTTTAACAAATCAGTCTGTTAGTGGATGCTCACATGAATAAGAATCTCTGCTTTCACTCTAGCAGAATGGTATTTGAGCAATGGCAAATATTTACTGATACAGAATTCTGTGAGTGCTCTTAAGTGAATGTTGATCTATTTCAAAGATGATTGCAATTTTCTCTTTTCTCCTTGTTTGTTGAGAAACCAATGCCGAAAACAAAATGTTTCCTTTGTTAGGCTGCTTGATCTTTCTTGAACAAACAACACAGGAGATTAGGAGTCAATAGTATCACGCATAATGATGGTCTTTAAAAAAAACTACATAATTCCATTGACTATAATTTACTTAAAAGTTACCAGGAATAAGTGGCAACTGCTGTACCTGGCTAATACAAAATTTTGCTACTTTCTATTGTAATTCCTGAAAATTTGTTAAATACAGGCTGAAAATGTTCCATTGAACAGAAGAACTTGGTAACTGCACTGCACCTTCACGTAACTGAGACACAACTTTTGCCAGTTCTTTAGAACAAAGAGGGAGCAATTTACACGTCTTTTTTTGTTTGCGAAAGTGAATTTATCTTGCTCTGCATCCTCTCTGTGTAAAATACTGAAGGCGCCCCCCTGGGAAATCTCTCTTGTACACAATAAAGTCCCCGGAAAGCCGTGAAACTGGAATCATCACAAACACGCTCATCAG
The DNA here is from genome assembly GCA_020746105.1 of Trogon surrucura. Lineage (NCBI taxonomy): Eukaryota > Metazoa > Chordata > Aves > Trogoniformes > Trogonidae > Trogon > Trogon surrucura. The sequence goes on from CM036629.1 coordinate 15,066,212, forward strand.
GACCCTAAGTAGAAAAGTGACACCTACCAGTTTATCCCAAAGGAACCTTCCTTCCTGTTCCAAATCAGCATTCCAAGAACACTTGTGAATATGATTTCTTTCTAATTATTCCTTATTTGGGAGCAAATAGAGCCTTTATCTCCCCAAATAACAAATACTGAAACTATGAGAATAGATGGTTGCCCATTTCTCTTAAGGAATCTTGTGTATATCCTGTCTTCACTCCCCTTCTACTTTAAAACCTCAAATTAAAATGTAATGGTAAGACTTGTTTCCACTCACTTCATGTAAAAGGTAAAATCTACGCTAGTTAAAGAGCTGATTCATTAAATAATCTCACACCCATCTGTGGAGGGAAACTGATCATTCATCAGGAGAGTAAGGCAGATAGCTGGGCTTGGAACAACTGCAGCCATCCAATTCTAGCCTATTTTGGCATCCAGTTTTCATCTACTTCTGCATGGTTTTCCAATACATTAGATGAACACATCACGGCCAGCAGTGAGTTTGGAATGATTACTTACCAATTCTTTCCCTTAAAAATAAAAAAGGTAGAGGGGTGAATGACTAGGGGAGAATTTTTTATATCTTTGTATTTCTGCTGTACGTTATAAATATTTTGAGTGCTGGCTACGTTGGGAAAAATCTTCATCCTTCAAAAATAAATTTACATGCAGCTATCCACTGCACGGAATTTCTGCCCCATTTGGAGAGGACCTTGCAACACATCTTGATTGTCATATAGCAGTAGTAGGTGGTCTACTTTCTTCCTGGTTCCAGGAAATGCAGAGGCTGAAATCCGGTTTAGATGCTGCAGTGGATGCAAGAGAAGCAGCATTATTCTGCTTCTACATCTTCTGTAAAGTTGGATTTAATTTTGCCTTTTTTCTACTGCTTCAATAGCAGGTAAACACTCTAATCCTAGCTGAGGCTCTTCTCACTTCAGCCACTGCTCCTCTCCAAAGATGGTCAAAACTTTGTTCTTCTATCAATCAGTCTTTATTGCCTTTCTGCCACCTTTCTTGACTACTGATATAATGTATATCACAAAATGTTAGCTTCAAATACACTGAAGGGAAGGGAAATCAGAAGCCCTGGAGTTTATCTACGCTGAGGTCCATTTCCACACTATGCCTTGCAAGCCCTGCAGGCACTGTGTTATGAGAATTAAATTGCTACTGTTTCTTCTCTCTGATTAGATGTTGTAGGGATGATCATTCAGTAGGCAACAAAGGTGTGTAGAGAAAAATGTAGATTAGTGCTCTCAGTACTGGTGACAAATGAAAGAATAATTGTCTTAATCTACCCATTGTCAGAAATACATACATTTTATAATAAATGCATGCATATATTCTGAAAAACATGTTCTCAAGACCAGCTTTTGTTATTCTCTACAAATTAATTTCTTCAGCTGCTTCTGAAGCATGTGTGTGCACCTTCTACTCACTTTCTTCATCCTCAGCTCAAGGCTACAATTACTTAGATGTATGCCTACGAATTATCAAAATTCAGTAACGTCTTCTGAATTAACAGATGTTATAAACTAAGCATATTTTGTATTTTATCTGGAAAACAACCAACTAATAATATACAGAGTCCTGAAATCCTAAAGCAAAGTATGAGGAGATCAGCATTAAGCAACAGAAGGCGCAGTGCTGTATCCATACAAACTGATAATTTAGACACTGAAATTAACAGCCTCGAGTGAGTCATTTTGGATCCTTCACAGAAGATGAAAGAAAGGATTTAAAACACCATACTGGCAGGTAAATCAGCTAACAAGGTATATTCAAGAGAAGTGAGTGTCTGCCAGAGAGGAAAGCAGACCTACTCAGTCTTGCTACCTTAGGTATTACAGTGCCTGCTTTCAAAGAGAGTTGATTGTGGATCATTTTCCCCAGATCCCTGAAAGTATGCATTTTCTCCAAAGAGGTAAAAGATGCAAATATTATTTGTTTTGAGCTCATCTGTGTAAGTCAAGCTCTGTGTGAGCCAGGCATTGTGGCACTGGAGGACTTTAGAAAAAATAATAAGAATCTGTGACTAGTTCAGCTATGCAGGCAGTCTCAGCTATGAGAGGCAGTCACAGGTGTGCTCAGCTGAGGAAGCACGGATGCCCAAATATCTCATAGGCTTAAACACAGGAAACAAGATCGACTTCAACATTTATCCAGCTACATAGTGCAAACACACAGACACTGTAATATTGGAAAAAAAAAGAGGTATCCTAATTCACCCGCCTTCTTCTGAAAGTTGCCATTATATTGCATATTCTGTATCACTTTGCAAAAACAAATACAAGAAAGCTGCTTTGCATAAACAGTCAGAATGAGATTTTCCCTTTTGTTTATATTTCACTTACAAACTCTTTTTGTTCATAGTATGTGGCATATGTTTTCCCTATTGTCTCTGCAAATATTTAAGTAGAGCAGTTCACTCATTTTGATTATACTCAGATCTTCACTTATCACCGCACCTATCTAATCTAATTAACATAAAGTGATGAATGTTAATGCCATTAAATGTAATGAGTAAAACCCCTAACAGCTGAACTGCCTTACTTGACAAATAAGGATATTTAAGGAAAAAAAATAAAATCTCAATTCTTCATTTCTACCATAAACCATTTAAGAGTTTATGTTTGAATAGCAAATGTACAAAACAGGGAGTGATAAATTATCAGTGTCATTAATCAAAAAGACCGAAAGAGCTTTCAGTGTTTCAGAAATATGAAAAATTCTGTACCTCTAAGCTACCTGCAATAGTAGGCATTTAATGCGTGTGTCAACAAAAATCAATAATAGTCCATCTGGTAACAATTCAAATTAGGTTTGTGGCGGGCTGACCTTGGTCATCTGCCAAACACCCACCCAGCCACTCTCTCACTCACCCTCCCCATCAAGAGAAAAATAAGATGAAAAGGCTTGTGGGTCACAATAAAGACATGGACATTTTCAGTTACCATTACAGGAAAAAAAAAAAACCCACCTTGACTTAGTTATTAATTCATGGCCAATTAAGCTAGTTTTGGGTGTTGAGAAACAAAGACAATAACTAAAATATCTTCCCTGGACTCAGATTCACTCCTTCACTGCCAGCTCTTCTCTCCCCACTCCTCGAGAAGCACAAGGGGACGAGGACCCAGAGGTGGGGTGGGTGGTCAGTTTGTAACAGTTCCTCTCTCCTGCTCCTTCCCCCTCACATTTTTCCCCTGTTCCCCCACAGGTTCTCCACAGGCCACAGTTCCTTCTGGAAATAGACACCTGCCCTGGATGGGACCCGCCATGGGCTACAGGGTGGGTATGGGCTCCGGTGGGATCCCTCCAGAGGAATCTTTCTGATCTCCAGCATGATTTCTCCAGCCCCTGAACCACCCCTTCTCCTTCCTTCAACCTTGGTGTTCACAGGGTTGTTCCTCATACCTTTTTTTTGCCATGTGGTATCTTGCCCTTTCTTAAATGTTTTCACAGAAGAGGCACAAGCTTGGCTGACAGAGCTTATCCATGTCCTGTGGTGGCTGAACTGTGGAACCAGCTGGAACCATCTAGAACCAGTTGGAACCACCTAGAACCAGTTGGAATGGGCTGTGTCTGGTGTGGGGCAGCCCTGGCTGGTCCTCACATCGACCACCCTGCAGCTCCTCCCAGGAAAACCCCATGAAGTGTTCCCAGACCCTTTGGTCTCATCAAGAGGAAGTAATGACTTTTGACATTTTTACCAATGTAATAATTCAACTGTGGGAGAGGAGCTCAGCTGTGAAGGTGCTCCCAGAGGGCTGCGGCAGCTCTGCTCAGTTCTAGTGAAGATGTTCAGTCTGTGCAAATCCCCTACAGACAAAATTACCAAGTTGCTTACACACCTAAGCATGAATGATAGTCATACGATTTTCAAGAGTTTTTAAACACCCCCAAATCACATCGGTTTAAAACTTGCTGTTTTCAGCAGTGGTTTATGAGTAAATACACATAAAGGTTGTCAATATTCTAGACGTGTAACATAACTTTCAAAAATGAATGTATAGCTGTTGTACATATAGGAATTTGGCATGACAAACGAGGTATGAGGAAAAAAGCCCACTAGGATCTAATTTCCCAAATGAATAAAGAATGTAGTTTTCAGTTTATTAAGACTAGGTCTATATAAAATTAAGACAAGTGAAATAATTAAAATATTAAATTGAAAAATAGGATGTACTTGCCTCCCACAAGTGAGAAAAAATGGCTCATGTTCATTTGCATATGAAAAATATTTTGATTGCTACATTATAAGAATTCCTTTGTTAAGATATGAACATACTAAATTTAAGACCATGCGAATGGTTAAATCTCCTACCTGCTTTCAACACCAATTATTTAAAAGAATCAGTTTAATGTGTTCAATACCAAGAGCGCACAACAGATTAGATGGCAGTGACACCCTTAAAACAGAATCTGGAAGATCATTCTACACAGTAAGCACATGAACTGCTTTTAAGCACGAACACTTTATGCAGTAAAACAAAGTTACGTTTTAGATTCAGAGAATTCACATGTGTAGACAATGTGAGCAACTTTTGAGACATTACGATCCTAGTTTAACAACGCAGTTTAGCACAGAAAACCACCACTGCTTTCTGAAGGCTGAAATACATGCCTAAATGTTTTCTGGGTAGAAGCGGGATTACTCATACCTACTTTGCTGAATTAGGAATTTTAGACACAGCAGTTTGGACAAAATCTCCTCAAAATTTTGAGACTTAGTAAGTTTCACTGATAGGTGACTTCCCCTGGAAAGGTTACACATTTAAATAACCTTCATTTTAAGGTTGATAAAAGGGACCCACACCTTATAAATCAAGTATTTACTACATGTGATGAAAAAACAATGTGAAGTGAAGGTCTGAAAAGCAAACTCGATCAAAAAATATCAGAAGGTAAAATTAGATAAAAGGCCAGATAACCATAGAGATTAGGTAAGATTTCACAAAGAAACTTCTCAAAAAGCAACAGCAAGCCCACCAGTGAAGAAGAAAATACTGATTTAAAAAAAAAAAACAAACTAGACTTTTCAAAATATCATCCCTTGCTATTAAAGTTGGAGTCCTTTAATAGCATGTACTCAAACTTGGTTCCATTTATGAAGTTTTTAAAACTCTGGTAACCAACCACATATGGGTTAGAGACTCTAGAGTCTGCTGAAGTTTCATGGAGAGCTAGAGATGGAGTTTTAAGTGTAAACTGATTGTTCCCATAGTTCAGAGGACATTGGAAGACAGGCTAATACTAGTCAAGTTTTTTTCCTCTAACTTTCTGGAACAGTGACCTGGAATCCCCTTAAACTGCCTGAGGCAACTGGAATTTTTCAGCACTGAAAATGAGCCTGTGTTTACTTCGATGGATCTTTCCTAAAGACATTTCTCCTTAACAATTAAATAGCACAACTTGTAACCGTGACAAAATTATCAAAGGTATCAGGAAGGGAGATGCAAAGGACAAACTTTTTTCATCTTCACTCGCATTACACTGATTCTTGCTATTGCTCTTAGGTGTATTAGATCAAACCAGTATCAGATAAACAAAGCTGGATGGTGTACCTACATACTGGTGCAAGTATCTTCTGATTCAAGAAGGAGGGAAAACACCACTGATCCATCCACACTGGAACAAGTCTGCCTGAGAAGAGTGTGCAAAACAGATACACGTAGAGAATATTTCCGGATGTGTTTTCAAAAGACTATTGAAATTATGAAGCATATTATAAAAGTATCTGCATAACACTGAAAATGTTTACTACTGAAGATGATGGAATGTTAAGCAGTGTTGTTAAACTGGAAAATATTTGTTCTCTCCATAAAATAAGTACTAAACATTTCAAATTATATCTATTATATCACTTTTATCTTAACAACATAATATATTTATAAGAATATAGATGAAGCCAAATTTTATAGTATTAACATTAGCTATATAAAATCAGTTCATTGGAATATATGAGTACTGTATCTTTTCATATAGCTGAAAGAGAGCTATAAATGACCATTTTTTAATCTGAAGGTCTTCCCACGCTTGCTAAATGAGGGGCACAGACTTTAAAAAAGAACCTCAAAAAAATACAAACAAAAAGAAAACCCAAGCAACCAAAAACCAACAATGTTCTCCACGTCTATATAGCATATAATAAGATTTAAGATCCAGCATCATATGCCAGACTCAAATTTTGTGATATGCACATTTTAACTGACCCAGAACAGGATGCAAAATTCTGTTCTGCACAGCTGGTGCAATGTAATCTTCTTTTACTGCCAAGAAATATGTGTGAACGCAAAAAGAGCTAGATGACTTATTAATATTGTTCCTTTAACATTTAGAATTTTATGGGGACATCCAGAAATTTCAATAAAGTATAATAAAAAGTTTTATATTTGGCATATAACAGAATAGTAAATGTAACAGGCTAACCTTAAGCAAAGATGAAGGGTGCAGATATTCTAACAGCTTAAACTCACTACTTCTGTTACTTACAAGTATTTATTCCAGGTGAGGATGCAGTCTAAAAAAGTTCTGATTCTTTTAACAGTGAGTTTTTACTTTTATTCTTTTTCCCTAAATCCAAAATTAATAAAAAAGTAAAAGTGTTCCACTCACCCTCCAAAAAAAACCCAGAAAGAGAGCTATGGGGAATGTGGGAACTAACAAAGTATGCGCTTTCGTAATTCCAACCACTCTAACTCCAGTCTAGGGAGGGAAAATTAAATATGGCATTTACAGCAGTCCACACATCATATTCAGGATGTATTGGAGTGCTTTGCAAGGTTGAGTACAAGGTTTAAGAAACCTTTAAATAAGAGAGATTTAGCTTCTAAACAAGAGAGGTTTAGCTAAACATATTTAGCTTTCATAGAATCATAGAATCATAGAATAGTTTCAGCTGGAAGAGACCTAGAAGATCATCGAGTCCAGTGTTTGTCCCAGCCCTATCAACCCACTAAACTATATCCCCCAATGCAACATCCACCTGTCTCTTAAACACCTCCAGGGACGGTGACTCAATCACCTCCCTGGGCGGCCTGTTCCAATGGCTGACAACCCTTTCAGTAAAGAAATTCTTCCTAATATCCAGCCTGAACCTCCCCTGGTGCAATTTAAATCCATTTCCCCTCGTCCTATCGCTCTCCATTAGGGAGAACAGACCAACTCCCGCTTCTGTACAACCTCCCTTCAGGTAGTTGTAGAGAGCGATGAGGTCTCCCCTCAATCTCCTCTTCTCTAGGCTGAACAGCTCCAGATCCCTCAGTCTTTCCTAACGATTTGTGTTCTAAGACCTTTACCAGCTTGGCAGCCACCTCTGTACCCTCTCCAGCACCTCAATGTCACTCTTGGAGTGAGGAGCAAATCTTTGGAGTTTCGAAAGTTTGTCTTCTATGCTTCCTTGCTTGTCAATTCTTAATATCAAATGTGATTTTTCAAATTTTGACTTTGGATTGACTATCTGGGTGATTTTTGCATGGTGAAGTGATGCTTATATCTGTTAGATGAATTCAGCAGTTGCCAAGAAAAAGAAGGTACCATCTTTCTGATCACCTCAGTGACCAAGACTGTCTACCTACCATTGCTGGCCATGATATATACTATCAGAGGACTTAATTCTTGTTCTTTGTAATGGCATGAGGAGGGAACCAACTGCCAGAACAGTAACCTGTCTGACAGCCAAAAAAAAAAAAACACCACCCAGAACACCACCCCAATAATATAAGTCCAGATATATTTTCTTCTTGTCTTTTTGGATGTGCATCCAAAAAGATGCCTAAAACTCTTGTGATTTGTTTGAGTGTCTCAGCAATTTTTAAAATGGGCAGCATACCTCATAAATTGGGTCTGAGCCCAAGTCCTACTTCAGTTAATCAGTTCTTTTTTAATTATCTACTGCAATAGAGAAACTGATCTTATTCACTACTAATTATTTCCCTTCATTTTGTGTTTAGCATAAAAATATCAAAAAATAAAGTGCTGGAAAAAATGATCCTCTAAATTTTATCTGATTCTGGATTATGTTGCTATTTTAAGAAACTCAAGAAATAAAATTCTAAGAAACACATCTCTAATTGTTCAAGTAGGTAAACAACTACATATTGTAAATATAACTAGATGATCACTCTGGTTTTCACAGTTTTCTATGTTGGAGAAATTTATTTATTTATTGTGTGTACAATACATTTAAAACAACTGATTTATGAGTCCAGCTCCCAGTCCGGACAGATCCTGTTGAGTCACAAAATAAATTGGTCTAAAATGTAAAAATTGTACTTGTTGCATTCAGTCGATCTGAATGCATCGTACACAAAAAGGCAATTTCTCCCTGGAATGTCATAAGTAAATAAATAAAAGCCTGCAGGGAAGCTTCAACTTCCAATCTTTTTTTTTTTCCCCGTTTCCAGATCTCAGATCTAGCAGTCACTTAGCAGAGCACGTGGATCCCAAAGAACTGTTGCTGATTTCAGCAGGTCTGTACTCATCCTCAAGAACTTACCAATATGGATCCAATTCGTCGATCTTGGCCAGAGCTACACCTAATGCAAACATATAACTTTACTATCCATTTCAGCAATTGAAAATGCAAGAAGGAAAACATCTGTGTCAGTGAGCAGCATCCACAGTGAGCAACAAGAATGTTAGCACGCACCTCTCATTAAAATTGTTAGTGTTCTATGGCTTTGCAAAGTCTGCATATGTACTTGAACTCAGATTTTATGCATGAAAAAATCAAAGTATATTTGCAAAATAAAAACCAAGAATAAAAATATTTACATAAAGCATTAGTTAATGATTTAAATAAATAATGAGCCTGTAATAAAACTGTTAAATCTTTCTAAGAGGTACTTAGCTTCAAAGCTGTAAATGCCTGTGCAGCTTTTTGTAAAAAGGCAGGTGATGCAAGAAAGAAACATAAAAATTGAGAAGGCTGTCAGATACTAGTTAATTTATGCTCTATATTATAAATTATGTCATACAACAAAATACTTGATTCTTCTCTAACTTTACTGGTGTTCCTTTCATAGTCCTACTGAAGAGCAGCTGAGATGTATGCATGCAGGCTAAAATTAAGGTGTTTTAAGCTGATCTTTGTCACATTGTGAAGCAAGTGAACAAATATTCATACCTTTCTATAAAATATCTATAGATTGTCACTGAGAAATATATATATAAAAATGAGGGTTTAAACCAGACACTTAAAAAAAAATAAATATCACAATCCCTTACGCTGAATGCAGCTACCTAGACACAGGGAACAGTGCAGAATGCTGTTGAGGTCATTGCATTCACGTTCGGTGAGTAGTAGTTTGTTCCATGGTTATTTATGCCTGCCAAATCCTAGCTCACCAATGGGTATTTTACTAAAGCATATATTTGTAAAGCATTAGATTCCAGTACTTGCCACTAAATAATGTTGACCCCATTGACCTTCTATGAATGCCAAAGGAAAAATTCCCAGTGATTCCACTGAGAAATTCCTCAGCACTATCCAACCATAAAGGATAACACATTTAAATAAAGAAACTATTAACCTTGAGAGTTGCTAGGCATTTTCACTGTGCGCTTGATATTCAATGTAACCTTCATACATTTACTCTAATATTGCTTCATAACCTTTTATGCATACTTCTGCCACGCTGGGGGTTTTGGGTTCTTTGTTTTCATTTTGATTTTTTTTTTTTTTTTTAATTTGGAGTATCCAGTGTAGTCAAGAATCTGTTATTGCTCCCACTAATTGGCCTACAACTCCAGTGGGGATTGGTGATGGAAGGAAAGAAAGAATTAACAGTAGGAGGTTGTGGTACAGGGCACAACTCCAGATCTTATAAGACTGGAAAAAAAAAAAAACCCTGACACGGGTCAGGTTTTAACCTCAACAAGCATATTCTTTCTTAATCAGTTTGAGTCTATGACAACGCAATATTGTACTTAAGTGTACATGATGACTTTGAATGGGCATAGGAAAGATAATGACAAATACAATTATTTTATATACAGCATTTAGAGAGACTGAATATCATTCAACATCTTTCCTTGTCTTCTTTTTTTTCTACACACTCCCCTCCCCCAAGGACAGTCTCTGTCATACAACTCAATGAGCTGCAAATATTCACCGGAAAATGTTACTTAACATCTATTCTTTTGAGGATTACTTCCCAGTGGCTGATAGCAAGAAAACTTGTATTTGCTACACCACATTTTCAGACACCAGCTTGTGTTTTGGGACCTGTGCTCTGATGGATGTAGCCATTTGTCCTGATAATATAGGCTTACTAAGAAGACAAAATCCAGGAATGACTTAGTAGCCTAAATTCTATTTAGACTACTGTGTGGTTAAGTAATCGTTATGCTCAACAGAGATTTTAATAAATATAATCACATACTAAGAAGATATGATAAGCAAAACAAGAACAAAAAGCATTGAAAGAAAAAGTGATTTGTTTGTTTTTCTGATTTTCATTAGTTAATAAGGATGAGAAAGGAATTATCACGTACAAGACAAAACTTATAATTCCTGGAAGCAGACAGTAATGTGAATGCTGTTAATAAGAGCTAAAAATTGATGGTACACACAGTATGTCATGTGCCATGAAAATTAAACCTTTCCAGTCTAATAGGGTAACATTTAAAGTCTTGAAAATTGACAATGGAGTGGAAACTAACCACATTTAACAAAATGTAAGGTGAGGCGTCTCTGCTACGACTTATGAATCAGTGATAAACTATAATGATGAGATGTAAATAATCTAAGAAACAACACCTGATCAAGCTGTGTTGAGTGCCTTCTGTGCTGCTTTCATTCTTTTCTTCAGTCATTGGTCTTTCAGAAGTCTGGTTCAATAACCCTCAATGACACTCTCTTATTTAATTTCTATCTTTATGTTATTGTTGGGAAACATAAATGCTTTATACTGACATACTTTGATATTCTAAAATTTTCAAACAGAGACAGTGCTCATAAGTTAGTTTGATCTTGATGAAATTCGTCTGACAGATGAATGAATACTGTTACATTTCCTATAATACTTTTGACCCTGGAGAGAAATAGAACTGCAGCACAGGTTACCAGTGTGCTGGATACCAATGAAACAGTTCATGTATGTAATAAAATTTAGATGAACTATGCAAACATATGTTGCTTGGATTTATTTGTAGGTGTGTAGATAGACATAGTGAAATACGGGAGCTAAACGTTATCATACTATTACTGTTGCTGAAATACAACAAAGATATAATTCTTATACACTAGTCATAGTTAAATCACTCTTCTGATGATTTTGTGATTTCTGGACAAAATAACACATATCAAATGCTATTATACACTTTTGGATGAAGCACTGCTTTCATTATTTATCTTAGGTCTATGTACTGCTGCAATTATTTACAGCCTTTCCCTTTCCTTTGTCTTTTGCTGCGTACAAAACACATCGCCCTCCAACTTCTTCAACAGTTCTATTTCATCCCATCTTCTATTCCTTCCTACCAGAAGCCTTCTCAAGTTTTATATGATTAAAGAAAGTAAACACTTGTAAAGTTTTTTTTCTTTATGTGCTGGAAGAGTTTTTGCTTGCCTCTGATTACCCACATATGTAGTTATGGATGCAGGTTATAACAACTGACACTATCTTTGTTTAGAGTGGGGCTGTTGAGTCTTCTGGCTGCAGGCTGTAGGTGGGCAGCCAGAGATTATTTGTTGGCAAGGATTGTGACAAAGACTATCACAAACTGGCACAGTAATAAGCCTATTTCCACCCAAATGAGCTCATTATCTTCCCACCACCCCCCACCTTTAGAACGATGATTCATGTTTCAGAGTATTCTGTGGTTGTTTTCTGTGGAGTTTTTAACTTCCAGTCATTGCCCTTTGTAACGAAAAAAACTGAGGGTAATTGGCAGTATCTCAGATCTAGGTAAGGTATTTGCCAGTTACTCAACTTTTGTGCGATATCCGACATAGAGTAGTGAATCAATTTTTCATTTCACCCAGCATAATGGATAAGAAGTCATCAATAACTAAATGTAGTATTTTATCAGCTTTTGCTATCTACTGGCAGTAAATTGATTTTGAGCTGCAGGATATCATGGTTTAAAAGACAATAAAGCTTAAAGCTTTCACAGTTTGTAAGTGGGTAGATAGGTGATCTCAGGGCAACAGCAGGGTACAAAGACAGGACAATGGCAAAATGTGTCTCAAAAAAACCTTCAATATAACCACCAGATTATGAACACCATTAACTGGAACAAGGAGGGATCGAGGACCAGAGTTCAAAGGAAGTAGAAAGACCCACAAATTGAACAACATTTCCCAGTATTGGCAAGATATTAATGCCATATTTTCTAGTGATTATAGTCTGTTGCATATTAATACAATATATTACAAGTCACAAGTCTTGCCAACAAAACTGCAGCCTCTCCTTTTTCCCCAACACCACAGTCACCTGCTTTATTCAAGAAAAGCCAATTTGGCAAATAATACAAATACGTTCAATTATAAAACAGAGAAACAGTCCCAATTTCTTTGATATGAATAGCAAACTAATTAGCTGCTGGAGCAGGATTTTGCATGTTTATTTCCTGTTTAATGAAAAGCTGACACAGCGGTCATTAGCATCTTAGAATGTACTCAGCTTAATACGCAAAGCATACAAAAATTAACATAATAGTTATGTTAGAACAAATGTAGGATACAAAATGTTTAGATGAATCAAACTCATTAAATAATTCCATCTTTACACTAACATGCTAACACATGCTGAATAGAACCATGGCTGTGATGATCAACACCAGGAAGAAACAAGTTCTCAAAAAAAGATAAATCTCATTTATGCTTTACAGTGTCTACGGAGGCACAAATACAAAGTGTTGGACTACCGAAAGAGAAGGGTTCATCTGCTTTTCTGAGACACACAGACCCTCCATTCTGCACTTACAGTTCTTACATAGTTAACTTCTTTAAAAGGTAAAGGAACATTAGCTCATTCCCACCTATTAATCTATATTTTTAAAGAATCTTATTTTATTCCCAAAATAAATTTAAACACATTAAAGTTATATTAAGGATCCTACTTCTGGAGTATATATTTTCATCCTGTCTTCAAAATAGGCATTCCTGTTCTCCTCAAACTGCATGTGAAAAGAATATGCAATTTTTTATTTTTTTTTTTTTAAATTAAAGTCAGCATTCTCACATGAACATTGCAAATACTTTCGCTTTCTAAAACTTCACATGTAGGCTACATTTACTAATGACTAATCTGAAACTTTCTCTGCAGGGACAGTCTTTCAGACTATTTCTTCCAAATTTCCAGATATCACTTCTAAAGAAAAAACTTCCTTTGTGCCCACTTCACAGCACGACTTTGTATACACTGGTGACTGTGACAAGACCTCAAGCTGGCCAGAGTTCTATGGTGAAGCTATCTCAATCTTCAAGCATTAGTACACTAAAGAAAGTTCAAATTTCTGAATCTTGAACTTGAGAAATAAACCCTTTAGCTTTTTATTATAATAACAACATGAGAGCAAACAGAGATACCAAAAAGAATAACAGGGCTTCATACACCAATCTCTTCTATTCATTGTGAACTTGAAAGCCTCTCATTTCCAGGCTTCATTTTGTTCCACTCACAGACTAAGAACAAAAGCAAACTCTGCATTCTCCTCTGGTCCCCCATAGCTCCCTGTAGCTCCTCTGTGGCTCCCTGTTTTCTGATGGCACTGTCTTAACTCCATAATGTGATCTGGAAAGCCTTTGCTATAGCAAGCATGCTCAAGAGCTTACAAAGAGAAGGAACAACCTCCTCCCCCTCACATCTAATTTTTACTAAAGGAAAGTAACATAGTTCTGGTAAACAAACAAACAACACCTCCCCCCCAAAAAAAAACCCCAAATTACAACAAACAAAAACCTTAATCCAACTAAACCCAAAACACAAATCCCCCCAAAACAATATTCAGCACAGTGACACTTCTAGAACAGCTCCTTGTAACTTTGAAACGGTATCAAGCCATGACATTTTCAAATATTTTTTATGAAGTAACTCATAGAGAATTCTATTTGATATATTCCAATATGGATATGTTAGAATAAAAGTTTAATGCAGTTTTAAATCCAGTCTGCTGATCTTGGATCAAAAGATCTCTCTCTACTGGCCTTGATGTCAAGATGTTGCTAACAGCTGTATATTTCATGACTTTAAAACAGAACCATGTTTCTTCAGATACCACCCTGCATGGTTGGCAGCAACGTCTTCAGTTTGTGAGCAAGAGACATTCTGTAAAGGGAAATTATCCAGTAGTAATAACTGTGTATGCACATCTAGAACTAACTTTCCACATAAGCCGTGCAAGCTGATTTTTCGTGCCCACCTGACAAGCCGAGTAGATATGCATATATACAGCAGAAGAACCTAACCATATTTGTAACTCAGCCATGAACACAAATGTCTTTGTTGATTAAAGCCCATCAAAGATTAACAGTTCTGCAGATTTTTTTTTTTTTCTGGTAAGAAAAAAAAATTAATCCCGGGATTTTATTATTTCTCTCACAACAGATAAATTTCATTTCATACCCTGTTGAAAGTATTCACTGGCCAAAATAGGCTACAATGGCTGCTAGCTATATTTTAGCTGATAAAATTCTGTTCAACAATTACATAACCTTTGACTCTTCCAGAGAGTTTAAGGAAGAGAGCAATAGGCAGTCTAATGTGAATTTCTGATATACTGGTCATTATGTTCGATTAAAGTATAATTTATAATTTAGTAAAATCTGCCTCCCAGAATAAAAGTCAGGTTGCCTCTACTAGTGATCACACAAAGCTTCTTACCTCTGTTTTCTTTCTGTTTCCTGAACTTTTAGCTTTGTTACAAATGTCAGTTGTGTAATATGAGCAATTGAGCTCTGACATTTTTGCTACATTGGTTCAAGATGACCCTGTTTAGCTTTCTTTTCTGCAACTACAGCAAAACTAGCAAAATTCCCAGATAAGCTACATCATTAGGACTTGAGATATGCAGGCAGGTCTTGGACCCATAGAAGTGTTTATTGTTTAATTTAAAAACAGCTCTAAATCTAATGGCAGACAAGTGGAGAAAATCTTGAATGGAAAGACAAATTCAGCACTTAGCCAATGCATTTACATTGTTTCTTTAACAAAGAGACAATGTTATGATATGCAAATCAGATCCATCATCATAAGAAACATTTCATTACCTTTTCAGGGTTACTCATCCTCTTTCAACGTTTCTAAGCTCTGCAGAAGGATACCTTCTAACGATCCTAAGAGATTTTAGCACCTGAAGAACACACAAATGAAACAAAAATCTGAACTGTAACGAAGTAAGTATCTCATAACAAAATAACTCAACACAGAAAACTACACACTGTTTCTACTCAAAACAAATATATTTCTTCCCCTTTTAAATTACTTAGCTGGAATGTAGGACTCTCCAAACCCAGCCCTCTTTATGACTCATGTTAATCTTAAAATACCTCATCTTTCTTGGTGGCAACTAATTATTGATTTTATATAAGAACTATTTAATTAATTAGACAACTGAAAATAATAAGCTGATACAGAGGGGAGCCTCTATAGATGTCTATTAATTTGCCTCCATACGGAGGTTTCTTCAATCTTTATCTCCCTTTGCATCTTCAATAAGAAACTCTCCCTGTCACTTGGTAGTGTTTCTGATGTGCAGCATGTTGCACGCTTATTTTAGATTGCTGACATTTCTGAGAACAGTTGGTTTGATATACATGTACTAACAAAACAGAGTTGCTGGAAGATTAATATTTTGTTGGTAAAGGTCAGTTGTGTGATAATGGCTTTTACTTACTCAATGAAAGTTTTTAGGGAAGGTTACAGTAAATTAAACTAACTCCTGTCTGCCAATCAATATACGACCACATGACATGTTTGCTCTTTGATAAACTGTTATAGTTCAGCATGTATTGTACTAAGCTATAAAAGAGTAGAAGGAAAAAACTCTCACAGGGACTAATTTAGACTCTTTGGTAATTTATCCAAGGAATGATAAGCTTTATATAGAAGAGTTACAAGTGTGCAAGTGAAGGTGGGTATTTGTAGTTTGTGACTACTTCAGTGTAGAACATGAGGATAAAAGACTTGATGTTAGTACACTCAAGACAGAGACTAGTGAGAAACTTTTTTCTTCCCCCCAAATACTCTGGATTCTTCATGCTTGCCAAATGCTCACCCATTTCTCTTTTTCTAAGAACACTAAATACATTCAAAGATACATTCTGGCATGCACTCTATTCACTTCTATCCATTTACTGATTATGGAAAGTTTTACTTGACTCACAGTTATTATGTCTGCCTTGTTCCCCATGCTTTGCAGGAAGGGATAAAGAAGTGGAAAAATGCCTTAGGCTTACATCTCTTCAGGTAGTCCTCAAGGAAGACTTCAGCATATGGGGAAATAGGGAAGGTGACTCTTCCCTCACATGAGGAGGAATCGATGCATCACGAAGCATGCTGAGATCTTCAAAAACCAGGACAGTGACATTCCTCTGACTGTTACTCATCCAGGAAATTGGGCAGACCACCAAGATAAGTCACAATAGAAAGGCATTTGCTATTATTGAGACCCTTGAGAATTACTATCCACAAGCTATGCAAAACCAAAGAAGGATGCCATACAAGCACCCCTCATTTCACACACCGTTATGAACTAATATGGCATTACTGTTCAAAATAACATTGACATTCAGAAATCATTTGTTCAGAGATGCGTATTTTCTTTGCCCTCTTCTCCTAGTTTCCTGTCAGAAAAACAACTCAAATTTCTCACATCAATGTCTGAAAATTTTTATCGTCTATGGGATGGAAACTCAAAAACTGAACCAGTGAAAACTCAGTATTTCATTTTTTTCTGAGAATCTTCAGATTTCAAAACTTGCTTTTGCTCAGAAGGAAAAATGCCTATCTTTAGGAATTTTCTGATATGAAAATAAAAAAAATATAATGTGTATTTTTAATTTGGATAAAACTTCAGTTTAAAAACTCACAGATAACTGCACTTTCATTTACATATATTTCCTTTATCATGTATATTTGTACTACCTTGTAGAGGTCAACCTAAAGGATGAAACACAGCTGCTAGAAAAGCATGATACACAGATCATTACTCTAGTCTCAGAGCAAAGGCTACTACTTGCTGACACAACCCTAACTAGTGCCTAATCAATCCAGTTGGAAAATCAAAGGGTGCTGAAAACAGCTGGTCTTCTAATTAGTGCACTGAGTGCTAATCCTTTCTTGAGTGTTAAAATTGCCTTACTGATAGAAACTCTGATCTAGGAAGTAAGAGAGAATTAAAATCTTTACAAGGAAACTTGTGATTAATGAATTAAAAATACAGAAAAACTGTATACTGATAGTTTCTAATCATACGAGACAAGCACTATATTAAAACACCAGGAGATAACTACATATTTACGTATGTAGAAATATCAATAGGGTACTTTCTAAAGGAAAAAAAAAATTATCTGTTGCTTTCTACTATGGTAATTTTATTGCATTTTATGCTGAATTTCCATGAGAAAATATTTTCTCTCTTCTTTCTTGTACTTCAATTTATTTTTAAATTGAACAGTAGATTTTCTGCAATCTTCTCTCATCTTCTGTTAAGATTACTGGAATGCAGATTGTAAGGTAATAATATAAATTGAAAAACCAATCAATTTGAAGTTTGCGTGTAATCAGATTCAGTTAGTCTTGAAGGTACAAAAGCCTGTGAGTATTCATGAAAAACGCTCGCCCTCAAAGAACAAAAAGCTACTTCTTCCTTGTACATAGGTCTGGTGTCTCCAGAAAAAGTGTCACCATCTCTGCTATGGTCCTTTCACATAATGAAAGCTGAGACTTGTTCATTTTTTTACTAGACAATGCAAGCAATCACATAAAGAGAACACAATCCTGTTCCTCTATAATCATGCAGTTCTTTTAATTTCAGTTTCTTCACCCTTTTAACTTACAGCTAGAACGGAGGAAGCACTAAGCTGCCAGAAATGACATTTATTTTTTATCATACTTTTATGCTTCTGGGATCTCATTTACTGAACAAAGACCTTGTCTGTCCAGCACAAAATTACCAACTCCACTACTTATTAAAGAACAAACATCTTCTATCAGCACAGCATTGTGCAACTCGTAGGAGGACTATAAGCCACAGAAAAGACAAGAATAATAATGAAAAATGATACAGATTTCTTCAGTTTCTAATCATGACTGACAAACCCTGAAAAGATGTGCATTTGACAAAGTTAAAACCTTTGTTATAATTTAGTGTTTGCTTCTATTAGAAATGTCCTACTATGAATGATTCATGATGATTTTCAATGGAAAAATAAACATTCCTCATGTATATTTACACAGCACATAACCCTGCAGGTGTAAACCCAAAGGGTGTTTTACCAATCTGGAATGTTTTGGGGTTTTTAATGAAGCGGACATTCTTTGGTCTCTTATGAGTTATGCAATTACCCAGCGTTTATAAGACTTGGATTACGTCCCACCAGTTTATTATTCCACACTTTTGTTACACCAGGGAGAGAAGCACTTATAACAGGTGAGACATTTCTCTCTCAACTATTCCAGCTGAGATCTAATATGTGAGAGAAGTAGCACATGAACACCACTTTCCCTTGGGAGAAAATTTCTTGGTCAACGTCTTTGCTAGCAAAGAAATCCAAAAGGCACGACTGGAGCATATTGAGTTAGGTAAAGAACAGAGGACTGCATATCATGTTAAAGACATTTGCCTAGCAATTGGGTGAGGACAAAAGCAGCAATTTAGGGCAACAGTATATACATATGTTTATTTATTTTTAATATATATATACATACATATCTCTCCTTACACATGCAAGTGACGTGTTCCTTGATTTTTCAGTGACTCAAAACTGCATGAGCTGTCAGTAAGAAAATTATTGGCACTTTTAAAATAATTAATATTCATACTTTGAAATTTTCAAGTTTGTATAAGAGTTGGTATTATACTAATACAAATTACATTGCTATACCACTACATGGAGGGCTATGACTCTGCTTTTCCAGAATGGTTTAGGTATTACCTACACAGGCTACAGCACAATCACCATCAAATGCAGTTTGAATCCAAGTAAAGGCAACATGGGGTACTCTAAAGTGAAATCAGGTAATATTTATAGGCTCTAGGCTTAAGGATGAAAATCCTTCAGAAACCTTCAGTTCATCAGCTACTAAGCTTCTGTAAAAACAATTCCACATCACAGTGCTTCTTACATAACATTGTTAAAATTATTTGGACTAAAAAATAAGCAAGTTACACAAAAAGACAGATTTTTAGTGATTATAAATCCTCTGACATTCTTATAAAAATGATTGGTTTTGTGCTGCTGGAAGTGTCTAACATGATGTTTCTGAAAATTTTGTTCTGTCTTCAGCTTACAGGAATTTAGCTATGAGGGACATCTTAGAAAACATTGCTATTTGTAAATAACTGTGCTATTTTGTTGAAATATAACAAACAGAAGTAGGAGAAGGTACTTAGCAAAGAATCTAATCAGCACTTTAGTGTGTATCATTAAATCACTTAACTGTCATGCTATCTTTCTGTGCTGCCTTTGCTAAGGCTTCTTAACAGCACAATTTAAATTCCACTGCAATAGTGACAGAATTTAAACTTGTATTAATTACTGACCTCAGTTGCACCGCATAACCATTACCTGTTGTATTATACAACTCCTCTCCATTCAAACATGCAAGACAACATGACAAGCACAGAAATGTAATGTTAGTGGTTGTTCTAATATTACTTTTAATTTGCTAGTTCTATTTGAAGTTAAAAACAAATAAGATTGTGAATAAGCATGAATTATTAAAAACCGTCATGAATGATAAAACATTAGGAAGTTATTTTTCTAATTACTCAAATTATCTTACAGTTCTACTACAAACTGTGCCAAGCAAGTTGCTCTCTCAGACACAATATTGCTAAAATGTGGTGATTATTGGTAAGAGGGGGCAGTAACTACTTGGATAGCAAACTCCAGTATGCTGAGGAGAAAAGAAAAAGTCACAGGAATAAATCTCAAATCCTACAGAAAGATTATGTTATTTCCAGTAATTAAACAGAGCAGACAGGATTTGATTCATGAAACCTTCAGCTAAACCCTCTCTGCAACACACTCTGTGAACTTCATAGAATGCAATTTATTAACCTCAGAAGGATAACTGCCTGCTACGGTTGTGGTAGGATTGAACACACATCTTCAGGGAGCCCTAATATTTCAAACCAGATATTTCAGATAATAAGAGATGAGAAGTAATCAAACAAAATTTCGGCTACTCTGAATCTGACTGCACGGTAGAAACCTCTGATGAGAGAAAGGAAAGGAAAATCACAGGCAAAACTGACAACAGGGAGAAGTATAAACAGAAAAAAAAAGTGAATTATGATTGGCAATTCACGGAAACGCGGATGACTAAAAAAAAAAAATCAATACTTCCCTTAAAAAAAGGTGTAACTTTGGCCGTGAATCCTATGAAGTAAAGGTGAAAAAATAAGAATGAGAAGCAATTAAAATAATAAAAATAATATAATGCATACTCTTTTTAATAGTAATAATTGGATAAGTAACAATAAAGTCAAACCTAGAGAATAATCAAATCCAAAATAAAAATGTGAAACCAGGTTATAGCAAAAATACTTCATGAAGAACAAAAGACTCCTAAAAGAAATAGCATACTACTTTTCATTGGTAAACCTGAAAGTACTTACTTTCCAAATCAAGATCAGGAAAGAAAGATGTTTATGATGGCAGTCTACTTGTGTATCTAAAAGGCTATTATAAATGGGAAGGATTTCTTTCATTTCTTTCTTAATGATTGAGGGAAGAAAGTGTAGTTAGCAAGGAGACAGGTTATATCTCTCTTGTGACTTGAGGTGGGAGGATGAATCTTCAAAAGGACAGTGAAGACCTTGGGTATCTCGAGAAACAGAACTAAATCCAAGCTTTAAAAGGGACTATAAGAAAGAATCATTCCTCCAGATACCAAGAAAACCATTTGGAGTTTGCATAATTCAGCAACCCCTTCTCCCAATCCAAATTGCCAGACTGTTCAACAGGACTGCAAAAAATATCATTCTGCTAGGGTGGACAAGATGGAGATTTACTTTTTTTAACCTTCTAGTTCTTCTGGTCTACTCTCAATTTCCCAAAGTATTTTAAACTAATGTACTATCTTGGAATTCTAACCAAGTCCAATTTTAAATGCTGGGCTTTGGGCAAGTTCACTTTAGAAAAGCGGAGCGAAGCAGCAATTCCCATCAGGGCTCTGCCTGGTGAAGAGTTCTGTCTCAAACAGCTGAGAGTCATAAAAAATAATCTTTTCCGTATCATAATTCCTTAGCTTGAAATATTCAGTGGAAGAATGACAAACCACTTGCCTTAGTAATAAACGACTGCAGTAATATACAAAATATGAAACAACATTTACCAGGCGTAAATAACTTGTATTAAAAATCTCAGCCCTGAAGGTAAAACTTCTGTCAATCACATTTTTATCAGCAGCAATGAGAACATGTAACAAATGATGCAATATGAAAGTGTAAAACAATAGTATTAAGGTGGAAGACTTCATTATCATAGTATCTCACCAGGTCACAGATACCAACCAACATACTTGAGTGGAATATTTGTTGAACAGATAAAACCAAAAAAATATTAAACCCACATATAGTAAAAAAATCACATCTAAACTACCTTTTCCACTAGAGGTGGTCTGAATACACCCCATACCTTGAGAAAGTTGTCTTAAACACTCTAAAATTTTATCAAAACACACTACAAATTATTTAGTTTTACTCTTTAATGATTCATTGTTTCTTGGGTATCCTCTGACAGTTGTAGCACATTTCAATTTTATGGGATCACTGACTGATATGCCTGTAATTTTCCTCTGTGGAAGAATTTATGCACAACGTCAGTGGTGTGACAATTGATAAAACACTGTAATTCTTACAGATAATATTTTGATGCCACTGTCACCTAGTCCTGAGAATGCCAGGTACGTTACTGAGGAGGTGAAGCATTTATCCAGGGACTAATAATAGAGCAGCTTACAATCAAATGATTAAAATTAATTGCCATTGAAACATCTCTGAAAAACAGGCCTGTTGCCATCTGTACTGTACAGATGATGAACAAAAGGAAAGACGACAGTCATTCACCCAGTAAATCCACACTAGGGTCAGAAAAGAAGCGCAGAAATTCCTATTTACAACATATACATTCCCAATGCCATCTCTTTAAAAACAAATGAAATTGAGTGTTAATTATTCATTGTGATGAGGGTTTGTAAACTGCCATAAAGAGCCTCACTTCACTTGGGAGGAGTAGGAATGACAAAGGCTAGAAAGACATAAAATGACAAAGCACGCTATAATATAGCAATATTAATTAATAATTCAAATCTGGTTTATTTTTAATAGGTTATAAAGCCACTTGGGGTTAATAAACTGACTTTCAACTTTGCAGTGAGGAAGGCACAAGATATATTGCTTTTTAGAGAATGAATGCCCCAACATTGCCTTTGAAAATGAACATGTTATTTGGTAAGAATGATGCAGTTTATCACATATTATCCCTCACCCGGAAAAGTGGATAATTAATTAGCCATTAAACTCTGTGCATGGATTCCACTGTAAAAGAAGCCAATATTTATCCTTTCTTAAGTTCAGGAGAAGATCACAAAGCAGTCAGATTTTTCATAAGCAAGTCTCCCAGGAGCAGGTACAGCATTTCAGTCCTAAAATTTGCTGTCATAACTGTTGGGTGAACTGCGACACTCTCACAATCCCAACAATGTATCTGCATGCACAACTAATTTAATCTCAGATATTCTGAGACCTTAAGAGGAAAGAGTCACAAATCATAAATTTGCACAAGTAAATATCCACAGCTATGGAGGTTTTGGCAGTCATGTTGTAAAGCATGTGCTAAAGTCCTTTAAATTCACAGTTCCTTTGCATGCAAAAGGGCTGGTATGCAAATCTCAAATCTGGGTTCTACAGACTCCTTTTCCTGTTATTATCATGTGTAACCGATTTAACATTAGCACACGAACCATGAAGTTAGAGGTTTGTTAGGTAGCTTTCTGTTCTGGTTAACACATATTCAACAAGTAAATCATCAAGATTTTTCCATAATAAAGCATCTCTGTATCAGTTCAGGAGCTTGTAAAGCTAGAAGACTAGAAATAGTGAGAACATCATCAGAATGAAGAGGTCACAGTTGCTGCGGTAACAGGGATACTTATGGTATACCTAGAATACAGGGTTAGTCACTTGTGAACAGATTTCTGCGTACAGCAGTGACTCAGATTTTATAAAAACCCATCTGGGGCCATCAGTGGGTGGTTAATGGAGACATAATCATAACAAACATTATTGTTTAACCCTGCTGTTTAAGTAACATTGTGTGACTGAAAGCACAGAATTATTTATCCTTATGACTGCATCCCATGTATGGTCTACCTTTGGTGATAAGTTACCACAATGTTTTTTGCTAAACCAACTTATATTTTTATTTAAAATGTTAATTTATGAGTATCCCTTCGGATTGCACAAATTGAATCTCAGAAAAACATTTTACCCCAATGTACAGATCAATATTCTTAGCTTAACATACAGTCATAGTGAATTGTAAAATACTAAATATACTACATAAACACTGCAGACATCATATTCTTTTTATGCTATGTATAGTATGCTGTCTCACTGGGCTCTGCAACATACCGATACATAATAATTTGTTTAAAAACACATTGACTTATTTCTCTTATCCTATAAACGCTATTCGTGAATCTATTACTCTAAATTACATGCTAGTTTAATATGTAGATTTCTTACTTTTCTATAGCTAACTTTATTTTAATATGGTGAGGCACAGTGATACACAAAAATTAAATAAACATGAAAGAAATTGAAGATTTATTACTAACCAACTAGACTTTCTTACAGTTAAGGAATTACCACATTGTTGTTATCCATAGGCTGTGTTTCCTTCAAATACTAAATTGAGTGGTTAATTTAAAAAGCAAGCAAAAAGAACTAATTTTCCACCATAATTTCTAACATGCTGTAAGAACAAAATAAATCTCTACAGATATATTGTTAACTTCTACTGTTTTAACAAAAATTTTGCATATTTGCAAACTATAAGCAGAAGAACACAATGAAAGATGTCTGGTGACATGTTCTAAGAACCAGAAGTAAAATAGAGACCTTGTCCAAAGAAATTATGCCACTGATTTTAAAAAGAAAAATATGAATCTGTCTTCTCAGCATATTAATTGAAACCAGTCTTATGAGGCAAGAAAAAATTATGATATACACATATATTCAAAATGAAGCACAGGCCGTGTACAATGAATGTGCAGTTCCTACGATCCAGAAAATAAGTGATATCAAAATCCTTCCATATATTGAGAAATTGTGTGCCCCTAACCAAAATTAGGAGGTCAGATCTGAAGCAATCCATTCCCTGTCACAAGGCCAAGGTCCATTGTCCCACACTTCTACATCTCCTTCTGAAGAATAGGTAGATCTCAGAGGAAGAAGGCTCAGGGCATCAGTTAAGGTCAAGGAGAAACATGGCATTGTCATCCAGAGTTGCTCATGAAAGGGTGGGGAGAAGACCAATCATACTGGCAGAGGAAAAGTCTTACATGGGGCTTCAGAACATGCTATGCAGAGATGCTCCACATCCCTCTGTTCATCCTTAGCCATCCAGGGAGTTTCTCTTAAGGCACAGATTCTGTTTCACCAAAATTCTGAAGACAGATAAAACTTATTTAGCCATCTTTTTCACCACAGGTTGACCTCTGCTACAACCAGTGACAGGCAGAGAAAAAAAAGAATAAGTTTCTAAGTTCTAAAAATGAAATATTTGCTTGTCCTGCATGAAGGCCAGTGGGTTTGTTGCTGCTTCCACATTTTCCTAGAAACGTTGGGAACTACCACAAAGTGACTCTTGGCTTGTAAGTCCTTTTGTTCAGTCCTTCAACACAACTCACTCTCACTTCATGCAAGAAAAGGTCACCAGAGTAACACGTTTTAAAGAGGTTCACTTACAAAATGGTTAACTGAATTCAGAGAAGCAGGCTAGAGCAGCAACTGGGCTATCTTCATTATATATCCATATTTATGTCAAGTTATCAGAGGTACTTTACATATCAAAAGAATGATCCCTCAGACTTTCATATTTCTGTATTTTAGAATTATCATCTCCAGACACTCACTATTGGAGATTATTTAGCCCAGTCCTTTCACCGACTGGGTAAACTATGGGGATACAGTAAGTAGCAGGCATAATTTTAAGCTATTTGCCTATCTTATTTATTTGATGAATTAGCTATTGGTGATGACCACAATCTATATCTCAAAAAGTATGTCCCAGGAGCATTTATAAATATACTCCACATTTGTTTTCTTCCCTGCAGAGTTAATATTTGCACAGATTCCTTGCTTATTATTGCATAAATTCAGCCACTTGGCTGCCTGAGGATTTCAGGTGAATGCATGTAGCCTGAGCAGGGACCAGTCTGGACCTTTGTGCTTTTATCCAACAGCTTTATTGATACACTTACTTTCCTCATGTATGAAAACCTCTGCGAGCGCAGGGGGAGTAATGCAGTTACCCAGATTACTGATGTTAAATAGAGACTGTTACTGGCCTACATATACACGTGCAAGAACAGAAAGAGCACAAAGACATTTTGTTTCCCATATCCTCTCCTCTCTCTGCATAAATGCGGTCCCCTAGCACATTCTTGACCAGATGGTGAAATTCACTCCTCAAAAAGTGAAAGGCGGTAGGAGATCAAATGACAGCTTAGATATCCCTGATGCATCAGTCTAGAATAGAGTATGCCAAGTATCAACCTAAGGCTGCAAAGACCATATTCCTGCTAATATCTAAGTAAAACCTGCAAAGCAGAATCTTTCCCAGAAATTCCCTTGAGATGAACAGTGTAGAGCAGAGCCTTAAAAGTGCAATCTCGCTCTTAAGGTTACATATGAGCTTTCTAAATGCTCAGTCAGCAGCAGGAGCATTAGCCATTGCTTCAGTCAATCACAATTTTCAAAGGTTATGAAAGCACTGCCTGAGACACGTTAAAGACATAATGATTTATATCAATCCCTAGTACAGTCTCAATACCTCCCTTTCACAGTTCCTCCTAAACAGGTTTCTTCTAAACTACTACATTAAGGTTGTGAATCAATTTTACACCTCAAAAATCTCTAAAAGATACTATCGATAAAACATTGGTCTGCTAAAAGTCAATTTGACCTTTGCGGGTTTGTGTGGTTTTCTGAGGTCGATTTTAATTACAGTCTTATTCAACTGTTTTCTCCTGCCTAGCAAGCACTGGTTGACTCCCAGCTTCCTAATCCTAATGGGACTTACACTAGGCTCATATGTTACCATATCAGTTTTAAACTCATTTTACCTAAATATGGTCTCTGTTGGTAAGAAGGCTATATTTACTCCAATTTACTTCAGAGTCCTGTCCTCCAACACCTACCAGCTTCTGAGCAAGATTTTGGAGTAAGATTACCTACAAATACAAATGTTTTGGGGATCAAAATCCATGCCTAAGTAATAGTAAAACCATATGTAAAAGCAACCAGCAATGGGGAAATAAAAATTCAGTCTTGCTGTCATGGTGCTGTTAAAGGTGATGTAATTTTATACTAGTTTAAAACACCCAACTGTAATAATCTACTCATTCATTTGAATGTTTAAGAGAATTGTTCTGACATGATTTACAGGATGTGGATTTGTAAAGACCAATATTGTCTATAATTTTTGAGTTTTCATTTATCAAAATGTTGTATTGCTATTAAAGATATGTAATTTATAATAATTAATTTTATAAAAATACATAATTTTATAAAAATTCCACAAAAACATAACAAAACCCAGAAGGGCTGTGTTTCTGTCGATTTGGAGCATAATCTTGCAAGCTTTGTATATAAAGTTTTACTCACATGAGTATTCAGATGTCATTGCCAGAACTCTGTACCTGAATACGTTTATGTATACATTTATAGGAAAGTGCCTGACACACTTTTTGTGATACTTCAGCCTAAATTTCTTGCTGTCACACGAAAAAATAAAAGATTACCATAGTTTTCAGAAATCTCCAGCATTTAATCTGGCTTCCAAAGGCTAACAAAAATAATAGTGACATTTCTGTTAAGCATGTAATCCAATTTTCAAGTCCACTCACGTCAATAAAAGGACCAAATTCAACAGGTACTGAATTAGCTCCATTGCTAGCATCCCATCCTATTCATTGGAATTTATTTTTTTCCATGCCCTCCAAACCACTCTTTTAAGAAATGTGCAGTTGTTTGGAACAAAACACACAGACTTTGAAGCTTTTTAATGGGTTCCTGGTAGTTGCTGTGATTTTAATGAATCAAGTGAATAACACTAAATGATGCACTAACACAATAATGGCCGGAGGGATTATTGCTCACATGATGTATTAACAACGTACTGGCCAGCAGGAATAACACTCTAGCAATATATCAAGAAGTAACATCTGGCAAGTACCCATGTTAAATCTTCAAGAACTTCAAGCACTTGCAGTGCTGGTCCCCAATTATCAGTACTTTGAGCTTGCCTTCATGACTTTAAAACAGGAGGTACTTCATATTTATCAGGATCATACTACCGGACTTTTTGAAGGATCATGTGTACTGAACACTGAAGAGCACGTATTACATCCTCTGTGATAAAAAAAAAAAAAAAAAAAAAAAAGAAAAAGAGAGACTTAGAAAACTGTATTTCAAAGCATAAGCAAGAAATCTTTTATATTACATTAAAAGGACACCTCTGGAACACATTTCCAGGGTGTATATGTCTGACTTCTTTCAATCTCCAGATCTAAACAAAAATACGACAAAAGAGGAGTGGAATATATATTTCATGAAATTCTACTAATAAGAGTTCTAAAGTCCATATACCTTCTCCTTTGCCGCCTTCTCATGATCTCTGTTGCTTTTTCACTTGAGTGGAAGATGATTTTTTCTCAGTTCTTATTTTAACCATTGCCCTTCAGACTCACTCTGTAGTACTCTACATTGAGCCAGCATTCTAGAAAGTAACCAGCTAAAACAAAATAGAAGAAAAAAAATTTTAAAAAATGTTCTTTTGCAGGTAACTTTTCCCTGTATCAATTTGACCACATTTCTTTAAAAAGAATTCCATTGAGTGTCTTGATAAGGGTGATTGGATTGCAACGGTTTGATTATTGTATTAAAAGAAGTTGAAGTTAGAATGAAACACATTGAATGGTACAAATCAAATACCATGTTTCTTGCAGCACAGAAATTCTGAGACTTCAACCAATGACAGTCATTGATGGGGAAGTTTCTGATGCTATTGTTTAATGAGCATAACAGTACTCCTCAGTATAACTGCTAAAGTACCACAGTTCTTATTCAAACATAATAACACATGTCTCATTTCCAGAGCTTAACACCAGTCCTGATGAGTATTCAGGATCATTTTACAGCAGTTTCAATGTTGCTTCTTACCTGCTGAAACACTGTATTGACTTCTATCATCGGGCATTATGAATGTCTGTGTCTTTATTCTCTTCTTTCTTTCCATGTTAAAAGGTTCCTGAAATTTCGCCTTACAACCAAACACAGAAGTGGAACTCCAAGTAAACACTTTCTTCAGTTCATCCTGTAGATCAAATGGCTACTTCTGACTATTGATGTCGTTTTCTAGAATGTGAGAAATGTGTTTACTCTTTGCTGGCATGCAGAATTCTGCAGCGTACTGAGACTTTCTAAAGTTCTAAAGTTTCTAAAGTTCTTCATATTTTCAGACACGCCATATAGCACTATAGTAAATGGATCACGATAAATCATACATTTCCCGATCTTGATAAGAATAAATGAAATGTAAAAAAAATGGGATCAAGAGGGTATATACCAATGAAACACTTCCTACATCTTAAGTAACTAAACTAACTTAAGTAACCAAAATTTAACACCTCAAACACAAAGGAATTTTTTTTGCATTTCTCTGCTTCTTAGCTAGTACTTCCAGTAAGGAAAAATGACCTACTGTGAAATGATAATGAAGAATTTAATACTGTGGCACATTAAAGTACATGGCAAAATTCCCACTAGCTTCAGCTGAGGTTGGAATTTTATCCTTTGATAACAAAGCTCTAGGAGAGGGTTATTACAACAGATAGAGACTACTGACTTTGTCATGTCAATTTTATCATGGTATATTTCTCAAATTAAGATAAAATTCTAGGTCTGGGTAAGCAAAATGGAAAGCAGATGGGGTTAATTGTTGTAAACATCGCGAGATTTATCTTACACACTGCCTGTACAGTATCATAGATCTAGACTGCATTTTAAACATAGGATGTATCTTCAATTTTCACAAAAGGCTTATATATTTAAGCCTGTATAGGCTGAACTGTCAAAGCTTTATTACACTGCTTCACAGTAAGATTCTTCGAATACGACACTGAAATAGCTCTTCTGATATTTGTAATTTGTAAATTGACACAGAGCAATTTGAATTTTGCAGTAGCAGAATCTTACATGGGAAATATGATTGATTTAGAAGTTGCACCACTGTATCTTCTGGTTATGTAAAGTTTGTTGTCAAATAATTTAAATCTTGGGCTGGTTTAATTACTAGTGTGCTATTTTCTTATGCATACTATCACACAGTTTGAGCCATTCCTGACTTACATCAGTGTAAGTACCTCCAAATTTTAAAAGCAAATGTATTTTCTTTCTTTCTACTAATATCACTAAGGCTCACATTGTAAGAAACGATACCATTAAAAGAAAGCTCAGGCTGCTAAACCATGCATAACTAGGTTAAATCAAGAAGTGTAGCGCTGTCACCACCTATTGGTTTTCTGTCTAGATATATAACCCAAATAATTTAGAGAACAGAACTGAAGCTAATTAGAAAAACTAGCAAACACAACAGAGGAATTAATAAGAAACATTAAGTTAAAATTCTCAAATTCAAGTTATGAACTGAGAACAATTTAAAAGTCCGTTTAAGCATATGCACAGGAATGAGAAACAAACGTGTCCCAGCTCTTTGTGCTTATCAGTAGGAAAATTACGTTGTGGTAGCTGAAACATCTGACAGAGAAATGGATCCTTAATCTAGTAACATAAATAAATTAATTTCTGACAATCCATTTCAAGGACTTAATCTAAATTGCCAAGGTAATTAGGCTTGTTTACTGAGGTTTGCCCTATTAAATTTATCTGACATTTTAAGAAGGCAAAAGACTTCCAGCATTAGAAAATACATAAACACAGTAAATACATTTATCCCACTACTATGGGCTGAAGCTATAACAAAGAAAAGAATTAGATGTGTGTCTACACAAAAACATTGTCAAGGAAGGTCAAGAAATCTGTGGTCCGGTTCAGGTAAACAGCCCCTCAAACAGCCAGGACACTGGGACAACCCGGAGAGGATTTGCCTCTGTGAGATCGATGGCTGAGGATGCTCTTTACACTGTCTGCACCCTGCAGGCTGGCAAATACGAATAAGCCAGTTCCGAAGGAGTGCAGGCTACTCTTTATATAATGCGACAGCAAATACTGTATTTGGCAAGAAATTCAGTAGGGTGCTTTCCAAGCTTAAAAGGGCTTTCTGGGACTGTTTCTGACCCCATTCAATTCAATTCTTTGCAGCGTGGCTTCCTTCCAGGAGTTTCAACATGCCATTCATTCAGGGAAATACACTTTAAGTCAATGGTAGGTCTGCCTGCATAAGAAGTATGAGTTCTGTCTCTATTTCCAATTAATCTTTAGAAGTCAGTTTGTGTGCATTTTAATATTAAAATCAAAGTTACTTTCTAGTAGTCCACTTCCATAGTGCACACATGGGAGTAGTAAATTTTGTGAGAGCTCTAAGGCTGGGTTCCAAATGAGGTTTTGGTTTTTTTTTTTTTTGTGGGTTTTTTAATATAAAATACAGAATTATATTGACAGAAAACGGTAGCTATTTTCATCCTATCACTATGTATTATTTTACTACAAAAACAGGCATAAATACTTTTAAATTGTATTTTTAAATTGATCAGATACAGATAAGAATTAAAAGTCTCGACTGGTCAATGATCAATGTATAAACAAATCTGATGTTTTCTGGTTATTGCAGTTTGTTTTGATTTTGCATTTATGAAGTGCTTTCTGTCTCTAAAGGACATTATACCAGAGAACACCTGAGTCAACAATAAAGGGGCATGGGTGAAGAAAGTGAAATTTCAACAGAACACAATGCATGTGCCTATCTTTCTCAACTCAGCTTACGGGGCTTCTTTCAATTCATCCTCAAATCACTTGCTGAATCAGGTCTGACTGCACACAAAACCTAGTGGATAACAAAGGGCAGGAAACTGTCACAGTGACTTGTTCATGAACAACCGAGGAATGGAAATCATTCTAAATAAAGAGCCAGACCAGGACGAGCTTACTGAACTGAAACAACTGGGATCATTTGTGGTAGAAGCTGATTCTTTGTGTGAAGAGGTTGTTAGATTCTGGCCTGAAGAGTTCAGACACTCCTTCTTAACAGAGGGCGAGACTGAGCACCTCCCATTCACACCGAGCAACTGCTCTTGGAAACATCACCACCCCAGGAACAGGACTCCAGTAAGAGGAAGGGGTTTGCAACCTCACCCAAACAAATTAATACAAGTCTGTCTGCTTGCAGATAATTCCTGAGCAGAAAACAGGGCTAGATTTGTCATGTAGGAGCATTCACTACGAGTCATTCACTCTGGTCTCCACTTGAAACAAACCTTCTTTGTGCAATTGTAATGCTCCCTAATTACTTATGACTGACCAATTATTTAAGTGTTAAGTTAATACTATATATAGTCAATCTGCTTGCATTTTGTGTCACACAAGGATTCTCATTTTATGTACCACAGTTCTCTGTTTCCCTTAAATGATGCCAAGTAAATTAACATCAAGGTTTCTGCCTGCTAGTTTGCTCAAACAGGCATGTCTTCTTAGATATTTTTTAAACCAGTTCTGACATTTTAATGGGATATAATTACTATAACGAGAAAACCATTACAGAGACGAGATTGAGGTCATAATAGGAAAACATTTCTCCCCTTAGTTATTGTATGCAATGAAGCCTGTTGATCTTTTAAAACAGACTAAGATTTCTAAAACCAAAAATATAAAATAAGTATGCAAGTAAAGCAAAGTAAATCTAGCATATAAGCATTTCTGTTTATATAGATCTAAGGCAAAACTTTTTATACGTATATTCACAGTGACTTTGAGAAATTCCTAATGCTACTCTGCAGGTATACAGTTCTTACAGAAAAAACGGACTAGCTCCGAATTCCCTCTTCAATCTGTCCTGTGTTGTATTTTGTACAACTGTCAAAACACACATTTCTTATGTAATACAGACCTATAGAAAGCATTTTTTTTTATTTCCAGCTGGCATAGTTCTAAATTCCAATGTTCAGACATAATCTAGTTATTTTTTTTCCCTATATGTGGATTGTTTATTTACTTTACAAACTTGCACAGAAAATGTAACTGTACACTAAACCATTAGTATTCTGTTGGGAAGATTTGTGTTCTGTGTAGGAGGCAGTTCACATTAAACTCAAGGTCTTAATACTCCTTTGAGGCTTCTGAAGCCCCATGGCAACTCTTGAAAAGACTTTTATTTCTTCAGCATATGTAAATTGGATAGGGTGAAGTCAATGTGATTTAAAGCTAACATCTCTTCAAGAACTCAGATGAGACAAAGGTTTTATTAAATGAAATAGTAGAGGAAATTGAAGTTCCACATTTCAATGTAATGTGATCATGAAGATGGAAAATAATATTTAGTGAAATTAAAAGTGCAGGCTTGAAACTTACATCACTCTTAATCTACATCTGTTCTTTTCATTTAATTTATCCGACATGCCCCACTTCTTCCAGGGGAATTACAAAACAAGATCTATTGGATATAGGGATATTAGCAAGACTGCATTGGGGTCATACGCTGATTTATGCAACAACCTTTTTACTATATTAATTAGGCAGAGATAATAGCAAATTAAAAAGAAGAGTTAAAGTTTGTATCCCACATAGATCCTTGCTTATGCATATAATTAAATACAATATTTATATTCACATATCCTACACTATTATTTTCAATTGCTCAGAAGGGAAAAAATATGCTTCTCATAAAATTTTAGTCTGAAAAATAGACTTGGATTCAAATTATTTGTTTCTAAAGTAAGTACATTTAACATTTACTGAGATGTCTAATTTAAGTAGTGCGTGTCAGGGCTTAACAAGGTATTACTGTTTGTCAGGAGTTGATCTATGACCTGTACCAGGTTGCATCACAAAATTCTTCCATCCCGTAGATTTTCTCAGACATGATAATTAATTGTTCAGAGTTCAAAATAGTGCATTTATCTGATGAAGTATTCTAAGTACTTTACTAGAATTTGAAAAAGAGAAGCAAGAGGGAATAAAAAAAAAGCACAACTTGTTTACAGGTATTTAAGCTTTAAATTAATTAATAATTGCCATGGCAGAAGGGAACATGGACAGTACAACCACTACAAATGTCAGAAAAGGAACTTAATTCTTGTAGGCTTTTACACCCTGGGAGGTACCAATAGACATGAAGCACTGGATTCAGCAGAATCAAGAAGACTAGCCTGTGCCTTTACATCCTTCTCAAAACATTTTTATATCTACATGCTAGAAACGGACATGGAATATTCTAAATGAATAGAAGAAAATAGTGCATAACAGCTTCTTTCTCCTTACACAGATGCTCACACATGCAAGATCTCAAATGATATATCTCAGCACAAAATCTAGCAATATAAAACTGCAATTCTGAAGTAACTGGTTTTAATGCATCCTTCCATATTTAATGATGACCTTGGACATTTAATTTATAAGATAGCATTTATATTTACTTTGAGTTTGTATTTAAATAATATGTAATGGAACTAGGTAAAGAATGTTGATATGAAAAAACAGCACCAACTGAAAACCTCACCTGCTAAGTGGGACTCTATATCATGCATAAAGTGACTTTTTTGATGTCATCAACAACCCTTCTCATGGTATGATCACATGAATCACAGGAAATGGGTCTTGAGGTAACTTAAGAATATCCTGCTTTTTTTGGGGTATTACACCAATTAAATCACTCAGGGATCATCCCATTATCTTCTTGAGACAATGTAAATGGCAAGGCTTGCTTTCCACTGAGAATGTTTCAGTGTGTGATATTAATTTCTGATTTCTTTTTACCCCATTGTTTTTTTTCATTCAGCTAATACTGGACACAATATGTACCGTTTGTACAGATTTATCTTTTTTTACAGCAGTTACTGAGAAATCTCAGCAGCAATTTGTTGTATAAGTTAAATTTATCTTTCTGAAACAGCAACAACTTTTCCCTTCTGTGGGGACTGAAGAAAAGCACTTCTTCATTTTTTTTTTAATTATTCTATTGTACTTTTCTATTCCCTCCATAGATTTGAATTAGCTAGAACTAAACAAGACAGCTGCATACACCTTCACTGAAAACAATGCTGGACAACATATAAATGAAGTGCTCTCCAGTTCAAGAACAACTCTTCCATATTACCTGTGTATTCTGTATTTGGAAACTTGAACCTGTATTTTTGGATGTGGAAAGGTAAATACATTTGTTTTGCTGCAAAGAGTGAATACCTAAGGCCTAACCGTACACCTTGTTATGTTATTTACATGAATGGCTACATTTGATCAAATCTGTCCCACCTAAGTTTAGATTACTAAGTCTCAAAACAGTGATTTTGACAGTCTCTCTTCGCAGCAAATGGAGCAACACAGCTACCTGTAAAAACTCTTTCAGCCCACACAAACTGTGAATGTTCTCTGGAGGTGCTAATTCTTCTTCCTTGAACACAATATGCCACAAGCTGAGTAAGTTTTTCCTTAGGATTCTCGATGAAGATGCTTCAATAGATGGAATGAACCTGAGTATGTTTGCCTTGATTACATAGGGCAGCTTTGACTTAGACCAGAAGGTGGAATAAACCCAACTATTTTATGCAAGAATTCACACAAATATAAAGAAGTTAATTCTGTCTCTCAACATTCTTGTTACCCATGGCCAGATAAACAATTCCGAATTACTTGCACCAGTTGACATTTCAAATTAACATTTGTTTCTCATACTTGAATGGCACAGGAGGACATAACGCTTGAAACAGCAGGAGAAAACAAATCAATTCGCCAGTGATCTAACATAAGAAGCACTAGATTTGGTTGAGCTCTTCACAAATCAGTTCTGAAAATGAATGTTGTGAAGCCCAACAATACTGTATAAAAATATACAGAATAGTTTTGTAAAACAGTCATGGTCTGATTCTGAGTCCTTACACAGGTAAGGAGAAATGGAAAAGAATCTAGCACTGACAACATCAGTTCTCAAACACATAACAAATCCCCCAACAAAGCTATACTGTCAGGCAGATAGTGGGAGTCAGTTTTTTTAGGTTATGATGATTTGTTTAATCTCTTTTATAGCTTGCAGGTCAGTCCCTATTTAAAATGGACATATTTTAATTAAGCACTCTCACTTAATCATTGCATACTGCTGTTAAATATTGCAATTTTTACAATAAAACAATTTTCAAAGTTGCAACTTACTACTCCTATGGAAATCCTTTTATTCCATCCGTCTGCAGTTGATTTTGTGATTCTAGTAAATCATTACTAAAGGCTGCACTTAGCCTGATTAGATATCAGTCCTGATTAGACTATTTTCCCTTAAAATATAATGCGTGATGGTTGAAGACAAGTATCTGTACAGTATGAAGAGTAAGAAGAGCACAGAGAAATAACCACATGTATATTTCAAGACAGTTAGAGAGCTGATTTCCTTATCATGACAACAAAATGGCTTTATGCATTGTACATTCATTATCATCCAGGAAGTTCAAAATGTCTTTTTTCCCCTCTCCAAAGCACACATTTTACATTGATTTCTGGTCCCATGTCACAGCATACCTAATTTCAACACAACTAAAAAAAAATAATCAATACTATGCTCGTGAGATGGTATGATTTTCCTTGAACTGCCATACGTTGAGTTTGTGTGACTGAAGTAACTCTTAGCAGTCATCTACAGAAATGAGGGGTTCCTTGTATAAATCAAACATTCTTCAAAGTGCACTGTCCATAGATAATGGATTTTTTACCACTGTTCATATCAATCAGTGGGCCATTTCATTGTCAGACTACAAATATTACTTGTTTTCCAGATCCACACTTAGGTGACAGAACAAGTAAAATTGTCTGTGAAGTTGAGTTCAGTCACGTAGTAATAGAATTCCGTTCTACTATGGAGATCAAAGGGAACACAAGTGTAGATACTTCTGAAATACTTCAGAAAGCCACATCATGAAGTCTTAAATAACCACGACTGTCTTTTCCAGTTCCACTTCTGCAACTGCACTTCCTTCCAATCGCCCATGTCTGTGAACAGTAAGCTGATATTACACATCTAATATTTAGACAAGAACGAGTAGGACATGAAAGATTACCATGAAATTCTCACCATAAAGTCAATAGTTTAAGCCTTGAGCAATGCCAGAGTTGAAGGGCTGGTGGTAGATTTATGCCTTCATACAGCTGAAATAATAGTTTTCCAAGGTTGAAAGAAATTACAGAACTTCATTAAAACTGCCATCATGGACAAATTTTGCAATGAAGACTACGCACTTGATGAATGATGCTGTGTGCTTAAGTGCACTGTCTGATTTAGAGTTCAAACCTTTTGTAGTACATTTCATGAAGATAAAATATTTAGTGCCACTATATTTTGGGCTCTATATTTTTGACAATATGTTTCATGCCTCATTTGCCACCAAAGTAATGAGATTTTAGTCAATGTTCAAAGATTGACTTCACATTTTTCATGGCAAAAAACCAAACGGGTTATTTTTCTACACTAGCGTACTGCTAGTTCAAAGAAGTCCTGAAGTATATGTAGACCCTGAGGCAGCCGAAGTGTAAAACATTGACTTCACAACACAGAGGAGACAGAAGGAAAAAACACTGATTAATCATTGCCAACTAATTAATATCTGCCCATTGGTTCCTAGAATATAGTCTCCTATTTATTTTTTTTTCACAAATAATAAGCTGCACTGATACGATGCTAATTTTTTTCAAAAAGCAAAAAACTTCTCACATATACAGATCATAGACCTCACTTGTTAATTGTTAAATAAGACTTCTGTCCCAACTGTAGTTTTGCTTTCACTAAGACACCTGGGATTAAAATGCGTTTTTGAAAATATGGATTGTGAAATTACCTACAAAGCATCACATGAAACATCGATGATAATTTCCATGCTTTTTACATAGAACAAATTATACCTCAACCTATTGTTTCAGAGTATTGAAATTAATATATTATGTACCCGTATGTTCTGTCAAAAGACAAAAAAGCCCATTTTCAAAAACAGAAGACAGAATTTTCTAACACTTCTACAAGATGGGCTTTTACCATGTAGACAAATATCTTTACCATGAAATTCTGAAAATAAAGATAATATGAAAGCAACCTAGAGGAAAGAAAAAAACATACTTAGGAGCCCTGGAATGGTCTTTAATATATCAGGCTTGGCTTGCAGTGGTGAACAAGTTTTCCCACACTGTAATCAACAGTACCAACAGTTTCAATTGCTAGTTCTAACAGGTATAGAATGAAATACTAACATGGAAGAACAGAGTAAAAAAAAAAAAAAAAAATCCAGTCTCAACACCACTGTGCTGTAGTCAGGTTTGCCATTACTAAACACTCTAATTTAAAACTACACTTTAGTCACTTTGTGCCGTAAATAGCCAGAAAGCAACTAGAGATGTAAGAGTTTTATCAAACGTTTTTAAAATATAGGGAAAAAAAAGTTAAAATAATAGCCATTGACTGCATGAGTTGCCTTTTGTATATTACGGACTATAAAATGATACTAGAAAAGAGTAAATGCCTAGTTTCAAAAGGAAGGTGTCACAATTGTGGAAGGTTCTCTCTGGCGCTTTAAGAAACAGCTACAAATTGCCAATTATTGTTAAGAAAGGCTAAATAGTGCAAGGTCAAATAGGTTAGCAGCCAGCAGTGAAGAAGTGTATTTAAATTTAAGCAAAATTTTAATTAGAGTTAACGATATTTCAGCTTTCGCAAACCATGGTTCAATGGCTAAACCTCACGCATAGATATTTGATAATATTGCGCAACATTACCAGAGTAGACCTTTTTAAAGTACACAACACACAATATCTAAGCATGATTTTTAACTGGAGAAACACAAAACAATGAAAAAAACCTAAGAAACTTTTCATACTGTCTGTCAGAGTGGGCAAGCAGTTGAATTGTTCTCCTCACCTGCAAGGGATCTTAAGAGGGGACACCTTCCCAAGTCTGCCATTTGCAGTGCCATTTCACTCCATTCCAGAACCAGGTGTGATAAACACTGTACTAGAAGATATCTGCAGAAAGTAAAATCCTAACTTAATCTGAGGATAAATCAAGATGACGCTAAGTTGAACGCTAAAATCTTATTCCAGAACACTTACCTTTTGCATAGCTGTGCAGGAAAAAAATGGTATCGCTTTCTCATACTACTCAGAACATAAGGTTGCTCTCATGTCAACTCTAGGACAGAACAAGAGGGAAAACTAGAATTAGCAACCAAATTAGCACCTGAGCAATAGCCGAATGTTCCAGAATTACATTTGTAACATGACCTGTTCCAAGCTCTCCCTCCTTCCAATCCTATCCACCCTTTTCGCATTCCCTCAACAG
Organism: Trogon surrucura; assembly: GCA_020746105.1. Classification (NCBI taxonomy): domain Eukaryota; kingdom Metazoa; phylum Chordata; class Aves; order Trogoniformes; family Trogonidae; genus Trogon; species Trogon surrucura. Next base: position 15,105,161 of record CM036629.1, read on the forward strand.
AAGTGCTCTGTAAGATGTACATAGGAATGGGATCTTAGAGTGGCTGATTATAACATAGAATAAAACTATGGAGCTGTCTAGCCTCTTCCAGCCATTTTTGGCAAAATTCATGCCCATCTGTTCCCTTTCATGCTGCAGTCCAGAGGGAAGCAGATGGGACCTACTCTGCAGTCTTCTTCTGAAACTCATATTCATTATAACCTAATTTTTAAAATTACAGTCTTGCTGTCAGCAATAGTGCTCAACCATTTTTTTTCCCCTCTACACAAGCAAAAATAACCTTTATAATAATAGGGTTTGCCCATAAAGGTCATGATGTTAAAGAGCTACTAACAAGTAAACCATCTTCTCATCCCTGGAAGCAATCTTGTTTCCATTCCAAGTCTTTGACTGGATCTGGGCATGACTCCCTAGCATGTGATGTGGCTGATGCTCCTCTGATATTTTTCAGCAAAGGCAAAGGGGTGAATGGTTTTTTCTGCTGCATCAACAACTGCTGCTAATTGTTTCACTAGTTGCCAGATTGTTAGCTCTTTCTTCCTCCTGATGTTCTCCTCTGAAGGAAGCGCTGTCTCAGACACTTTGCTCTTTCATGTTGACTTATTTTTAGTAATTTTTTAAAACAAGTTTTGTCTTTCCAACATAAACACTATACAGAGAAATCACTGCATGAAGAAACACTAGTATTTTCTGTTGCCATTCTTCTTCTACTTTCGAGTATAGGTCAGCTCTTTAAACAAATTCTATTCCATTTAATGATAACTTTCTGCATGGCCTCAGTGGATAATGCTCCCTCCACTTTGCCCATAAATTGAGAATACAGTGATGCTCTCCTGACATTATAATTACCAGCTTTATACTCTTTAATTTTCAGACGGTTTCTTCTCACATTGGGATAGAAAGAAGGTAATGTCATCAGCTGTTCATTTCCTCCTGTGGTTTTACTCAAGGAAATAAATCTTAAAAATTTTGCCGCATAAGAAAATACTATTTAGTGGCACATATCTGAACATACATGTTTATGATTTCTTTTTACTAGTATTTTCTGTTTATATGCTGTGGGAATGTGCTGATAAGCAGCTGTCCATTAAGATGGATTTGATGGTCTTGTGCCAAGTCAGGTTCTGTCATTCTCCTACAGTAGATACATCTCACAGAGCAAACACAACATCACTGGTCACTCCTATCCAGGTCAGCATTAAATAAGTAAATAATGATGGAAGAGATAGAAGACAAGCAAGGATTCACCCTTCTCCTATTACCTTGTGCATGGAGCAGGCAATGTGTGGTTGTGAATGAGTAAAATTTTACTTCTGTGTTCGTCCCTGTGTCTGACAGGAGAACTGTAGAATACGAGAACTCTGCATAAATAGATAACAATAAGAAACATTAAGAAACCCAGGAAGGCAGACAGAATACTGCTCATTAGCAAAGCTTCTATGACTTCTCCATGCAGTGCCTCAATCTGACCTACAGCGACGAGGCATTTTTCACACTGCTGCATCTCAAGCAACCGCCCCGCTGATTAATTCCTTTGTGTTGTCCTGACATATTTTTCCCAGCTAGGTATTTTTTAAAAGGGCAGAAAAAGCAAAACATTTAAGAGGTCCAGACTGACACAATCAAAGAATTCTGCCCTTTCTGCGGGGAGCCTCATGCTGGAGAAACAGGAACTGCAGGCAACGACTCAATATGAGCGCGAACAAACAGATCCAACTTTATTCTTTTCTACCAAACATTTATACTCTTTCAACTCTCAGTACATTACACTTTCTGTTATCTCATTGGTTATTACTACATTCTATCTACTACAACAGTTACTGATTGGTGCGGTTACATCTAATATGCCTACACTTAAACTGTCAGGACGTTGCACCTCCAGATGTCCAGTGTCTTTGTTCTCAGTGACAAACAAGAAAGATTTGTAACCTTGTTTTGCTTCAGGGAGGCACATCAAGGGCAGGCTGACCTCGAGGATCAAAGAATCTAAAGTATTTTCCCAAGCACAGGCTGCAATGTTATAGCGCCAGCAAGGCCCGCAACATCTCCCCCTCTTTTATCAAACACGGCATCAGCTAGCCTTTTGATCTGAGCAGAGAAGCATTGGATGATGCAAGGTCCCATACAAGCTACAATCAATACGATAACAATAATAATTATAACCATCTTAATTCCATCTTTAAGCCAGGCAGGAATTCCAAAAGACAAAAGCCAGTCATCAAAAGGATTATGACCTACAGTAATTTTTTGTGTATGTTGTTGAAGCCAATGTAGTTGTTTGTGAATCGAGTCACTATGATCCGACAGGTTAAAACAGCACATTCCTTGAACTTCCTCACACCCTTTATCTTAAATCATCCAGACCCGCAGTCGCTGGGGAGCCCCTGTTGCAGCGAGGTTTCTGGAGAACCCTCCCGACAATTGGGAAGTCCTACGCAGTGCGTCCACCCGTAGGTGAGGTTTCCGAAGTCGCTGCAAGAGGGTCCAGCATTTATACTCTTAAATAAACAACCTTACATAACGTTGAATGCGGGAACATCTGGTGTTGTTTGCTCCGTTGAATTCTTCTCACAGCTTGGCCAGGGCTGAAAGAAGAATGCAAGGGAGTCTCCCTATCAATTTTGGTCCTTAATCACACACTTCTAACAAAGCAAAAGGCAGCTAGTTTCCCCGTCTTGCTTTTAGCTAAAGAAAGATCACTCTGCTGGTTAGTACCATAAACCTTAACACCTATTATGTGGTTTTGATTAGACAGTCTTATACAACCAATATAAGCTTCATTGTTAGTCACACAAGGAGAATACATATCAGAACAACGGGTAACATTGAAAACAGTTACATTTTCCCATAATTGCTCTGCCATCAGCCATAACCATCTTCTGCCAGTCCAATCCATGTCATCGTTGGTAATTGGTACCTCAGAGTCCCATCGTGTCACCGGGCGAAACAAAGGGGTTCAACAGGCAGGCCCAGTGCACGGTCATGTTGCTGCTACGCTGTTGAAGTAACAGGATGCTGCACGGCCACATCATGCGGGATAGGAACCAAATCATGGTCATTAAATGGCTTAATTCGTTTCGCTGGCAGCCAATAAGGTCGTTGCTTTAGACAACTTCTCGTGTGGAGACATTCCGACAACAGTGCTTTTCTGTTTCTGTAACATTCTTTTCAGCATGAGATGTGCTCTTTCCACAATGCTCTGTCCCGTTGGTGAATAAGGTATCCCCATCACATGAGATATTCCCCATTCCTGTAAAAAAATACTTTAAAATTGTTAGAAACATAAGCTGGACCATTATCCGTTTTTATCTGTGATGGCACTCCTAATGTGGCAATAGCACGTAGCAAATGCAGTCGAACATCTCTAAACTCTTCACCACTGTGCGCTGTGGCAACAATAAAAGATGAGAAGGTATCTACAGTAACATGCACATATTTCAGTTTACCAAATTCAACTATATGTGTAACATCCATTTGCCATACGTCATTGGGAGCAAGACCACGAGGGACTGCTGTTATATTAGAGTTCAGTGGTGTGACCGCTTGACAATCTGGACATGACAAAATAACATCTTGAGCTTGTCGAGATGTTATGTTAAACTGTTTGGATAAAGCCTTGCTAGTTTGATGATAAAAAGCATGCAAAAGTCTAGCCTGTCCTAATACATCAGGAACAGCAGTCATAGCAGCCAAAGAATCAGCCCGAGCATTACCTTCGACTAACGGGCCAGGTAGATTAGAATGAGAACGAGTATGTGTCACAAAGTATTGGTGTACCCGATTACTACAAAGTAACCATAATTTCTGAAACAACATAAAAAGAACACGATTAGAAACATGTTTTAAAAAGGCAAACACAATTCTGCACAAAAGGCCATATACATAATGCAAATCAGCAACAATATTTACAGAACAGTAGCTGTTTTGTTAGTGGATCTCAGCATCTCTGGAATTCTTTTACAGTCCGCGTTAGCATTCCCCACAGCAAGCTGCAGTAATAATGCATCTGCTGCCGCTGGTACATCTACCTGTCTTTCGATAGCTCCTTGTAATTGATCAATAAATTGAAGGTAGGGTTCATGGTTAGCTTGTCTGATAGTGCCAAAACGTTTGCTTGATTTTTTCATGTCAGGAATCTTTTTTAAAGCTTTTGTTGCTAATTGTGCAGCGAGCTGTAAAAGTTCTGTAGTAAGATGAGCTTGAAGCTGTGGATTCGCAAACTGACCCTCCCCCAACAGCTGATCCAGGTTAATTGGAGCATTATTATTTTGAGCTACTGTAGCATTGGATATACATAATTCCCTGTATTCTACATACCAAATTGTATATTGGTTGGGTGTTAAAATCAACTTAAATACCACCTTCCAATCATGAGGAACCATAAGAAAAGCCTCTTTCATTGTTTCTATTAAATTTTCAGTATAGGATGATTGAATACCTGATTCAGCAACCGTACCCCACAACTCTTTCAGCATGATATAAGAAATCTGTTGACGGTCTGGTGCCTGAGTCCCATCCGGCCACGTATGCATAACTACTGGCATAGCTTTAACTACCTCAGGAAAAAAGTCAGTGTTAAGAAAACCATGCTCATCACGATCGGTTAAAATATCTGTCAAGGAAATCTGAACCCTGGTAATAGAAGACAGTGCTGGACAAACCTGTGGAGAAGATAAGGGAGGGGGTGCATAGGGTGGGGGTCGAGAATTGAGTGGAACAAGAGAGTTCATCTGACCCTTATTTTGACACAGCTGCGAAACAGATTTTGACAGCCCCTTTCCTTTTTCCGAAAGTCCCGAAAAAACGTCCTGAGCAGTAGGTGCAGATGCCACCATGGCTCTATTCGGCGTGAGCGGAGGATAGAGGTTGGGTTGTGTCTCTGGATCGCCAGGACCAACATCAAAGGAACTGTCGTCCTCCTCCGGATCTCTTTCAGGGGTTCATCCTGATCTTCCTTCTTTTCTCCCCCCCCCACCTTTTTTTTTTTTTTTTTTTTTTTTTTTTTTTTATTAGCTCAAGTATTACTTCAGTCACTCTGTTATCACACAGGGAGAGCAGAATTTCCCAGGTCTGTTTTGATCATACTCTCCCGTTCACTCCCATGCGCATCTGGTGTACAAGAAGCGTCTTATCTTCATTCTCACGGACAAGCTCTCAACAAGAGCTGTACCTGGCTGGTCAGGGTCTCTTTTCATAATTAGCAAGCAAGAGTTATGCACTTGTTTAGAAAAGAGCTCAGCTCAAGGACGAAAGTCTTAATTCTGCAACGCAGTGCAGTTTCTCTTTTTTTTTTTTTTTTTTTTTTTTTTTTTTTTTTTTTTTCTTTCTTTTTTTTTTTTTTTCTTCGACCCAGTCGGGACGAGCAGGGAGTTTCTTCCCTTGCCTTCCTCCTCTCCTGCCCCCCCTCCAACACCTCGATCGCCGCCGCAGCAACTCTCTTTTCTGCTTGCATGATTTCTAGAGTGCGCATCACGGCCTTCCAAACTGTTCCTAGTTCTTCCGCTTCTTTTCCTCCCTCTAGAGTACAGTCCCACAAAAAGTCTCCTACTTCACGCCATTCCGTGGAACTAAAGATTAATGGCGGGTCGTTCATTTTCTCCCGTTTCCGAGCCCATGGGGCCAATAGGTCTCGCTCCTTTACTTTTCCTCCTCTCTTAGAGAGTATACTAAGGAGGCGAGTTTTTTTAGGTGGATTACGCTTAAGATATGCCTGAATGTCACTTATCTCAGTTTCTGTTAGTCGGGGTTCTCCGTTCGATTCTAAATAGTGATTAGCTGACTCACAGTCCCATTCCTCGTTTTTTAACATGTTAATCACCCAAACACGCCGATTACGTCGAGGACCATAAGATTCAGCCTTATCAAATTGCTTTTCAAAATTTTTGAGTCCATCTACTATAGCTTGATGAGCTTTACGGTATTTTTCTCGAATTATGTTAGACTGCGCCCCTTTATCCAATCGCTGCATTTCTTCTAACAGCTTGGTCATAACATCTGTCTGTTTCTGAATCAACATTTCTAGGGATTCATCTACTTCCATATCTTCAGGTAACGGCACTGTCGCCGGATCAATAGTCCCAGGGGGAGCTGAGGGAGGTGGGGGCAGAGTGGGTTCGGGTGGCTCCCATGATGGGATGAGATCATCATAAGGACCTCGGCGCGCCGGTGCGGCGACCGGGAGAGGGCTATCTTGTGAATTTTTTACTGAGGAATCTGAAGACGGAGTAGCCAATTTCTCAGCAGCAACTGTATACAGTGTTTTAGCAGCAACTTCTACCTCAGCATCTGCTCCCATGCGTTCTATCAGTAATCGTAACTGGCGATATGTCGGGGCTATTGCTTTCGCTTCCTTATTCCCTGTCTGTACTGCTTCCCAAATATCTTGCCCCACCTCCTTCCACACAGCATCTTTAAAAACGTCAGTTGAGTCATTTAAATAACCACGGCGCCGTGCCCAATGTAATAAGTTTGTCAGCAGGGTTCGATCCAGCGATTCCCCTGCTCTTTGAGCCACACATAAAATGGCTTCCACGGTCGCCTTTTCAATCGCTGATGCAGCGCTTCCCATCCCGTGCACAAAAACAGCTCGTATTGTGAGCTCCGACTCACCGGTCGACAGTGGCCACTCGCGTCTCTCTCGAACGCCCGGTCGCAACCGCCACGGGTTTCTTACGTTCCTCTTCGTCGCACGGCAGCTCCCGCAGGATCACGTCGGGGTCACCAAGATGCGGGGAGCCTCATGCTGGAGAAACAGGAACTGCAGGCAACGACTCAATATGAGCGCGAACAAACAGATCCAACTTTATTCTTTTCTACCAAACATTTATACTCTTTCAACTCTCAGTACATTACACTTTCTGTTATCTCATTGGTTATTACTACATTCTATCTACTACAACAGTTACTGATTGGTGCGGTTACATCTAATATGCCTACACTTAAACTGTCAGGACGTTGCACCTCCAGATGTCCAGTGTCTTTGTTCTCAGTGACAAACAAGAAAGATTTGTAACCTTGTTTTGCTTCAGGGAGGCACATCAAGGGCAGGCTGACCTCGAGGATCAAAGAATCTAAAGTATTTTCCCAAGCACAGGCTGCAATGTTATAGCGCCAGCAAGGCCCGCAACACCTTTCTTTCTTCACAACAGAGTACATGAGAACTTTACAAACAATAGGTCTTTCTCTTTGCATTTTTTTTTTTTCTATGAATTTGACCTCAGGTTCATAACATGTCTTTATGCCTTCTGGTAACCTTGAAGAATATCTAGGAGTATGCAGAATCTTAAACATTTCTCATTCCCTCAAGTAAACTGGAAAACGTTACAGACTGTTCCATATACATGAGTTACTGCCGTCTAGTGCTGATGAATCAGGCATACCACATACCCACTCTTGCCAAAAGGTACGAGTGGTTATCACTTCCTTTTCGCACTACTTAAGTAAATTATTTATTACAGGTTCAATTGAATTTTAAAATGAAAAAATATATTAGTTGCCTTAACTTTAGATTCTAATTTAATTGGGTTTTTCCATACCCCCCTCCCAAATGTTTGAGGTATTTAAAATGTAAGAAATTGAAAAGAACATTGAAGAAGCATTTAAAAATAAAACTGTGATACAGCACACAGTTTGTTGCTGGAGTGAAAAAGATCCTAATTTACCACATATGATCATGCACCACATGCAATTAGAGCACAGCTTATACATATACATATTTTGGTTTATATAGTATATCTAGTTTCTCAAATAAATGAGAAAAGTGTTCAGAGCTCATGCAGGATTCTCCTGCCCAACTGTGCTATCAATTCTCTCATCCTCTCTCTATCACTTCAGGGTTATAAATCTTTGTTTCTCTTTGAAGAAGCTGCATTAATATTTAATTGGAAAACTTCATAAAATGTTAGAAAAACATTACACCAAACACAGAGTAATGCCCAAGAGAGTAAACAGCAGGATTTGTGTTATGCAGTTTAGCTGTGCATTTGCATTTCATTCCAATATCACTGACCTACTAAAAAAACCTGCTCTCATTCTTACAGTGTATGGAAAAAGTGTTTTTGTCTAAGGAAATTAAACCCACGAAAAAAGCCCCATTTTATTTGCTCTTTACCCTGGCCATTTTGGGATGGATGCTTAAAAGGTATGGACCTGTTTTCAAGGCATTAGAGAAACGCATAATTAAATAAGTGGCTCTTAAAATGTGCAATACATTTAATTGTGCACGGCTTTTTCTTTTCATTTAATGTCACTTATTTTAGGATGCCAGATGCACTATAACTCTGATAGCAAAAGGCATTCAAGTACTGAAGGTCAAACCTTAGACAAATCTGAAATTTATAAAAAAAGTGATAATTTTGATACAGAAGTATCACTGAAAAGAACAAATAATTGAAAAGATTCATCTTGAGATGAGCAAATTTAAGGGCTATTCTTATGTAGCATCTAAAATATTTAATTCATTAGACTAAAATATTTAAGTTACACAGGCTAAGAGTGAGAAGGAATATGTTGCACTTAAGATACTCCGGCTATGAGATCTACAACATTCAATTTCTTGATCCTCGCTGTGGAGAAATATATTATGAAATGCCCTTATCATCTACCCCTCAACTGCACACCCACAGTGAAGCTGAAAAACGCATTCTATATCAGTATCTTTTCAGTCCTAGCACTTGTTATTCATCTTATTTATCTGTTAGCCTTCTATTAGGATTCGGGTTCTGAAACTGTGTGTATGATGAGCTAATTAAAGCCTGTGGAATATAGTATTCTGAAACCCTGCATTCCAGTATTGCATGTCTTTTCACTCACAACATAGCATCATTTTAATATAAACTATTAATGCATTAGATTAAGTAATTGATAAAACCTGTATTCAGAATTCTGCTTTAATTCAATGTATTTTAATGATGAGCAATATATTTTAAAATAATTATGCTAAAATTCTGCTTACATATCCAACTGCTTGATTTTAATACCCACACTAATGATTTCACAATATACGGTATATAAAATACAAACATTTGTACACAGAATGCATTTCTCAGTGGAAATTTAGAACCATATTTAAAAGGTGACAGTTTGTGTAATAACAAGCTTAAGAGTCAAACTTTAAACACAAGCAAGCCCCTTCTTAGCAAAGATCTTGATTTTACAGTCACTCAGATGTGCCTCCAGAATGAGTATCTCTGTTTCTGTGTAGTTCAAGCTTTTTCAAACACAGAAACACAGATCTTCCACTGGTGTCTCAAGTGAGATACTGCTCCATATCCTTCTAAGTCCCAAATGAGTACTTGTTCCAATTTTGAAAGTCCAAGCTGTATCTTTCCTTCCAAAAGAACTCCGTATTTGGGACAGGCACAGAATATGAAATAGATATGCTGTACAGATCCACTTTGGATTAGAAGGAGGATTTTATCTTTTATCTTAACAATTCTAATTCTCTGTAGAATAACAGAATACGAAGTTTCACTTTTGCATGTACAAATTCCTCTCTCAGAACAAAGCAGAGTTAGAGAATAAATTCAGCCCAAACAATTCCCTTTGTCCAGGTTTTCTGCAATATTGTAAAATACAAATTGCCTTGTAAAAATTTTTTTGGTCATCTTTCGCTGTGGAGTGCATTCCATTCTTACTGAGGGTAGTCTTTAGGTTTTCTGCACAACAGCGAGTATTTTGAAACTCAGTAACAATAAACATACTATAAACTTAAATTAAGTATCTAAATTCTTACTGAAAAATCAAGCATTCCTTCAAGTCAGATCACCACAACTGAGAAATTAAAAAATATAACCACTACCTTTAAAGACAAGGGTTGCATTCTCTCTTGGACTTTTTAATTTCTCCAACTATAATACAGAGGTTAGCAAAATATCTTTTAACTAAAAGTACTTTAAAAGAAAAAAAGCTCCATAAATTCAAAGGGTATGCAAAACATTATTTCATAAGAGTATATTTTTTTGGAGTCTCTTCCCTCTCTCCTTTATTGTGGTTTCACTTTCCAATAGTTGGTTTTCCTATTCTTTCATTCATTCTTCTATTTCCTTCCAGCTGCAGCCATCTAAGACGTTTGAAACAGCGTGACACTGCAATATAAATGTATGATGGAGGAAAAAAGATTTTCTGTTTAAAAAGCATGAACTGACACATGACTGTCAGAAAGTAGAAAAATTCTGGTTTATCCAGTTACTGTTTTTAAACTGCCCTAAATTACATGACAAAGAGGCAAAAGTTAAATTAATATATAAGTTGCTTCTGAATTTGGCCTGTCATTTTTATCTGTGAGCTTCATTTAAATGTTCAAATAAATCAGATGGTGGACCTGTCCTCCTACCATTTCAAAGCTTTTCATGCTGTAATTCATGCTGCCTCACTGGCATACTCCAGAATTTTATGCCTGCTGTTACTGCGATTCTATGCTGTAATTCATTATACGCAGACTTCCCTGATACAGAATTGTTTTTCAAATATTAGCTTCTAGTATAGTATGATCATCAGATCAAAGATCTCTGGCCACAATACTCATGTTCCCAGAGAATTCCATTGCTTCATGGTAAAAGAGCAGGAAGGAAGGATTCAGGTCTGCTAAAAATATGTCACTACACAGCAACATTATTTATAAAGAGGACAGCTCTTCAGTCAGATCTTCCTAAGGTTCAGTGCATGTTCTAATTTGCAGCAATTTTAGAGCACCACCATACATATTATTCTCCTCTTCTTTACCATACTCTGAAGTCAGAGAGGTTCAATGCCTAAAATCTCCTTTAAATTTTTTGTTGTTACCACATCTCGTACTTTTTTTGGAGCAGTAATTGGCAAAGAAGATGTCTGACTACTCAGCCACTTCCACACTGCAGACAGTTACACTTTGACACTATAAAGGGTATGACCTATTTTAAAAATGTGCTCCCACTGTCTTCAATTTGCTTGCATATGTTAATTATTATCCTTCAATATTTATGCCAATGTGCAACTACTAATGAACTGATAGAGTAACAATATATAAAACCTCATCACTGGCAGCTGAAATAAACAGATTAAAGATAGGTTTTGCAGTTCCCTTTATAATAATTTTATTGTCATTCTTCAGGTCCACTCTGCCTACTGAAGTTCTCTCCACACACTCAGCCAGATTCTCAGGGAAACAGACTTCTTCGTAAATGGAACGAGTAGAAGTATAGGTGTGTGTATAATAAACACCAACCTGTCATCTCACGCACCTTTATCATCTACTACATGCCAGAAATAACATCAATTTGTATGAACCAACAAATTGAGTCAAAGTTCACTGAAATCAAGAGAAATCTTGGATCTGACCCTGAACATGGTGGAATTTATGCAAGAAAAGATCTATCCATATACACGCATGAGTGCAAGCATGCAAAGTAAAGGAACAACAGTTTGATTATATCGAGATGCAAAAAATACCTATGGTCAGGTTTAAATTTACTTGCTTGTGACAATGCTTTTCCAAAGTCTTAATGTTCTCAGCAGAGTATTTGTCTGTAAAATTTTAAAAATAATATGACAAAAAATTCCACCACGCAGATGGCAACAAAGTACTTTGTCCCACCCAAAACGCACACATGCAAGAGACAGGTATACTTAAGGCATAATTGTCATCTAGACATAATCTAGTAATCAAGTTTCAAATTTCTTTCCCAGATAATTTTTCTTTATTTAGCTAAGAAGTTGTATATAGTTTTAATAAACACCTCATTCTGTGATGGTTCCATCACATTTGTGAGTAAGATCAGAGTGAAGGTGCGCAGTAAATTGATGTTTCTCTTCCAGTCAAGGTTTCTCATAGCTCAATTATGCCAAAATATTTCACTAATTAACTTGTATGGTGTTCTAGGTTTTTTAAAGATTGACAACAGAGGCCAAAAAAGACACAGCTTAGGGTTCTGTGAGAAACTGTAACTCTTGACTTTGTGCCTTTAAAATGGGGTTTACCAACGCTTTCAGGATTCAGGTTGCAGAAGTTAATTTTATACTTTCATCCAAGTTTCATCTTATTTGATTGTTCATTTATTTCCCTTGTAATTTTTACTGTATTTTTCAAGCTAGCTGTCTGGTTAACATAGCTTTTGGCCACCAACTTGCTGAAACCCATGCTGAGAATGCAATGTTTCTCAAGTAGAACATGATTTTGTACACTGCAAGTGGAAGATTAACATAATCTCATCTTTCCCATATCGGCACTCTAAATAATGTAGCTTCAGGTTTTCTATACCCTTAACAAGCCGGAAGGAACCTCTACCTCACAACCCAGAATAATTCCTAGATTCAGAATCCCATGTCTTATGAGTTGATCACTCCTCCAGCTCATACAAGAAATAAGCCTTTTCTAGTGAAATATTTAGACAAGTCACTCTTCCCTGACAGACCTCCTGGTATTTCACGGTGACCCTTGCTATCACTGACTTCCCTGGAGCTCTGCCATCATAGTGTGTGCAAGACGCTATTTGTGACCCAGGTCTCCCTTTCTTATACTCTAATATTTTAAGACCTTCTCCCTTCCATGATCTGCTGATGCTTGGGGGCAGCAGAGCCTTTTCCTCATGTCTGGGAGAACATTAAGTTTAGGACGTGATGCTTACCTTTGTGGTCATTACAGCTCCCACTCTATAATCTAGGCAGGATACTGGTCTCCAAAGCTCCCACGTTACAGTCAGAATTCTAAGACGCCTGGGGCAACACTGCAATTACTGTTGACACCAACACAGTGTGATACACGTAACGCCTTGACCAGAAACAAAGAAATCCAAAGTAACAGTGGATAATAAATTTGTCTTATCCTTGTTTATGCTGACAGGGTTAGCGAGATCATTCTATCTTTTTTTTTTTTCGAAGGACATACATACAAAATTGTAGTTTTAGACGTGGAAAGATTGATGGCAAAAGCTTCCAAGAAAAGGTATTTTTGCTCAGTGATGTTTTATTTTTTGCAGACATGAAGGCACAAAAAGAAATCATTTCTAATTAAGATGATCTTCTCTAAATTGCCAAAATAAAATTCTACCTTATTTTGTTTCGGAAACAATGAAAAATACTAGTGTTTTTATTGAGAATATGCTCCTGGAAATATCTGGTGGCTGCTAGTTGAAATTAAGAAAATTCTCACTAGTTTCAAGACTTTACACAAACTCACAAGCATTACTGAACCAACCAGACAGCTGACTGAGATCTTCCTGACAAGCACAATTCTAGTACTTTGCTATCCTGCTTGTCAGAAATCAACATGCATGCTCAAAGAATCATCATTTTAGAGATGAAAAAAACTGTTCTTTTGGAAAAATCTCCAACTGGAACTACTTATAACTGTTTTAAGAGCAGAACATGATTTTCCTGTACAGCTGTCAGAAGAACAGTTTTTACTACAATGGTTCAATAAGCAATTGTCTTTTTCCAAGAGCTCAGCTGACAAAAAAGTGGATTTGTGTTCATGTTTTGTGTGAGAAATCACACTGCACACATCTGACAGATTTTTTTTTTAAATGCTGATCAAACATTACCCTAAACTAACGTATTACATTGAAATTTCAGATTCATAAAAATAAGCTTACATTACTAAGTTTCTCTCTGAAAATCATCATGCTGCCTGAAGTTCAGCATGTTTGGTTTAGTCAGGTCAGTTGGGCATTCCAGATCATATCCATAACATTGATAAAATGACAAAAGATGTGCCGTGTACTGAAACATTTTATTAATTTTATTTTTCTTAGAATTGAAGCTGAATAAACTAAACTTCAGAGAAATTTGGGAAAGCTCTGGAAAAAAACAAATTCTCTGTGCACTCACCTGAAATGACAAGTACTGCTGCAGCATTACCATGAATATGTTCTTGCAGTTAGAAGCAATTTTAATTTTATGAGCACGAAACAATTTTATGCAAATACCTCACTCAGGATGGCAAATTATATCCAAGACACTACTTAATATCATATCAAGTAACTATCTGTCTGAATTGCAACTAATGGGAATTAAAATTCAGTATTTATTTATGCTTTTTACTACTGAAGTCTTTATTAACTTATCCAAAAGATTAAAAAGCCTATTCTCTTCACCATTTCTACGATACTTATTTACTGTCCAGTAAGTCTTAATATAATTTCTCAAACACAATGTGCAGATACAAACAGAAATTCAGATCAAAATAATTTACATTTGGGAAAAGAAGTATTGCTGCAACACCACATAGCTTTCATCATTTCTAGACTTATTAAAACTATTACTGTAACATACATCAGGGATTTGGTCTTGCATCTTTTTTGAGAAATGGGATGTCCATCATTTTAGCTGCTTAAGTGACACTTGGGGGACTCGGAAATTTCAGAAAATAGGAAAACCTATTATAGTCATTGGAAGCATAGTGCAGAAAAAACTTGTTCCAGCATCAGTTCACATCAGAGGGCTGAGCTGGCACTAGTAAGTGTAAGTGGTTGTCAGATGGGCCTTACAGGGCTATGAAAGCATCTCTGTGCCACGCTCTAAAGCACTTTGGATCCCATTAATGTTTATTAATTCAGCTAAATGACTTGTCCCGACCAAGAGAGCTCCATGAAATCTGGAGCCATCATGCCCCCTTTAGAATCCAGACTGCTGGTAAGCACATTGTGGAGAAACTCTAAGTGGTCCTGCACTGTTAATACAGGTATGTCTGGGCATTTTGGCTCCAGTTCAGCACCAGCATTTGAAGTGCATCTGAAAAAGGAATAACTTAAGAACTGTGTGACAGCACAGTACTACAGTGTGAAGGACAAGTAAAAGAAGAAAGAATGGTTAGTGCTAGTAGCCTAGAGATAATATGGGAGCTGTTGTAAGATCATAGGGCAGCATCCATCAGTATGAATCATTCACTCAGGTCCATATGTTATACCAAATAAAAGCTGAGTTGAACTACAGAATACTCATTCCATTCTGTGGGTCTGAATAGTGTTCAAGATGCTCAAACTTTGCTTTTCTGGTTTACGAAATCACCAAATCCCTTTACTGGCATTACAGACTCGTAGCTCACAGCTGTCTGATATTTATTCTGTGTATAATCTCCCTATTTTCAGGAAGTTATAAAGTGTGTATGAAAGGTTCCCTAAGGCATAAAACTCACTATAAAAAAAAAAAACAAAACCAAGCCTTGAGTGATTTATTTCACAAAATGATTTTATAAAATAAGAAAACCACTGCTGCTAGTCTTGGTCTTGTTTAAACTGTAACAGAGCCAAAACATGAATAGTTAATAGCAGTTCTCTACACACTTGGGCTCCTGGAAATTGAACAGAAGTAAATACAAGAAAACATATATGGTCACCCCAAAAGAATCCAAAAGTCCTTTAAGAAATTAATGGTCTAAATTTCTCAGTCAGAAATATATCCTTAATGCAAACCCATGCTTACAACCTTTTAGGAATTATAACGTAATTAAGAATTATTTCTAATGGAAATCTGCTTAATCTGTTACACAATAAATACGGAACTGATTTCTTTTTAAAAAGTGTTCTTTACAGCTCACAAAATGCAAAGCAGACAGCAACTTGTTTGCTCCATATTTTCCTTCCTTTAGCAATTTCTTTACAGAAGGTGAGGGAATAAACAAATTCAGAATTATTACTCCACACACATCATTGTGAACCAGGACATCTCAACCTGCACGTAGGCACAAATCACCCACAGAAGTGCAATGAGCCTGGCATCAGGCGTACCACATGTGGACCCTAGGAGGGCACTCAATCAGAGAGGTTCATGGGAAGAGTAACTGCAACTTTCTTAGAAATTTAACCAAACAACAGGGCTTCCAGAAATAACAGCGGGTAAGAACCATCCTGATTCATCTGTAAATCAACCTTCCTCCTTTGTGCTTGAATCTAAAGCAACAAACTAGCTTAACTGTTAAGTATATTGAAAAGAAAATGAGAGGAGCAAGACATTTAGTCCTCAAAGGCAAGAGCTAAGAGTCTGTAAATTACAAACCTAGAGGGGCAGATAGAATCTCATTCTGCATGAATAGACCCAGTTTATTTCAGCAGCCTTGCCTTCTTTAATGGGAATTCTCTTTGTGTAAATAAGATTGCTTGCATTAGCTGACTTTTCAAAGGAGCCTAAATAACACAGGGATACAAAACCTACTGGGTAAGATTCACATATAAATTAATGTTCCTTTCTACTGCAAGGATAGTCTGTAGTCTTTTAGTGTAAATAAGAATAAAATCCTTAAGCTTTCAGTGGGAGAAAGAATAACTCAGTTAAGTTCCTTTGAAAAACCAGACCAGAATTCTGAAGAGGAGAACAGAGCATAAATAATAACAGGTTTCTTTATCAAAGGTCTTTCACTCACTAAACACTTGGAATCTTATACCATGCAAAAATACCAAGTAAGCGTGTTTGCACTTTAGAATTAAAAAATGAAGGCACATTTTGTATAGACAAGCAGACATGTCATTAATATCAACTTTTTAACAGTAATGTATACATGAATGTTTCATACTTAGGTAAATGTGCTCAATTCATATGGTTATTATGGATCTCCACTATGCACTAAACACATGTTCATTTGCAGCTTGAGGCTTATGCTTGCAGTATACTCAGCAAAGAGACATTTATTCTACATTCCTTTTAAAATTAATTTTAGAATGTAGATTGACAGACTGGCTGACTTGGTAAGAAACATTTTAGATAGGCGTCCCGGTCCATTACAGGGAGGTTGGATTAGATGATCTCTAAAGTCCCTTCCAACTCAGGTCATTCTATGATGAAATATAGATTTATTTTTTTTTTAAAAAAAACTATTCTAAATTTCTTTTTTTTTCTTTAAACAAAACAGCTCTGAAAATCCATTAACTTTTTTTTTTTTTTACACACTATAACAATTGTAACTATGACTCATACAACTCAACCTTTCAGATATCTTGTCATAAAATAAAGGTCAAGTCACAGAAATTCTTAAAAGAATTTCCTGAAGAATATAAATGGATAACATTGTAATTTTCACTAGTTAAAGCTTTTAAAACACTGAGAACTTAGTATTAAAGTTAATTTCTGATGACTGCTTTGAAACTACAACCTTAATCCAGCTATACCATGTGTCTAATACTATAGACAAAAAATCTTTATGATGCACACTAAAATGTTTATGGCACTGCTGTAATTTCATTAGTCATTATCAATCATGTAAGAAAAGGTCTGCAGTTTTATACACCATCTTTATATAATGCTGGTACCAATTTCCTATTTAGAATTACTCCAATTTTATCTAAAACAAAAGAGAATATAGAAAGAAGTGTCATGCAATCCAATTTTAATAATCTGTTCATCATCAATTAGCTTGAGACTAAATTGCTCTCTTAACCAAGAAATTATAGACAACTACACAGAATTGCACAGACTCTGGCACTAAAAATCTTTATCATATAATTCTGTAGAAATATTGTATTTAATTAGCCTCAATTTAGATGACTGTTGACATAGTTCAAATGAAAAAAGGCAAAGGGTTGTTGCTAAGTCCATCTGCTACCGCAGCTTTTTAAGTCTGCCAGATTTTGCTTCATATTTATGTACAAAAGGTAAAACCACACAGAAGTGCAACAGCTCTTCGATCATCAGTTTAACGGAACAGCAGAGAAAACGAATAGCATAAGTGGAGTTCTTGGATGAACTAGTAAATAAAAGCAAATAATTTTGCCTAAAAATAAATCAAGGCATGAAGTTTGACACAAAGGTCATTTAAAAGGCAATAAATATGTCACTGCCACCTCTATATTCCCATCAGACTACAGTGACAATAGGATTTCATTACTTTTATTTTAGGGAGTATAATTTAAAGAAGAGTGCCTGCAACAAAATTAACCCTTATATATATATATATCTTCTGTAATTTCCTTTTTAACACACACATAAACATGTATCAAAGCATCAAGCAAAATTTTGAGTCGGTACATGAAAACATAGCCCCAGTAAACTGACTGTATTTTTATTAAAAGACATTTAGCAAAACAAAGTCATGGAGATAGCAAGCCTAGAGGCAGATGTATGGCATAATTTCATCTCCTTCATTGCCAAAGAATTCAATTTTTCTTCAGTTTAGACCAAGATAATAGGAACTATGCCTTATCAAGGTTGGACTCAATGACTTTACGAGTCTTTTCCAATCCAAACGATTCTATGATTCTAAGGCTTCAGCCCTGAAGCTGTACAGTTATATTTGGAGGGCTGAAAGCAATGGAGATGTAGACACTGATATCTGGATCGAGCATCTTACACGTTTTTAAATGTACTTGACAAGATAAATTTCCTGAATCTCACAAATATCATAATCCATAAAGTCCTGGAAGAGGGTAAGTAGCTCAAAACTAGTCCTTTTTTTTTCAAGTGGAAGAGACAAAATCAGTGTCCCAGGAGAACCATAACTTGAGATTTACATTTGTGCTTCTTACACAAAGAGAATGACTACATAACAAAATTTCATGCTTTGCACCCATTGGATATGCAGTCCAGTCTAAAACTCCTAAAAGTGTTGACACAAGCCAGTGATGTGTTGAAATAAGCACGTAAAAATGGTGCAGGCAACCCATTCAGAGCCTGTGAGAATTCACTGAAATCAGACCCCATCCTGCCCTACAGCAGAAGAGCCTAATGACAACCAGTTTCCTCAGTGAAGCATGCCTGTAGCCTGCATTCTTGCTGAACTCTTCTTCATGAACATAACTGATGTTCTCCTATTAAGTAAAACTTCTCATCTCAATTATGTTTTGTTTCTTTTCATAGATGCCCTGCTACTTAAGCTGCTGAATTGTTCTGCCTTCTAAAAGGCCACCAATATGTTGAGCACTGAAGCCCAGTTTATACAGAATAATTTACTCCTTGATATTTCATGCAAAATCCACACTCCTAATAGGTGCAAAGGCCACATTCATCAAAAGTGGATTCAAAGATCTACTCCATTTTACAAATCAACTGTAAATGTCATCTCTACCTTTTTTATTCCATTTTACAAGTTAGCTTTGAGAATGACAGTTTAAAGACTATGTGAATTAAGCCTATACATAATTTTCTATTTCAGAATAATTACTAATGAATTATATAATCTGTGCTGTTGTAGTAATATTAAAGGTGAAAGAAATGAAAACATTTTTAATGCAACGATTATTACTGCACAAGCATGGCTTAGTGAGACTAATAAGAGAAGGTATATTAATTCTTTTATGGTGAAAAGTAGTGTAACCAACATTTATGAGAAGGAATCTAAGTTTAGTAATTTGCAGCACCTCAACTCTTTTTTTTTTTTTTTTCATATATCTGTTCAGTGTAATTCAAGAGGGTTCACAGTGTCCTTTCAGAAACACCATTGCTTCTGGTCTAAATTAAAGGCTAGCAGTTGAAAGAAATAAATGGCAACAGAAAAGATTTCTTATCTAACAGGAGTTAGACTTTGAAGCTGGAATCTTCTCTCCGAAATTTCTTGTTAAGCAAGTACATAAGCAGTGCCATTGTTGTTGTCTCATTAGCAATTTATTCTCGAACTCCCAGAATTAAAAAGATTCATGTGTCAAGATACTGGACAGTCCGAAGGATTAAAGGTTCCTCGCTCATCAGGAAGTTTAAAAAAGACTGTTCTGCTAAGGGATTTGAACCATATACTTATTTTCAGCACCTTAATCTTTCCAAAGTAGGCCTCATTCTTTAGGGTAGCTTAAACATAAAGTTGAAGCTTGCTTTCAAACCCGAAGCAGTACGTAATCTCTTTTCTGAAACACTAGGTATTTGCAGTTGGACTCATTAGTACAGTTACTAAAAAGATAACAATGGCATGCAATGGGATCTTCCTCTACCCAATCTGATTTAACACAATTTCATAGAATCATAGAGTCATTTAGGTTGGAAAAGACTCTTACGATCATTGAGTCCAACCACAAACGTAACATTGCCAGCTTCACCCCTAAACCATGTCCCTAAGGACCTGATCTTTTCAATACCTCTAGGGATGGTGACTCAACCACTTCCCTGGGCAGCCTGTTTCGGTGAAGAAATTTTTCATAATACACAATCTAAATCTCCCCTGGTGAAAATCTTTGTATTGAAAGAGCTTGTGATCTCTTCAAACATTTAGCTTGCTCTTTTAAAAATCAATGCAAATTAATACAATGGTGTCTTTGATAGTAACAGACATCTTCAACAAAAAACTCGTTCCAACAAGCTTTGAATTAATTTAAATGGGGGCCAGGATTTCACTTGTGACAGCAAGGTGCATTTCAATTCAATCTATTGTACCCTACTTTGATGCCCTGCCATAAGAAATTACAATATTGTCAGTTTTTCAGTCAAAAATATGAATCGATTATGAATCCTACACATTTTTTCGGTACTAAAGATATTTATTGAACTTTGCTCATTAGTATGAATATTGAGTATTTCTAGTCCCTCCATGCCATCATTTAAGGGCATATATATGCAGAAAAGCTTCGAGGTATCAAGAAATCAATAACATATGTGTAATAAGCCCTCAGAAGAAAGAGTTTCTCATTGTCAGTTGTTCTCCAGGAAGACAAAAATCAGCCAAGGGATAGACTAAGACAGTTTACAGAGTAAACAAGGTTGATTTCCAACCAATGAAAATATGAAAATATAAAAAGTATTACAACTAAGCCATTAGAAATATATTTATATTTAAAAAGAGATAGATGAGATAGTTGCTGTTAAAAGGGAAAAATACTTCCTTTAAAAAAAAGTTGATAGATATATAGGCCAATACTTGGGTATTGGGAGAAATCAATACGCCAATAGCTGATTTTATTAACACTTTTGAAAATTTATTTTTTAAATTACTTTTTGATTATACTTATTTGTGAATTTTTTTACACGTATTACTGGTATTTTGAACATATATACAGATGTATGCAGGTGTATTGAATCTTGACTTACAAAGCAATAAACTTTGTAAAATAATTATATTTGCATCTAACAAGATTTTTTTGAAACATATTTCAGTAAATCCATAAGAGACAGAAAAATGAGTTCCATTCTTTGTGAGATGCACCCATTCTCTCCAGTAATATACTTTTGTTAGAAGATTTATGAATTTGATTTTGTCCCATTTTGTAACTGAACTAGTGAGAAGAACTGACATTTCCTGTTTCTTAAGTTGTATTTATAAATGGAAATAAACTCACAAGTAGGAAGTTAAACAATTATGTTGAAGGATTTGGAATCTCTTTTCTTCTATGGAAGAACACATATATTTATCTATATATATACAGCACCTATCACCATATTCACAAACATTCTTTTGAACCACTCCAATGGTGGGTTTTAGCATGGTCTTTAATGGGAAAGGCCCATTGTGCTTTGGCAACATTCTGTTTTTTTCCAAAAGGAGTAAGATTCCTCAGAGGCAAAGTAAACAGCTGAACTTTCTAATGTCAAGCAGACAGAGCTGTAGCTGCATGCTAAAAATGTGGGCACATATTCGGAGTGTAAATTGATTATATAAAGAGCATGTTCTTTAAATGTCTGGCATTTCTTTTCTAGTTGTGTCCTTTCGCTTGCATGAAATATTGGTGGCACTTTATGTTCCATGAAAATATAAATACACAGCAAGTTTTCCCAGAAAAACAAGACTCAAAATACATGAAAATGCAATTACGCCCCCTTCCAACCAACGTGTGCAATGTAAAGAGTTTTTAGTGGAGGTCGCCTTCAGTTCTACTAGCTTGCCTCTCTTGGATAACTGCACGGCTTCTTTATACAAAAATCTGAAACCCATGCTGTGCTGCAGCCTCAGGCTCTCCATAACATGGTCTTTTAATGTAATACAGGTCTATAATTATCACTAAATTATCATTAAATCCTCAATTTTCAGCTTCTCTAGCTATTGGCAAGTGCTTTTTGGTTGCTTTCTTTTGTTCACTTCCAGATGAGATTGTACCTGAAAATAGAATCTGGAGGCCTTTAAGCAAGTTTTCATTCTCTAGGCACTAGAGACATCTTTTCTTTCTGATACTACAAGTTAGGTCCTCTGATTTGTTAGAGACCCATACACTTGAAAGAAATGGTCAAAGAACTAGGATTAAAAAAAAAATAAAAATCCCTACTATTGCATTTATGTCTATCTACATTTTCACTGCTTCCTTCAATACTGGTAACACTAAAACAAACTAGTAGATGAAATATTAATATAACAGCTGAGATGTTTCCAGTACTGCATTGTACATCCTAGTTAGGATGTACAATGTGTAATATTTAGGATGTAATATCTAAAACAGTTATTTTTTAAAATAGTTATTTTTTAAAATAGTTATTTTAAATATTACTAGAAATTAACAAAACAGTACATAAAATACATATAGAGGGTTAGACTGCAAAATGAGAATACCACGCACTGAGGAACACACCTGCTGAAGCAGACAAAACCCAGTAGAACTCAAGGATTACATGAGACATGACAGTACAATCAGAACTGTATCTTCTCACACTCAAAGAGCAGGAGGCAGCAATCCAGATTTATTTGCAACGAGGTAGCAAATGTTCTGGTACATCCCATTAACAACAAAATCTCCAAATCCATCAGAATCAACCCACAACCTGCTCTGTTTGGATATAAAACTGAATATGCAAACACCAAGGAATATTTCACAAAAGAATCAGCACAGTGACAGTAATATGCATCCCTTACACGGTACATTTAATCAGCAGTTCTCAAAACACTTCAAAGAACACAAATATCAGAATCACAATTTTATTACTGGTAACGCTCAGCCAAAGAGAAGACTATTGAGCAATGTGGGGCACAAATGGGAATAAAATTCAGATCTTAATCATTCTGGTGTACTCCTTCCCTTCCAGCAGGTGAAGCTATTCTTTAAAACAAGCATGTTACAAAGAACACAAAGTATGTATTTATTGAAATAAAAGAAAAAGCTATCTTCACTCATGTATGTTGCATCCAAATGTAGTGATCCTGCCAAAATACTATCCAGGAGCTTAAATGTTAAGAAAGTACAAATAAGCTAAGAAAAATACAGTGGTATTTTAAAAGAAAATACTTAGTTCTCCTGACCTTGAGAGAGCTGCCTATCAGGTCAGTGACTTGAACAATTTCCTGAACTTACTCTGTAACTTTCTTTAAAGCCATCTTTAGGTTATTTGCATACGGATAAATTATTGCAAAATTGTATCAAACATGAAATAGATTAATATGAAGGTTTCACCTTGAATTACATGTCTCTATCACATCTAGATTCACAGTGTTTCAAGTACACCAATGAATTATGCAAAACAATAGCCAGCGTAATCCATAGGGGGATTCTCATGCAAGGTTTGCTAAATGCTGACTGACCTCAGGCACTCAAACTTTCAGTGTCTTGAGATGTTGATATTTCTGTCAGACAATGTGTGTGAATCCGTTGCTAGAGTTCTGAGGTGAAACTGCTCAGCATTAGGGATTTGTAGAGGAAGCCCCAAAGCACTTGAAACACACCTGATTTCAGATCTCATTTCATAATCCAAATGGGAAGTGAAGTTCTCAAAACCTTTACTGAGCATCAGCTTCATGCGAAGCTCTCTTTCTCTACCATGAAGCAGAGGGAGAATTTCACTGCAATTAATTCTGCAATGTCCTTAAATCTAGAATGTAAAACTGTGCACTGTACAAATCTAGAAGTACTGTTAAATCCCTATTCCTGTAGGTAGCTTGCCATGAGAGAATTTAAAATCCAAGATAATGCAATCTGAAGGAAACCAATTGCGAAGCTTACATGTTGATGTGTTCTAAACTAGAAACATTTGAAGAAAATAACCTGAATATTTTCGTTGAATCACTACTCCTTGAGAAGAGAAATACTGAAAGGATTTTACCACCAATACTAAAAACACACTTAGGCTTTATTATTCCCAATTAAAAAAAATATGCATCAAAATCAAAGTTACCAGAGCAACGCATTCTATACTACATACATATATATGCCTGAAATTATATGCCTACATATGTGAATGCACATGCACACACAGACTAGATGTTGTCAGGAAACTTTCAAATCTGTAGTTTAGATAAAACAGAATCATATGGCAGTTGTAAGCATATATAAAACAAGTTGCACAAGGTATAACAGGTGTGGTTTTTCTAATCTTATTTTTCTTCATTTTTTTCCTTTTCATCTTGTATCCTTTTATTTTTATAATAATATGCAATAATATTCTCAGTCATACAGGCATTATATTTCTTAAACAATTACAGTTTCACAGAAACTAATTGCAGATTCAGTTCAGAATAGATTAATTAGACATTTTTATAAAGTATTTCTAAGTGTAAGAGAGTTGAGTTTTGTAGCATATTGAAATAGTATTTTTTTTACTAGAGAATTCAAACAAGATTAGTAAAATACTGACAAACTCATACTGATGGACTCTTTCTCATGCTGCCTACAGAGGGTTTTAATGGAAAAGTCCCTCTAGCTAGATTATTTATTAATTATTTGTAGTTACACACTCTGTCATCACTTTTTTTATTTATCAAATTCAACATGACAACTTTTCATGTTTACTGACGTAGAGCTTTACCAAATAAAAGCTACCTCGAAAATCTATCCAAAATTGCAAAATTTCTAGATAGGTAGATGAACTGAACTGAAGAGATTTCAGCAAAACTCTGTAAGGCACCAAAGAATCAAATTAAGAAGAGAAAAACTCAGATACTTTTTATAATCTAATAGAGTTCACCAAAACTGAGTTTGCAAATAGGACAGATATCAGTCGACCTCATCTGAGATGGTCATCATGACTGAAAATACCTTATTCCCATCTCCTCCTTTTCAAGCAGTGCAATATTGATGAGCCTGGTACCAAGAGATGTGGATGGGGTAAGAGATAACATTAAAAGAACCCAGTTAGTAATACGTGACTCTGGAGTCAGAGTGACTAACTGAATCAATCCACGAATCAATGCAGCCAGCAAGCACTCAGCAAGCTGGGTTAGTTCTCCAATTCCCTGATCTTTTTAGTTGGCAGTGGCTTCTCCCTCATTTTCACTGTTTTAATCTTATTCTTTTTATTTACAAATTTACACCTCTCCTATAAGTGTGAAACAAAAAAAAAAACAAACCATGATGATACAACAAAAAAATCACAAATGACAGTACCTCACAGATGGGATTAGAGCTGTTGTTACGTTGGAGAAGAAAGCAACATAAGTGAGAGGGTTAGGTAGCACAGTGGTAGGGCTCCCACTGGCCTTGCGACTAATTAAGAGCTGTGAAATGAGGTGATTCTGCAAACACGGACCGAATACAGGGAATGATGTGAGTTATCGTTCCAAGAGGAAAAAAAAAAAAGTACTTGAAAGTAACTCAGGTAGTTTGTGAAAGCACAGCTCAAGCTGAGAGGCCAGAGGAAAGGTAAGGATATATTAACTACTTATTATGGTCTGAGGGAGATTTCAGAGTGAATTAGGCTGAAGACATCTGTCCTCTTGTTGCTACAGATATGCTGCTGAAGAGAATATTGTCCCCAGCTACTTGTTACAGTCTCCCTGCTGGAATTTACTGCATCCGCATTACTGGCAGCTGAACTCCTTGCTTAATCACTCCTTGACACACGGTTTGGATCAGCTCACTCCAACAAGACTGATATGAATTAGTGAGTGACCACAAAAGCAGCCCAGACAGCCTACTTAAGCCACCGCTGTCCTTGGGTAGGAGTGCAACGGTGAGCAGCGTGCGGTGCAAATCTATTTAGCCAGCTCAACTCCAGCCAAAAGAGGACACACAAAGCTACCAAAACCTGTAATTAAGTTGGGCAAATGACTTGTGTGAATCACAGCAATTTAAAAGGCAAGAAGGCACTCTGAGTTCTCAGTGTGAGACAGTTCAAACTGGGGATGAAGCAATATTCAGGGTAGTTTAAGTAGGACATTAAACTAAAGATTCAGAGAGGGGTCAAGATACCACTGAAACAGAATTCCTACATTTATAATGGTTGCTCTAATGACTTATGGCATGTAGGTAAATATTGCTGTAAATACATAGCATTCTGATAGCATTAGACATTAGCTTACCCTTACTACCTACTCTGGAGATACTAAATCCTACCTACACCGAAGACACTAAAGCCCTAACAGATAAAAGCCCAGGTTTTCTTCAATGTATACTTGTAATATTTAAGAAGTTACTACTAATTTCAGAATAACCATATTCAATTTATCCTTATTTTTAAAAAAAATCAATTATCTCCTAATATTTAGGGAAAGTCATCGCTTTTTTTTTTTTCTGAAGATGGTGAAACGAAAATAAACCAGTTTTGCCAGCAGTAGGGTAGTTTTTAATTAAAGCTTGCACAGTACTGAGTGGCTGACCCTGTATTCCCTTTATTTTATTCTATCCTTTTGAGACCTGAAGATAGGACTTTTTCTGAATTTCAGTACCTTTTAATTTCTTGTGCTCTGTATGTGCTTTCATGCTGAATTGTATAGCTACATGTCAGACCTAGAAAACAATTTATATATATATATAAGTATTTTTTATATATATATTTATGTGTGTGTGTGTATGTATATACATATATATATATAAAGCAACTACTTGTTTTATTTTTAAACTCCTAGATGTGTTTAGGAAACTCATTGTTGCCAGCTCTAATATTCCTTTCTTCTGCCTACACCTTGCCTTGAGCATTGTTGCATTCTTTTTACAGTTTAAGATACATAAATACACTGTAGCTTACTTATATACTTACCTTCATTTTAGTTTCTTCACATTTTTGTTACATAGCTCCTTAGTTTCCCATTCTTACACTATGCTAGTCATTTTTTTGTACTGTGTTTATTCTTATAAGTTGAGGAGGATTTTGAAAAAATCTAAGTAAATCGTCTCTCTATGTAATTGGTAACCTACTACTTTGACTGAATAGGAGACTATTTTACTGACTGCTTCGCAAACAATTTAATGAAAATACTCTCTTCTGTGAATTTTCTGGCTGCAGAAGTTTTTTCATTTTATTTAGAATTACAATCTCAAGGATCCTTTCCAAAGAATTCTACTGTTTTACTTTTATTAAGAGTTTAGTGATAATATGCAGAATTATCAAATCACATGACGTTCATGTCTTACAATAACAGAGAGTACTACCAGAAAATCTTAATGGAAGTTCAGAAATGACCTGACAAAGAATAGTGAGATGACAGATTTTTCAGATAGTAGAAATAGATTCAACAATGTAAAAACTAATTGCAAAGAAAGAACATACAATACAGAATGACACATGCAATGGAAGACAAAATTAAACTCAGAGAGGAATAACCTAAATTCCTAATAAATGTGCAGGAAGAACATTTTGGAAACACTGTATATAATCTCTGAATATGCCAGCTCAATAGTTAGCTCCTATCAAAAAGGTTTATGAAACACAGTGCGGGGAGGTGGGGTATGGGGGTGCAACAGACACAACACAAACCCAGAAAATAATGACAAAATACCTAGTTGTTGTAATATTGACTCCAGACAAGTCACACCACTCACACCAGTTGTGCGAAGACATAGACAGAAAAGAAGCTTTTAAGTATAAATATTCCAATAGTAAAAATAAGGAAACGATTCCATTCCTCTTCAGACCTTTGGAACTGCACATTACAAAATGGTAATCCCAACATTTCAAAGCTACATGAAGTTATATTTATGCCACCTCAAAAAAAAATATGATATAACCAGAAATGACACAAAGAAGGAAAACAAGAATCATAAGAGTTATAGTATGCCTTACCTACAAGATGAGATGAGTTGCATGAACTCTCTTCAGTTTGGAGAATAAATGACTGAAAGACGGTAGGACAGTGGTCTGTAAAGAATGAATAATACCTTAAAATCTTAAGATTATTTACAATTTCTTACACTATATGAACTAGAAATAAACCATTCAAATGAGTCAGTGTAATTTTAAAAGAATTTAAAGTGTTTTGTTCTTTTTTTTCCCCAAACACACATAATTCTGGAGCATCACATCACATGAAAACATAGAGACCAATGTTGGCACGGCCTTTCTTCAGCTCTCAGGAGATTCAAATTGCCCTTCCTTTGAGTCATTTTTATACAGCTGATGGTCAACGTAGGCCTCTTATAACAATGTTTAAAACATTCATCTTGTGTTTCTATGTACAGCAACTACCAAAATGTGAAAGATCTGAATTCTAATTGTGTGAGCAATTTTTTTTTTCTTTTTAAACGAGCAAGTAGCCGCAGTAGCACACGTAACATTTTACTATGTCTGTGACAGACGTACAGCTCCATGAACAGCACCAGCCAGAGCACTCAGAACAGTACTGCAGCAACATGTCTCTTGAGGAGTCGAGATAAGTAAACAGATTCAGAGTGACAAATCTAGAGAATTCATACTTTATTCATTCTGAGGTCTAGAATTTAAAAGAATCCAAAACTCGTTTGTCTTTTCTGCAGTGATAAAGCAAGAAAAAGCAGAGATATGCAAGCAGTTCCAATAATGGTGGCAAAGTCAACCTCGATACCTGTTTATCTAACAGTCTGGAAACAACACTGATGCTAATGTAAGCATATAAGCATCACTCATTACAGCAAATACATGTGTCTGACCTCCTGTGTCTGTCAGCGTTAGTTCACTGCTTTACTAGATTTCATATCAGTAAGGTCACTGAAGCAGATGAACAGATAAAGTGAGCAAGAAAAGGCAGGGATATTTTTCTACATAATGGAAAGCCCAAGTACAAGACTACGTCTGGAGAAAAATATGTACTGCAATTTCCTACCAGCTGGAGGTGAAAAAAAAAATGCTCAGCTTGTCACGGCTAACTATAGCTGTTAATTTTATTATTATCGTTATTACTTTTTTATTGCAATAGCACCTAGATGATCAATCTGGGAGTTGAGAGCCCCACTGTGGTATGAATTGAACACATAGAACACAAATACAGTCCCTACAACGAATCATTCATCAGCAGAAGTCTACAGAGAATTTAATTGCAGCTTGTTTTTAAAGTGCAATATACTTTAGTGTAGAATTTAGTGCAAGTATGTACAAAACACGGTAGAGTACGGTATGCTAAAATGAAGACCTATACACAATACGCATTTGAATCTTTCTTGTACTACACAGAGCAGTACTCGTAGCTGACCAGAACAGACTATGACTAAACAAGACCCAGCTCATGAGACCAACATGAGAGCAAACAATCTCCATTCTGTTAACATGCAATGTGTTATTAGACAACACATCAGGAAAATTACACACATTTTCTAAGAAGTAGGTGTCACTACTAGTCAATTAAATAAGTGGCAGTAACAACCTGCTCTCTCTTCACATAACCTTTTACTAGATTCCAGCAGCAAGTCTTTTTCTCTGAAATTTTGTTCACCTTGCTGACATTCACCCTCATTATGAAGAATCTTGTCTCTCTGAAGAAAGATTTCAAATATCCAGCTGCCATTTCCAGAAGAAACAGGGAACAACTAGAGTCTTAGCACTTGTTAACAGGGTCAGCCCCTACAAAGCCATATTTCATTGATAAATTAATGGAACAGTTTCTTTAATTCCAGAAAAAGTCTTAGTAGCATTATAATTTTGGCTACAGAATCTACTGGATCTCAGTACCTTGGTTCTACAGTGCAAACCAGGGGAAAAGCTGATTCAAAAATCAGTGTTCTCCCCTAGCAACCTGAACAACTTCAGAGATGCTTTGACCAATTCCTAGCTGTAAATGGTCATTATGACACCTGCAAGTCTCCTTAAACACCATGTCCCTAGTCCAAGTCCCTTGCTGCTATGCAAATAATGCAGTGTTTGCAATGGAGTATAGTGTGCATTATGATAAAAAAGTCAATGGTAAATTATTAATTACATTCAGGCTATTATAAAGACGACTAAGGTGTTACTAAAATCCTGCCTCAAGCAGTGATGAGTACCAGATGCCCCAGAGAACAAATCATGAAGCGCTAAGATTTTTTTATAAATGTTTTCGACAGTGAGTTTCATACGTTACTTATATCCTGTTTAACCTTGTGTAATGTAGCTCATACAAACTGCTGTAAGGTTTGCTGTGACCACCATTATAATTTTCAACTTATTTTTCACTGCAGAGTCCTGCAGCATGTTCGCTTTACAACATCTCATCCTCTAGGTGTTCACCCAGACATTGCTATTCATTGGTATTTCTGACAGTGACACTAAGAGAGTCACTGTTTATTAAAGTGAACTGCGGAACAACTGACAAAGTCATATTTTGTACCAGTGAAATTAACTATTTTAAGGTTTTAATTTTCAGCTCTCACAGAGATATCAAACTCATGTATGTAGACAATATGGATCACTGTGATTTAGGTTATTACAGTAATGTGCATTGTAAGTGTAAAACTCAAAAGGTCTTGGGGTGCTGTGGTGATAAAGATTGAAAATATGGTATATAAGAAAGGAACTAAGAAAACTTAGAGTTGCAAAAATGTTAGCTATAAAATGCCAACATCTCTCAGCTTATTTGGCAGTTACCATTGGCATTTTTAATGTTGTAACTTGCAGAACTTAAATTAGTGAACAATACAGATAAAGATGCTTCCTAGAACAGTGATGTTAAAAGGTAAATAAATGTTGTTAACATTCAACCCTCAACTGCTAGAAAGTATCCGACTTTTCTGTAAGACATTTGGAAACCAACACCTCTTGTTAAAAGCTAACTAAATCAGATTCTATTGGCTCCTATCCTTTGCTCATGTAAAAGGCTGAGCTGCTTTTACAGATAATGCATTTATAAATCAATGTAACAGAATGGCTATGCTGACAGCATTGCAGCAGACTACTTGAACAGAACCAGCCGTATCCAGGCAACACTGATGTCTAACTCAGAAAGACCATGTGAGAAATCTGTTTACCTTCAAGAGGAAGACACAACTGTGTGTCCAAAGTTGTCATAAGAACAGAGTAAAATAAGAGTAGCATTAGATTATCTTCGGTAAATAAAGTTCAAATCGACTAACATTTGTTTAGTGAAAAAAAGAAAGTGATTTATGATTATTTAAAAACAGTGATATAAGCTATCATAGATGCTACAATAAAGAATTTTCAGTTGATTGTACTATATAATTTAAGATAAATCATCTTTAGCATGTTGATAGTACTGAAATAATATAAAGGCATGGTATGAAAGAAAAAAATAACATCCTGACATCTGTCCATTTATTATTTATACTCAGCAGCTTTGACTTCATATTTACCTTCATTGTCTTTCTGAGTTTGATAAAGTGAGAACTGAAAAAAGTTCTCCTCTCTCTTCCCCAAGACAAAGTCCCAGGTGATCTAGCTCTCTGGACCTACAAAGCCTTTACTGGGGTATACAAAATGTTAATGACAGAAGTTTGGCATCTGAACTCTCACCTGAGGAGCTGAATGGATAGAATTTGCTCTCTATTATAAAAGCACAAGAGCTTTTATATCCACATACATGTTGCAATTTAGGTGTCATTTCTCTAGCAGACTGCAAATAAATCCTCATAAAGGTGTCTTCCCCTGCATCAGTACTCACTTGAGATTGTAGCAGGAAAATTTCAATACCAAACAAATAATAGCTAGCAATAAAATTCTAATTCATTTATTCATTGCAAACTTATTTGTACTTTGATAGAATTTTCAGATATACCAACAATAACCTTTATTCCCATAGTGGCTATCCTATATAATATCCCTTTTCTATATATATATATATATATATGTTTTTAAAATATGATGTTTAGATAAATTACAGAAAGTCCAGGTACTTCTGTTTCATATTTCGGGAGGTTTTGGCAGTGGGCTTTATTTTGATGTGTGGTTCCTTTGGTTTTGTTTTTTCTTCTCCTTGTCCAATGATAAACATTAAGCGTTAAAAAAAGTAACAGCTTTAGTCATAAAATACCCAACTGCACATTCAGACTAGAATGCAACTTTTATGGTTACTGTTACACTTTACTGTGTCTTAAAAGTATATTTTGGGGAAAAAAAGGTATGCATACACATTGCCTACAGTTATTTGTGGTGCACATCAAATAGTTAATAGATGCTTAATGTGCAAGTTGTAGATGAAGGACCCAATAACACATCTGAGGGAAAGGAATCATTTGGTCAGCAATCAAACAACAAATATGGGCATCTCCTCAAAGATCAAAAATCTTTTGTTCAAGCTGGAAGTATATATACTCAAACAATGTTTCTAATAATTCTATCTTA
Organism: Trogon surrucura; assembly: GCA_020746105.1. Taxonomy (NCBI): domain Eukaryota; kingdom Metazoa; phylum Chordata; class Aves; order Trogoniformes; family Trogonidae; genus Trogon; species Trogon surrucura. The sequence continues at coordinate 15,137,357 of CM036629.1, forward strand.
TTTTTAAATATTTACTTCTGAAGTAATATGCTGTTATACAAAGTTTAGAAGCAATGTCTATGGGAAGGTACATTCCCAAGGTCCTCCACCATATATTACAGAAAACTTTATTTTACTCTTAGACTAGGTACACCTGTAGCCTTCTTTTAGAAAACATTTCAATATTTTCTGAAAAAAATAATTTTAGATTTTATAAATACTGAATTTCCATTTTCACTAAGTCACCAAAGAAAAGAAGATATTAAAATAATCTGAAAGCAGAGCTCCTCCATATTCCTGTCTCGTAACTGTTAGACATGTTTCTTGTAGCGTTTGGCTAAGGCGAAACACTGCAGTTCTACTTCAGCCACAGCTCCTGAAGGAAACTCTTCTGTTGTGCTACTGCAGAGAACTCAGTTCTTTGCTTTAGAAACCACGAGTGTTACAAGAAAAGACAGTAGGCAGAGGAGTTCTCTGTTTAGCACCTCACAGAGCGAGCTAGAATGCTGAAAGAATCCTTGCTTACTTGTCCGTATCACTCCCAGAAGTGACACAATCTGACTCAGTTTAACTCAAATGGCAGCTTTATCACTTGAATCTGTAAAAACAGAATTAGTATATGAAATGTATTGTTTCAACTTTTAATATAGGGCAGCAAGAGACCTGTGCATTTGGCAGCACCATGTGAGAGGCGCTCACGGCTCATGAAAAGGTAGTAGTTTATAGCTTAAATTTCACGCCCTTCTCACAGCTTCCCTTTCTCATCTCTGTTTTCTCGGTGGGTCTTCATGCACAAAGAGAATTCAGAAATCAGATTAAAACCACAAAAATAGCACTGGCTGACTGTTGTAATGGTTTTGACTCTGCCATGGCCTGGCTGCAGTCTTCACTAGTAGCCCATACTCCACGCTCCTCTTTGTGACTCAGCTTTCCAGCACGTCACGCTTCTCTTCCATGCAGAGCACTGTGAGGCTTTGCAAAGCATTTGGGGATCACTGATTAAGAGGCACTAAAGGAGTGTTTTTCTCATCCTCTTCACATTCACCTTTTTTTTTTCCTCCCTGACTGAGTTTGTTTTTACCACTTTAACTCTCACTCAGTAAAATACATTTTTCCCCTCTCCATTTTCAGATTAAGAACTTCTTTTAGAAGGATCTCAGAGATAAAGAGAATCAGTCACCAGACAGAGCTAGCCCTTGGCATTTGGCTGAAGGGATGAAAAAATAGTGATAAAATACTGAACACAGTGCTCTGCCAATATTAAAAAATACTGCAACTGACTTTAGTTTTGTTCAGCTGAACGAGAGAAGCTGGCTTTCTTCTGTGCTATGAGATTGCCTTAAGCATTATTGAACACAAATCTAAGAACAATCCACCTGTACCCACTCTGTAAGTATGTATCACGTCATTATTTACATGCTTTTTCATCTCTTCTGCTCAAAATAGTTCAGTCAAGGACTTGGTAATGGGAAAAAAATTAATTGGGAGGAAACAAGAAAAAAGATGCAAGTAATGAAACACCTAAAAGAGTCTAAATGAGTGGAAGTTCCATTCTGAAGTGTCTTCCAACACAGAAGGCTATGGTAATCCTGTGATGTCAAATTTCAGGAGAAGAATGAAATAGGTAATCCCTTTATGGGCCATTTTGTGCAGATGAACAAGTCAATACAGAACTACTAAAACTTAGGTTTAGCATAGTACAAATGAGAGCTGTACATAAAAAAAACCAAGCTAATGCAGCACAAACAGTTTGTACTGTTCCACTCTGATGTTAGCAGAATCCTAGAGAGTGAGTTTTAAGCATTTGCCAAGAGCAACATTTCTTGTGATGACAAAGAGACCCCATCTGGAATACTGTGTCCAGTTCTGGGCCCCTCAGTTCAAGAAAGACAGGGAAGTGCTGGAGAGAGTCCAGCACAGGGCAACTAGGATGATGAAGGGAGTGGAGCATCTCCCTTATGAGGAAAGGCTGAAGGAGCTGGGGCTCTTTAGTTTGGAGAAGAGGAGGCTGAGGGGTGACCTCATTAATGTTTACAAATATATCAAGGGTGAGTGTCAGGAGGATGGAGCCAGGCTCTTCTCGGTGACAATCACTGATAGGACAAGGGGTAATGGGCTGAAACTGGAACATAAGAGGTTCCGCTTAAACTCGAGAAGAAACTTCTTCTCAGTGAGGGTGACGGAGCCCTGGAACAGGCTGCCCAGAGAGGCTGTGGAGTCTCCTTCTCTGGAGACATTCAAGACCTGCCTGGACACATTCCTGTGTGGCATAGTCTAGGCATTCCTGCTATGGCAGGGGGATTGGACTTGATGATCTTTCGAGGTCCCTTCCAATCCCTAACATTCTATGATTCTATGATTCTATGAAAAAGTGGGCATCAGAATTATAATTTCGGAATCCTAGAAGGCTGAATGGCAGAGTAAAGAATGCCTGAAGGAAGAACATGGAGAAGAAAAAACAGGGAACTACACTTTTTGCATGTTTTGAGTGTTACATTCAGGGGCACTAACTCTGAACAGTCCTCCCAATAAGCTGTTTCAGAAATATATAATCCTCTTAAATTTTTACAGCAAATGGTACATAACAGAAACAGCTGAAAGGAACCAAGAGTATTTAAGCAGATATCCTCTTAATTAATATTATTGTGGTTCAATAAACAAAATGAAAATCCTTGGCTTCTTAAACTAAACCATTCAGGAAGGTTGGGTAGACAGCTTTGCATAACACTGTCAAAGTCAATACTATAACAACACAGCAATTTCTAAGACCTGTAGTTTAAGAGATCATGGATTAAAAGAAGAATTGTATATATTCAAGACAAATTCTTAACAGTGATGGATTTACACAGGTCGTCGTGTTGAGCTTACACTGAGGAGATCAAAGGTGATTTGCTTACACTGTTTCAATTATTTCCCTTCACAAAGGAAAGTTGTATGTTACTAAACACATTTCCAATCAGCAGTGAAATGCACAAGATCTACTGATCATTATTGTTCTTGTAAGAAACGAGGGAAATTATTAATCATTAGTGTACGTCATCAAGCTGGATCACCTACCTCCTGCTCTCTTGATTTACATATGGTGAATCGTTTTCAGCATATATGTACCAGTTCAGACTAAATACCATTAAATTTCAGATCTTGAGAATACTGCTGAATATTCTTGGCTTACATTGCCTTCCATGGGAACTAAGAATACTTCCTACCGTTAAGAAAATATTAGCGCTTTGCAGGACTGAGACTTTGATTAAAGAATTATCTATATTACTTTTCCCTATACTGTCTTCCCATTCGATATTGCAGAACGAGAAGCCAACCTTGGCCCTCTACCTCGTGAAAATGCTAAAAGCAAAAGTTTTTTCAAGACTTGGAGAGATAAACAGCCAATTTTTCTTTTTTGAAAACACTGCAAGAAAGTGCTGTCATATAGCATTTCAGAAATGGTCTATAACTCAAGGGCAGGCAGGGGGAAGCCATTAGGGATTGGAAAGAGGTGAATCAGAACAGATGAGAGAGAAATATGTGTTTCAGCAGCAGATTTAGAAATGGAAGAAGGCTGGAAACTTCTACAGCTATTATCTAGAAAAAAAAGTTAAAGTTGTTCAAAAAGGTTCCTCGATAGAGTGAATTAAGCAGCAGATCCAGCAAGGCATTTTTGGACATCAGTAAGATTTCATAGTGATGCCTAAGCTTTCATATGCTTTTTACTCCGTCTATTTTAAGTTATTAACTGATGTTTGGAACTGAGATGTGAAGTACCATACACTCTATAACAAAAATTGACACACTAGAGCATAATATCCCAATTAAGTGATCTTTTTTAACCAAAAGTAAAGGTGGAGAATTTCAGAGGAAAAAAGTGAAAAATGAAAACCTTCCCATACCATGTTTCAGACACTCCAAAGAAGCTGCAAATACCTTGCAATGTGAAACAATTTCTCTGATTCTGGCTGGGAGAGCGAAAAATTTTCTGCATGTGTTTACAGATAATGAAGGATAAAGTGCCTGAAGAGCCTTGAATGAACACAGAGATGCAGTGGAGAGTGAGATGAGGATAAAGTTAAGTGACAGGAGTCACTTAGGAAGATAGAGACAATTGTTCAGTGATCTTGTGTTGGAATGTGTGCTAGGTGACAGCGATGTAGTTTACAGTGCGACGATCTGTTTGCAACACGTTGCATTTTGAAGTAATGATACCACAGTGGAACACGATACACTCACAGATGGAGTCCAGATTTTGGAAGACCCCCGTGTCTGCTTGCATGTCAAACTTCTTAGTATTAGTCTTTATCCTTCTAGGACTTGTTTTAAACTTCTGTACACACTTTCCCAGGCAGCTAGAGCATACACAGACCATAAGGGTAACTATTTCCAGAAAAAAAAATACTTTTGCTGACAACACTGGCAGCAGCAGCAGTAAAAATACTAACGAACTTGTGCTTCTTCTAAGGACTATTGAGCATACGGTTAGCTTTTGTTATCAGCCCAATATCTTGGAGCAATACCCATCAGATTATTCTGCCTTCATTCCAATGGAAGGAGAGTTTTATGAAGTGTCCGTTTCTCTATAATACACTAGAATGGGAAAAAAACTATCTCAGAGGAAAAGAACTGATATATCTTATGAGCACTGCTTACGCTAATCAAGTCAGTAGCCTTACCTATAAAAATCCCACAATACACAACCTGTCTAAATAAAAGAAGATCCAGATTAATGAAAATCAGGTTTAGAATGTATTTTTAACAGAAACACATTGTTGTTCCTTCTTGGTTTAACTAAACGGATTTTAAAACAACTGACTTCTGAGCAATTTAGAAATTCCGAAGAGTTTGTAAAGTTTGTGTAAACATCAAGTCTTATTATGGTGGACATCTTACACTGCAAGTATAATTTATGAACTAATGGATGAAGCAGAAATAAGAGGACACATGGTACTAATCCTTTTATGCTTCCTCAGTTACCAAAGATTAATCAGACATATAAACTATATCGCTCCGAGCAAGCCTATTCTCAAATAGAATGTACTTTAAGGGGGTTTTTAAATGCCATTTGAATCTCTCCCACAATTTAGTGTTAGAAATGGATCATTTCTACATGTGGCCATCAGTAGCTTTTAAATTTCTAGGCTTCAGCTTTAAAAACTGTACACACCACTATGTCTACAGTTTTGCAAAACAAGTATTCCCCAACGGTATTTGGAATTCAGAAGTCCATTAGTCTCGAGCCTAGAGATGAAAGCAACTGTGAAGGTTAGATTTTGGGCATGAGAGCATGTCCTCAGAGAATTGTGTATCTTTCCAGTTTGCTTCTTTAGGTGGAGAACACTAGTGGGACCTAGGTAGAAAAAGCTCAGTGTACACTTTGCAACCTCCCCAAGGTGCTACCATATGCCATTAGGTTAACTTAAGTGGTTTCCCTGGGGCTATGAAGCACTATTTTTAGATTCTAAAATTGACTAGTAGTGTAGCTTAAAACATTGTAAGATGAAATATTCAATGACAAATGTTCACTAAATTGCTATCATTATGTGAAAGATATTACCTTTAATAGTCTGATGGTATACAATAGAGTTCAGAAATATCCTGCAATTAGGAGCTTAATTTCAGACTCTCATTACACTATAGTGTTTTTCTCAAACTTAGTTTTGAATGGAATACTTTCTTCAGAAACTGCCATTCCAAAAAAAACGAGCAACAAACAAAACCCCCAAACTTCTTTGATGTCCAGAATCTGAAGATTGTATTTCAAAGTAATTAAATAGTTTTATTTTCCGTTCAGTTAAGCAGAAGGTAACATGACGGAGTAACACCATTATTTTGAGATGCAATTAGGATATCTTTTATAGTTGTGACAGGCCAATGTAAATGTAATCACAAACCAATTAGCAAGTAATTATTCTGTTACTACCTAGATTCATGCCTTGAGTCAGTAAGTAGCCTGAACCTACTTTCTTAAATAATACAAAATCTTTATACACGGATACACTGAGCCACTGTATCACCACACTATGATGGTTACACACCTTAAATGGTCAGAAAAAAATATTAATAGTAATGGTTAATATTAAATACTACAATTATGAAGCCTTGCTCTTCTTACAGCAGTAAGATGGCATGAATCTGACCCATTAACAATTTAAAATATTAAACTACCGGTTGAAATATTCTCTGGGTTTCATTTCTTACTCACTACCAGCAACTCAGGAATAGCTTTTTTAAAATGGAGAGAACAAGCAGGACCCTCCTCAGCATTGTGACCTGTATTTATTACATCAACTTGAATCTTTTTTGTTTCATGTGGTTCAGGAGATACCCTCACCACAGTGGATATATTCTTTTGAGTGCATTAACAGCCATTTCATCTCATTCGGTGTAATAAGAGCACTAACCACAATTATTTTCCAGATTGTAGGTGTAAACTGTAAGTTAAAATATTAAAGCTTACAATAGAATGCGAAGGAAAAATATGACTTAAGGGAAACCAAACTCAACTTACTGCCTGTCTGCTATTAAAAATGAGTGATAGTCCAATCTTCTGTTTGTTTTCCTTGAGCTTTGGGTCATTTTGAAAGCAGTCTTCACTACTGTAACTATGTCCACAAGTTTTAAAACTTAATCAAGATCAATACAAAAACATTTCAGGTGACCTTCCTTGCTCCTAGGAGATATTTTTCTTTATTTTCAGTGTTACTACTTTGAGAGGTGCTTTTTCTCACATATCTATCCATTTCAATTTACTCCATTCTCTAACAAAAATTTGTGTAGATCTGGGCAACTCTTTTTTAACATAGGTAAAAATAAAAGATGAATCACAGCTTCACTGTCAAGTTCAGATCGTATTTTGCAGTTAATCACACAGAGCAAATCGGCATCAATCTAGAGGCTGGATTCCCAGTCTTTGCTAAATAGAAAAGCACTAACTTCAAATACTCTCACTCTAACTTCCATTTGCAGAAGTTACTAATGATTAGACCACTAATCTGATGCCCCTCTCTTGGCTGGCAAAGCAAGAAACACAATGCCAGATGTCCCTGCCCTACATAAAGGTCGCAGTCCTAATCTTGAATAAAGATTCTGAATGTTATGATTTTATTTCACATCACTCGTTTCTGTACAAGCTTCTATCATTTTGGGTGGGGTAATTTTGTCATTCCCTCAATTATGTAGCTCCTTTTGCGGCCATAACCAGTGACCATTATGGTACAGCTTGGCTCCTCGTGTTTGTTCTCAATTTTAATCGATCTGTAAGATGAGGTTATCTCTGTAAGCTGCACTGGCAGTAAAACATTTCCACATACTCTCAGTGACAATGACTGGACATGCCACTACTAAAATGAACTACTTCTATTGCAAATATCTTCATATATATTTAAATAGCACTAATAATACATCAGATGCAAGCTGGGCTGATGCTGCCTCAAAGTGATTAGAGTAATACTTTTTGGAACTATATAGGCTACTTTTTCCATTCACTAAACAGATGCTATCTAAAAAAGCTGGCAAAAGAAAAAAAGCACAACAACATTTCAGTTGTTCTAAAGAAGTCTTTTACTTTAGAGCAAAGATTAATCCATCTGAGCTTCAGGAAAGATCATGAATCCTCAATGACTTTAGAAAATGACAAGAGAATTAATATGCCAAATCTTTACTTGCTCCTCCTTAAAAAGGTAGTATAGAAATATTACATATGAATGCTCCTTTTTTTTTTAATGTCATCTATGCAAGAATTCAGCCTCATGCAGGACTACTTTCAAGGTCAAAAAGATAATTTTTTTCTCAAAGTCTCCTCTGCATTCAGATTACTCCTCCCCACTCTTTTTCAATAAAATTTCATAACCTCTAGACATAGCTTAGTTGAAAATCTGACCTTTCCAATTTGCCTTTCTTCACAATACTGTTACAGTCAGAACAAGCATATTGCCACTAGACACTATGACATGTGCTCACCCAATAAAGGATACTTGAAAATAGTTAGAAACTCATTAATTTTCAAGAATTTGCAAATCATGACCTCAAAATGTTGCAAAGCCATTCTGAGCTTCTAATTTTTCTTTCCGCAAATGGAATTCACATTTATTCACACTTCAGCTTTATGTCCATAGATCGTAGGATGCTGTTTCATTTTCTGCATCTGTAGAGAAAACTTACACAGTAGAGTCATGCTGGATGTTTACTACATCTTATTTTAACCTCACTCACCTAAATATCACTACTTTTTTCTTTGGAACCTTACAACTTAAAAGTTTAAAATATTTTTAAAAAGCAAGGATTCGCATTTGCCTAAAAGTCACAAAAGAAAACATGAAAGGTACCAGAATGTAAATGGCTGTGTGAATTGTGAGTTTTCCCATTTTCTATCTAGCTAAAACCAATCAGAATCTTCAACATGGCTATCACTGTTCTCATGTTAACGACACCTTGGTAAGTCAGGAGGAAAATGACAAACATTGATTTCTGAAGGACTTTTGAATCTGCAGCCAAATAGCACTAGAATAAATTAGCTTCTAGTGTTTTAATAAAGTGTAATATTTTGTGATTTTTCCTCCATAGCTTGTGATTCATCTCATATAAGAGTACAACAGCACAGCAGATTAATGAACAGCTAACTGCCCAATATATTGCTATAATTTGTTTTTTTTAACTAGAAAAAAGTAAATGCCTAGATGATGCAGTTTAGGAAGCACAGAACAACCTTTTCATGAAATACAAAGCATGCTTAAAGAAGTTCCCCATTTAGACCACCTTCAACATGCCTAAAATGCAATTCTTGAACTCAAAAGAAGGCATCCTATAATGATACCAGCATCACTGTAGATAACTAAATTTCTTTTGTTTGTTCACGCCATCAATCATTAATATCTTCAATTTGCAAACTCACAAGGGGACAAATGTTTCTATTATAACTGCTAAAATCCAAAGTAAGTTACAACAGGAATAAATTTTACATTAAAAATATTGAGAGTTAAGAAAATTCAGATTTGTAAATGGCAAAGTACAATAGCTATACAAAAAACTCTATAAGCCTTGAGAAGCAGTAAATGCCCTTTGAAACTAAATACTAGTGTTAGAAAAAAACACAAAGAAACTCTGTAGATAGATTCTGAGTTCCTTAAAGGTGATTTTCAGGTTTTTTAGCTTTGTTAAAATTACATTTCCAATAACTTTTGTCAGTTTAAAGCATTGTACTATAATTCTATAAAATGTCATACTCACAAAAGAGAATGAGAAGTACTTAGAAAACGTCTTTACACCTTAAGATCCTTGACTGATTTTTAATAATTTTTTGTATGAAAAAAATGAAACAATAAACCCTTCTTGTGTCAACAATAACCTCTAAAATACTAACATACTAAAATGTCTGTTTCTCTCTCAGATACAATGATGGTGACAAAAGGGAGACTTAATTTATCCTTTTCACAGTCAGCAAAACATTACAAAGAGGCTTTCTGATAGGGAGCTACTTAGGAAATCACCTGCTCAAAATGGAGACAGAGCTGCAGAAGTCATATGCAAATTCACCCCCATGTGCTCGCAGGAGTTCATTCTGTACGTGGAAATAGAGCCTTTTTTATGCAAAAGAAGTAATAAGATGACCAGGAGGTGAAAATCTTAATCTCTATGGCAAAAGGGGTACTTCCAAGACTTTAAACAAAATAGTTTACTACTGCCCACCGAAAAAAAAAAATGCACCCCTTCTTCCAAAATCACCCAAATGCTATCATAAATTTGCTATTTTCATTCTTGACCTCATGCTACAGTTTTGGGTTCACAGAGACATGGTTTTGTTGAATTCATTTTCTATTAGGCTTCCCAGTAAAATATTTTGACCATGTATGATTATATAGCTCTCAGAGTGCAGAAAATAACCAGTAATTTAGGAAGAAATTCTACAATGAAGGCTGCAAGAATGTGGTCTTCAATTTAAAAAGATATTCACAGAACCTGCTTGTCTGTGATAGTTCTGAGCACTGTTTAAACCGACCATAGCCAAATGTATCATTCAAACAAATATAATTTTATATCTTTCTTGCTCTCTCCCTCTCTAGTGAATTTAAATAAGCTTACAGAAATCTTTCTATTGCCACTGAATACATAACCCCATCATTCATTTAATTATACATACAGCAGCAGGGAAAAAACCTCCCAACAAAGTATGTTAGTACTGGGATGAAACACTGTGTGTGAAACAACAACAACAACAATTTATTAAACCAAGACTGTTTTGGTCTCGATTCATTGATAGTCTCCAAAACAGGGTGAAAAAAGTGATCCTCCTTGGACACATTTCAAGATTGTTTGTATAAAAAAAATTAACAGACCATCCACAAAGAAAATGGAATGAAATGAGTGGTCAATGACAGTTGACCACCAGTTGTATATACTAGAATTACAGCCAGACTTTATATGCTAGCTTCTACTTTAATTGCTCTTCCAATTTCTATTCCTTCAGTATTGCTTATATCTAACATTTATTGCAGCTAGTCTACTCTTTCTCAGTTACTGTATAGACCAAATTCTCACTATGCTGGACTGAAATCCACATTTCGCTAACCTTTTTTTGAACCAGACTATAGCTACTTTTTATCCAATAGACAAAATTCACACCACAATTATTCTACAATCTATTGCTTGTCAGCCCTGTTGATTATAATACACAGAGGATGTCAGGGGTCAGGTCACAGCTGAATTAAGACATCAGGAGGTTTATTTTATCCACCTGCACTGCCCTGCTTCTTCTAAACATTTCTGAGAAGTCACTAGTAAACTAAACATATAACTACTGTACGGCTCAACCCAGATACGGTCTGACCTTTCACTGCCTGTTCACCATCCTTCAAAAAGCACTAAAGCAACAAAAACCCAAAACCCACAACCTCAACTGCAGGACACATCAGGAAGTGTGGGTTACAAGGAGAAGCTAACAAGATGAAACTTAGCAGTTAAAAGTGGCAGACAGAAACACACATCTGTAGCATAATATGACTTACCTCTGGCCATGCAAGGATACCACTGAAAAGGGTAAACAGGTATATTTTTGATACTTGATGTAAGCGATCAGTTCCAACTAATTCCATATTTCAAACTTATCTTCCGGGACTCACAGGTTGCAAGGCAGGTGCTTATCATTGCACGTCTCCAGAAACCTCCTTAGAAAGAAAGAAGGTTCCCTCTACCCCAGGCACCCAGGTTTTCTTCCTAGGGAAACCACAGCACACAGGTAGAGAAAAAGAACTTATGCCTTGCCTACACATGGCCACAATATTCATCCCTTAAATTTCAGAAATAGCCTCCACATCTCAGCATAGTACTCTGTGCTGTATAACCGAATATATCACATAACCAATCCCAAATCATTCATAGGACTGGGAGCTGCCAAATGCCCAGCTCTCAGCTTTCAACATGCAACATGCCCTATAGCTAGACCCACTGAAATAAGTGCAAATTTAATTTTTTTGGTTACGTGAATCATAGAGTCCTGTGCACACTAGTGCAAATGCCTGCTGTCTCTAGATGTCAAAGGAAGGAAAAGAAAACCACTTATCTTATTATTTTGTATTTCGTCTTCTTCCAAGCCATCAGGCACTATCAAGCAATTGGATTTAAAACAATTACTGCTCTAGTTTTCATATTTTTTAGAGTTCAACATCAAACAGTATATTACTACTCTACATCAGAAAGTAATACCTGAGAAAAATCACGAAGAAGTTAAGTTCTGAGTATTTACATTACATTGCTAATTTTCAAAACCAAAAATAAGCTTGCAATACTTTTTGTACTATAAAAAAGCATATTGTTGTCCATTTAGAGACAGGGAAACAGTCTTGAAAGGAACTAATTTCTTATAAATTTATAAATTATTTTTTTAAAAAAAAATTAAATTTTTATCATTTTATTTCTTAGAAGTGTGAAACTACAGTTACCAAAGTTTAATGTAACCAATTATTTGGTGCTTTCATCTCAATGATTTTTAACAAGACAACACGTGTGGTTTCCTGTGTCCCTCCCGTAAGGTGATCATCAGAATAGCACATTTTCACCCAGTGAAGTGTCCTTTAAGATTTTACTGTAGTACATGAATGCTAGTTCTCCTCTAAACAGAGACCCTTCAAGAAGGCTTAGAAAAGTACCCAGCACTTCCAACAGCTCACAGGAGTGAAAACACAGAACTGATTTAAACACAAACTCGGGACACGGAGGAGAAGCTTGGAACGCTGGAGGCCTAATGCTTGTGCCTCTGAGCACTGGGGCCGGAGTAGCACCCTGAGGGGAGGCCATCCACACCTCCCCCATGATGAACCCCCACTTGAAGACATTTTCTGACTCTCGAAAGCCTGCCTGAACACAGCAGCTTAAAACAGAATATGTAAAAGAAACTGAGGGCAACCAGGGAAGCCCAGCCAGAAGAGGGTTTATACACAACTCCACTTGCCATTTCCCTGACCTTGATCCTCAGGTCTTGGGACTTCAATGGAAATTCAGATATTTTCACAAATAGCAGAAAGTATTTTTGGGTGCCAGAGAGCTCTTTGTACTCGTTGGCATATGCATACACTTACACTTTGTGTCTGCCCCTCACCTGGCTGCGGGTCGGGCCCCAGACTGCTCTGCCCCTCACAGGTGCTCAGCAGTTCCCTCGGAAAAGAGGAACCCTCCTTCTCCTCAGCCAGTGACTAAGCGAGCATAGCACGGAGCCACACGAATACAATTGTCATCTTCACCTTCTTTACACTTGTTTGCTTGGCCTTTAGTCAGGGACCATGCCTCAGGCATGTTAATGTAACCGCCTGACCTACCTGGAGATCATGAATCTTGGAAGAGACACATGCAGAAAGGCAAAGCACAGGAGTGTAACAGCCCACACTGGCTTCAGGGCCAGACCACAGCCTGTGACCGGGCTCATTCCTTTTCAAAGAGCAGAGCAGCAAACTTCTGTCAGGCAGATTTTGAAGAGTAAAATTCTGTGAGGAACACCCACTGCAGGAGGGGTTCAGCTGGTTCCCTTCAGGTGGCAGTTGTACTCCTTGCCTCAGGAAAGGAAATGTCTAAGTGTGGTTGAGTTGCTAGAATTAAGAAGAGGTTAAAGAAAGCCAAACCCCACGGTCATCTTTTTGCCACTTCCCGCTACCGCAGCATTCCCACACAGCAGTTTCACTTGGATCACGCAGCACCCCACAGGGCTGCCCTGCAGCTGCCCACGGCAGTGAGCTGGCTGCATGGATGCTGAACTATTTCATGCCTTGCTATCTAGCAAGAAAACTCCCTTAGTTTCTCTGTCTCTCCTCATATTTCTTCTTTTTCAGCACAGCTGTTCACCTTTCCTGTATCTCAACGGCAATTCCTTTCTCACTGTTTTCCAAGTCACAACTCTTCCTAATAACCTGAAATATGTTACATGTTTTAATCCAAAACCAATTATCACACCACCCAAATATCTGCAGTACAATACATCCTCAGCATTGTGAATTTCAGTAGAACTGAAAATTAATTTCAATGTCAAGAGAACACATACAACCCACTGATGTTCATCCTCAGGTTACTAAGGATAGCGTGAAATATTCTCAGCCATGATCATGCAAACTCTCCTTCAAAAATCTTATCAAAAAGTAAGGAAATAACTCTGCATAGACATCTACAGGTCCCTGACTGCCTTCTACAATTTATTCCAGTCAACAGAATAAGCAGATAAGAATAAAACTGTCTTGGTGGCAATATACCTACAGTTCTCCTGATCAATATTTGCCCTGTGGTCTGGACAGACGAAAAATCTGACAATTTATGGATCTTAGGGTGATGCATAACCATTTGCAAGAAAACAAGGAGTCAATAGTGAAATTTCCTTTCAAGACTGTGCACTAACCATCTTATAAGGGAGCCAGCAGACCATACAATTACTTGACTAATCTAAAAAACTCCTAATGACATCTGTGGATACTCAGTCTTGCTGACTGAGCAGTTAGGCCAGCAATGATTCATTAAGTTCTTATGGCAACACTGAGATAAAACAGTCTCTCTCACCCAACTTCGCTCCATTTGTAATCTCAGATGGAGAGCCTGTGGTAATACATAGCTTTCAACCTGTTGCTCCTTTGCTTCAGTGTGCTCCAGTCACTGCCACCCAAGGGTATGGATCCCATTTGGCATGACAACTATTTCCTCTTTTGGATGTGCTGTTACAGCAGCAGAGGATAAAAGTAATGGGAAACCACAGAAGGTGCCATAATGGGATGTCGGAGTGAAGCAAGGAAACTCCAGCTGCAGATTTCTCCTTATGCAGACTCTGGTTTTCCTGAATATATTTGCTTTACCGTTCTATTGTTTTCACTTTACTTCTCTAGATGAAAGTTAACTATAATTATTATTTGCAATGCTTGCAGTGAGCTGGGCTCTTTCTAATTATTTGCTGTTACGTGATATGGTCTATTCACCACAAGCAACATGCATGCTAAGATGAATATAAATACAATTCTTAAAATTCTCCAGCACTACCTTCTTCCTCCTCCTATTCCATTTCTCAGGAGGTGTGGTAGCTTTTAAATGTACTCAAGAAAACACATAACCGATTGATTTTATGTTGAACAAAACAGGATTAACTGATTTGCTGCAAGCCACATCTGCTTGCCAAAGTTTTCAAGGTTGTTTTGCTTTATTAAATGTACTGTATTTTTTTTATTTTTGACAGAACACAAAACAAATTGTAAAATAACAGTTGGGTGGACAGGAAGGTAGAGTATTAGAGGTAGAACTGTTCAGCTTAAAACTATATTCTTTGGGATTTTTGCAAAGCCTATTCCAGTCAAAAGAATAAACTCATATATTTATGTCAACCTTCCTGAGAACTCATATACATACTGGCAAGGTGTACTTCAATCCATTTTCTATACGATCAGAGATTATATCTTCTACACTACATAGCTTTAATACCAATGCTGCATGTTCCTGTTTGCCTGTTTTAACTGAAGATCTGTCTTGATTTTCATAAATTGGATGTAGTATTATGTTTAATACAGCAACATGTGACAACATAGAACTGAAAACTATCATTATAATAGATCAGATATGAGAGTTTACAAACCATTCCTTCTTTACAGCCTTGCTCTGTCCTGGCATAAACTCAATTTTTGACAACATATCCCAAAATCCTGAAACACAAGCATTTGAGAGACTGGTGGCCTTGATGACAAATGATTTCTTTACTTGATTTTTTTTTTTTTTAAAAAGCAAGTTGTTCTTAAAAATCCTGTTTGAGTCCCTTAAGTTTTATAGCACTTGGGTTTAATTGCCCAGTTTGAAAGGATTTAAAGTTTTATAAAGGCAGGAGAGGTAAGATGTAGTCTTCCTCCAGTGAGTGATTTAAAGTGTCTGTCCATTTCAAATTCTGGTTTCTTTTTAGGAAAGATTTTTGTCAGGCACTCTACCTTTTGGTACAATAACTACCACCAGCAATCACAGCACAGACACCACAACAAAGCTACCCCAGCATAAAACTTCCTTATGAATTACTGCCTAGGTTATGATGGCAATGTAAAAGTGTAAGATTGAGTGGGGCATTTCAGAACTGTTTGGTATATGAGCGGGACTTCTGCTACTCCAACACAATCTCTTCAAACTTATTCAATAGCAAGGGCAACTCTTCTCAACTGCCTGTGTTGTCTGTCATTCAACACAAAAAAATCTACATTAGAAATCTTTTGATTATTACTGTTGACTTAAGAGTTTTAACTCATCATGAATCAGTAGGAATGCAAGATTATTATCAGTTGTCTTTATCCTCTGGTGCTAAGTAGTTTTGGACTGAACACCGCTGAGCTGGCATAATGGAATTTGTATCTGCAATGATGGTAGCATTTGCCTCTTCAAATAAATAAAGTCTCGACAGAAGATTATGGGAATACAGAAAAAATAATTGAAACAAGGCCTCAGGGAACTTTAAACAGCAAGATATTATTATCAAACACTTTTAAAGAAAATAATGAAAGCTTGGAAATAAGTGATTTCCTTCTTATGGCCTTTTATACATGGAAAAGATACATTCTGCTTCTTTATTCCTGTCTAACCATTGTTTTTAGATCCACAGACTATGCTTACATAATGCATTATTATACAAACACACCTCAAGTAGTTTAAAAGATGAGAAATATATTTTCACATGGATTCCTAGAAGCAAAGCCCTGCCAATGTAAATTAGTTTCTACACAGTACTCATTTCTACCAAGCTGTCAGCTATTTCACTGTGTAGCTCCCAACTATGAATCTTTCCTATACATACAAACAGCTAATCATCTGCAAAATTGGTATCCTTGTTCATCCTGCATTCTGCATTAAAACGGCATGACCTGCATATATCATAGTACTGAGGAAACAAATCTCCATCTTTCTCTAGCACAATTATGTCCATGTCTCTCAGATTAACTATCATGCTGGCCAATCCTTAATTAGTCTAAAAATAAACCATTGAGAATGACTAAGAATTAAGACACACACAAATAAAAATCAGCCTATCCATCCATCCATGAGTAAATATCCATTGGCTAGTCGCAAATACTACACTGTAAACCTACAGATAAAGTTTGCAACAAAATGTTTTACAAAGTCATAAAAACACAGACATTCCATTAAAGATATTATAAACTGCTCCATATACATTACTTCCATTCCTAAAACATATTTATGTGCATTTTAGAAGAGATGGATACATTTTAAAACAAATAAGTGTCTTGATTTTCATTGCAAATCAAGTATTTCTGTTGATGGCTATGACGCTTGGCTGCTTTTTAAGTATAATTTTTGGTGGGAAAAAAAGGAAGTTATGCACTTCCATCTTCCTTTCTGGTGAAATACTGTTTCAGATTGTCTCAATACTGTGTCCTAGATATTTGGAAACATCTGTAAGCGCAAAGTTTTTTTTAAATGATTTGATGACATGATAGGAAAAAGTTTAGCTTCTTAGTTAGAGGTTGTCTCACTCCAGCATTGACACAACTGCATGCTCAAGGCAGGACAGTTAAATATGATGGTTAGCCATGTAGAATATATATTCAATGGGAAAACTAGTGAAAGTTTAAAAAGTTTGAAGCAGTGAGGAAAGAAGAATTGTTAGGAGGATTCTTACAAAAATTCATAGCTGTATTTGCACATGCAGGAACATATTCTAATTTGTCATAACTAAACCATCAGCTTAGGTTCAGAGAGGTTTATGAAGAATATATAATAGCACTGGAACACTTCCCAGAAAGTTTTTAGGACCTGACACCAGCAACATTAAAAAAGAATCTTAGCATTTTGTTGACTAACTGTAAAATACTTCAGGAATTATGTTTCTGCAAGATGATAAACCAGTGGCGTATTTAAGGGCTGACTGAAATTCAAGAAACTGTGTCAAGGCTGAAAAAGAAATGCTGAAAACTTTTCAGTACTTTTCATGAAAACAGAAAAGCCAGCTGGTCAGTGAAGAACCAGACTACAAATCATTGGAAGCTCCATTATAGAATTTACAGGGAAAAACAGCACCTACACATCAACGGAAGATTGCAAAATTGCAGGAGTATTTGTCAAATATGAAATACTTCCCCAGTGAGCAACTTCATGTAGTGGACACATTTTCAAAAGCACCTATAAACACTGAAATGAAGGATAGATATAGTGTTTGAAACAAGTAGTAAAAAACCCACACTAATTAATTCTAAAACATAAGATGATATAGGATCACAAACATTTCAGAGGGCAAGATGATCTTGATAAATTGAAAAAAAAGATATAAAACAATAGGGTACACTCTTACATGTCAAAGTATGAAATAATGAATTTAGGTAGAAATAATATGCTACATAGAGCACTAAGAACAATCAGTTAAGCAGTACTAAATAAAATCTGAGTTTACAGCATTTCACAAACTCAATAATAATCACTATTATCTCATTTTATTTATTTTAAAATAGGGCAGTATCTTAGATCAGTAAGATTTTATGCAAGTCACTTGAAGCAATCCTTTTACTTTATTCAGCACTCAATATCCTGTGAAAAGACAAGTTAATCAACTGGAAAGAATCTAGAGAAGACAGGAAGAACGATTGGAGGTCTAGAAAATAGTTCATTAATCTTAGGGAAGCACTGAAATGCTAAATGCAGATAAGCAAATACTGAAAACGAAACACAAAAGTCTTTACATATGTAGAAGGCAGCTGCAAGATAAAAGCTTGGGATTTTTAAATCTCCAGGTTTCAGAGAAGTAGAAATGTTAATAAATTACAATAAGGAAGAATAGGAGTGTACATTAGAAGAAAAAAAAAGTCATAAGAATCAGGATAGCTGAATATTGGCAATGTTGCTCATATGTGAAGGGGTGGAATTCTCAGTCATTGGCGTTTTTTTAAAACACACAGAAATTGCTATTAAAAAATAAACGTAATTCTGTGAAGCAAACATCTGCCAGAGTTAAAAATATTAGTCTTGAGCAAAGGAGTGGATCTAATCACCCTTCTGTGCGGTGCCTTTTTATTTCTTAAACTACTCTGTGGTTCTAAAAGGGGAAAAAAAATAAATCTAAAACTATTGAGATCTACAATTGTTTGGATGATGAAGTGACCAACAGAAATGTCCTAGTGTACTCAAAAAAAGCCCCCACATTTAAGAGGATGACAGAGAAGCTGAAACATAACAAGTTTTATGATAATTCCACCTTGTCTAATGCATTTAATACTAATTTAACTGGTGTACAACCTTTCTAATTGAGGCAAAAATGAGCCTTATCTTCCTCATTTTTATAAGGAAGCTTTTTAAGCTTATGCCCTATAAAATTGTCATTATGTAATAAAGCTAACATACAATCCCGTAACACTGACACGGGCAGATTACATGGGTGTTTTAGGATTTATGATCATGACATCTAAATATGGTAGAGTGGAGGATTTTTATCTCAAAATCTTAGAAATTGGCTGAAATCCTAGATCACAGGAAAAAAAAACCAAGCAGGATTATCTGTTCAGAGATTGACTTGAAAAATATCAGTATCATCTGGGTACTTCATAATACATAGATGTGATAGTCACTCAACAGTAACAGCTTGAAATAAGTGTTATAAGAACATGCAAATGCTTTCTTGGTAAATGTTTATAGGAAAAAAAAAGAAAAAACTTTTTTTTACATTTGCTTAAAACATGGGAAGGTCACACTGTTTTAAGCTCTTCATAGTAAATGCTGTCCATTTTCTAAATGCATCTCCAGTATAACGTTTTCAGAACCAAAAAGAAGGTATTTTATACTTCTGGCCCTAATTTCACCCCGAGAAAGACTAACTAAAAATTAAAACATTTCATTTAATATTGGTTGATGTCAGTCGAGTCTGAAAAAGTATGTCATATTTAATTTCAGTTCAGGAAACGAGAAATATTTTCAGATTCAATTTTGAAAATTGCATTCTCTGTGATGCTACACACTCCATTTAGAAAATACGCAGCATACTTGCTTTCCATTGCAAATCCTAAAGCAACTACATGTTCCAGACAAATCAGGGCAATTTACATGTATCTAAACATGCACGCCTAAATGAGCAGAAGCAGAAGTGTGGTGAACTCAAATTAGACGAATAAATACTACCTAGAATTGTACTGCTTTGACATGTTGTTCGTACTGTTCTTTTCGAAAGAAAGCAAACCAAATAAATCTTTTTGTTTGGCAAACCAACCCTGCAAGGTCTAAGATACAGGTAACTTGCACAGTAAATTGTTTGCATCTAAAGTCAAGTATACTTTTTTCAGCAATGTATTTTTTTTCAAGATCATTTTAGCACTTTTCTTCTAACTGAATAACAGTTACAAAATTTGCTTTTTTTACTCCACTCTGATTTTATTCAGCTTCTTTTGTCTCAAGATGTGAAATCATAAGCTAAGGATGTGTTTGACTTAGTCTGAAAGTCCTCCTTTCTGGCTCAGAAACCTCAGTTTCAGGGCTATAGAGAGTAACTGGATGTTTGCCAGAGAATGAAAAAAGGGATATCTGTGCTGCTAGTGCTGTCCCAGAACGTGCTGTTTCACTGCTGTCTGATTCCTAATCTCTGACACAGTGCATGTACTGCCTAATTCAAAACAAAGCTTAAGGACAAAAGAGACAGTAGCTGAATTTGACTGTTCTTAGCCGTCATCTCAAGTTGGTACACTCAGCCTTTTCACCTTGATAATCACAGACAGAGATTAAAATACCAAGTAAAAATAGGCTAGCCAATGTCAATGTCCCTGAAGCCAGATACAAGCAGGTGATGCTGCACAAGTCATCTGGTTTCTCTGCTTTCTCACTTGTAAGGTGACCAAAGATATTAACCTTCAGAATTCTGCTGGAGCTTTGCAGCAAAAGCTATTTGCAGAGCTAAGCTATTTTATACTCTATGAGGCTGCTGAAGACCATTAAAAAGCTTTATGTTTCGATAGTTAATAAGTCTGAGTGTTTATCTCTGTTGAACTGAAAAAGACTTGAGAGTGAGCGTATGTGAATCAATTCAACAAATACATTCATCCTCTCTGTGCTTTATAGATCTCCCACTCTCTGTAGCAAGTCAAATCCATGATCAAATGCAGATTTTAAACTCTTTACATTCCACTGAAAATGAGATTTGAACTGTAGATTCTTGCTGTGACAATAAAGTCGGCATAAACAACCCATCTAGCATGAGGCTGAAAAATCCTATCTGCAAAATTCTTTCTTCACAACAGTGTTGCAATGGAAGCAGAGTATACTATTTCTTTCACACATACACTTGTTGCAAACATTATTAGTTAGAAGTTAATTTCTCTTCCTCTTTTATTATAAGAGGTACAAAAATAATGACCTTTTTAACCATCTGAACATTTCCCCTCCACCACAGTTGTTTGGAGGTGGGTTTACACCAATCTATTTCACTTTGAACTGCCAAAAAAGGGATCGTGTAAATGATGTGAAGATGGAAATGAAGGGTTGTTGCAATTTAATTTCTTAAACTACTCCAGAGAGATCACCAAGGCCACGGCTGTCTAAACTCAGCATTTAATCTGCATGCATGATAAAGAACAAATTTTAGTCCCACAGGTGGCTGATTTGGTATCTCTATTTATGCATTTCACATGAATGCATTGAATTCTTCTTCTAAATGAAAAGAAACTTTTCATGTTGCTGAAAATCTGTAATTAAAAAGATGCATAATCTGGGGAAAAGCTGTTTGGAATGTGAAGGTGACAAGCATTACAGGCTAAATGTAAAAATCTCATGAATAAACAACTTGAGCTATTTGTTCAAATAATTTTCAATAATCCTAACTGAGTTTTAAGACTATAAATACCTCTCATAAGTTAGTCAAATTTCAGATGTGCTCAGGAAGAGCAAACAGTTCTGATCTTAAGGGAAGGAACCATTAGTCTTCTGATAGGCACTGCATTTGGTAAGCACTGAGTTCAATCTCTGATGGAGTTAGACTCTGAACAGAATACGAACTAAACAACGTTGAAATAACAAACTCAATTTAATAATTTTTTTTTTTCATGTCTTGCTTTTTTTTATATACATTAAGTGCTACTTTGTTTAGCAAAGGTGGGGAAACTTTAAAAGATGCAGGGAATATCTCTACTGAAGATACCTGATACAGGAATTCGGAACTTGAGGACATGCCTTTGTATAAAAACTTATTAGCCTTATTAACCTATTAGGTTATTAGCCTTCGTATAAAAACTGACATAGAGAAAAGGAGAAGGAATAGAAAGAGATTTACAAATATACACTGTTCTTGGAGCAATGTAGTGCTAAAGGAGATTTAAAAGAACCTACACAAATGCTCACCCATATTACAAATAATCATACTGTCCTGTCAAGGAGAATGACAAGGTAGCCTAAGGTATCTTTTCCACTGCTAAGGTTCCCGTTTCTACACCTGAGCTAGAGCAAACTCTCCCCCCACCAATTATCTGGACTAACTCCTAAGAAAACTGAATTTTCTGCAAGATGTTTCAAGTGTCAGTATTGCACCTGTCTTCAAGGCAATGACCTACTAGCTCTGATAACTGCAGCTCATGGGAACATTTCTTTGTCTTTCTCTATGCCTGTTGACACCTAAGGCTTCTGAATGTCCTTCCAGCCCTATTGTGAGTTTGTTAACCAACATTTTCCAGCTTCAGGTTGTCAACTGCTTTATATAAGTTAGTTCATGCATTAGCAAAATCTCTTTTTTTTTCCCCCCCTTCAGTTTTAGGAAGAAAATGCTCAAAGATGACAACTTGCTTACGCAGTTATTCTTCACCTCCCCTATAAACAAATTTTAGTTCTTGCACCATTTAGCTCTATCATCAGCAACATATGCCAGTAACCTGTCCCATCCAAAACAGCAGCACAGAATATGCTACAAGATGTCAGCGTTTTGTATGTCAATGTCTTCTATGCAGTAGATTGTAAGTCTGTAATAATGATATGTCCCCCATAAAAGGCATATACAGTAGAGAAGTACTGTCAAAAACTTAATGGCTAGCTCTGGGTCCTGCTAGTTACATCTACAGCTAGATCCATTTCATCTGGAATGATGTCTTGTACCTTTTTTGCAAGACATGTCTTAACAGAGAGCAATTTAACAGTTGCTGTTGCTATCTCAGATTAACGAAGAAGGAAAGCAAAACAACCTGTCAGAATACAGGAGCTGTGAGTGAGCAGAAAAAACCTCCAGCTTTTTTGAGTTGTTTTGGTGTGGGGTTTTTTGTTGTTTGGTTTTCTTTTTCCCCCTCAGGTTCCTGTTTGGAGCTCTTTCAAGTTTTAAAAATACACAGGTAAACAAAACAATGAAACCTGGAGTTTCATCTGCTATCCACATGCTTTCTCCTTGTTACTGGGGTTTACATTTTATAATCTCATTGGTACAAATCTACAGTTTGTGATGTTCCATCAGTCATGCGTAGGAATTTCTCCACTGAGGCTTTACTGGAATGCAGCAAACCATTAAAGGGGGCAGAAGAACGCTTGAAGGCAGGGAAAACATTCAAGTGATTCTACCTTAAACTGAAACTCCTGGTGACATTCTGATCCTGTTACAGTTTTGCGAGCATTACTGTGAAAGAGGTTATTAGAAACTGCCAGCAACCCACCTGTAGAGATTGTGGACGTTCCCACAGGTGATGGGCCTGCTGTCTGCTCCTCACCACGACTCGCTAGCTAATTCCCCCTCTGCAGGGAGCAGAAAAGGTGAAACAATAGTCTCAATTCACTGAGTGCTCATAATTTGAGCAAGAATCAACTCGAGATGAACAAGCTTCTTTTCCCTGGATACTTGATCAATGGAGGCCCTGAGGCACTGACTAGAGTGTAGTTCTACAGTTTTGTTTGAAGGAAAAAAAAAAAAAAAAGAGTACAGCCACCCAAACGGCAAAAGATAGGCACCGCTAGCCCTGTCAGCCACTGCCAAGTAGTCGGTGTTTCGATTATATGGAACCATGCATTTCCAAATTACACTAAAATATAAAAAAGCATGTGCTATTTTGGTATGTATTCATCAATTGCACTGTGTGGCGGGTATCAGCATCACAGGACGCTGTTTGTTTGCTGTTGCAGAGCTAAAGCTTATTACCTCCTAGTCCTCTCTTATTGTGCTCATATCACAGCTGCTGGGGTGTTGTAGGATCAATGACACTCCTATAACTTATTTATCAATAGAAATAACCAATATATAGTTTGTTGATATTTCTGAGGGATGTTTTGACTCCAAATTAAATATACTGGTGGGTTTACATTTAAAAAAAAAAGTATTAAGAAATTTCATTGCAGAAACATCATCAGTAGTAACCTGATCTGACAGGAGAAATAACACTACAGAAGTTTCAATTAAAAGGTGAAAAACATCTGCAAAGGAGATATTTTTCAATTGATATAGCTCTGTAGTGATAATATTGAATGGAAGTACACATTTCAAGTAACAGCACCTAATTAATTGTTGCCACCTAATTAATTGTTGCCATTTTTGTTGATAATACCAGTGGATATATGAGAAGAATTAAATAATCTGAAGGATAGTTGGGTGCTACAAAAGTCTCAAAAATACCATCATCTGTCTTGGTGAGTGGCCCAACTATTAAGACTGTCATTCTACATCAAACAAAAATATTAACAGTCAGCATCTAATCCAACGACAAGCAATTTTGAAATTATCCAAAAAATCTGGTACATCTCTCTTTACTGTCCAGCTGAAATAGCTACTTCTGATACTTCAAGAAAAGGATTATAAGCATATTCTCAGACATGTGAAAATATCCAAAAACATAAGGATTAGCATGCACTAATCTTTACAAGTCTGAAGCAGCAAAACATTCTGTTCTAATTCTCTAAGTGGAGAAAACAGGGCACAGAAAGCAAGAAAACTGGGCCACAAATAGCTGGACTCGCCCAGGATCCATTCGAATAGTGAGGGTAGACTTTTTTCCTCTAAATTCTTCTCCTAATAACTTTGTTACCTAATATAGTAGTCCATCCTCAACTTTCAATAATTATGAATGGACTTTCACTGAAGGGATTGGCTTTAGCGTTTTCCTTCACCTGTAATACCTGTGCAAGAACCTGCATGCACATAACACACATTAATGAACTGACAGAGCCACAAAACCGAAACTGTAAATTTAATCTGCACAAGGAAAATACTTTTGCTTATGGTAAAACTTACAGAAGAGGAGCCCAGCTATCCCTGTCCTTACTGCCATTTTCCCTCAATTTGAAAAACTACAGTAGCACTTCCAAGAACTTAGTTCTAGTATTTGCTTCACCTGCTTTTGTCTATGGGTAAAGTTTCTTACATGAGCCGGTTCTCACGGTACTCATAAAAAGAGGATAACCCCATGATCACCAGACACGTGTGCAGCAAATAACGGGAAGAAAATACATCCTTTCAGGGGCAATTTTCTTGACAGGTTGAGAGTGCATAAGTAATGAGATGACAAAAAACATCCTTAATTTCTCTTTTGAAAATATTTTCAGCCTTGAATGCATTTGTTTCAAATACCTCTGCTACATCTCAAATTGTAAATGCTTTAATAATTGGGGAAAAAAAAGGGAAAAAAAATTGCTTAGTCTTTAAATATATCTAAGTTTAGAAACAAAAAATATTTACCTTGATTTGGAGTTCTAATTTTTTGAAAAATGTTTCAAAACAAAAGATGAAAATAGTCTCAAAAGTTGTATCACTTTTAAATTACAAATATTTTAACTCAAAGTTTTTTTGGTTAGATGCAAAGACTATTCTTTCTTTAAAATTTCCTTTCTTACATGGTAGACAGCTTTCCTCACGCTAAGAATAAGGAAAATGATTCAGACAAGCTTCACTTGTTAATAAGACAGTTTCAGGTTTGCACGGGCTTTTGTAGTCAAACCATTACTACCTAGGATGTATACCTGTCACTAACAACCACACAATCTCAACTGTGATTTTAGGTGTGAGCTCTGGAAATGATATTCCAAATATACTGCAAGAACACTGCAATTTCACAGTTAAACGTTGAGAATATTTACTGTTTGAACTTGGCTATATTATATATTCATTTCACCCCAGAATTTTGAAACACAAATTTCTGAATTTTTTCAGGATATGATTGCATTGATTTAAGCTACTTCTTTAAAAACATCCAAGTTTCATTTAATTCAAGTTAATTAGAACTTTAAGAAAATTTAATCAAATTGTAATTAGACATGTTAGAATATCTTTTGAAGTGAATTCCTAATGTTCAGTTCTACAAATTAATAACCACCTTAATTAGAATGAAGTCATTAGTTATTCCATTTTTAGTTCAGGATTTAAAAGTACACTTACTTGTCTGAATTAATTGTCTGTACTGATTCAAGCCTCTTGCCAAGATCCTATTTCATCCCAAATTAGCCACTTCTCATGATCATGATTTTTTTTTTTTTGGTACATTAATACAGCACAACATATTAAAAAAACTAACTTGTACAATGCTGTAATTTAAAACGCCAGTTCAACCAACATCTGAGATTATTGTAGCCACTTTCTTTGAAACCTTTTCTCAGCTATGTGAAAGTTATTCAATTCCTTTTTGTTTAGGAAAGACAAACAAGTCTTAATAGGTTTTGCCGTAGAGGTCTAAAGCAAATAAAGTAGCAAAGAAGAAAGAGATCATCTTTCTGTATTTAAAATTATATTAAAATGAAGTAACAAGCTTTTAACTTACATATCTAGCGTCACTACTCATTTATGATTTATGACCAACTGCTGACCTTGCGTTGTACAAACATTTAGCTCAAAGCCACATTAGCCAAGTAAACATCCTCCAATGGTTTCTTAACATGCTGTATGGAAAAATGAGGGCAGGGGTTGTCTCACTCATTTTTTAGTCTTCCTAAAAGTTAATTATTCACAACATTGAAAAATCACTAATACCTGAACTAGAAAGTTGATCCAGATTTATCATACTGCACTGCTAACTTCCCTTTATCAGCATGCCTGAAATACCGGTATTTATATTTTACATTAAAATATTAATCATTAAATCAAAACAAGCTGTTAATTTATACAACACAATGAAGACAGACTCTTTTTCACATAAAGTTTGTTACAGTAATTATTAACTGGGATGTGTGCACTGATTATGCTATTTTGATGAAAGCAACTGGGCATAACATTCCAGTGTGATGAAGAATTTTAAGAGGGTCTTTTCCATACTCTACCTCATCTGCATTCTCATAACTCTTAATGTAGATCACAATCATGCAGTTCTCAAGAAAACTCCTCTTATTTTGACAAACTTTTGATAGACAGGAATAATGTCCCTTTTTCTGCTACTGCCTACCAAAGAGCCATTAAGCAATGCATGGAACAAGATACAAGGTCAGTTCCATCTGCCAGTAGCCTGCAAGACAAACTAGATTTAATATAAGCAGATAAAAGTCCAGGTGATAAGTCCATGCTAGTGTTAATTCCAACTGTCCTCCCCCCCTCCTCAGAAAAATGCAGAAGGAATATAGAACTGATTAATAATGATTGTCACTGAAGTAGAGATTAACTTTTTATCAGAAACAAAAAATCAGGTTTTTTGTTCCTGACAGTGATGTAACTTATGGCTCCAGGAAACTGTGATTCCAGAGAGATTCAGCTGCTCCTTTCCCCCCCGCCTCTTCCCCATACAAGGATAGAAGGATATTCATCTCATTCCAACAGCTAAACATAATGGGATGTCCTTTCATCAGCCACGCAAATAGGAGTGCACTGGGAGCTCCTGAGTCTGGAGCTATCCTACTTCCTAAAATTCTCAGAAGGAAGTGCTAGAGCATGTGTAGGACTTGGGAAGGAGCTCCTCTTTACTTATGCCTTAAGAACAGGAGGGGGATTAATTTGGAAGGCACTGTCATCTGGAAACATCAAGTGGCAGAAATTGCAGCGAGACATGCTACTGAAAGAAATAACAACATGCTGGCACTTCCAGATGGTGCATCTCCCACAGATCCGCACTTTCCGGGCACAACAAGCAAAAAGAAATTTGAAGCTGAGAGCAGGAGGGGAAAACAACACGGTTACAAATGGAAGTTTCAATGCCAGTGGGGAAAAGAAAGGCAAAGTGAGTGCCACAAGAGACAGAGGACCTAGTCTAATATGGAAGATAAGAAATAAACTTTAGGAGAGATGACTTGGGTGAACAGACTTAGGCTCTATTTTAAGCAAGGATTCATCAAGGAAAGATTTATTCAATGCTTCCACTAGGAGTGAAATTTACTTCTCTCTCTACCAAAGCCCAAGCAAGTATGTAGGAGAGATCTTTCCACACTCCATAAACCATATTGTATCTTAGCAACTGTTATCTATCTATGGGCTGAAAGAGCAGCTACTGTTCCTCTTCGCCCCTGGATTTAACTATATACATAGAGTATGCTTTCAACAGATGCTGGATTTAGAGAGTGAAAGATCTTGCATGGACTTCTAAGCAGAGCAGATGGTTTAATTTCATAATATCAAAAAAAAAGACTGAGTTTCTTAGCTCTTTAGTGGACATCTGACATGAATTTCTACCTTACAAACATTTGTCATCACTGAGATGTGTGTAAAGAAACTTTCCTTTTTATTCAAATACGTATTTCTGCCCTTAGTTTGCAGAAGCAGACTAGTATCAATTCCAAGTGCATTACTATATTAGAGTGGGAAAAGTTAAGTTCCAAAAGCAAAGTACAAAAGCAATAGTAGTGTGTCATCTGTAGCTTAATGTTTATTATCATTTTTTAATTATCATTTTTCTTATTATTTTGTTTTATCTATGAGCAGTTCATTGCCACTTATCTCTGATAATATTTTAAAGAACTGCAAATGAAAACACCAGCCAGGTACTATGAAAAGAGTATTCATAAGAGCCAGTGTGTTTTGGTTTCATTCTGTAATTTTGCTTAAGAACAATCCATTTGCACTTTGACCATTGTTTACATTCACTAATATTATGCATTATGAACTATTTTGAAGAATCAAGAGACAAAAGGTAGCTTACTTGCCAATGAAAGTTGTACACATCAAGAGTTTGTTCTGCAGGGGATAAACCTGAGGAATCTTTACAGCAGCTGAATAATATGACAGATTTTGTAAGTAGTCCTAGTGAAACACTGTGGTCTGATTGCTCTGGCATTGCCATGCAGATTATGACTAGGCTTAATTGATTCCGATAACAACTACAGCTGTGTATGGCATTCACTCTGCAGTGAATTTTGCAGTTAAAATGCACTAATACTGATGCCTTCCAGCTTTCAGTTTATGAACTTCTAGTATGTAGGTGTGTATTTCACAGACAAGGGAAACTGATTAGGAAGAAGCATATTTGTTGCAGTCCAGAGATCCTCCTATTTCTGTTAACATTTTTTTTTCATTAAAGCAAAGTTGCTATTCATGCTGAACAACCTGCTACTTACCACCATGTGGACAGAAGAAGAATTGTACTTAAACAAATATTTAGGGAAAAAATTAATTGTAAGAAAGGAAAACCAAAATCATAGAATCATAGAATGGCCTAGGCTAGAAGGGACCTTAGAGATCATCTAATCCAACCTCCCTGTCCTGGGCAGGGACGCCTCTCTACTAGCTCAGGCAACACATGGGGATCCAATGGGGATTGAACCTGCGACCTTGGTGTTATCAGCACCACGCTCTAACCGAGTGAGCTAACCAGCTCCCTAAAATAATTAACTTATCTAAAAAAGCTGTATCCCTCCACATCCCCTGACCCTGAGGACAGAAGAACTCTCACATCTCCATTTTTTTTTCTCCTTTTATGCACTAATCAGAATTTACTTATTTGAAGACAAGTTTCAGCACATTTAACATTTAGATCTCATGATCCAGATATTACTTCCACTATGCTGCTATCCAAGAGTTGCTTGGATTAGGTACACGTACACTACTGCTCAATAAAAAACACATTGCTGTATGACTGTAGGGCAGGTTATGTTGTCTAAGAATGCATTACAGTGAAGTACAGCAACATCATTATGAGGACATTGCTGCCAGAATTGAAAACTTACATTCTCCTTGGGTGTTAGCAAAATAACCAGCCATCCAGACAATAATTCACAAACAGCAGACAAGTATGTGGACCATAACTACACTAATTCCAAATGCAATTTCTGAAAACTAAAAAAATGCAATGGTGATATTCAGTATTTCAGACAACAGTGTTAATGTTGAAATGTAGAAGACAATTATCAACCTCTATGTTAAGAAATCTTATCCACCAAAAAAAGTTTAAGTAGCTTGTCCAAGGAAACCTGATCAGTAAGCATGCAAATAAGTTTGCATTATTTTAGAGACAGTCTTTCTTGAGTGGTAAACTAGAATAACTTTGACATATATAGCAAGCTTAAAGTCTTCTTTACTGACTTTGCTCACAATAACTTACTGTTTCATAGAATCATAGAAAGTTAGGGGTTGGAAGGGACCTCGAAATACACTATATATACTAAATATAATTTTAGCCCTTAGAAGTTGTTGGCTTAAATAATTCTATTTGAAGTAAACTGTACTTGGATACATTATATTTTTAATTTTCAATTAATACAGTTTAAGTAATTGATGAGAAAAGACCACAGTTCACGCATTGGAAAGCCAAGATGTGCTGTACTGAAGATTTCTATCTAGAAGAGGTCTTAGGAATGTGCAATAGAGATTGTAAAAGAGGTCTATTAAAGTCACTGGAAAGGCCTGCCAGGAAGAGTCATTTCTTTCTCCTATACCCGTCTCTCAATTGAATCAAGTCCCCACAACTTCTCTCTCTCCTCTACTTCTTGGTTGAGAATATGAAGAAGTTACTCTGATTAAAAATACTTTGGAGACCTGCACTTTAAATTGAGAGAATTAAGTCATTAACCACCATAGCTACCCATACACTACCCTTGGAAACACAGCATCTGTTGCAGTCACTTTCCATAAGCAGCATTGACTGACCCAGTTAGTCAGCCTTGTAGCTCCGTTCCCCAAGTGTCAAAGATGTGAATCTGTCTCAGCTTAGTGGTATCTCTAGAGAACTACATCATATATATTTAACTAGAATCAAAGTAATTTTAGAACACTTGCCTGTTACCGATTTTTCCCATTTTCATGAAATGTATAATTCTAATTTAACATTATTTTTCATGCTTTGGGAGCACATTTTGTCTTTTTATGTCTTTAGATATTAAGGCCTCAATATGCATTCTGTTAAAGAAAGCATCTTATTTTTATGAACATATTGCCTTTCAGACCTTCATGATTCATCAGTCTAATGGAAGCGTGCAAATACAGCTACAGACAGAATTTAGCTCAAGTTCTGAAATGTGTTCTCAGAAAATAACACTGAAAGGTATCACACGTACTGAAGAAGTATCTCTAGAATTCTTAAAATCCTAGTCAGTCCTAAATTCACAGAAGAGGAAAATCTCTTTTGATTTGAGTAGGCTTAGAATCAAAGTAAATCATCTACGGCTCTCACCATTTGCTCTATGTACCGTGAATACTGCTGGCAACAAGGTCACTCCTTTGACTACAAAACAGTCTATATGGAAACTGGAACACCTGAAGAATGTTGCAACGTGTTTTGCTATGTTGAGGTTATTCAGGTCCACAAATTATTAGTATGCTAGACAGGGAAATAACTACACGTTAAAACAGAAATATCTTTACATTTAACAATGTTTACCACATAATATATATTTTTAGATTAGTTGATTTAGCAAATTTATATTTGCTGATTAATTCACACTTGCTTGATTAATTTAATGGCTTTTCTGTCTCTTCTATTTCATTAAACATCTATCAAGAATTATTAAAAGTAGAGGCTAAATGAAATATATGCTTTTTCATTTTCTTTTCAAGTTAGCCTACCAGTTACTGGGATGCACTCATTTCACCCTTTTTTTTTTTTTACGCTTTTAAGCAGGAAAAATTTAGTGCCAGTACTATCCTGCCAGACAAACAATTCTCCCTTTTTAGTTAAGCAGAGACTAAAGCTATATATATACATAGCATCTATAAGATGATACACTTAAATAAAGCTTTGACAAGTACTTGACATTGCCCAACTTCAGTACACATTAACAAACCAGTTCCACATGTTCTGCCTGACACTGTACATCCTAAGTCTTACCCTTTCCTTTGAACATCAGGGAGGCATTAACTACATTTTTTTCCAAGAGGGGCTTTTAACTCCTAGATAAATGAATTCTAAGAGGTGCCAAATTTCCCAAAGGCTCCAATTCTGTAGGTATTGGTAACTTAAGCTCTATGGGAGACTCTGCAGAACCTGAGCAGAGAGCAGATCAGTTGGTGCCTTAGCTGGGTTATCTGTTGTTGCTCTCCCTGGAACACTTTCAGACAGGATCCATTAGAGCCTGTGGTATATTTTACTCTGAAAAAATTTGGAACTCTCCTATAATGTTGCATGAATCAGTTTTAGGCTCCACACTGCAATATATTTTTCAAACATTTTGTTTCTTCCGCTGTTTGTCTTATGCAGATCTCCCACTCTCAGCATGAGTGAGAAAATCAACACACTGGGATTTTCCTTCTTTGAAAATATCCCTCACATCAGTGTGAAAAGCTCATGCCTTTTCAAAAAAATATTTTTAGTCGATGCTTAATGAATGCAGTGTCCTCAGTAAGGTTGCTGCTATACTTAGTTCGCCATCTAACACACAAACCGTGTAATCGCCTTTTCATTCTTAGGGTCTTAAATTTTTATTTTGTACTGTATTTATAGAGGAAGGAACACAGCATGGTTCACAGTCTGTATCTAGGGTACTTCAAAGAAGATCAAACTGGTGACAACCTCAACAGTGCTGGTAACACCAGCTGGTAACTGAGGTGAAACTCAAGTGAAAGCAGAGAAAAAAATCTAAGGAGAATTTACAGCGAAGTAGATTCCTTAGGCCAGATCGCGTCAAGGAATTACTGGTCAGTTTTGAGATACAGTGCATTAATTTAGCAATAAAGGAGAACCAGACTGAATGTGCTGGGACTTTCAGGAAGTAAGCTGCTTTAAACTGGAAGTGATCAGCTAATTTAGATCATGCCATGTCCCCTTTGCTGTCTCCTTTCTTATGTGGTATTAGGGAAGGCAGAATGTTTAATAGGAAGGCCTGATTTTTTTTTTAAGAGTGGGTGTGGTCATAATAATGCCTCGTGCACTAGATCAAATAAAACTAGAAAGAGCTCTTACAAAAAAGGCCGAAATAATTGGTAGCTAGATGAACACAGATAACCTGTGAGGAAAAAATACCAAAGCTAACTGACTTCTAAAATTGGAGTAGTGTAAAAAACCAGCAATATTACCTGACAAAATTTAAGTTGTAAAACTACTCAAAATAAGCTAAAAAAGGCACATATACTAGATATCTTAAATCAAGAGAAATAATAGCAAAAAAACCAGAATAAACATAGTCAGACTACGGCCTGACAGAAAGAAGTATTTTTTCACTAGCCCTGCATATTTTTATAGTAAAAATCCATAAGTCACATACAGAAGAAGCTGCCTTCAAATAAGCCACAAAGCATTTAGAAATTAATTAATGAGTCTTTTCATTTGCTTATTTGCGTTTCCCTCAAGGAAAATATATTAATTATCAGAAATTGAAACACTTCCTGAAGTAGTATCTAATAATTCTCCTTTGGGCCTCTTTTTATAAATACCATTAAGGCTTCCAGAACCAGGATATATGGAATATCTTTATACGTATACTTTCAGTAAGAAGAAATACCTACCCTCAAGATTCTCCTCTTACAAGTCCCAAAATCAGGCAAAAGAGTTGCAGAGAAAGAAAACGCATTCCATAATGCTGCCACTCCTCAGCTCCCATCCCTCTGCCTCATGGTTTTGTTTCCCTCAGATTGTGAGAGGACTGGGACACGAGAAGAGGACCATGAAAATAATTTGTAATGTTCTGAACCCAGTGTCAACCATTTTTTCATTGTGGGCCATGAAATGATCTCAGAACCAGAGCAGGAAGCAGGGAAAAAAAAAACAAACCACAAACCCCCCCTAAATTCATGACATTCATACTTTCTAATCCATAGAAGTAGAAAGCTATGTAAGTGAAAGAACATGAACCTTCCTTGCACATTATGTGCGATTAAAAATGTACAAAATACATAAGACAAAGAAACAAGTAAGGACTGGCACTGATTTAGAAAATGTTATAGTTGAGAGGAATTAGTAAGTGCTATGTAGCTAGAAGAAAAGGCAGAGAATGAACTGACCTGGAAGCCAAGCTGGCTGAACCTGCCTTTTATATCAAAAAGAAAAGAAAAAACATACAACTCTACTCATTAATAGTTAAGCTGGGGCCACTCATAAACCAAAGATGATACTGGCTTCGCAAAGAAAATTCTCAGAACACAAGGCAGCTGTCAGCTGCAACCTTGTGCACATTGGAGACTGCCCCTAAAGCTGAATATGGCTACACCTATATTCCATTTGCCCAATGTCAAAAACTAAGTTTCTTAAATATTGCTGTTTTCTAGGGTGAGGCTAATTCAGGACCTTACAGAAAGTGCACTGTTTTGTGAGTTATCTGTTAGAAGACAAATTTTAGGATACTATATAAAAAGTTGTCAACATCAAAAATTTCTTTCCCAAAATTTGCCACCCATGACAAATACGAATTCTGATGCCCTCCCCCCCAAAAGATTTTATATCAGATATAGTCTTTTGTGCACAACGGTCACGTGTTTAAAGACCATTTCACTGGTTTAACATAGAGAATTCTTTGAGGACTTTCATTTAATTTCAAAAAGTTGTAACAAATTACAGGTATCACTTGACACTGCAAGTTTTGACTTCTAAAATAAGGGACAAAGAATTGTTAACCTAGGAATTATTTTAACAAAAAGGTCATTTATATAAACTGGATCTAATGTTGTCTTTTTATTTCATGAGTTATTCCATTAAAACACAATGGCCC
Organism: Trogon surrucura; assembly: GCA_020746105.1. NCBI lineage: Eukaryota > Metazoa > Chordata > Aves > Trogoniformes > Trogonidae > Trogon > Trogon surrucura. The sequence goes on from CM036629.1 coordinate 15,171,737, forward strand.
TGATAGATATACATGGAGGAACTGATGTATATGTATGCAGCAAATCAATACTTAGAAAAATAATAGAACAAAAATAAATAGTTGCATCTGAAGATTAACTTTTTATTTATCTCTCCTTATAAAATTAGTTTTAGCTGAAGCTATATGTAGCCTGTACCTTAGGGAAATAAAGTAGTACATTCTTCATTGCCTTCAAATCTGTTTTATGCTCTGCTAGAGTTTGCACTACATTTGAAACAGAACAACATGGATAGCAGCCATTGAGCATGAAGTTTGGCAGAAACATCTGGTGGAAAAAGTTGGTGGCTTTTGTATGAAATCGCTGATATATGCAAATGGAACCCCTTGCCTAAACCCTCACAAAGTGCACATTGCAGCCAAAATATAGATGGTAGATTAAAAGCTCTTCTCATACCAGACACCACAAGGTTTTAGGTTCAAGTCTGATTTTATGCCAAATACAAAAAAAAAAGTTAGAAAATAAAACAAGCTGTAAATTTCTCTATTCCCTATCTCTATCAAACAACCCTTTAAGAATGTGAAATTATTTTACAATATTATTTATATTAATAATTCCTGTTTTGTGTCTTTGAGAAAGTAGAATACCACCAGGATCAAGAAAATAGAAGTTTATTCTAAGGAACAAATCATTATATGGCTCTGACCCAGAACACTTTAGAACTGCATTTAGAACTACAGTCATCCAAAGGACTAACCCTTTTTCATGTAGATTAGACATAGCATGTCAGCTTTAGTTTTCAGTTTGATTGGCTTTTCTCTATTTTCCTATTAAAACTTATTTTCCATGTTTTAACCAATTCTATTTTGGACAGGTAAGCTGTTAATTATATTGTGCTTGCTTAAGTCTAATTTATTGCTTGAATCACACTCTCAACATGTGTTTGCTGCAGGTCATAGACCACAAACCAGATTTGAAAAAGGCCTATTTAGGGACAAATTCTTATCAGATGCCTCCAAGATGTTTTGATTTAGGGAAGTTACATTCACAGAAATAGTTTCATTACTTGCAAAGAAGGTAAAAGCATGAAGGTGTTCGTATTTACTCTTCTACACTTAGGACAGTGCACAGAGTCATGCCAGTTCTGTATACTGTACTTCACATTGCTGTAAGGTCCTAAGGAGAAGTTTTGCACACAAGTCATTGAGTTTAGTCATTTCTGGATCCATTTAAATTAGTACTCCATAGGAGCGGAAGGCATCGGCCTTTAGAATTCAGACTTTAATGGAATGCAAAATGAGTAAATGAAACTTGGCTACAAACCAACAATGCACAAGAAACCAACAGCAGAACACTAAAGATTCAGTCATTCAGATGACAACTGTTTTCTTTTTCAATAATGTATATATATAAATTGATGTGCAATATAGGATGTATATAAAAAGCTGAAGTAAAAGAAGGGATTTCATTTCGTTTGGTGCAGAACTGCATCACAGACAAAAAGAAACGTATACTAAAAATGTTGAAAGCCAGTTTATGAAAACATATTAGCAAACTACGACATTTACAAAGTTCTTACTGTGTTTTTCTGAACTGAAACAGAACTGCCAGCTTCTTGTATGTTAAATTAGGTATTCCCATAGGGAACCTGCGCATTATTTAGAACTAATATTGCTTTTAATCTATTACTGACTTGGTTTCTAGTAGGCACTTCAGAGAAATTTCTAGAAATTTCATAATAAAACAGCTACTTATAAACTTCATCATTATTCTGCTTAATATGTTTCTGCCATATGTTTGATGCACTGAAATTTCTACAGCACTTTCTCTACCTATTTCAAAGACCAGGAAGATAAAGTAGATCCAAAATAGAAACCATCCAATATTCTACAGCTTGTGGCAGTGAGTTCCCCAGACTCTTTATGTTTTGATGAAAAAAGTACATGTTCAGTTATAAAAGGAATAGATATGATTCTTGTTATATTCGTATTTTCATGCTTATTTCCCATTTTATTCCTCTCTTCTCCAGAAAGAGGATTCTAATAATTCCAAATCTGTCCTCTTACAAAGCCACCTCAGGTCTATAATTATGTTGTCACCCTTCTCTGGACCTTCTGTTTCCACTAAATGTTTTTCAAGTACATCCTCTGGCATTTTAATTTACGTTTTTTGAAAAGAGTTACAAATCACTTAGCTTTTCAGCACAAACCTTATTCACCTTAAGTGCTCCCTTCACTCTTTGGTAGGCCCAGTGACCCAGCCACTCTCTCACAGACTGCATGCGTCTGAAATATTTAATTTCTTATTAACTGCTCTGAAATTATTCAGAGCCCTCCTAATCCCCAGCTTTTAAACTACAGTGAGTACAACTTCTATCTTCTTAATGTGCTTGACTAGATCTGCATTTCCATTTGCAAAGATTTTTAATAAAACCCACTCTCATATACTTACTCAATTGCAATGTCAAAGGGTTTCTGCACAGTCCTCTTCATTTTAGGGCCCATCTATTAATTTTTTGGTTTCTTGGTTTGTGTTTCTTCTTTTTCTCACCTGTGTGTGGTTCTGGTTTGTTTGGGTTTCCTTGTTCAGGATCATTATGTTTAACTTTAATATACTTGACTTCTGCTTTGAAGAGATGTAACTTCATACTAAATGCCCTCCTAAATTAGGACTCTGAACATTCTGGAATCCTTGAAATGAGCTGCCAGTCCCTAATGTCTGATTCTCACAGAAATGTCCTACCTCTTGGACAGCTCAGATTTTTTCAAATCAAAGGGCATATGTAGAAGCACTAGAACGTCAAGGTAAAAAACATTTGGGCAGGTGTGTGTGTGTGTGTGCACATGTGCGTTTAGGTAGGAAATCCTTGGAACTTTTCCCATTGACCCATAACTTGGCATCGTTAGGTAGAAAATAAATACACACTCTCCTTAATAAAGGAAATCATGCATCGCATTTAAAATACAGCTTTTCATGACTGATTTTAATGGCAATAGAAAGTCAATATTCTAATTTGTCTATAAAACCACATCTGATGAATTTACAGAGATCTTTTCTACTCACATAGCATATTGTAAGTGTATATTAAGAAAAAATTACCTTCAGATACTACTAATTTTACCAGTAAACTTTTTGTCCTGAATTGTGTATATTGCATATACCCTAACTCAAACAGCACTTCTTGAGCCTCGGAGGCACAAAAAAAGGAGATATTGTATAATTCTGCAACATATCTTACACTGGGTGGAAGTATAACAGGAACAGGAAACAATAAATTGAGATAGCATTAACTTTGCTTATAGCCAGCTTCGGGGACAACTGAGAATCTTGATCACGCTACTGCCATAGACTGAATAAAAACCTTTTAGTTAAATGGCACTGAAACAGCCAAGGTAGTTTGTTGAATGCCCTTGGTACTAGAGAAAAGTTCAGCAGACACAAATGTTCAAAAAGACTCACAGAAGATAAAGGGCCTAAAAATGGGCACAAACCCCACTGCATGGAAACACCTGGTTTTCTCCACTGACACCAATTAAACTAAAAATGTGTGATATTATTTATAAAAATAAATGTGTTGAACAGACACATAGTATTAACACATTCTCAGTGGCTCTTCTTACATGCAAATTCTTCATTATTTAGACCTAAGACCAATCTGGATTCTCCCTTCCAAGTGTCTCCATTAACACCTTCCCTGAATAATGCCCCATTGCACAGATTACAATGACTCACTAGATGCGTGAAAATGACAGGTCTTTGATCCTCACTAGTCCAGCAGTTTCCTACAATGCTTTCAGTGTGACGTAGGCTCAGTGATAAAGCAACTTTTGTAACTGCATAAGTAAAGATGAAAGTCAAAATTACTAAGTGTTCTTTTGCTAAAGAACCAAAAGGACAGTCTTGTCAAGGAACAGAATAACCAGGGAGCATCAGCTATTAGAGTTGCACATCCTAGTGCCTTGTCTGCATTTGGAAGAAAAAAGAAATTAATTCATAACTGGAAATACAAAAAGCCTTTGAAAAAGCTTTTAATGCATTGATACTGAGCACAGCACTGTGCATAGGAAAATTACTGTCTTCCACGCACATATGTAAACATCTATATATTTTGGCATTCCTACAGGTGATAATCGGTATTTAAAAACAAAACAAAAACCAACCATAAACCCCCCAAACTTTGATGTAGGGTAGTTGCCAATGTTTAATTGTGTTCCCTCACATACTTTTGGAAAACAGCTTTGCAATTTTATCGTTCAGTGCTTTTGTTTACTCTTTCCCACTTATTAATTGCTGGCAGCATTTACTTATTAAGAGCTGTCTTCTGAAGTATAGAATCACAAATTTAGGAGAACCATAGATAAAATAACCATCTTAGGGTATATTTGTAAGTACTTGAATCTTGATAGTCTCTTGAATATGGCATACGAGCACAAAAATGTAATTATCCCAGAAGCTTTTAAAATGCAGTAGCCTCATCCAGCTCTCAGGCAAGGTGTTACAGAACTTGTTAATGCACTGTTAGCTCGTCCAATTCTTCCTGTGTAGTTTCATATCCCCTTCTTCCAAGTGACATACCTCATCAGCCAATCTGCAAGGCTGAAAGGCTCATTTGGGGGCTGGATTGAAGGAAACTAATTAGCTTTCCATGTCCTAACTGCTTTAACTTTCTCTACATTGTCTTAACACTTACTGTTAAATAATCTGCCTTCAATATTGCATCTGAGTGCATTTCAGGGATAGCCATCTCAATTTGCTTTATTCTGAATATACGTCTAAATTCAAATTACACCTCAAGCACAAGGAATTTAGTTACTTGTTAGGGGTTTTTTTTTCCTGCAGTTGGAGTCATCTTCCTCAGCCTTGACAATGTGGATAAAATTGAAAATATTACAACTGTGAATTCTTTAAAAAAATCATTTACATATCCCACAGACAAGTATCACATCAGAAAAAAAATTAGCATATGCCCTTTATTCACATTTGTGATGATACTGTGGTGCTTTCTAGTACTCCTATTAAATATAATAACTAATTTTCTGTATGTACTTTTTTTATATTCTGTCATAGCTCAATAAAATTTTTAGTACAATTTTTAGCTCTTTGTTACATTGCACCCTGAAAAAAATGGAAACAGGTTCAGAAACAGTAACAGCTGTAATATCTCCAGAGTATTTAATGGCTTTTTACGAGGAGTAGATGCAAATTTCCATCATTTTATTATCCAGAAAACTGTAAATTAAAGCGATATATGCACAGAGGTCAGATAAATGTTTTTAACCTGGCTGAAAAAAAATAAAGTCTCATGTTCATCAAACAAACAGCATCTCTCTTTGTCTCCTTTTTGATGTGACATGGTTTTATACACCTAAGTCTCAGATTGACCAACAGCCAGCTGTACATTATGACCTCAAAACCAGGGAATCTGCTTCACACAGATACCAGGATTTTGTCTCTTAAGTTCTAACAACAACAAATAAAAGTCTCTAATAAAAAAATCCTGGGGTGGGGGTGGGGAAATTTTGCTTTTTCTCACAACTTTTCTCACACTTCCATTTTATAGATAATTGGCTTATTAAATCAGGGTGTTTTTTTTAAACACTTTGGATGCATTGACATATGGTGAAAACATCCCTGGACAGAAGGGAGGTGGGTGGGGCCATTTCTATTAGGAGATCAATTGGTTTCTGTGTTCTGGGGCTTTTTTCTATCACAATCTAACTGGTATATGTACAACAGAAGAATGTCAATTCTCCAGGTAGCCTAAATGATGTGTATTAACTTCATTTCAATGGCTACAAGATGATCAGCATGACCTGTTAATTTTTATTCCTCAGCGTTTCTTAAAAACTGTGATGTGGTTTTGTTTGCTTTAAATCTTAGTACAATCACCTGGTAAAGTCTTCTCTAGAAGTATGTACTTACCCAGATTTCATATAAGGAAAACTCTGTCACTAAACACACTTGCCATCACTTTAAATAAATAAAAAAAAAAATCATTCAAAGATCGATGTAGTCACACATTTCCCCTTTTCTGCCAGATGCACATCAATCACTAGCCAACAAAACAGAAATCAAATAAATATCTTCCTATTCCTTAAGTAACCCACCAGACACATTCCAACAAGCCTAACCCCTCACATGCTACATGAACACACACACACGCACACCTCTGAGCTCAGCATCCTTGACAAAAACATCAGTGCCTTTCAGCTATAGAAAACCCAGAAGGGGAGAGAACTGCAATGCCAAGGGTTCCTTCCACTGTATTTCCAAAGCACACTCGGAAGCAGTCATACATCTGAAACCAGCATAAAGTTCAAGGAAGGCTAGTGAACCAAAAGCAGCTAAAACACTTGATAGTGCCAAGAGCTGCATCAAAAATGAATTACTGGCCAACATAAGAAATTAAGGAAACAACAGCCACTTAAATGAGACTGCACTAAATAACATCTCTTGCTTCAGTGATTGTAGGCCACCTATATTCCATAATGATCTGCGAGGAGTGTCTAAGTGGAGAAAAGAGCTTTGTGTCCCTCTCAGTGGCAAATGACAAAAGACGGAGTTACTGTTGGGTCAGTCTGCTGGGACTGGAACAGCTTTTAAAAGCAGATGACAAAAATAGGCCCTTTCTCCAAACAGAAGTAGTCTATGTGGATACAGAAGCAGCATGAAAAGGCTAGATACACGTAAAGCGCAAAGCAAGTATTGCAAAAATGACATTAATCAACACAAAGATCAGATTGCAGCAAAGGAGTTTACGCACTACATCCTTTATATAAATATACTTCTCTCCTATTTTTCTTCCACCAGAGAGAGCACTTGCAGCAAGTCCTACCTCTTCACAATGTGACTGAACTATCTTGACTTCCATTTTTTCCACTTAAAATTCTCAACAACTCACTACTGCCCAATATGTCAAATGGATCTTTTAGATTAAATATATCGCCAAAAGTCATGTGTAAGAGTTGGCCAATCTGTCATATGAAGGTTTTGATTTATGTACTGTGTCACACTATCTGTGTGCCCTGAAAGTGTGAAAGTCTGCACGAGTGTGTATTTGTTCCTTGAACAAAAGAAATTGTTCAGGTTGGGCTGTCAGGTTCTGCCAATGTGCTAGATTATAACTGTACTCCTAAATCACCCAAATACAGTGATTAAAAGTGATCACATACATTCTTATTTAACATCACTAGATAAATACAGGATTAGGCATTTAAAAAACACTTAGAGTATCTTAACTATCTTTATTGATCAAAGTCTTATTACTAGTGAATTCTAGTGAATGTCTTAAATTGAAATCTCTTAAGAAATCATTAGCCGCAAGACAAATCTTTTATATCCCTTACTGTAAAAAAGTCAATGGCCGGAGTTGGCCCCCAAAAATGACCAGTAGCACATTTCATCACCCCAAATGCAGGTGAAAAACAATAGATTACAACACCTCACGTGATTAGTCAAGGACATCTACACATTCTCCTTTAAGTGCTAGAAAACTGTAGTATTGTTAGGGTTGTGCTACTTTGGCTGGATCAAATTCTAGCACCCCATCTGTGACAACAATGGACCCCAGGGTAGTTTTATTGCTTATTAGTTAGAAAATAGCATATGGAAATATTGATAGGAAACACTTTCAGGGGCAAGTTAATTGCTGTTATTTTTAGTGAATAGTGTAAAACACCAGCACAGAAGCAGCCATTTGGTAAAAGTATTAGCATTTGAATAATTTTCTTAGAGAAGAGCACTAATGCTCTTCCAAATTTTCTATTGCTTTAGTATCACATCACTGATGAAATACTTACAGTAGAAATAGTAGGAAAGTAAATCACTTTACAAAACAAAACCATGCCAAAACCCCCCTTGAAAAACAGATTCATTATTCATTTTAACAGATCATTTTAAAAAATTGCTCTTTTATTTGCTTGGTTTTCCATCAGTCAGGAAAAATATTTTAATGCCTTTCACTTGTTATACTGGCAGGTAAAATCTGTATAAAAATTATAATGTTGGACTTAGTTTAGCTTTCTAATTTTGTCTAGTATTCAGAAGCACAGAGCGAACACATACTACTTACTGAAAACTCAGGCTATTGATTTAGGACATACATTTCTACATAAGCACATAATAAGATAATTCCTTTTCAGGAGATATATATATATAAAAATTTACATCCTGAATCGGTTTGGTTTATTTTCAATAAGTAATCCAGAAAAGTAAGAACAATGAAAATCTAAGTTTAACTTCCCAGAACATTACCAAGGATTTCATCACATTTTTCAAAGCAGTTTTACACTGCATGAGAAATCAATCAAATATTGTAGCAGATGTCTAATGTATTCTATTCACATAAGCCGAACAGAAGTGGGTAGCATCTGCGTCAGATGCAAGCACAACTGCTTGCCAGCTAGGTTGGCCACAAGATGATGGATTTTGATTGACACCAGTTATCATAGGTTCAACTAAAGGTTTGAGAGAAGCTTGAAGGGCGTTATTTTAAGGATAAGAAACATCTTCCTCCAGAGAAGTAATTCCTTTTTCTTATGATTACCATTAAAGCTACTGTTTTCTTGGACAACTGTTTCAACTTTTTTATATAAAAGATGTGTCTATTGCAGCTCATAGATGTCAAAGAGTAAGCCTATTGATTTTTAAACAAAAGCTGCTAGATTAGATTTATAATATGTGCTATTGATTTATAAGACTTGTATTTTGCTAATTGGAGATAAATCTTGAAGTTTAGAGTGGTTTCAAGGGAAAGAATATCCATATTGCTTTGATAAGAAAAATAAATATTATTACATTAACAGCTGAAAGATATGAGTTACATTGTACAGATACATGGCATACTGCTCTTGTACATCTTTCCATCAACTTAAAATATGAAAAGTGAATTCCAGAACAAACTAAGACTCCTCTATCTTCCCATATTTTACTACTACCACTGCTTTTCATTATCACTGAAGTTTGATACCCAAGACCATATGAACTGATCCAGTCCTGACTCTTCCCACACAACTTGACATTGACTCAGTTTTTATGCTTTCTTCGACTAAGATTTCTCAAGTAAAATTCTCAAAAATCATCTTGTTTGCTTCTTTGATTTCTATTTCCTTCTCTCTTGTATTCATTAATACCCATGTGAAATCATAAAAGAACATGATCTCCAGAACCATGTGCAGTTCCTGCTTTCATCAACCTTGCTCTTTCAGTAATTCCCCTCACCTCCCCTTTTCCATTTCACCAGTAAGAATCAGTTCTTCCAAGGCACACACAACCTGCCTCCTCACTAAACTGTCTTCTCTTTCACATTGTTGCTGTGCAGCCTTTCTCCAACCAGTAAGCCTGGCAGGGACAAACCATTTAGCAGCTTTTTCACACGTCCCTGCACTTGCTTCCAAATCACCCTTTCTGACCTGGGACTTCCTCCAGCTATCATGGAATGCAATAGGAAGATTCTGCAAAGCACTGCATCTCCAGTACACAAAGTCTTTTCTTAACACTGATTGTCTTATGATGCTTAAGATAGCAAACTTGTGCTGAGAAAAAAAAGATGCGAGAGGGAATCCGAGAACTGGTAGCAGCTCAAAGGAAAGCCACCTAATTCTTCACATAGTAGAAAGACCTTGAAATTTTGGTTTACACACTAGCATTTTAACACAATATTTGCAGCAAAGCTATGGACTTTGGCTTAAAAGTAATTCTGGGTTCACTGAACAAATGCATTTTGCTGGTCTCATGAAATGCCATTTAGATTTGGCAGTTAGAGTCATGATTTCCCATCTGCGATTTCAATTATAAAACTTGATTTTGGCAGAACGTCCAAACCCCAGAGCCCTTTCCAAATCCCTGCTCACATACCACGCCCAGGCCACTTAAGTATTCTGCACACAGCCCATTCCCAGAGAGGCCATTGTGAGTGAGGAGCTCCTGGGAGCAGAGCCTCAGTCTAAAAGCAGGCGACAGGACAAGAAAGATCAGGAATTAGAAAGTTTGACAATCAACTCCTAGTTTATTCACTTATTCTGACTGTTTCCACTAGAACTTTACTTGTCCAAATGTTGCCAGCTAGGATCCTCCTCCCAGATTCCGCTAGAACCTACCTCTCTGGAAATTACAGATGCATTTCTGCTTTACAAGCCCAGGCTTTTATTTTGTTTGTTTTCTTGAGAGTTCTGACTTGGAAAAATGCATTAGTCTCACAACACTTTTTATAGCTGAACATTTCTTTGTCATTTGAGAGCGATTTAACTCTCATTTAACTGCATTCTGCTTCATGTAATGTGATTTGGTTTGGTACACTACGCAGAAAATGTCTTCATTTCATAGAATCAATTGCAGAGAAAGAAAAGGAATACAGAAGACAGGCTATAGAAAATAATTTAAGACTATTCTAGCCAATGTTATAATGCTCTTAGTCTTTCGACGAACTAAATTTGCACTGTTAAATTGTGTTAGCAATATTAACGCTCAACAACCACTAGCATACTGGCATACCATTTTCGTTTTCTAGTCAATTCATTGCAACACAGCTCACTATAGAGCTATATAACAATCATGGAAAAATTGATCAGAATATTCTGTTCACCAGGGACGTTATAGTATCCTACATGTTTGAAGGCAAATCCTTTTTCCACCTGCACAAAATTACCAGTAAACATACCACAAATTAAACAGGTGACTAGTGAGGATCAGTGCTCAGCGTTCTGCACTCTGATTGAAGGTGTTTTGAAAGGGCTTGATTTCATGAAGAAAAAAGTAAGGACAACATTTCTTAAAAAACAACCCTCAAGAGATCTCAAACTGGAATACCTTTTAGTTATTCGTAACACCTGAAAATCAGACTCCAGGGTGAATCAAAAAGCAAATTATCCCTTGCAACATTACCCACAGCTACACATGTATTGAAGGGGTACTAGGTGAAGACCATTTTGTTTAATCTCGTTTTTTTGCAGTTGCTTGCTTTTATTTTGGAAATTTCAGGCTTAATTATGCTCTTGGACTGATTAAGGTTTTAGTTTGAGTGGGCATTTTATCAGTTTATGAAGCCACAGTGTTTTCACCTGAATGCATAGCCTATAGTTATATCTTTGTGGTTATACAGCTGTTACACGTACATAAATAAGCTACTACCGTTATTGTAAAGACCAAACCTATGTCTACACTACAGCCATAAATAAGATTTTACACACTTTTTCTATTCCCTTTCCTACTGGCAGAAGAATTAAGTGCCCAAAAGGTGTGGGTTTAGCTTTGCAGCACAAATCTGGATTCCACATCAATAGCTTTTCTTTCCTACCTACTGTCTCTAAGAGATTACACTAAAAAAGAGAGATGTGGTGAAACTGCTGGTCCTTCCCTGGTATTTTGTCTCTTTCAAAGAATAAGTAAACAAATCCTTTTATTCTTCTTTTTTCTGCATTAAGAAAACATCACTTACAAGAAACAGAAGAAAACTGTAATAAATGCAAAGTAAAAGGAACAAACACTACTTTATCTTACTCTGAATTTACAAACAATCCCACAAAGAAACCACACAACAGTGACTTCAAGGATTCATTTGAGGAGGGACTTTTCTCTGGGTCGTACAGCAAGGACAAAAGCACTAAACCAAAGTCATAGACATGTTTCACTTGATCTTTCAGTAATCTGATACAATGCTGTGTGTAAGGGGAATGATTATAATATTGGCGCTGCTGAGCTGCTTGAGTGGATAATGGACTGGCTTGGTTATTAAAGACAAGTGCTTATAAAAGAATTCACTTCAGAGCAAAGGGAAAATACTAACAGCGTGCTATAAAGATCAATACCAGACCACTTGCATTTGATTTATTTAATCAGTGACCCCAGAGAAACAACATGCAAGGAGAAAGAAAATCTGCTGACTGCAGCAAGCAGGGGCTGGGCAAGCAGCCGGGGAGGGTGGGCTCTGTCCCCCCACCGGAGGGGAATGGAGCATCGCCGTGAGAGGCACAGACAGCTCAGCACGAACTGCACAGACCAAACGGGTTCGGGTAAGGAAGGCAACAGGTACAAACTCTGGGGATCCAAAGCAGGAAACAGGCTATCTATAAAACACCGATTTCAATCGTATGAAAGAGAGATTGAAGTAATATTCCCATTTCATAGTCTTGTGACTGCTGTAGTTTTGACTGTATCAAACAAAAAGTGACCGAACACATGGAGGACACCGACAGCAGTGTTCATGAACAAAAAACGTTTCTGCAGGTGGGAAAAGAGTATGTGCTCCTTCACTGCTTATGGGAGAGAAAAAAATGCAAAAAACCCAAGCTGCAGCAAGAATTATTTAACATAAAAAAAAAATTTAAAAATAGCTTCTAACAATGAAGCAATACACAATGTTTCTAATAACCTACTATTTAATGCAGTACTAGACCAGACAGCCTGAGGAGATTATATGCATCTTTTTTACAGATTATGTGCAAACACCTGGCAGGAATGGGGTGAGTATAGCTGATCCTGCACTGAAGAACAGAAGATCTACTAAATCACATAATGAATTTCTTTGATTCCTACTTCTTATGATTGTACTATATGGATAGAGAAGCAACTAAAGACTCTTGATGCAGAGCTTAACTGCAGTAAAAGCATTATAGTGTACAAAGACAGGACTGTCTAAAATATTTACAGTAAATAAAAAACCAAACATAAATCAAAGGAAATTATATTATACCTATATTTTAGTACTCTATTAAGAACATTCTGAAGATTATTTATGAAAAGAATATCAAATATTTAGAAAGAGAGAAGCAAGGTCATGTAGAATTCAAAAGCCCTAATTAAATGAGACTTCTGTTCAGACAACAGTAGAAAACAGTATATGAAATTCTTCAGTGAAAGAAAATTGTATGTCACAAAGAATTTCATGCTAATACCTAATAGAGAAAAACAGAGACACCAGGTTATACTAAACTAACACTTCAAAAGCTGAACAACACAAGAATCAGAGCAAAAGTTCTTCCATCACAGAAAGGACATTCAGGACATCCTTCAACTGATAAGGAAAAATAGATCCATGGAATTGGCCAGTGTAGGTATTTTCCCCTTAAAAGACTAAGGAAAAGATACCGTCAAAATATTGTGTATGTTAATGACGATATGGTTTACGCACTTTCTTCCAAATATTTATTTCAGTAAGTAAATAGCTTTGTCTTTTAATTGTTATTATTTAGGTAAATAAATACATATGGTAGTGGTTTGGGTTTTTTTGGTCAGGTTTGGTGTTTCTTTAAAAAAAACCCAAAAAACAAAAAGAGTTGATATCCCTGAAAACATACAAAGAATTTTGAAAAGAACACATGTCAAGAACTAGGTGCATATATGGGCAGATTCAGGTACGTCGTTCTGTCAGCTGCTCACAATACAAGCAGGCTTACAATTGAATTCCCTTCTGTAGAGTTCCTCCATTTGAAATAGGTCTAAATAGGACCTTATGGCTTATTGTCAAAGGGAAATGAGATCTCGGACTCCATGCACACTAATAATTCCTGTAATCCCCTATATTCTACTAAAGCATCACATTTGTCATTCTTTTCAGTAGAAGAAAAAAAAAAAAACAGTTTTTTTAGCTATTCCAGAAAAACCCTCTATAAAAGATAGGGGCTGAAATTTCACATCTTGATGCAGCACATACAGTCTTTCACATACATAGAATAAGAGCTGGCAAATAATTTTTCTCCTGAAGAATCACCAAGACTTTTGTTTCTAAAACATCAAGATAATATGTTTTAGAAATTTGTTTAATTTTAAAAATGCTGAAGAAATACCCCCGAGTAACTGTAGTTAGAGGTGTGCCAACCATATTCTCAATTTCATGTTTTCTGGTATATCAACAGTTCCGCTGTCCTCAGGTTTCCATGAGAGACTAATTAATTAATTGTTCCTTTACTTGTTCAGTAAGATCCAGGTATTATGGAACAAAGCAGACTTGTAAAATAATACAACATAGGCAGTAGTCTCAATCAACCAGTCACCTCAACCAACCATAATACAAAAACTAGAGTAAAGGCTTTTTCATATATGCCGTCCTGTATATACTGTGCAGGAGTACCATGAGGTTAGCAAAAAAGCTTTTGAGTAAGACAGTTCCAGGATCCAGCATTAGAGCCTTACATCCTATTTTCTGACTGATGTTTTTCTCACTAGCTTTTGTGTTAATTAGTACACTTCTCAGAGAAGTTACTGAAGCCAATAGAGCTACTGTAGCTACCATCAAAGACGTGTTGCCCCACTGGAAAAGCAAAGGGAGGAGGAGGGTTTGGATGATACTGAATTCACAGGGTTTTTTTGCCAAGATGAAAAGTCTTCAAAACTTATTTTACTTAACATGCAGACACAATATAAAGACTTTCTATTCAAGCAGAATTCTGTAATTCACAAAAGCTGCTCTTTACACCAATTAGACACCATTTTGCCCATTGTTTTTAATTGCATTCACCAGATATGCAGGCTCAGACCAAAAAATATCGAAGTACTTGATGTTACTCATAGAATTAATCAGGTAAACATTTGTTTTCAAAACTTATGCTAAATATTTAGTAACCCATTAAATCTTTTTTTCTCCTTAGCGGAAGTTTAGCTCATCATCTCACTGTGCTCCACTTAATAGTTATCAATAAAAATACAACCTCATTTAATGTAGACATGTCTCAAAGTAAAGTCAAGGGCCCAATTCATTACAAATGTTTTGCCAAAGTCTGAAGACGGTTCACACTCTCTAATTTGCAGAGCCACCAAAGTGTTGATTGTATTCTTAATTCATATCAGATAATTTACATGCAGGTCACACGCTTTATTGTGTGTGCTGGGTTTAGTGCCATTATGAAAGTGTCTTCTAAGAAGAGCTAAGAATACATTCAGTTTTGGTAGGTATAAAAAAGTATGATGTGTCCAGTAATGAATTTTTATCATGAGTTTGAAAGAACACATTAGAAACAAACAGGAAGCTAATGGGGAAGGAAAAGAAAAAAAGTAATTTTGGCACTGACAAATGCACAAAAGGGTATGGCCAAGCACATGGACCTTTATCACCATATTATTAATATTATCACATCACAAAAGGTATTACAAAAGCACAACTACAGTGGTTTTCACTGTTCCCTGAAGCATACTGCACAGGCTGAATTCCAAAACCAATGATACCAGAACTTCACAAAGGCAGAGCCTGGCATCAAAGCATATCACTCATCTAAACTGAAACCATGTTTTACATCTCAATGCAAGAACAACAGGACCAAGTTATATTTTTTAAGTTAGCAATGATTTGCTTCACAGTTGGACAAAAGTCTAATAAAAACTTTTGTAATGAGCTCCATAAACCAGACCTTCTCTCTGTATTATATTGTCTGCTTCCAGGGAATTCCTGAATGCTTGTCAAAATAAATAAAATAAATTTAAAATTCTATTACATATTAAAAGTACAACTCATTCAAATCAAATTTTTCAACACAGACTCCATAATTATAAATATTGGCTGGGTTCATATGTGCAAAAGAGGAGGAAATTATAATAAATAGGAGCTACAACTTTTGTTATACAGTGATTTCACTTGATCATAACGATGTCAAACACTTATATCCTTTTGAAACAGAAAATATTCTTCTATTATACAGAATGTAGATCTACAGAATCCACAGAATGTAGATTTTATTTTTACAGAATACTTATGTGAATACTTTTGAGGCAAAGTGCATAACATGAGCAATAACCTCACTGTTGCAGTGAAAGACAGATATAAGGCCTTCCCATGAGCTACATGTGAGTTATGCCAACTCAACTCTAATCAGAATGCTGTATTATTACAGACTGATGAACCCTTTTTTTTACAGATTTGAAGACAAAGAAACCACTTTAAACATGTAGTTTGATACTTCCTATTACATTAGTCCAAGTTCATAATAAAATGAAGTCTGGTTAATTTTTGTTTCCAGATTTGCTTTATAATCAACTCAGGGAAGATACGTTGATTCATAAACAAAACTGCAATTTAGGCATGAGCTAGCATACCAAATTAGGTACTAAATTTAAAGTTTGGATATGGTAATTTCCCTTGTGATGACAGTATGTGGTGGTAAATATTAATCCTGAATCAGTATCAGTACATGCTTTCCATCACAGAAAAAAGAAAACTTTCCTAAACTTAGAGCATGGAAGAGTATCAGAAGAGAGACCATCTGAGAAACGTTTCCACCAGAAAAATGTTAACTCTTTTAAACTCAGAAGGGAAGGCATTGTTTTATTTTAAAAAAGTAATTCTCATCCTTAAAGCCTCTACTAATTCCCCAGCCAAAACATTCCATTTTCTTTCTAATTTATCTTAAGAGATCAGTTCCTCTTCATCTCTTTGTCCAAATAAGGAGTCTCTTTTCCTACTAGGTTTTTGGGAATCAAGTCTTGAATTTTAAATGTAAATATTATTTTATATCATACTTTATTGTGAATATATTTTAATGGATTAATTTTACATGTATTTAATGGATTTACTTCCATTAATAATCTATTTAATTCAATTTCTATTAGTGGAAAGAGGTACTGATAAAACGGAAGCTGAATAGTAAGACACATGGATTGCAAATGTGATCAGTATTGGAGATTCACATAAATTCATATAAATCAGTCAGCTTTTTTATCAATTCTGGAGATTGCAGTTCTTCATATAAATACTTATGTTTTCTCCAGAGGAAAACTAGTTCTACAAGGATAAGAATATTCATTATTTGCTTATGGCTTACTATCATCGATTTCTTGTTCCTCATCTATTAAAAGTTCAAATCATTACCAAGTTACAAACTAAAATAACTTTCTTTTGGTTACAAATCAAGCAACAACAGTGAACAAAAAAAATAGTTCAGAAAGTGATTGGTATATCTTCATACGTGGTAAGTAACCTATTTTCTGAAATACATACACCATTTAGCAAATGTTTGATAAAACTGTACCCAATTAGGGTCAATCTCTGGGTAATACACATAAGGGAGAAGACTAGGAATATCATCCAGAGCCAATGAGTCAAAGAGAGGCTTTATTTTTTTTGTTTATGTCAACCTCAATGGGCTTTTGATTAAGCCCTAAAAACTGTATGATAAACCTAGCATGCTCTGTTCAAAGGCAAACCTTAAAATGAAACACATGCTATGCCAAGAACAACCCAGGAACTTCAGCTGGAACTTTAATACATTACAGATTAAAGAAATACAGATTTAAAAGGGTGCTTTGCAGAAGTAATTACTAAAACATAATCAACCTTTAAGAATGCAAGCACATTATGATGAACAACAATAACTACAATCAAGAAGATACATACAACTCAAAATATCTAATTAATGCCTATACAAATACTAGGCATTGCCAATATAAGCATCAACTGTAGTCAGTTAAATTCGGTGATAATCTCTAATGACTTTCTGAAGTCATGGGGACAGAAGATGGACAAACAGAAATGATGTGAATGAAAAACTGAGCTCAGAAGTTACCCATTTGATGTGATCGTACATGAAGCATCTACTCTTGCTCTCCTCATTCATTCTGTTCAGTGAATATAGATTAGCAATTAACTGCAGCTACATTTGAAGTTAAGATGTATTGCAGGAATAAATTCAATGTGGATTATATGATGTGAACTTCTTATTGATCAACTTGCAGAAAATGACCTCAAAACTACTGTCAGCCTTATATGATTGGAATTGTTTTATTGTTGTTGTACCCAATTGTGTTACGTCTATCGTTATAGATGTGCTAGTGCTGCTAGGAAGCAATTAGGATTAAAATGGTTCCAGTAATTCCACACACCCCCTTCCCCAATAGGCATTCAATTTTCTTCTGTTCCTTTGTATGAAGTACCTGATAGAGGAAAACGGCTGCATCTCACACAACTCACTTTTTGCACGAAATATTGCAAATAAAAGAGTAAGTAGCTACAGGTACGTATATTGTAGTTTACATCACTTGGAAATGAGATGTACATATTTCAATTATATATTAATATTCTATAGAAAAATAACTAAGCAAAAAAACTTTTCTTTTTTTTTTTTTGTGGAAATGAGATTTATACATAACAGAATGAAGTTAGGAAAAGAGCAAACCTCTAACTCCATAGCTCCGAATGGTGCCAAGCTATGTTGTACCATAAAATACTGTCAAACAGATTAAGACAACCAACCACAACAAACGAACCACAAAAAAAAAAAAAAAAAGCCTGACTTTAAAGTCTATCACACTGAGCAACTGAAAGAAGTTTAAATAGCTCACTACACTGTATCTGTCATGAGTAAATACCAGGGAAAGAAAGTAAAATTGTCAAAATAGTTCCTTGTCACTGACAAAGCAGATACAAAGGCCCTTCCTTCTAAGTAAACTTGAACAGAGCAGGATAATTATAAAACCATATTATAAACACCAAAGTGGCATGTACAAAGAAATAAGTTGCAGTCACAATCTAAAAAAGGTAGGTAATTATTTACAACAAAAAAATAATCCATTAATTCATCTTTTGCCTACTGGGCACTTTTTAAAGAGTCTTACCAAAACCAAGATCTGTGGTGGAGCACAAGACTAGGAGCCTCAGAACAAATCCTTGACAAGGCAATTAGAAATCTATAAATAAATGAAGTTACCCATTTCAGAACGAAGCTTAAGCATCAACAATCTTTTGATCCTATCAAAGATACTGTGCAGCAAATACTACCAGTCTGACATTTAGGAAAAGCTGTTCTGTCACAGTTTTAGCCTCATTTTCAAGAGCACCAGTAGAGCAAGCACTGCAAAGACAGTAACAGTGCCAGTACTGATTCAAAAGAAATATTCATACAGACAACAAAGAACTCCATAAAAATAACACACAAAGGATAAAAGGTAAAGTCAGTGCACAGGCAACTCACGTGACTCCCAGTTAACTTGGAAAGGGCACAAAGATTTCTAGTTTAAGTCAGAGGTGTGAAGAATGACCTGACTTTGGAGAAGAGGAAGCAGCAGCCATCTGAATGTGAGCACAGAGCACTTGCCAGAGAAAGCCCAGCAAGCACATGGCGACAGCGAGGATCTGGTTTGGCAGTTCAAATGACTAAAGGCATGATTCGGCACTATGGCAAGATTCTGAAAACAAAACCACTGACATTATAAACTTATGTCAAAGCCTCTACAGCATCAAAGATATGTACTGGGAGACAAACGAAAGACAACATAATTTGGGCTCCAGGAACTGTAAATAATTCCTGCATCTAAGAACAAGAGACAGCAGAAGAATCTAAAGAGAAGGCACTGCCATGACATTAAAGTGCTGACTCCAGAACAAATTCTGCTATGGGCTTTTTACTATTGCTCCTAATCTCAGCAGGTTTAAGACTCGTAACACCTTACTTAAAAACACAATGCAGTAAAATTTGGCTGTACTTTACAGAATTTTTAACAGCAGCATCTACTTCGATGTGTTTCATTTTGAAGGACAGAATTTTGGACGGCCTCCTCCGCAGCACCTCAGCCTATCTACTAACCAATTAACATCCTTTTTAAGGTGATCCCTGAAGTGGCTTTTTCATCAGGCCACTGCACTGTATCTTTAAATACTTGGATGCACAAACATAAATGCTGTTATCCATGTTTATAGAGCAGTATTGAATCTGAATATATGGCTCTCAGTAAACGTCAGTCACTAATCAATCAGCCATAACAGCACCTTGAAGAAACACTGTTTAAAACTGCCATTATAAATAAGACAGAAACTGTTGTGATGAAACTCCTGACCACTAATGTCTACAGTACAAGAATTGAATTCAGACAATTTGCCACCAAAAAGGCTCAAATTCTAAGGCACTGTTGATTAAAAAGCACCAAGAATTCTAGAAGTGCTCCAAGGTTCTTCTAATTTATCCAAGAATCATCAATTAAACAGCTGGACACTGTTTCAACTTGCTCTGAGCTGATTAAATAAAATAGCACCATATGGCTACTTGAGCAATGCCAGGCACATGGCAAAGGTCAGATGCCCAAAGAGTCAGGTAATGCTGATTTGAAATAATGAAATAATTGTGACTGCTGACAAGTCTGCCTTTTGTCAAAGGAAAATCATGGCAGTTCTAAATTAAAACTGCAACCATCCTTCACTCATTCACAAATTGTGACATTTTGCAAATTGGAGAAAGAAAAATAAGTAAATACATGCAATAACCAAATTCACAATACTGCAAGACACGATTTAGTTCTATGAAGTGTGTTTATCAGCTCAACAAGTTGTCCTAATGACATTTAAAGTATTTTTATGAATGAAGTTAACTGTAACATTTGTTAAAATCTGGGATAAAAATAAATGCCACTGCTGTTGTAAGTCACTCAAAAAAAAAAAAACCCAAACAAAACACCCAACCATTTCTGCTTATCAGCTTCTTCTCAGATTGAATGGCTTTAATAGGATCAATAAGGATAACTACTAAAAAGTAATTTCTGTATGTTCAGATTTAATTAGCTTGGTTTATTTCAGTCATTAGGTCTTCATTTACTCTATCTACTTTGTTTTCTTCTATTCTTTTTGTCAGTTTCATGGAGAACAGGAAGGGTGGAAAACTGGGCTCATTTCTTCCATTGTAATGAACAGTAGTACAGAAGAAGTCACAGAAAAATTTGAATAAGCCGTTGCCCTTCTGTGTCCTCGTGAAAATATAATTCAAATAGTGACTTTACTACTCCTTTTTTTAATCACACTGAATAATACCTTTTAACCTGAAGAAGTAGCAGACTAAAGCACAGAACAGACAAAGAACTCAAAGTTGAATTCAGGGGCAGAGACAACAGACTATAACCAAAGAGAACTTACATGCATACATGGATGGCCAAACAGTCAAGTGAAACACTGTTTCACTCTTGGTTTTTATACATAAGCAAACAGAAAAAAAGCTTGTCTCACTGCCACTGCAGTGAAAAAATCTTTGCTTCTGCAACGAAATCTTCTCCATGCACTTAAAAAGTCTATGAGAAACAATGAAAAAAGACAAGCTCCCAGGTGAACGAGTCAGTTTTTACTAAGCAAAGGAACAAATTGCCCAGTGAAGCTGTGGAATCTCTATCCTTGGAGAGACTCAAAAGCCAGCTGGATACCATCCTGAGCAAGCTGGCCTCGATGGCCTTGTTTCAGCAGGGCAGTTAGACAAGATGACCTCCAGCGGCCCCTTTCTACTCAATCATTCTGCAACTCTCTGAACACCAGCCTTTGCCTCTAGGGGGAAGCTCTCATTCACAGGGGAAGAACAACAGTGATTATCAGATGTACCTCAGCGGGCTTGAGATGACTCCAGTCTCAGTTACCAGGGAACACCTCTGGTTGGCAGCATTCTGTGGGACTCGAAGGCAGGAAGCCTCGCCACCAGGGCTCATTCCATCACGAGCAGGTTGGCCAGACAGAGCCTGCCCAGAGCCCAGGTCATCAGACATCTTCAGGGTGACAAGGCAGGTCTGAGGTCCAGTCAGGAAGTCTAGCGAGAGCTCAGGAAGGGTCAAGGCTGAGCTGGAGACTACTTCTCCATCACAGCTCAGGAAGGCAACTGCTCACCTAGGGCTGAGCTTAAGTGGGCAGGGTGTGGCCCCAGGTGAGGCTGGGCGGGGTCACTAAGGCCTCCTGGCACCATCAGGGCTCCACCCACCATGGCCAGGCTGTAGCTACAAACACTAAGGACCTCGATTCTTTCTGCAATATTACTCATGCGCCATATGAATAATTGCCATTTGTTCTTACTTAGCTATTTCAAGTACTGCTAATGAAAGTTACCTAAGTTCAATACATATAAAAATTAAATGATAAATAAAGTTAAATCCTACACCCATATATACTTCTATAAATTTTCTCTGAATTTCATTTTCATGCAAGTAGTCTGTAGACTCTTAATAGTAAACTGTGGTCAGAAGGAAAAAAGATCAGTTTAAGTAGATTATTTTATTTCTTGGAACAGAGTTTGTACCTAAAATTTCTTGGCATTTACTGGTAGTTTACTGAGTTAGTTACTGAATTTGCTGAGTTAGTTTAGTGTACAGTTTACTAATAGAGTACAATGAAGTACCTGTAGTTAATCTACTTTTTATACTATTCATATTCTAGATGTTGAACTTCTCTTACTTCTTGTGTAGCAGAAATAATATTTTAAATTTACAATATATTTCCTTCATTTTTTATGTTCAGT
This sequence comes from Trogon surrucura, assembly GCA_020746105.1. Classification (NCBI taxonomy): domain Eukaryota; kingdom Metazoa; phylum Chordata; class Aves; order Trogoniformes; family Trogonidae; genus Trogon; species Trogon surrucura. Next base: position 15,193,871 of record CM036629.1, read on the forward strand.
GTTCGTGGACAAAGGAAACAAAGTAGTGAGGCTCTACATGAGAAATTAGAACATTTTTGATAAAGTAGATAAAATTCTGAGGCAGAAAGTAGACGTTTCTACCATTTTTGATTTCTTGATATCAAGGATGATATTTCAGAAAAAGCTAGCAGAGTTCCTGCATTTTCTTCTCACAAGTGGAACATCACAGCAAACTATGCTACCTTTGTTGCAAGAATGAATTTGCTGAGAAAAAAAGACTCAGGTACCATGACCTGTTTTTATTTATTTTTTTTTTTAGCTTCTTCTGCCAAAGCTGAGTTTCAGGATTTCATGGTTTTAAAACTGGATCAACATTTTTCAAGGGAACTGTTCTGGGCCAGAAATAACGCAGCAGTAGGACTCTTGTGCCTTTCTTCTTTAGAAAAGGCTGCAGCTTTGAAACTTTTCATGTAGTCAGATCAACATCCAGCATTCTCAGTCCGCCACAGTCATATTTCCTGTTCAATGAATAGTGTATTTCTATAGTGCTCCCTCAGTAAGCAGTTTAGCTGCCACTGCAGGCCTATGCTAATAGTTGGTATTTCATATTTCAAGCTATAATACATTAATGAGCTTGCATTTCCAAGCAAACAGCCATGCCACTTAATTGGCATAAGTAACAGGCCCTGCTGTTATCTGGAAAGTATCTATTCAGCAAAGGTCCCCCTTTTGGCTACTTTCCCTAGCGTTTCCACTAATGCTGGAAGTTTTCAGTTTGGTATTTTCAGCTGTATGGTATTTGGAAGTTTCCAGGTTTTTTGTCTCTATATTGTAAAGCCGTTACATCAAATGTTTAAACATAAGAATTTATGATATGCTGCATTTATTCATATTTAATCCTTAGTAATATAATTTCTTTGCCCCAACAGCACTGAAAGGATTACTCGACTGTGTGGTTTGCTTCTTTATGCTATGTTTTATTCAAAACTTGAGCAATTAAAAAAGCTCAGCAACAAAATTAGGTGCTTGTTCCCACTCTGCATTAAACTTCAACTTTAGGAAACCTCCCACAAACTTCAGGATCATATCCTCTTTCATATATTATGCATGGAGGAATTTACCACATTATCAAGTTAAGAACTCTGAGAAATTCTGTGTTCTGGAAAATGATGCAGTCAAACAGATAATAATACATTCCCTTATGGGAATGTATTATTTTTAAGACTGAAACACAAGCCCTTGTAAAAATTTGAAACTACTTGATTCTAATAATTTCCAAAATCTAATGATGTGCATGATTAATAACCTCAGACAAAAGTCTTTTTTCCACGTGGCTCAAGAAACAGGAAGTTATGCCAAAATTTTATAACTTTTGCAAATAATTTTTACAATTCTAGACCAAATGTTTCCATTTTCAGTGGAGTTAAAGCAGAAGATGCCACAGAAAATTCTGTATTTTCAGGCCCCATGAATTGCTCTTTATTTAACTTCAGTAACTACAGAATGCTGCTCTGCAAGCTGTACTTCCACAGAACAGAAAACTCAAAACTCCAACTGTATAACCAGATCTCTCCATTTGCACTAAGGTACAAGGCAATAAATAGCAATGTTGCTATGATGTATACAGGCTTTGGAATAATAGACCCTATAAAATAGAGCACACTGTGAGTGTGATTAGACCAGAATAATTTTTACTGACCATTTTTGCAAAATGTCAGTGCAACTTGCTGTGTGTTCCTCGAAGGTGCTAAGTCCCTTGCAGGAAAACAGTGTGTGCTAAAAGGAAGCAGGACAGGCTATTTCTTCTCTGCTCTTATCATAGGAGAGATATTTCTTATTATTTGGGAGCACCGAACCTTGAAAGAAACAGCTGAGTCTTACTACAGTAAAAACAAGTTAAAAATACTATTTGGGTAAGCCCTTCTGGATTGTTTCCTCAGTTATTCCTCAGCATTTTTAGCAGTCAGATAATAAAGATGCCCAAATGCTTGATCTGGCGTCCATGAGACCAACCAAACAGGCAAAAAAGGTGCAGCTGTTTCACTTTTGGAGCCGTAACTCATAACTCAAGCTGTTCTTACCCTCCAGGGAACACCAAAACATTCTAAGCATAATAAATTCTAAGCATAATAAAACTTTCTTCAAAAAATTTTGAGACGTCTCAAACTCCAGCAGGCTGATTATATCTTTTCTTTCTCTTGATTATTTCTAAATCAGCCTATTTTCAAGAGCAAGTCTTTGTTTAAACAAAATCCAGCAAGACAATCCCATTAATCTCTGTAAATACAGCAAGACAGAAACTGTGGCTTAAAATCAAGATAAAAATGAAGATGAGGAAAAATTCAAATTTTCACATCCCATTCATATATTGTGGCATTCACAGCACTTTTTGCCATGACACTTATTCTCTTCTAGGCACAGAAAGACTACAATACCACTGAGTTTTAGGTGGCACATGAACAAGGTATTATAGGGTAAGCAGTTTTGAAAATGGAAGAGACATATGAACGACTTTCCTGCAGCAAAGCCCCGAACTGCAAATTTATTCTATCACCTAGAATAGATAACTAAAATTCTATTTTAAATAACTTCAGGAACTATTATTGACTCTGTGTTTGTACAAAAGATGGTTACAACGAAGTCTTAACCTGGTTGAAGTACACTGAGTGCAAACATTGTGTAAATAATAGCTCTGTACAATACAGTAACAAATAATAATTGAAAATTTTAATTAAAAAATATATTTTAGGAGAGCATTCTGCACTGTATACATTGAATAAAGGTAAATAAAAATACAATTAGAATAGGAGTCATGTATTGCATCACTAAATTGTATGATTTTCTCTGATTTTTTTTACGCATGAAAAACTTCACAACTTCTTCACAGAATCAGAATCATTTTGGCTGGAAACAACCTTTAAGATCATCAAGCCCAACCATTGACCTAGTACCGCCAAGCCCACCACTAAACCATGTCCCCGAGCACCTCATCTACAGGTCTTTCAAATACCTCCAGGGATTGTGACTCAACCACTTCCCTGGGCAGCCTGTTCCAATGCTTGACAATGTTTTTGGTGAAGAAATTTTTCCTAATATCCAACCTAAATCTCCTCTGGTGCAACTTGAGGTCATTTCCTCTTGTCCTATCACTTGGTACTTGCAAGATGAGACCAACGCCTACCTCACTACAACCTCCTTTCAGGTAGCTGTAGAGAGCAAAAAGGTCTCCCCTCAGTCTCCTTTTCCCCAGGCTAAACAACCCGAGTTCCCTCAGCCACTCCTCATGAGACCTGTTCTGTAGACCATTCACCAGCTTCATTGGTCTTCTTCGGACGAGCTCCAGCACCTCAATGTCTTTCTTGTTGTGAGGGGCCCAAATCTGAACACAGGATCTGAGGTGTGGCCTCACCAGCATGATCATCACCCTGGTCCCACTGGCCACACTATTTCTGACCCAGGCCAAGATGCCGTTGGCCTTCTTGGCCACTTGGGCACACTGCTGGCTCATGGGCAGCCAGCTGTCCACCAACACCCCCAGGTCCTTTCCTACTGGGGAGCTTTACAGTCATTCTTCCCCAAGCCTGTATTAGTCATTATAACACTCAACTCTATCACAACGGAAGGAGTTCAGCACCTCTGAGAAGGTACACAGCATCACCAAGAATAAAGCCTCTAAACAGACAGTGATTTGTCTTTAAGTCACAACATGTGATTTTGTTGGATTTTAAGATTCAGTAAGGCAAAATTTTATCAAAAAAATGCATTTTTTTTTTTGCTATTCCAGAAAATACCTTCCAACTGACATTTAAATAGCATTTCAACTTCAACAGGTTTCTGTATTTTAAATGGAAAATCCTAATTTCTGTACTCACTATATGACTGCAAAGAAATATTATTTTAATTTTCCTCAGTTTCTGAAAGTAATACTGACAGGGCTGCTGCCTCCATTCCCTTTTAAGATCTATAAAAGTCTACTAAAAGGACAAGAAAAGTTTTGTGAAAACCAACATAACATTAAAATTGCACATTAAAACGTAGTTACGATGTTTTACGACAAATTAACAATAGGATATTTTTAAAACCCCTAAATCATGGTGATACAGCTTTTCAGGTGCTATTGCACTTTTATAGAACATATTCAAGCTGTTCCTAGAACCATAAAACTAGCTTAACCTGGGAAGAGAAAATGATCCAAAGCTTGCTTTACTCCAGGATATTGTGTAACATCTGGACAAAAATTCCTCCGGTTACCAGCAAGCACCTATGCTGCAGTTAAGGGGATTAACAGAAAAGGCTCTTCGCTTTCGTTCATGAGTTGAAATGAATGTAAAGTTTAACCTTTTATTGAATTCTCTTTAATGAGTTTTCTGCTAAATGCTGCAGATTGCATTTCCTTTACCCAGACTGAAACAAGTTTGCACTTCTTCCATGCTCATTTAATTTTTTTTTTTTTAAAGAGGTGAGCTGTCTCCTCCCACAAAGAGAAAAAACTGTATCTAGTCCAAATCTGTCCATGGTGTGCACAGGTGCACTTCACACCAGTGCTCTCCTCTGAGGCAGGCATCAGACTGGTCACAAGACGCCTGCACACAGATGCACCGGTGAAACAGAGCTATAAAGGACATCAAGGAGAGGATCCGAAAGAAAGGTGGATCACCCAGAGGTTCCTATATCTACTTTCCCCACATTAGTTTTTGGGTTTCTTATTTTTGTTATGAGGTGGTTTTTTTTAGTTAATATTTAAGTGATATAAACATCCACAACCTTTACTTCTCCAGTGTAAGAAACAGAGTGAAGATTAGTGAGAGCATCAGTCAATGGAGTCGTGTCTTCTTGTTCCTGGTTACATCTGTTGTGCGGGAAAGTACCTCAGCTGGCCACTCCCTCCACAGAGCTAGGAACAGGACAGGAAGAAAGGAACTAAATCGGTATGAGTGCTAGAACAGATGCCATGCTGGTAGCTGGACTTATTTCTTAAAACTTTTTCAGTTTAGATAGGCCAACCAGATTACATTAATAGCTACTGCAATAGTATTAATAGTAATTTTTATTCTGATTGTATCAAGATCTTGTGAGAAATATTTGTATCCTTATTTGTATATGTAAGGATACAAGAAACTTAGCAGGGTAAAAAAAAATGGCTGTAAAATGTGAATAGTTGATAGAATTGAGTAAAAGTGAGATGGGAAGTATAGCATCCCCAGTGGCTGAAGTAAAACAAAAGCTGCTACCTAAGGAGGTATACCAATAACATCTGGTTACATATTTAATTGAACACATACTCTTTGAAAAGAATTTATCACTAAAACCTGTTCTCAAATTGCCAGAGTGGGGATTCTATAAATAAGATCATTAAACAGAAATGTTAAGAACTCAAGGCAGGAGGGCACTAAAAGACCAAGTACCAACAAAAGAGAGGAAATGTGAGATGGCAGGAATTATGATTTTGTTTTGTTTGGGTGGGTTTTTTTTTTCTTGTCATGAAATGTTTTAGCATTATATAGTAACTACAATTGCACTTTTTATTTAAGAACATTAGCAGTGATGGACAAAGGCCGGATGTTGCTTATAGCTCAGTTAAAGTCATGAGTTTGCTTTAAAGTTGGTGCTTTGATCTAGAAATCTCAAAGAAATAAATCCTATGCAATTCAGTGGAAGCTTCACACTTAAAACAGAAAAGCAAGTGAAATGCAGCATAACACATGACAATAAACTGTCTGTCCCAGAAGATACCAGCACTGGGTCTCCACTCTGCACAGCATAATTTACACTGCTGAGGGCTGCTTTAGTAAATTATAATCACACACAATCTTTTCAGACTGGATGTAATTTGATTCACTCTCTGAATATGTCTTTTACATGCAAAGATTCTTGTGTACCACAGCTAAGTAAATATGCTTTCTAATAACTTTGACTAACCCAACATATTCTACAGTTTGATATATGTAATACACATTTGAGAATTACACAGTAGCTAACACATGTAGCTTTTTTCTTTGCCACACTTCAACCATCTAGGGCATAACTATAATTAACATTAAAAATGGCTTGATTTTCAACCCTAGCATTTCCTTGGTTTGGCTGAGATAGAACAAAATGTCTCAGTTTCTCTTTAGTTTCTACACAACCTTTATTAAAAACTCCATCTCACATAAAAGAACATCACCATAACCAGAAAAAAAATAAATCAGCATTCTTTTGTAGATTTGGGAGATCCTTACCAAAGACAAAATTGTTCCCTACCAACATATTACACTAAATAAGTTGGAAGGAAAAATAATTTGGAAGTGATATTACCCAGAAATAATATCCATACCCAAATTCATGTGGGAAATTTATTAAGTGACCTAACAGATTATCTGGAACGTATCTTGGGATAAATTCTGCCATTTCAAATCTCAAGGAAAGGAAAAAGCCTGCAAAATACAGACAAGTTATTTTAAAAGATGTATACAGGGAGGAAGATCAAATGGGTGAATAAACTTGCCACATAATTAGAATGAAAGAACAAATGCTACATAAAACATGCAGACCTTATGACAATACAGGAAAAAAATGTATCACAGAACACAGGAAAATACATCTGCCAAAATGCTGAGCTGCTACAGAACTTCTACAGCTTCCTACTCATTTTCTTCTTTGATATTTGAATGGCAAGAGATAAGCAGCAGAGAGAAATGACTGTTTATCATACAGCTCACCATTGTGGGCATGAGGTTAACATAAGGGTTCACATATGTCTCACTGTGAAAGTTATTTTAAAATACAATCATACTGGCACAGTAAACAGGGAGTGTTTTAGCCCACAGTACTGCAAAAGAAGATTTCAGTTATTGCACTCTCTGAAAAAAAAAATTCCTTTATATCAATTTTTTAACAACAACCAAAAAAAATGCAGCACCAATTCTTCCTTAGGTTTTACAGACTAAATTGTAATGACAGCAACAACTAAACAACCTACATCATCACAAATCTGAAACACTGAAGGTTTTTAGTCATGTATGATGGATAGGCATGACTGCTTACTGGAGTGGTTGGTCATGATTTTTCATCCTTAATGCACTGCAGTTTTGTCCACTGAAATATTAAGAGCACTTTGGAAGTTCTCTCATTACTCTTACTTCCTTGGGTGATTTATAAACAGATTCCAGTATGTGGTCCTTACGTATATCACAGACTGCAACTGTAATGTTCAGATAATTGAAAATGCAGTTTAAAAGTATGAAAAGGCCACAGAAGAAAACATAAGTCACTTTTGATGGAGTAGAGTTAATGTTCATAAAATGGTAAAAAGCAAGAGAAGAATCTGAAAGGAGAAACAAAAGAGCATTAAAACTAAATGATGGATGTTAACTAATGCTAGTAAAAAGTTTGTCAGTATGTAAATTAAAGGAAAATAATATAATCCTAAACCTCAAGTAGCACAATGCACAAAGCTATGAATGATTGGAAGCTAATTTTATGCATCTTTATTTCTTTTGTTTTACAAAGACTTGCTAAAAGTTTATATATTTCAGTATCCAGCATAAATAATGTGTTTGTCAAAATGTGAAATCTTTAGCTGTTCATTTTCTAGGGATTGACTACATACACCATCAGGACACATGGTGTATAACAAACAAGTAATGTCAAAATGTGAAGAAAAAAACCACATACAAACACAACAAATGTCATTCTAACCAACAAGTCAGCCGACCATCTAACTGGTAATTCTCTAATAAAAAATAACCAAGTAGGAATCAGTTTTCAGTGAAGGACTAGCTCCTAGAAAAGCTTAATAGATGTGATTTATTTCATTTTTTACCATCTTGAAAAGACACTCAAAGATCAAGATGACAGTTCCTTCTGTATACCAAAGCCTAGCACTTGTTGCTTTCTCCAGAGACTTTCTAAAGGTAAGTAAAGAAGGGTTGTTGTACAGGGATATCTTCTACATCCACACAAACCACTGAGCTGCAGCAAATGGTGGTTGTGACCAAAAAAGAACAGATTTCATCATAGATTTTTGCTTCATGTTTCTCCTATTATTTTCACAAATCTGAAGGCTGCAAGAAACAATAGGAGAAATTCCCCCAAAGTCATCATCAAGTCATCAAAGCAGGACAAAAGTATGTAACCAGGCTTCTGTCTTCTCTCAGGTTAGAACAGAAAACAGGACATAACTAATAACGTCAAACTGAATTGATCAATGAGATATATCTTCCACTGCTTTTAAGTAGCCCAGTCGCACAGTGTGCTGAGCTTTCCCTAAGGCATCAGGCTCCCCAGTTTCTGAGATTTTTGTCACTGTCAAAGGAAACAGACTTTCTCCCTTATTACATTATCTCTTATTACACTTGGAATTCATTTATTTACTGCATTCTAAAGTTATAAATCCTCATGAGTTTGTTGATAGAATAAACAGAAAGCACGCTCATCTCTTGCTAATTCTTAACTTGTGCAAACTCTAAACCTGAATCCAAATGCCTAACACCTAAGAGTTCGACGTTACCAGCTGCCAGCAAAAAGGGGTCAGCTCCTGTTCCCCACTCGCCAGAACTGGACCAAGGAAAGTTGCAATTAATCAGAAGAAAAGGCAAGTAGTATCAAGAGAGTATTACTGTTTGTTGTGAAAAACATGAATGACCAAAAGTGACCTAAAAGGATGCTCCTTTGTCATTGCTTAGTGCTACATTTAACGACAAAATTTAGTCTGAGCTAATTAGCACAAGCAAGCAAATGCTTGAGATCATTGGCTCCTGTAAATTACATTCTTGATAGGAGTTACATTATATATACCATGCTGCAAATAGAAGTGCTCTTCATTTCAGTTGTTAGGGAATGTTTTATTACGTATTGCAAATCACAGCTAGAATTCTGCTCTTGCATAGCTCTTGGCACTGATAAAGTAATCCTAAAAAATTATCAGCAAAATTTCAGCAAATGCTAATGGCGCAATGTTCTAAAATTTACAGGATCTTTGGCTTAGATGAATGTTGCTTGGAGGAACAATTAACTGGGAAGGAAAATGTGGTAATCATCGCATACAACATGTGATGCAGATGCCGAATGATAAGAAAATTAGAAAATAAATCCACTCAATCCATATGATGTGATTTACCAACTGACAAAATGATACACAAACCTCAAATTGCAAGGCTAGAAGGAAAAAAAAAAAAAACACCAACCCTGCTTGGGCAAGCTCCTCTCTCCTGAGGTAGTAATTCAACAGTGCCAAGGAAGAGATTCCAGGTAGCCAATCCATGCCATCCTTCTTGCCAAAGTGCCTGCTGCTTGGCTGCATCTGTCCCTGCAGTGCAAAGGAATTACAGTTCCCATTCCCAACCTCCATAAAGAAGAAAACTTCCCATAGTTTTTATGGTATTGGTTTATTAGTGCTGGAGAAGCGACCTAAACCACTGTTCCCACTGAAAATGTTCCTCTTAAGAGTAGCAAGAACAAATTTATTTTTTTGCCTATAGCAGGTGTTATTTAAAAATCTCAAACAAAAGTGTTTAAAATGCTATAAAAGTAATGGCTTGGAAGTTTTATATAGATTTCTGCATAAATGATATTAAAATATTTTGCTCCTGCACCTGCCTACTCTTTAAATTAACATAATTATTCGTATCTTAACAAATACATTGGTGGCACTTAGCTATATGAAAAGAAAAATAGGAGCTTTGTCCATCTGTAAAGCATCTGCCATAACAGGAAAACTCATGTCTTTTAATTATGAAAAACAAAAAAAAGAAAAAGTGAAGGTTAGTTTTTTGGTTTTTTTTTTTTAAATCAGAACTTTCAAGAAATAGTTTGTACTCCTAATTTTCTAGAACTTCATCTAGGAACTTCATCTAGGAATCACATGGTCTTATTAAGCTGAGATGTGTGTGTTCTGTTGAGTATTTATCCAAACAATGAGGTTACAGCCACACCTATGGCAATCACAACAGCCAGCCACAGTGGCTATCACCATTATGACCACTGTACGATATTCACTTGAAAGAGAGTTCCTAGAGAAAGCTTATTTATCTCAGATGTGACCACAATGGGAAGAGGGGACATGATTTCTGGAGAACTTTGGATATGTCTAGCCTCTGTATATAGGTGACAAGATATCCACTGGATACAGAAATAAATTGGTTGTTTGTACAGTAATTTTACGTTAGGCAATTAAAAGCTTTTCCATTCAGATGTAAATTCAACTGCATGTTGAAATGTTCTTCACATTGCCTAGAACTGGCTTCTGGATGTTCTGGACATGGTATAATTTTTAATGACATTTTACTACCATATGGAAAACTCTTACATAGCTGCAGCAATGGCACGAAAATGTATCTCGTCTGCTGTCATCTCGATGCTGGATGATTACGAATATTTCTGTTTGAATGGTACTTCAACTTCATCACTCTCACAGGAGATTTTTCCAAAATCCATCTGAAAGTTCAGCCTAGGAAGGGAAATGAATGCTTAAAGTCATGTTACATAAAGAACAATGCCTCTGAGGCTGTGACACGAGGATATTAATCGACTTGAATGATGGCTTTGTAATACTTTGACATATTTTTGGATGGTAAAAAAGATTTACAATATGGAGCAAGAAATATCAAGTTATTTTGTGACACCAAAATTTGTAAGTGCATTTATGTATATTTCAGAGCATTTTAAAGGAAAATTTAGGACAGGGGACATTTTAATCCCACTGCATTCAAGATTAAAAACCAGAACTTAGCAAAAACAAACACTCTTCTGGTTTTTCTTTTTTTTTTTTTTCTTCTTTTTTTTTCTTCTTTTTTTTTTTTGTCTGATATTGCAGCCTACTGTTTGGATTGTCAAAGCTGTGTAAGTAGTTTTAAGAAATGTGTCAAGCTGACACAAAATATTTTATAAGGCTTTATTTTTCTAGTTATTGTGTATCTTATTTGGCATGCTTTTTTGCACCCCACAACGAATTTTCACTTGCTAACTTTTTCATCATTCAGTCTTGTCACATAAAAATTATGCCAAGAACAAAATCTACATAAAAGTTGAGCAACAAATTCTGTGATCATTTCAGCTTTCAGGATAGATCAAACAGCTCAGTAATCAGTGGTTCTAGCCAATTATAATGCAGAGACTGTTCTTTCATTCATTATTTTACCAATCACTTCATCTTGATTTACATTATGTATGTACAACATTAAATATTGTACAAACAGAATAATAAAAACCTGACCCAGTCAATTTGCACTAGTTTGTATCTGAAATTGAAGGTATTCAGTATCTCTCAGAACTGACTTCTGAATCTCCAGAGGCATCTAAAGTAGAAAAATAATTCTAGAACTGACATTGTTTTTTTACAACTTTGCATAAAAGATCAGGGAGATCTGTAAGGACGAATACCTGCATTTCAGGGTGGGCATGTATCTACAGACCATAATCTCATACCTCAGTCTCTGAACTCAAAGTTCAATGTCACTAGCTACTTATTGTAGCCATTATCTACTCCAGAACTACAATTCTTTATCACAAATAAGCTTGAAGTAAATAAACCACAACCCAATGACAAAAAAAAAAAAAAAAAAAGTCTATGTCTCTTTTTTTCACTGCTAATTAAAAGTTGCCTTATAGCCTAAAAAAGAGGAATAATTTTCTATTTTTTATTTAACCAGAAGCATTCCTTTTTGCTTACCAATCAGACTCCGGACCAAAGGACTAATACCCTGAAGGTAGTATGGTATATTATTTGGGAAACTCACATCAGGAAATTGAAATCTGAATTGTTCAAACTCCATTAGAGGCCACACAAAACAAATGCTCATTAAGCATCAAAATAATTTAACTAAAATAATTAAACAATTAGCAATTTGCTTTGTTTTCTGCTGTCTTGTGTAATCTTCTAAGCCAACAAGTCCTCCTGGTCATCTCAGTATTACTCCTTTATTTGTTCTTGTTGATTTCTTGTTCCCTGAAAGCCACATCATTGAAATATGCATTTGTCCCAAGGAACTTTTTAATCATATGATTTCATGTTAGATGACACTTTATCATCAAGACCTGAGAAGGCAGCCAAGACATTTTGCTAGCAATTTTTATTTTGATCAGCTCCAGATCAAGATTGCCTGCAAAAATCAGAGACCGTTTCAGAGTATGCAAAGAAAGGTAGGGTTTAATATTCCTTAGACTACTATGATAGAGCTTTAACAAAATGTTTAATTAAATCTGCTCTAAAACCCCTGAAAGTCAGAAAGCGTTGTTTTCTCAAAGAAATGATCACAGTGAATCAACATTTCTGAATTTAATAAGGACTTCTATTGAGACGCTCTTGAAGTTTCAAGTGCAAGATCACAGCTTCTGTCCTTGATCCCTTTTTAACCCCTGCATGGTCCAGCCAGCCCTCTCAGAAGACTTCCTTTAGGATGTTAAAAGGAGCAGTTCTCTTTCTTCCTGCTCATCGTTGCTGTAGCCTTTTAGTGGTTGGGGAATACGGCTGGGAAAAACAGCAGAGGATGTCTCTGCAGATTTTGGGGAGTTCTTGCTTTGCCCTCAGCAGTAGAAGCAGGATGGTGACTGCTACTCCCACTTCCCAGGCACAAGCAAAGAGTTAATCTATTACCTCCTGCATCCTGCTACTCTCATTACTATTAAATTGGCTGTGCGGCAAAGGGTGACAACGCTGGGCCAATCCAGCTCTCCTTGTCTGAGGAACGATGCAGGGAACCATTAATGAAAAGTTATTCTTGTTATGTGAAAGATACAACAATAGGGGAAAGTGTCAGCTGTAAAACGCACACAGTCACTTACAAAGATTACTTTAAAGAGATAACTATCCTTTAAATAAAAGTGAAGAACTGTAAAATTACGTTAATTATCCAATCACATTTACTTACTTAGTACAATACTATACACATAATACTTTGGGTTTAAATTGAAAAAAAGAAAATTACTTAAGTACCTGTTCTTATCAGGTCCTAACCTTCCTGTGGTGGATTTGAATTTATTTTTTTAAAGTATAATTTTGTGTTTCTTCTGAACACCAGTCTTTTGAATACCATTCAATTCAATAGGTACCAATATTATAAGCCTCAATGTAATTTTTGTGCTTCTAGTAATCTACGTACAATGACACATATACATTTTTTTAATGATTACAAACCTTACATAAACTCAGACTTGGGAGAAAATCTCCCTGGCTGCCTATATAAAGTACAATGAGAATCCTATACGATTTATTAACAGTCACGAAGCTAAGACAAAAAACTTTAAAAGCTTACAGGCTTCAAACAGATTTGTTTCTTTTTCTCTCATGATTTTGCATACTTTTGACCTTGTTGTATAACTACTGAACCAAAGGATAGAGACAGAAAAGATACTCCTTCAAATAAAGACAAAAATCCTTAAATACATATTTGATGGATGGTTACATTTATAGCTTAAAAGCCATATCTTCAACAGCCACCCATTAATAGAAATTCTGAAGCTCTATCTGTTCACATGGGGAAAAGACTTTTGTTTAGAAGTCAACACACCAGAGAAAAACTGGAGAACAATAGCATCGTGATGGAGGTCCACAGGGAAAAAATCTGACAACGCAGTCATGTTTTCAATCACATGTACCTAAAATTGTATCCCTATATAAAAGTGATCTTACTAATCACGCCTGATTATCATCCAGAACCTGACACGCTCATTTTGCTACAAAAGAAATCTGAAGTATCATCTGTATTTTTCCTTTGTTATGCTAATCAACATCAAAGACTAGGTTACTTACTTCTAATCATACCACTTACTAACTGATAATCAGCCTGTCCATTTATTTTTTCACCTGGACAAACACAAGAAGGCTTTTAATTTCTCTAGCCATTACACATTAAATCAAAGAGACCTATGCTGTCCTGAGATGAAAGACAATTCCCTTCCTTGTTCACGTTGGAAAAATTCCCTTTTTGAAATACATAACCTGAATTACAGTTCAAAAATAGCATAAAATTTGTGGTTTAGGACTCCTGCTTCCTAAACTTTTCTTGAGTTTATAAAGTTTTTTAAATTACAACTTCCTTTACGATTCTTAAATAAAAGTTAAACTCACATTTATGGTGGTTTTTCCTCAGCAGAATTCTTTGATGGTGGCTTTTCCTCAGCAGAATTCTTTGAACATCTATTTCATTAATATTATGACAGCATGAAAGTGATACACTTGGTATATAATGTTGGATTAAATCCAAAGTTATTTCTTTAACAGCTATCAGGTTTATGAAATCTTTTAAGAGAGTGGTTTTGAGGCAGGCAAAATTCTTCTGACTTAATCGGTTGGCTAAATTAAACAGCTCAAAAGTAACACACTATAGCATAATTTCAAGTGGTTTAAACGCAAAAGGGTATCCAGAAAAAGGTTAAATGATTTCCTAATGAGATGTTGTTCATAGCCATAAGCTTATAATCCTGTAAAGCTAATTGCCTTGGACTGACTTCAACGGATGTTCGCTTAAAGAAAGCAGGGAGGATTTCAGCCACAGTGTATGCAGTATGGGTAAATTGCCCACCATTCCTACTAACAGTTTGAGTTGTTAATAGCACTACTCAATTTCAGCTGAAATGCCCCATTGTCTTATTTGAAAAATGTCTATAAAAATTAGTTCATCTGTTTCTGAAAATAAGAGTAAGGGAGATAACTTTTCCCCTTGTTAAAATCTTGTGGTGACCTTTTCTTCCATCATTTGTGTCATTAATAATTTTCAAATTTGGCAGAGGTTACTGTGCATGTCAAGGGTGGACCTTTTGCGATCCACTTGAAAGTCACCTAAGTGTGACAGTTACAGCCTTTGGAAAATGCAGCTTGCCCATGCTTAGCAGATAATTACTAGTTCCCCACACCTAAATTTCCTCTAGAATTCAAACACTACAACTCCAGATATCTGTAGGTCAAATTGGGTGTTTTAACTAAGCAGAAGCAACATGCTTTTCAACCTCTCCCAGCAAGAAAAAAAACAAAATATGGAGGGGTTAAGATCAAAGTGTCAAAGTATCACAGGTATCAAAGGTATGGAGACAAGTGTGGTAGGTATGCAACAGTAAAAAATTACACAAAGTTCTTTGAAATGGGCAGTCTCAGTGTTGGAGAGAGACAAAGACTTGGAACAAAGACAAATGGAGGCTGGAATATTTCCACAAGGAGATCTGTACAGCATATTGGCGCTGATGAATGAAAAGATGGTTACAAGAGAGGTACGTATCAAAAAGCAGCAGTGTAAAAAGACTGGAAATGAGAACTGATCAATAGGAATTAAATACTATAAGTTCAGGAAAAGGATTATGGTGGAGAAACAGGGGAGATAAAAAACTAGATGGAAATGAGAAAGGAACTCTGGGCAGAAAAAGTTTGTAATTTGAGGATAAAGCCCTCTGTGTAAGGTTAACAGAAGAGGAGAGAGAAGAATGAGCGGAGAAAATACAACAGCAGCAGGTTAGAGAGCACGAAGCATAATACATGAGGCTGTAACAACAACAAAAACCACCTTAATTTGTTATAAAAAAATTTTCCACAGAAAAGAATCCATTAATTACTTTCACTTTGCTGTCTGGGAAACCAGAGTTATTATCCCAGAGTTCCATAGCACACGGGTGGTAGGCAGGATGACATTGTATTGTGCTGATTGCTCAGGAACTGCCGATTGCTTACACAGCCAGTATGGATGTAGGGAATCAAATACATTATCTTACTGATAATATCCCAGGAGTCAATGTGTTGTCACATTTCAGCTCATTTTTCTTAAATATAAGAATATAAACACTGAAAATCTGTTCTCCAGCACAATTAATAAACTGAACATAGAAATGTCATCATTAAAACCCGTGCAACCAATAGCTAGGAAGTTAACTACATATAAGATTCTAGCACACTGCATATTTTCCCCACTATTTTTTTCCCATAGGACTCATGACATATTTTGTTGACTTAATTAAAGTGCACTGAAGGATGTTTTTCATAGGACTTCTGCTTCACTTGTAGGAGGTGAAAAATGAATAATGAATGAGGCAGGAGATTCAAGAATCAAAAGGTGGTTTTACAGTCTATAGTAGGGTTACAGAAACTGACTCTCAACTGCCAGACCGAAGTCACACGTGCCACAGAAATCCCAGCCATGGCTTGTCCAGAGGATCACTAGTTGCTTCTCACAGCCTAGAAGCCAAACTAGAGGCCTCAGAACTGCAGACAAAAGCAGTGGAAGGCACTGCAAAAAAAAAGCGAAATGGAAATATGTATTGCTATCAGACCCATATTGTCTAATTGCTATAGATGATATGACACAAACCCTCTTGTATCAGTAGATATGGAATCAGATAGTGTTGGCAGTGTATAATACTGATTTTATCTATGCAAAATTTAGAAAATATTCCTTTCCCACTTTCCTCATCCTCCAAGACATACAGTCATTACTCTGTCTATAGTCTGAATGGGAGTGGTTTGTGGCAGATGGCTAAATTCCATGAAACTCAGACTATGCATTAACACAGAGAAAATACAACTCTTACTTATTTAAGATAAGAATATTAGCTGTTGTATTGCTTTAGAAGTACATCAACATGGGAATATTTTATTTTGTCAAAAACATCAGGCTACCTAATTTTAAACAAAATTTTAAACAAAATTATTATTGGTTTTGATGAGTGCAAAGGAGACTCACTCCCAATAAATAAACTCAAAATACTAAGCAAGGAAAGTCATCTAAAATCCCAATACAATGCAACAAACATTAAAGTTAAATAACACTTTTAAAAACATTTAAATTTATAACATGCTTCAATTAAGAATTTGAAAGTAAATTAACTGATTTTATTCTAAGTGTTTGAAAAACATTCTCTGTCACCATTAATCCAATCAGTTAACTACCCTGTAAGGCCTTCATTTATTAAAAGTGACAGCAGAATGACATGGAGGGAACTTGGGAAACCTCAAGGAAGTAATTAAATAGTATCTTCAGCTTTTGAACGTACCAGTGAGCTCCGGCAGGGATGACTGAATCGGACTGTGTACTCACAGGATAGTGCTCAGACTACACGTTCTCGAAATTCATGTGTATGAATTTTATTGCAGATGAGATACTTGCTGAACCCCTAAACGTACTAGATTTAAAATGCTATCTTAGATACATGGCTTCAAGTAAAAAAATAGCTCACAGTGAACCCTCAGAACAACAATTGTGATGAGACTCACAGGGAGCCCACAAACATCAGCTGCAGGTGAAATATGAACTGAAGACCAGAAGGAAAAGAGGAACATCTAAAAAGAATAAAGGCTAATTAGGAAAGAAAAAGAAAAATAGGAACTCCGAGTGAAAATATTTAAATAATTGTGTACGTTTCCGGTCTAAAAGAAATCCTAGAGGTACAGGCCTTATTCATTTGAAATGGTGACATAATGATTTCATGAGTAAAGCTATGTAATGCCATTTAAAAATATTTTATGCTGATTTTGTAAATATTTTTTATCAGCTCTATAATCAGGACTATAATATAAGGCTCTTCCTGTATCCTGCTCAGAAACCAGCCATTTTCAGGTGTAGTAATATCAATACAATTTCTGTCTCAGTGATATATGCATTGAATCTATGCTGTTTCCAGGTATCTACATTTCACATCCAGGTAGCTACTGATTCTTACTCCAGAATTTAATTTAACAGAATTTAAATTTTGTTTTTAACTTACAGTCTCCTACTACTTCTTCCTTCTTCATTTTGATAAGCTTTTCTGATCTGTATCAAACATATTCTTTTTGGTCTGTACAGTGATTCTGTGATTTGTTCATTTATTAATCATTACTTCATTGATAAAAAACTGTCTATATCATATGTCAGACATATAGGATTTGCTTCTATTGCAACTGACTTCATCACATCTGACCCTCTGAAGCACTATATAATCACTATTAATATAACCTCTCTAGCTCTCTATTACTGCTTTGTCTTGTTTGTTCAAATTCATCACCTTTCAAGAAATTCGACCATGCCTGTTATCTCAGCTCCTAAGGGGAAGCTTTTATGGTAGCCAATACCTTGCCACTTAATTACATTCTGGTAAATTATTAGATTGTACTCTTCAGTTTATCTTGTAAGGGAAAAAGGGAACTGCGTGTATTTTGTTTATGAATTTCATATGCATGACATTTAACCTATTTGATACTGGTTTACTTTACAGTAAGGAGTTAAATTAAAAGAGATGAGAAGCATTAAAGTAGTCAGAAGAAGAAGAGCTCTCAAAACTTGCATGATTTGAAACACACGAAAGACACGTGGATTTATTCTCCCTTCTATGAGATCAGGATAAAAGGGAACATGAGGTTTCAAAGGGGAACATCTACAGAAGACAAGCTGAATGGGTTCTCAGAAGCTCCTTAGAGGATGCTAGTAGAAACAAAATAATAAAACCACACAGACACTTCAGTGAACAGGCTGTTGTACCACTTTTTGGTAAAAGGCATTCATATTAACTTTATCAGGCATATTAGGTATTTGTATATTAACGTTGTCATTGCACCTCCTTATCTTGCACCATATATTTCTGGTTTCACAGGTAAATAGTTCTTTTTATTTTTCCTGAAGAACCTGATTATTTAGTAGTCTGAGCCACTGCCACAGCGTCCCAGAGGAAAAGCTGAAGTCACTGGCCAAACTCATCGAGGCCTGTCAGATTAACATAGTTTGTACAATTTGAGGTTATAATCTAAGAAAAAGGTTCAGGATTACTCTTATAAAAAGAAGTGCCAGCAAGAAAATCAATTCCCCAAGTTGTGCATTAAAGAAGATCTAACATATAGTCTGCCATTTACACCATGCGATAAACCACAAGATTGTACAGACACAATTCAGAGTTGTCTAACAGGATCCGATATGTAGCTAGCTTAAGTCTTAAAAAGCAGTCTTAAAATGCATTGCAAATTTGTTCTGCACTTACATACCCCTGAGTACTTTAAAAATGAAGTATTTTATTCCGTCCACTCCAATGTCTAATCTTCATATTAATAAAAAAGTCTCTTATTCAAAGGAGCATACCCCACTCCTTTCCTACAGATGAGGGATAAGAAAGCACTCAGTCATTTTTGTATTGATTGCAAGGGTTTGTTGAGTACAGGATTCATCTTTACAACCCACTGCTTAACCTACAGTATTCATGATATTCACAGGAATTAAACAAAAGCTCTGAACTGTTGCATACTCTTTATCCAGAAGACGAGATTATCTGTCTATAGCCTAACAATCAGACTTAAGCGGTTTTTTCTTGTTTCATTTTCATAAGGATTGTCAGCTGGATTTTAAAAATGCTGTTCTGGTTTCTGTTGATCAACATACACTTATATATCCCCCTAAACTGTGTTACTGAATATCCAACATATGTTTTACCTGAAACTATGGCTCCCATTGGTGTAGCAGGAACACTAATTTTTGCTTGTTTGCTATTTTTGTACAGTCACTTCTGTGGCAGGCGGGCTCACTGCATAAACTGCATATAATGAATGATCTATTAGTTTAAGATGCTTATAACAGTACAGTGTAAGCACCAGGTATGACCACCTGCTACCTCTCTGACACACTGATTAACCACTGCAGCTACCCAGAAATATTCCACACTCCTGCAAGTACCCTGAAGAAGAAAAACATGCAAAACAACCCAAAACCTTAGGCTGGGGCAAATTGCCAAGCAGACACTGTAACGAAACAATTTACACCATCAGAGAAAAGGGCCATAACAGATATATAAGAGACAGTTGTACTAAATGGACACCCCTCATTTCCATCTCCAGAATGTCTGCACACTTAAATACTGAACCACAGAAAAGTCACTGCAATTCCTAGTGGACCTTGTGATCCACAAGGTACCTGATGTACAGAATCACATTCACTGGCCTCCAAGCAGACAGATTATCACCTTCTGTGACAGGTGAAACTTCAGAGTAGCTTTTTAAGACTCGTGAGAGAACACTACAGGACTGCAGAAGACTAACTAGCTCAATATTGGTCTCCACAATACAGAACAAAAGATTGCTACTAGCCGATTAGGGAAAATATTGCAAGATAGTGCAGTTATTACTAATCCCCTCAATGGAAGGGATTTGTTAGATTTTAATAATAAAGGGTATAAGCGAGATGTTCTCAGCTGTTCTGAGTAACCAAAATTGCTTTTTTCCAGGAAGGTTAAGGCAAGATGTGACATGAAACTAATTTCAGCCATTTTTGCTTTTGCTGCTTCCACATTTTATTATTAGAAGGTAATCTAATAGGGGCTGTATGCATTTATAAATTTCAAGGTGATGAGTGCTTAGCAAATTTCAGCCTAGCAAGAAGCAGTCCAGTTACCAGGGATGTTTTAGTGTTTTAGTGTTTTAGTGTGACCACCACATTACACCTGTTTGTCTGTAGTTCATGCTGTGCCTTAATTTGCTCTGTATTTTGACCAGAGTGCCAGTATTAACCTTTAAAATTTACTCTTGCTTTACACAGGTAGACAAGCTCTTGAAACAGCAAATAATGCTGTATCGCGGAAACATTATGTGTATTCTGAGTCTCCTGTGACACTCTCACATGAAGCTTCAAGTGCACCTGTATTCTCAAACTTCTGTGTAACATACATAGAACTAATGTTTCCATGGGGATCAACTATAAATAATAACGTAAGATGGATCATGTATGTCACTGTAGTACTGATGGGCTTGGGAATGATTAGTTGCCATAGCGATGGCTTGGCTGGGGCATGCTGGGAGGGGTTAATCAAAGAAAAGGGGAGGTTGTGTTTTGCCTGTACAGTCAACTTAATTAATCTTGACATCATGTAGAATAGAGCAAGAGTCCCTTGAAAGAACTTTTTCTGTGAGGCATTTCTCATGTCCTTGAACACTGGATTAAGAAGGTAGTTATGTTAAAATGTTTTCTCCTTTTCGATGCATCTTTACTTAATAAGACATTTGTTTGTTTTTGTTTTTTTTTGTATTGCAGATCGTACATTTAACCTCCAATCACTGAAGCAAATGGGTTTTTTTATTGTACAGTTCTCACTTTAACAGTTTGTACTGGTTGAATAAGACTTTTCAGGAACGGTTTAGCTAATGATTTAAGAAACATTTTAAAACTCAGTGAATACTATTTTCATTGTACAGTTAGGATAACAGACACATCGACAAGCAAGTGATTTGCTTTGTCACATAAATATATAGGTACAGAAAAACAGAATGTAAAGAATATATGGAGTATAGAACATCAGAATATATAGGTATAAAAAACCAGAAGATAAACTTGAGAATGCAAGTAAAGTTATCTTGTTTCATGCCTCTCTGACAACCATTAGTCTTATTATTTTTATTTTCATTCACAAATATGCCACTACAAATTATCTTTTTTTTTTTCTCATGCATTCATACAGTTCTGTACTCACAGTCCAGTATTTTTCTTGAAAAAAATGAAGGTAGCATCTGATAAATTCAAAATTTATTAATTCTTTACATTCAAAATAGTCATGTGAAGGAGATATGTATGACCAGATGCAGAAAACAGGACATTTTGGACTTTGAAAAGCTGCCCAAAGATGTTAAACCTTCTTACAACAAGATTAGTCATGACTTTTAAGAGCTCATGAATATACATAAGCACCAACACTATATTCACATAAGTAACATAGTATTCTGATTTCTATTAATAAATCTCAAATAATCTGACACACAAGGTTTACATCTCTTAAAAGAAGAAATTGTGCAAATACTACACAGAATATAAAATGAAAAATTCTTGCCATGCTCTCCACTCCCGACCACACGCAATTAGAAGGTCAGTGTGCCCTTGCAAGGGCAAAATGGTAGCATGCTTACAACTTCAAATATCTTAAGAACTAGTATTTTTTTCACTAGTTCATCTGCAAGGATAACTGAGTGTAAAGAGGTACTCTTGCCTCTTTAGTAGAATATTATCTTTGCCTTTCAGAAAAACAACAGAAATACTCTGCACTTATCTGACATACAAGGTTGCATGTTGCTTAAAGTCTGTCCGTCAGCTGTCTACTAATTAACTCAAGAAAAGCACAGCATTTCTTTTATTTTTTTTCCAAATACATACAGTCAACAATTTTTTAAAGAGATCAGAATGAAAACCGTGCATATAAAAACATGCCAAGTATATGGTTCTTTTCCCTCCCCTTAGCCTTTACAATGAGAAGAAATAGCAAAACCACTGCAAACCTTGCTTGTGCAATGAAGAAGCAACCACAAAGTAACCTCTCTGAGCCACAATTTCTCTTATACTCCCTCCTGTTCCGGTGCCAATAACAACCCTGATCAATGAGTGCAAACCCTGGCATTTCCTAACGTCCTCCAGCCACAGCCACAGCCCTGCCCACAAATTAGCTCTGTTGTCACCTACAAGCCCATGGAAAAACTTTTTGTCCTCTTTTCTGTACATGCAGTCTCAGAACATTACTTTCAACAGCTACAACTTTTGCTTGTCATTACTCTTTTTTACAGTCCCTTCTTCCTTAAGACAAACAACTTCTCACTTAATGTTTTACCTAAATCTATTTCTTCATCACCACTTTTTCTTCTCAGGAATTATTAGAAAACATTCAAAAAGACACTTATAAACATTTATTTCTAGTTACTACTTAATCAGCATCTGTTTCTTAATTATACTTCACTTCCATAAACTGTATGTCATTTGGACTTTATTTCACTCACATAGTTAAGATTTTTCTCCCTTTTTAACTGCAATTGCTTAGAAATTTCACCACATTAGCGTGATTTCCTGTGGATTAAATATAGGTTTACGTTAATGAATTATTACATACTAGTTTAGTGCAATTAATAGTATGATCCATGGAAAATGATCTGTTTTACCAATATAGTAATACTTTCTGGAAGCCATACCTCAGTTTTTCTACATCCTGAATCTCAGAAATAAAATATGTGAACCAAGAAGTATTCATGAAAGGTGCTTCTTGATGTTCATGTCTATCTAGTTTTCATATCTGGAACACTTAAATTTGATATACGGGGTGCATTGTGTTTTAGTTTTTAATATCCACTAACATATTCTCTTCAATTTTCTTCCTACAGAAACAAAGGAAATGACTTAAAATTACTAATAAAACTCTAAATACATATAAAAATATCTCTAGCTATGACCCTTAGCTGGTTTGGGTGGTTTCCTCCATCAAAATTTACATCATGTCATTTTTATACATGAAATGAGTGAGAAAGGAAATAAGATAGAGATAAGAAAGTCAAATAAAGGACTGCTTGAGAAACTTAATTTAACTTGGAGATAATTGTATCATCCCCGCATCTTAGAAACAGTAATTTTGCATGCCTAGGGACAGGAAATGCAGACCCAATAATGAAATGAGATGTAAGGATAGAAGACAAGATTTTGAAAGCTTGTAACTTGAATGCACAGACCTTTTTTTTGTAGAAGAGCTGAACCATGTTCTGTTACATCTGCCCTATCTAATCCTCAGACAAATTAATACTCCTCCCAATACTGTCCTCTTCATAAGGACAACTTTGTTTAAAGGGGCAAAAGCACACAGAAAAATCTGGTTGACTGTTCTTATATTGCAATAGCAGTGAAGTGGGACCTACTTCTCACTTCCTCAGAAGCCTTTTACTCTAATGTGTATTAAAACGCCAGTTTAAAAGATTCATAAACTTTAACACAAGAGTTTTCATTACAAGTCACTCACAAAGTGTTTCTCTCTAATAGCTGAAACAACATTTTTTCAAAAAACAGATAAAAAACCAGCTCCGGACCTGAAATTTCTTTAATGAACATAATGAAAAATTTCCTATGATGACTGGAAACCTGCAAGTGACTTTAGGAGTGAAGGTACTCCAACCACACGATTTTTCTTACAACTTCTAAAGAACCTTGACATCTAATCTAGGAAGGGTCCAAGGCTTTAGATACCTGTGGAACAAAATACATTTTTGGTAAAAATGTCTGAGCTGAGGATGGGATGGGACCAAGGATCTGGAAATTAGTTGCTTTGTAACTTGGATGCATTGACAGTTTCAGGTCATGACCATGTAGTAGGTCAGTACTGGCCAGGATGGGAACTCATTCCAAGGCAAAAAATTGCTCCTAGCTGCGTGCTCTGGTGCAGAGATTCTTGTCTGAAACTCAAGATGTTTAAAGAATTCAACACCTGGCAGAATATAAAGAAATACATGAAGGAAATAAATGAATACTCAGATATATATCCTGTGATATATTCTAGATATACCTAAGAAGGAAAATACACTTTGTCTCTCTGCATCCTTACCGAATATGAACTCCTCCTGCATTAATTACAGTAGCTACAGTAAAACAGCCACAGATGAAGTTAGATTTTACAAGGTTTCAGTCAAACTTATGGTTGTGTATGTGTAGTAATCCTGAACACAAATGCTACTGTCTTTTATCAAACTGTGGATGTTCACCTGATTTTTTTTTCCCCATTTATTCTTCCCATTTAATTTCAGATGTTTTGCCTTTGGAAACAGGGTAGTCATGAAGCTTAACTGTAATGCATCAACTCCTACCTGAGTGAAGGGCATTGAGGCTACTTACATCTCACAAAATGTGACTGCCTTCATGAAGGGTTAGATCCATTATATGAGAGGGGAAAATTACGTACAAGTATCCATATAAGTATTTGGACAATAATTAGTTTAAGTAACTTTTACATTTTGATGACACCTCCCCTATTAACTGACATCCATTCAAAACAAAGATCCAGGAATCAAGTATTTGGAAACTTGAAGCAAGCTCTGCTGCCGGAGTGCACTAATGAGATGGGCTAAAGAAGACTGACCTTAGCTCTAATTGGACTCAGAATGAACCTTTTACATATTTTCTTTGAAAGGTCCCTATGACTAATTCTAATTCAAAGCTGTCTAACCAATACATACTCTCAATTACCAGCAGCAAAGGTTACACTAAATGGGCAACTGCTGGTTTAACCAGGCGTTATTAGAGTCTGCTAAAATTACATTTTGGGAAGTGTCAGTTACTGATATAGCCTGGCTCAGGAAATAACTTGAACTCATTTAAAGAGTGCAGGAAAGCAAACTTTATTTTGCTTCATTCCCGTTTCTTATTCATAGAAACTGTTTTAGACCCCAGGCCTGAGAAGTAAGTACCAGGGCAGCTTCCGACACAGCCATCTAAGAACTACCTAAGTCACCAGCGCAGCTTTCACGCCAGGACTGGCCGTATTCCCCGCGCTGGGGCAGGCAGTGCCATGCTCTCACCTCCCCAGCTTTCAGGACCATGAGTCAGGTTCGCTGATTCCCAGGCCAGGATTAAGGTGAATCAACGCTAAGCATCTTACCACCATTTTTTATTTACCACCAACCGAGAACTAACAGGGACATGTTTCAATTGCCCGCTTAACGCTATTAACGCACTTCACAACAAAGAACCATTAGCGGAAACAGAGGAGGCGACCTTGCCATAGACAGCCTTTTTGGGACAGGTGCCAGGCAGGCGGCTCTGGCCCGTTTAGGTTCAGAAAGGGCCCAGACTGTTTGAAACATCTGTTTAGCAGTCCCTTACAGGTGGTATACAGTGAGTGTCTAATCTTCAATTTAAACTTTTCGGTACCGAAACTTAAGGATTACGCATAGGTATTAATAGTTTCAATTTGTCATCAGAAGCCAAAATGCTGTAAACATTTGCTTTGCAGCTGTTTCCTGGGCTTTGCCTGTGTTCTTTTTCCTAGGATATAGTTAGGTAGTGCAGCTGAAATGATGGAATGGATTGTCATCATCAAAAAGGATGATCCTAAGCCATTCCTCTGCTTTTGATCCTTTTTCTTTCTGTCTTGGGTCCTTGCTATGCACACCCATCTGTCTTCTGGGCACCTCAGTGGTGTGGTGTGTTGACCCCCAGGCAGGAGCTAAGTGCCACAGCTCACGCCTCCTCCACAGCAGGGGAGGAAACAGGAGAAAGAAAAGTGCGAAACCTTGTATATCTGACTAGTGATTTTCATCATCTCACTGTGGTGTTAGACAAGTACTGATGAGAGTAATGGCTGAAAAACAGGGAAGGAAAAGGGTTTGCTTAAGGCCTTTGCTCAGCAGAGTCATGCACTTCCATCCTTAGTTCAGTTTAGAGTTACTTGATTTCTTGTTGCTATAGTACCTGTCAATATTGGTATTCCTGCTAGCTTTGGCAGAACTTAATTTTGAGGTTTGAGTTCTGACTAAAGGATGACAAGTACTCTAGTTAGCATGTCCTTTGTAACGATATCACAGTCTGGCCCAACAGAATTCACATCCGGAATTAATCATTAAATCCTACACATCGTTACAATTAAATACATTTAACTATCAGAAACTCACTGTGTAAACAATTGTGCCATTTAAAGTCATGCCAATTAAAAAGCAGATGCATCTGTAATCTATAATACTAAGAAGAAAACTTAAATTTGTCTCATATGATTTCAAATTATTCAGAATCTCAAGTCAACTTATCAAAGAGTCTGCAAATCCTTAATCAGTGACTTTTACACTTCATTAAAGTTCTATGTGACCAGTAAAGGGCCTGAAAACAATTTCTTTTTTGAATATTGTGTTTGCAGTTACTGGACTAAACAAGGTGCATAAATTCCTCCAAAATATCTTTTCTCACTGAGAACAGCGATTAACTTAACATGAGCAGAGTTAAATTCATCCTTGCTCAGCTAACCATTAAATTCAATCTCCCAATCCCCTGGGGGATGAAGTGCAGACAAGGAGAATGCTAGCCCGTAAGGCAAATACTTCAAAAAGGAAGGATACGCATTGAAGTGTCAGGTCGTCTGCTGTGATTTCATGTAGTAAGTTCACTAGAGCATCCATTGATTATCAATCAGTATTCATCACATTATATCCTTTATGCTGTTCAGCATACCAGGTCCCATTAAAATAAAAAAAAAAAAGACTGAATTAAATTCACTCTGCTTCTGCAAGGATGCATTAATAGAGATTCAGAGATCCAGTGCTGGTCTTATTTTCATATTGCAACAGAATTCTCTTTTACGCCAGCAAAACTTACATCAGGCCATGTTTGATTGCTCACTAAACTCAAACTATTAAGGCTGTGCATGTACGGTCTCATGTTCTGAGGAATTCATGCTGATGCCCTGAGGAGAGAAGTATCCCAGAAAATGGTCACAGCTGAGGCAAGACCCAGTAAAGCAATTTAAAGTGCACACATACGGGATGCTGACAACTCCAGTTCAGCATATATCCAAGTGTATAGATTCATCAGCTACATTCACACCTCACAGTTTAACTTCAAAGTACCCTGGGCACCCAGACTTCCACTGCTGTTTGCACCCGGAGTTCCCCTCAGACTCCCACACTGTGCATCATGCCAGAGCTCAGAATGGGATCCAGAAACAAGGTTTCAAATCCGGGGATTTGAACTGGAGACAAACTTTGAAAATGCCACACAAATGCCAGCAACCTTCCAATTGAATAGACTACTTGCCAGAACTTTCATTTATAAATACAGCAAGATAAGGACATGATATTCCTTTTTTATTATTATCTTAACCATCGAAAGCCACACTTTAATCTACAGAAACTTGCCTTAAATACTTAGGCTATATACTATCTGATCTCAATGCAAATTTGCCCATACTTTTTATATTAGCTATCGAGTAAAAACCTAAATGTATATAAATTTAATGGAAGAACTCAATCCTTCAGGGTAACTGTTTCAGCCTTGCTTAGTGTTGTTATTACTCCCAGTCTACCTAACCTAAGATTCACTTCAAGTTTAAGGAGAATTTCAGTAAACCTCCGCCTTCAGAATCACAGTGTTGAATGTATCATGTTCTTCAGAATTTCATCTGTGAATAAATTTACATAGCTTGCAATACATACTCCCACATAAACTTTCTGTTCAAGCTTTACTTAACCTTGGGTTTTTCTATAAACATATGAACCTAATGGTTATGATGATGTAACCTCTGTTCACTCATCATTTGTCAACAGTACCACAGTAAAATAACTATTAGATTCAAAGTAGAATTCTATTTGTTTCATGAAAAAAGCAAAAAAAAACCCCTTGGATTTCTCACAACTTTTTTTTTTTTTTACTCTGAGTGTAAGAAGTAGTGCAGCTTCACTTGTAAGCTGACTGTGAAAATGTTTTCTTGCTGTTTTAGCAGATAAAGGTATTGCACACACATGTTCCCTGTACTCCAATGCTTTTGCCCTTTTATTAATTGCAAGGTCATAAAATTATCATTTAAGGAATTTCAAACATGACCTTTCCAACCAAATAGACTTTCTATACATTCAGCACATGTTTCTTCTGTAAATAGTTTCCATATCCTTATGTTTATTTGAATTTTACATTGGTAACATTTACAGAAGTTTAACATCTACAAAACACTTTACAGGCTTAATACTGTCTAGAGAAGGAGAAAGGCTAGACACTGCAATAACAAAGGAGACCAAAATTAAAAAGCAGTGTATGAGGAATGGACCAACTTATATACAGACTGAACCAGAATGAACCTATCAAAGAACGTAATATGAAAATGTACGTTAAAATAAAAAAAAAAACCCTGCCATTTAGGACTACAAAAATAGGCACAAATGCTTTGGCACACATACTTCTTTTTCAAACTGTAAGCACTGCAGACTGTGGTACTGCTTTGAGACTGGTCTGCATGAAGAATAAATACAGTAGCAAGGAGTTACGAAAGCTGGGCCACACAAAAATCTAATGACAGAAAGATCACAGCATCACAGGACAGGGCTGGAAAGGACCTGTAACTATTGTCTAATCCTACCCTCTGCCTAAAGTAGGATTACTTACAACAGGGTGCCCTGGACCACATTCAGTTGAACTTTGAGTATCTCCACAGACGAAGCCTCCACAACCTCTCTAGGCAAAGCGATCTACGTAACTCACGGTTCGCCCCCAGCTGGGCTTTGTGTCACTGATCACAACCTGTTTCAGCCCAGCAGTTCAGCCAGTTTTCAACTCACCTCACCATCTATTTGTCTAGTCTGTATTTCAATAGTTTGTCTATTAAGTTATGGGAAAGTGTATTGAAGACCTTGTCAAAGTCAAGACAAGCAGCATCTCCCTTCATCCACCAAGCCAGTCATTTCATTGTCGAAGGCTATAACAACAGTCAGACGAGACTCCTCGATCATAAATTCATGTTGACCATTCACAATTATCTTCTTGTCCTTATTAAGATGTGTTAAAACTGTCAGTAAATATGTCCTGGTAATAATTTTGCCATCTTGTTTTATGGTCAGTTTCATGACATCAACGGGAAAAAAGGCAAAGTTGAGGAATTCCGACTTTCCCCACAGAAAGGAGATACATGTGCAAATCACCTCCTCTGTCTGCAAAATACGAGCTAGGAATACGGCATTTTTCAGCACTTATTATACGCTTGTGGGTACAACAAGAACTTTCCATAGAAATGAAATAACTGCAGCAGCCACAACTCCTTCAGTTTGAAGTTTTATTGCCAAACCAAAATTTAAACCAGAGTCAATGGAGGCCAAGTCTCTTCAATTAACTTCAAAGGAGGCTCTGCTACACATGATGTTTCATTGAAATAATGAGAAATACGGTATACCAGTTTGATTTTTACAATTACTGAAACCTAAATTCAAGGCAAATGTTAAGAGATTCCTAGGATCCCTCAAAGTGGAAATGGTCAATTTTTACAGCTATAAGCTATTCTGCCTCTTCCTCCCTCCTGTTTTATAAGCTGTTCTGCATCGCCTAACAGAATGGAAGTGGCCAATCTGGATACAGGAAGAAAGAGTGAGCTGTGTAGCCCGGGATTTAAGAAACTCTCCCAAGAAGCGTGTAATGAAGACTGCACTCACGGGCGCAAAACCAAATCCATGAATCCATATTCCTAACTGAGTGCTCTACTTGAGTGATTCTATGATTCTGTACTTGTGTCTAGTGGATATAAAGGCCAGATCCACCTTAAAGAACCCTACACACCCATCTGAGGCTTCCAAGACAGCAGGGTGGTTGACATGAACTCTCTGCTCTGCCAGCACTGATGGATCCCTTCCATTTGAGGTTTATTTGCCTTCTCAATGTATCTATCTTTCTGCATGATTCATACAGGGAAGATGAAAAAGTCTGTGTCCTCCGATGAACTTGGATGTCTCAGTTAGGTACAAAGCCAACGAAGGCAGAAGAAACAGACTATCCCTCCTGTTTTTGAAATTTCATACTGGTTTGCCTGTCTCTGTTCTTCATGTTGATCTGCATATACTTCATCCCAAAGTGCAAGATTTTATCTGTAGATCATGTAAGTAGTCTCAGCTCAGTATTCAGTGAAAAGGGTTTTGCTACCATGGTCAGATGCCTAGAGTGAGATGTTGCAAAGCTCTGTGTCACGACACCTAAGTGCCTTTGAGTCTCTGGGCTAAGTTGCTAAGACTAAATCAGAGCCTCGAGCAGTCATTTTTCTTGTTAATGCTTAAGGCTGGCTCCAGGAAAAGCCTTGATAAAATATGAAACCCTTTACTCAAGAATGGAATAAAATATTTCAGGCCAGGGGATTTTCATCAATATATCTACAGGGAGCACAAAAATACCCGTAATCTAAGCATAATTATCCATCTCCTTTTCTCTCTAAAAACAAAATTACACATGTGAAGTGATACATTGCTAACACTATGCTGAGCTGGCCCAGAACACAACACACTGGCTCCAGTATAATGCACTGCAGTCAGCCACTAACAAGTCAGGTTTCTCCAGCTTGTTAAAGGCAAGGACAGAGAGCAGGACTTCTGTGCTACCTGCAAAGCTGACAGGCAGTGAACCGCACGTTTGTTTATTCAGATCTGTTAGTCATTCAACAGACCAAAGTGTCAATTATATGTGCATTATGAACCAGTTCTCCAAAACTCTAATAATTTGCATCACAAAGATAATCATATTTGGAGTAGTACACAGTATTTGAGATCTACTCCAGGTGATCCTGCTCTGGCAGGGAGGTTGGACTAGATGGTCTTCAGAGGTCCCTACCGCTCTGTGATTTATTGTATATTTTCAGACTAAAGCATCAATCCATAAGCTGGTGTTTCTTTCATTATTATCACTAATTTTTCATTTTTCAGTTGGACTATACTCAGAAATGTGCGTAAACATTTCTGCATTACAAACACTTCTGACTGAGCCTATAAGAAAGATTTACTTGACCTCATTGGTATCTGGAATACAACTATGCAGTGAAAAATTTTAAAATGAGGAAAGAATAACTTATACAAATAAGTAGTGAAATGTATTATTTCCTGAGAAGTTGTAAAGAACAAATATGTATGGCAAATTAAAAACTCCCTCAAGGATTTAGACTTTTGATGAAACCGAATGCTTTATTATCAATTACTAAATGGATTTTAAAATCTTCTGATAATTTATAAACATGATACAACATACAACCATCAGATTTTAAGGACTCCTTCATTTTCCCAAGGGAAATAATTAAGAACAAAATTAAATAAACACTTGCTAATATTTCTCATTAGTTCATCAAAATAAATTTTTAGCCGTTTATCTTACAAGAGGCTTCATAACGAACATTCTAAACTGTGTGGAGAAAGAAATTAAGGATCATTCAGTAAACTGATTCTATTACAAAAATCCCTGAATATCTACCAAGGCATCGCATGGAAAGGACAGCTTTCAGGTTAACCACCCCTTCCTGGTTGAAGTCCACCTTACAAGACACATGAATTCAGTGTGCCAGTTAACCATGACATACTCAGTAAATCCAGTCATGAAGTCAACCTCAATTTTAACCAACCAATGAACCAAATATGGTTTTTAATACTTTAAGAATGACAGTGAAGCCATGTTAGTCACTTAAGCCTAGGGCTTTAAAAGCATTATATGTCAAGAAATGTAAGCTTTAAAATATGAAAGGAATTTCAACGAGTCTAGAAACCTTAATAAACATCTATGTGCATATCCAGATAGCTAAATATCTTGAAAAACTAAGCAAGACTGCCTGGTTTAATTTAATTTTTTTTAAAAATATATATTATAAAGAAATTGTAACCTTGAATACACCAAGATGTATTTGTAAAGCACGGAGTTTCTTTTAACACAAAAGAAAACCAAAAAGATTTGTTGTTTTCCTCCTCCAGACATGAAGATTGACATTTGCATGACCACTCAAATAACACCTTTAATTGATAAATAAGCAGAAAGAAGCTTTAGGACAAGAGATAATATTTTAGGCAGATCCCGCAGCCAAAAATATTGGGCACATTTGTGAGCAAGCCACACAGCTGAATTCAGCAGTATGTTAATGCGTCATTTCAGTTGTAACTACAGCCTGACTAACCTTCATTTTAGTAACAGTTCATGGTGTTGAGTCACAGAGCCTGCTCAGATGTGCAAGACATGTAATTGAGTTTGTGATGGAAAATGACTACATGTAGCAGCAGAAATGCAACGTTTGCTGCTATCTGACCTTTGTCAGCAATGCCAGAGGCTTTTTTTCATATGCTACTTCTAGTTGTCATTATTAACAGTGACCATGAATTTCTTTCTGTCAAAGTAATCAAACCACATGAGAGAAGTTTCTGAGGAACTCCACGCAGAGCAGGTCACTGGTGCTTGATTTCACCAAGTTGCTTGCTTTGTTATTAGAAAAGGCAGGTGAGAAAATCAGTAAATGACACCCTTAAGATTTTTAAGAATACTGGAAAGTCGTTATTGGACTTCGAGACCAGCAAATAGTATATCCTATTGATCAAGAAGACAAGGGATATTGAGGGAAAAAAAAAAGTTGTTTTGTTCTCCTTTCCCTTCACTTAGACAAATTAAATTCTACCATGTCGCACTAAATTTTTTTGAGTATTGATTTTTTTCAATCTTTGCTTGACATTTGAGGTGACTGAAAAGGTTCAGTGTGAGATCCAGAAGAAAGAGAGAGAAGTAGAGCAACGATGCTGTATGTGGTCTGCAACCTGCAATACATCCATAAGATACAAAGATGACAAGCCACATAGATATTAAGCCATTTTCCTTTTGCATTATTATGCAGTTTACCCCAAACATGCTGCAGAACTGTCAGAAAGCAATTCACAAGGGGCAGCTTCTTCCTAACAATTGCAGGATTGTTTGTCCACCTAAGGTTATAAAACGTCTTTTTCAAAAAATGCGGTAGGAGCTCCCTCTACTGATATTTTTCAGCTTTCGAAGCTTTCTGGCTTTGGCAAATGTGCTTGGATTACACACACATCAAGTGTTTAAATTTGATTTATTACATAAAAGAATAAAAGACACCATTTAGTGTAAAATGCATCTAATATAGGTGTTATTAACCTACCTAAATGTATTATGGCATTCACATTACATCCTTGTGATTCACCAGTAGAATTAAGAAAAAATTATCTCTGCTTTGATAAAGTAATTCTAGAGGTTTGTCCTGTTGTGAGATATATCAGCTTTGACAGGTCAGTGGAAGCTTTGCACCTCTATTAAGCTGGATGTGGCCTTCTAGCAAAAAGCCAAGTTCTAAGAAGCTTTGTAAGAAGATTGTTAAATGGTCACGCTCTTCAGCCTATTTAACATTTCAGCATCTTCTTTTTAGCAATTGCACTTGCTGTATCTTAAAAAGAACAAAAAGCTACTTTGGGTAGACTAGAGTGTTTCTAAGATAGTTTTAAAAAACATGTTTAATTAATGAGTATCAATCCAACTTTGTTCACCAACTGTTAGTCAGCTGGATCATGGATCCAATCTTTCAGTTCATCTCCATCTGGGTGCAACACTAGGTGCATCACGAGGGCTATGACGACTCAGGCTGCAGGAGGTGACATGCCTCCAGATTTTTATTTTCAAAGTTTACGATATGATTACACTATGAATAAGGTGTTTTACATCCAAGTGCCAATACAACTTTCTTATGGAGTTAATTATGTTCCTGAATACTTTTCAGGAAAGATGTAGCTGTCTGACTTATCCATTATAAATTATTGCTTATTTAAAGAGGAATCTAATATATGCAAAATAATGTGCTTTTCAAGGAGCTAAGGTCCACAAATTCTTGTAGTATCATTGCCAGAATTTTCAGATGATGAGACTAGTCTTGTTTTTTCTTGTTTTGAGCTTTTAAATTATTGATAAAGAGTGATGTTACTCAAGTGGAGGACAAGAAGTCCAGAAACAGACAAGATGTCTGTTTCGTGCAGAGTTTATTAAGTTTGCAAATACAGAATGTCTTCCACATTCCTCCAGCAAATACTGTATTTCTTGTCCTTCTTACATCCCATGCAGTGCCTGAGTAGCTCAACACTGCTTCCTAACAAAGTGGCCTCGTTAAAACTAGCTATATAGCTCCAGTCTAGGATCTGCCATTACTTCAATGTCCTCAAGTCATATTCTGAGATTTTGTTCTACTTCCTGACATTTCAGTATGAATTCAGGACTTCTGTTTCTTCTGGTGTGGCAGCTGTTTTAATTGGCCATCCCATCGACTGATGGATTTTTCTTGGCTTTACATAATTTGAAAAGTTCAGATGCCCTCTAGGGCATTTTAATCATCTTTAAACCCACAAAAAATACAAAATAACCCCCTCAAAATGGTAAAGATTAAGAATATACTGAAATTCATGAGATACGTTGGATTAGGTTTTGGTATTTTCATTACCAGAAACTAGATCTGTCAGGACTATATAATATAATGGTCTTAGGACAGCAAAACTGTACCTAAGAATTAAATTAAAAATATAATGTCTCAACCATTGTAGGATGTTATTCACCGACCACATTAAGGTAAAACTATTGACATGCTCTGTATACATATGAAAAGGAACATGGAAGTTGTTATCATGACTGTAAACACTTGGAAGCACAAACACATAAAAAGCCGAAGAAGTTAATAGTACTAACCATCACTATTCAGCCACATTTTAAGGTATTAACATTAAATACCACAGAACAGGGCTTTGAAAGATAGCTATCAATTGCATGCTAGTATTGGCCTGGTTCACTGCTGAACACCTGTTCACTACTCAAAGAAGGATTTACAGACCAACTGGATCAGAGTTTGCACTTGGTACCTGATCTAAGGTTCAATTATAAAGGTGGAATTTTTCACTCACTTCACTAGATGCAGGCCTCATCATATTTTAAAAGGGCATCTTGGTACAGAGAGAAGTAGAGATAAGTATAGGAAAATGGGCAAAGTATTCACCGTAGAGATCCATTTCATTTCAACAAGTAACAAATCGGTTTGCTTGTTGCTCATTGTGTTCCTAACAATATGTTTATCCTGAGATAACTCCCCATGAACTCTGCAAGGCATCATTAAAAAATTCTCAATTAAAGACAGTCCTTGGTTGAATGAAGAAAGGCAACATAGTTCAAGCAATACCACGTGAGAGAGAAAACAAGAAAAATCTGTGCTGAGATGCAACTCTGGGGTATTTGCCAAAAGATATTCAATTTTCACAAGTCAAAATGTGATATGAGCGATTGAATTTGAGATCCCTTCACATCAGCTGAAAATTCTGCCTTTGGTTTTATGTGAAATAGGCTCTTCCTATCAGCGTTAAGATTTTATAAATCAATGTGGAGGTTTATATGACTACTAACTTTGCCAATTATCATGTAAAATAAGACAGCATTATTTAGAAAATTGCTGTTTCCTACTTGTTAGGCCTCTGCATTTTGCCAGTGCTATTTTCAATGACATCCAGAAATCTCAATGTGATCAGGAGAGCATTCGTCCTTCTGTTTCCATACAATTCTTTTAAAGTTGAAGTCAGATAAGTCACATATATATTTCAATGCTTTACACCTCAGGGTGAAACTCCAGGCTGTCATCTAGGGCTTAGTGATAAAAGAAGGACTGATTAAAAGAGACTGACACTACAGAGCTGATAGAGTTGAAGGACTCTAGGGGCTTCCATGCTATTAAAAATCAGTCATGATTTTCTTTCAAGAGGACTGTTTCAAACAATGAGATTTAAATATTAATTCAAGTCAACATTTGTTGCCCCTCTGCTCTGTGTATTTCTGGATGCCTCATTACAAAAATAATTTGATTGTCATCTGTATCTGTCACATAAGAATCTAACAAAACATTGTCTGTATTGTTGAAGTTTAAGAGGTATCAGTTTATTACGGAATTACTTCGTAAATGCTACCCAGGCAGATTCAAGCTGAAAATGGAATGATTACTACAGTAGTTTTTTCCACAAGGAAACATGATTTAGAGTTTAATTTGGATGCAACAATTTAATATTTACACTCATGCCAACTATACCGTTTAACAGCATGTTTCCTGTTTAAAATTCAGGAATTACTGTATTCAGTAAAATATTAATACACTGCACTTACACAGTGCCTCAATTACAGGATCTTAAAATGCTTTTTAAGCATTAATTCAGATTCACATCATCCCTGAGAGGAAACGACTTGTAAGGAGCATTATACTTGCTCTTTAAAGTAGCTGAGGTAAGAAACAGGGAAGCTACACTCTTGGCCAAAGGGTACGTCAGCAGCAGAACCAGGAACAGAATTTAGGTATTGTGGTTCCTACTGCTCTTCTCGCATCATTAAACTATTTTTTTCCCCAACTTCCCCTTATAATACCAGTTATGACCTTAGGAAAGCATGCACATGCACATCCTTTCTTATTTTTGACAAGAGTCTGTGTGAATACTTGCCTGCTGTAGTCAATCTATTGGATGAACTGAAAATTTACATGAATACCATACTCCGTTGTCAATTGTATGAAATCTGACAGAAAAAGCCTTTAATATAATGCTAAGTCATTTACCACTTACATATCTCTCCTAACTATTATTTAGTTTGACAATGTAAAATAATGCTACTCTTAAAAATACTGGAACATATCATTCAACTGCTACTTCACACCGAGGGACTAATGTCTGAATTGTACAACCTTACTTCAGTCAGGGAGTAATCATACCAACAGCCCCAACCTGGCCAACGTGAAAGAAAATAAAAACTTTTCACCAGGTGAATATAGGTAAAATATCAAATCCCTAAATTAGCAGATCACTTTAACAGCTTAAAAGCAATGTCAAGTCAATTAAATTATTTGAAGTCCTGCCATCCTTATTCCACATGTGAGCAGTCCTGTATTTTTTCCTGTTTTTTTTCCAATTATTGCCAATATGCACTGCTAAGTTACAATTTTACCAAAGACAAATACAAAACCAAAAAGGAGCCATGTAAGGAAAGATTTTAACACCACACAAAATTAACTAAAAGAATGGGAGCACGCAATTTTCAAAGATGGTAGCTGCACCATAACTGTGCCATAAACTTTTCCTTTTAATAGGATTCTACTATAAAAGCATTACCTATTTGCTAGCAGCAAATTTTCTTAGCATTAGTTACCCTTCGCTAGAAGCACCTTTAATTTTTTCAAGGATTACTTACCAATAGAGAACAACGACTAAAGTTTATTGCCTGCAAAGCCTCTGAACAATCTTATTTACTGTGATAGTGTCTACTAAAAATGCTGTTACTGTTGAGGGTTTTTGACTTTCAGTGTGTTTTCTTTTGTCAATTCATAAAATGTGTAATGTCACCTTATATCTCTACTGTCTCCATATCTCTTCCCCTGCCTGTCTCTTTCCATAAAACACTTTCGTGCATTGTTTAGCTGATGTCAAGAGCTGTGGAGAGCAGGTAAGTAGTTATCTCATTGACTGTTTAGGCAATTCAAAGAACTTCATAATAACAGAATGAAACAGAAAGGAAACAGTGAAAGAATTGTAAAAGACGAGCCTTCTACTTTTCTGGAGCTTGAAACAGAATTTTTAGCACTGGTCAAGATGCATTAATATTACCAACACAGTAAACTGCAGTATTCGAACATACATGTTATTGCCAAAGCCCACTATGATTCAATCATTGAATAATACATACTCTTCTAATACAGACGTAGTTTGAAGTAAAACTTAATTTCAACAAAATAGTCCATGAATGCACAAAGATCACAATCTCACAGATACGAAGTATTGTGTCTCCTGCTGATAAAGCTGACGAAGTAATAAGAAAGATGATAAATCAATGGAAGGAGCCTGGCCCCCAAATTGTACTGGCTTTCTTAATCCGCCAGACAGTTTTCAAAAGATTCTTTCTCTCTTTTTCTGGGTAATATGAGGAACTACTGAAAAGTAATCCTTTCTAGCAGAACTCCTATTTGGGAGGTAGGGGGAAAGAAGCTGACCTTCTTTACCTTTTTATGAAAAGATAAATTACAAAAAGAAAGATCTTTTCAAATGCATTGCTTAAAGAAAAGCCATATTCCCCTTCTGATGTTGCAAGAAGGGCTTGTCTAAAAGGGAACAGGTGGAGAGCTATTCTGAGTCCTGTTTCTTAGTGTGGAGTATAGCTGGATATTCCTGACACCATCAGGACTTTAATGTGGATCAGCTGCTGAAGAGCTGCAAATACAACAGGTAAAGAGTTCTGCAATAGTTTGTCCGTTACAGTTTTTTAAACTTTTGCCAACTTTTGATTTGACCTTTTTTCTAGAACTAATTTTAGTTTTCATTTGCTGAAAGCAAGAAATTACCTAGGGTTTAGTAATACAATGTATACAGCACATTTAAGGACATATCTATGCCATCTTTGAATACTAGGCCACAACTGAAGCCTTAAAAAAATTAACAACTAAGAATGCCACATCGTTTTCCTTCTCTTACCACAAGGTGTGAAACGCGGAGTTTGAAAGCTCCAAAGTAGAGGGGAAAATGGTGTCCTCAGTCACTCACCTGTAATTGTATAGTTAGGTGGTCACATGCTGCTCATTTTGCCCACAGTTTATACGTCCAAAAAGAGCTTTAGCAAAATCCATGCTGAGAACTTGGCTGTAAGATATTAAGTCTGAGAATCACAGGACAGAGAACTTAACTTGCATAATTCTGATGGGATCACACTATCAGAAAGTAATATATAGTAATTCTTGGCAATCTGTAAAAGCCTGAGAAGTCTGTAAGGACCAACTGAGAATGCACTTAAAAAAAATACTTTGGGAGATGCTTAATAAAATGATATCCAGTGGCAAGTTTAACAAGCGTTCTTCGTCTCTGCAGTCGCTGTATTCTCCTTTTAAATCTTGCAAAATAAACGCTGAACATGCAACAGTCTCGATGGTTTGGTTAAACAATTCTCTCCAGACAGGACCTGCAAGCTGAGAACTTTTTTTGAAGTAATATTATGTATTGCTATGGGTTCAAAAAAGAATTTCCGCACATTATCAGTAGCCTAAGAAATAATAAATGAATTAGTTAATCAAGATCAATGTCAAAAATATGTATGCTGAACAATTTTGATTTAAAAAATATTCCTGGTGGAACTTAATGTATAAAATTTTCTATAAGTTCATGTTTTTTCTTACCTTGATTTATTCTTCTAAAGAGCACCCTGAAGGACAGTTAATTTCTAAGGGAGGTGAACTGGAGATAGGACAAGGTTGACAAGGGCAGGCTGTTAACCACTTAGTACAAACCAGTATAATAGGGTAAAAGCAATGAAGTACTTTTCAGAAGCAATTATCACATAAGATATCAAAAAGAAAACTAATTAGGAATACCTAGGTCTACAACAAAATCCAAATTTTTAGTACCTGAGACTTGATTAGCTTTTTCCCTCTCACATAAACCAGTTAATTTTTCAGAATCTCTTCAAAAACTTAATTAGTTCTCTTTCGGATTTGCCCTAAAGAAACAATAAATGGTACAAAAGAAAACAACACTAGAAAGCAGAGTATTTTCATGTAAGAGAGGATGTTTTCATGTACTCAAAGAGAAGACAAATTCTTAGGATAGACCAATTATAAATAAGCATTCCAATAAAGAAGAACTAGTCAGCGCGAAATAATCTATGAAAAGATTTTTGTATCACAAAGCAAGGAGTTAACCTATTCATTTGAGTTAGCAGAGAATTTCTAGTTTTAGATGATTAAAACATCTGAGTGGTAGTCATTTGATATAGCACGAAAACAAACATGCAGAATAAGAAATACTAGCCTCTGCATTATATATTAAACTAAGAAATTTTTGCCCATGTGCATCTGAAAACTCTCCTGATTTGGAAACAGTCAGCTATTTGAATAATCAATTGAATGTGGAGAAGTGCTGCAAAATTGTAACTCCAGTGAAGTGCTCAGGCTGCTGCAGTAAATGGCTGCAGAACAACGAGCCTGGTGAGTGTGGTAAACTGCAGGATACCCACTGCCTTCGGTGGTTTCATACTTCAGACGTATTATTTTCTTCTGAGATTGTGTCAGCATATTCACTTCGTACTTTATGAGCTTTGCATGTACTGTATCCCATTCAGATCCGAGCAAAGCAAATACAGTTCAGCAGTTTGGATGCAGGTCTGCCCTCATCAACAAGTAATTAAAATAAGCATGTAAACACAGAAGCAAAACCCGCTACGACCTTGTCTGACAGCCACTGAAGATCCACTGACTGACAGCACAAGAATCACTATTTTATAGTTGCCATCACTAACTCTTAGAAACTTTGTGAAAATTCCTATTTTTGAGTTATTAGATGAATGAATATTTGCAATCATTCACGTGTGAACTAATGAGAAATTGAATTAAGCCTTAAAACTCAACATATTAAGTTCTATTAACTTCTTATATTTTCATTCTCAAAATCTCTCATTTGATGAAGGGAAACTTATCTAAAGATTACTGAAGGAGAATTTAGTAGGTGTTTTCACAATTTTAAATGTAATATTTACTTTTAATGCTAGGAAATCTCCAAAGCTCAAGACTAAAAGTAGCCATACCATATTACGTTACTCATTATGCTGGACACAGCTACAGGAGCTGGCTGGCTACCTCCAGCTAATGGACTTTTATATTGCTCTCTAGTTTGCAATCAGGATCAGTTACATGAAAATGTATGTACACTTATATTCATGATTTTAACTCTAGGGGTTTTCCACAAAACAGAGAAAAAGAACCATCTATTTTTTTTAATACAGCAAATTAAAGAAATAAAACCAGACACAGTAGGTATAAAACAGCTGCCTGTAAAAAGGTTTCAGTAGAAGTTATTTTTCAATTTGTGTTTATCTTACAGTGTCTGTATATTAAAAACCTCCCCGCCTGAGTCAATATCAAGACTTTCACAGAACCTTTATTTATTCATACAGTGCTCCAGTATTTATCTTAGCTTTTTGCAGGGTGATGCCACCCAGCAAAGAAGCGGCTCTTGCTTATTATTTACCCTGGGGGAGGTGAGCTGGCTATCGGGATTGAAGACTTGTGTCTTGATCGAAGACTTGTGCGTGGCCATGCACACTCAGGGAAGTACTGAATTGTCATTTTTAGTTTATTTCCCTTCCTCTGTCCATTTTGTTCTTTAAAGGAGCTTTCTGATTAGTCATTAGGCAAACTTTTGTAACTTTTTTTTTCATCATGGGAAAGGGAGAGAAGGATGTCGAGAAATTGAATTAGCTGAGAAATTATGTTTCAGAACACAAGAGCCATTACGTGCTTTACCCCACTGCCTCCTTGAAGTATATGTATGATCCAAATTCCCAAACTAAGCTGTAAG
Source organism: Trogon surrucura (assembly GCA_020746105.1). Classification (NCBI taxonomy): domain Eukaryota; kingdom Metazoa; phylum Chordata; class Aves; order Trogoniformes; family Trogonidae; genus Trogon; species Trogon surrucura. The sequence goes on from CM036629.1 coordinate 15,235,362, forward strand.
TCAAGAAGTTTGCCAACATTTGCTAATCACTAGGAAACATGTAACTTACTCTGCAGTCAATAGTTAACATTTGGCAGGAGTATACCCTTTGGTTTGGAATTGATTTTGCATTTGCTCAAGGATGACATGCATGATGACAAGTGAGACCAGATAATTCAGATTTATCAGTTGTGACTTCCTGAATAACCATGTCAGATAGATGATGGATGGCTCCCAAACTGGCAATAAGACACAAGTTGGTGAAGGTGATAAACAAAAAAATTAGCTTTCTCTCTGCTGAATAGTCTAATATTCCAAAATGCCAAATGGCATTATCCCAGTATCTTCGCAAACATGTTAAGATTCAAAAATTGGTAAAGCATCTATTTGAACTACAGTAACTATTAGACAAGAAACGCTGCAGTTCACATGCTACGAAAGATGGGGTCATAAATAAATGTAGAGTAGCCATGTAGTCTGATATTGGTGGCCAGGAAAGACTTCACATGGCTATCTCCCACCATTCCCCCCAGCCATTGCCAGCAGCGATAGCAAAAGCAAAGTTTATTTCTGACTTTGGTATGACAGGCACTGATTTTGTCCAAAATGGAAGTATGTCATCAATGACATTTATGACCAATAATGGAACAGATACTTCAGCTGCAGTTGGGGGCAGAGGGCATTTTGGGAGGAAGGACACGAATGCATAATCTTTGACTGGCACATGTCATTTTTGAGAAGAACATGACTGAATAGAAGAAGCCTGTGGCTCCCAGGAGTTGCTAGAGCCTGAGGAAGTCCCAGCCTAACATCATTTCCCAGGACTTTTATTCTGGCAGGCAGGATGCTGGAAAACCAATTACATTAAGGGATACTTCACTAGCTGAAGCTGAGTTCAGGGAGATTGTCCAAGCATGTCAGGCCCTGAGGAACATAGTCTAAATTTTGGATATCATAGAAAGCCATCAAGTTATGTGTATATTTTATTAATTTCCTCAGCCATCATTGTCCATGCAGTGGCTGTAATTAACAGACACTGTCACAGTGTTTACAGAAAGCATATTTACAGAAAAGGGCTTAAAGGAGAAGCCTATAAAAAGTAATAACAAAAAGCAATCAGCTGTCACCTCTCTGATGGTTTATGTAGTAACATTAAAAGTTTAAGAGGTACCCAACTATTTAATTCTGTTTTATTCATACTGAGACAGCAATGTGGATACTGCTTTCTGAAAAAGGATTTACTTCAATGCTGAAATATTTAGGCACATATACTTGCAAAATTCAGTGGAAGTTTTCATGAAGGAGGGTTTTTTGTTGGTAAATTATCGGTTTCATCCTTTTTTATAGGACACGAATATCCTTCTACAATTTGACTCTTGGCACACTGTCTTAGAAGCAAAAAATTCAGAAGCATATAAAAATCTGGTTTTACTACTACATAAGAGACTGAGTTGGGTGATTCTTTGATTAAGTTCTCCTATGCCTGCTTTAAAAGCTAAAATACCTATCTCTAGAAGTCTATCAATGCAGTATGGCAATCATTGTGTATGTTCATGACTTCAGAAATGTGGTATTTAATGTTCAATTACTGCCTCAGAAATACATGTCCTAAGACTTGCATGGGAAGATAGGACTCAAGAATGATTTTATATTTTTATATGATTTTGTATTTTATAAGTACAACATAGAAATGATTATTTAATATTGTAGACCCATTTCTTTCTCATAAACAATTGCACTTTAATCACCATAAAGAGCAAATTTTGTATAAACCAGATTTCTCCATAAAACAAGTAAAGAGCTATCTAAAACCAAACAGCATTTGGACAATTCACTCTTTAAATTCTTCCTAATTTGTTATTTAAAAAAAATGAAAAGGAATAACTCCATATTAAAAAGCAGACCTTCTACAACCAGCTAGATTCTGACCACCTGGAGCGACAGACACATATGCAAATATAGGAATAACTCATTGATCACTTATTCAGGGAATGTAATCAGTTCTAAATTTGTAATTTTGCCAAGAACCCTATGTACCCAAGCTGAGTCACAGAATTATTTCAACTACTGTTCGGCTGCCAGTAAATCCTTGAAGGCTAAACTAAACCAGTAAAACTCTTAAGACATATCACAAAATTGTTCCTTAAATATCATATCAAGAAAACAAGAACAGAGCTGTCTATTCTCAGCTAATATTACAGTAAAGTGCCCAAGATAGATTCCAGGACTTTTCTGACATAACTAATACAGGAATAGGAACAGCATTCACTTGCATCAGAAACAGATTCACCGTAGCATTCTAAGTTTTTACATGAATTCCTTGGGGTTTCCTGTAGCCTCCTAATGTCTACAACAAATTTGTGAGAAGCAGAGATAATTTTGTTCTTTGTACCTTATAAAGGTATTAAATCAGTGCTTCCTCTTATTCTTTTTTCATTTACCTATTCTTTGTTAAAACATGCACTCATTTCACAAACCTCAAAGCTGATACATCAATGGTATCTATGGATCTGGACGCACACAGTGAAGAAGTTCCAAAAGATAAATTCATACTGCAAATGGGAACAGTAGGAGATCCCAGTTCATAGGAACTGTTCCATATAGTTCTACTGACTTCAGTAAAGCTATGCTGATTTATAGTAGCCAAGAATACATCCATGCAAACTAGTTAGGCCTTTAAGGATCTTCACAGTAGATGCTATAGTATCTGAGTCAAGCATATCAAAGTAGAAAGCCTTATTTTATATCCCCTTGTGACAACAGCCTTTAAATTGAGAAAGACTTAGTGTAGCTTTAAACTGTAATAGCATATTCACTCCTTGAAAAAAATAAGATCCCAGAAGAAGATGTCACTTTTAAAATGTATTTTAAGAGTACTGCAAACTTCTGCACGCAGTTAATGGGTGAGGTTCAGCTGCTTCATCTCAAAGTGACTACGTGGATGTCTGTCTACTCCACTTGAGGACTTAAGTGCCTGCCTCAAAGGCTATATTGAAATATACTATACATTCTCCTAATGTACCGAACCACCATAATACTTTTACAATTCATATCAGTAATCCTTCTCCAGAGACAAAACTAAAGAATTTCTAATGTTTATTGATTTTGAAAGAATATTACTTGGGGAACTACTCACTATTAGTGAGTTAGACTCACTCACTCCAACATCCATTAACATCAACTGGCTAAAGAAAAATGTAGAAGAGATGAAGCATCACCAACTGCATGAGACAACCTCTTAGTTTCCAGAGACCTGGAAACAAGGAATCCATAGTACGTAGCCTTTCCGCTTTCTGCTAGACTTCACCCACACCATAGGACCTGGGACACAGATGAGATCATGAGAAGACTTGAAAGAGCACGCCTCTGTATGCGGAGGCAGAGCGAAAGGAAAAGTGACTGCTCAGAGACACTCGTAGTTTCTTTTTATATAGGTTTGACATTGTGGTTTCCTTAAAAAGAGGCCTTAAAAGAAGCTATGGCTTCTAACACAGTTCCATTGGAGCCTCATGGTCCTACACATACCGCATCTCCATGTGGATGATCACAGTCAAATGATCTCCCATGAGCACATCTGTGCTTCAGTGATAATAACTCATACTGCCACTTGGTGCAGAAATGGGACATTTTCAGATTCCTTGCTGTTAAATTTGGTCCATGCAGTTGTTCACCGGAACCTGACTTTGCTGACATTTAAAATGCAGTGTGAGACATCCTTTCTTGGTCAAACATTTGCTTGATGCTATGGCTGCATTTAATTATTTATCGTGGTTGCTTCAGATGATTCAAGGTCTGGGAATACTTATCCTGCCTATTGTCAGTTTGATGTTTGCTGGTTTAGGTTTTTTCCCAGGAGCACTCTGATGACATTAGGAAGGGAACATAAAACAAACCAGTAAACAAGCTACTGCAAACTGTGATAAATATGCTGCATTTGCACATACACACAAAAAAGCCTCAGGTTTGTTTGTTTTTAAATTATTCTAAGTGGAAATGATTTTTCCTGACACACAAAATTTGCTCTTTACTAACACAGAGCAATTAAGGTGAGAAAAGTGTTCAATTCTGACTTGTACCCCACAGTTCTGCCTATTGAGTCACCACTTACTCACACTGCTGCAACAAGGAATTTATTTAGAAAGTTTCTCATTAATAAGATGATTCCCATGGACCTGCTTAGCTTGAGATCTAATGAGAGTGGAACCAGCGCTGGTCTGGCTGTGGTTAAAGCAGTGTTGAAAGCAGCCTATCACTTCATATTAAGGAAAATGCAACTTAATACAGTAAGAATCAGGAAAATAAAATGCAGAAAAAGCAAGGAAAGCATTAACGTATAACAAAAGCATTCACTAAACATTCATCAGGTAGAGCCTGAGATGGAAAGTATTTGATATTAGCACTAAAACATGCTGACACTAAATTCTCTCCTGCTCTTTACAGTCACTTTCGAGAACTCTATACGCAATGTCTCATTGGATTTGTCTTTCATGTGCTCTTAATACTAACAATAGAATGATGACATTGTCTTTGACACTGCCTAATCTGTGCAATGGTAATTTGAATGCATTTATTTCCTACCTATTGTTTTAGGTGACAGGTGTCAACCCCCACTCCCAGTCTACAGTGACATTCCACAGGTACCTAACATAAAACTTCACATTCATTCAGTTTAACAAAAAGAGAAATTTTGGAGAGTGATAATTCTGTTAGCTTCTATTGTTTTTGTCAAAGGTCTCCATCTTTCTGTACTAGATTAATGATCTTCAATTTAGCACACTGCCATATTATTCACTTCAGAACTGGAGAGGACATTAAAGGATTCAATCTTTAGACATCGTAGTTCTGAAAGAGGACGGACAACAAGGACAGAGACTGCATACAAATAGGGAGTCTCTGTTACCAATTTTTACTTATATGTCTTCGAGGCAAGCTGCCAACAAAAAGGACTTTTAAATACCCAGAAATTATCAACAGACGACTTGACTTTACATGGCATGGCCAGTTCAGGATATAGAATCATAGAATGGTTTTGAGTAGGAAGGGACTTTTAGAAGCCATCTAGTCCCAATCAAGTGAGCAGGGACATCTTCCACTAGATCAGATTGCTCAGAGCGCTGTTCAACCTTATCTTGAATGTTTTATATAAAATATTTACATTTTGTATTTTATATAATAATATTGAGTTATTACATATATCTTGGATATAATAGTATAAAATCACCTAATAAAAATAAAATACAGGTAACCTCTATTTATTGTATGCATCCCTCATCAGAACTAAGTATGTTATTCTGTACTGATTTTTAGTATAAAAATTTCTTAAGGAAATGAACACAGCAAATCAATGAAGAAAGAGAAAAATTCCAGGTACTGCTGGAACAGATAACTATGTGATGTTTCTTCATTTATCTATATTATAAAAAATAAAAAATAGGAAAAAGGAAAGCAGTGAGAAGCACTCCTATTCACTAAAATCCAGTTGCTCCTGCTAGTGAGGAAGCAGTGAAGTAAAACATTCAGATTGAAGATACCACCAAAGTACAAAGTTGGAATGTTTGCTTTGTCTGGAAATACAAGTTAGCTGCTTCTCATGAATGGAACTTTCAGTGAATTTGCCAGTACCATTACTATCATTCTTAATGCATATTAATAATACATGCGTGTTGCAAATTATGCCTGATTCTAAGCTTTCAAGTGTGTTGGATTTCTCTCTTTAAAATTAGAGATAGAACTATAGTATCTGCTTTTGTACTTAAACTACAAAAACAATGCACATAGGAAACCAACTTTTACAATAAAAAACGAGTGTATTTTCATTTTTCAGTCAATGGATGACTACATTGAAGACAAGGTATGGTAACTGGTGGCACAGAGCCACAATCTAATTGAAATGCAAATGATGCTGCAGAGTGCCAGGGAATATTTGGCTTACTGTAAGAAAACTAACCTTGAGAATTCAATTTTCTTTGTCCAAGAAATACCATCACTAATCTAATAGTGTAGTTCATTTGTAATTAGTGATCAATCAGGCATATTTCCATATTCATTAACAAAAATTAGTGAGTGTTTAAAGGGACCATTAAAAATCTACAGATTCATGCTTCTAATTTAGTCTTAGTATAGTGGGACCCTTTGATGTGTGTTCTCATGGAAAACTAACACATCTATGTATGTAACTGATTTCTCTTATCTCCACATGTTGCCATTTAATCAAAGACCTTTCACATTTTGAATTCTGAAATATTCTGGATCTTTATTTTTCTAGAAGTTTTTAAAATGTAAACAAACCTTGCAAGAACATCACTTCCTATGAGGAGCAGCTGAGGACTTTGGGCTTGTGTAGTTTGAAGAAAAGCAGGCTGAGGGGTGACCTCCTTGCTCTCCACAGCTTCCTGAGGAGGGGAAGTAGAGGGAGGCGCTGAGCTCTTCTCCCTTTGATCCAGTGATAGGACATATGGGAATGGTGCAGATCTGCACCAGGGAATATTTAGACTGGACACTAGGAAGCATTTCTTTAGCAAGAGGGAGGGTGGGCAAACACTAGGACAGGCCTCCCAGAGAGGTGGTTGATGCCCCAAGCCTGTCAGTGTTTAAGAGGCATTTGGACAATGCCCCTAAAAACATGCTTTAACTTGTCTAGTCCTGCAGTGGTCAGGCAGTTGGACCAGATGATTACCGTAAGTCCCTTCCAACTGAAACATTCTGTTCTATTCTACTACCTTCCTCACCTCCTGGAATATTCTATTGTCTTATACATCATAGCAAGCAAGCTTAGACAAAATTTTGTGACTATTTCCTCTTACATTGATTTCTTCATATGGATTCTCCAGTGTAAGGTAAAATTGTTGGTGAAATAAGAGATTAAATACAGAAATAGTCAGTTACTATCTACTGAAATTGTGTTTCAGCTTTAAAGAAAAAAAAAACAGCTTTAGCTTAAAAGCAAACAGACACATACATGCTTGGGATATAACATGTGCCTGAGTAATAACAACTCTATAAAATACGTTTTTCAATATGAAAAAAAACCTCTTATAAATACGTGGTGCAGCTTAAGTTATTTTAACAAAAACAAATTCTACACTCAGTGAAAACAGTTATGAAGTAATAAAAATTGTTGGATTTTTTGTTCATTGCTCTTTTTTGCCCAGAGTGTCATGTAACTACTCATTTAAGAATGCAGAAAAACAATAAAAGGTCTGAAATAGAAATACATATATTTATAAAACACGCCTTAGAAAATGCTCTAGTATAAAAGTAATAACACAGTGGCTTTTCAATCTCTAAATGCCTATCACTTAACATACCAAAATACTGAATCTATTATGAACACTGTGCCTTTAATAATTGGATCCTGTAAGCACTACTGTGCTCATTTAATTTCACACAAGTAACACTATTACAAGAATAAAATTGTATATAAAATCAAAGACTTAGCAGTACTGAAGGCAATATATTTTGACAAGATGTTTCAAAGTATGGCCTTGCTGTAACATTCTAAAAAAATCTATGTCAGGACTTGATAGTACTTGGCAATACATGTCTGTTCAAAATTAAGGTCCTTAGTCCCCTTGGCTCAAACCTTTTCATTGGTTATTTCTTCAGGAACTGGGCTTTGGGAGGAGGAAACGGTGTTTTAATACTACAGATCATGTTTTAATACTACAGATCATCTAGGACCAACCACTAAGCAAGACCTCCAATACACTGAATAAAACAAGTGGGAAAAGCACAATCCCATTCCAAGGTTTTCTAAATCAACGTATCTGGAAGGATACAACGGACAATCACATCAGGAGCAGTCTGAGCGGCAGCAAGAACAAATTTTCTAAGTAAGTAGCATATGTCAGTATTTTTTTCTACTGCACCAATCATTCTGTAAACGTTGGAATATCTTTTGTGAGTGGATTTTGACAAAGATTTGTGTAGGTGTGAAAATGTACAAGTTTCTACTCTGCCAAAAAACATCCAATGATAATCAAAATTACCAAGTGGGTACCCTAAATGTTAAAGCCAACCAACCATTCAAACAAAACAAATTTACTAGAACGTAAGCAGGAAGAAAATTTCTGGAGTTTTATCTCTTGCTTCGGTTAAACACTGAACATTTGATAACACAGTTGTGTTTTTAACAGTTGTTGGTATGCCCATTAAAGAAAACAGTCATCCCTTGACACGTTGATTTACAAAATGTATGTACTGAGTTTGTAATGGATGACACAATATAAATTGACATGTATAACCTACAGTAGTACTTCAAAGAACTGCAGCACAAAGCACCTTGATATGACTAATAATCATGACAGATGGTTGCAGGGGTTTTTTACGCTTAATAACCAAGTGGACAGACAGCATTTATATTGCATTAAACTGCTGCACTTTAGAATTCCCTTTAATTACAGGGGGAGGTAAGATATTAAAAAATAGCATCTTTCTTTGGATTGTTTCCCCTTCACAGCCCTTACCTGCAAGAAGTGCTTTAAGAAAGCCTACCACACCGGACCCCAGAGGTGAGAAGGGTCAAAGAAGCATAGCCTTAGGTAAGACTTAAATAAGAGGCAAATACATAATATCATATATTGAGGACTTTTTGGGCTCAGCATTTGACACTATAGTCAAAAGTTGACACTTTCTGGTACACAGGTGTTTCAGGATTGCAGAGTTCTACTGTTTCAATTCCAGTAAAAAAAAAAACAGTCAACAATTCTCACCATTTTAGTATGCAAATGGTAGCTCTTGCTACAGTGACACATGGAAGGAAGAATTCTATAGGTCAATTACGTTATAAAAGGCTTTTATCACAACTGTCTTATTTACAGTGGCATACCTATCTTCTTAGCCCAGGCAGACGACAGTCTAGTTAACTGCATTGTAATTTGCTAATGTCTAAAGAGGTTCCACAGGCAAAGGGTTCATGTTGATCTTTACCATGTCATTACTCTCTAATAAAATTTGCTGCCGGGTGGAGCACAAAGATTTATTTTTCTAATAGGCAGTGGATTACATTTCTTAAATGCTAGTTGAATAGTGACACTGTGACAGTAAACTTTGACTTTGGACTCAAAAATTTAGACTATTAAGTAAATACACTACACTAATGCATTATAACTCTAACTCCATACTAATATATTATCAAGTCTTTCACATTTCAGAAGACACAAATAATTGTTTAATATCAGGATAGCAACATATCATCTCTGTAGTGAATAGAATACATGGAACTACAAAGTTGTAGACTGACATCTAGGGAATTCAATGCCCTTGTACTATTTGTTCCAATGCAGTAACCTTCATGACATTCATGCCAAAAAATCCCAACAAAAAACCCTCTAAGCTGGTTCTGCCTGCAAAACATGATGACTATTTTGTTTTCTTTCCAAAACTCCTAGGTTTTGGCTTTTTTTTTCTTTTTAACATATTAGGACTTCTATGCCTTCTGTGAAACAGCAGATAGGGTTATACATATATATATATATATAGATATCTCACTATATTTCAATGATATTTGAAAGAGTGGCCTACCACTTCCATCCTTTTAATTAAATCTGCCATTTATTCACCTTGATGTCCAGTTGTTAATGAGTGTCATGATGTGATGCTGCTTAAAGACAAAACATGAAGAAATCGTACAAAATAGCATTTTTCAGATGATGGGAGATTTGGGAGACACTAAAAAAAATACTTACAAAGGCAAAATATTTATAGCTTTTTCCACCGCATAAAATACAGCTCTATAGCTGTATGTTTACAGTCTGGCATTCATTATGCTTATTATTTATAATACTTTTTGACAATTTCAGAGTGTATATATACTAATGTTTCTTCCCCTCCTTAAAAACTTCAATATTTTCATTCTTTTTTTGGGTGGCAGTGAAGGAGAACAACCTTGTAACTAACAGTCACCTCACTCTGCTTCCCAGAATATCATCTAGAATCAAGAAAAGCCCATCTTATTCAGTGTTCTTTAGTTTGCTCTTTTTTCAACCATTTTTTTCTCTTCTTGACATAAATTAATCAGTTCCAACAGTAAAGATTATAAACTTATATTAAAAACCCCAAATATATTTGACGTTTGTAAGTATGATTTTTGGAGAAGATAGGACTTGATGAGTTGAAAAACAAATCAGCTAATGTGGTTGGTTCAGAGAATTTAGAAGTTCAGTTAGTGATAAAGATTTGTTAATACTATCACTTTGTTTAGCTTTTTAATATTTTATTTACTTATGCTTTCTATTTTATGGTTAACTGTATTGTATTTTAATTGCTTGCTCAACATGCCAGCATCTCAGTAGGGGTTCATGGGGGAGTTTTAGAATATTTTAAATAATTAATAGTAATTAATAGATGGCATTAAATCAAGCTCTCATAATATTCTCTACATCTTATGTGAATAGCAGTGCTTTCACAAGCTGAGAGCTTAGCTCATGTTTTACAGTGTTTTAAACTATTTATTTTTTTTCCAGCATAAAATTTGAAATAGGAGTTTTTGTTCTGCAAAATGCTGTCCTTTGTACTCCAGAAAGGCATCAAACACATTTGAGACATTTTTATACCGCATTTAATTTTTAATGCAAATGCCATGCTGGAAAAATATGCTGTGTTATAATTTGGGAAAGCTAAATTTTGTAATCCTCTCAAAGAAAACCTACTGATACTAATTAAATCTCTGCAGCTACACTTGAGGTCATTCTTAGTACAGTGCCTAAAATCGGTCACAGAAGTCCAACTTTCTCTGCTTTTCATGATGTATAACCTGTATAAACCCACTAAAGTCAACAAGTCTTGTTACTGGTAGAGTAGTATTCTGAACAGGCAACTATAGTATTGTAATAATGTACTTGAAGATAAATATGTCTCATGTGTCAAACTCGCTAAAAGTTAGTTATTTATGATGTGACAGAATCTTGATCCATTGTAGGCAGGTATCTGAATAAATTGCATTCACATATTCAGCCTCATGACTTTATTGGTAAGGTGTTCTCATACATTCAGAAGAAGCATTTGCTAAAAACACTGTTACAGTGGTGTTACGTTTAATTTATGAGTGAAGAAAAACCTGTGAGTTTTGTTAAGGAACCAGAATGAATATGTTGGGGGTTGGGTTTTTTTTTTATAATCATCTTTCCTATGATACAGAAGGTAGCTGACTAAAAAGGATTTTCAATTACTATAAACCCTCTCGTTGTCCAGTAGGGCCTTGAGATATTTTAAACCACATGTCTAAACTGTTGTATAAAGGCAGCTACTAACTACAATTTCTTGCAAACTAAGACAGGTGAAGTGACAGTAATCTCTCTCTCTCTTGCTTTGCTGGGTAATGTTTACTGTTTTACCGGGGAATAATCTAATTTTTCTTCCTTTCAGATAGGTTCATAATGGCATACAACACATGCATGGAGTATTTCAGCTATCAGATTCATTTTTGCCATGGATAAAATTATTGGCTGCTAAAACTTCCCATATATTCTTAAACCTACAGAGTATTGATTGCTTATAAAACACACTACATTATGATTTCTCACTCTATTGAAACTCAAAGACCAAACACATGGTCATTCTCCTCATCAAGGTCTCTCCTGTCTTATTTTTCTTCCGCTTTCATTAGGGACACAGTGTCTTTTCTGAGTTGTTCTTATTTCCTTATTTCTCACATTTCAAAATACTTTGTAGACCCACCTTCATTTTTCTGTACCAAACTATATCTACATCAACATACCTCTGTTTATTAATTAAGGCTTTCTATTAGGAGAACATGAAGGATTAAATCATAATTTATACATTTAGTTTCTATCTGGGGCTAAACTATAGTAGTCATTCGATGCATGTTAGGATGCTCAGTTTAGCTCAGTAGGTTGAGCGTGGTGCTGAAACACCAAAGGTCGTGGGTTCGATTCCCGTTCAGTCCTCATGTGTTGCATGATCTAGATGAGAGGTGTCCCTGCCCATGACAGGGAGGTTGGATTAAAATGATCTCTAAGGTCCCTTCCAGCCTGGGCCAATTCTATGATTGTATGATCACCTGATGATCCCTCCCTAGCAATGAAGGGGGATCAGGAAAAGGATAGAAGACCTGGCGGTTGAAATGAAAACAATTTAACGGAACAGCAAAACCAACATTAATACCAATGCCAATATAAAGTATACAAAGTTATACCCGGCTCAGCGAATGCACGGCAGTCACAATAAACAGGGTAACGTTCCTTGGGAGTGGGATGGTAAGCAAATACCTCTGGGGATGAAGAGAAGCCTCCATCCTCAGCAAAACTTGCCCCTTTACAATCAGGATGATGTTTACAGGATGGGATACACCTGAGGGTAGCTTGGGGTAGCTGCCCTGGCTTATGCCCCTCTCAGATTAAGCTCCTGGCTGAATCCAAACTCTAAAGCAGGCCTGGGAACATGGAAATTACATAGGAAATGAACAACAAAGATAAAGCTTGAACTCTATGACTAAGACAACAACAGAGGAGCATGCAGGATGAGCTTTTCAGAATACGTGATGTGCATGCTAGGGATCCACTTACAGGTATGCCATTGGTTTCCTTAATATGGTTTTCCTTTATCTCTGTCAAGATAAAGGGATTTTTTTTCTTGAATATTCCTCTTCTTACAACACTCAAGTGCCTGTCTTTATCAGAATTTTCCTTTACAAAGCACAACTGGCAAAATTTAGACTTTGTTGAACTGTGTCACTGCATTCCAAATGAACAAGTATTTCATGCATTATTTCTAAACAATGCTGCTGATACAGGCTGAATCAATTGAGAGACCAGATGCTGAGCAATGGACTTAAGTAATCACTTTCCAAATGGTATGATTAGAAATAGAATATCCCGTAAAAGATAAACTCACTTCCCTCCCCCCCACCCCCAACATTCAGAAAATTCATGGCCGCTTTGTTCAGAGAATGAGTATATACATAAACTCTACACATGAATGTAAAGCAAAAACCTCCCCAGAGACACGACAGAGTCCCCATCACTGGAAGTTTTCAAGATGTGATTGCTTAGTGTGATAGATAATCTCATCTAAGCTTCCTTTCCCATGAAAGGTTTGACCACATGATCTTTCAAAGTCCCTTCCAGCCTCGGCTGTTCTAGGATTCTAGGAATTACTACAACGAATTTCACCACCAATCTTACCTGCTCTATTCTTTCACCACGGCCCCCTTCAGGGTAACAGGCATATGGGTACTTAAGTGGATAAGTCTTAATTACAGTCTTCAAAAGACTAAGAACCATATGACATGTGTAAAGACAACAGAATTACCTTAATTTTTTGTCTGTATTTTGCCATTTCTTGTGGCTTCCTTAAAGAGTCTCACAGAGAGATAAACGAATGAATGGGATTCTTTCCTTCAAGGTGCACATGATATGGGTAAATCCTCCATGCAACCCTTTCTGAATTAAAAACACATCAAATTTGTCATTTTACAGTGCAGGTATGCTCAGGACTTAAGATGTCTCTGTCTCAGGCTTCTGGTCATGCACTGGTTATAAAAAATGACACTGATGGGGCAACTGAGTACAGCAGACTTGGAATTTCTAAAAATTGCCAGACATCTCACTGAAAGAGCAATGTCTAGAATGGTATAGAAGAAACAAAGGGAAACAAAGCCAGGATAAAATCAGAAATTTGGAAAAAGTGTGTATGTTAATACATATTGAAATCTACAAAGCATAGAAATGATGATTCTTGTAAATTTATACTTGATTTTCTCCCTCTTTTCTGTCAGTGATGGCTTATAGTATTTTTTTGCTTTGAATTTTAGGCAGGAAGAAAATTTAAAACTAGACAGAAATAATGATGTAGGCCCTGTAATCAGTTATGCCATATGTGCTCTTCACACCTATTAACTGAACTGAAGTAGACATACATTTAAGTATATATCTATATGTGTGTATGTATGTCACTCTGGCTAAGCTATAGGCAAAGAATTATTCAGGTAACACTCATACATTTCTGCTCACAAAGTGAAAAAAGCCTCTGGACAACCTAGCAACAAAACAGGCTAAGTTCATTGATTGGACTCTCAGGCTCAGACCTAAATTGTCCCTTTAAGGGCGTGTAGATGGTGCTTCATCTTCATAAGCACTTGTTCAGAGAGATACTTCAAAGTCATAAGCTCTCTTCATGATTTGCTTATATCCCGTAACTACAATATGTTAGCACACCCCACACGAGAGGAGCTGGGGAAAACATTCAAATCTCCAACCTCATATTTAGGACCTGCCAAAGAGGGGAGTAAAATAGTGCAATAGAATCTCTCCTGAGATACTGGAAGGCTCTTCCTTCCCTGCTTGAAAGCACAGCTCAATTCACAGCCTAGCTACATAAATTACAGGCTTCCTTCTAGTAAAGTCAACAACAGGAAAAGGCAGTAACCATCTATCTGTGAAATGTATTAATGGAAAGTACATAAGGCTTTTTTTACATAGACTGCACATCATTAACCTATTCTGATTCTAAAATTAGCTTCTGTTTTTACTCAATTGTTTTTATTTGGTGCTGCTCACTTGCAAAAGGGGCAAAATAGCAGGTTATCTAATCACCATGAAAAAAACCTACTTTTGAAGAAGTCAAAGTTCTAAAGCCTGCCCTCATAAGTCATATAATACAAAAGACATTATAATTCCAATACCTCATTCCTTTGACAAAGATTATAGCAAGGACAGAAAATGTCCACAGATTAATCCATCATTCTGACACAGTTTTTAATGAGTGGGAAATGCCAAAAATATGATCAATTATCTTTGCAATTCAAAACCTGTAACATCATGGACCAGTTCGAACTGCTTGCTAAAATGTCTCAGATCCAGCATTCATGCCCAGAAGCTTGTCACTCATTAAACTTTTAGAAACTTATTACACATCATTCTGCATGGATCAGAAATTAGATATGCATGGTTTTCATTTTATTTTAGAGCAAGAACAAGAGGATTTTCCATTTTCATTGTTTTTGAAATGTCTTCCACTTGAACAGAAATATAATGTCCCAGTGTCCCCTAGTGGGCAAATGGATTCACAGGTACAGCACTTGTTTCATACCTGACTACATCCATCATCACCAAAGCATTCAAAAATACTTTTCTGAAGTATTGTAGTAGCATGTGCCTTTTTTCCTCTAAAACAAATATACCATGAAGAACAGGTCTGATAAATTATTGTGAAGAAACAGTGAAAGCCAGATCATTTATACAGGTTATCCCACTGGACAGGAAAACAGATTTGAAAGGCTCCTTCTGTTTTCTCCTCTCTACTTGGGAAGGTTATTTCACACACCTGTGTTTCAGTTTTGCTTGAATATAATGATATTGACAGTGTTTTAATAAGATCATCTTCCCGTGCAAACACTACACCATAGCTGTACTTTGCTGTTGTTTTAGTATTACAAGGCGGGTAAGGAGCAGTTGCTATATTTATTCAAGCATGTCTCAATCATCTTCCTCCTCACTTGAATTACCAGTAAAAGGCTGAAGTGATCACAGTAAAGCAGCCTAATGCAATGTTTAAATGAGAAGCAACTGACATAGGGATCTAACTCAAAACTTTTCTCTTTTAAATGGACGTGGTCCTTGCGAATTTGAAGAATTGAAAAGTCATTCCTGAATCAGAGGAAGCACTTTGCACTACTTCCTGGGCATTGGCATTTTCAGGTCCTTTTAAGAAAAAGCTTTTAAGAAAAAGCAGTTACATGGTGGCTTCGCTAGCACAAACTGGCAAATGGAGGCTGGAATCATGATGACTTTAACTTAAACGTAGCACTCAATGCTTCTGGCATCCAGGAATAAGTAACAAACCTGTACTTTCCCTACCATGGGGCTCAAGTGCTATAAGCAACAGTGTAAGTGACATTTTTGGAGATTCACGATGTAGCTTTTGAGGAATTTAGCATTATTTTTCCTCGGCATCAGCCACACAGTTTCAGGGCTAGGGAAACTCAGCCTTTAGTAGGAGTTGCCTTGACAATAAGGAACAAAATACCATAAATTTCTTATCCTCTAGTTAGCAAAACTGTTCTCATAAAATAACAACAGCTCAGATTTGCAAAATGAGAAAAAATAAGCACATATAATTAATGTCACAGTTTTAATGACTTTTATTTAAGTTTCAAAAGCAAATATTAACTAGTAGAACAGCTTCTCAAGAATACTATAGTCTCAAAAACAAAGTTCGCATGGACGAGAAACTGGTCTCAGGAGATGCAGATTCAGACTTTCTTTTTCTCAGAAAACCTTTGTGGAAATCATGATTAAACCATTTCTCTGTACACCAACTGCATAATACTGCCTTTGCACGCTTTTGAAAACCTGTCAATTTTGCATGCTTTTTAAAACCTGTCAATTTTGCATGCTTTTTGAACTTTCAAGTCCCTGGGCTAGGTACTGATTCTATCTATGTGCAGATATGGAATCTGTCTCAACAGGGTCTGTAGCTATGGTTATGCAGCAAATAATACATACCTTTTTTTCTGAGCTTATTTCTTCGTCCATTGCTTTGATTCCAGAATTGATTTATTTTACAGGAATAGCTTTATCTGCACTACAGGGTAACTTTCAGTCTTACAAAAGCTAGAACCTCTAATCTGTAAATTAACTAATGAATAGTTACAGCACTGCCCACACATTCTGCAGCCATACAAATCAATGCAAGACAATTTCAACATCTTTTAAAGAAATGGAATTCTGTTAAAGCTAAAACATATGTAACAAAATATGTTTTATTACAAAACCGAGCTTCACTATTGTTTTTCTTCTGAATTTATACAGGTACTAAATCACTTTCTTATATAGAGGGCATATTTTTGATACAAAATGCAGTTTTATGAAGAGATATAGGACAGAAGAGCAAACATAGAACAGCAGAAGTGCTGCTATGCTGCCTTCTCCTGCAACTGTTAACCTCTAGAGAGATGAACCAAACGATAAAAAAACCTTCTAGCTGACAGTCCACTCAGACTCGACTTTTTCCAGATGCATAAAACCCTGCTAACCACCCTCTGTGCTTCAAGGAAACTTTCTGATCAGTATGACTGAAGACACCCACATGAATATAACCTCGAATCTTTTCAATATGTATATACCTTATCGAGGACCAAAACACAGACGTGAAGGAGGTTCTCAGCTCAGTATGACACATTTTGCTCTGTAACCTCAGCACAAAGCAGAAATCCAATTAGCAGTGCAGGGCAACTGCCCAATTCTCTCTTCTAAGGGCCGCACATGTTTCAGCAGATGCCAGCGCTGCATCAGGCACATCCCCTCTGTGAACATTATATTGCCCTACTAATTGCAGCTATGCAGTTAGCTGCATTTTGCATCTTTAAAACAGTTTCCACAACTGCATGTCTGACGAACTGCCTCCTCCAAGGAGGCATAACTAGGGTACATAAATGCAGAGGGGCAGAATAAAGTACTGATGGAAGAAAGGTGGCTTCACAAAGAAAATATCCCAATGCAAGAACAGCAGTAAGAGTATCCAGGCTTGCTTTAGTTATTATTAGAAGTGTCTAGTCTGGACATCTAAAATGTATGAGCAACAGCTGCTTCATTAGAGAATGGCTTGGTTTTGATTCTAGACTACTCACCCAGTCTACACTTTCACAACACTATCAATACGTTAATGTATTCTTCCTCCAAGTATGACATGCATGCCAGCATTTTTAAACAGGAAAATACATTTTTAAGGAGCTGAGATTATTAACTTTGTTAAGAGCTCAAGTTATAAATTAAAAATAATACAGTGTAATGCTTTCCATAAGTAGTCCTATATTTAGTGACAAATCCTTTCAGTGCAGCTCTAATACAGTCAAACTTCTAGATGCAACCTTATACAGTCTGAAAAGACCACTCTCCTTTCTGGTCCACCTCTCAAAGTAAATTTGTTCAATAAACCCATGACAAACTGAGTGGTAGAAAACCCCTGATTTTCAGTTGTGTTCTGAGAGTAAATTTTCTTTGTTTCAGATTAGCAGATTAAAAGTTGAGACAAAAGCTCTTTCTGGCACTGTAATCAGAAAAGAAAGCAAGGAAAAGCAGAGATTTTTTTGTTTGTTTAATTTTATCACTCAACAGTATGTGAGAGACATTGACCATCTCTACAGTTGATTTTAAAGGAGTGATTTTTTTTTTTTTGTTATTATTGAGCCCAAATGTAATCACAAAAATAAGAAAGATTTGGCAAAGGGAGGCGGGTGGGAGTGGGAGGGTCAGTTTCAACCCCTGGCAAATGCATCCCTGCTCTATTTTCTGGATTACTGGAATCAAAACAGAGAAGTTATTTTTTGGATGGAGGGCCTGGAAAAGGACAAGTAGGGTTAACACATTAATTCAGAAAGACTATTTCTTTCTAAAAGCCTGCTCCACTACTAAAAGAAAGATAGAGTGTGCTCTTAGTGATATTGACACTTTCTTTCCCAAGGGAGTTGAACCAATTAATGAAAATTCTCCTCATTTTGATTTTGGATGTGTCCTAAGAGTCTTACAACAACATATTCTCAATTTTAAATCCAAGTTACTACAGAACTCCCATTGGGTTCAACAGTCTCACGTGTCAACTGTTAACTTGTACTTAACTTCTGTTTACCTCTCATCTTTGCTGATTTATTTCTATGCATGCCAAATAAATGTTATCACAAGCTATAATTTTTTAGCTGTGATATCGCACATGAAGATGATGCGACACAAAACATTAAAATTCCGTTCACGTCTCTTTTAAAAAATATGTGTCTAATACAAAACACCACAGTTTCCAACGAAAATTTATACTTTGGCAGAAAAATAATTTCTTGGATTGTTACATGGGAGTCAGGGCCTGCCTGTGATTAAGAAACTCTTTCAATACATTATTTCTTCAGCTTCTCAGAGAATATAACATACAACAGATTTCCTTCACAGAAAGTGCTAAGGTTTGTCACTGCCAGAGACAGATGCACTTAGTTTACATATTACCTATGGAATAGATTTGATTGAATCTTGGCCTGGAAGATAAAATTGCACAGTGCTGGTGAAGCACTGTAGTCAGAACAGAACCTCTTCTTCTTTTTTCTTTTTTTTCCCCCCTACATATAATACCACCTTTCTGCCCATATAATTATTTTTTTTAGAGAGAAGAAAAAAACCACAGTAGGTTCTAAACAACTTTTTTTCAGCTTTTTCTCTGCAGTCACTGGGTTATCTAGTGTTCTAAAGCTGAACCAATGACCTCTAAGAATGTGCCCAATTTCAAGCACATAAATACCAACATCAAAATGGGAGACTAACCACATGGGCATAAATGGTTGGACTTGATGATCCCAAGGGTCTTTTCCAACCTGAATGGTTCTATGATGATTCTGTAAGGTGCGTCTCGTCCAAAGCTGTTTGCAGCAGAAGGGTCATGGGAAGTAATCACCCTCTACTCACTGGCTCACAGGCACTGCAGTCTAAATGAATCTCAGGGTCAGACCAGTTTATACTTTCTGGCAATTGGTGCCTCAATGGCATATGGTGGCTTTTTTTCCTTTTTTTTTTTTTTTTATTTTTTAATTTGCTCTTCATCATGAGCCTCACTAAGTTTGCAAGGTTTTTGCAAGTAAGCTTGAAGGGCCTGTTCATCAGACCTTGAATTATCAGTAACTACCCAAAACCAGTTGTCAACCTTGAGAAAGCCAGAAAATTCAACAGCATTCGCTGTAAATCTCTCATGCTTAGTTCTTTTCGGGGCATGCTGCAAGCCTTGTAGACAGTATCACTATTGTTTGCATTTGAATTCTGAGGGGGAGCAGTGCTATGTCTAAGCTTTTTCTTCACTGGAGCAATTGCAGCACAATTGCAAATACAGCTTCTTGAGTGTGCACCTCAGCAAGAGTAAAGATTTGTCGTCACACAGAGCACCCATTACATTAACAGTGGCACGGGCAGTTTGACCTTCATTTATCAGAGGAAAGTGATCACCTTCAGCCTTTTAAATCTCCTGCAGCATTCACGGTTTGTGCATTCATTCATTTCTTCTTGCTACTCTTTCACCAACACATTATCACTAATTCTAATTACATTACAGTATATAGTATTAAAGTAAAGCAGTATATTCAGTATGAGATAGAGACCCAACAATTTAATTTCATGAATATCCACTACAGGAACATTAATGGTAAACACAGAAGGCAACAATTTCACGTACTTCATGCATGGGCATGCAACTATTAATCTTACAAAGCCAAAAACTAGAAGTCAGGAAATGCTAGAATTAGTGTTTGCTGTGTACCCTTAATTCCTTCTATTTAAGAATATATATTATGACACTTTCTGTAACGATGTTAGGATGTAATGCCCTTTTGCCTATTTTCTCCGTAAGGCCAGTTCCTCCCAGATTTTGAGCTCAAGTTATTGGAGGAATTAGACTGCATTGCCTCTATGCTAACACCATAGATTAGCAGAACATTTTAAGGGGTACAACACTTTATTTCAAGCCTCAGAGACAGCTGTGTTGTTTTGGCTACAACTTTGCAAACACCTGTGGAGAGAAACTCACGAAAAATTCCAACTAAATTGTGCAGGGCTATACATGAATAGAAAGGCCGACTCCACAACGCGTTGTAAGAAAAGGCAGTGCTGTACAGATTCAAAACATTTCAGCAAGCAGCCCCCAAAACAGCCCCATAAAGTAGGCAGACAGATGTGAAAACTGATGCTGACATCAATTAAATAACATAATCATGTAATCAGTCAGTAACGAAGGACAGTTGTATCACACATTTCTCCTTCTCCAGCATCTCTAACTATGAAATAAATGTCAGATTAAAACCAAATAATGCTTGCAGTTTATTTAAGGTACACAAACCAAACCTTTGTTCCTACCAAAGGATTTCTCTGCAAATAGAATAGTCAATTAGGTCTGAAACTAACGATTTTACATTTGCAAATACATACTGCTAGAAACAAACGGAGGTATTTCAGGTAAGTAGGATTCCAACATACTTGCGAGTCAAAAATTCGTGCCAGCAGGTGATAATTCGATCTATAGATTCTCCTGTACATTTTTAGAGCTATTGAAATACATGCTGCAGCGCTGCAATCTACCATTTCACTCCATCCTATGTTTTGCCTAAGTGTTTGGTAAGACAAGGAAAGCTAGAGACAGCAGTGAAGCATGCAAACAGAATCACTTCATTTCAGACTTTTATTTCAGACTTTTACATTATGGAATTATATTTTCAGTCCTAACATAGGTCACAATAGTCACAATGGCAATTTTTAACTTGCTTTCTAGGCACGTAGTACAGTTAGGAAAGATTTTCACATAATCAAAGTTGGATATTTCGAGAGAGATCAAAAGAGTCTGTGAAGTGGAGAGCAGGTGCTACAGACATCTTAGAGGATCTGAGAATGCAATTAACCAGCAAATGAGCCTTGGAAAACCCAGTCTTCCTGAACAGATGAGCACAATAAAAGCCACTGAGAAATGAGATGGCCAAAGCACGCTAATAACAGCAGCAAGCATATAGACATCTGCCCTGTACCTTAACCTTTAGGAAAAGAGAGCGGATCAGATACTGAAAGGAAAGTAGGTACAACTATGTAAATGTGTGGGACTTCAGGAAGAGATGAAAGTTTATTGATTGCTTTCACAGAGGCTCAGTTAGACTGAACACTACTCACCTCTCTCTTTTCACTCCAAGTGAATTGGTCTTTGGGAAGGCTAATGCTAGACAAAAATGGTGAAGTGGCTCTGGAATATTAGAAAAAAACAAGTGATTTTACTCCTCAGCATTTATGTAGAAACTTTTCCCATCATTTATATTCTGCCTGCCAGCACCAAAGTTTAGTACTGGGAAGTAATAAGCTTTGTGGGAATCTGTAGTCACTGGCAGCCTTTAACACTTGGACAAATGTAATATGGCTTTGGACAAATGAAAATAATCCATCTGAACAATTTCTGCTCATGCCAAATTTCACACAGGACTTATTTAAACAATGGAAAAGTGAGGCCTCAAACTTTAAAAATGGGTCATATTTCCTTTAACTCTGTCCACATTTTTTTCCAGATTCTATGATACACACTGCAGTAGCTTATGTCTTTACTGGTATTAATCACCAAAATATCACACGTCAAGCCTAGCATGGATATTTCCGGCATGGAGGGTAGAAGGGGGATGTTCTGCTCTGACACAGAGGATCTTTGCATGCCAGGGCCATAAAACTTCCTGTTTTATCAAGAGATAAGGAATTCAATGTGCGACCACGGGAACAAAATGTGACATCATTCACCTTGAAACAAGCCAAGAGATGCAGGCGGTGCAGCTTCCATAGCTTTAATACTACAACAGTTATAAACTGTTTCACTATGTATAATTACAGAATATTTTCTTTATTTCAGTCCCCAACAACTCTAAAATCTTCAAAAGCTTTGTCTTCCCCATTACTTAAGCTTGCTGTGACTTGTTAAAACTTGAGACATGGTTGGGATGACCTTCAGCCCATCCAGCTAGCACTGGCAACAGTGTCATCAGACCCTGCAGCACCACTGCGAAGATGAAGCAGCAACTATTTTTAAATTGCTTTGACTTGTTTCCTTGATCATTTTTTTGCTACATTGTTAAGTTTGAGGACCTAGGCCTTAGGTTGACACTGGATATTTTATTACAATTACATTTTAATTGTACTTAACGTATTTCTGAGTCCAGTTCTTTCATACTTCCCACTATTAGACTTTGAGACCCGCAGCCTGTGTTAACAGTGTAGAGATTCAAATATCCCTCCTGACGCTGAGAATGTGCCTCACTCTCACCCTTAAGAGAGTTCATAGGCTTAAACAGAGCTGAATATATTCCCTGTGAACAGGAGCGTCAGATCAGATGCTGCTCCCATCTTGGAAATGTTCCAGGTTTACTTCTTTGCTCTCTTACCAATTTCATACTGCTTCTTGCCTCTCCCTCCACCCATTTTGTGATACGCAGTTGCACAAGACAAGTATCAGCTATTTCTGCTCCTTACATTTTTTCATTTTTCCAGTGTGTGTTATCTTGACAGTATATTAAAACAAAGATACTGGTTTAGCACCCGTGACTCCAGAGATCTTTAATGGCTTGGCTTTTGCAATAGGACAGTTAGACATAATGGTATGTCCCTGTCACTTGTTAAGGATTTAAGAAAATTAAAATCTTCCAGTCACGGAATTGATATTTAGAGGTCGTCAGTCGGCACAGTTTGAAAGACATTCAGAAACATTTTCCGAATCACGCTAGGAGAAAAATCTTACACTTAGCTATTAATTACCACAGCGTGACAACAGAAGTTCTCTTCAGGTTTTGTTCTTTCAGTTGTGGATAAAAGTCTTAAACTTTCATTTGCTCACTTTCACTCCCAGCCAGCAGGCTGACTGCTGTTTGCCTGAAATAACTCATTCTCCCAACGCTGCTGGGTAATACCACCTGATGGAACAGAGTTAAGAATAGCCCCAGGAAGAAAGGGACAGAAGAGATGGGATTAGCATCCTCAAAGCACCCAAGGCCCCGGGGGAAACACCCTGCTGAGCTTCCTGGCTGCTCCTACAGGTGGTATTGCAACACTTCTCTCCCCTCACAGAGCTAAAGCTTTTGAAGGATATACTGAAACTCCAGGACTTAAACTCCATGACTTAAACTCCATGTCTGCTGACCTAAGGATCTGGCCTGTGTTCTTTTCCACCTGTGTTTCTTTTCTCTTTTTTTTTTTTTTTTTTTTTCAGCAAGGATAGAGGCCAGGAGGAATTAAATGTCCATGGAAGATCTAGTGTGCATTAGCAACTAAATTTATCATACACCATATTTTTTGACTCTCACCACTACCTCTCCTTAAAAATCTGTGTATTGGCCTGGTTCTTGATTCAATTTTTAATGTATTTGCTAATATTGAACTTGGATTATAAAAAGCAACATTTTTTTTCCAAGTTAATGCAGTCATGTTGCTCTGGTAGTTCTGTCCTTATTGATTACGTGTGAAGTAACTACCATGCTTACTGCTCCACTTGTGCTTTTTGTATTTTTCAGAATTCTCTAATATGCACAAACACAGTCCCTATTTTCAAATAAAAACCAACATTGGATCAGATACAGCTTGAAATAAACAGAACAGCTCTTTCTCCGTTTGCTGATGATGTTGTAGCATGGGGGAGGCTTAAATCCTCTCTGTCCATGTCCCAGGATCCTGCTGGATTACTGAAAAAGATCACTCTTTATCTACACCCTTTGCCCTCTCTCATCTTCTTTCCTTAGTTTTTCCTTCCCCTTGTAATTTCCGTTACACAGCAATGGAAGTGCTGGTCCTTCACGCAGCTAATAAGTGATGTACAAAAAAACTAGTTCTTCTCCTACTGGACTTGGTACTTGTGCTGCTTCTGGAGGGAAGTTACAACTCTCAGAATGTATTGCTTCAAAAGCAACTGGGTTTGGCTGTCCTCAGATCTATTTAAAATTGCAGCTCACACTGTGCCAAAACAAGATAATGAGGACAAA
This sequence comes from Trogon surrucura, assembly GCA_020746105.1. Taxonomy (NCBI): domain Eukaryota; kingdom Metazoa; phylum Chordata; class Aves; order Trogoniformes; family Trogonidae; genus Trogon; species Trogon surrucura. The sequence continues at coordinate 15,259,813 of CM036629.1, forward strand.
ACATCGCCAGTTCTTAGGACTTGAGGGCAAGGCGAATGATGCAAACATGGTCACTAGACCAGAGTACATTCACCACACATATGCAATTTTAACTTCTTCTGATTATTAAAAAAAAATTGTATTTTGATTACAGATTTCAATCAGTGTTTACATCCACATGATTTCTTGATATTTTGTGATTCAAACTGACTAATTCTGAAAACTTTAGGCAAAAAGCATTAACACTGTCAGAGAAAAAAACTCAGGGAAATATAAGATTTTTAAAGGTGTTATGAAAGCAACTGTCACTTGCATATTACTCTTGCATATAACACTGATAGAATATGTTAAAGATTTTCAGAGTTTTATTTAGGCTGCATAGCAAGGTCTGCATGGGGTTACACGTGGGACACTGCTAAACAGTCACTGCAACTAGAAGACAATTTCAAACAGACTTTAGGACTGACCCAAAGTTTGTGAGCAGAGAACAGTGATCAAAAGAAGTTTCTGGCCTGCTTCAGATATATGTCACTTTCATCTCAGAAATAGAAATCACTGGCCTCATTTTCCTGCTTTGTCTTTAGTCAGATTTCCTTTATTTCACTTTTCCACTTCTGCATATGATAACACAACAGAGCTGAATCCTTCTTTTCCAGTTGTCTATAAAAAATATCCCAAATTCACACAGGTCCTGACATCGTAACTACCTTCTCATCATCTCTCTCCTTCCTTCTAGAAGCAGTCTGGAGCAATAGATATCCAGGCCCTTTTTGTGTTCTCTAATGATTTATTAATTGGAACAGGACAGCAGTACATCTGGCAACATTTACATTTGCAATTAGGGAATCTGATTCTCCATAGCAGAAGTCTAATTTTATTATTTGGCTTAACTTAGAAATAGTCAGATGGCATAGATATTAAGAAATTTGTATTAGAGGGATAGAGAAATCTGAAGAGAAAGAAATCATCCTTTTGTAGAATATGTTGAGCCAAACTTGTTAAATTTATGCACCCTCAGGACATCGCATTTGGTCCTTCAAATGTTTCTACACATACTTTTTTACCTTCTATTTAAATTGATTGAAAATTAATTTAAAGTACTAGAAATACTGCTAGCTTTGCTCCTTTTTAGACTTGTGTAGGTGACCTGGGACAAGGGTCTTGACTTTCCTGGTGTTTAGGCAGGTAATTGGACATGGCTACATGACATATAGGATACAGGACTCACCCCTGTTATGAAGAATATGGGAGATTAAGAAAATGGAAGTATTTTCTCCTGCCCTGTCAATACACAGATGCAATGTTCAAGCACCCACATAGAGCTGTCAACGGGATTTCCATTTCAATTTTATCCTCCCCACCTTCTGTCACATGTATTGGACACCTCTGTACAGGTATATGTGATATTTATGTCATAACAGATGTTGATGCTTTCACAGGAGATCCATAAATAGATGTTTCACTGTTGACTGAAGTATGTTATAAAAGTATATAGGACAGTTCAAAACACTTCTACCGTGCCCATTTTTTATGTTATTATATTTTAAAAAAATCTCTTACCCTCCATGCAGAGATTTCTTTGGTCTTCAACATCTCACCTTGCCACAAAGTCTTTAAAAATCTGGAAAAAAACACTATAATAAGTTTTGATCCGTAATTTAATGACAAGATTTTATTTAAATAGATGGCAGGTAGGTTGGTCACAGCAGAGCTTTTGGAATTATCCTCTGCCATGTATAGGGAATATAATTCAAAGCCTTAAAGAGATTAGGCTGGCATTTTGAAGGAGTCACAGACTTGTTTTATTCAGTCTAATCTTCACACAAATATATTTGGCAAGGTTATAAATGGAGTAGTGCCATTTCCTTTTCAGACTCAAATTTCTTTTCTGTGGATAAACTTAAGATGCACCAAAGGGTAGGGAAAATAGCTTTATTACACCGATTAAAATAATGTTTTGCAATAAAATCAGGTAATGGTGACGAAATTGATAAAAAGAAAGCACTCAAACATCAGATTTCATTGTATTGAAAAGCAGCTACAGTTTCTGTTCTAATCCTTCTCACATAGCATCTGGAACCTTGCTAGAAAAGGGTTTGACTAATATATTCACATGTTTTCAGGTTTTTTTTAAAGCAGACAGGTACAAAGATGTTCTATGACCTGATGAAATATCTTACAAGAAGTTTATGGAGCAATTTCTATCAGACAGAAGTGAAATTTTGTTAAATAAAAGCAACAGACTCAATGAGGTTTTTTCCGTTCTGTTTTTTTAAAAGAAGCATCACTACAAACAATAATATATGCCTTTGCCAGAAATAAAAAACCAAAACAAAACATAACTTCTAGTATCTTTCATTAATCTGTCAAAAGCAAGTTTTAAGAGATTTCTTAGACTTTTTTCCTCCATTTGATGGTGATCAGATCTAATGTACTCAACACAGTATTTTCAGGATACCACTGCTCCACAATTTTAAATTATTTTCTTATTAGAGATGGATAATTCCTAATACTTTCCAGTCAGTTTCATTATTCATTTTTTATTAAGCTAGCTAAAAGTCACAGTCTACAAGTAGAGGAGTAGTCAGTTTGTCTGTAGTTCCTTCTCTCAGGTGACAGTCCTGCATCTGTTCTGTATTAAACCAGAACCCTGCAGTTCAGCCCAATTTTTACTTTGTCACCAGCTTATGAAACCTAATTTACTAAACAAATTCTTTCCAGCAGAAGTGATTTAATTTGTCCCCACTTCAGATTCACGTGTGGGAAGTACAAAAATGAATTAAAACCAATCAAAAACACAACCAATTTTCTTCCAAACCTTTCCTTGACTCATAACTAACGTTTGCAGGACACGAGACAAGGCAGCAGTCCTTCTTGCTGCCAGTCACTCAGCACACGTGGACAGACCAGTGCTGCCCTTTAGCATTTCTGTTTCCATCTTTCTTGTCCTGAAAATTTTATTCATCTAGCTTTAAAGGCTACCTTAAATTAAAAAAAAAAAAACCAACAAACCACAAAACCCCCACCAAGCCTGCAACAACTTGCTTTGTTTTTACAGGACTGAGGAGGTTGTGGCTGCCTCTGCATTCAATTTAAAACCACAGCAGGATTAGAACAGCAAAGTCATTTCAGAAATTCTTGATACAGTTCATTTTAAGCTATTCACCTATCAAAACTAATTGCTCGAGTGTTACCCAAGAGGTTTTCTCAGGTTTTTGTTCCCTTTTGTTTCTTATCAATAAGATTCCTTAACAAAGCAGCAATTACTATTTTATGACTAAATGGTATCAAGTTTGGAAAAAATCCCTTAAAATTGAGATAGCAGTACCTGATCTTTTAATATTGACAAACATATTCTTCTTAATATCCTCCATATGGATTGCCTTTTTCCCCTTCTGTCTCTGCTATTCTTCATCCAGTGGGAATGACTTTGATTGCTGAATACTAATGAATGTACGAGTGGTCCAACTGATGATTGTTTGTTTTGAGTTATTAATTCAGTTTGAAAAACATCTGACCTGTGTTCCTAAATGCGAGAGAAGTGAGTTTAGAGTATGAAACAACTGAGATGATATCATGCAGGCCTAGTGAAAGTTAACAACGGAAATGCACATCTGTATGTGGTAGGCATTTACAAATGCTTTATGCTCTTCCCAAGGTTTCTTCATGTTTTCCTCTTTGAAGCATCTTCTGAGCAAGAACACTTAGCTGTGTTCCTGTTACTTCTGCAAGCTCTTCCACATCTCCAGTACTTTTCCTGAAATGCAGCAGAGAAACTAAACATCTGGCAAGTCACCAAGCCAGAGTGACTGGGAAAAGCTGAAAAATTCCTCAGAGAGTGAGCAACATCTGTTTGATAGGCAGTGAAAAATAAAGCAGCAATAAACTCATTTTAACAGCAAACAAAAGGTACATGGGGCTAGGGGAAGGTTTTCTAGAAATGCTGATTACTCACATTATGCAATTAAATTGGCATTACTATGTTTGACAGTCACAGAAAAGCAATTGTGAAAAGCTTATGTGCTCCAAGAAACTGATCTAAGGACTTAATTTTCTACTTGCACAGCAAGAAAATTTGCCTTTTGAAGTCTCCAGGGTATTTTCTGAGCAAGAACCTATGAACCTTGTCTATTTCAACACAAGAAAGTTGTAAGAGAAATACTGTACTTGCTTGGGTCTGATAAAACATCACAACAAAACTGATGTTTTGCAGAAATGCTATTAAAAAAGATGAAACAAAAATAAACCTCCACCTTGTTTAATAAACAGAGAGATCATAATCAGACAATTCATCACCTAAAATTAAATCTAATTGAACGTTTAGCTTTTATTTCAAATTTCTTCATGATTCTAGAAAACTTCATTGGAACTTATTTGTATATAAAGCCATCACCAATGACAGTTATCCAAGAGAATATAAATGTAAGTCACTATAAATAAACAAGACATTTAAGTTACAAACTTAAGTAATATGTTGGGCAATAATACCAAAATCAAAACTTCCTAATGAAGTACAAAATGCTGGTTTTGTAATGCACAGACTCAAACCTGTTTATGCTGTAAATCTAGTTTGCTCGGGAGTAAGTGACAATCTTTCTCCTACTAATATGCTATGAAGAAACACTGAAAACTATAAGGAATATCCCCTACTTCCCTGATACACCCCTTTGGGTTCCATGTGACGTGTACACAGATGCAATGGGATCCTGCCTCATAAAACCACAGACTAAGGAAGGTGAGAAGGAAGTACAGGAGACGTCGACAGACATTTCGCAACAACCGACTGACAAGCGTGAAGCTTCCTCCACCATGTCCCCTTGAATCAACGTACAATCCTGAGCACACTTAGTGTCCGTGTCTAAGATGGCGACACTAATAAATTCCACTGCAGAGAGCAAGGCTGCAGAAAACACCAAGTGTCAGTACCTGAGGAAGTGATCACAGATGAACGCTGACAGTGACGAGAGTCCTGCAAACAGTTCAGCCTGAAAGAAAAGCACACGTGGTTCTGCCTTCACCCAAAGGGCCTTAGACCATGCAAGCTGCACCCAGCAGGTACACAGTAACTTAGTGCTGCGCATCACAAGGCTCTGAGACAGGGAAACTACAGATGCACATTTGTTCTTCTCTTTGCCCTGCAACAGCAGTGATGCATCTCAGAGAGAACAGAGCACCAAAAAATGCTTTTATTCCTTGACAGTCATGAAGATGCCTAAAAGGAGAGTAATATGGGAAAACCTTATCCTGACTACTAGAGGTTTGTCATCATATTGCTAGGATTTGACAAAGAGGACAAACATTGTTCACTGTCACCTTAAAATTTTTAAAGTAAGACAAGTTTCTCTGGGTTTTTTAACATGCGACATTCTTTTACTAACACTGAGGGAAATTCTCCTACTTCTCCTGTGTTAAGATGTCATTTGTGATATCACAATATAATTATATGTAGAAAGCCCTACACCTGGGCAGGACAAATTTTATGGAAAGGTACATTTGCCATGATTTATTCTAAACATTTTTTTTTTTCAGATTGAAGACATTTGCTCAATAGAGTTTATTGAGCAGCTTCAAGTACCTGGATGCGTGCTTGCTCCTCAGTCCTGTTTCAAGACACTAGTGTTTTAAATTACTGTAGCAATTTTGCAGTGAGTACTTATCATTAAAGGAAAAAAACACACTTTAATAGCAATAATAATATTCTTCTACAGTGAGGAGTATCAGACTGTGTGTAACTTTGCTAACAGTTTAGGTACTTGAACAAAACTAGTTGAATGTGTTCCCTGAGGTACCATAATCTCTCATCTAAAGATAAACATTAGCACTTTGGAAGTGCTTTGCATAAAAAACTGTTCTCCTGACATGTTTGTTGAATCCTCTGCTAGACTGCAATCTGTTATATTTATAGAGCACAGGTCAAATTTTGGTTGCTACAAATTGCACATTTTCATGTTCTTGCACTTACAACCATTTCTAATATCAGCTTTCATCACAGTCAGGCGAGTGGGAGAGGTTCATACTACAGTATAGATTCTACTTGAGTGGGTTTAGATTTTGCAAGGTTCTTCCTCAAAAAAAAGCAAAACTTAAAAGCTGATCTTAAGATTTTGTGAGTTCAGCCAAGGACTGTGTACAGCACATCTCATTCCTGTTAACCCGCGTACTGCAGTTATTTGACAAATTGTATGCTATGATAATCTTGAATATATTTAATGATTTGGGGTTTTTTTTGCTTAAAGAGATAGAAATTAGATGGCTGCTGTTGTTATGCAAGGATAGATGTAGAGTGTGAAGAATTAATCATACTCAACATTATTCATGTAGAGTAAGGCACAGTGAATAAAACCAGGATCCCCATTGATGTCTATTTATTACTTATATGTCCCAACAAAGAAAGGTCAAAAAGACAGGTTGTTTCAGTGACTATATCATCATGAAGCCTTTCTTCTGTAGCAAAAATAATACTGCAATGTGTTAAACTAAATAATGCAAAATAAATTCTATCCACTGACTAACTGGCTTCCAACTTACAGAAAGCTCTGAAAAATAAATTTTACTTTCTGGCATAAAATTGATTAAATTCTTCACAGAAAGGCTTTTAAGACAGGTTTCTTTACCTTATTGATATGTTTTAACTCTCTTGTCACTCCACTTACCACACCTAAGATTGTTGTTACTTGTACTTGTCACTGTTCTGATTTAAAAACTCCAGAGAATTCAGCCACAGAAATGGAGATTTTAGCTATTCCCTTGAGTAAAAAAAGCCATTTAACTTTACTGGATGAAAATGCCACCAAAGACAGAGACACTAAACACATGTGACATTGCCCTTGAAACGACAAGTAATTACTACCACAAGTGCCACTCACACACTAATATCTAAGAGACACTTAACTGATAATGTAATAATGGACCACCAAGAGAATATACAGACAATCTCCATTAGACTGGAAGAAATTCAATAAACAATTACCAGCTAAAAAAAAACCTAGCTGATTTTACATATTTCTCTGACATTCAGCTAGCTTGAATTTGAAATCTGTAGCAGAAGACTCACCTTTGCTTGCAGAGGTGAGCACTGATCACACCAAGCCTGCTGGCAACCCCCTCTGACTCCAATAAGCTTTGAATAGAGTTTTAAGATGACAAGAAAGCGTTTTCTCCTCTTGTGAAAGTCAAAGAGAAATTAATTATAACCCACAGCAGGGAAAGCTTACTTGTATCCCGTTTCTCTGAAAATACAAGTGCTGTGACACAGTCACGTTTGTAAAGCCTTTTTCTGCGAGTGCCAGTACTGGCCAAGCTATGGGAGACACTAACCACTCTACACACAGAGCACCAACCCGCTTTATCAATGAATGCACATTTGCATACACACATATGGCACTTGAACATACAACTTAGATACAGGATATAACTACATATATCACATTTGCAGGCATTAAGAGCTGAAGAGCAGTAGAACTATCCTAGCCAAACCAGGTGGATGGACTGGTCATTGTCAGTTATTTGTGTTCTCAAGAAAAAGCTGAAAACATGGAAGAGTGATATCACACCATGCCCTGAAACACATTTATGCAAGTCTAAATAATTCAGTACCCAGAAACGCAGCTTTCTCATGCAGCTAAGATTATAATGGTGTGATCCCATGGCAGATTTTGACATTTTAGTAAATGTAACTTGCTTTGGTTCCTGTCACTGAAAAGGATCGTGGAACAGCATAACATAACATGTAATCCTATTTTCCAGCCCGCATTCAACAGCAGAGGTCTCCCCAGAGGTAACTGGTAAAATTTAACAGGAACATCTCAAGTACCCACACAGAAGACCTACTGAAAGTTATGCAAGAATGAGCAATTCTTGTTCACTTCCAAGTGGTAAGTTAAATGAGCTTATGCAGGATGTAATTGGGTAGAACAGGGAAAGATAATGACATCTACTTGAAGTAGTTTGAACAATTAGCAGTGGGCACAACTACTCTATCGCCACGCCCCTCCACTTTCAGCTGCGGATGCACTGCACACTAGCAGTAAGCTAATATTCCAGCCCTTCCCCAGCTACAACTCGTTTATAATTCACCCGAAAAGCACAGAGAAATCCCCATAGGGGCAGGTCATCCCCTCAGCTCTACTGTGGTCTCCCAAGCCAAGGCCAGCCTGAATGGCTGCAGCTTCAGGGCTACCTGGGGAGGCCCCACAGGTACCTGGTGTGGATTGCCACAACCACGCAGCACACCGCTCACCATCACTATATATCTGTATCTCTGCTGCTCTTTGCCACCATATCTTTAAGAATTCTCAAATTACCCTTCACAACTGACCCTTTTCAGTAAGGAATCAATTCACCATGACAAAAAAAAAGAAATAATCTTATTGTGAGTCTGCCCTTTTTTCTGCTTTCACATTTTCCTGTAACTGAAAGTTGAAGTTTTGGCTTTGGTCATTGTTCAGTCCGAAGCCTCTCATTCAGAGATGTACAGACAGGAATAAATTTAATATTGTATTTCTAAAGAAATACTTCCCATTAGATCCACATCTGACACCTGAATGGGGCTTGGCTAATGCAGTTAGCTTCTCCTACTCTCCACAAGTTAACACCACAACATTCCCTCTTACTCTACCTTTTCTGCGGAAAAAAAAGGAAGAGATCTGCATTTTTTTTCTTGTTTATCCACAGGATTTAACAGTGGGCACATCACTCCCTGAGATCCCCTTGCATATTGCTATTACTTATTTAGTGAGAATGCCCTGTTGTTAGACCTTCAGTGGTTAAAGATTTGCACTAATCATGTTCCAGGATCAAAACTATAATAGGTGTAATTATGATTTTCCAAAGTAAATAACAATATTTAGTTACACTCTAGCTGTCTCATGAGAATAATATGTGATTACTAAAATCTGATATTTTAATTTAATATCTTCACTGCAACAACACACTGAGTTTCTAGCATTACAAAAATTAATAAGCTTTGGTTTGAAAATTAACTTGAACTGTAAATAATTAAGTACCTCCATATCTACATGTCCACAGGAATTTGTTAACACAAACAGTAGGAAAACAGACTCTATAATTCATCCCTTCAGCTTGTCAGTGCAATTCACAGATCATGAATATATCTTCCATAGATATTTAGCACATATAATAGGGGTGTGGCTACGTTCCATGTAGCACGGACTTGATTTTTCATCTTAAAGCATTCATTCGATAAGAAAAAAAATGGATCGATCTCCATTTTGGCTCTTTTTCCACAAAGCTTAATTATCGTCTAAAATGGCATAAAGCTTTAAATTAATGGTCTCGTGCACTACCAAAAACTGTATCTCAAATTCAGTGCCAAATGACACAGCTCAACAAGTATCCACTAGATCAGTTGATGTTCCTATCATGTAAGGCCATAGTATTACCAGTGCTCAAAAAACCCAGAACTTTCCAAGAAAAAATGTCTTCAGTGAAAAAATACAGGTTTTGTATTCATTTGTGTTCATTTTCCACCATGTATTTTTGTTAGGGAAATAAGCAATATTGTCTGACTATAGGGTTTAGCCAAAACAGCGGGGAGAACTGTATTTTAGAACGTCTTTTACAATGGTGAAGCATAAACACTAGATCATGAACATATTTCCATAAAGCCTTATGAAGAATATTTACAGAAAGTTTCCCCCCAAATCCTTCAAGAACAGGTCAGATGCAAAAAGAAAATTTGCTAGGATAATAATTTTTTTTTTCTGCCTACACTGCGAGCCCCTTTATAATAGTTTCAGTTACAGTAACGGCTCATTCTGACTTTGTAGATCACTGCATATGAAAATGTCTTGAAGTACTGAGCATGCCCTGAAGGCACAGGACCAGTAGTGTAAATCACTGGATACCACCACTGAAACCATAATATTTTATAAGCCAAGGATCTGTCTCACCAAACTCTCTAAGTATCTTAAAACAAGCCACATTGCTTGAAGCACTTTACATTTACATATTCAGCCTTAAGGACTCTTCGATTGTTAACGCTGAACATAATTATGTTTTTAAAAGATACTTTGCAGCAGAGGGTCACTGCACAGAAAGCAAAATGAAAAGAAACAGAGACGTGGTTTGAGGCATATTTCAAAAAATTATTTTGAGAAAGATGAAAACAAAGTAGGATTTAAGCTTAGTCTTTAATTACTGATTTAAACTTAACTTCTTTCTTCATATAAAAATGCTTTAAGGTAATGTTAAGAAAACCAACCAAAGTGTTGGACATTGCTGTTATACAAACTTTTTTTTTTTAAGAAAATAAAAATGTATATATTCTGTTGACAAAAAAAGAATTATTTGATCTAAATAGAATTATCACCATAATTAGGATACAGATAGACATTTCAGAATACTTTGGAATGAATATCATTGTACCTTTCAATTTTGATAATTTAAATGGTTGTTATTTATTCAGGATAATCATTAAAAATAATTATCCAGCTTTACCAAGGCAATTGTTAAAACTAAAGAAATCTTTGCAGAAAATAGTCATACATCACGAGTCAGAATAAAGGCATATGGAAAGCATATGAAGGTATAGAGGCTTCATTAGTTATTAATCTTGAAGTGATGCATGTCTGTGAGAGAAGTGGAAAGAAAATAAGTGGAAAGAAAAAGAAATGATAGAGAGAAAGGGCAGAAAACCAAGGACACCATTTGAATAGGAAATGGAGCTCTGACCTTGAAAACAGCTTAGATTAAGACAAAACTTAGCTTAGGTTAAATACAGTAGATTTTGCATTTTACTTACCAATAAACATGACATGAAGGCATTAAAATACATCCTTGCTTCTTTTCTCAGTCAAATATCTTATAGGTTGGACCTGATGATCTCAGAGGTCTTTTCCAGCCTCAATAATTCTGTGATTCTGTTATCTCTCCCTTCAAAATAACCATCAGATTACTAAGTATTGCCTACCAAGGAATAAAAGGAGAAAAGAAGCAACAGCACACGCTCTCAGAACTATTTACTGGATGTGGGACTGTTTTATCTAGCAGTGAAAAAAACTTTTAATCAATACTACCTTTCTTGTTACATAAGTGAAATTATTCTGTTTTTTTTATTTTAGTCTCTAAGGTCCCTTCCAGCCTAGGTCATTCTATGATAACCACCAGAGCTGACAAACTCTAAATGGTACGAGACTGCCTGTTTATTGAGTCGACAAAGTAGAAGACATTCTGTTACTTTTCTAATACTGCTTCTGCTGGTTCCAGTTTTTTAGAATACATTTCTAACAAGAGTGCTGAAATACTGGAACAAGTTGCCCAGAGAGCTGCTGGCAGCCCCATCCCTGGAACCATTCAAGGTCAGGTTGCATGAGGCTCTGAGCAACCTCATCTAGTTAAAGATGTCCCTGGTCATTGCAGGAAGGGTTGGACTAGTTGACCTTTAAAGGTCCCTTCCAACCCAACTTATTCTATGACTTTCTTCTGAGAAAGCATGTGATGTGTATTTTTCATGTGGTGTGTATTTTTCTTTTAGTTTTACTATTCCATTTTAGTTTTACTATTCCATTTTATTCCACAAATCTCACAATAAATTTAATAAAGAGTAATGTAAATTAATTTTTAAAGTTTTTATTTCATTTAAGAATGCTGTTTTGATAAACTAAGGCTGTAATCTATTTGACAAGGATGTAGAACAAAATATTCAAAGACTAAATATTCAGACCTACATTTAATCAAACATAATATGTTTGAATTTGATTATTTCAAATCCTTATATTGGTTTTAGTCCTTAACAGAATACAAATACTTCATCAGACATGTTCACTTTGCTTTCCTCCAAGCACAATGGCAAACACAAAAGAACATGTCCTTTTGCACAGGTGAATTTTCTGCTGATATTTTCAAATTCGTTAGCATATGCAGCATAAATTTAGCCAAGAGGACCTGTTTTCACCCCAGATCGTAAACCCAGGAACATGTCATGCAAACCTGAGCAACTGGATCAAACATTCCAGCTCAAAATCCTTTCAAGTGAGTCCATGTTTTCCACGTTCCCCAGATAAACTCCACTGAAAGCTCTTACTACGGCTTTCAGTGAAATTAATTGGTTTTAACATTTCTGTATTTTCTTTGGTCTCCTTTTTTACACATTATCCCAGACTCAGATGTGGAAGACTCAGCTGCATTTCAGAATTAGTACTTTAAGGGTGAAAAAAAGTTTTGAGGATTTAGGAGAGAAAAATCACAAATTCCTGCTGACAAGTGATGCTGATTCTTCCCTGTATTGTCAGGAGTATGAGATGCATAGAAAACTACCAGCTATTTACATAGCAATTTAGCTAAGCAGAACATGCTGCATGACTGTGATCTGGTCTGAATATAATTGGCTCATTAACCAAAACCATTTTAACTTGTTCACATTATCAAAGTAAGGAACAAGCACAGATATGAGCTTTGATGAACACATATATATTTACTTCTTACAAGGAGGGTAGATTCAACCTACTATTCTTATTGTTAACGATCAGTTATTGTAAAGCAACCTTTTTATGTCTTAAGCAAAATAGATGCTTTATCAAAATGCCTGGCATTTCCTGCCCCTCTTCACCTAGTCTCATAGCAAGTCTGAGGGACTGTATTCTACCTCGCCAACTGAATCTCTCCATTTGTTTGTCACATAGCTTTCAAAACAGTGTCTGCTGACACACTGGTCTCACCCACTGTGTTTTCTGTGAAAATCAATTTATTATTTGGCACGTTGGTGTGACAATCGGGTAACAGTAATATTTGGAGTAAAGTCTGTGGTGGGATAAGAATCTCCTGTAAATGAGACCTGTATAACTGATTGGGAGGAATAAATGAGACACAGAGATCCCCTTTTATTTAGCTGTGGCATTTGAGTTACAATTTGTCACTTGGGCATCAGCAGACAAATTGATTCCATATTCAGTAATCTACAATTTTATTTGCTAGGAATAGATGCAGCAATCTGTCTTCCCTTTCCCCCCTTCTCCTGCCAAATCAGCCACCCACACCCACAGGTGCTGAATACAATGACTGCAGTTTCTGTGTTTCCAAAATATGGCAGATTATGTATATGTGATGCCCAAAGCAACCACAAGAGAAAGAAAATTAGGTTAGGATGCAAACTCCCTAAACGGATTTTTAGGCACTTAGAATTGACCAAATTCACAGTCTCCGATCCAGGGGTGCCTTGTTTATAGCAACACTGGACTTTGGTACGGGGCTAAACTCACTAGTACTTCCACAGTGAGCTTCTATCTAAGCTTCCCCACCTACTCCCCTTCTAAACTCCAGAGTAATGAAACACAGTGGTCTCAAACTTGTAAGAGTGGTAAGTAATAAACTGAGGAAGAACGAGTGAAAGTACCAAGGGCAGAGGGGTGCATGGGTAGCAGGTAAGAACTGTTCTGCACAGAGCCCACAGCAAGTGGATGATGCAATGTCTGAATGCAAATAGAAGAGTTGGTGGAACGTGTGGGTGTAGGAAAATGATGACAGAGTTGAAACAAGGAAAGAAGTCAGGTTACAGCAGGAAGACATGTGCCAGACCTGAAAAAATTTAGAAGAGTCAAGTTGAAAAAGCTGTGGTCAGAGCCCCCGTGATAACTACTCCTTAGTAAAATTTCTGTGTCTGTAACTGTAAAGGTACCTAAGAAAACTGCTCATAACTAATAGCAGAGACAATGGAACTATTTTGTCTGTGTATATAAAAAGTGCTACAAAAGCACTAGCTGTGTTGGCAGCACACTTCAAAACAGAGGAAGCAGAACTGATCACTGTCATACTCGACACACATGCAAGCATTTTGTTATCACTGAAGGGAAATAAATTTCTATTACTTGTGCTTGGTCTTCCATTTTGCTGCTAATCCTATAGCTTGTGTCTGGGTTAACAGTTTATTGCTTCTGCTTGGCCCAGTACACACTGATATTAAGGCTTGGTTATAATTCGGTAGCAAAACAATGTCTGTTTTGCAAAAAAGCACTGCTCTGCTGGATGTACAAGACCGTCTAGGTGACAGATTCCCTCACTCAGCAGTATAGCCTCTCTGCAAAGTTTCAATAGCAATGCTCACCCACATGTTCTGCTTGCCAGTGAGATCCACACTGACCCAGAAGTCATTGATCAAACATAGAATATAGCCCAAAAGCACATTATTTGAAGGGATATCTACAGCCATTAGCAGAGCAGACAGCCTGGCTCCAATATATGTATGTCAGCTATCTAAATATGCTTGGTATATACTGGCAAGATGAGAATTATCTCTGAACTGAATTGGTAGGTGGGGTCCCCCAATGCAGCCCCGCTGCTCCAAGGAGGGCCATCTTAAATGGGCTCTCCGGCAGGGCTGTTTACACCTGAGTCACAGAATCACAGAATTATTGAGTCGAGTCTGGCTGTGGTCAATTTCTAATTAGCTCAGGAGCCAGTGCACAAAAGAGACGGGTAAACAAAGTCATGGGGCCTCAGTGGTTGTCCTTGCCAGGTCCTTGGGGCAGGCCTGTCCTCAGATCTTTTGCCAGGCCTGGTGTCAGGGAGGATGCAACTGCTACACCAGGGCTGGTTTGTGATTCCATCTCAATGAAACCAAGACAGGGACAAAATTCTGCACCAACTGCTGTGGAAAACTTGTGCACTGACAGTGTTTGACAATCAATTCATTTTGATTTCTCTTACAGATAAGCTGCCTGGCAATATGTACAGACTCAAAATTAACAGAGTAGTCCAGTATGTTTTAAATCCCTCCCAATCACTGTGACCATCCTATGTATCTGTTCTACCTACTATCTAAAAAATAACCCCCAAAATCCTCACATTCAAACTGCAGCAATATCAAAATGCAAAATTTGCCCTCCCCATTGAAAACAGAAGCAGCAGAGATCATCTTGTAATACTGGGTTAGCATACATGTGCAGCACCTTTTGCTGGTTTACTTGATGTCATTGAATTGAAGCTTTACTTTTATAAGCAACTTTTTCATTCATTTATTGTGAAATAAACATAGGGAAGAAATGCTCAAGTCCATCTTTTTACACAAACCCTCTCAGTAAGAGATTTTTAAGGTCTTTCTTTATAAACCCTCTATGAAGTATTAGAATGTGCTACACAACCTGTTTTGAGCAGGGTGTCAGATCAAATGACCTTCAGAGATCCCTTTCAACCTAAACTATAATTATACTACCAGGTGATTTATTTCCATCTTATAGGGCAGGACAATGGAATGAGGCTCCTTCTGCACTGTTTATACAAAGCTACTATCAGCTACAGTAGTATATGTGGACCCTATGCGATTTAAATTTGACTGTTGCTATTGATCCTATAGCTAGAACAAATGGAAATAAGAAAAATAACACAGAACTGGATATTGGATATAGGTCATCAATTATCCACAAATCTGAAACTGCCTCACACAGAACAGATAAGCTTCAATTTGATGCTTGCATCTCTGTACAAGAGTAATTTCTCCTCTTTTGACATAAGGGCATAGAGAATAGATAGTGACAATGCTTTTTCCTCATTCATCTATTTATATTTTTCACTTTGGCCTTTTTTTTTTTTTTTCCAAACACACACATAGGATGGAGGATGCAAATGCATACACTTAGGACTGTTGGAAGAAGGTGAGCATTTTATATGACTACTCTACCATTAAAGTAGCAGCTGTTCAGAAATAGATATGTAACCCAAGTTGTTTGGTTAAGCCATGACTTCCAGATTATCATTTTTATATTTACCACTAGTGAAAACCGGCAGCAACTATATTAAATGTGTTAGATTAGAAAACTATTCCAGTTACAGCTTCAGTAATTACAGGAACTCCACCCCACGTCCATGTTACAGAACAGGTGAAAAAAATCTCAAAGGAATTAAGTTTAAAGCCACATATTATTGAATTCACTTCTTTTATTCCTTTGAAGTCTGTATGAAAGTTTAGTGAGCTTATCTGATTTTAATAACTAATCATTAGATAGAGAGGCAGTGAATCAGGCTTTCAGATGTCAGCAGTAGGGAAGGAAAAAAGGATTACCTGTCTTTAATCTATGCATGCATATGCTATTAATATCAAGGGCACTAGAAGTTAAAAGGTAGTCCATAACCATAAATACAGGCTAAAAATAGCCACTTTGAATCTGAGGTGTATTTGGATGACCATTCAGAATTATATTCAATATCCACGAGAAATAATGCACCATTTAAAGAACTTGTACAGTCCGGCCTTCCAATTTTAAGGGTTAGGAACATTCATCGGAATTCCCAACAATCAATACAGGTCTACGAGATGAAATCATATGCAGAGCTCTGCATTTTTAGATTACTACAGTCCTGTTTGACCTCCCCTGTTCATTTTTCATCAACCCTATTCACGGCTGCTAGTCTGTCTGAATGTGGGTGGTGGTGATACTGCGGGAATTAAATCACATCTCTCTGGTGCAAAAATGGTGTGAGGGCACCAAAAAGACAGAAATCTCAATTTGCTGATTACAAGTGGGCATATACCTGTGTATCACTGATTCAAGTAAAACAACTCTCCTGGCAAGAAATACCCACAGATTGTGTCATAATCCAAAGCTTCAAGAGTGTTCAGATAATGGAATTTAAGATACTTTCAAAATCTAGGGCCTGTAGACAACTGTACAAATTATGGTCTTTGACAACAAGCAGCCTGATTGTCCGATTTAGAAATGCTTGTTCCCACCTAGATTGACATTCTGATATTAAAAAAAAAGGAACTTTATAAGAAATGCCATAATGAAAGCTTCCACGTGCCAACGGCTACAAAACATAGTACTTGAGCAAACTACTCATCCAAACTTTCCTGTCCAGCCTGTCTGCACAACTTTACAGATTATCAGTCCTTACACTGATTGTTTAGGATTAAAAGAAGTTGTCACTCTTCCATATTTGCATGCACAAAACAAACTTTATTCTATTTCTTTGTCTCCTAGCATTAATTCATTCAGATACTTCTACTCACGAGCAGAAAGAATTTGAATACACATCATTTATTCTGACATATACATATTTTCTAAGATCTACAGAGAGAAACTCAATTAGTTTAAGGTAAGATTTAAACTGTCTGTAAGGATCGCCATTCTATGACTCTATCCTTCAAAATATTTTTCAAGATCATTCTATAAAGAAGTCCTAAATGCTGAAAACTTGCAATAGCAATTGCATACAAGTATTCTATCTGATAAACTTTATATATTTAACAATAATAATGAATGTTGACAAACTTTACCTGCAAGCTTCTACTGTTTTTAAATACAGCACTTTCTCAAGTGAGCAGTAGTAGTAAATTCCTTAAATTATGAACATCAACTGTGGCAAACACAGTTTCAAAAGTACTTATAATCTTTAACAAGACCAAAAAGCCTGAAGGTAGCAGAATAAATAAAAAGTGGCCTAGTTTAAATTAGTTTCTGCAGTTATTTATATGTAAACATGAAAATAATTACATTTAATTACCTTGTAAAGGAAGTTCTTGGGGAATCTCGTATTTCAGGCAAACTGAGATCAAAACACAGCACACTTTGTAAAGAGGTGGGTACAGGAAAATACACAATAACATGTTATTGTTTGACAATAACATATGAAGTAGAGGCACTTTTAAATTCTAAGCCAAATGAAAAGTTGCCAGTATCACAGGCTCTTTAAACCTGTTATTTGTGTTAGTATTAGGCCATAGTGAAACTTTTCCATTAACCTGTGCTCCTTAGATTCTAATTCTGCTGTGGAATCCGTTGTAGATCTAATGTTACACGAAACAGTGATTTCACACTAGGTCTTTACAGGAACAAACAAGCAATATATGCTCAAGGCCAAATTAAATATTTATTAATGAATTATAACAAAGTAATTAGTGTCAAATTAGAATATGCTGCAGATTTGATTAATAGTTAATTGTCTTTACTCACCTGGGAGTCTGTTGTTTTTATATTGCCTGCCAAGATAAAAATACAAGAGGAAAAAATTATACATTGCATTGGAATGATACACAATTTTGGAAGGTTTCCATCAATTAAAGAAGACAGCAGATCTAAGAATATCTGCTTGCACATAAATAAAAAATACATGCATCTTAGCAGCAATCCTGAGTTGCATCCTAGTTTAATGACTCAGCCCTTCCAAGCCACAAAGTACATTATTGGTTCTTTCGTAAATGTGAAAGCAGGATCACACCCAGGATTTGTCTCACCTAGCTTCTAGGTTGCTAAAGCTAAGTGTTTACACTAGTTTAATTGGAAACAGGAGTTTAAATAACTAGTTTACACTAGGTTTCTGAACTGACATAAGGTTAAATAAAAACCTAAAACCCAAAAGCCATTCATGTCAACAGCTTATGGAGAAAAGATGTATGAATTTAGAAGTGGGGTAAGATAACATAAATTCAGAAAATGACAAATCGTTACACAAATCCGTAAATGTGCGCCACAAACTGCACAACTCAGCAAGGATAACAATGAAAATACCAGTCTGGCTTTAACAAACATCTGTAATCAAAAGGTTTAATTCTCTGGGAATGCCCTAGGCTTGAATTGAGTTCTTAATTATAGAAAACTAGGATTTGAGATTTAGTCTGATAAAATCAGATTTTAACTCCTGTTCCCTCCCCCCTTTGAATTCATCTAATAAAAATCAAGTGAAAGAAAACAGTTAACCAATGCTAATGAGCTACAGATAACCAATAAGAAAACAAACAAAGCAGGCTAATCACTGTCACTTATTCTGGGGTTTTTTTAGGCAAAATGATGGATGATTTCTGCCCTCATGTGGTATCAAAAGGCATTATAGAATCAAAACATCTGCACAGTCAACAGATGTGCTCGTCTTGCTCTTAAATCAGTATAATAAAAAACATACAACACGGAAGAAATGTCTATGTTCCAACATTTTCTATTAAGAAAAACAAAAAAGTCCAACTTAAGAGAGGACTGGATAGGAAGTGGAAAGATAGAGCACATGATTTGGAAATTTCTACTTTCAGTAACTTCACAAGAGACTAAAGATTTAAATGGAGGATGCTATGGGTAATCCATTTTCAATTCTTTTTTTATGACCTCTCTCATTCTCAGGGTAAAATCCTTGAAAATACACACAAAAACCACAGACAAAAACGTGCAACATAATTTTGCAGCACACATCTTAAGATTAGTTTTCTCATGTCTTTGTAATTTGTCTGTTTGAAGACTTTTAAATAAGCTTTTGGCAATTCTCATTAAAGATAAACCCCACATCTCCTGAGATTTCTACATCTTTTTTTTTTGTACAGGAATACCTTTTCATTTTGCTGGATTTACCAAAATATACCCAATTGGCCTAGTCATTGCAGGCTCCCTATATGGACACTGGAGAAAGGAAACCTCAAAGGATGATTCAATTCATTAACACCATAAGGTGTTTATTGACTACGGTACTTTTGTTTCCAAGCACTTTCATTTTACAAATTTCATACTTGAATACACTGAAAGATTTTCTCTCCATCCAGTTTTGTTAAATGGAGACAGTCCAGATATTGCTAAGGGTTAAGATGCTTGAAATGCAGTGTTTGGTCTATAGAAAGCACAAAGAAATGTAGCTCCAAATTAGGCATGATGGGCATCTAAACCTCGGGAATATGAATCTACCAGCCCTATCAATGTCAAGAAAGGAAGAACTACCATTTATTCATTCACTTAGTTACTAAATTTGATGACGAGTTTTAATTAGAAAACATTTCAAACAAAACAAATGTTAAAAGAATGTTCAGTTCCCCCTTCTCGTCTGTTTTAGTTCGGTTTAGTTTGCTCTGAAATACCTTAAAATGCAGCAGCATAAAGAAGTAAACTTTGAGAAACATAATTTTACATGTGAGAGGTATGAAAGACCTTTTCAAATTCAGACCTTAAATCTTCGGAGAAACTCCTATTTGCTGGAGAAATTCCTATTTGCAATCAGATCTCATTCAAGTGTGTAAGTCCTGAGAGTTGCTCAGCATCACTGAAAACTAGTACATTTATTCAAGTGCTTGATTTCAAACAAACATTCTTACAAACCTTTGACATATAAAAATGCTCAAAATCTTTAAATTTGGTCCCTTCATGGAAAACAGAATTAGGGTGGAAGGAAACAAGATAAATGTCATCTGTAGCATACTGTGTGGGAGAAATACTGCTGTATCAATAACCAGCTTAAAAAAAAAAAGAAGGGTTTACATGAGGTCAGAGAGGTTTGAATGTAAATTTATGCTCTATACTTTATAATCAGATTATATTTCTGGGAATGAGAAGAGGACAAAGCAACCAACTTCTGTCTCAGCTTCTCTCTGATTCAAATTAAATTTCCAAAGAAGTCTCAGAAGGAAAGAGGGCAGTTTCATAAACGCGAGAACCGTTATGAAATTATCCCGCTATTGCCATCTTGTGGGTGACCCGCAGCACGCTGCTGCTTATTTTGCATCTCTCCTGCCTTGTAGAGAAATGTTTTCTGATATTCCAGATTGCCACAGTAATCCACTACCTAGAAGTTATAAAAGAAGGTTCTTTTAAGTCAAAAGACTACTCATTTAAATGAGCCCATTAAAGAAAAATAAACTTGTTTCAATAAATGATGGGCTACTTTTTCCAGGTAAGATATAGAACACTACTAGCGTGCAAAATGAATTGTAAAAAATTGCAACTGTACCATAAAAGTGGCTTTAATTATATTTTTATAGTTCTCTTTTTACTAGAGGATTGAATTTTTCTGAAGAAGAATGATCTATTGTTTAAGGCATAAGGTTTATGCAAATCATGTAACTATTCAATGTCACAAAGCCTTGAAGATAATAATTTTAAATGTAAAACAGATTGTCTAAAACTTGGATACCATGGTATCTGATGGTAGAAACCACATAACATAGAAAAAAGCTTTCCAGCAATGTCATGTCCTTATTATTTTGGTTCTCACATATAATAATCTTATAAAAACAAAATATAACTAGACCTTTTTCTTCTCCCCTCCACTGCCCAAAAATAAGAGTCCCAAAGGCAAAATAATAAATCACATAATTATGGAATTCCCAAGTTGAAAAAGATTTGTATGCCTAAGATGGCAAAGACTTTGCTTTTGGGTTTCATTTCACAAATCTAGAACTCAAAAAAAAAGAATGACAAAACAATCTTTAGAACACAGCATTTCACTCTCTCACTATCACAAGAATTGCAATAAAAATGCTACAGATACCATTGCGCAGTCTTTTGCGAGCAGATCCAAATGCATTCTGCATGCTTTATTCCAACTGCTTTGCAAGTTGCATCCAAGCCACAGAGGAAGCTCTGATTACTGTGGCACTGTGTTCAGTGAGGTAAGTATGCTTAAACCTGCTGTGTAGCTGTTGCAGCTACACTTTTTTCAGATAAGAACGACTGTATGTCTACCAGTGAGAAGCTCACATCCGCATCCCAACAGCCCCTCTCATACATATATGGCATCTACATAGAGCGTATTAAAAATATTTTTTACTTTACCAAAATAATTATGGTACTACCATCATCTAAAATCTGCAAGCCTTCATGCTTGATGATGGATCAAGCCTCCTTGGCCAGGTTCAGTTATGTCTCACACATGTTTACTTAGAGTATTACCTCACTGCCATGCCCCTCGGATGTTTTTTTACATTGTGCATCACCATAATAACTCCATAATTCTTGAACTCTTTACTGCTCCTTAAAAGGTATTTTCAGTATCACTTCGGTGCAAGAAGTGTTTAAAGATTTTTGAAGAGTTTCTAACTGGACTCAGTATAATTTGCCTCCTTGTTTAGAAAGCAAGTCCCAGATTTTAAAACTGGAAAAAAAAATAAATCATATTCCATTGAAAAAATACTTCGTCAGTAAGTATTCCCAAGGTTTGGGTTTCTTATAACCAATATAACTGCGCAAAATAACAGTTATGATAACAAGCCTTGGCTTTCAAACCACAGCAGAATTTCAGCTTCAGAGAAAAAAATGTCCTTTGTCAAGGTGGACCCAAATGGCACAAAATGAAAGATGACGTTACAACAGAGCAGTTTTTACAAATGCCTAAGCCAAAGCCTGGCAGAAATAAGTCAATGAAAAGACTCAATGGACATAAAAATCTGACTGCAGAAAGGCAATGGGTGGAAGCTGGAACACAGGAGGTTCCAGAAAAATATGAGGAAAAACTTTTTTACTGTGAGGGTGACCGAGCACTGGCACAGGCTGCCCAGGGAGGTTGTGGAGTCTCCTTCTCTTGAGACATTCAAAACCCGCCTGGACGCGTTCCTGTGCGCTCTGCTGTAGGTGATCCTGCTCTGGCAGGGGGGTTGGACTAGATGATCTTTAAGGTCCCTTCCAACCTTTAACATTCTGTGATTCTGTGAAAAAAAAAACCAACAAAAGACAATTCCTTTCAAGGAGTCAGATTATATATTTTGTCAGGCATTTTCTGGTTTTATGGAAAATACTCCATTAAAAATAAATGACAAATGCTGTTTTTTCTATGTATGGTTTTCCTTACACAGTCGTTTCTGACTTTCTAACCATGAACATGTGATTAGTCAGTGCCTACCTACACAAACTCCGAGCTCACAAACACTATTCCTGGAAAGGACGGCTGATAAAAAATTCTTTTAAGTCAACAGAAAGCATCTGTTTATTTGGAAAGTATATCACGATATTGCTGTCAGAAAGAGAGTATTTACAATTTTGCTGAGTGTTAGGAGCCTCTCAAATGCATTTCTGCATTTGGACAGAGCAGGATATAAAGAAGTTGGGCAGGTCAGGTGGTAACTGACCGGATCACTTCCTTAATAATTATTATTTAAAGGTCTCCAGTAATTATTCATGCTATATAGACTAGATCTTATTTCTGTCCTAGTCTAGTTTTATACATTGCGCTCATGGATTGAAAGATTCCTGACAAGAGATTTACAAAAAAAATACAAATTAAGCTGCACCATATCAGTAAAGAAATCATGGTCACAAACTTCTGATCTCCTAAACCTCACATAATAAAGTTCCTGTACCTCAAGGTTTAGGAACACACTTGTAAACCACACTGTAAACTGTCTGATTCAATGGCCAATTAATGTGGTCATCGATAGGGTCATCACATTTTGTCACCTGACACTATATAACACTATCCCTGGGGGTTTGGAGCTCTTGCTAGCTCACTGACATTGTAATTAATATTCACAGAGCTTCACTTGCCCTTCAGACCTGCTGCTACATTTCACTGACTCAGGGTGTAAGCAACATGCCTAGACACAAGTTAGTGAATATAAAACAGCTCTGTGATAGAAGATTAATTTTTTAGCTGATACTGTTGGTAAAAACAAATATTTAAATTTTATCTGAAAATACTCATTTAATTGGACTTTATATAGAGAGACTTCAGAGATAACGCAGGCAAACTGTCTGATATTTAAAACTGATATGAAAGTCCAAGTTCGCAATATTTTGCATTATGTATTTTATTTCATGTCAAAAAATATTTTATCTTCTGAAAAGAAATTACTAAAGGGGGAGCTGGTAGCAACTTTTAAAGTGGTTTTACACTTCTCTCTATGAAAAGTTATCACAATTCATTAGGAATATGACTTACGAGGTGAAAATATCAAAGATCTCTCTTCATAATAGATCTCTGAAATACGGGATATAATAACCCAGTCAAACCTGTGCAACAATATGGGCAGAGGCAACTGACAGAGGACAAACGTGCTGTACTTACTAGAACTGATTAATTCCCTTGGGGGTCAGGAGAAAAAATTCTTAGGAAAACATATATATACAACTCATATTGCCAAGCCAAGCACTGCATAATTAAGAAAAAATATAAATGCATATTTATTTTCTTTAATGTATTTCCTTGTCTTTATGGTTTATTGCCTAGACATTAATTACTTGACTGAATGCTGTTCCCCACGCCCTACCCCCAGCCCTCAGTATCTCTACAACAGTATTTTTTATTTTCTTTGGAGTTTAGATTCCACCAAATAATAACAAGATGAATTTAATATGAATACTGATGATTTCAACCACAGGACTCTTTTGGTAACCACAAAATTGACTTTAAGAACTCTGAACAAGATGCCAAAAGTAATTTTAAATAACTTCCACTTACACTGTTTACAAGATCCCTCAGAAAATAAACAGTTCCTCAGATTTTTAGGTTCTGATGTTTCAAGAATTCAGAACACAAACTGTTTTCAGGGAAATACTAAATCTCATTAGAGGTTATTAGAACAATTGAAAGGTCTTGCAATACAGAAGTAAATGGTCTGTTCTATTCAAAGGAAAAACACTTGTGTACAGTTTAATAAAAAGCATCTCTCATAAAGATTATGTTCTACATATTGTGGGAATTCTGTCACCATAGACAGCCTAGATTAATTGCAATAAACAGAAATTGTCAGTAAAACTCTCAGCTTATGTGATCTAATACTGTGTGAATAAATTTCATTTTCTAATATTATGAAACAGCCAAGAGTATAATAAATCATCTACCTAACTCCTTTGAGAATTTTTGCATAATTTACCAAAACAAATTGATTTTAGCAGAAAAGCTACTAATTTACATGGGGAGGAATGGTTTTCTTAGTGTGATGAATTTAATTTCAATTTCCCCGTTTGCATGAATTCACTCCAGCAATTCATCACTGCTAGAATTAAACTACAACCATGTTTTAGTTGACCAGGCACATAACTTACACCTGAATGACAATAAACTGCCTTTAAAAGGTAAGATGTAAAATTTGCACAAGATATCTAGTGAAAATAATTGGAAAGGCCACAGTACCTATCAAAAATATGAACAATAAGATGCTGCAAAACAATATTAAGCATTTAATTTTATCCACACATTGGTTGTCATTTTTATACTTATAAAGTCTAATCTTTCTAATAATTCAGCAGTTTTTGTTCTATAATAGAATACTTTCTCATGAAATAACATAGGTGTAAAAGAATTTGTAAAATGTGTTTAAATTGGAACAGAATGAATTCTCTCTTCATATTTTTAAGATGAGTCACACATCCAAATGCTTAGAACTTGCATGATATGGGAATAAATTTTCTTCTGCAGTCAGTTCAAGCTGGTTCAACTTTCACTGAAAAGTGAAATCATATTACTGGCAATCCAAATTGTAAAGGAATGAATTTGTAGGTTTACGTTTATAGTCCAGACTACAATTATCCAGTGCTACTAGGAATCCAAGGTGAGTGAACTTAAAGATCCAGAAATCAGTGCAAGAACGTATTTTCCCTAACTCTCTTTCACCATTACTGCTACTGGCTCGTCCCTTGAGGTTACTGGAGTTAGGCTTCAGTCAAAATTGTTCAAAGATGCTATCCTTCCAGCAGAACACAATATGAGAAAAACTGTGCAGAACTGGGGTTTTTTGGTTGGTTCATTTAATTTTTCAATCATGTACTAGATCTGTGTTCTCTGCCTCAAACCACAACTGACACATTGTAATAATTTTTAAATGTGATTTTCTAAGATACTGAGGTTTACATGATGTGTGAAAACGCCTTTCTCCAAACACACCAGTTCTTGAAGCTTTACTCAATTTCAGAAAAATCTGACAAGAGAAACAGATGACTCAAAGATCTTTAGTGCTAAAACTTTTGTGAAAATAGGAGTACCATCAGTGCTCTTACTGATGAAAAAGTCAATATATGATAGAAAATGTAGTAAAGTACTCAAATATTTTGTGAAGAAAGCCAGGCACTCATGTACCTTCTCAGTTACCAAAATCAAACGAAAATTTTCAGAATACGTAGAAATTCAGGGTAAAAAGCACAAAACCTAAAAATAGATCCATTCTTTCCTACCTCTTGGTCAGCTCACAGTATCAGATTCATCGTTTTCTAACAGACACATCTGTAGGAAACTAAACAGGAAAGGAAGTTGCCTTGTTTGCCTTCAGAGTTGAAGACAATTATATTTTAAACCTTATTAATTCTTGGGACTTGTGGCCATGGGTATTCAGGAATATCATTCTGCAAAAGACAGATCAAGAAATTTACAAGAATGGAAGGGTCAACTATACAGAATGGCTACTTTTCTGGTTTTCACCTCCCTTCAGGTTGTCCACTAGGATAAGAAGCAGAATACTTCATTGTTATGATCAAGAACTGACTTATTGGAAGTCCACTCACCTCACTATTTACTCATGTTAATTTACAATAATGCAAAAAATTTTTAGCTAGAGAATGCAAAGATTTATAATGAAGCTATTTCTCCACCAAGGCCAAGCTGGACAGAGCCTTGAGTAGCCTGATCTAGTAGAGAGGCGTCCCTGCCCACGACAGGGAGGTTGGATTAGATGATCTCTAAGGTCCCTTCCAGCCTAGGCCATTCTATGATTCTATGATGTATGATGCATTTGAAAGGAGAGTTGTCACTCACTCTGCTTAATACACACAATATGGAAATTAATTTTACAGAAAGTAACTTGCTTCTAAGAGGGAAAAGGACACTGAAGATATTTATAGATTATTTGATTAGTTCCTTTCAGCAGCTTCGAATAGGATGACGCTGTAGCAGTCTGTATTTACTTAATACTGAACCTGTAAAGAATCCATCATTTGCATATTCTTCTCAAAAGCACCAGATGCACATTCTTAAATAAAGTTATAAATGGCACTGACAAGACTTCATTCTTTTAATGAAAAAAGAAACATATTATATGGTACAGACTGTGCCTGTACTTCACTTTCCAGACTTTTATATCCTTTTATGTGCTCTAAACTCTGTGAATGTTCTGTATCAGAATAAGAAGAAGGGAAGTTGAAACCTACTTGAAAATGCACTTTTTTTGCTTGTGGAGTCTATGTACATTCAACAATATTTGATTTACATATGTTATGTATAATTAGTCTAAATAAAAGTATTCTAAGTAAAAGCAAATACTAACAGCAGTTTAGTAATGCTTACCTCCCACTTTACCTCACCCTTGCAAGACTCGTATCTGTGCACTGCATACATTGCTTGAAATCTACTGCTTCATAGGAAATTTTCCTTTTTATAGGTCGTAATAATGCCAACAGCAAACTTGAGGAGTTCCCTTGATTTTTTTTTATCCAGTTCAGGGAAAGTTTTCTGGCCATGTAAATAGATGGCAAGCTTTCCTTGGGACAGATTTTTGTTCATTGTTTATGGCATGCAGTACAATACAGTCTTGCAACATCTAAACGCACATACCTTTCAAATGTGCACATACCTTCCAAATAAATCATTCTGACTCCTCCCTTCTAATTTTATGTGTCTTGGTATTGGTATTCCTAATAATCTCTTTTGGATCTTTTACTATCTTATTGTATCACTACCAGCTTTTCTGCCAACTCCTTTTTTTTTTTTTGCCATTCTGACAATCACATCTTACTTCCTATATGGAAGCTTCTAAAATACATAATGTTCCTATTGCGCTTTCATACCTGTTTCAAATATCATAATTCCTAGCACACTAGAAAGAATGAATGTTCTGAACACAGTGTAAGGCTTTCACTGCACATTGGATTATTTCCTGTATATTCTTCCGAAAATGAGTATTTCAAAATGAGAGGCAAAGAGGAGAGAAAGGAGAAAAGATGGAGAAATTATTTTGTTAAGGAAGATCAATACGACCTCAAGAGCGTTCTTGGATGCAATTCTTTTAAAACCAGCCTTTTATGTCATTGATTATGCAGGTGGCATCTTCTTTCTACTACTTTCCTCCCACAGAATAATTTGGAACTATATGCTCTGTGACATGGAACTGTTCAGGAAGCAAAACACCATAAGCAAGACTTCCTTATCAGGAAATAGAGCTTTCTTTTAATTAGAAAAGTAACTCTCTAAGCATTGCAGTCTAAGACTTAGAAAGTAGATGCAGAACTCAGTACAACAGAGACAAATGGTAACAAAACAATAAACTTTATGTACATTACCTTGTTTTGACAACTCCTTAAACTTGTAACAAAGTTAGAGGAACACAACAATAGAGTTTGGGAGATCTTGGGGTTTTGTCTTTTCTCATTTTCAGTTCACTGCAGAAGGAAGGCGGACCTGTGAAAATATATAATTTCCTCTTTTCTGCGTAGCGGTTTACACCTTTTCATGATATATTAAGAACACATCACCAATGAAGACTGCTCTCAGTCTAAACAGCAACATGCACAAAACATATTTGAAATCTGTTTTATGGGAAAACACTTAAGACAAGTAAAATTTTCTAAATCATGAGCTGCTAACTTTAACAGTCATGTTCTTTGCTACATCTTGAATGCCTGCTAAATGGACGCATTATTGCTACAGCTTTCATCACCAGCTCCTGCAGTAATCCCTCTGTTTAATGATCCTGATTTAAAAATCGTTACAGTTAACAACTACTGATATTTTACTTTCAGCATTTTGGCATTCAGAACTGCTTAAATGAAACAGTTCAATCTTCTAAGTGACAATAATAGTTCTCATTATACCAACCTGCAGGACTTCCATTCTGCTACATTTTGATATATTATAGCCTACTTTGCTATAATCATTAGCATAGTATTAAAAATACACTTAATCTTTGTCAGAAAGCTCATCAAATATTGAATTTTTTGTTTGGAAATGTAACTGTTTCTTCTTGGGGATCATTCTTTCTCTTCCCATGTCACACTTGGGCTACAGTATAGCTTACAGTCTCAAAGCCTGACTTGATCATTCTGTTACTACAAGTATGTACAACAGGGTATTAAAACTGCCATCTGCTAGACTAATTCATGAGTACTATAGTCCACACTATCTTTTTTGAAGCTCTGGCCAGCCATTCAAGTCAGTTCTCTAAAGAACGCTGATAGCACTGTAACATTCAAAAGCCTCAAACTAAGTGATTTCTAAGTTTCTAAGAAGTGCTTAATTATTTTACTTCTGTTTACTCCATATTGATACAAAAGGTGATGCCCCTAACACTACTAACAGATTAAAAACTACCAGGGCAGGAAGGGACGAGCAGGCATTCCTGCTTTTATTTTCATTACAGTAACAGGTACTACTTACTGCAAGAGAATTATCAAAACAGAAATAATACATGACAATAATCAGAATCTCATTCCTATGTACTTGCATAAGTACACTAAAAGAGCAATCACCCTAAGAGTTGGGAGCAGAAGTTACTTCTTACAGTTAAATACTGTAATATTTCTCTACCTATGTAACAAAAAGTCTGGAAGCTGCTCTTCAATTGCTCTCTCATGCCTTAAGCTCTTGTTTTCCACAACTTATTTCACCAGTGGTGCTATGCTCATTTGTAGCCACTGAAGCTTCAGAGTGCTTTCTGACTGATGGTTCAAATGATCTAGAAGCCAGCTCACATTCTCCGGTGGTCATGAACGTTGCTGCCGTACGCAATCACTGAGCTTTTGCACAGTTTCCATCCTAACGTCAATGCTTAGAATGGGGTTTTAAAAGTCTGTAGTGCTTCTCAAAAGTCCCTTAAGAGAAAATCCTAAAAGCAGTTTTGGACACAAGCAGTCTGGTATCAGATACACATGTAAAAGCTATGCCATTTATTGTGCTGTGGTCTCTCTCCACTGGTGGCATCTACAGTGGCTGATGACCTTACAAAATCCATAAGAGAGCAAAAAGATTGATTAGCATCTGATGTAGCAAAATGCCAGAAACCACAAACTTCATCTCAGCTGTCAGCGACTGTTTACAAAAGCTAACGTTACACACACGAGAAACCACAGAGTGGTTCAGCACACTTCATGTAGCATACATGGCCTGTAAATATTGGTCAGCTTGTGTAAACCCTGACATTCCTTTCTGCAGTATTTCATACTGCAGTGAAGCACTGAAGGATCAGTCAAATACAGGACCTGTGACTAAGCAAAGAAGAGTAAGAGATATCTTTTCACCATGTCGGTGAGGCACAGTGCCAACCTGACCAAAAAATTAACGGAGGTGAGCATAACTGCTAAAACAGACTTCTACATGGAGATCTTGTAAGCATAGAACTTTAGTACTTGTGCTTTAGTACAGAGTCGGAAGCATAAGAAAAGCTGTTAGAGCTTTGCAATTTCAAATTTCCGTCTCAAGAATAAGGATTGAGAGAGTAACAGTAGGAAACAGGATTTGAGCAGTCTTGGCTTTAAAAATCAGAAAGGTAATGGGAAGAAAATCAAGGTTAAACCTTTAACTGAAAAAATAAAATCTCATAAACATAATTTTTGAGCAAAGTCAGTAGAGTTGTGAAAGGGAACTGTCTATGTTGCAGTAACTGGGAGAACAAAGATTCCTGGCTATTGAATTCGGACTCTGTGTTTCTGTTTATTTGTGAATTTCTGAAGCTTAGTTCACCAAGCCCATTTCTTGGGTTAAATAAAAAACATACCATTCAAAAGAGCAACGCCACAAAAAGTAGGGATATCAAACAGCCTTCAGCAATGCAAGGGAAATATGGAACAAAATGCTGTCTGTTAAATAATCCATCACAGAACAGAGATTACTATCTCGACAAGGAAGCTCACAGTTTTAAAAGCTCATCAAACTCAAAAGTCAAATGAAAATTCTATTAATATCATTAGAGAAAAAAATTAAAATGGCAAGGGGTTGGGGAAAGTGGTGTTCCTGAAGTCTGTCAAAGGATCTACACTTTTCCGCTTTTATGATTTTTATAGTGAAAAGAGGAAAAAAAAGTCAATGCAATTTGCTACACAGCCATCAGGAAAGTGGGAGGTCACGTTCTGTTTTCTACATAATTGCATCATCTATTTGTCCACCCAGCAGTTCAGCTGATTTTGAGAAAGGGGCAACTGTCTCACAGAAAATAAATTACTAGAAATGTTACAAAAACAGGGAGCTATACACTGACTGCAAGGTTAAAACTCCCTCTGAAAGGCTGAAGGAAGACCAAATGGCTTTCAACACGCTCTCCTTTAGATTATTTATTTTACAAGTCACATGCCTATAATCTGTCAAATAACACTGTAACAATCTCAGTTAATTTGGTGGTTGAAATCCAGTGTTTTATGGATAAATCATGAAACTCAATCACCAGCGTGCCCCTCATTTATAGTCAGAGCAAAGCCAATACCTGAATGTCACAGGATTAAACTGACCTCATAAACTGAAGCAGTACTAAAGAACACTTTCATGTGAGTAAAGAAAAAAACGTACTTCTAGAGAATCACATTGAAGGTAGCCACAACTGACTGAGACGGGCAGAAGGAGAATTAAAGACTCGGGCATTGTTTTGGGTTGTTTTTGTTCAATCTGCCACACAAAGATGAGTCAACCAGAGGAGAATAGACCCAGGTTAAATTTTTATCTCATATTCCTACTTAGATAATACGAAAAATTACATGTATGCGATCCTTGACCTCCAGACCTGCAATGGATGATATTCCCTGGTCTGAAAAAAAAGTTTTGAAGCAGAAATTACCTGGGGAAACTCAGAAAACTATTTCAGAGATTAGTAAGATCCTTTCATGTTAAGTTCTTAAATCACTTGTAAAAATTTCTTTTGCAAGCAAAAGTAGAGCAACTGCATTGTGTACTAAAATGACTAACCTTGTCTGCTTATCCTAAATAAAGGATATTACTTTGCTTCACTCTACAGAGAATCAAAAACAATTCCCCCAGGAAGAAACATTCCTTGAGTAGAACTAAAAGCAGTAACTCAAAATAAAATTCTCTCTCTTTATTTGGCAGCAGATCTTGAAGTCAGGTTAACCTCTCAGTGTTTTCTGAATGTTATTCTGAGAGCCTGCCTGAGAAGGTCTGCCCTGACCAGAGTTCTTACCAGGTTTCTGAACCTAATCCTACTTCTACTGCTTCTCATCCTCCATTGTGCTCTGCAGAGCTGGAACATTAGCAGGAATATTCCTTCTTCCATAAAATACCATAATGCCTTATGTTTGTGCAGGCATTATTTCATTCAATCTCTAGAGAAGCTGAAGAGGTGGGCTAGCTTTATAATTGTTATTATCATCTGGAAATATATCTATAAACCACAATTGACTACACAAAGGCTACACAAAGAGCAACAGAGTGGTAAATAACTGGCAGTATTTCTTACAGGTTAATCCCAATATCTGACAAAATGGGCCAATTGATACAAGATGTATTTTAATACAGCTAAGCATCCATCAGCAGTAAAATCAAGACCTACAAATCGAACAGGAAACTATCCTGGAAAAGACAGACCTTGAATAGGATGTTAATGTTACACTGATTAGGCAATTCACAGTGAAAACCCAAAGGAAAGGAATAGGAGTAAATAATTTTACTCCTCTACATAGGAATACTTCATGCATATTGAGTGTTCATAAGTTAAAAAGCATGTTTAAGGAGTGGAGTAGGCTCAGAGAAAGACATATAAGAAGACCGCATAAATATACTAGTAGTGAAAGATTTAGAGCTCAGTCTATTTAGCTTATCAAAAAGAAGATTGAAAGCAATGAAAAATGATTACTGTATAAGCACGTTGCTAAGGAGAAAATGTAAGCTACAAACGGGCTATAAAACCAAGCAAAGAACAGCATAACAGGAAAGTGAAAGCACATAAATAAAAATTGTTTAAAAAATTGGTTTTAGCAGTGACTATGGTAGGACAGCCACATAGCTGGAGCAAACTATTGAAAATGACCTGTTTCCCTCAATCTCTTTGAGAATAAAGATTGCTGAAACTGAACTATATGAGAAATACATATGCTCAAGACAGTACTTATGATAAGCATATGATAAATAAAATAAATATGATAAATAAAATAAATATAAATAAAAAAGGTAATTTCAGGTCTGTTAATCCATAAAAAATACATTTGAACAGTCTGTTCACGTCT
Source organism: Trogon surrucura (assembly GCA_020746105.1). Taxonomy (NCBI): domain Eukaryota; kingdom Metazoa; phylum Chordata; class Aves; order Trogoniformes; family Trogonidae; genus Trogon; species Trogon surrucura. Next base: position 15,292,572 of record CM036629.1, read on the forward strand.
GAATGTGAGTAGCTGCTTTAATAAATCAGACACAAAATAGAAATCCAATAGTCACCAGATAATTAAGAGTTACAAGTAGCCAAAGGGTAGAAATGATTTGGATGTCCAGAATCAAACCAGCATCTTTCTATCAAAATAACTGAAAAAATCCACTAATTTAACATAAACATGCTATCATTCACTCTTTTGAGAAATCAATCTTTTTTAGTGTTTTGTGATTTTTTTTTTTTAAGAACAAACATCAACTTTAAAAAACATGGTTTCTATGTCCTAGATTTACATACATCATTCCTGACGTGTTTAAAAAACGGTTGCATGTGGCACTTTAGGTGATGGTTTAGTGTTAGGGTGGTGTAGGGCTGTAGGTTGGACTTGATGATCTTAAGGTCCTTTCCAACCTTGATGTTTCTATGATCACAGCCTAGTTTGAGATTTCAGTCAAAAAAAAATATTCCCTTAATACTTCTTATTCAGATGCTTTTTTGGTTGTTGTTCTTGTAAGACTTTCAGAACTGAAAAGAAATTAAGCAGGAGCAGATAACTACTACAGTGAGCGAAGCCTGCATACTTGACATAAATCAAGAATTATTAGGACATTGTAAGTATTTTGGCATATCATTAAATGACAGTACATGCGATTTTTAAAAAGAGAATTCTATTAGGTCACACACAGATTGTCTATCCTCTATGTTACACTTGCTAACTAAGACATAAAGCATGCAAATGCACAGGTTAATTGCATAATCACGTACTGTAAGACTCTACAAACAATCTCTAAGTGTACTGAATGCCTCAGTAAGTAAAAAAGCATTTAGTTTCCTTTTCTATCAACAGGATTTTTCTGAACTAGTACTCATGTTTCATGTTCACTCAGTGAATCAGTACATGCTCTGGTATTAGGCAAATCAGGTTACAAAAGTACTTCAGTCTCCTTTTCTGACCTCTTATGTCCATAGTACAACACGGACACAAAGGCTTCACAGCTCAGACTGGTTTCAGAAAGATAAAAGGAAGTTTCTCAGAGTACCTTTACCTGCATAGTCTTAAAAAGTCAGCCTCTGGTACCTTTATGTGCTGAAATTTTGCTATGCCTTTAGCACACAGAAGAAAGCTCAGGGTGTAGGGGGTAGGAAGAAAATTACCATCCAAAACCAGTTAAATATGCATATTTGTCCTTCATTCACAGAGCAAATGACAGACTTCTTACCTTGAAACACATGCCTACAAGTTATACTGACTTCAGGGGAACATAAGCCTTAAATCTGATTCACATTGATGAAAGTATCTGAATACAGACACGAACACAAGATCAATATTACGCAGTGCATTCGCATCTCCTGGAGGGTCTCTTATGCATTTGTTGACCAAACAAGAGATTGTTTCATAGGAATTTTACTAGTGCCTGAATTTTATAAAGGCAGATATTCAAGAAAGAAAAAAACAGGCAAAAAAAAATGGATACTTAAGAGAAGCCACTGATGAAAGCCACATGAACATTCAGAAAAAAGCAAAGAAACTTCCCACATAGCAGTCACATTTAGAAAAAGAAAAGCAGTTCTTACTTCAGAAGAAGTAAGATGTCTTACCTTACATGGAAATGTTTAAAAAACATAAAGGAAATTATAAAATGGAGCAAGAAATCCCTACTGATTGGGCATGTCAGAAAAATGCTGATAGGCTATATATCATGCTTGACCTCGATAACCTCTGAATAGAAATTTAAATTGTCTTCTGTAGAAATCATTATATTGTAATTATTTTCTCAAAAGGTTCATGATTATTAAAATGGCATAGGATTCATCACTGAGTGATATTCCCAGAATGAAAATGAATGCATCAGAATAATAGTAATCTTGCTAAAAGGATCAGAACAACAGAGAGTTCGTACCAAATCTGAAAAATGTTAAAATGTCTATGCTGCTGACAAATTTTACCTGCATGGCATGGAAGAACACTGAACTAAGTAAATTGCCACATTTAAGAATTCTAATGACGAAAAGTCTTTCTGATTAGTACTCCTCACTTTAATATTAGCAAGAAAATCTTGATGACTCTCTTTTTTTTTTTTTTGGACTCAACTTCTTGTAGCTACAACCCAAAGAACAGAAATTTGGCAACTCTTGTCATTTGGTTTATTGGAGAGTAGGTGAATAAGCCTTCTACAACATGCACCAGCAAAAAAACCACCCTGTAATCAAAGAGCTATTAGCATTCTCAATACATAATTACACATTATCAAAACAGACTCAATGAAAGACAAACAGGCATTTCAGATTAAAAAAAAAAAAGTGTTTCTCTCTTTTTTTTTTTTTACACTTGAAAACCTAGGAAATTTGTCAGAAAACCTGTTGGTATTAGCTGCCTAGTTCAATTTTATGGCCTTCGTCTGTACTATTTTTGTGACTTCAGACACTAAGAATATAATTTTTTACTATCACAAAGATTTCCTATGCACAAGTATATAGTTACGGAAATAAAAACAAAGCTAGTTATGAAAAATATAGAACAAAAATTAAGTAATTTTAATCAGTCCTTGTACAAACTGAAGCATGTATGTCATGCCTTCAGTCACCTAAGAAGCTTTCAGAAACAGTGTAAATTTCAGCAATCACTGGGGAATTTACAAGCATACAATTGGAAACGTCTGGCTTGATCACATCCTGGGGCTACAGCTACCCTTTCTTCTCGCTGTCTGAATCTACCCCAGGTCTTTTTCATCTAGTATTCCATTGCTTAACCTGCTTTTATAACTGTTTATTTCTTCTCTCTTCTCTACCCTCTTATCGCCTTAAGCAGAGCACAAATCAAACAATATTCTGGCCAGAAGTAAACAATTTTTAGTTCATATCTTTTGAATAGGTAGGAGGGGCAAATATGTTTTTCTGTTTTGCATTCATTGTTTCTGATTTTGTTGGCCGTAAAAAAAAAGAAACTAAAGATTAAATTATTTTGGGTTTAGTTGACTATTGAGCATGGCACCCACAACCTAAGAAAAATATCACATCACAAAGATTGACTGGGAGGAGATGACATATATGTAAAAGAAAGATGTGTTGCTACAAAGTTATGCAAGACTATCAGTGCATCCTATTTTACAGGATGGTTTAACAACTCCAGAACAACCTGTTTCATCCTCAAAAACCTTGCAGAGACATGAGAATGTTTCACACAGAAGGAGGTTTTTCTTTTTAAAATATCATTGCATTATTCTGCCTACATGTCTTACAATTCTCTAGATTTGAAAACACATACTAATTATGAATTTTCATTAATGTGAATGTTTTTGCTACTTGGAAGTCTGTGTAATGAAACTGCTCAGAATATAGACATGAACTGCAGAATATAAGCACGAATCATAGTGAGCGTTGTTCTGTTCTTAGACATACAGGCAAGTTGGATTCTCCAGTAAATCCATTCTCTCCCTCACCTCTTCAAGATCCCCCTAAACAGCTGTCATCATTACAACATCTGCAATGGCAGATAAGCACCTCTATTTGGGACAGCACAGTCAGCAACTTTCTCCAGGAAACTAAATTTGTCACTTCTGCCAAACATTCATTTTCTTTCCCACTCCTGACTTAATATCCTGAGGCAATACTCAAAACAGGGCTGCCTATATTGGAACCTGTTGGTGTGCCACAGGCCAGCTTAGCTAAAAATCGAACATCTCAAGAAAAAGACCAGAAATTATTCTGATGACCTCAAGGTAATGCAGCAGGGTATACGCACACAAACACAAATTTAGTACTTGTTCACTATGCAATACTATAGAAAACATTTTGAGACATGCTAAATCTTATAAAATGCAACTAGTGGAAATTGTTTAAAGGTGACATTCTCTGACAACAAGGTATGTTGCTGAAGACTTGTTGCACCATTTTAAGAGAACAATGTCAATTAGAAGCTTCCAGAACACAGAGATGAGATCTCCAAGAAAATTTCTGGAAACAGAAGTAACCAATGTTTATTCACCGAGCTACAGATTTTTCAAGGAACAAACTAAGACCCCAGTTTAATTAAAAGGCCCATAAAGAGTTGCTCATCAAGCTGTTGTCAAGACAGATAGTTTCTAAACTAGACATGGGATGGACTGTTACGCAGTCACTAAAGTACGCACAGCATTTTTCATGCAAAGTTATTGACCCTGGTACACTTGTAAAATCATTGCACCACACAGAGTCTCTGTTAACTTGACACTTTGTCCTCTGGATGTCCCCAGTCTGAAAGACACTTTATAAAGTCATTTTCCTCACTGTTCAAAACATGAAAACTGAAGCATATTCCCTATGTGTCTTGACTTCTGTGATCTCTCAGCTCTCAGCCCAACTGAGATATCTACTTTTAAGTATCATTTCACACCTACAATTTTTTAATGATACTCTTAACATTCTTATCAACAATCATTTTGTAGCTTTGCTGATGTCTGTTCTAATGATTGCATTTCACCTTAGAGGTGGCTGGATTTCTGTAATGCTGGGAACGGTACACTCACAAAATATGCAAAAATCTAAAGGAAAACAAGACATAAAATTGGAAAGCAATTTTTCACCTCTGTACAATGCATACTAAAAAAAAAGTATTTTCATTCTTGTCAGTCCATGAAAAACAAAACCAGCATAATTACAACTGTTTAACGTACAGCAGACCTGGAATAAACTCTGCTTCAGGAATTTCTTGTGATTCACCTAATTGGGATTTGGAGTGCTTAATCCCATTACTACAACTATGGTACTCCCATCAGCTGTGTTCTGTATTTCCCTTGCTTTGAAGGAATGCAAAGCATTCTTTGTAGCCATTATATAAAAACTCTTGCTGCTCTACTGTCTCAGAACAAAAAAGGATCTTAGCTCCCAACAAAACTCCATTGTGTACAAAGAAAGCATTTACCTCCAAATGATCAAATCCATAGGAAGACAGTAGGTATTCTCTTTAGTATATTTGACTTCCTTTCTTCCATTCTTTCTGTGCGGCATTATTTTTTATAACATTCTTAGGCTCAGGCCACAGGAACATATGTAGTTTGACTCATTTCTTAACACAAGTAACAAAAATTGCATGCTAGTGGGAGTGAACTTAAGGGAGTACTACAGGGAGCCTGAGCCAGTCTGATGTGAATGACCATTTGACCTCTGATTTATGCTGTGAGTAGCATGAACATTAATGCCTTTTTCAGTTAACACATTAGTCTTATTTTCATATTATGCTTTCATAAATCTTTGGAATAGCTTTTCTAAAGATGAACGACTGTGAAGCTTCAGTTGAGGAATTAATAAGAGGTTTGCAAGCCACAGCCAATGGAAACATCATCAACCGACATCAGCTCAGCAATGTTTTTACTAAAATTGTCTGCAGCTGGGTGATTTAAGTGCAATTTATTTTTAAAGGCCATCATTTCAGGCAGTTTCAGATGGCTTTTCATGGACATTAGTGGCATTGCCCTGCACTAATTGTAGTATTACATTTACTACTTCTATTTCTGTGCTGCTATTCATAGGTAGGAAAGTACCTATTGCAAGTGTCAACATGGAATCACAGACTGGGTAAGGCTGGAGGAGGGCCTCTGGAGAGAGTTTAATCCACGCCCACCCACCCAAAGCAGCACCAGCTATAGCAGGTTCCTCACCAACACATCCAAGTTAGGTTTTCAGTATCTCCAACGATGGAGAAGCCACAATGTCTCTGGACAACCTGTTCAGGGTTTGACTATACTCACAGTGAAAAGGTGTTTTTCTTATGTTTAAATGGAACTTCCTACACTCCAGTCTGATGAAACCACCTCTTCTCCTTTCACTACATACCACTGAGAAGAGTTTGGCTACATCTTCTTTACCATCCCCCATCAGGTATTTACATACTACTGTAATGTTAACAACTATCATCAGCAATGTATGAACTAGAGAAACTGAACTGTAGCACAGATTAAATGAACCGCTGACAAAAGGTGCAGTTCCTCCCTTTACGCTTATGTGCTCCTAAGTGGGAAATCACGAGTTCCTCTGCTACTTCTCACCAGGCTGATAGTACACACAAACAGGAGGTGGCTTCAATTTCCCCTCTACACAAGGAAGCTTTTAACAACAAAATAATGCCTTCTTCCATAATTTTTATAATTTTCAGTCAGATAATGCATTTAATTTAGATTGAAAAGAGTTAAAATATCCAAAGGGCTAAGACAGATTTGGTGCCAGTAAAAAAGGAACAGAGAGAACTTCCGTCAGCAAGACATTTTAGCCACTTGCTCACTGCCCCCACCCCCACAGTGGGATGAAAAAGAAAACAGGAAGAACATGAGTGAGAAAACTCATGTGTCGAACTAAAGACAAGGAAATCACTTACCAAGTACTGCTGCGAACAAACCAAACTCACCTTGAGGAACTTAATCTACCTTATTGCCAATTAGAATAAATAATTACTCATTACAGCATTTGGAAACAAAAAAGACAAACACTTGTCTGGACCTATTCTCCCCTTTTCCCAGGCTCAGCTTCACTGCAGACACCTCTCCTCCCCCTTGTTACTGCCCAGGTTATCATCACTCCTTGCAGTGAGGAAACACAGGGCACAGTGGGCTGGGGCCATGTAGCTGTTTCTCTTTGCTGTTCCTTGCTTCTCCATAGTTTTGAAGAACATAAAATACTCATTTGTAAAGTCCCAGAGCTGGTGTGAATTACTACAGAACACATCACGGCTGACTACACATAAAGCATCTGACTCATCCTTTATAAAGCACTTAAGGTGCTTCAAGTGTATAAAACTAAATTCTAGCCAGCATGCCTCTCTAGCAGTAGAAATAATATGATGACAGCTGAGAGAGATATTGAGGTTTTAGGTGTTGGAACAGGTGATGGTACGACTAGGTTTAAAACACTTATCCCTCAGGATTTAAAAATTAAGAAAGCACATTAGTTTCCTCCCTCCTCTTGGTAGGAGGCTGACTAGCATTACTAGTACCTTGATTTTTTAGAGAAGTAAGGGAGTTTTCCAACTGTCTTATTGTTTTTTTTTTCCAAGTTGATACCAAGAATTACCAACGTCCCTTCATAAGCCCCTCCCTCCTTTTATGCAAGAACAGGTAGGATAGATAACAAAAGGAACATACATTTCATATTCCAAATGCAGCCTTCAAAAGTTGTGTGACTTACAGAATCCTGAGCTACTTAACAAAACTATTTTCCTTAAGTCTTCTCACAAGTGTCTATTTGTTATAAGTTTGCTTTGCAGAAGTGCAACAGCATATGATTATTAGAAAAAGCAGGTTAAGAGCAATAATTACCATGCAATTAAATTATACTGTCTGCAAACCCTGAAAATTTCACATAATGAATTAAAGTTCAAATGTAAGCATGCATTTTAAAAGACTGAACAAAATCATTGCCCTGTCACATGGCCCTAAAACTTTGAATTTCAGCATTTCTTCAAAGGTGTTCACAGATATAACAGGATGTAACAGGAAATAATTCTGTGCATATTTATGGAACATTTACAGCAAGCGTCATCACTTCTGCTCTCTGTATAACCATAGTATTCATCACAATGAATTTTAGTCTAGACAGTTCCTTCTCATGATTAAAACTGTATATTCTTAAAATAATTTTGTTTCATATTTGGGAACTTTGTATATTTCATTTGCATTAAATGACAGTTTTAGTGACTTTAAAAAGTAAACAACTCAACCTGTTTTCCATATATATATCTCTTATAAAAGGATTTGAATTTTAGTCTAATTTATGAGGCTTTACAAAAGTATCTCTGCCATCTCTTGATTAAACAAACAGTAAATTGCTAGATTAATCAGAGCTTCCAAAATATTTCTACAGAATATTTGTTTGAATTAGGGCTGGTTTTAACTAAGATACCTTCATGTTCAAGTAGTGCAATAGACACAGAACTAAAATGACTGCACTGCTTTTTCTCTGCATTTAGACATTATTGCAACTCCTGTTAACTAGGTTAGAAGCAGTGTTAAGGAAGATTTACACTAATGCAAAGATATGTAAAGTCATGGAAAAATATATCAATATAAAAATTGTGTAGTTATCACACAACCTGTTCTTCTACTTATCTATCAACCCAGATTTATTGTGTCTTTACACAAATGTGCACAAGTGAGATTGATGCTAAAGGCCTGGACGAAAGACTCTTGACATCAACAGAAAACTCAAGTGATTTCAAAGAGTTTTGCACCAGACTTCATATCATTTGCAAGACAAATCCACCATACGAAAGAAAATCACCATCAGATCTGCTAATTTAAACTCCAAATGCGGTTCTTCAAACCAGCATTTATGATGAAAGCAGATCTGGTAATTAAACTGAATTCCACAACTGACTCTTCACAGGAGTGCTAATGGTCTCCGCCTGTTCAGAACATTTTAAGCCAAGGGTGAAGTCCAGGAGTCCCAGAGACAACTGTGAAACACAGGAGGCAGTTAGGGGAGAGCCACGAATCAAGTGGCTGCTAGTTCACATGGGGAAGAAACACACCTTGTTGTACAAGGAAAAATTCTCCAGAATTGGGGTATTTTTAACAATTTTAAATGTGCAGTGGCAAACAAAAATTCCCATTTTGTATCAGTCCATACCTTAATTCCCTGCACTAGTTTCCATCTAAGAAGGCTTAATGCCCAAATCATACCTTTTCATTAGACCAAAGAGAGTCCTTTTGTAAATCTATGGTAAAGAGATATGATTATAGCCCTGTTTAAACCAGAATACCACTTAGAGTTATAATTTGTCCTCTCCTGTCTTACTGATCCAGGGCAATATGAAATGTTGCCGGCAAATAAATTATGACAGCCGTTGCTGTACAGCTATTCTTACTGTCATCCACATATTTCCCACAAGCTTTGAAGCACAGTCAGCACTGGGCACTCATTTATACTGACCTAAAGCAAAGGGCAGGATTTTCTTACTCTAATACTTACACAGGTTCAGATCTCAATACAGCACTAGAAGTGTACATTTCTGCTGTATTCATATGCATGTATGACAACATTTTTTTCTGACAAAATTGCCCTGCACTCTTCTCCATTTAATTGCACTGCTGCAGCTTAACTGAAGAACTAAATTTAGGCTATGACTATAATACAGTCATGTTTAATATTTTACCAGGAAGAAAGCTACTTTTGTAACAGAAGTGCATGTCCACGGGAAGGAATTACACATTACACCTGGGCAAGCCACTGGGTGTCACAACCAGAAATACCATGCAGTATGTACTTCCTGAGACAAAAGGCAGTGAACTCTTGCTGACACATGCACTCAGTTTCCCTGTTCAGGCCTCCAAGCATGACTTTGCATGCAATTCGCTTCCAACACTGCCTTCTCCACACAAACTCTCCTGTACACTACCCTTCAGCTTTCCTAGTTAATTTTAAGCAAGACTATTGCTTTACCCATGTTTTTTGTAACTAGTAATACATGAAGCACACAGTGACTTTCCCAAAAATAAACAGTGCTGGAAATTATTGTGCACTTGATTTTTTTCAGTATACTCATTGTAAATCTACAACTCACCGATCACTTTCTTTACACAGTTGCAAGTTAGGATATATTTTTCTATTACCTTCCGTCACTTCTAGTTTAAGGTAAATTTCTAAAGAGCTTGATATTGCTAGTCCTAAAGAACAGATGGGGAACTTTATGCTAATGGCAGGGTATTTTGCTCTCACAAAAGCATGAGACATTCACATTTTGGCAAAAAGCCATCATCTACACACTATGTCATCAGTGTTGGCTGATCCTTAAATGCCTGCTCTACTGCCACTTACTCCATCTGCCAGATGCCACTGCCTTTTCCTCCACTCCAGCAGGATGGTAAATGGCACAACCTATACCTATGCTGCCCAAATAAATGCCAGGTGAGCCTAGAACCCAAACTTCTCCAATCATATTTTCCCTCATACAGAAAGTAGTACAAAAGACACTCATTAGCATATATCAGAAACACAGACATTGTGGCATATTCAAGCTGCTCAAACACATTCATATCAAAAGCTGGGTTTCCAAACATGATTGGCACAGGTTAGCCAGATTCATTCTGAGTTTGAAGTGAGTTTTGAATTAGAGTGAGTGTATGTGGATGAAAGGAACTGGAAGTTCAGCCTAGATCAAATGAAACTACATACTTCTTGCTTTCGCTACCTATCTTCAGCATTTAGGCCAGTCAAAGACCTTGACAGTAGCAAAGAATGTATCCACAACAGGCTGGTGAGATCTAGCGTATTTGCATCAAATTCCTGTTGAAGGAGAAGTAGTGCTAGGAAGGAAGAGCAGATGAGCAGGCTGCCAAACACCAATAAATGCAAAAGGATTGCATAGACAACAAACTTTATCCTCTTCCTCACTGAAGCTCAAATATAAAGCGCCCCCAATCTACCTGCATGGAGCTGCTTGAGAACATGGACACTGTCAGGAGCACAGGAAAAATGAATCAGGATTTCAGGGAACAACCTGCTTCGCAGTGGACAGTTTGAAGGGCTGGAACATATTTTTATCAAGGCATTTCCATATTGATGCTACAGTTTCTCTGTGACACAATAATTCACATACCAATAACTTGAGAAATGAGACCTACAGACATACCATTCTAGCTTGGATCATCTTCCCTGGGCTTCCACATGGATAAGAAGTGCTGTGATAGTTCTGTGTAGTAGCTTAATTTCAAAATCACTGAACCCTGAAAGCCTTAAATGAGTTTTCCTTTTCTGAAATGGAAAATAAAACTTCAAGATCCAATTGTTGTAAAGCTTCCCTAAATCTCCTGTGAATCACAGTGCAGTTTTATATAGCTCTAACACCCATCATACTCATAACTCTTCATTAAAATGCAGCCTTAGCTGTATAAGATAGAATAAGTTTTATGTGCAACCTTGCTTACCTTTATTGTAATCAGAGAGATTTCAGAAAGAAAGAAAGAGAGAGAGAAAACGAGAAAAAGAGAGAAAGACTTAAAGTGGAAAAAAGACTTTCCTCACAGGGAGCACAAAAACAAAAATAGAAATTCACTTAGGTAAGTAACAATGTATAACCAATAAAATCCAATATCAGAAAAAATACAACAACTAAAAATAGGAGAAAAAAGTCCTAGATGTGCAGCTACTAAAACCAGAATCTTCTTAGTGCACTGTAAGAATGCCAAGCTCCTATGATATGTAGCAAAGCCAACCGCTACGACGTACGGTGAGTCAAATGGATCTTGTCAAACGGATCTGCTGCAGCCCCGCTCAGGTGCCAAGGACGGCCGAGCAAGGCTGAGGAGACGGTGATCCAGCGAGCCAAGCTCACAGAACTGCAGCACACGACGCCGACCGCAATCAACAGCACAGCTTGAAGCATGGGAGCCTCCACTGACAACCACAGGGAAAGCACATGGCTGGGATATTAAGCTATGGATTGCATTATCTTGGAGTGACTTTTCATTTTATTATAGAGAAAAAAATTACAATATTTGAATGCACTTACTCCAGTATGACTTATTTTGCTGCTGTTCTTTTCCGTTCATTTTGCACTGCTGATTCTGTGACTGATCTGAAAAATTTGAATTGACAAAATTAAACCCATGTGTAGGAAAAAGAAGAATTAAACCCATGTGTAGGAACAAGTCTACTAATATTTTGCCCAACCATCCTTCTAATATTGCATAAATCACTACATTATCCAAGTACTTTCCAAAAATCTGCTTATCAAAAAACACTCCCACACAAATAACAACACCTACACTGCCTCAGGTAAAAGGCCTATTTAGTTCAAATGCTCAATTACCATGGCTCCAAATTGTTGTTTAGAAAAAACTATAAAAAAAATCCCCAAGTACTTGCAAAATTCTCCCTCAGGAATTCACACTGAGGGGCTTCCTCAGCCCTTTACTTCACAGTTCTTAATGGATTTCTTCTCCATAATGCTGAGTCACATCAAAATCTAAATAAATTATTAGCTTCTGTACATTCTGTAGGAAGGATTTTCAGTGCCTAACAAGGGAAATATTAAAAACAATATGATAGTTTAAATTAAAATATGAGTATTGATTAAAAATTTTCAGCACTGTCCCCTCAGTCTGTCTGTATTCTTGCAGAAAAATTTAATCCACTGTTTTCTAAACATTAAGGCTGTGCATGTATTTTAAAAGTGACTATTACTGTGCAAGCATTTGTAGGCTTAGCAGCAGGCAGAATACAAATTTTTTAACTGTGACATAGTATGATGACTGAACAAGGTGAAACGAATTATATCCCGGCTCATTTACGATCTGGCTTTCTGAATAGCCATTCAGCTGTGATACTGTAACTTGCCTCAAGATGGTAGTGGTATCACACAAACTTTTCTCCCGGTTAAAAAAAAACCAACTGCATACATAGTCTGAAGTCAAACACCTCATTTTGTCATCCTCAGTACAGAACTGAAACCGTTTCAGGCAGCTGTTCTAAAATATTTTAATCCCGTTTCTTGTCTACGTTACAGTAATTGAATTTTTTTCTGTATTACTGATATGCCAACAGATTATGAGCTTGTTTTATGCCAGAAGAAATACACAAAAAATTCTTCAATGTCCTAGTCTTCCAATAACAAAATGTAAAAGAGTTGAGTATAAGCTAAAGGAAAAAAAAAAAAAAAAAAAAGCTTTGAACTTGCCAGGCAGCATCCTGAAGTCTAATGGGAAAATCTCTTTTTAATGCTGCTGGAGATAAATGATGCAATGCCTTGAATGGCAGACTATGGTCATCTGATGTTGAAAACTGGTAGTATCAGGGAATGTTGTAATGTCTGCTCATAACACTGAACAGACTTGTTTGGAACAAGACCCTTATCTTCCGCTCATCTCAAATAAAAATTCTCTTTTTTTTTTTTTTTTCCTATTGAAGATGATCTAATCCATACACCCATGATGCCAGGAAAAAAAAGGAAAAAAAATAAAGAAAATTGCCACGCCAAGCTATTCACAGAAAAACTGCTACAAGAGATTCAGAGGTGGCAAGAATCACCTTGCTATTCTCATGATTTTCTCCAAGGCATACAATTCTCATTGACAGTTATTGCAACACAATCCTGTGTGTGTTGCAGAATAGTTCTACCTGTTACAGTGATACAGACTCACCAGTATACATTCTTACCAGTATAAATAAGCCACTGACAACAAGAGTTTTGCATACATGAAGAATGGACAGACTCCCTCAGGCTTTAGTCTGCAATTCCTTCATTGGTTGAAGGCAACACACTTGTAGTGTGCAACACAACATATCAGGGGATGACGAGAACATGTATAATTTTCCAAATTTTGTATGTTTCTACTACTGTGGCAATGAAAATTCATGTTGGAAAGGACAACTGCATCATAACAGATAACAGACTAAAGCAATGCAATATGAAACATCTAGGAAAGAAAAAAAAATTAAAAGCTAAGTCTGATTCTACGTCTGAAAAAATTAACAGCATGGCTATCATTGATTTCACTGGACACTGAATAACCCACTTCTACATAAGTGCCAATTTTCTCTAATAAAAAGCCAAAAATACATCATTAACTTTCATAAAGATTCATAGACTTATGCATAATAAAAATTAGGAACCTGTTCATTGCAAAGAAGTCTTGAGAGAGCAGCTGTGGAATCTAAATGTAGATCTTCTAAATTGGAAGACAAGTCAGAAAAACACATTACTTTTAAGCATTTAAATATCAGAGTTATTTTTTTGCGTCACATCACACAGACATATATAATACCTAGTCCTTCTCAGACAGCCCACAAACTAGACATAAATCCTATAAAATTAATTGAGCTTCCCAGGAAAGTTGGAGGAAGGCTCAAAATTCATTTTTATCTCACAGGTGTGCAGTAAGGCACACCATTACAAAACACAGCCAGAAGATGGCTGTTGATCTTTCACCTTCAGCACCTCTCCACATCAATTTCCATTTCAGCTCCATTCTCGTATCTATTAAACAACAGAACTGGATGGTAACTGCATCTGCCTGCCAAACTTGTAGCCAACAGATGCGTGTGGCTTATTCTCTGAGAATACCCTTCAGCTATTGTATAAACTTACAACTAATATCATGAAAACAGAAGAACTTTCTTGTATTACAGAAAATATCTGAAATATTCCATGCTTCTATGGTGATACATTTCTGTATTCTTCTCCATATTCAATATTCTCCATGCATCACAGATGTTAGGGTTTTCAGGAACTTGTTTTTCAGTGTGCTGAAGGAATCAAGCCTTTTTCCACCTGAGGGAAGAACATAAAAATGGCAACCTCATAGTTTCATTGCAAGTACGTTTGCAGAAGTTTTGACAACCCAAGTGGGAACCGGGCCGCTAAGGGTTTTTTTAAAAACTGTTTCTTGGATCAATTACTGGTTGCTCTGATTTACACACTGTAAAATGATTTGTTACGTGCTGTTATAAGAATCATTTTACCACCAGAATCCTCCATCTTTCCTTCATTGTATGTTGCCTAACATCTGTTGTTCAGCAGAGAAGGCATTATCTCGATTACTTGCCTATTTTCTACTTATTGGTGAGCTTATATCTTTTGCTGAAGTTTTTTGTTTGCTTTCGAATTTGAATTTTCAGTCACTGATACTCTTATGCAAGTAGCTTCAGCTCAGCTGCACTCTCTTTCTGAAAGACAGATAATATAATGATCCAGTGAGAACCACAAAGGTTATTTTCTCTTCTTTGTAATATGTGCCAAGAAAGCCTTCTTAAAATACTTCTTTGTTTAAAAGATGATTTGAAAGTTTTTGTTATTGCTGCATGCATTTCCCGTAACAGAGATTTCATCTTTTCAGACCATGTATGCTTTCATTTGAGTCAGAAAGCATTTTTCTGACTTAGAAATGTCTCTAAATTAATGCTGTAATAAGTAGAAATAACTCTGACCACCCATGCTTTAGGTATTTGTCTGAAGGCTGTCCACAGAGGACAGCGTGAAGAGGAGAGCTGTACTCTTCCTCTTGTTACGTTACAAGGACACACGTTCCTTCCATTCCTTATCATAATGCAAAAATCGCTGGAGCCAAGCAAAACTCTTCTTTTATTGAGACTCGTTTTGGTTCAGGGTCCATTGAGAGCAACTTCCCCTGTAGCTGTTACACGTGACCATACCACCCCTCCCCGTTCTGTTTAGGATTTTTGTGCCAGAAGGAAATTCTGACTTTGTAGGGGAAGAACATGATGCAAGACTCAGGTGGACAGATAAAGTGAGACACTTGTCGGATACTGAATTATATTAGTGAACCTGAGCATTTATGAAGGCTGAGAGCCCGAGCAATGTGATTGTTGTTCTGAGGCCTGCTGTCAACAGACTACTGGAGAAGAACAACAGATGGAAATCATTCTTCCTTACTGACCATATTTAAGGTGTCTGATACTCTGACTAAGGTCAGAGTATTACCTTCTGCGTATTTCTTCCCTGAAAAGAAAGCAATAAATATATTCTTCAGTAAAGCAGTTGGGACTATGGATTCTGAGCAAGACTCTACAGCCTTGTATGAAGGCTCTCGCAACAAAGCATGCAAATTCTCCTAGCTTTCTGATTTCTGTAATGTTTATCAGCTTTGTCTTGACTGATTTGAATACTATTCCATAATATTAATTTCTAATTTCATTCTGGGCACCATGGGATTAAAAATTTTGTGTGTAGCACATACATTTGTGTACTGTAAGGTTAGCACAGCTGGCACCTTCTTATAAGTGTTGACGGAGCTAAGAAATCTACTCTCAGTTCTCTTACCTGTCAACCAAAGCCATGCAAAATAACATGTCTTCTGCAAGACAACTATTAAAAAAAAAAAGTTATTGGAGCTCTGCTTGCATATCTCCCTAGAAATCCAGCCTAGAAATTATTTTGCCTATTGAAAGCTTTATGTTTAAATGGAAGTTATAGCCTAAATTTCTTTTACCTTATTAATAAAAACTGAACTATTATTTGCCCTTACAGCAGTGTAGCATTTTTGTAACTTGAATTTTTAAACTAATCCAGCTCTCGCTCCACCTCTGTATGTGTTGCATATTAATCATATTATTCTTGGCTCTGTTAATAGCTTCATGAAAACTATACAACCTACTTTAGTATTCTTTAGTCTTTAACAAGTGAGACTGGGAATTGAGGAGTAATCAGTAATGGTTATCTGCCTTTCCTATTTAAAAACAATAATGATGTTCAGTCATCCTGAACAAGGCCTTTAATTAATCATTGTAGTAATGCAGACTGAAGTCCCAGTGTTGCTATCACTGACGCATAACAGTAATATAAAGTCCTGCTTAAATGCTTTTGTTCTGTGAAATAAATCTTTACATCTATTCCCAATAATTTCGTAAGATCAGAATATAGCCTTGTTATTCCATTAATTACAATATTTTCAAGCAGGAGTACTTATTTTTATCATGTGATAGCTGATAACTATACTTTATTTAGAGAACATTTTTTCAGGCAGTGCATAAACAAATCTATTTTTACATCTATATTAAATACATTTTAGTTTCTTTTATATAGCTTAACCTTAGGATTGGGCTTTTTTAGGGGAGGGGTTTGTGGTTGGTTTTTTTTTTTTAAGGTGACTGTTTTAATGACTATGGGGAGCACTACGGAACCATGTGCATTACCTCAGACTAGTACCCCTATTGACTGAAATAAAATGTTCACCTTCTATTTGGAGATGTTCATCCTCTACTACCAGTTAATAGCCTAATTAGATTAAAAGCTACTCAGTGCACTGTCTTTTTCCAAGTGAATAATTCAAATGAAATGACTAATTAAATTCTTAAGGGAACCACACAGCTATTTATGATGATAACTTGGAGTTCCCATCAAAGTGGCCATGCACACATCTCTTTCTACTGTCACATATAAGGATATCCCCCTAGGTTGGAAACAGTGTAGAAGTAAAGACTATGCAGATGAATTCTCTGGAGAGCAAGGATCAACTGTGTAGAGACCTGACAAACTACAGCTTCTAAGGAAGAAAGAAAACAAAACCAAAATAAAACATATTTTTCCAGCAGCCTGAAACATAAAGGGCTACATTTCATCTTCATATACTATGCTATATGCTATATACTGCGTTGTACTCTGAGAGGCAATGAATCATACATAGCCATTGGGTTTTTTTGACGTCTCTTTAACTGGACTACACATGGATTCTGTCAGGATTTGACACGTACTTACTCAAGCCTTACCATGCTCCATCTGCCACATCTACTCAAAATTTTTTTTTTCTTTCTATCCTAAATTTTCTACAATTCTTATATAATGTTCTGGACCTGGCAACAGAAGAGTGAGTCAGCAAGGCAGAGAGACTACAGTGTTCAAATGAAATATTTCTTTAAAAAATTTATCTGAAGGAAAGAACGTTGGGTTTATGTTTAATGGGCAATATGGAATTCCAGAGATAAGGACTGTGCCTTGCAGTGCAGGCAGCTGCAGACAAGTCTCTTGACCTCTGAACTTTTATTACCAATTCAACAACTGGGGATGCTGACTTTTCTCTACCAAGATCATCAGGTCACAAACACACATATCAGTCAGTGGTTGTTAGGCACCTCGGTAATGCAAAAATCAAAGTAATAAGTATTTGTCTAGATAGGCAGAAACCTGGTATCAAGTTCTCTGCATGAAAATTGAATCTGACTTTTAATGAGGAGATTTGGATAGGTGGTCTGGTTTTGAACTTAAAAACACTGAGAAACGCTTTCCAAGTATATTTTTGTCCCTTTAATTAGACCTTTTTTCATTTTTCCAATCCCTTTCAACAGTCCTCTAATATTTTTACAGCCTTGCCTTTTGAGGGGCAGGCACAAAGTGAGGCAGATACACTGAACAAGGGGATATCAAAGAATGAATTTCCCCTGTCACTTTAACCACATGAAAGCTCTCCAAATGTATTCCCTTGCTCCTCTTAGTGGTTTGTATAATGAGATCAGTAGAAGTGAACACTAACATCTCCCTGTTCCATTTGCAGCTGCTAGTAGCTGAAGGAAAACTGTGCTATGGTAATGATTCTATTTGAGAAGGGAATATTTGCTACTGCATTCTTTCTTCTTTCTTTTTTTTTTTCCCCCCCATGTTCTGACAGTGTTCTAAGTTTTTGGAAAGGAAGGGAAGAGCACTAGAGAAAGGGACGCTCTCTGCCTCAAAAATTTAAAATCTGAAAAGAGGAAAAGAGGACAGAACTAACTGGCGGTCTCAGGGGACACAATTTTATGATGGGGTAGGGAGGAAGGAAAACCTGTTAGCTGCTTATCAGTCCAAGTTTATCTGGAGCTGCAATGTTCAAAATAACTTATGTCAGACTTCAGAAATGGAAACAGTAAAGCTCTGCAAGAATGTATGTTTACAGAATAAATGGTATTTTGGTTGAGATACACAATAAAATTACTCCCTTTTCTTGGACCCTAAGTTACTGTTTGTGCTTAGTGTAGCTGTGCAAATTTTTAAAGGCTTTTTCAATGTGAAAAGTTACTCATTGTAGTACGTAAAGGTCTGCAGGAGAAAATTAAAATAAAGAAACTGCGTGTTTGCACATAAAGAAAGGAAATGTTCATTGGTGACGGAAACTGAAATCCATAAGTGAGCATGTCTACACAGCAAAGGTATAACCACAGCATTAGGTAAGTATACTTTGTTGTTTGGGTTTTGTTTGGTTTGGTTTTTTTAAATCTGTGTAGCCTCAACAACATGGGTTTGGTACTTGCCAAATTTACTCAATACAGAGAAACTCTGAACCCCAGTATGTAAAGAAAAGGAAGTTGGTGAGCTGATCTATTTCAGAAAGACTGATCCTTGAATTAGGACTCTACATTCACGCTGTTACTTGATACCTCTCCTCTCCCAAATTAACAAGCCAATCTCTTGCAATCCTATACTACTCCTCTTCCCACCAGCCTGTTCTTCCTTAGCTTAATCTTGCATTTTCAGACTGTAGGTTTTGATAATGAGGGAGTACCTGCAGGACCAGCAAGGTACTTCTTGCCTGTTTCTAAGGCAGAGCTTTTTGTAATAGTTTCAGTGTGTGGAGACCAACAGTATCTTGCTGCCGTTCCTGGTAATAGTCACTGCTTTTCCTCAGTTTGCAATACCAGTTTATCTGCAACATTCCTTTATGCTTTAGCACTTAAGTGTGCGGAGATGAAGTGTAAGCACAATAACTTTCACAGTTTTCTCAGGGAAAGGGGTTAGGAACTGACATATTTGAACACGCTTCCCACATGTCTGCATTTCAGCGCTACACTTGGAGCTCCTGTCAGTACAGAGGCCCAGTTATCTCCAGTATCTCTGAGAGTCCCTGCCTTTCTCTCTCTCCTGGACTTTTCTGTGCCTACAGTCCTGGCCTTTGCTCAGATATTCCTGACATGGCCAATGCTCTCCTTACCACAACCCGTGTAAGAACAGCCCTTCACACCATAGTTTTCCATACATGTGATGTAACTGTTTCAGATATATTTCAGAAATAAAGCCATCACAACATAAATAAAACGGTGTAGGAAAAGGCTCCCAAAACTGGACATAAACTTGGATTTATTTGTTGCAATCTGCATACATACTATGATGCCCCTGCAGGTGACAGTAGCTTCTGCTTATTCACAGGTATGAAATGCTCATGCAAGAACAAATCAATCCTTCTAGACAAGATGGAAACAGTTGTCCTCAGAATAGGTGTTTTATGATATATGGATTTTTATGGAAAATACTAAATACATAGGCTTTTCACTTTGTCAAGTTCTGGTGTAAGCAATACAAATATTTTCATTTTTATACTGATTTTCTTCTTCTCCAGACAAATTATCCAGGGAGCTGGGTCCATTTAACATATTATTTTCTCTAATAGCATATATTATATACCTGATTTTTGCTTGTGTGCTGACAGGCTTATTACCATTCCAAGTCAGCACAGTTATCAGCACCTCTTCAGGGCACAGTATGACTTAATCTTTGTTCTGAAGAAGTATTATTAGAGCTGTTTAATTTTTTTTTTATTCAGTTACTGAACCAGGAAATAAAAATTGAGAAAAATTATGCAGATCAAATTATGACTAAAAAATTTTTCCTCATCAATTCTAGAACTTAAGTTTGTGTTAATAAATCCAAGATCAAGCAACAGAGCTTGAAAACACATGCACACCTCACCTTTTGGCCAGAGAGAATTACCAGATCCTGGCAAGAACGGCTATTCTAGTCCTTTTTAATGTTGTTTGTTGATTAGCTGTTGTTAAATGTGAATGTGCCAGCAGTTCATTTGAATTTGGAATAGAAAAAAAACTTTTGCTGTTACTTTTTTTGTAAATGTTTGATGCAGTATGTCATTTTACACAGACGCGATAAAAAATGGATCAAACACCGAAATAGTTGCTTTGTTTGCCAGTCAGAGAACAATGCCAACTGTCAGCATTTGAACTATTATAGAGCCATTTGACATGTGTACACAAAAGACTATGTATTCTTGACTTGCTTTGTATTGCATCAGCAAATAGAATTACTTAATAGGATTACTATTGAGCTATATTGTACACTTCTATTTCAGTTACAGCCTTTGTACATTGCCTCTCTTTGTACTTTACACATGTAACTATATTATTGAAAAGAAAAATAAAACATTAAAGAGCAGGTTGCTTTGTTAAGGAATTTTATATGGTATATTTCAAATATATCGTTATACTTAACCAATGAAGGTAAGATAAAACTCCACTGGATCACATGCTAAAACTAATTTTTAATTCTTTGATAATGAACTCCATATATTAAATCTGGCTCTGGTTATTTATGCCATTTAGTTAAAAAGAATGGATCAACCAAATTAATGGGAAAGATCATTATTTTGTTTGGTCTGACTCAGGGGTAAATAGAGCAAAAATAGGATGTCGCTCAGTAGCAGGAATGAAAGTTAAAAATGCTCAACAGTAATTGGTTGTGATCTGGGGAAGACTCCTACTGCTGTCACTGATGGACTCGGCCTTGACCAGCAGCAGGTGCCTCCTGGAGCCGCCTGGCGTTGGCTCTGCTGCACACAGGAAGGTTCTAGCAGATTCTCACAGAAGTCACCCGCCTAGGGTGTTGTCTGCCGTTTCCCTACCTAGGGCAAATCCTGTTCGTTCAAATCCATCACACTGAATACGTGTACTGTTGGGAGCATTCTCTAAGTAGTAATACTTACCCTCACCTTTTCCTGATGCAAAGGAGAAAGCAAAACACAGCCTTAAGCTTGCCACACGAGACAGTAATAGAACTGTTTTACCTTCCATTTTTGTTGGACCTTTTATCTGAAGTGTGGATTCCAGGATCCAAATTTAGTTGGATGGTTTTCAGATTCAGATATTTCACTCGAGCCCAACTTTTTACTGCTAAACCCTTCATTCCAGTACATTATCTGGAAAACTGGTAATAATAACTACTATTTAAAATTTTGGCAAATAATTTGTTGCAGCTGTAGTTGTTCACATGCATCATTAACTGGCTGGGCACATTTAGAAAAATATCCTGTCTTTTTCCAGGTTTTTCATAGCTTTTCTGCTATGAGACTTACTAAGCTAAGCTATGAAAAAATCTCCCAATTCTAGAGTATTTCCAACCCTTGAAGAAAATAAGAGTCCAAATGCACCTATTAGAATTCTTCACAGTGGTTAGAAGCAACCATCACTTCTGTTTACAATATAGGATTATAAATTATATTGAAATATCATTCAGTTATAGTCGTACTCCAACACTGCAAAGAGATGGATGGTCTCCAGGGTAAGGTTGTCATAAAAAGGAAAGTCAAACCAGTTGAATAATACAATAAGTCTGTGTATCAAGCCAGCTCAACCGAGCAGTGATAAGAACTGTGGCAGCCTTTGAGAAGCTGTCTGACAGATTTCATTTGTTTGAGTTCAGATCTTGCCCTAGTGTCACATGTCATATCTTCCCACCATCCCTTTGGTGTTCTACCGGCACCCCTCCAGGTGCTGTCAGGGGATTAGAAGGAGTCTGCCAGTTAAACTGCTTGAATGGATAAGTCAAGAGTACAAGTAAAAAGCCCATTTCATTTCTTTTAGGCTACAAAATTGACATGTCTTTTGCATTTGCTTCTGTAATTATACATACCTTAAACTTTAGAATATAAACATCTAGCACTATGTTTAAACAGGACATTTCACATATACAGTAGTGAGAATGGAAAACAAAGATGATTAAGCCCTTTGACAACATCAAGAGTTATCTTTAAATCATATCACTACTGATGCAACAACTGGAACCACATAATCTATTACTAATGTCTCTGATTTAAAACATAAAGCCTTGTCCACTTATAAATGAGGCACACCAACAGAAAAGTTATCATGTGCTAGCTAAATGTTTCCAGAAGAAATAACTTTAAAATTAAAACTTCTTTAACTTCATTTCCTTATAGACCTTCCTAATACACAGATTATCATCGCTCTACATCAATTTTACTTTGCATTTCACTTCACTGAGGTGACTAGTAAAGAGTTACGTTTTACAGGCCTGTCTATTGCAGATGCCTGAGTTCGCTCTGAGTGGATTTGGGGGAGTAATTCAGATGACTAAGGCAGGCATCTAGCGACACCTTAAATGCACAAGGATCCTATCTGTTCTCCAGTTGTTGCTCTAGAATAGCATGCTCCATCCATATCGTATTTGCTAGGGCTACTATAGATGTCACGGTTACACTAGTGTGTCTAAAACATCAATAGTTATCAATGCTTAGGCACCTGAACCACAAAGTACACGTACGCAGCACTAGTCAAAAGCAATTGTGCTCAGTGTCGGGACACAGCTCTGGCACGCTAAAGCAACACTTCAAACAGTCTAATGTACGTAGAACATCATTGGACCTGTGTTGCCTGCTGTTCGAGCTCAGCAGGAGCAAGGGCTGTATCCCCATGCATAACAGATGTCTGCACAAGCACACAGGTACACTCACAAAATGGCCTGCTTACCTATCCGTGCCATTCTGGGGATCAAAAGAACAAATCCTCTACTCGGGAATCTCAAGGCTTCAAGGCTTCAAATTCTGACAGACAGAAAAATTTCATTTCATTTTACACAGATGTCCCCCTCACATTTGCCTCTACACAAGATGTGTAAAACCATAAAAAAATAAACAGCACTTTTTATGCATAAAATTCCATATCACACTTTTGATGCATAATGTTGCTATTTGAAAACCTAATATAAAGCATATAAACTAAACAAATTCATTTTTTTTTCGGAGAGTATTTTCTGTGAACTGTTGATGAAAATGTAGAAGTGCTAGTTTCAAATTCTTTGTTTACAGGAGGAATCCTCAGACATTGACAACACACTGAACAGAACTGAGAAAGGATAAAAGTGAGTTTAAAACTTAATTGACATTTCTATTTCAGACCAAAAATAAAGGTTTTGCAGATTATTGTGGTTAAGTGCAACAGGTTTCTAAAATCAAGGGAATAAGACTCAAATTCCACATAATCTACAAGAAATATTTTTTTTTAATTCAGCAAATGCCACTTTATACCTACTGAAATGACAACAATAATCATACACGCATCTCCTGAAGGAGATGGTCAAAGACACAGGGTAAATGTCTGAAAGTTCCTGTAATGAATGCAAAGGATACCTGGTGATCACAAAAGAAGCAACAACCTGACTGTAGATGAAAAAATCTAAAATTCTATTTAACGTCTAGTCAAGATGTAGGATTCTGGCCTTTCATTTTTATTAATTCTAAAATATATACTTTACTATTTGTGAGTAAAAATAAACGTGCACGTAAATGAAACTATCTGGAGGAAAAAAAACCCCAACCCAGCACAAACTCAGGCTCCCTTTAATCACTAGCATTCAA
Organism: Trogon surrucura; assembly: GCA_020746105.1. Taxonomy (NCBI): domain Eukaryota; kingdom Metazoa; phylum Chordata; class Aves; order Trogoniformes; family Trogonidae; genus Trogon; species Trogon surrucura. Next base: position 15,316,390 of record CM036629.1, read on the forward strand.
GAATGAAATAGCTGTCAAAAAGCTGTTCCACTGTACTGTAGTTATCAGTCCAGCCTGACACCAGACAGCCCCTAGCAATGTTGTTTTGACACACTAGTAATGTCTGCAACTTGTTAGCAAGAGTTGTATTAAATCATCTTGTCACCAATTCTGGCTTTTATCAAGTTAAGTTAAACAATTTCACTACTTAAAATAGGAAACACTGTCTTTGGTAAATTAAGTCTAGATACAGATTCTTTGAAAACCCATTTCCTTGTCTTTGCCTAGCACTACACTTGGCTGAGGAAGATAGAACAAAAGGTACACCCTTTTTGTTTATTAAAAAATAAAATGAAGTTATTTTTCTTTACCAAAATTTTGAAGTACTGGTTTCTTAACATTGATTTTAGCTAAAAGGAGAAACAAGAAAAAAATACAAGGTAGAACATTTTTGAAGATTTTGAACTTGGAACTCTCAGTCATATTTTGAATTTGGGCATCTTTAATACTTTAGGGTCCCCAAATCAAACCAAATTAAAAAAAAATCAAATGCAATAGTGGAGGCAAAGGATGTATATTAAGGATGGCACAAAATGATTCTGTGGTAGTAGGACAGATTAATGGCATAACACATAGTGTTATCAATATTGCTCAAATATTAGAAAAACTTAAACTTTCAGAGGTATCCTGACAAGTACACCATACACACTATGAGTCTTTCCTGACTTTAGCTTGGAGTTGCAACTCTAATGACACCTTGGAGAGTAGAATATTAGTTTTTCTCTGCTTTTAAATGGACTTTATCTTAGTTTCCTAGAATTCATTGGAAAAAATCCTACCAACACCTTGATATCACTTCCAGTGTTTGCTTGGTTTTCTGAAGGCAAACAAAAAAAGGGAAGATGGGAGTAGCAGGCAATAAACCAAGCAGTGAATATAGACTCCCACTTAGAAGTTTAAATCAATTATATATGAGAAAACAGTTGCTCCTTTTCCCGAGTGAACTCCGTGGCAAATCAGTTTTAAACTCGGTGAACACTGGGAAAAGAACAGACTAGAGTATTCGATTCTATCTAAGCCCTTATATTACACAAAGGTACAGTAAAAATGCCTAGAACTATTTCAGCAGTTTCTAATTAAAATACCCCCAAAAAATCCTGACACATCTCTGCATTCTCCTCACTAAAATAAACATCATCATAATAGATTAAATCTTGTGTTTAAGATTTTGTTTAATTTTTCAGCTTATACTTTGACTCCTAATTTTAGATTTAGATTACTAAGAATTACCCTGAGAAGAAAATAAAATTGACCATGTATTTTCCAATCATTATTTGCATTACTAGATTAAATTAGTCTATTTTTGACAAAGTTGGCAGAAATCGATTGTGGTACATCTTGCAGAGATATCAGTCTCTTAGAAAAATCCCAAACTGGGAAGGGAAGTGTGGGACGTATAGTCATTTTCCAGCAAATTTGATGGATAGAGAGAAATGCTGTCTCTTAGTTCTGAACTCAAGGTATCTGGGTCAAGCATAAGCTTCCTAACTTTCCCTGTTTTCTGAAAGTTTAACATAACTCTCAGAGGAATGGGCCTTCCTATGTTCTTCTGGGTGAATAAACAGTGCAATTGTTTTGAATGAGCTGTTTTGAGCCACTTGAATTAGCAAGAGCTCCCAAAGGAAATTTTCCTACTCATGGCAAGCTCTGTTGGGATTGTCATGTAAACACAGTTTTAAAAGAGAAGACTAACTAGAGGATTTGGGCTAAGAATGATTAATCCCAGTGTTCTACCCTTGTGACTAGAGCAAAGAGTTTGAAAAACACTGTGAAATGACTCCAGCAATCACAGTCTTCATCCATGAAGAGTATGTTTGCTAAACCTTTACAATTCAAGATGGAGTTTTATACTGTCCCACCTACCTGCTTTGCCAGTGTTTTGGTTTGGCCTGGCCAGATTTCAGCGGCGGGGGGGGAGCTGCAGGGTGGCTTCTGTAAGAAGCTGCTAGAAGCTCCCCAAGATTGATAGAGCCAATGCCAGCCGGCTACAAAGAGGGACCCCGCCGCTGGCCAAGGCTGAGCCTATCAGTAAGGTGATAGGAGAGGAACGCCTCTGTGAAAAACATATTTAAGAACGGGAAAAAGAACTGCGCCATAACAGCTGGCACAGAGATGGAGGAGTGAGAATCTGTGCAGACACCAAGGTCAGTGAAGAAGGAGGGGGGGGAGGATGAGCTCCAGGCGCCGGAGCAGAAGGAGTCCCCCGGGTCCGTGGTGAAGACCATGGTGAAGCGGGTTGTCCCCCTGCAGCCCATGGGCGAGGTGCAGAAGTCCACCGTGAGGATCACCGCATAGATGTCCACCGAGGACTCCACGCCGTGTGGGTGGATGCCTGAAAGGGGACTGTAGCCCGTGGGAAGCCCACATCAGAGCGAGTTGCTGCCGGAACCTGTAGCCCGTGGAAGAGGGAATGCCCACGCTGGAGCAGGTTGGCCAGTGGGACTTTTGGGACGTTGTGGGTGGCTCACGCTGGAGCAGTTTCCCCCGAAGGACTGCGCCTCAGACTCACGAGGGGTGGGCTGCCCCTCGTGAGGTGTCTCACGTTGGGCAAGTTGATGAATTGCCCTTCGTGGGATGACTCACGCGGAGAAGAGAGCGTGAAGCTTGTCTCCCGTGAGAGGGACCCCACAGTGGCCCTGGGGAAGAGTGAAGAGTCCTCCCCCGGAGTGAAGAAGCGGTGGAACCAACGTCGGATAAACTGACCGCAGCCCCCATTCCCTGTCCCCCTGCGCCGCTCGGGGGGAGGAGGTGGAGAAACCGGGATTGATGTTAAGCCCGGGAAGAAGGGAGGGATGGGGGGAAGGTGTTCTGTTTAAGATTTGTTTGCTCTTTCTTACTTCTCACTACTCCTCTCTGATTAGTTCTTTTAATAAATGTACCTAATTTCCCCAAAACTGAGTCTGTTTTGCCCGGGACGGTAAATGAGGGTGATCTCCCTGTCCTTATCTCAAACCCTGAGCCCTTGAAAATATTTTCTCCCCCTGTTCAGCAGTGAAGGGGGGAGTGAGTGAGCGGCTGTGTGGGTACCTGGCGGCTGGCCAGGGTCAACCTACGACAGCCAGCTACACCCCTCTAATCAAAACCACCCCTGTAATCAAAAACCTTGATTCCAAAGAAAATTACTTGCACTGTAATTACTGTCACATGTAAAGACAAGCCAAATGCCCAACTAAACCAGCATGAATTCTTCCTCCTTTCTTTCAAAAAAAGAAAAAAGTATCTTCATAGATGCATAGAAAGGCACGGTACAATACTCTTGACCCCACACCTGAGCTAAGCAATTTATTTCCTTTTGAAAGCTAAATAAAATATTATCAACGATTTTCATCTTCAGAATCTATCAACTACCATAGCACAGTCTGGGTGGGCAAACTTTATGCCTCAAATAGTAACTTTCACAATAGTTCTGCAAGACTGACTTCCAGGGTATCTTGATTACTGCAGAGGCAGTAAAATTCTCGAAGTTTCATATATCAGTAAAGTTACTAAAGCTTGTAGATTTTTAGTAAATAACAGTTGCGCACTTCTGACCTTCTCCCTGTGATTTACAGCAAATGTCATGTTCCTCACCTTAAAAACTCCCTTGTTGCAAAGAGAAGTCAAAGCACATGTCAGGAGGTGATGGCAGCCTTGTCTGTCAGTCAAGCATTTAAGCAAGCTTGCGGGCTCTCTGCCGCGCTCGCTCTATACGGCTTGTCTCTGACACACTGCTACAAAGGTGCTGGCCTGGAGACCAAGAGGGCTACCTGGTTCCCAAGTGTGTTAGATCGAGTGTGCCGAATATCAAAAATCTCTTCTGAGTGGATCTTCTCATTACGGTAATTCTGGAGGTCCAGCAATCAGTTTGCTGGTTCGTCTCCTCCAAAAACCATGAGGTAAATTACCCGTTGGTGGGTTTCTTCAGCATTCAGCATTACTACAGGGGTGTTCCTCACACTTCAGCGAGCGCTATGTTTAGTTAATTCCTTAGAGCGTTGTTGTTCATATACTGTCAGATAACAGCACAGAATAGCTTTATCTGAGTGAGGCAGGAAAAATAAAGGGAAAACCGTCTGCACAATAACAAGCTGAAAGGTGTTGGTTAAATAAGGAACTTGTTTGAAAATTCCACATATGCAATCTACTCTACGTCTATCTGTACTATAATTACCTAAATTACCTTTACAGATAAAAAAGGGATTCTTAAGGAGCCTCAGCACTACATCACATGACTTAGAATTGTTCTGTAATCTCTTATACTGCAAATTTAGAACCGTAAACAAATCTGTAGCTATATATGAGAAATTATTTTTATTTACATAACTATAAAGAGACAGGGATGGAAACTTGAGGTCAAAAGGGGTTTACCATAGGCTAAATCAACATCTATTAGAAAAGCTATAATTAAAATCAAGCCCTGATTTTCCCAAAGCCCAATGAAATATTTAATTGGATAAACAAAACAACCAGAGGCAGCACACACCCATGGAATACAGTTTCTTTTGACTATGCAGAAAACCCTTACTTTTTCCACTTGGATTTCAGAAGTGGACCTTGCATATATCATTAACATGTTTTGGAATAAGGTTTTTACAAAAAGCTAAGATTAGTATTTGCATGACAATGAAAAATGTCAATCTGTCCTTCATAGCAGATGTCTAGAATACAATTGTATTGGGTTTTTTAGTCAACAAAATCTGTTTATGCAAGACAAAAATTCTTTTGCATTTTGAAATTAGAATGAATGACAAGTCTCTTAATATCAGCCTATTAAATACCAGATTGATTGTGGAAAGTTTTATACAGTTGTTTTAATCTGTGACAAAGAATAGAGAAAAAAAACCACACCTCAGAACCATTTAGTATGTCTTGAAATACTTTTGAGTCTGTACTTCTCAAAAAAGAAAATGGGATTTTTCCGATGGAGTTCAGGGGGCATTGGATCAATCCTCAGAGGGACTGTTCTTTCAGTAGAAGAAAGGTTGAAGAACATTAAGAGACATATATCATAATGTCTTATGGTAATTTCAAGGTTTTTTACTTCTTAAGCAGTGTTTACTCTGTCTGGATAATTTTAACATGTTTGGAAATAGAAATATCTTCTATCTCTTTCCTCTCTGCAAGTAAGCTGAACAATTTTGAAAAGCAGTACAGAGAGCTTTCATTAACAAGAAAATTTCTAAGGTATGTCAGGAAAATCTCCAAGGAAAGTTTAGTAAATGCTTCTTCATATTTAATAATAAATATTGATTATTTAACAGCCAGGCTTCCAGATGCTGAAATGGCAACAACACTGTTGGCAGAAAATCAAGAGTTGGGATTCTCTATCCTGAATATATAAAAAAAACCAAACCTGTAGTCATCTTGGGAATCGTTTTACTTCTTGAAGTAATGCCTCAGCCCACATTGTTCTTCCTTTTATTTTTTCCTAGCCACCAAATTCTAATTATGCTAATGTTGTGCTTCAGTTAGTGACTGTTTCCAAACAAAACTTAAATTTAAAAAAAGGTTAATTCTAACAAGGAAATGTGTATATACATACGTTTGCATATATATTTATACATATATATTATATATTTCAGTTTCAGATTACTCTTGTACATTAGTAAAAGAACCACATATATCCCATTAATACTCAAAAATCTACAACTAACTGGTTTTTACTTTACAAAGTCAAGTAAGACAGATTTCATTGTTAAAAGCCTTGTATACTGTGTAATAATGTGAAAAGAACAACTCAAAGTCAGAATACAAGAAATTTCTTTTAAAAGAACTACATCTTGATCTTGCTCTTTTTGCCCATACAGTGATTGTACATCTACAATAACAGAACTGAAAAACTGCTTGCTAAAACTGTTGATCCTTTGACGCATTTTACCATTTCTCTCTTTGAGTGGCAACACTCTTTTAGCATATGTATTGGGTATATATATATACACACTTCGGGCTTTATCCTAACAAACCTGTAGCCTAATAGTGGAATAAAAGAACATAAAAGAAAATGGGTCTTACAATACTAATTGTATGAGCAGAAAGAAATTGTTATTGAAATGCTTATCATAGGTATTTGTTTTAAAAAGAAAGGGATATAAGGAAAAAATCGTATACAAGTTTGGTTTGTGTTTTGTATTTATTGATGAAAAAATCCATTTAAACTTAACTTGTTGAGTGCCTCATTATGCACAAGGAACGTGACCTAACTAGTGCTGAACAACTGCTGAGTGGGAGCCTCATTGATTTCAAATCCCAGTCACTTAACTACAAGCCAAAAAAGAGCATTGGTCTGCAGTAAAGAAATGAATATGTTTAGAGTCATGATTGTTGATATGAATCTTGCTAAGTGGGGGAAAGCTACCCAAGGGCACACAAAGAATAAAGAATATGAATGTACAGCTCAACAGAGATGAGCAGAGCGTTGTTGTTCATTATGTTTATACACATTATGTTTATACAGTTGAAACAAAGGACATTTTAATAGAAATCAGAATGTCTTAATAATGTCATGGAAACTGAATTTCAAGATGTTATGGGCATGATCACCTGTTCTATGAGTTTCAAAGACTCCATCCAGTGTTTGTAGTCTGTCTAAAGGCTGAGAAAGTTCTCAAACATGACATTTCAAAGCATAGGTTCAATCAGACACTTATACATATAACCAGAATACTTTTCAGACGAAAATCATACCTCTATTTTTTTAACATTCATTCAAAACTGGAGCGACCCGTAACTCTACAAATAAGGTTATCAAACGGTCACGGGAGTTGAAGTAATTATCCATTCAGTCATAGGTACAGCACATATTGATGTATATTCGGTTTCCAATGAGGGGAGAACAGTCTCTCAACTTGAAAAGAAGGCAGATAACTGAGAAAATCTGTAGACTCAGTTTATTTAATCCTTGAGAAACTTATAATATTCTAAATAAGTACTGTAATATCAATTTACAATAGCTATGGCATAGATCAGAAATATCTGTGAAGAATGCATTAGCATATAAAAGTACTTGGCCTAGCATCCCTGAAGAAAGACAATAATTAATCATTTGCAAACAAATGTTAAAACTGATTAAGTATCAGACAGAAACACGAGTGAGAAATCCCACAAAATGCAACATGAATCATGGTAACAATAGGCTAGGGATACTAGACATCTCTGTACGTAACTTACATATTACAGAAAATAAAGCCAAATAATAACACTAATAATAATGCACTCAGCTAGCAAATAAAGGCTATGACCTGCAGACCTTATTTCTGAGAACAATCCTGCAGAAGTCAAGCTTGGTCCTTTCACTAAAAAAAAATAAAATAAATCTAGCTTCTGTGGTAAGGATCTGTGTCTCACCCAGTAAAATTAATAAAATGTTTTTTGATTTTGAGAAAGACTTTCAGTGCATCTGCTTTCTTTTGATCTTTTTTTAGAGTCTAATACTAATGATGAGAATTTTATTTCCTGTGTTTATAATAAAGCTGGTATTAGCTATGTGTTCTTAATTAAAGCTTTGCAATGTATTAGACAAGGATATGATCAGATTTAAATGTACTAAGTGTTCTTTGAAAAAGTTTCAGCATTTTGCACTTGGCTTCTAGCATATTAGTGCAGAGATTTACACAGACAATGGAACTAGTGCTGAAGACTTTTCATATAGGAGTAGCATTCCCAAAATTCACCGAACAAGCATGGATTATTTTTCAGTAACCGAGATGCAACAGAGAGTCAAATTCAGTTTCAAAGTCTCCTGCTACGGAATCTTCTCAACTTTCTCCATTCTATGTGGGGTTTCACTCCCTCATCTGATCTTCGCATTCAGTATCAAATGTGAATACAAGAACGGAGGGAGCTCCTCTTTTTCTCACACCACTTCTTTAGAACTAACTCTGCCATGGACGTTAGGAAGAAAGACAGCCTCCCCCCAAAAAACAGGAAAATGCTGTTGATGAAACCAATGGAAAGTAAATGTCAACATTAGACTTAAGCATGTTTTTTGCCAAAACTAGCTGAAAACTTGAACCTCATATGAGACAATTTCTACCTCATTTAAAATTAAACATATTTACAGTTTTGTTCTCAGTTTGTGACTCCACTCTTTCTGTACATAGCTTGAATTTTTGTTGATTGCTTTGAACCACAATTAACAAAAAAGTCACAAAGAGAATTCAGTCCCCACAGTTCAAAACTGAATGGGTGGACTGGTGAAGGAAAGACACCTTGTAAACTTTCTCATTAACAAAAAGGCTTCTATCACAAAGCACGGCTTAAACACTTAAGTTTCAGTTAACATTACCGATTTCTTAAATACAAAGCTGATCAGAAAGATGAAAATCCATAGGAAAGCAAACATTCGAACTGTAAAAAGAGGTTTTCAAGGAGTAGACTGTAATGCAGTTGAAATATGTTACTAACTGGAATCCACCTCAGTTTCCAGATACATAGAAATGCACACTTTTCTGATTTTACTAACTGGGACTTATGAAGACAGGAAAACCTGGTCTGTTCTTAATATCTCGGTACCTGCACAGTTCCACTGGCTTGGACAGAGTCATTCCAGCTTTCCATCAGCACAAATGAGAGAACAAGGTGGCTCAGGGACTTCTAATGTCTGTTACAGTCAGCTGCTAATCAGACAGTAGGGAAAGGGGTCATTTTAAATTAATTTAGACACCTAAGCAGCACTCAGACTTACTGGAGTAGGCAGAGCTCTGATTTCAGTAAGACTATGTTATTCCTCTTTCATGAGACACATAAGAACTGTTATTTTATGCAGACCTCAAGGCAAGACATAATAATCTCCAGGAAATATATTTATTGATTCAATATGTGAAATTTGTCTTATCCTTAATCTGTGTCCAAATCTAGAACTAATCACAAAATTTGACTTAGCTTGTAATCAAGAGTAACACGCATATCCAGCTACAAAGAAAAGTTTCCTCACAGCTTAACCTTGGAAATAGTCTCCTCTTTTAAAAAAAGTGATATACACAGACAATGAGAAATTAAGCAACCATGATCACTGAAGACTTCTGTTTTCACACATTTGGATTCATTTTCAAGCTTTGAGCATTTTTGGTTGTTAATTTTTGATAAGGTACTGGAAAACAAACTTCAGAGTAAACGATCTATAAATCTTCTAAATACAACAGATAAAATGAGATCTGAAGTACAAAAATAAGTTCTCCATAACATCTAAATAATGCTGGACTATATAGTACAGAATATATTGTTATTAAAAAAATACTGTTTTGGTTGTATTACAATCTAGAACTGTCTTTTTAGGTATTAGTTAGGGCTAAAATCAATTTGCATTAGAAACACCTATTTGTAGCCAAGTATCCTCTGTGTAGAAGTTCTGACTTACACCTAAAATAGTCCTGTTTTCATCTTTGTACATGCTTGGTGACCTCCATTGACAGAGCAGCTGGAACTGAATGTGGAGGAGAGTATCACAGCAGAAGGTGAACACCTCTATCAAGGTAGTCATTTGATTTAAGTAAAAATCACACTTTTCCCATTGGATTTCTATCTGAGGGGATTTGACAGTCCAGAGAAGCCATGCAACATAAAATGAATTCTGTAGTTACTTGAAACCTTGGAAATTTTTACACTGAAGCTGCAAAAGAAAAATACAAAAAAGCTGCCCTTAAAAAAAAAAAAAACAACAAAAATCAAGGACCATTGGCAATGCAAGTGATATATGAAGGCCTGATCCCTCTTAGTCCCAAATCTATATTCCAATCAATTAGTGATAAGTTCATATACACATACATGCTCTGCTCAGTTTGACTTGTGCTCAGTGCTGCACCAAAAACCTCCACCTTTTTAGGTGAAGTTTTATCTCAGGGCTCACATTAGCAATAGAATCCATGCTTCCTGAAGTGCCAAAGAAATTTAAATAATGCAAATACTCTAAGCATTTGGGAATAGTAGTGGAAGTTCAGCTTGGCTTGGGTTTGCAAGCTACTGGATATAATGAAAAAAGCTTGAACAGTCCCACATGGTAAGCCCTGTGCAAAACACTCCTTTTTGTAGTTAGGCATAATTAGGATCTTTGAATTGTAAATTGGAATGTGTTAATACATAAAACACAACATAATAATAAAAAAGGCCAAATAATGCAATGTTTTTTCCTTGAAAGAACATACCTTTTCCATGCCAATGTTGATGTAATGTATTAAGTACTTTTATACTTTTATATCTACTTTTTTTTTTTTTGCAGTAATACCAGTCAAAACACTGGCTATTACAACAGTCAGGGAGAAACAAGGCACAGAGGTATTTGGAGTAGGAAGCTAGTAAGTCCGGGATGCTCCTTCCCCATGAAGCTTATCCATTTCATCTTCCTAGTAATAGGGGAAAAAAAAAAAAAGTGATTTCTAAATGCATCAATAATCTAAATCCCATTTTTTGGTCCTTTGTTGCCCCCCAAACCCTCATTTTTATGGCAGACTGTGATATTATCTGTCTCACTGCCAGGCAGAAAATAAGAGGGCTGTCAGGATGACATGCATCTAAAACCAGTAGCTTACTATTAAATAAAAAGACCTCCCTACAACAATTGAGAATATTTTCTCTTTTCGTTGTGTTGTTTCATATTGTTTTACTTGCCAATACATACTGATGGAAAGTGACAATGGAAAGAAAGCATTTCTAACTGTATGTCAAATCCAAGCAGCTGCTCTGTTTGTGCTCAGGTTGCATAGCTCAGCGATACAAAGAAGTGGGGAAACTCTCGCACAGGGATTCCAGCCCAGAACAGGAATAGCGTCCATGATTCCACCTAGAAAGTTAAACTCAGTAAACTGACATTAGGTGCTTTCTGAATTGCAGAAGTTGTACAGAAAAGCAGCAAGTCCATTTGTTAAAGACCTCTTGCCTCATCAGAGGAGCTAAGGCAAGTAGCTCACCTATGCCTTTTCTGGTCCTGAACATTAGTATATATTGAGCATATTGGTAGTGTTGTTACACCACAGCTTCATTGTTCCTCACGGGCTGTGTTGATCAGTCTACCAGAAGGTAGACCAAGCATGAGACACGTCTTTGCAAAAAAGATGAGGAGAAAGCACACAGGGCTCTCACCAGCCAAACTGAGCAAGAGAGAAGGAGAATTTTAAGTTCTCCAGGAAAAGTAGGGAGTACTGCAGTATTTACAAAGTGGGACTATTCAAGGCTTTTTCATCATCTTCACAACCTCATGAACAAAAAAATGACATTGCTCCTCAGGAAATCCTTAGTAATGTCCTTTGAATAAATGGAAACCCATCCACTTAATGAACTGTTTACCAGCACCTGTTTCTTTTCAGAAGCAGCTGAGCCATTACAGAAGACTTGTTGAACAGATCAGAAAATTATACCACACTTCTTACATTTGAGTTTGGGAAGTTACGCACCAAGAAGGTGCAATACTGTGTTCACAGCCCTCCTGAAATGTTTGTAGCCTCTGCTATCAGTCCCCTGTTCCACCCCTTTCTGTTATTTCCAGGATTGCTGATGATACAACAGCTGTATTTCTGCTGTCATACATGCAGACGCAAAACTAAAGAGGCATTCCCATTCAGTAAGGGGAAACTTAAGCAGACACACAGTAATGTTTTCTTCAATGGCATATCACCTCTGAAACCTAGGGAAGTAATTAAAGCACTCAAAGCTTGTGAAGACAATTAAGTTTTACTTGTTCTTAAAGATTTCTATTTCTTAAAAAAAAAAGAAAATAGGAAACAAAACCCTAGATCCCTCAGAACCAAGTCATCTGGTTATCTATGAGGTGCAAGGGAAGAAAAATATATTTAAAAAATGTACAAAGACAGCCTGTAAGAAATACTTCAAAAAATCTTAACAGTTCAAAACTGTGAAAATACAATTAGAGGTTATCAGGTTGAATCTTTCATCATTCAGTCACACTTCCAGCAATTCAATCTCTTTACGGCTCCTGAAGTACAGTTTAAAGAAGTAAAATCTACCTTCTGTGCTTCTGAACAAAGAAAACACATTATAATATTTTTGGTTTGTTGACTGACCTTTACAGCAACTTCTGCCTGGCAGTTTTTATTCTTAGCTTCAATTTGCTAGACTTTCAAAAGATGAATAGTCATCTGCCTTGTAAAGGGCTTTGAGAAAGAAATTTGGGTGAGGTTCTCTCTCAATAGCTTCTTCTCAGATTAGGACACCCACTTTCTTCTGCCTCAGAGAAGTCTTCAATCTTACTAGTGTTGCAAAAAAAGTCTTTTTTTATCATAAATATTTATTGCCTTCAGGTGCTACAGAAATTAAACATTAGACTTCCATGAAGCACAGGTGTTCATGGATCAAAACTATTTCCTTTAAGAAAATGCTTCAACAGATCTTGCAGAAGTGGCAAAGGGGCTCTATTTTCAGGTAATACCAATAATGATGGTTTATTACTGCCAGTCTGTAACTTCCTATGTGATCAGGATGCAGAGTATGACTGAAGAGTTTCTGCAGAACTGTTTGGCCAGTTTGTGGCAATTTTGGTGGTGAACTCCTTTGGAAAGTGCAGTGAGGTATCACTGCTCCTGTGGTCTAGGGAAAAAAAAGTTCATGTGTCCTTGTCTAACTATTAACAATTGCAATGTCATGTTCTTATTTTGTTCTCTGGTTCCAATATAGTGGGTTTCATGCAGGATCTCAAAAGTGAATAATGCATAGAAGAGATGTATTTTAAATTAAAGTATCAGGCAAAATTTTCTGTTCCCTCACAAAGGCTCTCTTGTGTCCACTGATCTGATCTGTAAAATTTCTCATATATGGAAAGGACAATCCTGCAACAAGTTATTGGCATAAAAAAAAAATAGCACCTGAATAAAAATGTAGAATGCAAATTAGATACAGAAGAAAATCCATTTAGCATTTGAACTAATTTGGTCAGTCTTCCGAGCAGATCTCTGAACAGGACAGTCTATGACCCTGCTTTTTGCCTTACTCCCTCCTCTCAGTATCCTGAGCTCCACAGTCTCATGGCCACCACAGTCAATGCTGCTTCTTCTGTGCATACTCTTGAAGTGGGTGAGCTAACACAATGATGTGCAAAAAACCAACTCATTACTCTCTAAAGATGGATTTCTCAACAACCAACCTTGATAAGTGGATGCTATCTTATTTTCTATGCAAAATTGTGATGAAAGTGAAGAGAGGAAAGAAAAAAGAGACTATTTTATAATATAATGAGTGCATGTAGATATGTATCTGTATAACATTGTTTGGATGATCGGACAAGAAAAGATTCTCTAAATATTTAAACACCATGGAACTGGTAACGACATAGCACTACTTAAAAAACACATATTTTGCATTATATATATAACTCAGCATAATAGAATCAAGCTGCACAATAAACACAAAGTGTACTTCCACAGTAATAAATATTTACAGTAGTAAACTCAACACTGATATATCCCTTACTAATCCCTTAGGTTTAACCATGTTAAAGATTAAGTACCTAGCAATGTATTTATCTGATTATTGAAATATTTATCTTTTCCCTGCCTTGAAAGGAAAAATAATCTATATTCCCTGAAGCAAAAAATATTTTGCTTTGAAAGTACATGTTTTCATTAATGAGATTAATACTTAACTAAAAATGAGTGGTTTACTTAAATAAATTACATGTTGGACCTGTAGAAACAAAAATCAGTGTCACCAAAAAATTAGAATTTTTGTTGAGATATTAACTGTACTAAATTATATGATACTTTAATGACTACTGAGTTAACTCAGAATTAATCCAAAGGTAGAATTTTGCTGTTGGTGTCTACCATACAAAAGTAATTAAATAAAATTTGAGATTGTAGAAAACATTCAGTCTTGGTCTAACTCTTAATCCCCAAGAAATCAATAATCCAGCCATAAGCTTTAGTGGAATCAGAACAAAGCTGATGCTTTTTTTTTTTTAGTATTTCCTCTGACAGTAGAGCAGTAACATTACATAACTGCAGTAACTAATTATGTTTCCCGATACTGAGCAAGTTACTAGCTCTTCCAGACACCTGTGACAAACAAGTATCGCATTAAAGGAGCAAATCAGTTTGGCAGAAACTAAACGCCCTTGCATTCCAGCTTGTATATAAACTTTTAACTTCTGAGCCTTATTCCCACAAGTTTTTTAGTGGCTGCAAGAACAGCGTACAATATCACGTTCGCCTATCATTTCACTTAAGCAAAAACAGTAATATCAAAAATGTCCTATCTCTGCAACATGACCTTGGTAATCACCACTGTGTGCTAAAGCCTTTCAGAGTGGCTTGAAAATAAATTATGGAGATGTCTGTATCCTTAATTTTTTACCTGGTGTAATCACGGCCATGTGGAGAGAAAAAAAAAAAAAGAGGAAATAAAGGCTAGAACCCCAAATAATCAGCACATTATCCTTCACTGTGGAAATTACTGTTCAATTAGAGACATTCCCAAAAAATAGGATCCACATTCGTGCAATACCTGAATAGACTGCTTTCATGGGGATACAACCAATATGTATGGGCAAGCTGTCAGTCTGCAAAATATGTACTGTGTAATTTGGTCTTGTAGATGTGTAGGAGGTACATGAACACTTGGGAGTGTGAAACCAACTCTTTTTGCTAAGTGATGCACAATATCGAAAGTCGGCAAGTTATTACAAAACTAGGGTATGAAAGACCCCATTGACAGCAGACAGCACAGGCAGAGGAAGAGAGCAGTGCAATGCAGGGAACAGCCCAGGACTCACACCGGGAACGCACCAGTGCTTGATCAGCTCAGCCAGCAGTATCTTGCCTTGGGAGTTCCAGTATCCCACAGAGGTGATCTGTTGTGTGCGTAGTATGAAAAGGTGCTGCAAAGCACAGCACTAACAGCAAGACATTTTCATCTCAAAGACCACAAGCCCTGATATCACAGAGGTATGTGATACAACCTGATGTAATTCATTCTAGATGTTTACTTCAAAGAAATGCTGCATGGGGTAAAACTATTAACTCAGTTTACAGCTTCCAGAGGGCTGCTGTTTCATTGTCTATATCTTCTGTAAAAATACACAACTAGTACAGTTAAAGTGAATCCCAGTACAGTCTTCTCAAAATATATTCTTTTTGTGCTTGTGATCTACTCTGTAATCTGTTTTTCCTTAAGGGCCCTGCTATTTCTTTTATTTAGTTTGGCTGTGCATTATGCCATTAACTTACAGAACATAAAAACATCACCAAAAAAAAAATTAGTCCACTATAAATAATCTTAGAAATTTTTCCTGTTATTTATACTAGGGCACACTGTGAATTTTCACCTGGGCTACATATCTATCTCACTTCAGCAGATGTTGCTGATCCTCCTAGGGCTATTCTAACTTTCATTGCTTTATTTTCTCATTGAGTAACCAGATGCCAAACCACAGAAATACCAAATTCTGGTGAAATATATGTCTACTTCAGTCATCAGAATACAAATTAGATAACTAATCCACACCAGCAGGGCATAATTAAATATTGAAGACTGCAGGCAAAACCCTAAGTGATGCTTACTTTGCAGTTCTTCCAAACGTATAATCCGTTTAGAAAGAATGGTTTAGAAGATCTACACTCTGCTTGGCACTGTCACTGAATTGCCAAGTGACTTTCCCTTTATTTTCATTAGCTGTGAAATGGGTTTAGTAGAAAGCTAGACTAAGTATGGACAAATGCAACCAGTATTATTGGAAGCACAGAAGACATTCAATATGAGGGGAAATTAAATATGCTGCAAAATATCTTCACAAAGAAAAGACTGGGAAAGGAATATCATGGAGATCTGCAAGTTGCTAGGGATGCATATAGCCAATGGCTATGCAGTCTCTCAAAACACAGGAACCTGGGTTCATTCATCGAAACCATCCGGCAGTAGGTTTAAACTAAAATGAGTACTCTCATGCAACCAATGCATTTCCCACATAAAGGTATGAAGATAAAAGGTTATATGGATTCAAAGAAGGATTAGGGGGAAAAAAAAATCAATGAACATAAGTTTAGTACTAGTTCTCATACAAAGAGCTGTGTACAAGTTCCTGTTAAAGATACCCACACTTTCTGGAAGTTGGGAAAACACGACCCTAGGCATGATAGGCCGTTCAGTTGGAATAAGATGGCAAAATAAGCTAACATTAGATTGAGTCTTGTTATGTATTGGCAGTTATGTATTCAGCAAAACATATATCACAGTATCTTGTGAAATTTTACATTTTCATGAAGGAGGGAAACTCCTGGTGGTAATTTAAAAAACAGCACAAAAACATGAGGAGAAGTAATGACCAGGATATACAATCTTCTTTAGTTTCTGGACTGTTAACTCTTTTTTTAGTGCAAACTTAACTATACAATGCTTGATCAAATTCACTTTTTGATCTAGATAAGCTCTTTTGACCACAATTTCTTATACGAAAAGATCTTAAATTCTATTTTAGAGTATATATACACAATCTGCACCGTAGGTGAATGCAGGACCTAATTAGTGCACTGTACTTTGTACCTAGGGATCTCAACAAAAGGCAGAATATATGCTTAAGTAATGCAGAGATTTAGTAACAAAGACTGCAGCTGCGGATTTCCACTCTGGGAATGACTATGTGAAATACCTACAAGACAACTTCTGCAATCAGAAGAGGAACAACATGCTTAAGTTTCAAGCTTAAGTCATACACAGAAGTGAAAAAATAAAATTACACAAAACAGTACAATTACTCATTTGTGTCAACACACTTAACCAAAACAGGGCAAGCATAAAAATCTTACAAAATATCAATGAATCTGAATGATTTTTTTTTTCATTTAGTTTTTTCTTTTGCAGTTGTTTCTACATTTGCTAATTTGTTTGAGATTTTACAAGTGTGTTAAAAAGAAAACAGTGACTGGAAGAATCTAGTCCACTGTCAGTAACTGGAAATATAATATCCTGGTAGACTTTCTAATAACTAAGGTTTGTATTTATTTTGTAATTTGATTTTTAAATATACCTCATCTTTAATTAAATGAACTGCTCAAGTGTCTATTACAGTAAAATAGAAGAGATCATGTTTTCCATCAAATTGTGTGCTAGGGAATAAAACAAAATACCAGCAGAGATAAAGACCATACAGAGCCCCTGATCTATATTTAGCACTCCCAAATTATAAAATACTACAAATGACTAATATTTCACTAAATGGAAACAATTCCTATATCAGTAGCAACTTAAAAGCAGAACTGCTGGGAATAGTGGGACACAAAGGGACAGGAAAAAACAACCAAACCCAAAATATTTCATAATTCTCAGAAAGCCAGTATAATTTGAATGATAGTATTCTTAGGTATATGCTGAATATACTGGTATCTTTAGTGAAGACATAATGATCAAACAGTAATATTATAGTACATAGCCTGGCAGTTGAAGATTTGAACAAGTATTATAAAGAAAACTTTAGTACAGAAAATATAATATTAGTTAAACTTCAGTCAAAAAATTAAGTACATCTGTGAGACCCTTTGCCTTTGGACAAAACCTTCCATTCATTTACTGAAGATCAAGGCAATAAAACATGCCTTAAACCCACTGAAATATCTTCATTAGCAATATACTGATCATATAAATCTCTGTAGTAGGAAGTATGTTTCCTCTAATACATCATACATTTAAAATAATTTGATTTTTAATTCCAGAACTCTAGAAAAATTTGAGCTGAAGTGTCTTTCATGTTCAAATACTCAACTCAGATTTTAATAACTATATTTAACCTCAAAACACTTGAAAAAACTATTATGTGATTAACTTCTAGCACTATACTTCCAAAGCAGGCAAATGTG
This sequence comes from Trogon surrucura, assembly GCA_020746105.1. Classification (NCBI taxonomy): domain Eukaryota; kingdom Metazoa; phylum Chordata; class Aves; order Trogoniformes; family Trogonidae; genus Trogon; species Trogon surrucura. The sequence continues at coordinate 15,334,197 of CM036629.1, forward strand.
CTCCTCTGCACCCAATATAGTCATGGGGGAAAGAAGAACTCATCAGCTTAAAAGAAATATTTCAAGCATGCTCTTTAGTAGTCTGAGGGGAAAGCTGGAGCTTTCCATAGAAAGATTAAAGAGCAGAAAAGACATTGTAGGAAGATCTTTCCTCCACTTAGACATGACAGATGATATACCATGTGCCAGTATAATAAATAATTTCTAGTATGGGGAATACACTTAACAGCTGAGCAACAGAGATGTAACTTACACTGTCAGATCATGGAAGTAAGACAACAAATTAAGAGCACCTAAATAGTAACAGAGAACAGACAGAAGTAGTTAAGGATTCCATCATGTGACGCCAGTGCTAGACCTTTTGAAGCCAAATGCAGTATCTCAGCTGAAACTATTATTCTTACAAATTTAATTGCCTAAAAGAGGCTACAGAGATGGCAATTTATATTTTATTTATCTGTCTCACATTTTTAACAGCTCTTAATCAATAATAAGGCCATCATTTACAGTATGCATTGCTCCCCAACAAAACCTAATTGCATCTTTATAGGACAAGCTCTCTTACACCAGTAAAGACACTACAGGCTGCCTCACTGACTTCTGTAGAACTATTGTGACTCATACGATTTTAAATTTGCATTTTAACTGGAACTCAGTATCTGACTGACCTTAACAGGGTCAGATGCATCTTAACAGACGCCTTTTGATACAGGCCTTCTGGTATTTCGTTGGTATAAATCAGTCTCTGACACTGAGTCCAATGAGCTTACATGGTTGTTAGTTTGGATGTGCTGCTCCTTAATGAATTAAAATTCTCATTATCAAATATTTCATATTATAGTAGAACAACCAGCTTACCCTTCAACCTCCCTTCTGCCCTCAAGGCTACTTTTTCTGTGTGAGCACAGGACCATGGCCTAAAATCAGGCAGCACAGCCTAACCTTTTCTATACTCACAGTACTCTCACTAGTCCATTTACAATTAAAACATTCCACAAATTGTTTCTATACAGCCTGGCAGTATCATACGCATTTTAGGACAACAATGACAAAGAACTGTAAAAACACCACAAAACTGCAATTACTGCAACAGCACTGTTTTATTTTGTTATAACTGTAGAACCAAACTGAGGTGTACAAGCTTAGTTATCACTCAAATGATGTTTGAGTGAAAGTGATCTGCTTAAGGTCTCATGCTTTACAATATGCTACTAACCCATAATTAAGAAAACCAGTTGCACTTTCAAATGTAAGCAGACTACTAACATCAGAAATTTTTCATTCCTCACTATAAGCATTCCTACACATAGATACATTACCTAATTAATGAAAGAAGAATAAATTTGGAGAAAAGATTCCACCTGCATCAAGTAGCCTTGACCCTAACAGCAATACCAAATGGATTTACTTCCCCAAATATTCACCTATTGAGAATTCAGCTTTCTTTCAGGAATCTTCACTTGCAGATCTCATAGAAATAACAAAAGTCCCACTGTATTCTCAGACAGAAAACGATCTGTCTGATACATTTTATAGCACTATCATGCTACCTCAAAACCTTCTTGCATCAGCAATCCCCTGTTGCCAGTCAAGGTTAAATATTTTATATCAATAGTAGTGTCACTTGCAATTGTTCATATGAGCCTTCTATTATACCCTCTTTTGGAAAATCTAGATATTCTATTAACAACCACAGGAAGACTTGATGTAAAGCCTTCCTGGGTTACCAGAATTACGTGTGCTTGATTTATTCTGCTGCTTCAAGGATGTATCCACGTAAAAGATGGAGGCCCAAATTTGCACAGCAAGGAAAAGGTTAACTAATCACCTCCCCCAGTCCTGTACTCTAATGCAGCCAAACAGGTAGGAAACTTGAACTGCAGATTTCTGTGACACAAAAAGTCTCTGTATTTGCACTACTTAATACAGTTATTTCTTAAATATACTTCTGAATTACCTTAACGAACTTGCATCTCAGACTTTCAACTGAGGCCAAGTGTGGTTAATTATGCAATCCAGAGATAACCTGCTTCAAAGAAGCTGTCTTCCACATGTCCTGTGTGCACATGTACCTTCTCATGAGAAAGAACTACTTGCTTTTTGTGAATGGCAACCATTATTCCAATGGGAATTTTGGTTAAATATATGACGCTGTGTATCTATTTTAATATGAAAACAGCAAGCCGAAGACAGACATTTACATTGAAATTCATATATAACCAGAAAAGCACTGAACTCTACAAAGTTGAAAAGATAATGAACTTGTGTCTCAAGACACTAGTATTTCTTTTAGATATTATATAGATATGAGATTATATGTTTAAAATTTCACAGCTCCATCTTATTTAGGTCTGTAAAAGTAATCATAGTTACAATACAAAAGGCGGTATTTGGGTTAATCTGTAACAAAATTCTTCTTTTAACTGAGCTAAACACATGGACATAATTTTTATAAGGACAGATAAAACAGTTTGTTTCCAAAAACATTTGGAGAATTTAAAAAATAAAGGTAGAAATCCCAACACTGTTAAAAGGGACAGATCTGTGTAATTATTATATTGGTTCAACTCTAGATAAGATCGATAATTTTATTCTCTCAGGTTGGGAAACTGTTCTGTAAGGATCAATTTTCTTAACTTGGTCTAATGCATACAGCAATCTCTTCATAAGGGGAGTTTTCTTCATTGCCAACTGTTAGGAAAAAGATAACAAATTTGGCATACCTTAAAAAAATTGCAGGAAATTATTGGTACCATTTTTTCTTTTCAGGAAAATTATATTGCCTTATAGATTCCTTCCCAAAAAAATATTTTCTTTACTGCTTCCTTCTCATGGCTCCCTAAGCAAACAATTATGCACTGTGGTTTTTTTTCAAAAGCAATTTATTTCTTTGGTTTCCTGCAGCCTATGCAATTTGACAACACAGAAAAGCTCTAGGAGTACACAGTCCACTATATATTACTAACTTGCTTTTAGCAATTACATCACCAGTACATATCCTGTTATTGATCTGCATGTACTGAAGTTCCTCCTGAAATCAATGGAGACTTCTACAGGAAAAAAAAACAACAAATAATCAAAGGCAGGAAACTATCTTCTAATGAACAGACCTGAAGTCTATCACCACTCCCATTAGTAAACTAGACTACACTTCCAGAGAGTTACCAATGTTCAACTTTGTGCCATTCTGTATAAGCGTGTATGTTCATTTAAACAATTGCCACAAACTCAGATTCTATTTTTCTCCACAGTTCTCCTCCCAGAACATGAAATATAGATTTGTTATCTTGCCCTCCTTTCCCAAATATACCGTGAGACTCCCTAGGCACTAGATGACTTCCTCAGTCTTGTTCACCCTTACCATTTCTGACTGATCTGAGGAAGAAAACACACTTGGAATAGCAATCAGGTATGGAAAAGCACTACTGCTAACAAGAAGGACCATCTAGGCAAGCTGTTCATGAACAGAATGTAAGGGAAAAGAAACTCTAAACTGCACTTTCATATTTAAGCACCCACTACTTCTGACCTGTCACAATGCTTAAAGGAAGTTTAGACTGTAACAGAAAGTTTATTCAAGGTTTTAGAAAACATAGCTGCAGCAATCAAACAAAATTACTTGAATCAAAAGCATAGGCAGCCAAAAGCAAGTTTCAAAATTTCCAGAGAGGGAGAATAAACCCATTAATTTTATTGCTTCATTTTACTCCACACACTGCTATGCACATAATAAAAAAAAATAATCAAAATATATTCAGTGATCTAAACTATATCTAGTGATCCAAAGAACCACGAAAAAGAACTTTACTGGTTACTTAGCTCTGCATTACTAGTATGAAATCTGCCACTGCCATAAAACTAGACACAAAGACTAAACAGGTCTAAAACAATCCTTTTGCTTAATGTATTAAGAAATACTTCAAAACCAGACTTCTAAATACATTCAGAATCTTTAAAGTGCTACTTTCGAATTTAGCAGATGCTTGAAATTCTTCAAATTAAAAACATAATGCTTTTTCTCATGATAAAATTACAGTGTGTCACATCAAGCCAAAAAAGCAATTTGTGAAATATGTGAAGGCATTATGAGACTCAATCATTGTAGTGATTCCTAGGAGTATACGGTAAAATCCTATTTTAACAAAGAATACCTGAATTTATACCAGAATAATAAAAATGAGAACAGGTATTTGTAGGTATAAAGGAGAAACACTTATGATACAATGAAACTAAGAAAAGCATGGCCTCTTCCTGATTCACAAAATGAAGTGTTCAAAATACGTAAGAAATTTCATGTGTTTTCACAATGTTTTCATTAGTACACAGCCTTTGAATAAAATCTCAGCAAAACTGAAGGCAACTTGAATTTACTATTGACTTGAACAAAATCAGAATCCATTCCATGTGTAAAACCAACAATGTATAAATAATTGTATTTCTCCTTGTATGTTTATTATTATTATATATATTGAACTTCTCTGAAAGAGAAATGCTAAAGTAGTCTTCTCAGTAATTATGAACTTTATAAAGGTCACTTGAGAATTCAGAGTGTATCTCAACTGACACTAGCTTGCCATCTGCTACCAAAAGGGCACATATGTTTTGGATTTACTAACCCACTTATCATGCCAGAGGTTACACTGGCATGAATAGCCACTTCTGTAAATAACAGATAATGTCGGGGAATTAAATGTTATAATGATTCTTCTGAAGCACATTGTTCAAGAGAATTAAATATTCAGAATAATTACACACTAAATTTTTTAAGAGTGATTCTTAGCACTTTCTTATACTAACTTTGTAATGCTTTGGATTTGACAAATGCAAGGTTAAATTAAAAATACTTTTAAAAGCACATAAAATACAAAGGTTTTCCAGAAATAAAGTATAATGCAGATAACAGATTTGGCTTTGCTCTATATTTTCATATGCTGTGTAACTGTAGAAATAGATAGTTGGTATCAAACTACAGAAAAAGTCTTAAGGAAATCTGTATATCCTTTATGCAATGAAGCATGAAGCAACTGCATTGAAAATATAGTCTCTGATCTTGCAGACATCCCATTTCCTCAGCATAACTTCCAAATAATTGGCTTTCATCCAAGTGAAAACCAGAGGCACTTGGGAATGGAAGTTCACCCAGCCAGTTAGGGAACTGAATTTCATGAGAGCTATTCACCACAGATTACTCAGTTTAATTTCTGGTTTGTAGGAGAAAGTAAAAAAAAAAAAAATGGAGTTAATCAAATACCATGATTTTATACTGTGTAAAATTCTTTCAGCCACAAATTGTGTGATCACAGAACATCAAAATTTTAATCCAGAAAGATACCTTGTCTGGTATGTGTGAAGAAACTTTGTCTCCAACTACCAGATTCTTAGTATTTGCCATTTTAACTGGTCCATCATACCCTACATTAGTATTTTATACCATATATGTTTGTAGTTATTGGTCATGACTACGTAAGCACTCCAGGAATTTCCAATGAACACACCATGTAATACTACATCCTTTAAACTTCAACCAGTTGCTAAAAAGAATTATCCCATCTTACCACTTCTGTATTACTAATTCCAAAAAGAATGTAAAACAGTTTGAAGGAAGGGGTGGGTGAGGTATGAGGGAAAAAAAAAACACCACAGAAAAATGGGGGGTTTTCCTTCTCTTCAGTGATGCGAGCAGTTGGATGTCACAGTCTACACAATTTTGATCAATGAATCTCAGTTATTAGCAGGAACACAAGGCGCTTTTATTCAGCATGTTTCTCCTCACATCACCTTAAAATTACAACTACCATTCTACTGTTCTAAAGGGTTTGGGGTTTTTTTTTTTTGGAATTTTTGGTTTGGTTAGAAGAGGAAGAAGGAAAAACTCTGCAACCATTAATGGCCTACCTATCCCTTCACACAGGAGAAGTCAAACCCTGGTTGTTCTATTACGCAGTGCTAATATTTCCTGGAACAACAGGCACAGCTAAATACAATTAAATACACCTTTTCTGACCATGCTAAAGGCAAGAGCAAGAGCTGAGAAGCGCAAAATGCTAATAAAATTGTTGCTAAACAGCATACACATGATCATCCTCTAGCTGTGCAGTTTCTTGCTTCCCTTATAAAGCTTTGCTTTCTGTCAGGCTGAAGTGACTGCGACTACCCAGCGGTAACAGCAATCCAGCAGTCACTTAGCAATCTCGCTGTACCCACTTGGGAGGGGAGTGTTTCAACTGAAAAGTTGCTTATTGATCCAGGAGAACTTACTGTGACTCTGCTTTGCACACAGATAGTGGAGAGCTTTGGCAATGTGATTTATATAGATTGATATATAAGCCTGGAATGGATGTGAACATGTCATTTAACCCTCCAAAAACAGTAATTCAAAATGAAAATCAAAACATTTTTTGACACTTGTCCAGTATTTAAAGACGTTCAGAAGAGCTAAACTACTCAAGGGACATGAAATTTTGAAGGAAGGCACATTATCACAGTAAGCATCTTCTCATTTAATGCACATGATTTTACACTGAAGCAAGATGCAGGTGTGATTATTAGATGGTATTTTAATTTTTACTAACTAAAACAAACATTCTGAAAGATTCTTTCCTAAGGTGATACATAGGACAGGCAGTACATTTTTCAAGGTAATGTTGAATCCTTATTACTGCAGGACCTTGGAACATTCAGGGTATGTATTATAATACATGCTGTGCATCAAGTGCAGGGCACAAACACTTGATTGCTTAAGACTGTATAGGATCAGGAAACTACATCCATGCTGTCTTTTACTACTGCCAAGGGAAATGTACTCAAAACCCAGTGCTCCCCATTCATACCACTTGTCTTTTACAAAAGTTTTATTTGACCAATTATGAAAGCAACTAACCTTTCCAAACATTGTGCTTGTACTATAATGCAAAATATTTCAAAAAAGGTTAATGCAGCTTTTGCCTTTGTGAAAAGTCAGTGATTTTATTAGCAGTCTGAGTAGCAGAGGGAAAGTAGTCTCTGAAACGGTATCAATCCAATTATAAAAGATATCTAGAACTTTCCTTTTATTTGAATACAAGTAACACTAGATCTAATTAAAATTGCACGTTAAGATCTAATTCAATTAGATGTTAGAGCATCCTTATATCCCTTAATGCCATACAAATTTACACATTGCCATCTGTCTCTCACATACACTAATTAGTCATACAAGAATGAAAATCTGTTTGTAATCATATACTCTGAATTCCAGCTTCTTGAAAGATGCTTGCTTTATGTGCTTAGGGTTTAAGAGCTGGCTAGGTTCATTGAGAGTGTAGGAATCAGCTTTGTATACATATGCATTTCACTTCAAGATCATAGAATCATTTAGGTTGGAAAAGACCTTTAGGACCATAGAGTCTAACCATTTTTGTGTTTAATTTCTGACTTCACATTGTGTCTTCGCAAAACAAAAAGCTGTCTGAAAAATAAAGGAATAGGCTAAACAATGCAGAAACTCGCTTACATTATCATAGCCAGTTTGTTTAAATTCTTTGCACCACTTTGCACAAAAAGTTTCTCAAAAAAAAAAAACCAAACAATGAGGCATCAGGTATCATCAGGCAATGAGCACATGGTATATGTATATCCATCTTTGAAATGTTGAATATTTTCTATTTAAAATTGTTTCTTTGTGATAACCTCTATTAAGAAAGATGCAAAACTTTGTTACTCAAAAACTATAAGCTAATATCTCTTGCATACTCATGCTATTTCATGTATTAAATAGGGAATCAGACCTCCAAAATTTAGAATCTTAGGTCACACAGCTTCATTTCCAATATATCACATCAAGCTCAAGCACATTCTTACTTTCTTTAATAAAGCAGAGCAATTTCTACTGAAATTCAAGAAGCATAAATTTTTATAGATATGTCAAGGAGGAGTGTCAGGATGACAGAGCCAGGCTCTTTTCAGCAACATCTAATGACAGGACAAGGGGCAATGGGTTCAAGCCGGAACATAGGAGGTTCCACAAAAATATTAGAACTTCTTCACTGTGAGGGTGACCGAGCACTGGCACAACCTGCCCAGGGAGGTTGTGGAGTCTCCTTCTTTGGAGATGCTCAAAACCCACCCTGGACACATTCCTGTGTGACCTACTGTAGGTGATCCTGCTCTGGCAGGGGGGCTGGACTAGATGATCTTCTGAGGTCCCTTCCAGCCCCTAACATCCTGTGATTTTGTGAAGCAGAGCTTAGCATCCAAAATCCTGGAATCTGTGTTTTATTTAGGGTCAGCACACCTGCATTTAAAATACAGAAGTCACGATACCACCTTCAGAAAATCCAGCCAGCAATTTTCGAGTCATAAGTCATTTGGTTGGTAATTGATAATGATGTCAATACCAGTTCCTTAATCAGACAGCATTAAAAAGTCAGTTTATCTTTTAGGAGTCTATTTTACCACCAGATTGAAAAAATGGCTTAAAGTCTTAGATTCTTACTATTCATATATATCAGCTAGGGATGAGGTCCTCATCATACCTTGCACACATTGTCAAGAAATTTTACTAAAAAAGTTTTGAAATATAGAAGGTTAACTCCACATGTTTTTAAATCAAATCACCCATATTAAAACATCTTCAGATATGTGGCTTATTTACATAAAATGACTAGGGGACTGCAGAAGAGAAATTTCCAAAAATAGAACTGAGGAACAGATTTTGGAAGCCTTTCTGACAACTGAGCTGCTCCTGGGGAAACTGAACAGAACCATCTAATATGCTGCCTACCTTTGTTATATAAAGCATTGACAGAATTTCAGTCACAGTAGTCCAATAACTAAATTTAAAGTGTCCTTTGAATATGTGTTAGATATATTTGGATCTCAGGGAAAGAAAAAGTCATGTAATAAAAAAAAAATCCTTGTTCATGTTGCATTTATTTAGCTTCCCCCATTAGCTATAGGGATATAAAACCACACATTGGCTTGTCCACACGTACATTTATATATATAAACACACACACCTTTGAGTATGTATTACTATATAATATATAAAAAACAAGCCACCATGATTATCTGATGCACACAGCAGTGACTGTTTTAATAGCACCATGCTTTTGTACTTTGTAGTATTTCTATTTGCATATTAATGAAGTTGAAGGTTAGATGCCACTAATTACAACCTACCACTCTGTCCAACATACTATTACCAAATACTTATGAGTGGACCTCTTAATGCCATTATGCAAATGATACTTAAGTACAGAAATGAATTCAAAATAGTGGCATCTAAAGCAGCATATTAGCAGGAGGTAAATTAATAAATATATTCAAGAAATTGAAATAAAAATTTAACACTAGATGAATCATTGCTGAATAATATTTAAAAAAAATATTCCCCCCTCCCCTTATTAGTAAGAACTACATAGCTTGAAATGGAATATGTGGTATGAAAATACACCTGGAAATAAGCACTGAATTCAGACAATTCAGCATTTACAGATGCTTCCTGAAAGGGAGAAAGTAGAAAAGTATTGTATCTATTTTTGAACAGCTATGTCTCAGACAGACTTCCAAAGTTATCATGTAAAAAGAACACCTGAAGTTGTGAAAGAGGTTTACGCTGTGAAGAATATGATGAACGTGAAGGGAAGACAACAGGTCAGCATTTCCAAGACAACAACAGATTTCTTCTCTAGCAAAAATCCCAGAAGGTACCATGATTATTTGCACAATAGAAGAATAGCAAAGAATGAAGGTTGTCTGTGCTATTAGTTTTCACCTCACAGGAAGAGGAAAAATTAGTTATACCTGAGAACTGGCAAAGAACAGATAAGCATAATAGAGGCTAAGGAGAACACAGAGAGAGAAGTGTTTTCATAGTATCATGAAGTGATAATCAGGTAGAACACTAAGGGACAAGTTGGAAGATAGAGAGAAAAAAAAAATAGATTGCTAGAAGAAAAACAAGTGTGATGCCATATAGTAATGCAAGAGATCAGGACATGAAATAAAAGCATGAGGACTAGTTCTGCAATGGATAAATCTTGTCTTAGTCCTTTATCTGTAACAAAGTACAAAGCACAGCAAAGCAAGATGTGCATGTATATCACAGAAAATATATATACACACACATACGCAGACAAAAAAAACCATGAAATCTGTCGAAAGAGAAGCATTTTTTTATTTTATATATAATATATACATATATGCACTGTGTAAAGACATACTGGATTCCTTCAGCTGTTTCACCCATATTCTTATACAATCTTTACACCTCTTAGTCCTGTAACCACAGCACAATCATAAGGCTGCTTTTACTTTGAAAGTATTCAAGAAGAAAAATTTTGCCAGTATTTGTAGCTACTCCTGTGGCATATGATGGATGGTCAAACTCAATTACTTCAAAGTTTTCTGGTTTTATAACCTCTGGAGTTCTAGTCTAGAACCAGTGTGCCTAAACATATTCAAAACATTTTTCATTGCTAAGATGGCACAAAGAAATCCTTTGATTTGTCTTGAAGTACTTCTTAGTATTTGCAATTATGCATGCAACTGTCTTAATGCAGTACTGTTCCAATTTTAAAATATTAATTCAAGCTTCTTTTAAAGTGCTCATCAAATATACTGATCTTGCAAATTTATATTATTTACCTGAAACACTTTTCTCACTAGTAGCTTTACTGTATTTTAATTCACTCTCTTTTTTTGAGAGTATTGACACATTTCTAGGGAGCACTGGTGCCACACAGAAAAAAAGAGAAAAAATTTAATGTGAATTTCTTTAATATAACTTTATACAGTTTTCATTTGTTCTTTATTTTTATTCCATCTTTGCATGCCATGTAAAGGTCAAATTTGCACATGCAGTATTACAGGTTTTATGAGTGTTCCAATTATGCCATTCTGAGACATTTTAAATTATATTCTAAGTACTTTTCAAACAATAAGTCATCCTCACTTAAGTTAATATTTTTGTCTTTATCAAACAAATTATCATCATCACAAGATGTTCTAGTCTCTAAAACACATTAAAAACTGATTTGACCCGAACTGCTATAAGTTTTGGTCCTTATACTGGTTACAATTAGAAAGAGTTTGACATCTAAGAAATTACATGAATGATCCATATATATAGGCCAGAAATAGTATAATTCTATTAGGATATCAAAATACCCAGTTTGTTCCTCAGAAGTATTCCCTCACTGACACCAGACCCCTTATGACTGCAGAAGCAAGGCAGGCCCAAATATATTTGGAATGACAAATGTACTATCCTAATCCAAACTCTGACCAGCACAGAGCTACTTAACAAGTTACACACCCAAACATGTGACCTGCGTCATCTTTTATTTCTTTTACTGTCAGTCAAGTACCTTTGCTTTTCCACCATCATCTCTTCTAAATAAAAAAAAAAAATTAGAATCTTATTGTCTTGCTCCTGCCACAAGCCAGTAGCCTACCAAAACACATACTTGAGAAGTTCCTCAATAACTTCATTCCAAAGTGAACAGGGGTTTAGCACAGCTTTATTTAATAATTCATTTCCACTGTACACAAAACAGAAAAATAAACAGGTCCAGCAAGAAATAGGAAGTAGCTGAAACCTTCAAGACTAAGCATGCTGGTGTTAGACAGCAAAGTTGCTGTACTGATCCATAATGCATACCCAATACAATAAATAGCTCAATACATAACAAGTACTAAAATATTCACTTTACAGAACTAATCCACAAACATGAGATTCATTAACCATCTCCATTTGATCTTTTCATACACTATAATTGACTGCAGATGGTTCATGGAAAAGTAAGGAGTCATACATACTAAGCAGAAGCAAGCACACCAGAATGAGGGAAGGACTACCAGAAATTTCAATGCATTGCTTTAAGTAACTTGCATTAAGGTTTTTCTTTTCCCCCCTTTTTTTTTTTTTACAGTGTAGTTATGTGGGGTTTTTAGTACTAATGTAGAGGTTGCTTAGTTCAGTTCTTAAAAAGAAAAAACAGCTGTTACAGCAGCTCAGAGTAAGTTGCATATCACAACGCGTGCATGCTTCCTTGTATTAAATTGCCATGTTTAGGTTTGGGTACCATGTTTCCTCATTATGAAAAACAGGCCTTTCTTATACAGGATAATGAACTGTGGTAATTAGACAATACCCTTCACTGACTCAATTTCATAGTTTGTGATACTGCTGAAATAATACGAGGTACTCACAGTTGTTAAGACTCTGTAATTCTTTCATCCAAAATCCCAAAGATCACACTAAAAGTTTTTGCAGTTTACAACTATAAACATTTTTGACACCCCAATTCATTACCAGCATTATCCTCTTCCTTTTTAGTTATCAATTAATAAAATATCTGCTCTCAGATGAGCAACTTAACAGCAAGTGAAGAGATGGCAATGTTTCTTAACATAGTTTGGTTTCATGTAGCAAGGCATATCAAATGTTGCTCAAATACTGCTATATACTATGAACTTTATTATATCAAGAAGTTGCTTGCAGTATAGGTTCTTAATTAGATTCTTAGTGCAAAATCTAAATTTCTGTCCTTTAAAATTGAGATGAATAAAGGCATTTCCACATCAATTTTCATTTAATCAATTGCAGAAGTTGGTCCTGCTTCTTTAACTACACTGACTGAAGACTGGAGTTCGTAGCAGCTCCACACTTCCAACAGGCACTGAGTACAACACAAGCATAGAGTTCTTAAAGCTCTGAAAAGCCAGAGCTATAACCAATGATTTTGCTACTCCTCTTGAAAGTTACAAATGCAAGAAATTAGTGATGTCTCCTGTTTTCTCAGCAAGCTAACAATACTCAGTACTAATATACAGATTTTATCTTTTTTTTTTGTTTGGATGTTAAGAAATTAAATGGCCTCATCATCTGAGTAAAATATTTTATTTATTGTTACATGGGGGATTCACTACTAAAGTCTTGGTTTCAACCAGAAGCTAGACAGTCTGTGCCCTGATGGTGAAATGCTTCTGTTGTGTAATAACACTTCATAGCTCCAAGAAGAAAAAATTGCTTTCTATCATATGCTACTGTATGGGGGAGTAAGGAGAAATCCAATCTCAAGACAATTTTCTGAAACCAGAAAGAAAACAATGCAATTGCTAAGAAAGCAATCGGATACTTTTTTTATGCTACCTGTCATGATTTTTAATAGAGATAGCTCTATCTCTCAAAACACAATTTGATACTGAAAATAAATTATTTTTTCTGAGTACAAAGAACTTCAAATTGTTTCTTTTAGAAGGAAAAAAAAAGTCATTTATATTTAAGGTATGCAAGGAAGAAAATCCACATGTATTGAAATTGCAAAATCTATTTTCTCACTTCTCTGCATAAAAAATGGCTGGTACTAACACATCTAAGGAATCCGTATTTATAATTATTCCTCATGTTTTTGTAATTCTTTTGTCTGCAGAGTATAGAAAAACTGGGGGCTTTTTTGCATCCTCCTTTGAAGATAACTATTAAATGTAAAGATACTTTATATTTTTTTCCTACTCCATTAACATGAAAGCTAAATTACTTAGAATCATGGGTCATATTGAAAACCATCAGCAAAAGCATCAGGAAGACAAGAAAATGTGACTTTGATACTGTTTCACACTAATGCCTATGTTACTTTATCATATAAATAAGCAACTAGTGATTGCCATTTCTAGAGAAAAATGTTCAATTTACAGACGCTTGAATTCTTTTTGTATCTATGACCTTGAGAAAAGAATGACCTGCAATTGTTTTAGTTTCTAAAGAATCATTAAAAAGACTTGAATTTTCCTTTCATTTACATAAAATACATTTTGTCTTTTGAGTCTTAATTGCTTTTGTAATACCATACATTATTACCTGAAATAGTAAACAATCTGGAGCATTCCAAGTACAAAAGAAAACAGAAATTATGCAGACAGTACGACTGTAGAAGAGAATCAGGAAAAAATTCAAAGCAAGCTTATAGTACATGTGCAAAACGAGAGCTGACACATCACTAATGACAAAAACCCTAATTACCAGCCTTTACCAAAGTTCACAAAGCTGATATTTATTCATTGCAATGCTTATTGTCTCTCAGATCTAAAAGCAAAGGTCAAGTCTTGCAGTTGTAACAAATTGCATAGGCAGGTAAAATTAACTTTTACATGAGAAATATTAAACATTGATAATATGGTAGCATGTACCTACTCAAACAACATAGTTATATTTGAACATTACAATAATGTTCAAAGTTTTAGAAATAATTTAAACCTGGATTTGAAGCAGCTATTTGATATGGGCTTTGATATATTGATTTTATTTTTTTATTGCTAAGTTCTATACTTATTTTTAGTGCATTGGTGGTCTTTATTAAGTCTTATCATGAAATAAACTCACAGTCTACACCTGAAAAGAGAAAGCAAGTCTGGTTAAGAGGGAAGAGTGCTCACACCACATATGTTCAGACATTCCAGCATCTGGCTACATGAATATCATTGATTAGCCTTTGAAGTAAGCAGTAGAGAAAGTAACTTAAGTCACTGGAATAGAAACATAAGTCAGTAAGCAGCAAAATCAGTTTTTCAAGAATGTTTTCTTATTCCATAAGCAGTCCCAGTAATTTGCAACTCAATTGCTTTTATTCATCATGAGAGGTCTTTGACTATTCAAGTTGCTAAAATAAAGTATGTAATGCCTTAACATGGCACTGAATTGCACACTGCATAAGCATCTTGTTGCAGTGGTAGTTGGTACACTTTGAAATGTCAATTATATGGTTCCACACATTTCCCAGATGACACGCTGACTCTTAGCTCTTGCATTCTTCATTCTGAATTCTATTACTGGCAACAGGACTTGTAAAGAGGTAGTAATTACCTAATTATACATTTGTTGATTAATCTGGTTTAGAGTTAATTAAATAGTAGTTAAGTTCATTTCTCGTAGATTTAAGTACACTAACCATTAGAATATGTATTTAGCACATTCTATTAAAACATAGATGAAATTACTTGCATTAAGCAAAAAAGGCTTTTTTTTCTGTACACATTCATATATGCACAAAAATACAGAAATACCATGCCAGATATACAAAAGAACAAACGCATGGAAGGCATATGCCAGTGTCAAATATTTCTAACAGCTTTAGAATGGTCTGGTTAATCATTTTGTGAAGACAGTTATTTTCTGCAGCTGTTGGGCCATCAACATTTTCTACATGATTAAATTCAAACAAGTAAATGACCATGCTTTTTTTAATGTTTCTGCACATTTGGTTTTATTTGTTTGTTTTTATTTACTAATTTTATCGGATCTAGAAACTAAATTTGGTACGAACTAAACAATGCATTAAAATACAATGACAAAGGTTACAGGTGTTCAGAGCAACACTGGCAGCAAATCAACTACACTACACTGAGTAAGGATGACAGATACAGTTAAATCCTTTCACTTATCGTCATGATTTGTAAAAGCAGATTATGACAGGAGACTGTTCTTACAGTAGCAGAACCTAGACAATGCCTCCCCTTTTCTGGGTATGTGATTGTGAGAAAAGAACAGGTACAAAATTACCAATTACATGCAGTATGAACTACAACAGGAAGCAAATTTGGGTACATCCCATCTTTCCCTCCTTCCAAATGCAAAATTTTAACCTGCTGTAATTTAACTGGTTATTTACTTCAGTATCTCTTCTTGCATTTCTTTCTGCCTAACAATCTTTCGCCTGACTATGCTCTAAAAATGCTTTTCCCTTCACGTCCATTATGGCTTCACATGTCTCTCTGTTTAACAGTAAAGTTCATTCAGTGAAAGGAAAATAACTTACATCTTAGTGAAAGCACACTGTTTGTCATTTCTGCTTTGTTTTCATTGCTCCAGGAACCACACATGACTCCTTGCTTAGTAGTGCCTGGCACAAGACTTCTACACTATGCTGGTCAAAGAAGAAAGAGGAGCTGAAGAAACAGAGCTGAAAAATCTTCATAATTTATTAAGTATTAATGGTCATTTTATTATATTTTTAATTACATTTTCCATTAAACATCTGGAAATTCCCAATATAAAAAAAAAAAAAGCTCACTAAATGTTAACACTGTCAGTCTTAATGAAAAAAACTCCAAGGCACCAAGTCATTTGCAACAAGTACACAGTAACAAACTTGAAAAAAGCAGTAGAAGCTGCATTTCAAGTACTTCTCTGCCTGTAGGATAATATATTGCCTGGTTTTCTCTATCTTTGTATACGAAACACAAATACTTCCAGTATTTTAAAACCTAGTTAAGTCTCTACTCAAGATTAAACCAAGTTACACTGACTCTCAACAGACAAAACTTTTTTTAGAGAGTGCTACAGTTTCTACAAGCATGATCCAGCAAGGCTCTAAGACCTACCTAAAAATTGAGTTACACATAATTCAGGTTCTCGGGTGTTAATTAAAATGCTCAGTTTACCATCATTATTAGTGACATGAAAGAAGATATGAGCGTCATGAAAGAAGTGCTTAAAGCTGTTTTGTACTACAATATTCAAGTCCCTGAACTTGGAGCTGTGCCTGTGCTCCTATTAACCTAGCTCTGTGCTTCAAAATCACAACTTCATTATGTCGAACTCAAGATCTAAAAGAGAGGAGGCACTGAGCAGATAATTAAATCCTGGAGTCCCTCCCTCTCTTTAAGTATTCTGACTGATAAAACTACAGAATAAACACCAGGGTCTCTGAGATTTGTACTCTTACACATATGTAAAGAACCCCTGAAATATAGATATTGCAGAGTTTTGCATTTGACATTGCAATCAGAGCATAACCATAACATTTGGACACTGCCATCATTTAAATTGCAGGCACCTAAAACTGCATTAAGCCCCACAGACTAAGATTAAAGTGCATTCTGTATTCCTTAGAATAATTCAGTCTAACATGGATTTAAGCAGCTTTTTCATTAGTGTATGAAATTAAGCAATTTTTTAATGAAAAATTTATTTTCATTCTTGGCAAGCTTTCTGCGATTTTTGAAATCAAGATTTAATATTGTATGTTCTTGTATAGCAACACAAAAGGATTCTCCGAGGGCCACAGATAGCTTTGAATTTTTTTTCCCCCCAAGCAGAACAGTCCAGAACATTTTAAACACTAATAAAATGGCTGTTGGCAATAAGATTGAGTTACTACAAATTCTTCCTATAAACTTTTAATAATCGTACCATGGTGATATAACTACTACTACCTAATAACTGTGAAAAGTAAGTTTTCCATTCTAGAGGTATGGTATTTTATAATGTAGAACCTGCATTCGTGGATTTTTAAGAACATACACTCGCATGCAACAAACAACTGGCAAACACAAACAAAAAAAACCAAAAAAGCACTTTTCTAGTCTACAAGATGAATATTCAGGTTTCTTGATGTGGTTGCCTAGAAATTGCACTACTTGAAGCTAAAATTAGCTGCTCAACCGGGAACTACCTATGTACAGCTCATGAATGTGAAGTAGCCAGCATGTTCCATTTCTAACTGAACATCTTAAGTCACTGACACTAAAAAGCCAAAATTTTAAGTATTATAGGACACTTAGTTCAGTTCTTAAACTTCAAATATTCAAAATACAAAAAAAAAGCAATACTGCATTGCAAATATGTAAGAGATACCAGTCTGTAAATTACAATTGCTACATAAAAACATGAAAATACTTTTCTCTTTCTCCTACAGTTTTATTGCTGTCTTGGATAAGTGAAAGGTCTGCTGCCTCACATCTGACTCAAACTCGATTCTTTTAAGCAATAATTATTCATATGATTTCAATGCCTGAACTCAGTTAACTTCACCAGCCAGATGAGTAAAAAAACTACTTTCACTAGGTTTACTTTGGCACCTCTAACAGCATAACTTCATACCCCTAGTTCAAGGACTCAATTTCACTGCACTACAGCAGACTAAAGTAAAAATAAAACAAAACTTATTTGATTTTTGATAGGTTTTGTTGGGTTTCGTGGTTTTGTTTTTTTAAAACACAGTATCCAGCAAAAGCCACCTCTTCTACATAGCAGAAAAAGTTCTCAGACTGAAATTTTTACTTTTCCGATATTAAAAGTGACAAAGTATGCTTATGACAACTTGGAATTATGATTACAAAATGTGTGCACTGCACACTAGTATGGGGGTACTGCAGTATTGCAATTATTACAACTGGAATGCTCTGTTAGAATAAGCCAGTAACTGATCACACATGTACCAGCAGAACTGCAGTACTACAACAAAGACAGGGGAATATAACCATAATGTGGAAAAATGCAGTAATACGGCAGAAGGTATAAAATTATAACTATTATTCAGTTGCATACGGGCAATAATATGATCCTATATATATTGCATATAGAATTCACTAGCTCAGTTCAAGCTACACCAATCATTATTATATTGTATTTGCCAAATCAGCACCATACAATAGTACATAAAGAAGACATAAAAGTGGTATCTGTAGGTTTCTATTTACATAAGCCTGAGGGTACCAGGGACTGGTTTTCAATACTTCCATAACTTATAATCTATCAGAGCCATTGCCATTGTAATCTCTCCTCTTCATGACTGCCTTGATACTTTTAATGGTACAGTTTGACTTAACCTTTCCATTTATCAGAAGAAAGTTAGGAACTTAGAGGGTATAATCTACTTTATTTCTAGTGTGGTTTTACAGTTACAGTTTGTATTCTTCACTCCCTGACATTTTGCATGTCATATGGTGTGGTTCCTCAGGGAGAGTAAATCAGCTTCTCTCCTGGAGCGCAAGCTTCCCAATACACAAAAAGAAGTTCTTTGTTTGAGAGCAAAAGTACTCTATAGTTGTTATGGTAACTGGATTTTAAAAGGAAGTACATAGTTTTGAGGGGCATCTGCTTAATTCCCAAACAAATTCTTCACCCCAGCTGCCCTCAGAGGAATGATTTTAAATCAGTCTCTTGCAAGATGCAAGGAGTGACTTCCAGCTGAGAAGCTTAGTGCAGCTCCCACTGGCTCAATGAAAAGGATGATCCCTTTATTTCAGCTGGAAGAGTTGCTGCTTGTGAGCCTTGCTTATGTCTCAGTTCTGTTAACATAAAGGGTGAATACATCGCAAGTCCAGCTGAGGCAGTACTCGGTGATCATATGGTGCTAAAAAATGTAATTGTACTTGCCAGAAAGAGTACCCTCTTTTCTTCCTGGTCACATATACAAGAGTAAGTTCTAATACAGGTGTAAAGTCCTGTACAAATAAGGAAGAAGCAAAAATGGAAATCTATCTGGCAGATGTGTATGTGGGAGGGCCTGGAAACAGCAATTCTGATGATAGTTGCCACTGCACTGTTGGAATCTGTCAAAGAAGTCTTAATATGAACCTGTGAACTAGGAATTTAAATAACTTCCTAATTCTTGAATCATCCATAATTGACAAAGTTGACAACACACCCCACAACGCCCCCCCCTCCCCGACACGTAGCACTTGCATATGCAACATATATAGGCATTGAGACAAAATTACAAATGAAGAACATTGATGCTAATAAAAAACTCCATCAGGACTAATAACCTTGTCTGGAAGAAAATGTGGTCAGTCAAGCAACAAAAAGATCATCCAATGACTCCTAATGCTGGAAGTGATACACAGAGGTACTAAGTAGGTCTTTCAAAGGAACATTTGCCATCAAGCGCAGCAAAACAAAAAGTAACTGAACATGGCAATAGTCATGGATTATATTAATTTCAACAATAATTAACTACTTTCTCAAGACTAAAAGTTTTACTGAACATGTTCCAAAAATAAAAAGCCTCCTGTATTTTGTCAAATACAAACAGCTTGAGAAAGGTTAAAATATATAAAAAAAAGTTCAGCAACTGAAAGCAGAAAAACTAAATTTGCATTGAACTAAAGAAGGTCAAAATGAGACCTTTAGCAACACATTACATTGTAGCTGCTAAAAATGTATATGCTTCTCACCTGATAATGTAAGTGCAACATTTTCCTTTGCATTCAAAAAATCTTACTCTTCACAAGTGTACAAGAACCTAATTATAAAAAAGCATCAGTATTATTCTGTAGCAATAAAAATAAGAGAATTAACATGTATGAATAAGTCTAGTAAAAGGCATTACTTGAACTGCTGTTCCATGCCCCTTTTCCTTTTTACTTATTTTTAATAGTGTCTTTCAGTTTTTAAGGCTGCTTTGAAAGATGGGCATCAGATGGCTGTTTATACACAAACAATGTGCATCTTTTAAAAACTCTAAATTATATCTAGCTTATAAATACTGCCAACTTTCTGCACCTGCACTGAATCAAGCCAGCTTTTATATAAGGAGGAATTGTACATTCACAGATGCATCTTAACATTAAAGTCCATTTCATTTACATGACCCTGGAGCCTTGTCCAAACAAGCTCACTTGAGCTTCACCCAGATGGTGGCCATTTGCTTGGGCTTCATTTATTACTATTCCCTTAAGTTAAGGCAGGCAGCCAGCTGGCAGAGAATCACAGACACTTGCTGTGGAGATTACATGTCTTCATCACTGCATGGTAAATAAAGGAATGACAGTTATAAACGTGCTAATGTTTGCATCATTTTCTTGTTTAACCTACTGTGCACAAGCTTGTTTTGTGCCTGAAAATAATATATGTATACATTAATACACACAGTCATGAGATAATTACAGCAAGAGCAGAAAGAAGCTGCCCTGGACCTTAGTGTTGCTATCTACACCTAAAATAAAGTTCCAAACACCAATAGAAACTAATGCAGAATAAAAATCTAAATATCAAAGAGAAGGATGTTTTTAAAAAATGAAAAAGTTTTTCAGCAAATTCTCATCCTACCTACAGAAGCAGATTAACACAAAACTTTTTCATTTTAAAATCTTCTACTACAGTAGTAAATAGATGAATGAAACTTCCTAAGAATTTTAAATTAAACTTCACAAGGTTTCATGTTTTGTATTTTAGCATAAATGCAAGAAAAACAGGTAGTGCTGCCTGCATGAAACTGATACATGTTAAGCTAGAAGTTTTTACTAATATGCAATTGTGTTTGATTATTTCACCTTCTACAAAAATGAAATTCTACCTATAGCCCACAAATGATTTACATAAGTCACATTCATTAAGTGTTTGTAGTATAATATACTAAGTTCACTATCGCAGCACAACTTTACTATTATCATGGTATTTTACCCTAAAAAACATAGAACAAATTTATATTAGATAGGCAGCAGCTGTGGGGTTCCATGCAAGGACGGACAACTCAACACCAATGCGATGCTCTGAAGATCGCCGCTGTATTGCGGAAGTAGCGCACATTTATGCTGTTCTCACCTCCCTTATCACGCCCCATGCACATCGTAATTGGCTCCAGGCAGCTTAGCACGAGCTGTTCACTGACTATCGGTAACAGCCGTTCTGACTATCGGTAACTGCCTGACAAGCCTGCACCTCCCGTTTTGCTAACCAAGGTCTGTGTTTTGTACAGCTGCCTCCCTGAAGTTGCCGATTCTGCAGTTTCAAGGTCTTGCCGTACCAACGCTTTGTCCTTGGCATAACTCCTGCTCCCCGTTCCACTCACTGACTCGTTTAGTCCTTAACTAGCATGTCCAAATAGCAAAACCCAACAAGCAGCCAAGGCATATTCAAGTGTTCAGCACTAATACAAATGTAACATTCTATAGTCCCATCACCATTAGTGATATCAGTACCTAAAACTTGTTGTAGGTTGCTGAATTATTAATTTTCAAGCAGTTAATGAACAGACAACCAAACCATTAAGTTGCACTATTTTTTTCTTAGATTTATTAGAGCAAAACTTGCTTATTTAAGACAGCTTCTGAGCTTTCAAAGTGTACCATCTCATACAACGGAGAGCAAATACAATGTGGAGAGCAAATCCACAACTGACTTTGAATTTCATATGAAGGTTAAACTACTCTAGCCAAAAAAATTAAGGTTTTGAAGTGTGTAATTTTTCCTTGTTACAGAAAGTTAACTCTGCCTATGCCAAGCCTACACGCACAGTTTTATTGAAGATGAAAATTGATTGAATAAGGTTTCTAGTTGCTTCCATGTATGTTACATTGCAAGTTAAACAAATTAAAGCCTTAACTTTAACAAGCTACAGTAAAAGGAGCACCTACCTCCTATGAAACAGCAACACAATGCTCATGTGTGCAAGATGCACCACGCACCTACCAGACTGCACTGCACACCCACCTGGGACAAGAAGCAACAGCTCTTCCTCAGCACAGCTACACCTTGAGCAAACTCCCCCTGGCAGGCCAGGGCCTTGTCTAAGCTAGAGGAAACTCTGGGCCTCCCCCCAGCACACAGGAGATTTTATAGCCACAGCACGTACAGCTGCTCTGCGTTAGCATCTGCCCGACTGTACAAGGTGCGAGGTAAAAGTGCTTCCTCTCTCACTTCCTGTTGAGGACGAGGAAAGCTGCCGCGTTCCCCCACCGCCCGCGCCCCGGGGAGCTCCGCGAGGAACCTTCTAGTGGGGGGCGCGTGGCCCCAGAGCGCGGCTGCGGGGGGCGGCAAAGGCGGCTCCGGTGCGGGCAGCGGTGGGGGCGGCCGCCCTGCCCTGCCCTGCCCCGCCTCTTCGGTGCTCACGGTGAGGTAAGGTGCAAACAGGAAGGTGACCAGGCTTTCTGGGGCTGTGGGCTGGTTTGGGTTTTTTCCTGGTGGTGTTTTTTTGGCAGGCGAACGTTGGTTAATTTCGCTGTCAAGTCCCTTCTGGGACCGCTCCTTACCCTTTGGCTCCTCCTCCCTCTGAGGGGAGCGACGGCGGCGGCTGCGGGGGCCTGTGGGGCCGCCCTGGCCGCGGGAGGGCGGACGAGCCGGTGGGGGCCGGCAAGGTTGGACTCAGGGAGGGATCTTGCGCCGTACAGACACGCTTTCCAGAGATAATTGCTGTTATATTATTTTAGTTGGTTGCACTTTTTTAAGCTGATTTTACGAGCTGCGTCTACACTGAAATTAGCCCTGTGTCCAAATGCTTTGGGCAAGGGTTAAAATTCAGCCTTGTCTGCCCTGAACTTGGCATTTGTAGCAGATAAAGCTACTAGTCCCTTTCTGTCAAGGAGCTTGGTTTTTTTTGCTTTTGTTATCTACCAAAGTTGTACTGGTCCCTGTCAGGTTTAAGGGCTGTTAAAGTTAAGCGTATGTTGAAATTCTTCACTGAACCCAAGTGCTTGTTGTTGGCTTTACTGGGTTGGTGGCTGTCAGCAGTCTTTCCCTTAGCCCAGTTGTCATCAGTGTAAGCACTTAATACCTCACTTTCATCAGAAATAGAGGCTGCAGTAGTATAATTGTCACAGAACTACTACAAAAAATACCAATTTTGGGGGGTCGATGTCTGTAACAGTGCATTAAGGGTTTATGAAGTTGGCCAGCTGCAGCCCTGCCCCATGGACTTCGCAGCTGGGAAATGCTTTTTGCCTCATGTTGTTTTTCCTTCACTTGTTTAGAAACTTTAGATTCTTCTTTTCTTTTAGCTATCATGATATTTACTCAATATGTGGATTCTTGTATCTAATGAGTTTCAGAGCAATAAACATGTTCAGTATCTCAAACAGTCACTCTTCTCAGAAACTACAAATTGATTTTCCTTCTCTCAATTTTTTTCCTGAGTCTTCTTGACCTCAACTCTACCACAAGTGAAGCTCGTTGATAAGAGCAAGGATTCGACAGGCTTCTAATCTAATCTTTGCTGCTAATACCTTTAGTAGTAGTGGGTTTGGGTTTTGTTGGTGTGTGGGGTTTTTGGGATGTTTTTGGTGGGTTTTTTCCTGTTATTTTTTTCTGCTTTTCTTTCCTGAGCTTCTATTGCAGAGGAAAAAAAAAAGTCTGTGTTGATGGGTTTATTTTGGGCTTTTTGCAGTTCCTTCCAGGTTGGTACATGTGGGGAGGTTGGTTTCTAAATATAACATCATACCAATGTAGGTGAGTGATAACCTCCCTATTACTTTAAATTACTAGAGCCTTGGCTTGTGTTTATTGTCTTTTGTGAGTTTTCCTAAACTTTTACTGGCAGTCTTCTAGATATTGAATGTGGGCACTCAGTGCTAGGTCTGTGATCCTGGCAATCTTAGATGATCTCCAAAACAGTCCCTGGAGAATCTGTTTCTAAATGGAAAAAATAAACCCATTGAGTAGGTGCAAAAAGAAAATTGTCAAGTTTTTTTAAAAAATAATACACACAAAAAGCCCTTCTTTCATGGTTTCTAATAGTATTATAGTTCTCAGTTGTTGCTAGTCATATATGACTGGTGAAAGCTAATTGGATTTGTTACTTTAACAAATTGCATGTGGATTGATAATTAGCTTGTGACCTCAATAAATACATTAGCAATTTTCCCATGAACATTAGTTTTGAAGGATTAGGACTACAGAATGTACATTTTTTTAACAAGCACTCACCAAACAGTTCATGTAAACCATGAAGCCCCACAGAAAGAAGATTACTTGTTTTGACTTGTACCCATTCCTTTTTTTGAAAAGTTATGAGGTTTAGTTAAAACATTTCTTGCTGCAGAAGTAATTTAAAGTTTATTATAGGTACAATTCATAAAGGTTCAGTACCTTCATTATTATTTTAAGGATGGGGAACAGTTTTAGGTACTTTTTTCATTGGTGCCTGCTTGTGTCTTATCTGGGAGGAGGTAGGTGTTCATTTTTGTGTTTTGATAGTACTTGTATATATGAGCACGTTTCAGTGAAGCTAAAACAAACAAGTCTTCTGAAAATTTCAGTTTTCCTTGAGCATTTTAACCTTTTGTTTTGTTTAGCTTGATAATTTCATTTTAATTGCCAAATTTCTGGGGATTTACTTATGATATTGGTGTAAGCGCTTTTATAATATCAATGGAAGTGTCTCATCTGTATTTCCACTGACATGGTAACAGCCCCAGAGGAGCCATTACCATCCCATCACAGGCACTGGAGCTGTTACAGTGTCAATGAAGTGTCTCTCGTACTTCCCTCGATGTGGTTACAGCCCCAGAGGAGTCATTCCAATGTCAGTGCCAGCACTTGAGTGGTTATGATGTCAATGGAAGTGCCGCTTTAATGACAGTGTGGGATGGTTGTGCAAAATTCCATAACTGTGATGAAATGGGGAACTACTTTTAATACATTATTTTGGTGACTCTACGCAAAGCTTGAATATAAGCCTCAAAAGGCGGGATTATCTACAGCCTGTTATATATGTGCTTTGGGATGCTGTGAAGGGCAAAATAATACATAGGAATTTTCAACTTCTACTATACTCCATAGTACTGATACACTATAATGTTGCACCACAGTATAGTTGATGCCATAGAGCAACAACTGTTGTCCTTACTGAACTAGGCAAATTGTGAAAGCATCAGTCATGACACACAGTGATGCTGGAAACACAAGAAAATTGCATTTTAGTCTTCATCCTGGCTGCAGTGTAGTAAGTTCTGTTCAGTTCATGTTCTGGTGATTTCATGGATGTGAATGGGATCTTTGCACTGCATTTAAAGAACCTGTAAAATGAATGTTTTACTGTTGTTAGCTAGCCAGGTGAACATGGTGAATGAAACATTCGTTGGCTTTGCCAGGTTTGACCCCTAACCAGACATTTTGAAGTAACCATAACAATGAATTTACATCAGAATCTAAATAACATGAGTAACATTTTTAAAACCGAAAAAAAAAAACCAAAATACTTTTCATCAAAGCAGAAGTCATAGAAGAAATCAGGCTAGCTCTGGGCGAATTCTGTGTGTATAACTTCTAGTAATGTTAACCATTTTGACTGGTTGTGTTAAAACAGCTCATGATGAATGTTGCCTCGGTTAAAGGAATTCCAAAGAATCATTCATTCATCTATGTGCCTCCCAGACTTTTTTATGATCTCTTTTCTTCATAGGGGTGTAGTGAATTCTTTGGTCAGGGCAGCCATCACAACGTATCCCTCCCCATCCCTCTTTGTCATAACTTTGTTACTTTAACTTAACCAAATGGTTGGTAATTCTTTAAAATCAACCACGGCAAACATTCACAGATTACAGGACAGTAAAATACGTATTGTTAAATTATATTTTTTGATTTAACACTGAGGATTGATGTTCATTATAAATAAAATGACTAAGGAAAGTCAATTATAAAAGAGTTAAACATTTACTGTTTTATTCATATAAATATATGTGTAGTAAATTGCTTGTAGGCTTGTTGGTTCTCATTCAATGAAAGGCAAATGGAAAATTAATCCAAGATTTTTTTTCTTCCAAGTAAAATGTAATCTCCTTTAACTACATCTTTAAATGCATTAATAATTATTGTTTAAATATCTTTTATTCCCTGCACTAATCTACGTGGACACTTGGAAACTACACCTATTGGCTATTTTTTTTGCTTTTTATTTCACCTTTCCTGAATTTTAGTATCACCTTGGTTGTTGTTTAAAATTACCCTTACAGGTACTGTGGAAAAAATATCTGACTTTACTGATGTTGAAAAGGTATTTATTACATAGTTTAGATGCTTGAAGTGCAATACTTTAACACAGTGCAAGGTTAATTGCCTTTTTTGTTCCATGAACAGGAGTGAGATGTGTCTTATAGGTAGAGAGTAATATGCATTCTTTGCTTTCTTACTCTCACTTTCATTAATATATGGTAATGGAATAAAATAACAATGAGACTAGGATTATGTATTAACTACCTGTACAAAACCACAGGTACTTTAATTCATTAAAGTAACACAGTTCAGTTAGTCCTAGGTGTTGTAATTCATTAAAGGTATGTTTCATTTTGGCCTTTCTAGCCTTAATTTCTTAATTTGCAATTTGTCAGTAAAACCAACCCAGTGATGGTGTTTTTTAGTGGACCATTAATTCTGTGTTCATATGTGTTCACATGCATAAATGCACAACTGGATACATAATTTAAAATGTATGTATATTGACATATCCTAAAGTAATAGTTACTCCTTGGCAATGCTTTATTTGTATTTAATACAAGATAATATTTGTTTTCCTGGTAAATAAACTTGGCATGCAATGCGAAATACAGCTTCAGAGGGAAGAGCATTATATGATTTAGTAAATAAAAATTGTTAGAAACTTCGCAGCATTTTTTTAATCTCAATTTACTTTGCTTTTTTTAATTCATTTTTGTATGAATGCCTATTTTTGTATTAATAGTGACGGTTTCCCCTCAGTGCTGGGGAGAGTGGGGGCACTATTTAATTTCTTTGTTGTCCCACATTATCTACTTATTCCTTTACACCTTCACTAATTGATTAGGTATATTAAGCTTTCCAAATAGTCTGTAACTATCACCTGATGAATTGACACATTATCTTACTCTCTTTGCACATTAGGCTTCAATTATTTTGCTGCACTAATAGACAAAATACTGTTCTCTCTTGCCATCTGTTCTCAAAATCCTGGGATAGGAATATCCAAATTAAATCACCTTATTTGTGCAGAAAATCTCACTAACCCTATGGTATCCCTAGAAGCAGGTCCCCTAGCTCATTTTCTCCACAGTTCCCACAAAGTATTGTTTTTTACTACTAATATTTGTATCTTTTACTGGAATATTTGCGTTACAAGTGCATAATCCACAGTGATATTGCAGTCTGTAGCTGGAGGCAGTTCGAGGTTAAAGTAGCCTGTTTTAAACATATGCATTAAAAAGTAACAACAAATTCCCAGGTAGAGACTGAATTATTTTCTAACTCTCGAACTTCACTATCCTGACTCCACTCTGCTTCAGTCATGTGTCATTTAGTGGGCCTACCATGTGGGCAGTGGTGGTAGCTCTGTTTCTAGCTGGTGATGGTCTCCTCTGTGCTCTGCAGGTACATCTTGCTTTCCTGTCCTGGTTTGCATCTTGCATTTCCTGTGTGTTGTGATGCTGAGCATAATCCTTTGCACTGGCGAGAGAGAATCTCAGATTTTAGAAAAGGCATGAAGTTTTGGTGGAGATGGCCCTTGGATAACCCAATGTAAGAGCTGCCATTGATGAGTGTAATAAGCTTACATGTGGTTGACCATAGGACATTGTAAGTTAGAGCGTGCTCAGAATAGACTGTGTTTTGTATGTACTAAGATGCTGAATAGTTTAGTATCTACATAAATGTTAGTTAGTAATGACTTTACTCATGTTCCATTTTGAGGGTCTGTGGCTTATAAACCACAAGCAACTTGTGGAATTTGTAGGAGAATTAATTCTACTTTTAGACTTTAATGGATCTCTGTTAGAAGTAGTATTACAAAATTTGCATTAGTGTTTTCACTAACAAAAAAATCATTTGCATGGTTGTTAATACATTATTATCTAAATATTGAGCGCCAATACAATACAATGCATACTTCTGATAACATTTGGCTATGCTATTCCTTTCAACATTCTCACCTTGGTGGAGGAACTCAACTGAATATGTGCTTCTGTGCATCTCGACCTTAAGTAAAATTTACTTACAATCAGGTTCTACCTTTATTTGGGACTGAGAAGTAAGAATGGACAGAGGTGCAAACAGAAGTTTCCTTACTTTCAATCGCTTTGTCATGATTGTAGAGACCCTATAAGCTGGAAATATGCAACATAAAAGTTTAACTAATGTTAATACACGTAATGGATGTTGTCTTCTTCACGCTCCATGCATTCCCCTTAGTGTTTTCTAGCGTTTAATGTTCATGTTTTCCCTTTGAATCCTTAAGCTGCTAACTCTCCCCATTGGAACAATCTTACCTTTGCATACCATTTTTATTTCGCATGGCACATGTACATTCTAATGGTAGTCTCACTTGTGCAGCCAGGCCCAGGTTACATTAAGTATGAAGAATAGGTCTTAAATAACAAAGAACTTAATCCCCTAAGAGGAGAAGGGATAGGAGTCATATAAGAAAAGAAAGCCTTTTGGTTATCCTTTCCTAAGGATTAAGTCCTCCATCACAGTAGGTCTGAATCCACACGCTATTAGTCACTTGAACCTGATACTTAACTAAGCATGACAGCAGATTATGGTCTTCCATGACTCAAAAATGAAAAAAAGGACATACTTTCCAAAAAGTGTCATAATGGAATGAAGAGGTTGGAAGTGAGCATAAATTGAGCACTGCAAGTGCCTAAATATTAATAGAAACATTGCTGTAAGGGATGGTATCAGGGACAACAATGTGAAAGTAATAGCAAGGCCAGTACTTTGATGTTGTTTCTCTAAGGACCGTGTTGTGCTACCAGTGAGAGAGAGCAAAGACAACCTACAACTTCATGATTTTTCAGTTTTGTTAAATGGCAGTAATGTCTGTTACAATTTGTTTCTTCAGACATGCACAAGTAACATCATGACTGCAAACTAACTCATTTTTTCATTGAGTATAAGAACATATGTGGGAGTTGAAACAGTAGATTCTGTGCTGATTTTTTTTTCCGTGCTGTTCTGACATGTGTAAGCCAATTAGTGAGACTCTGCATCCAGAGTATTACATGCCTCTCTCTTCATCTTGATGACTTCCTGTGGTTTGAGCAAATAAGTTTGAAGGGTTTTTTTGGGGGACTTTATCTATGCTTTATAATTTTTTTCCATGGCTGAGAAGTATATTAAAACTTCTGCTGGTTTAGTTGTGACACGTTTCACTTGTACTATTTACTGCAAGCTCCAGGGGCAGCAAGTGTATGTGCTGTTAAACATTCGTTTAATGCTGATTGAAACTCTAGCAATTGGCTGCAGTTATTTGTCTGGGATGTGTTTTGCTCTGGAATGCTCTGATATGCAGAAATAGGACTAAAATGGGAAATGAGCTGCAGTTCCTTTAAAAACAAATAGACCTTAGCTTGTATATTTTTGAATTTTATGAGGACTTTTAGACAACTTGGTAGACAGCATAAATCTTTGAAAGAATAGCTCTTGCTAGATAGGCAAGTAACCAGTCAGTTGGTTATTCACAAAAAGTCGTTGAAGACCTTACATGAAAATCTCACAAGAATGTAACCTGACTAACAATAATAAAGCAAAACAAAAGAAAGTCCTCTTCCCTGCCCTGCTAGCTGAGCTTACATCTGCTTCTAAGAACATGTAGAACTCTGTTTTGTGGAATATTCATTCTTTCCTTGAATACTTGAGGGTGGAAGAACCTGCATTCAGTCTTTACAAGACATGAAACAATTTTCTAAAATGTACTTATCTTAAGCATGCTGTGCTGGTAAAATTCTACTGCTTATTCCTCACTGGAGCTATTCCAGTTATCCATTACTTCAACTGTTCTTTCCCGTTTGCTCACTGTGACTCTACTGCCATGTCCCTCGTTTTCAAAAATAGGTTGCAACCTTTATGTATGTTAGCCTTGAACTCCCCCAGTTTCTAATTCATGTGTACCCACTGTTTAACTGTCAATCTGTAAACCCGTATTCTTAGGGTTAGGTATTACTCCTTTCAAGCAGGTGCAATTCTGAGTCATATTTAAGTGCTGTAGGACCAAAGAGTAAAATAATGTTAGAAGTGCTATTTTAATTTTGAGAGAGAAGCAGAAGTGTTCTGTGTTTCTAAGTTTTAAGGATTGCTGCATTTTGCCATTTCATGTTTAGTGGCTTCTATTATGCAACCTCAGAAGTCTGGACACACTGGACAGATAATTGCATTTGTGCTTAAAGTCAATAATAAACATAGATGTGAAAAACAAAATGCTGCTGAATGACCTTGGGGAGGAATGCCTGAGGCCTCATGCTGTGGCAACTGACATCATTAATTGTGACTGTTATGCTCAGGTCTTGGAATAATCAGACTTTAGAGAAATGTTTCGCAGGGGGCACCTTATGGATGTCAGTCTTTCATGCACTCATTACGATGCTGTGTGTGTTTGATTGTGTGAGAACAAGGAAGATCTACCTTGGGGCGTATCAGGCAGTCTAGCTGGAGGTATTAGAAATCCTGACAGAGTAAAGCAGTGTATTAAGAGCTTTCGTGCTGATGATCCTCTTAAAAAATGAGACTTTGGAACATCTATTGCATGGCATGATTCATCTGAAACATCAAATAACACATTATTAGCTTTTGACTGCAGTCTTATTAATGTTAGACTTAGCTGAAAAGTAAAATTAGCAATAATTTTTAAAATAACTAATTTCCCTGCAATATTTTTGTCCATACATCTTGTGAGAAAGTTGATTCCTGTAATCAATCATTGAATCAGTGAATTGATAACACAGTGAAGTCACTGCTAGGATAAATTATTTTTTAAAATTTTCTAAACTTATGTTTTTCACCTGAAAGTAATTGAATCCTTTAACGTGTTTAGATACGAGATCTGTTGTGCTGTCTGGTACAGAAGAAATATTTTCTTAGCACCATCTTCTGAATCACTAGCAAGGTAAGTCCTTCTCATGAGAACATGTGCTTGTGAGTATTTTCTCTTGAGAATAAGGCAGACTTCCCAGATTCTGAATCTTAATTCTCCCTTTACCTGAATTATGGCTTTCCTCATACTTTCCCCCTCATTTCACTGCATTTGAGACCAGCTAGGATAACTCTTATGTTTGTGAATTTAAGAGAAAGTTAGCATATGATTGATGATGTTCCCAAAAGTTACTGAACTGCTTCATCTTCTTTTTCCATAATACCATCTCCTCAAATGTTCTCACAAACCTGTAGCTGACCACCTTCCATTTGCATTTCTCAATACATTGATAATATTGTGTGATCTTGTCAATATTGGCTAATTTTTTCATAATGTAACAGTGAGAAAAATACTGGAGGACTTGATCAAGAAGTATGAAGAAAAGCAAATACCTGATTCATGTGTAGTGTTTTGTTTATAACTTAGTTACTAATGTAATATCTTATTTCTCTGCTCCAAACAATGGAGGTGTAAGCTTTTGTGCCTTTCCTTTTATTGGTTTGCGAAGAGTTCACTAATATTGATAATAAACTAACTTTGAAGTGACAACAGTAGAATCTGTGCTGGTTTCAAAAAGGTGTTTCTTCAGTAAGCCTCACTACAGTGTGGTTCATGCTTAGATGTATTTTTCTTGAAGCTAAAAGACTTATTTGAAGTGTATTTATGAATAGAAAATTTTTTTAGGAATCATCCATCATTATCAGTAAAACAGTCTATGATTGGCATCTAAGATAGTTATCACATTAAACTTACTTTTTGTAATCTGGTAACATTATGAAGAGAATTGAAAATAATAGACCTAGACAAAATAACCATTTAAATACAGTGTTTATGATCTCTGAGAGTTAAGTGCCTGAGGTTCATTACTCCTCTAGGCAAATATCTAGGTATCATTAAAGAGATGGAGTAAATTATAAATTCTTAGGAAGTGTTTTATGTCAAAAGGTCAAGTTAGGGACACTAAAAGGATTTGAAGAATACCTCATTATTGAACTTTGTGTTGCATATAATATGGGCTTAGATGTATTTATGTTCAAATCAGG
Organism: Trogon surrucura; assembly: GCA_020746105.1. NCBI lineage: Eukaryota > Metazoa > Chordata > Aves > Trogoniformes > Trogonidae > Trogon > Trogon surrucura. The sequence continues at coordinate 15,366,598 of CM036629.1, forward strand.
ATTTTGTTGGTACACAATTTAGATGCAGATCAACATCAGTTACAAGTATGATTGGTTGTTTGCATTTGTTGTCTCAGTTTAGATTTTTCAGACCCTTTTGTTTACAGTTTTGTGAGATCAAAGTATTTGACAGGTTTGTGCTCAAAATTTTTTTCAGGTATTTTATGCTCCCTGGAGGAATACTTCTAAAAAGATATTGACACTGTGCATTCTGTCCCTGCATTAATGATGACCTGACTATTTAGCTTGGAGTTTTTTGTTTTATTTTTACAAGCAATTCACTGTCTGTGGGAAAAACACATTTTTAATATTATATTCTGAATTGACTATGGGCTTGAATGAGGCAGTTGAATGTTATCTGGTATTCTGTATCAGCAGCAAAATATGCAAAGGGAGGAAACCTCCTCTGAACATTGTAAGGAAATGTACTGGGTTTAAAGTGTGTGGTTAAGAAGCAATCATGACTGCTAAATGAATATTTGTCTTGCCAGTTGTATGAGTTTGGACCTTGAAAGACAATTAATGCTCAGATTGCATGGTAATGGCTCGTAAATATTTTGAATGCAAGTATTAGTGTTCTGAAAAATAATATTGTGACAGCTGCACCAGACTGTTGTTTGGAAGCATTTCATAACTTAAAAAAGCCTTTCTTTAAAATAAACCAAGGCATGCTGATGTCTGTAGTAGTTGTAATGTCTGATTTGAGCCAACAATATCCTGTAAATTTCATTGTTTCTGGCCTCAACTTTACACCTGTAACAGTATTAGAGAAATGTTTGAGCATAAATGTTAAGGTTAGTGATAATTAATCATGTAATAACTGAACACAAGGGAACCAAAACTGATTTTATTGGCTCAGAAGTTAATTATTATATTACATAAAGCAGAATTTCCACTAACTGTTTAATGATGTATAGTTTGTACCTGTGTAATTGGCCATTCACTACCGTTAAAAAACAGAAGGTAATGGCATGTAACATACAAGCCAGTTAGCATGTATTCGGTATCTCAGAATTTACAGTGACATGCCAAGATAGTATGTTCTCTGTACTAACCCTTTTTTAATTTACAAAAAAAATATGGCAGTACTCCTTGTAAAGCTTGCCTCTTTGTTAGAAATATTAAGTAGTTAGCATGTATTTGGTATATTCCATTGCTTTCCATGGGAGGTTTATGTGACAAAGTTTATAGGGGGAAAAAAAAATCTAGTTCAACACTGAACTCCTGTGTGTCTGTAGTCATTACCTGAGATCACAGTGCTTGAATTCAGGTAGCAGTTGAGTTAATTCCGATTTTATTTCTGACTTGAAAATGCTTGATACAGTAGGATATCTTAAGGACTCTAGAGTGTTAGTATTTATTTTTTTCATATAATAGATGTGCTGTTAGCTATAAGAAGTAAAAATAAGACAGCCGTACTACTGCCACCCACACCTATATGCAAATGTGGACACATGCATGCGGTTTTTATTTTTTCCCATGGGCTTACGGCCCTTTGAGCAAGCCTTCAAGGTTATAGCCAAGCCTAGCTCTGTTAAGAGTTGAGACGTTACCAAAATTGTAGAGATAAATGACCTATTGCAATATTAGTAAATGTTCTGTATTTTCACTGTATTTCTTTGAGTTGTAATACCTGAAATATAGATTACTTCATTAAACTGTGCATTTTTGTGTTCTTACAGTATTTGCTTGATTTTTCCTTACGATGACTATGTCCAGATTTTTATAACATCTGGCATATTTATAGCAATTAGTTCTGGACAGGCTTTACTGCTGTCATTCTAAATTGCAAAGCCCAAACACATACACAAATTATGATTAGAAGTGATTAAGTCACTGAGTAAGTAGTTTATCTTACTCACTTAAACTGTAGAGCTATCAAACCTGACAGGTCTGACTATTTTGATGCTGTTTTCTTTGATTAAAAAATAAGCTTTTTACAATTTTTAAATCTCTTAGATAAGTACCAATGTGAAACAAGTAATATAAACATTGTTCAGTAACATTTTTTTGCTTGAGATAGTGTCTTTATACTGATGAATGAATCTTTTTGATAAAGGAATTATGATTAAAATACATAATTACTTGCAAAAAGTTGTCTTCGTTAAATAAATGGATCTATTATAAATAAGGCTACTCTTGTGAAAAAGGGTGATTTGTTTTGCAAATTATCTTAGGGATATAAAGTCACTGTCAACATCATTCTGTCAAGTCACTTGTCAGCTTTTACGTTCAACTTTAATAATGAAATGTATTTACAGAGCTTTGTGCATTTTCTATACTATAAATAAGGTCATTAAATACTTAGCATATTAATTACTCAAATTGCTTATTATTGGCATAGCTTTTGACACCTAAGACCATGGTCTGTGTAAAACCACTCAATTATGTCCATACGCTAATCAGTAAATGCTCTAATACAGACTTTCTGTGTGCTATTAAAAAAACTCACTTCAGTAATGGAGAAGTAATTTTCATTGATGGAAACTTCAATGTAAGCTGCTCCAGTTTTCTGGTATGGGAAGACGGTAATTTGTCACTTAAGGTATGGTATATTGATGGTGATACTATGTGTTACACACAAAAATTCTATAATATCGCATTGATGATATGTGCAGCATAGGAATCTATGAAATGTTCCTCTGCATTTTGTTGACAACATGACTTTAAGGGAATGCGAAGTGACAACTGTATCATGCTCTGGTATGTACGCAGGTGCATACGTGCATGCACATCTCTTCAGTAGTGGAGAATGGAAGCCTATAAACCCATTAGAAGCTTTGAGAGTTGGAAGTCCTGTTCCTCTAGCTGATCAAGAAAATTTGCTTGTTCAAATACAGAATAAAAGACAAGAATAAGTGAACACTAGGAAAAAAAAATTGCTTCCGACTGCTTGAAACACAGACTGTTTAAAAAGAAGTAGTCTTTGTGAAATGTCCTCTCACTGTTGTAGTGATTAGTTTCTGAATCTCTCATCATCTGAATGCCTATCTAAATGTTTTTTGGTTATTTTTTTTTCTAATGTTCAAGAAGGATTTAATGGATGTCTTCACTAGTCTGTAATTTACATTTGTTTAGAAAAGAATTTGTTTGTGAACAGTGAGATTATTTGTATCTCACTCAATGCCTTAAACAGGAGATTGGCTGTCGGGGTGTGGACATGAGGGTTCCAGGGCATACATGTTTAAATTTAACTTATGAAATGCAGAAGAAATCGGCTAATATAAATTATTTTGGGCATGTTTCATCAAGTTAACACATTTTTTGTAAATGTGTGTTTGCAGTTTGTTGAATATTGAAGCAAATTGTAAAGCAAAGTGTACATGAAAGCTTTTCTCTCTCAATCCCTACGCACAGGTAGTCTTTACTATGTGACTTCCTGTCCGGTTTTGCATTGTAAACCCACAGAGAGGCACAGAAATTGAGTTGTTGTGTTCTAGCAGAATGCCTAGAAGCGATTCCCTGTGAATGGCTACAGTGCAGGTGATTTATCGTTTGAGATGTCACTTTCTGCATGGGAGCAAGGCAAACTCTGAACAGAAAAGAAATCCTGTATGATGTGTAATAACATTGTGTTTTAACACTTGTGTTCGCATCACTTGTGTGCCATTTTGTATTTATATTTTTTCTACAGCATTTAAGAATTGTACATTTCTGGCTCAAATAAGCGTAACTGAGCAGGATTCAGTGGAACTGTTTTCAGCTACCAAGCGTCTGTCCCAAAGTTGGAAAGAGGCTACATTTTTAGCTAGAATTTGAACATAAAATATTCATCTGAGGTTCTGAGTAGCAAAGTTATTCAAGGAAAGTCTATCTGACTTTGATATTTTAATAATTCTGGAATACATAACAAATTAACAGGAAAAGAAATCGGTAAAGATATGGCCTGGATTTATTCCCGTGTTACTCCATACTAGTCTTCACAATTTGAGGTCATTGTAATAACTATTTTCACCTGCATGGTTCTATACCAAAAAAAAAGCCTACTTTGCCTACAAACTGAAAAAATGGAACACTTTATGTGATGTAAAACTATTACGTAAAAAAAAAAAAGTCTTTACACATAATCTGTGAATAGTTTGGTTTGAGAGACTACAATTTCTGTCTCAGATTGCTCTTTATGGCTGAATTCCAGTATTAGTCTATAACTATTTGATTCTGCTCACTTTTAGCTATATAACATTGCAGCTAATAGAAATTGACTTTGGTTTGTTGAAGTCAACAGAGTTGATCCAGGTTAGCTGAGAATGTTGACCTAGACAACTTTTAGTTCCTGTCTTGAAGTCTTGAGAATTTTCTACCCTGAAAGGCAGTAACAGTAAGTTAGCCAAGAGATGCAAGAGCTTTAAAAGTGATATGAAAAAGATACTAAAAGAAAGCATACTTCTAATATTCTATTTTTCTGTTGACACAGAAAAGTTGTTACCACAACTTTTCATATAAATTATTTTAAATGCGAATTGATGTAAGCAATTGGGAGAATATATGCAGAGAACACATTAAAAATAAATATGTACCATACAGGATCTCCTATGAAAACAGCTGCTTGGAAAAGGATAATCCTTCCAAGTAAATCCCTAATGAATAATATTTCATCCAGCTAAAGGTTACCTCTGTCTATGTATGTACGTATACAAAATAATTTTCACTGCACATCCTGGGATATATAATGAATCTGATGTATGTAAAATCTTTAATGCTTTAAGGTGGTCATTTATAGTTTTATTTAATGTTTAGGTAAGATGCTAGCTCTATCAAATATGGTAATTAGTCCCTCTTGAATAAAAGACAAAGATTTGTGGAAGCAGAATTCTATTTGACTGTAAAGCCTAGGAGGCTGGAAAGAAATCCTTCATGAAAAAAAAAAAGTCTCTATATAGTTGCTCATACACCAGATTCTAAAAAGAACCTCTAAGCTGTCAAGAACTACAATATGATAAAAGCAGAAATGATGAAAAGGAAATGGCACCTTGCAGCTGACCGTATAAAAGCATGAATTCCTCCTGGGACTTCTGCATATAAAAGATAGGTTTCACTACTTTTCTAAGAACACTGGATCACATTAACTTATTCAAATAGGAGGTCAGATCATAGTGTTTAGGTTTAAAGCTGTCCCGCACAGTCCTTGATAAGAAAAAATTGACAAATCACACTTTTGAATAAACTCATTTTAATCCTTTTCTTCCTTTTGAAGTAATAAAAATATCCCTGTCATGCAGTTGCCATTGCATTTAATGGCTGTCATTTAGTGAAATGGAAAAATGATATCTGAACATAATGCCTTCAAATATGGCTAATAGCATTTTACATGAGGAAAAATACTTTTATTTTACATGAATATGGCTGTTACTCTATGATTATTATTGAAAATTTAGCTGCTTTGCCTATTGCAGCAGAATGATAAGAACAGATATGACTCTTGCCTGTCATCCATGTAAAAGAACAGTAGTCTGTATTCTTAATGTTAGTATAATTTTCAGAGCTCAACAAATTCTTCACCAATTATCACCCTATTACATCTTTATTTGGTACAGTATGCAAAATAGTACAAATTGTTTTATTTCAAAATGCAGTGATTATGGTTTTGGATATGTCATCATAAATATGCTTTGTATTGGAATACATCGCTCTTGATGATATTTATGGCAATGCCATTTTATAAATGGGAGTTAATGCTAAATTACAATGGGGTGTACATGGAATTACAGGTGACATCCACATCAGTACCAAATGAGTTCCTAGTGATTCAACTTGCGTATCTAAACTTTGAGTGCATTGGACATGTTGAAACTGCACAAATCCTCTGAATTTGCAGGTCCACTGAAAAAGATGAGCTGTTCAAGCGATGGCCACACAAAGTAAAGTGACCACCTGTATGCTGAGTTAACATTTGAAGGAGCCTAAGAGAATCAGACCTAATTCAGATCCACTTAGAAGGAAAATCAAATTGCAGAGTCAATAAAAAGATGATTTGGGAAGGCTAAACATACTTGGTTCTCAACTCTGCGTACTCTGGGCAATACCTTTGCTAGAGTTTTCATATGTATCTCAATAATGGGGCAACTGAAATAAATTACTTTCTTTGTGCCACACACATCTGTATAGTGAACGGGGAATCAGACTTTGAATCATAGTGAAGATGTAGCAGATTGACTCAATTATTGGAGGTCTATGCCACTGAAAAAACAATGAGACTTGGTTATTGCAACTCATTTTGGAGCTCACAGAATACTAAGTCATTGCAGCTTCTAGCTGGGATTTGAAAATGGGGATAGTCCAGACCATACTTGATTGGTTTTCGAGCATGTGACTGAAATCTTCAGGCTTATTTCCGAAGTGGTGGTTAAAAATATAAAGACTAGAAAGAAGAAAATGACACTTATTGAAACTAGGAGTGGCTTATAGCATAAAGTAAACACTAACAGTATTTTTAAGTAATGCACACAGGTGTTTCCTTAGAATGGTAGATTTTAGTCCCAATTCATATGTATTATTGTCTGGAACACTTGAGGGGCACTATTTTTTCCTTCTCACCTCAGTAAGATTGTTGTTGTTACCTGATGTTCGCAAGTGTCCAATTTGTGGTTTGTGTGTACGAGAATGTGCCAAAAATGCTAAATATGGATTGTTTGAGATGAAAATGGTTGTTCTTCTCATGAATCAGTGGAGATGCTGATTTCCAGAATATTTCTGATGCATTTTCAGTTTAGAGCAAAAAATACTTAACTCCCTCATGTTATTCTTATGTGTTTGTAAATTTTTGGAGAAAAAGGAGATTAATGAAACATGCCCGACATGGAAGAATGTTGACCAAGGATAATCAACAATAGCTACCAAGATCTTCAGTCAGTGGATGTTATTGTTTAGTATTTTCCGAAATATAAGCCTGTTTACATCTCTGTATAGCTCCCTGTGATGCTTGTGTACAATTTTATGAATTGTTCTGATGTCCTAGATCGAGACAGTGTTAAACAGCTGTCCATATGTCAATGACTCTACTTTCTTTTCCCTCATTGTAGAATTCTACATGTTATCTGATTACCCTTGGGTGAACTTTCTATTTTCAGTTTGTCAATGTGAAAATGCTGATGCAGATATGGATATTTTGGAAACTCAGAAAAGTTTTTGTCCTTTAAAATTTGGAAATTCGAGATATGCAGTATGGATTGGGAGATTTTGATAAAATGTCAGTAGATTCACTTTTGACTTCTAATAGTTGGTTGGGATATAGAGAATTGTAATGCTTTGGGATTTTAATTACATGAATTAAATTTGTCTTCTGCATTTTCATTTGTCCACTGCCTCCAGCAATATTCTGGTTTGCTTTTAGTTGATAAGAGACCAAAGAATTTTAGATGGACAGGTAGCCTTCTCTTTAAACCTTCTGCTTAAAATCTGAAGTGGTAGTTTGTATATTGAAATACTAGTGACATCACGGTTAATAGATAAAAATTTAAGCATGAGGTGTGTGTGCATAAACTTTCCTATCAATTATTTTTTTTCACGATGTCACATATGTCAAATATGAAACCTTAAGCTACAGTGCTGCTTTCTAATGCAATATGTTCCTCTTGTGAGTGTAACTATGGGATAAAAGGATTTGTTTTTCATCATAGGCCAAATTAAATTTTAATTGCCTGTGAAAACACAAATGTCAAAAGCAAATCTTCAAGCCAGAATTGTGGTCCTTTGTCACAGGATATTATGTCCTCGTTTAAAAGTAATTTTTTTTTTTTTTCACTTCAAGTGTATTTTCCAAAGAATATTCTGAAGTTTTATTTCAAAATACGGTGCAGTAATACATATGTACTGAATCATGCAGTTAATAGAAGATAATTCCAATTTACATATCAGAAACTGTTATGCTTGTGTGTCAGTGTTTTGATGTCTGATCATCTTGCAAGTACATCACATTGCATGTAATATATAGTTTCCTAAATTGTATACCACGGCATCTACTGTTTGCATACAGAACTTGTCATCAGTTAAGGGGCAAAGGGAACTTCCTGAGTGGATATAAGTCAATCGAAGATTCTTCACTGTCCTTTAATGCTGCATGGTCTGGAAATGACCCTAAGCTTCTTTTGCTTGCTTATTTCCTGTTATTCCGATGTATCTTAACAGAAATCCTGGTTTAAAATCACTATTAGGAATATTAATCTGCTAAATATAACTCATTAGCTGTTTCATACCGGAAGGTGCTGGTTCATTTTGATCCCGGTAAGACAGGCACTTGAACTGGAACATACTATTTTAAATGCCATTTATTGAAGCTAAAACTATAAAGAAAGAGAGAATAGTATAGATGATCTTGCATCCTTTCAGGTAGTGGGAACCCTAATTTATGCAGCATAGAGCAAGTCTTTGGTCAGGGCATTCTGTCCATGAAGGGGACCCACTTTTTAGTCTTTAGAGTTTTGATAAAATTCTGTTGAGAGAAAAGAATTCTGTTTACTATTTGTTCTTTCAAATAAAAATTACGATTGCATGAGAACTTGTTGCTGCACTTCTAGATCATAGAATCATAGAATGTCTTAGGTTGGAAGGGACCTTAGAGATCATCTAATCCAACCTCAAGTCGTAATCCTGCTGATAGCAAGTGGGAGCTGTGTACAAAGGGTCCTGCGTGACAGCGCACCAAGCCTATGTTGCAGCCAAGGGATATGCAAAGTGCAGCACGGGTCTTAAGACCATGCTATACGTGCAGCATAGGCCTACTCTTACTCAGATACATCATTTACTAATTCCTTGATGTACAGCGCTTTTTGGGTTGGGATCACTATAGCAGCTATGGCTTTTTTATGAATGGGAGAAAATAGGGGATGTTATTTTAAAGTCTGTAGCAAAGCAGACATGAACATAATGATTTTGTTTCATTCAATTATCATTCAAATATGGCATGTAATTGTAAAACTTACAGAACTATGAAAGTGGAAATTTATAATGATGCCGTCTTAATTTTATTAATTTAATCCGTAAAGCAGATATTGCACCAAGACAGACATCAAATTAAAACTCTCACTCTAATTAGCTTTAGAAGTCTCTTATGTCTAATTTATATGGCTGTCATAATTAATTTAAATACTGATTTCATCCTGGTCATGATGCAGAAAACTCCACTCAGTATCAACCGTTAAAAAAATATTAAGTGGCGTCTCATTCTGTAACTATGTTTTAAATTACAGTAAGATGTCCAGGTGACTTAGATGATTTAGTTGATATTAAGGTGCTTCATGGGAAGGACAGCAAAATTGAGAAAGTAACCACACCACATTCTATTAGGCTTGCTTGGCCTGTCATGCAGAAGCAGTACATTGAAGTAGAGATTTCTGTGCTCTTTGTAGTAGATAACACTATTTCCCAAGTACCTTTAGGATGAAACCATAAAGTCATCATTCTTTTTTTTTCCGTATAAGCCGACTGAAGTGAGGCAGGAGCAGAATTTCAGTGTCTATGGATCAGGTGCACTGAAGAATTGCAGAGATTTGTGTAGAAATATCAGTATCAGCTGTTGTCTAGTGTTTAAAGCTCTTGCAGTTAGAGCTCTCTTGATATGTAGGGTTCATATCCTGTGCATGCCCCAAACGCATCAGGCTTTGAGCAGAGCAGTTCAGTACCTGTTTTCATAGAATCATAGAATGGCCTAGGCTGGAAGGGACCTTAGAGATCATTTAATCCAATCTCCCTGTCATGGGCAGGGACGCCTCTCAACTACATCAGGCAACACATGGGGACCCAACGGGGATCAAACCCGCGACCTATATTGCAAAATTTAATTCAAGATCTAGAATCCATTAGTTATTCCATCTAACCTCTTGGTGCAGCCCAGGTCAGTAGAAATTTTCTGGCAAAGCCATTTTGGTTGTTTTGTCTATGCATACTTTTATAGACAAAGCTTAAAGCTGGATGACTTGTTTCTTGCAAGCAGCATTGGATTACCATGTTTTAAGCATGTTCCTGGGTGTATATGCCATTGAGAGCAATCCTTTTTTTAACGACATTTCATTGAGATAAATGTATACATCTGGGAATCTTTTCTTTAAAAGTACTTGATAAATGTGGAATTTAGTTGTACTTAAATCTAGTCAGAGATTTGAGACTTGGAATTCTGCACACATGGTCTGGTTCATCTAGCCCTTTAAGTATTTTATTGGGATTGTTTATATGACAGCCTCAGTTTATGCAAAACTGTCTTCTCTTGTGTTAACTGCGTCTGGTATCACCAGCTACCTCTGAACAGGAAAGCTAGAAAGGAATAATGGGAAATTTTCAATTTGCTGTTTGTTAGATACTCCGTAAAAAGCTGTGCCAAATTTTCCAGCAGTTTGGAAACACTTTTTCCTTTGCTTATATAACCTTTTGCCTTGACTTAAGCTTAATATCATAGTGTTTGGAAGTTGAAGTTTTTATTTTAGATGCATATCTGCATCCAGGTTTCTCATTTTCGGTCCATGAAAACAGTAAGAACTAGATCTGTCCAGTCTGACCTTGTTGCAGTCTTTCTAAATTGTATGCATATTTAAAAATTGGAAGAATCCTTTTACCCCTCTGCTTAAAGGAAAAAAGTTTCATTTTTTAAAGAGGCCATACAGTGGCGGATTAGGTGTTAAGAGTTTAGAAAAGCCATGACAGCATAAGGACAGTCATATAAGACTAATTATCACTATTATTGGCATATAATAGCTGTCATATTCTCCTACTGAAAATATGGACACAAAAAAAGGGAAGGAAAGAACACTAACAACTGCAGAAGCATGTAAGAGCTATTTTCTGTCTTGCTAGATATAATAGAGAGCTTGTGTGTGAGTAGCCATTCATCTTGTAAATGAATGGAATAATTTGTTAAACTTATTTCACAGATGTGAAAAGAAGTTTAACTGTCTTCACTGAAGTTTATGTAGGATTTTTCAACTTCCGTGTTTTCTCTGAAATTGCTTCTATTCAGGCTGAGAGGGAAAAAAACCCACATTTTGTTGATTTTTATATCTGTTGCAACTGATGTGGCTGTTGGTGGAATAGATGATTTGGAACAGTTTATGGTGACTCAGCATTTGACTTCAGATGAGCTAGGTGGTTGTAATGCTACCCAGGAATTGGGGAAACATGCCAAAAAAAATTGTCTCTAACAATTAGTGTGAATAAAAACTGACACCTTAAAAAATTCTAAGCAATTGAATAGTCTTGACAGTTATAATGCAGTGGCTTTTAAAAAAATATTTGCAAATACTGACAAATCTCTTGTAAGTGTACAGTCTGATTTTCTTTCACCCATATCAGAAAATACCTTGAGAGAAGGGTTAGTTATGGGGATTCTTCAAAATATGCTAATGAATATCGCTCAGGATTTTTTCATTATGGTTTTAGGAGACTTCATCTAATGCTGACATCATGAGAGTCATCCAAAACTAAACCTATGCTTTATTAAAAAACAGAAAAAAAAAGATTTTAATTTGAGTTTAATAGACATTCTGATACACAGATGCCTTCTTTTGGCAAGTCTACATGACACATTTCTCACTCACCTAGAGCTGTCTTTCAGAATAGGCACAGAAAAGCTTGAAACATCTTGTCTTCTAGGAAAGAGCCATGCTGTTTCTCTCACCTCTCTGATTTAACATGCATACTTCATGGCTGCCTTAAAATGCTTTTCAAGTCTGATTCAAATCATTTTTCCCTACGCTTTTTAATCTATTATAGCCAGTCAGCCAGCTTATCACTCTGCCAAGCTGAGCTCACTCTCCAAGTCCCCCAACTCATTCTGAATGTCAAGTACCTTTCCCCAGAACAAGTCTGTTGTGCTTAAAACAAAACAAAAACATTGTCATCTTCTAATGTTTTGCAAGAGTTCCACTGAGAAATTCGAGATGTTTACTGTGGAAATGACCTGTTTGCAACTATTAGGCTGAGCTGAATAATGCAGAGCATAGAATGATGTGAGTCTAGTACTTCCCTTTTAGTTATACGAAAGAATTCTGAAATGTTTGCTTTAGAGCGAAAAGTGCAGCATAAAAAAAAGTTATACACAAACTCGGGATTCAGTTTCCTCACAAAACACTAGTGACACAAATTCTTATTTGTTGAGAAATATTTCTTTGACAAATACTGTAGATTCAGGTAAGTAGCCTAGTTCAAGCTCGTATTGATGTAATATAATGTAATCGCACCAGTGTATACACATTAGGGCTCAAGTTCCTAGACTGTGACAAGCCATTAAATTCAATGCACAATGACTGTATTTTTACTACCAATAATAAGAGTGCATTTGTGTCTTTGTAATTGCTAGAAATGAAGGGGCGATCTGAGTAACTTAACAGCGAGAGGGATATAGGAAACAAATAGTGATTGTTGCAGTTAGCAAAAGAGTAGAATACCAAATGCTGACAGTAAATAAATGAATAAATAAAGAAAAATGGTCCATGCTAATTTTTCTGCAGAACGATTTCATGTTTTTTGTTTTAGTCCTAAACCATACAAAAAACCTGTCACTCATTCTTTTATCACTGACATGACCTCTCAAGACTATCAGTATTTCAGAGGTGGTTAATGCTTCAATCATATTGTATAATACTGGAGGTAGCACATATAAAATTCCTTTGGTGTACTCCTGCGACTTGACTGCAGTGGAACTGGCAGCCTGTGTTGTTACACTGGTCATGATATACATGAGAAACGTTCTGTGCAGGATCATTGGGGGTCATCGCATTTGTAACCAAAAAAAGAGAAGTGTGAAACCCCACATCTAAGAACTTTTAGAGGAAGTAAGTTTTGTGAGTCTCCATAAAGCACTGGAGCAAAACTTTTAAAAAAATAGCATTAAAGGCAATATTGTAAATGCAAGTCTGCAATGCTTATTTGGAGAATTAAAAGTTAATGCATTAATTTTACAACCATGTATATTCCAGGCATATTTTGGAAGTTTATTCTTTTTAAAAAAATTGCCATTGCTTTAAATAAACAGATGTAAATACTTAAATGTTCAACTTGTCTTTTTATAACTATTATGGATGAAAATAAGTTCACAGAAGCTACTTAGAGAAGGAGCTGGAAGGGGAAAGGATGGAATTCAGGGGATGGGGCTAAACCTACCTCACAACAGCAAGATTTAAATACAGATAGGCTGGAAAATTGAGAGAATATTCTTTCTGAGTTGGTACTTTAGCGACATGTCATGAAGGCAGTGATTTTTTTAGCAGAACTTCATGTAAGATGCTAGTGTTAAGCAGAAGCAATTACTTTGGATTATCCAGAGCATGTTTGGGTTCTTTTGCTGTCTTTTTTTGGTGGTGTTTTTTTTTTTTTTCTGGTGCTGTAGTTGGTTCTTTTTAAAGATTCTGTAGTCAGGGCTCATAAGAGATTTTCTCATGAAAGGGTTTTCTCTTAGGAAAGCCTGGTCAGTTGAAGATGGTCTGTGGCAACGATCATTTTCGATAGAACATGCATCAAATGTGAATATTCTAGCTCTGGCTGTAGCCTCTGTGGAAGTCTGTGGTCTAATCCCATGGTTGTGACAGAACTGGCAGGCTTCAGACTTTCAGGTCAGCAGCAATGTGTATCAGCCTGACAGTAGAGATCCCTCTGTCTTGAGGGGTCTCAGAGCTTATCGACTTGTGCTCGAGTGCCAGACTGGCATCTAGCAGAAGAAAAACTGCCAGTGTTAGTACCGGGAGCCTGGCTATGAGACCGCATGGCTGAACCTGGAAAGTGAAGGGGGTAGTTGGTAAAAAGTGGTGTATTTACATGTTTCAATTACCAGCACAAAAAAACAGTGATGAAATTGCGGAAAACTGTCAGGTCTGCTTGAAGGTGGTTGAGAGCTTATTTCTACAATGCAATTAAACTCCTTATTTTTCTAGATTTGTGATCTTTGAAACATTTGGAGATAAATTTGCCTCACTTCAGTACAAGGAGATACCTCAAAATTGCTGTAGAAAATCTGTCTACTTGTAGCACTCCAGAAAAGCATTAACAATATTGAGAACCCATTAAAGTAGTGCTTGGAAATAGAAAATTATTCCATGTTGCCTCAGGTTGAAACATCTGGTTAAAGCGTGTATTGCTTTCCTCTTGTCTTACAGCTTCCAGTAGCAATACATGGGGGAGGGGAAAAAGTCTAGTATGCTTTTCCTAAAATTCATTTAGATTCCAAGTTTTTACAGAGAAGTCCTGAGTTCATAGCTTCCCTCTGCAGTCTAATGCGCTACCTGGAAGCTTTTGTTTTGAAAGCTTTGTTTGCATTTGTCTTAATCTGTGTGCGTGCCCTGTGATGCTGCTCTCCGTGTCTGTTTTGTCAAGATCTAGATATGGCTGGCTGGCTGTAGAGTTGTCTTTTGTCACTTGCTGATCTCATGCCTGGTCACTTCATTTCATTGACAAGACATTGGTAGTTGATAATTTTATTAGAAACCTTTATGAGTATTGTTCTAAATCCACGAATTCTTTTGAAAACTAACAAATGCAAAACACCAACCATTTTTTTTCTTTGAGAATACTATAATCTCGAGACTAATAATTAAAATGGGCTGTGTTTTTTCATGGGTCACTGCTGAATGTCTATCTCTCACGTAATAGGAGTAGATAATTTTTGCTGTGTATTCTTTGAAAGATTTCTATCTGAAAAAAAAATATAGCAAACAAATAATTACATGTAGTCTTTCCTTTTTCTTGATGACTTAATTGTAAACAGATTTTTTTTAAAAATAAACAAAAAACCCTCACAAAAGCAAAAACAGAGACAAAAACTACTATTGTTTATGAACAATTTGGGATTGGCTTTAGGCCATTGTTAGGTAATTGTTCTTAAGAGGGAATTTCTAAATGTAAGAAAAAAATTATGCATAAAGCCATGTTTTGCAGCATTTTGAACTTGCAGCTGAATATTTAATATTTCCAACTTAATTTTAGAAATTAGTTTTTGGTTAAAGATCAAAATTTAGTATTGGTTTTTGATGGTAACTTTGTATTCCTCAACTGTGCTTTGATTTTTGTTTTTTTTTTTTGTTGTTCTTGTGGGTTTCTTTTTAACAAACAAGGCATAGGGAACTCAACGTGTCTCATATTTTGACTTGATAATTTCAGGCTAAAATAACGTCTTTAAATATTTCTTACTGCCTTATGCTCACCACATTTAGAATATCAAAAGTGAGATAATTTAGAGTCCAAAACTATATTAATATATCCATTCTCTTTTAAGTGCTTAAAAAAATGAAAGAAAATACGAACCAATATAAGAATAGAGAAGAACGGTGACAAACAGAAAATGGAATGCTTAAGAACACAAAAGTACTAAGAAAAGATTCCAAATACACTTATCTCATGCTGTTCTGCTTTGTATGAGTGTTTTGGGTCTGTGTCTTCTTGAAGATGTTTTGAGGTTTTTTCTTTCCATTTTTTTTTAGATTGGGGAGGTTATTTTTTCCTTTTTTAAAGAAAAGTTATTTTTAATTGTATTGCCTTCACAGATCTCTATCTGGACTCTGGTAGAAATCAGGCTGATGCTTTAATAGCTATTGCTTCTACATTGGTTCTCACTATTCTGGATTCTTGAACCCTCTGGCTTTATCTTGATGAATATCTGGTGGGATGCATGAATACCATGTTCTCCCATACAGAAACATTTTTGCCATCTGAGAGGTTTTTGCTCAGATTGTGAAAATGGGTTCAATATTACTAGAAATATGAATTTTGCTAGCAGTGTTCTTGTTGGCTTCAAATGGAAAAACAGCATTGTAGCTTAAGTAAAAATTAGGAATTAAATCAGTAGATGGTGCTATAATCTTAGCTTTAGTTTGTTAGTGAAACAAGTCTTGAAAGACTTAAGAGTGATTTCTTTTTTTGTACCTTTGAAAAGGAAACCGTTATATAAAAATGTAATCAACATTATGCTATAATTATTTTATATGTTTGACATTTAAAATATTTTAATATGGTATTTACTGTGAAGACTAAGCTATATTTAGGTATAGTTCTTGATGAGCATCTACTGGACAAGCAGCAAGTATGTGATGTGATTCTGAAGAAAATAAAGATTTGATTGTGCCCGCTGTGGGGTTTTTTTGCAGCTGTGCATTGTGCTTGCTTTGCTTCAGAACAGCACATCTCCCAGAGATTCCCTGTTGTGCTGAGAGAAAGAAATCTATTGTTCCTTTTGAGACTACACATCTCATTGGAACCCAAGAGATCTCCACATGCTCAATTCCTCTTTTTCTGCTTACCAGCTCTTTTTCTTGAGGTAGAAGAGAGAGAGAGGGTGTTTCCTGGAAGTTTGACCTGAGTAAGTTTACTCTTCTGAGAAGGAGTTGTACCTATAACCTGTTGTTAAGATGGCAGTCTGTGGAGGGGGGAGTGTCTTTGTAACCTATTGTTCTATGTCTACTTGACATTATTTGCTAAAAATTTATATTTGAATGTATGAAACTGGAAGCAGTGACAGTGATAAAGATTCAGTCATAAGTTGAAGTTTGTGTAGTGTGAGAGGTATAAAAGGTAGCATAGGTATCATCACACAATGGTAAATGTAAAGTGAAAACCAAATATTCCTGGACTCTTTCTGTACTATAAAAACTAAAGCATTCTCTGCCCTTCTCCTCCAACTCGCATTGGAGACTAAATGGGAGATGTGAGTCTGAGGACGTGCTGTAGGCGTGGTCATCGCACAGCGCTGTTAATGAACGGGATGAACTGGACGCTTGTACAGAGGTCAGGAAACCTTCTAGTAAGAAGGGGTTGTCATTTGCAGTGTAAGCTCTGCACAACTTGCATATGTTTCTCTACTCTCCTTTTCTGTCATCTTTGCATGAATCCTGCAGTGCTGAAGTAATGCATATAATGTGGGGCACACAGTAGTTTTTCTGCAGGTGGTAGAGTTATGGGAGCATACAAGACTTCCGCAAGAGTGGATTACTCTTACATTAGTAGCAGATGGCATTAGAGATGAGCGAAGTTTACTCATACCTTGGCTTGTGATTCTTCTCTGAACCTCTGTCTCTTTAGGAGTTACAGGCAAGTTTGTTTCAGGCAGGTGTGGCAACTGATAATTTGTATAAGCTGCTTTACAGTAAGACTAGGTGTATTAAAACTTTAATAGCAATTATGCAATCAGTTAAGTTTCATATGATCTAGACAAAGAGACTTGAAGTTATACGTAGTTTATAGTGGTGTAGTAAGGGGATTTGACAAGCAATTGTTATGGTAGAGTTACTTTTTTTTTAATGTGATGTTTCTCTTTTAGGATGACCAATCCCTCATGTTTCTGTGTCAACAAAACCAGTAAATGCTGGTAATTCCAGAGTGCTTATTTCCTACTGGAAGCTTTTGGTAAAACAGCAGATAAACCAGTTTTTGCTGGTGTACATCAAAATTATTTTCACTTCTGTGTAAAGAATATGTAGCAATGTTGAACTAGTTAAAGGATCATATTTTGCCGTCTAGTGCCTTAGCACAGTAGCTGTATGCTTGAACAAGGAATGTAGTTTAAAGGTCTTTATCTGTGACAGTACTACTTGTGGCCGTAGTCATGGGGACACTGTAACAGTTCTTAGTACATCAGATTATTAAAATATTGAAATTTTCATATTAAGATGTGAATAGGTGCACTAGTTAGATGCAGAACCATTTTAACTGTGGGGGAGCCTTAACACAGCTATAAATGGCCAATGAAGATCTTACGAAGCTTGTGTGAAGCTTCATCTATCTGTACCACTTAATTGATGAAAACACTTCTGAGGTCCCAAAACCAAGCATGCCTTATGAAGTACAAGATTTTTTTTTTTCCTCAAGATATTCATTTGTGGGAAGATTCTGAAATGGAATGTTTTATGAATGAGCATGTGAATTAGACTAATTTTTTTCTACAGACACAGAGGCTATATATGCAATAAATATAATACAAGTCATAATCTGTAAAGGTTAACAGTATAAAACTTTATACTTTATATTGCTGATAGTTGTTTCTTTTATGAGAGTTCCAAATTGCTCCCAAGCAAAGATACCTAGCAATAACACACAAGTACATTGTATTGTTAGGAAGTGGCTCATTATACCCTCCTCTTATCACATAAACCACCAGCTCTGGGATGCATTTATGCACTTAGAACGTGCCTTATGGGCCTGCACAAGAAACAGATTAATGCTTGTGAAATCATATTTTAATTTTTAAATATTCTTTCAAGATGAAAGGAATCCTCTTAGTGCCATGGGTAAGCAATATTTTAAATCTGTGTGATTGTAATGTGGTTATTAATTTAATGTATTATTCTCATACAAAAACACATATTGCCATGGGTCTGGTTTAAAGTGAGAATATTGCAGAAGCTGAGAATTCATTTTTTGAGCAAATAAAGTAACGCAGTTATGTAACAGTATACGTTCCTATATAATATGTTAATATAATTGTATTTATATGATGTGACCAAATGTTAAACTATACATTGCAGAAAAATAAATGTGAGATAAGCACAAAACCTTTGAGATCATATGGTGTAACTGTACAAAATCTGTCTCCACAATGTGAAGGCAAAAGGAGACTACTGAAATATGTTATCCTAGTTAGAAGTGAAATTAGGAAAATTAGATATTGTTCTTTTACCTCCAGAACTATCCCTTTTAAATTAGAATGCAGTGTACCAGGTGCTAAATCCTGAAATTTAGTATTTCTTCAGAGCTTTTTAAGGTGTTGCAGATAGACAGCTAATGCCTCCATTCGTTCCAAAGAAGAATAAAGGAGGGAAAAACCCAAGCAACTTTGTAAGAATTTGGAAGTGTTTTCCAAATATTTCAGAGCATA
Organism: Trogon surrucura; assembly: GCA_020746105.1. Taxonomy (NCBI): domain Eukaryota; kingdom Metazoa; phylum Chordata; class Aves; order Trogoniformes; family Trogonidae; genus Trogon; species Trogon surrucura. The sequence continues at coordinate 15,385,379 of CM036629.1, forward strand.
AATTAGGTGAAACTCAAAAATTTTTAAGAGTTGCAGCTGTCTTCAGCTAAGCAGCCTTTTATAAGTTATTTATGGAGAGTATATATGGCCTTAGTTGTCTAAAAGTGTAGGCAAGAATGCAATGATAAAGAAGGTAATATTAAAGCTAGAATTAATCCTGTCATTTAACCCAGCGAATGTAAGAAACTTGAGTTCATTGATTGTTTTGTAGATCCTGATCAGGACCCTGGTTTGTGTTTTGTAGAACTTCAGCAAGGAATGTTGTTCTAACTGCACCATCAGTCACCGATTCAAACAAATGTGTTATAGGTGTCTTTGAAATTGAAATAGATGTAAGTGATGCTTAAACATAATAAAAATCCTCTGTTTCTTCTTCATATTGTCAGATGACACTCATGAGAACGTTTACTGTGCAATCTTGTTTACCAATATTTTATAGTTGAACCATTAATGCTAGGAAAGAGCAAAAATAAGTGCTACTTATGCTTTGAGTAAGCTCTCCAGTTACAAATCTCTTTGGATAGTAGTGTCCTTTCAAACACTGAAAAAGCTTTCCATTCTGCTGAATGAGAGGTAGGTTTTCTTTTTTTTTTTTTTTTTTTTCCTGGAAGGCTACAAGAATCTAGCTTTGGATTTACGCTTTATATCTTAATTTTCAAATAATGATTTAGACTAGTAAATTTATCTCAGTCCAGTTTTCTGATTTGTGTGCTAGCAAGCAGAACTCTTCATTCTCTAGTGGCATTTGTTCTGGTAAGAGACTTGTAAGCAGCACATACTGATGTAAAACTCGGCAGTATCACTGGTGTACACTACTTAGGGAATCGATTTTCTGTGTGATTTGGATGTGGGCAACTCGCTACTTCTGAGAAGAAAATGGTGTTTGCTGTATTCGTAGGTAGATTGTTAGATCTAATGAGTTTGGCAGGTCTTCTCGTGTTGGCATTATTATTTTGGAAGTTCTGGATTTTTCCCACTTAAAAGTTTAAGAGCAGTTGATACCAACAAGCAGCAGGTTGGACAAAAAAAGCTGGAAGGCCTGCATGGATGAACAAGGAGCTCATGTCAAAACTCAAACATGAAGAGGCAATATTCAGAAGGTGGAAGCAGGGTCAGGTATTTAAAAGCCAGTTTCTCTCTGCCCATGATAGCATTTTCACTGCAGAGCTTGTAGGTTGATGCTTCAATTCAGAAAGACGTGTCTGATCAGTTGTTAATTCATATATGAGTGTTAATTGCGATTGAAAATTATTTAAATTGACTGACACTTCCACCTTTATACTGTATTCTTATTGGCAGATCAATGACTGTGTTATGTATAATATGCCCAGTGACTGTCCTGCCCTTCCAAATGGACTTTACTGTTGTAAGTTAGTATAAAGTCAGGAAGAAAAAAGACAAGCAAGAGAAATCAGCAGCTGATTTGACCCATGAAGAAAACAAATTGGACCATCTTGCCGGAGTCTCTTTAGCTCCTTCTAATTCTCTTGATAACATTTTATGCAAGATAACAGATTTCAAGAAGCTGAAGAAATTGTCATAGCACACCTTTAAAAAACAGGAAAATATATTAATGGACCAGTTAAAAGACTGAGAAATTCAGGCCATTGGAATAAATAGAGCCTGAATTCCATCTCTACTCATTCTTAGAATGCAGCATTAAAGTGTAACACTTAACACTGCTGAAAAATACTTTTTCTCCTTGCATTTGCTTATCTGTTTCAGACATAATTTTATTGTAGGGGAAGCTCAATGTTAGCTATGGAAATATTGTAAGAGCCAAGGATCAGTTACTGACTTTGGTATTTAGGCACTAATTGGGTTACTAAGTGGGACCAGTATTATTCAATATATTCATCGATGACTTGGATGAGGGGCTAGAGAGTACTATCAGCAAGTTTGCTGATGACACCAAGCTGGGAGGAGTGGCTGACACACCAGAAGGCTGTGCTGCCATCCAGCGAGACCTGGACAGGCTGGAGCGTTGGGCGGGGAAAAATTTAATGAAATATAACAAGGGTAAATGTAGGGTCTTGCATCTGGGTAGGAACAACCCCAGGTTCCAGTGTAAGTTGGGGAATGACTTATTAGAGAGTAGTGTAGGGGAAAGGGACCTGGGAGTCTTGGTGGACAGCAGGATGGCCATGAGCCAGCAGTGTGCCCTTGTGGCCAGGAAGGCCAATGGCATCCTGGGGTGTATTAGAAGGGGGGTGGTTAGTAGGTCGAGAGAGGTTCTCCTTCCCCTCTACTCTGCCCTGGTGAGACCCCATCTGGAATACTGTGTCCAGTTCTGGGCCCCTCAGTTCAAGAAAGACAGGGAAGTGCTGGAGAGAGTCCAGCACAGGGCAACTAGGATGATTAAGGGAGTGGAGCATCTCCCTTATGAGAAAAGACTGAGGGAGCTGGGGCTCTTTAGTTTGGAGAAGAGGAGATTGAGGGGTGACCTCATTAATGTTTACAAATATATCAAGGGTGAGTGTCACGAGGATGGAGCCAGGCTCTTCTCGGTGACAACCACTGATAGGACAAGGGGTAATGGGCTGAAACTGGAACATAAGAGGTTCCGCTTAAACTCGAGAAGAAACTTCTTCTCAGTGAGGGTGACGGAGCCCTGGAACAGGCTGCCCAGAGAGGTTGTGGAGTCTCCTTCTCTGGAGACATTCAAGACCTGCCTGGACACGTTCCTGTGTGGCATAGTCTAGGCGTTCCTGCTCTGGCAGGGGGATTGGATTTGATCTTTTGAGGTCCCTTCCAATCCCTAACATTCTATGATTCTATGATTTTGTATTGGCTACATATGGGAACTTACTTTAGCCAGACATACCTAAAATGATCATAATCAAACATTTAAATAATAAACTAAAAATGCATATACGAATAATAGCTAAACAATGCAGTAATATAGATACTGAATTGCTCTCATTTAGGAGAAAACAGCAAGAAACAACAGGTTCTAGCTTTGTCTTTCTCACAGACTGTTTTGTGTGTGTCCGTCTCTTGCACTAAAGGGAAGTTGGATCAAATTCTTAAGATCTATCACTTTGTTCCATAAAACCTATTTTTTCATTTCTTTGCTAACATGTTACAGTGAGGGTTGAACTGAAAAAAAATCAACTTTGAAAGCCTGATTATTGTTTCTAGCTGTATTGTTGGAAGACTGTTTTGTTACGCATCTGCAAAATTGGACAAGTTTCCAGAGTATCTTTCAAATTATCAACTTTTGTACAGATTAACTGATTTAAGCAAAAGAACAGCGCTCATCTAAAATTTGGACTATATGTTAAACCACTTTCAGTTGGAACAATTGGTTATCTCCTAAAAATAAGTGATCTTCATAACTAAAGTTCATCTCTGTACTTTTGTTAAAGACACAGAAATGTAGAAATTACTGAAATCCCACCGGACTGTACTGTTCCAATTGTCTTTTTTCTGAAGTGCAGCTCAGAACTACGAGAAGGCTTCTTCTGTTAAGATTTCCATCCCACTTTTTCAGAACAAAGAGGAGGAGATGGGATTTTTGTGTCTGCAATTATCTGATTTAAACCTTCAAATTGTTAACATCAGCAATTGTCTAGGGGTACTGAACTGTAACAATTGACAAAGTACTTCTGAAGACTAAAGTTCTGAAAAAGGGCCATAATTACATGCCCAGCTTTAGTGACCTACACGTAGTCTGAGTTTTGGAGCTGGCAAGCACTTGCAACTCTGTGCTGCGTCTGTCTGTTAAATAGAAAAGTAACCTTGAAATGAAAAGCAAAGCTTGTGTGTTCGAATATCAGATGGCACATCTTAATATTTTGTTCCCATAACCTCATTTCTCAAGGTGCTGAGCTTAGGTCTTTGCTGATTGCTTTAAGAATGGAGGCCATTTAGGGAGGTGCTCAGCACATTCATGATTAGGCTTCTCCATTGGTAAAAAACAGCATTTTGATTGTTAGGAGGTTTAAAAATCTTTTGTCACAAGCATGAGAATGGAATTCTAATAAATGTATTAAATTGTGGAGAAATACATATTGCTGGTAGTATGCAAATGCTTAATCAATTCTTAATGATGTCATGAGGTTGGAAGGAAATCGGATGTAAAACTCTTTTGCTGGTAGTGTGACAGTACCCAAATCCTGTTAAGAACTGTTCAGCGTAGAGCAGGCCAGCATGTAAAACTGTCAGGATACTACCTGCATTACTGGGGTCAGTTTGTTGGGAAGGGTAAATTATGAAGAGTAAACTGAAGCTGGGTATCTCCAAAATAATAGTGTTTTCAAGACACAGATTCAAGAATGCTGCCCGTAAGATCAATGACAATATACAAAGCTTGAAGCTCTGCCTTTGAGTTGGTGTGCAAAGTGAGTGGCGAGTTATGCATTTACTGTATTTGTTATTCTTCTACTTTTCTTTCTTGATTAGAAACTTTATTATACTAATATTTAATCAGTGAGGCATTTTTTAGCGTTCTGTGACTGTGCTGCTGAAAATGTCTTAAGTGTTCTGAAAGTCCTAATTTTGACAGTGGATGTTCTGAGTTACATTGATCTGTGCAGAGGAATGGGGTAAATAGTTGTATGAAATGCACTGAATATCAGCAGTCTTCATTCATTTATGTAACCCATCAAAAGACACTAGAGGACTGTATATGAATCTCCTTCAGCTTCAGTATCCATCCTTGTATCTGTATATCCCTCAGGATTGCAGCTGTTCAGTAATGCAGGTCATCAAAAATCAATTCAATAATTATTTCTGCAAGTTGATTTTAATTTCTCTACCAACACTATCATTTTTGAAGGAAACCTAATTGACTTTCACTGCAAAATTAATAGAAATAGGTGAATAATACTCAGTTCCATGTGACATATTTGCTGAAGTGTGTTTATATAACAGGGAAGAACAGCATTCTTCTGTTTTAGTATATGAATTAAAAGAAATAATTCACTTATTTGACACTGAGATGTCAACAGTATAAACAAAGTTAAAAGTAGAAAGAAAAAGCTTGGTAGTATGTGAGAGAGCAGCTAAGCAGCTATAGTCTTGAATTATTCATATAGCTTATGTAAAAATGGAACTTGGAAAATGGAAAAGGAAAACTATTATTTATTTATTCTGCTGAAGAATAGCACATGTAAGTGGAAAAGCAAGTGGTGTCTAAATTGTAGTCTTACCATCTTTTATTTGTGTTTTAAAATCAATAAAATTAAACTAATAAATCAGTTCTATTGAATATAATTAACTCTGGTAAGAAATATCCTTGTTTAAAAATTTTGATGCAGATACGTAGTGTTCTGTAGATATCTCAATTACACAGAAGGAGGACTTGAGCCATTGTCTCTTTTGCTTTCTTTCTAGACTAGTATATGAACAGCAGATGCAGCTGACATGCTCACAGAAAATTTTCTGTACATATGTATTTTCACACTGTATTACAGTATTTTTCCGTATCACTGAAATACTGACATATCATTTGAGTGCTTTTTGTGGCTAAAGGATCCTGATCAAAATTTGTAATGCGCTTAGAAAACCCTGACCAGGATCAAACATAATAAAGAAATAACTTGAAGCATATTGCTCTCAGGATTAATTTTGTAATGTCCAGGTGTAGCCTGGAATAAATTCAAAGTGATTGTAAGCAAAATTATGAGGCTTTGTCTTCCAACAGCCAATAACCCAGGACTGGTTTAGTGGAGATTCTACTACTGTGTCTTTTTCTTGTTTCTTCATACTGTCCTACTACATACTCTTCATGGGACTAAGAAAGCTGGTTCCTGTGCTAACTCAGGGCTGCCTGAGGTCTCTCTGACAGTTGAGCATCCAGCTGGCCACTTGCACAGGCTTTGTGTCATCTCCAACTCAGAGCTGAGCAGCTCATCTATTGCATCTCAACTTCAACACACTCTTGCTTCACCTGTTTTAACAGGTGCACTCACAAAGAACGCGCTGCTTACTGACATACCTAAGTAATGTAATCTGCACCATGGACATGTAAAACTAATTGGTTGAATGCAAGATACCTTTCATGTCAGATGCTGTTGAGGATACACTGTGAAAACATTAAGCAAAAAGCTGTTTGGGTAGACCTACTGATTTTTGAATATTTTCTCTCCTTTGCTATGTATCCTCCATAACCTTTATTTCCTGCAGTTCTTGCTTCTTTGCTTGAACATTCACTTCAACTTGTTAGACAGCTAAATCAAATTTACATGGATACAGATGTGTGTATATCTCCATGTACGGGAGAAATGAAGGAAGTGTATTTTCCTGTATATATGTACATTCTTTATTTTTTTCTCCTTAGTGAAGGTGGAAGAGGAAGAACTTTAAGAGATTTGTTAATACTGTAAACCAAGATTCAAGTTTTGACTTTACATTCTTCTGTAAAAACCCTCATATATTCACTGTTGATTTGCTCTCTTCTAGAGGTGACTGGATTGATTGCCTGTGTGTCACTGGGCCTGTTAAAGGATTGGTAAAAAGATCTTTTCACCAACTTGTCCTCAGGCTGTAACGCTTTATGCTTTTTAATGCAGAGGTCTCTCATTTGACCCGTATTTCTCCTGACCTACTTCAGGTCTCATTATCATCAAGAATTTGTAAGGATAAGAGTTTCATTTCGTTGAGTGGTAGGAAGGGATCAGGCATACAAGTAATTTAAATCAGAATATCTGTGTCCAGTGAAGAGCATGGCAGAGAAATTCAGATATATGCTTCAGGATGTTCTATGTTATATCTGTGTGGTTTAAAAGAAAAAGTATGTTAAACATATTTTAAAAGAGAATTTTTCAACTGCAGTTCTAAGCTGTGGACAATAGAATTGACCAGGGACTGATGACACAAAATGAGCTGTGGTGTCGGATCCTCTTGAGCCATCCTACTTATATCTCTCACAATAAAAGTTGGATTTACGAATTTTAGTTTACCTTACATATTTTAATTTTTGCTACTTCTGTAATTAACAAAATTTTAATTTTAACCAATTGCTGAATCAGAAGGATTTCTCTGGTATTTTCTTCTCCCTCCAAACCTGTTCTTCACTTCCAGCTTTACCTGAGCAGAGACTATTAACTTGCATTTTTCTTTTCTGTTCACAATGTTTACTTCAAAATATCTACTAAATGTATAATTTACATGTGCATATGTTGTATTTTCCCTTCCCCATTTTTGTCTTGTTGCTAAAGGGTTTTGTCAGCAAAACCACAATTGATAGAGAAGATGGATTCATGTATTGTTACTAATGGTCCAAGTGTTTTACACTGTTTTGTCAGCAGAGCTGTATTGTTGAAAGCAATTTCTCTCACTGTGTCAGTGTATATGCCATGCTGTGTTGATATTAATGGATTTGCCAGGAAAGGCATTTAATTAATCAGTTCCCAGAATAAACTCTGTCAACTTTAATTTCCTAGCTAACACTAATGCTTGGACCAGCATGGTGGGTCAGTCAACAAATGTTGTAATAAGTTAGATTCATCTTGAAAAAGCCTTGGTTCAGGACCTAAAATTGCTGCTTAGGTCAGCAATTTGTTTCTATCTGTGGACATGTTTCAGCTGACAGCTCTGACATTTGTACGAGGAAAGAAAAGAGTAGTGTGCAGTGTTCCAACAGGTCATAGCATCAAAGGCGTTTGCCAGTTTCTGCAGGAAGGCTAGGAATACGTTCAGTCACCCGTTGATCAGCAAGTATATTTATTGAAAGCTTTACTATCGCAGAATTATGCAAAAAAGTAACATAAGTCAAATTATCACAGACTTTCTGAAGACGCATGTAATTTTCAAGAATTGTAGCTTATGTACCTGTTTTTCATCACGGTTTTACTTGAACAGATCTTATAATACGCAACATCAAGTAACTCATAGATTACATCTCAAAGAAGAGTCTCATCCAGCGCCTGATGTTATGGGTAGGAAAAAATATCAGTGGATGCTGTCAAACATATCCGTGCGAGAACAGTTGCAGTGCCTACTAGTAAAATATATTTTAATGTAATTTTTGTAATGTATTACTAGCTGAAAGAGGTGGTGGTGAACTTAAGTGGTCATGTTTCTGCTTTTGAAAACAGCTGACACCACAGCTGATTTTAGATGTAGTGATTGACATGAAACTGAACATTTGGGCAGTTTCTATATTCAAGGAATTCAAGGCCATTTTGCTCACACTGTGTTTATTCCTGCCAAACAGCTAAGACCACTACATTTTTCTTATTATCCATAGGTAACATAAAGTAGAATTGTTGAGGTTAGAAAAGACCTTTAAGATTGACTCCAACCACGTATCTAACACTGCCAAGTCCCACTAAACCATGTCCCTGAACACCTCATCTACAGGCCATTTAAATACCTGTAGTGACTTTTAAATAGTGACTCAACCACCTCCCTTGGTAACTTGTGATGTTTGACAATCCAGATGCAACTTCAAGCTATTTTCTTTTTCCTATCAGTTGTTACTTGATTGAGCAAACTGTTGTTACACTGGCGAAGAGACCAACCCCCACTTTGCTACAAGCTCCTTTCAGGTAGCTGTAGGGAGTGATAAGGTCTCCCCTGAGTCTGCTTTTCTCCAGGCTGAACAACCCCAGTTCCCTCAGCTGTTCCTCATGAGACTTGTGCTCTAGACCCTTGACCATCCCTGGACATGCTCCAGCACCTCAATGTAACTTCACACTTTTCATCTTTGACCAAGTTATAGCCATCACTTCTGCATCAAGAAAAATTTCTATGTCTGGTACCTCCAGTAAGAATCGTACTTTGAATTCCACAAGAAAATAAGATTTTACTCCTGTTTAATTTGATTTGAGTGCTTTATAGACTGTTACTAACTTTCTGCGTGCTTAATACTTACACAGTACACAAAGACTATTAGTTGCAGATTAAAGTAAAAATATATACATAATATCCATGTGTACTGTGTGTTACTCTTGGATATTTTACCATGGTCAAGAATGGGTAACAGGTTATTTGTATTTGATTAGGAGTTGGTTAGGCATGGTAACACCTAGCTTGAGTCAAGTAACTACAATGCCTTGGAGATAAGAAAGAGGAGTTGGTGTCAACATATTAATTTTATAATTTAAGTTTGTTATTCCTTTGAAAGATCATTTAGTGCTACAGTGAAGTATACATGTGTTATGCTTGTGTAGTTGACTTGTTTTAGTAATAAACAGTAAGAATACTTCTGGTAGAACTTAGTTGAAAACAAAACAACCTCCCCTGCCCCCCCCCCCCCCCAGTTTTCTTTTTCAGTATCTGACTCTTTGTAATGTCTAAGACATTTTTCTTCAGAGAGTGGAAGTCCCAGATTCTCTAATTAAAGTACAGCAGTGGACATACTTCTACTCAGAACCCAGGATACGTTTTGCCCACAAAATGAAGTAATAAATGAAATTTTCTGCTCTTGGTTTTTATACCTTCAAATAAGTCTATTATTTATTGACAGACTGAATCAAATGTGTTTTATCAGCAGAATTACAGATGGGCATTGGATTACAGATGGGCAAGGATTTTTTTAGCAAATCAAATTACAGAAATTGCTGTAGTTTTTATTGACTAAATGTAATAAGTTTAATAAAACTGTTCTGTTAACATACTAAAATAAGGAATTTCCTAAAAAAATGTGTTTTATTGACAAAAGAGGAAAGTCTTGGAGGAAAGTGCAGGTCAACAGAGTATTGCACAAACTCTGAAAAATCTTTATGGTAAAAAATGGCACACCTAATTCTACTTTCACTTGTTAAAGTACTGATACAGATGTGATGATTTCATTTAACAGAAGGAGTGCCCTAGACTCAGTTGACATTAACAGGTGTAGTTCCATTGAAGCCAGGGGAACCAGCTTGTAGTAGGTGAAGATTTGCCTGTCAGTTTACCAGGATCCAAAGTTTTGTATTCCTACGATAGCATATTAATTTTTTGAAAGGTAAAAAGCAATTTAGCAGAGAGAAGAAAGTACTATGCAATGGGAAGTGCATGCCTCTGTGTTCTGTTAATATTTTATATATCTTAGTTTTATCCAACTCCAAGTTAGACTGGTCTTGTTATCAAGGTCTGAAAACTATTATACTAAACCCAGGATACTAAAAATACATTGAATGACCCTTTTCTCATACAATCCATTGTGGGGTTTAATATTGAATTCATATTTGCCCACTGTGTCTCAGCAAAGAGAGCACACTTTAGAATAGAATGAAAACTTTTAGCAGAAGTGGCTGTGCCAGACTAACACTTCCCTTCAAATATTTAGTGAGTATGTGTATCTAAGATACCTTATTTCTCTGAATTATGAAAGGTGGATACCCCAATGTGTTAGTGATCAAATACATGTATTAAAATGACAGGATTATTGTAGAGTTGAACTTAGGGTGAGTCATTGTGGTGTGTACCCCACCCTGCTCAATTGCTCCTCTTCAACCTTTATAGTGCAGTTCTCTTGCATCCCCTGTGGTCCTCCAGGGACTTTATTGTTCTGCTTTCAGAAACCAGCATAAATGTGTTGTAAGAGATCTTCCACTAGAAATACTGTAACAGAAGTTGTTAATGTAGTATGGAACTGAGGTGAGGATAAGGTGATAACAACCCTAACCTTACCTTCCGTTGCTGCCCTTGTGTTGAAGTTGTTACTGGTTGTGCATAACATTTGCTAGACACAATGTATATTGACTGTTCTGTAGAATGAACAACATATTTATTCCAACACTGAACATTTGCTAGCTCTTGGATTTAAGATTTCCAGAAATTACAAGCAAATACCATAGGAAGACTATATATTTGGAGCACACAAATGTAAAATGTTAAATCACCATATTTAACTACTTTTCAGTGAGTAACGTTATTGAGAACACTCACATAGTGTCAAATGGCTCATAATATAGAAGTCAAGAGTTAAAATTTAAATATGCTGCTCAATATCATCTAAGTACTGATTCTTCCTGTTTTAACCAAAGTGATCTAGAAACTTTAGTGTTTTTGAGATCAGATCCTGCCATCCAATAAGACAGATTTTCAATAATAGAGTGCCTTCTTTTATGGTAGGTGGAAGGTTCTGAACAGTCTTGAAACTCTAGTTGAAGAGAGATTCTTCTCCATTGCTGACAGAATGCAAAATGCTCTTAACATTCTCTTCTATCATTTATTTTTTGTTCAAAGACTTCTTGGAAGCCTAGTTAATGGGATTAAAAGGTACCACTTCACCGAAGTGGTTCTTATCTGTTGTAAATTGAGATGAGATTTGTTTAAGGTTCTGATAGAATTTACAATAGCTAGAATATAATGCCATGCAGATAAAATGGTATAAGTAATTCTTTTATTTGTTCCTTCTCTTAGCATCCATAGATACAACAGTTCTGTTGAGAGCAACTTTAACAAGATGAATATTAAGTTTTTCATGTCTGATATTTTCTTCCTTTTTATTTGATTGTGTAATTTTAAATAGAAAAAAAAATGCAATGCTTAAAAGAAACGTGACCAGGAATGTAATTTAACTTCTTTGTCATGGTGACGTACAATCTGATTTTGTACCACTCTTTACTAAGTCTCATAAAAGGGAGAGTAGAGAAAAAAAATAGTTTGGTTGCCTCTTTTAATAAAGGATTCAAATAAAATAATTAAGTAAAATATGGTTCTTCAAATAGCTACGTGGTAATACATATCCCGAAAAATGCTAAATATGTGTAATCTGCTGCCTAAAAGTCTGACTCTTACAGTACCTTTTTCCATTTACAACTGTACCTGTTTACAAGAGATTTCCTGAACTGAAACTGTGACATGTAAACAATCATCTTTAAAATACATGTGGTGATATGATAATTTGTATTTATGCATAAATACAAAACTTTGAACTGAGTATTTCTAAGTAACTCAATGTTTAGAGTACTTAGAGGTAATCTGATTAACAAAATACCAAACATAGAGAATTCATACCATGTGAGAATTTAAAGATTTTTGTATTTAAAGGGCTATAAAGATTATGGTAATTACTTAGTAATCTACTCATGCTTTCCTCTTCACAGTTAAATGTGGTATCTCTGAATATACTGTTGGGATTGAGCTCTCATAAACAAATTTTTTTCTGCATTTATGTTTGTAATGAAGTTCAAATTCTCATTTTAAAAGTGTCCGTGAAACTTTAACAATTAGGTTTGAAATAGTAGAAGAATCGTCATTTTGGGACACTGGTGAAAACACAATACATTTTTCCAGAAGCTCTATAACTTCTATGGTACCTCCATTTTCTGAATTAACTTCATCACTAAATTGTTCTTCTAGAAGATAGATACTGATCTATGTAAGATAGAAATTAAAAATGCAATTCTCCTGCTGACTGTTTATGCCTTTTTACAATTGCATCAGTGGCGTATATGAAGACAAAGAGGAACAATAATCACATGGAAATGTGTATCTTGTACTCTAACCTAATGAGGAACCTGAATTATGAAATACATACTTTGCAGAAGGCTTTTGGACTATGTTCATGTAAGTAGTCAGACTGTTGGGAAGAAGGAAGAGTTCAGAATTATCAAAGGATGAGTTCAGGATTGAGGAGCTAGTAAGAAGCAATTGAAAGCATAGCAAAAATTTTCACAATATACTCCATTTGTCCTGGGAGACATGGTAGTGTTTCTGAAAACTAGTCTATGGTCACATTCTCTTTCTACACTGTGATTCCTTTAGAAGAAATCCTGAGTTGTGCAAACCAGAGGAGAGCCATCAGGCTTCTGGCCTAAGATGACAGTTTAGCCATGCCCATTTTGATAAAGGAGGTGTTATTGGAGGCCATGATAGTGCAGAATAAATTTGTTGATGTGACAACATATATACTTGTCCTTTCTTTTGTTATGAAAACTAATCCTTTGGTCATTATTCAGTATCTACGTCATACGTAAGACCAGCATTTCAAATGATATTCTTTATGAATCTGAATAGTAAATCCAGCATGCCACAGAAATTCATGCTAGTCTCTCCCTCAGGTATAAGTATCATTTTGTCACATTTTTAGATACTGTGTAAGATTAGCTTTTGAAACTGTTCTCTAAATCTTGCGATACTGGTAGGACTTCTGTGTTATCAGAATGAATACTTGAATATTCTTGCATGAGAATCGATAGTTGTATAAGTCTCTCTTCCAGGGTGATAAAATGAATGTATTTTGAAGCACATTAAATCTGCAAATTTCAGTACTTTGATGCCAGTGTTCCTTTTATTGCAAAGTATCCCATTTTCAACTTCATGAAATTAAATGCTTACATGTACCATATAATTAAATTTAGGCACAGCCGAGAATTTGATCTGTGCATTTATTAACTTTTGACTGCATCTCTATTTAACTGCTGTGGAAGCTGTATCGGACTAAAACGTATCCAGGATACATTTATCAATGAAAGAGAAGTGAAAATGTTGATGCATGGGAAATTGTAATATGCAAAAACCAGACTATATGCATGGTGGAGGGAGAACCTAATGCTGGCTTCATCTCATAACGCTGTTCATACACTATTTTTCATTATGTTTGAATGGAGAGAGAGAAACTTTGTGTAGTTGCGCGTAATTGTAGTGGGAAATATAATGTATTGTGCATGCACATGGTTGAACTGAAGCATTTCTATGTTGTTTAATCTGAAATCTTTAGATCACAGCGTGACTCTAAGAAATGTTTTTACGTAACGGACATGAAGAGGTAGCTTTGTCAGACATGCTTCCTAAGCATGCAGAGCTTTCCTGATACTTGTTAATTAAGTTTTGAAATGTGAAATTTATTCAAAAACGTGTCCTAAATGTTTAATAAAGATCAAGTTGGGTAAAACTTCTAAAACAGCATTCTTTCACTAGTCTTCATTTAGAAGGTCTGTTAGTGGCTAACTCTTAAACTTAGTTTGAATATTAAACTGTGAACAGGCTTGTGTTTGGAGGAAGGAGAAAGAATGAAAAAAAGCTTATAACAGCATGAAGGAACTCTTAAGTGATTTTGTATTTCAAAAACTCAGGGACAGAATTTCCAGGGAAGTAAAGCCACAAATAAAGCTCAAGTCAGATGTGTGAGCAGTAGTTTGAATATCAATAATTTGATGACTGCTGTGTCCCTCATCATGGACTTTGAGCATGTTTTCAAGTCCATACAGAATGGTTGACCCTTCTCTTCCAAAACTGTCTATTCCATACATGGGTATAAATCATGAAGCTTTGTAATGCTGCTAATTCCGATATACGTATTATCATTGCTTTTACTGTATTGGTTCCTCTGTGTTGTAAGTGCACGTGTGCACAGCCAGTGGATGCAGACATACACGCAATTGCTGCCCATTCTCTGTAGAGACTGCCACTGCCAAAAAGTATTTGAGCGGCACCATGTGTCATATGGCATAATACAATGGTTTCCATATAAAAATATTTTATTCTCATAAGAGTATTGAGATTGACTTCTTAAGACATTTAACTCTTTGTTTCTTGATGTTCTTTTTCAATTTAACTGCATTTTCATACAGTTTTATTTTTATACTCATTTGAATGTTGTAAACCTTTTAGCTCTTTGTGATCCTGAAGGTAATACTTGCTAAGTGCTTTGGGATGCCTTAGTCGATGCTAAGTCTTTAGAAGAAGTGAAAGTTGTTATTATTGTTGTCATGTTACTGATGTAGTACTTATTTGCCCCCATTATAATGCCACAGACATAAGTCTACTGTTAAGGTTGTCAGACTTCCTATTGTAAATCTTATTTTTAGACTTAAAGCCTGCCCATAAATATATCTTTGAGTGTTAAAACGCATGTCATATTTCACCTTGAGAACAAACTGTAGAAAATGTGGGACAAAAAACGCAAACAGTTGTTGAGAAACAGAGGTTTGAGGGAAAACATAACTAATGATAACAACATCCCATTGTATAAGTATTAATACATGCCAGTAAACCATCTATTCTAGTCTCTCATATTCTACAGACAATACAGTAGAAAATAACAAAAATAACATCTGTTTGATTTAAAAGGATTTTTTTTTTGGTTCTACAGGAAGACATAATCTATAATATTTTACAATTCAATGTATTTATTTGCATAACTTATGTAGTTCTACTTGAATTGCTGCTGAAGAGTTATAAAGATAGGAAGGAGCTGTATGTATTACCATAAACTGAGACCATAAGTATTTTTAATTTAAGAACATGAAAAGAGTTTCAGAATATAAATCACCTCTAACAAAATTCAAACCATTGTTGATGTAGAATACAGTTATAATTTTTTAATGGACTGCCTTTTTGAAAGCAGTTGTTTTTCAAGTGTTACCTCCACCTATTTGAAAAATATGTATGCATTGTTATTTTCACAGAACCATCTTAGCTAGTATCGATGTAGAACAATTTATATATGGTCTGGGAAAGCTGTCTTAGAAAATGCATGTGACTTAATTTGCATGGTAATTTTATTTTAATTAAAAATTAAATTGATATGATTCAAGTCTGAAAACATTTCAAAATGATAACTATCATATACGTGCCTACTTTTAAGGTTCCTGAATTTGGAACTTAGGTGGTGAAAATACTCTAACTTTGAGGGAATTCTGAGCTTGAAATTATTCAATTTATGTGGTGTAATTTCTGTATGACATAATGTTAAAGCAGTGCAGATGACCTTAATAAAGAGAAGATCAGTATATTTATTCAGTATCTGTAGCTTTAAATAACCCAGAGTATTTTTCTTCAAACTTAGTCTCTCTTGAAGCATCAGTAAGATCATATCCTAAACCAGCAGGCAGCGTACTGTGTACTACTGTGCAGTGGTTAAGAAATGTTATTTTGTGTTAAGGTATACCTGTCTGGTGTCTTCATAACAGGTACTACTTGGTGTTTGAATGCCTGTTTATTTGCCAGTTTATGAAGGTAATGTCACTTTTTATTTCCAATAATATGAGGGTAATACAAGTGTGTGTGAAGTGCAGGTAAGATAATAAGCACTTGCCTAAGTGAGCTAAGGCTGGCTTTGCACACTTGTCACATCTAAGCTGTAGCTTAGAATCAAATGTGGTGCTACTGCCTTGCATATATGATATACTGCAGATAATGAAATTGTTGAATTTTAAATAACTTCTGTCGATAAATATTAATCTTTTTATTAAATACATTTTTAGTTCATATTTGACTACAAACTCCCCTTGTAAAAGGACTATACTGTAGAACTGTGAAAAGACACAGTTTCCTTGGAGAAATACATTTATATTCTATTATAAGGTTATCTGATTTTGACTGTATAATAGTTTTGTCTTTATAGCATTGCGTTTTAGCCATTACACTGTGAAATATCTATTACTCATTCTTCTCTCTTAACAGCCGATAAAAACCTTAAAAGTTTCTTTGGTATATCTTTTGCCCAATGGCGTGCTCAGCTGTACTTGCTGTCATTCCTGAACAGAAGTGTGAACATCACTCCATTAAAAGATCCCTCTTTAGAGGGACTAGAAAACCTCCCAAGGACTGTTTATGATAAATTCCAATATTTCCTGTCTTGATAGATAAAAAATATTTCAAGTTCTCTTGAGCAAAATCTCTCATTTCTGTTTCTCCTCACGGAAATCTTTTTGTTTCTAAACATTAGTAATGCTATGCTTTTTAATAAATCCGACTTGTTCAAACTATCCTTTCAGTTCTAGAACTGGAAACATTTTTGTTGCTGGTAGTCTTTCTAGCTGGTCCACATCTTAAAAGAAGGTAGGAAGCAACCCAGGAAGTCCTAGAATTCTCCAGTAAGCAGGAATGATTTTCAGTCTGAGCAGTTTGTCTCTTATACTTTTGGTGCAGTGTATCCTTTACATCTCAAGCAGAGAACACGGACATGTCAAACTGATGATAACTTGAAAATAAAATGTTCTGTGGCTTCCTACCTCCCAGTCTCATGTGAAAATCTTACTGACAAAGAAATGGGGGAGAAAAATACTGTGAAAGATACTCTTAGTCTAGAACATCTTGTCTTGAAGGTTGTAAGTATCTTATTTCTTGCAGCTGAGGAAGAAGAGCATGCAGATATTTGTAAAAGAGAAAGTTTGAGGTCACAGATTTGAACCAGTGCCCTGAATCCTGATCCTCAATCAGGCTCTAATTTATTAACTAACATCCTGGCATGTTTTTAGTTTGCATAATACAGATTAACTCAGTGTATATGTAATTCTAGGATATTTTTTTTTTCCTGTATATGAAGTAATCTGCTTGGCCTGTCCCAAAAGAATACTTAAAGATTTAATGTTAAAGAAACAGGTCAACTCGATGGTGTTAAATAATTATGAAAATTGTAATGCTACTTAATTTTCAAATTCTCTGTGAAGTTTTAATTTAATTCTTCCAGCATATTTCATAGTTCTCATATGAAAAATGTGATTGACCCGAAAAGTGAGATAGATACCATTAGTTATTACAGGAGTTAAAATAATGGGGAGAGCAGGGTTATTTACTGCCTGAGACAAGAGAGAGATATAAGATGGGCTCAGATGATGCTTAGATGTATTTGCCCAGAGTAGCTCCAGATTTCCAGGCAACAAGGAAGACAAGTTTTAATCAGGAGAGAATGGGGAATGGAATAAGGTCTTCTGCTTCAGTTTCTTCGTGAAATGCAATGCCATCCAGGCACTTACCATGAAACTTTTTTTGTGAAGTGTGATTTTTTTAAATAGCTTAAATACAAGATATATTTTTTTGGTGTTCGCTTCAAAAAATAGGCCATTTTAATATGTCCAGAGCTGAACAACCTCACCATTCTGCAAGTTATGTGTAGTCTGAAAAACACTGTTCTAGTTCAATGTGATATGTTCAGTTCTAGGAGTGTGATACCTAATTTAGAATTATTTGGTTTAGTACCATTCAGGTCTTCACAATTTCAAAACTAGGTATACAGCAACAGTGTATTAGCCATGCAATTTATCAATATTTATTCATTAACCAAATGGCAGACTACTTGTCATAATTAATTATTGAAGTAATAAATAGTCATATTAATAAAAACAGATGACAAGAACGAAATGATTTCCTTGATAAAGACTGATGACAGATTTTAGTATCTGACGTGACACTCAGAACCGTGTGCAGATTGAATCTAAGGCCTCCTGCATGGATAATAAATTGTTATTTCAGAGAATAAAATGATTGATACATTTGCTTTGTGTGGAAAAAGCACCTGGGAAAAGATTCTACTCCCTAAGTTATTTAAACAGACTATGGTGAAATTTTCTTTCCTTGTGACAAATTTAACTTTCCAAGGAAGTGACAGCTCTTTGGCAGAGAGAGAGGAATTGATGCCTGCTTGGGGTCCTTGACTTACAGCTTCTCCTAAAAGTCATATTCATTTGAAAATCTCAAGGCATTCTTGCTCACTTTGCATAGTTCTTTGGCAGCACACAGAGGAGTGGCTGCGACGCAGCAAAAGGATGATGGGAAAGCATGACCATGTGACGTGGCAGAGTCTTTTCTGAGACAAATGAAGCCTGTCAGATACTTTGGAAAGACTGCTGCTGCTTTTATTGCTGCATGGCTGAGCTGGCCTCTGGTTCAAACTTATTGTATTTTTCTCATTGGTTTGATCTTACCTTCTGTGACAAAGCAACCCCAGAGACTAAGCATCTTTTGACAACTTGGAAATGACTGGGCTGAAAAAAAAATAAAAAGCTTTCACACAGAATAATGATTAAAAAAGAGACACCAAAACTATTGTATGTTTCAGGAAATGTTTTATTCATAACCAGTATTATTGCAAATTAAAATCTAAATATTGTATTTGAAAAGTCGTCTGAAGGATATTGGATCCATAAGATGTCTGGTATTCAGTTTCCTTAGCAAAGTATATTTTGTTTCCTTTGCTGCATCTTTTTCCATTTTTCTGTGTTTTAATTGAATTTGAGTTTCATATATATAAAATATCTCTGACATTTTTAACAAACTTAAACATGGAATTCCTATATCATTTTCTATTAGTTACTTCCTTTAGCTTATTTAAGGTAGTCTATAAAATAAGTCTTACCACCAACAAAGTCGTCATATGGAGATTTATTATAGTTTTTAAAATTCTTGTGTTTCAGTTGCTGGGGTCTATGTTGTAAATATTATAAAGAAACAGTAGTTGAATGCCCATCTAGTTTATTTACAAATTTTTTATAATATACTCTGTGCTTTGCCCTATTTTTGAATCATACTCCTATAATCCTTATAAAATGTTATTGTACTTCTATTGGAAATTTGGGTTTAGGCCAAACAGGTGAGTAAAAGACCAAGAAAGACTCCATGTGTAAGACATGAAAAAGATATGATGATTGTCAGAAACAAACTTTGTATCTGACCCATTGATTTTCCAGGTATTTTCCAGGTGTAATTATTCTGAGAATGGCAGTATTTTTCTTCTGACTTATTAATGATACATACCTTGAGCTAAATCCTGTCACAGACTACACCCAGTCTTAAGTTAACGAATGATCTTTCTAAAAGAAGTTAGATGAGGATAAGATATGATACCACATGATAAAACTTTGCTTCTGATTAATTTTTTTTTAATTTTTAGTAGCAAGTAGAAAGGAGTTGTGGACGACTGACTGCCTTTAAAATTGCTCGCTAGTGTGGATATTCAGTAATCTAATTAAATAGTAAGTTCCAATAATAGGTAATTCTAATATTTGGAAATATATGTTACATGCATCATCACAACAGTTCTGTAGGAACTGAATTACCTTCAAAGTGATCAAAGCTCAAATTCAAATTTAGTTGATCAAATTCAAAGGAATTCTGTCAAAATTGTCTATTCTGGGAGTGTGGATAAAACCTACTTCCTGGGACATGGCCCAGGGTCAAAGTCAGTGTGGGCGTAACAGCAAGTGGGCCCAGTTTCTACTGAGATTTGTTGACCAGGGTGAAGAATATCCTCGCATATTCATCTGAGATGGATCCCTACGTGTACACTACAGATCTCACAGATATATGTAAACGTTTTGGTAGAATTGTTCCAATTTCTTCTACAATATTTACACAGCTTATATAGCCTTGGCAATTTCAGTGGGTTTAACATATATTGGATTGAAATACACATTAACACTCAGCAAGATTCCAGCCTCTAAAAGCTAGATTGATAAATGCTTCTAGACATAGAACGTTTGAGATTTCCAGACAAGTACTAAACCTTCTGTGTGAGCCGTGCACATTTCGGAGGTATTGTTACCAGTGGTGAAATCTTTTATATGCTTAATTTCTTGCTCCTGTTCATTGTACAGCCATCCTGATCTCTGTTTCACCAACTCCCCACATAGTGGCAAACAGGATTCTCAGACTACTGCCAGCTGGATAGATCTTACAGTTGTTCAAATGCAACCTACTAGACTGGACTCTGCAAACACAAGTGGAGATGATTGAACGAGTGCCCTTCAGGTTCACATTCACATCCCTAGATTCAAACTAGAGTTACTATCAACATTTCTTTTAAAAGCTAGGTTACAGGTGTAGTACCCACTTCATAAGACATACTTAGTGAGTCATTTCACAAGAAAACGGGGAATTCTGTTATGCTAGGTCTGGCTGAGATGGAGTTAACTTTCTTCATAGCAGCATTTGTGGTCGTGTGGTTTGGACTTGTGCCTAAAACAGTGTTGGTAACGAACTTTCCCTCTTTACTACTTCTGTATTCCCCAGTAAGAAGGCTGGAGATGGCTAAGAATTTGGGAGGGGACACAGCTGGGACAGCTGATCCAGACTGGCCAAATAGATATTTCATAACATGTAGCGTCATGTTCGGCAATAAAACTGGGAAAAAGAAGCTGGGGGTTTTGGCTTCCCAGGGTAGCCATTGCTCAAAGACTGGCTAGACTGTGATAGGTGATGAGCGATTGCCTTTGTGTATCTTGGTTCTCTTTTTGCTTTTTTTTCAGCTATTAAGCTGTCATTATCTCAACACATAACTCGTGCTGCTTTTGGTCTTCCTGTTCTCTCCCCTGTCCTGCTTGGCGGTGGGGGGAGGAAGGGGTAAAGGGGATAAGGGGCTGTGATGAACCGTGTGGGTACTTGGCTGCTGTCTGGGGTCAATTTACCATGTCTGTTATAGCATGGCAGTTACAGCAGTCTCCTGCCAAATACGTGTGACAGTTTTAATGTATTTGTGATAATCCTTGCAATTGCTGTAACCATGGTGTGTGTGTGTATTTAAAACCATATGATACAGCACAGGTACAAAGTCAGCATTATTGCTACTTCTTCCTTGATCTTTCTCACCTGTGTCAGAAAGGAAAAAAAATGCAGTTCTGCTCCATTCCTTAAATAAAAATGCACATACATGTCAAACTTGGGATTTTTAACCGTGTATTCATAGTTGATTCCTATTTCACTGCACATTTTAATGAAAGCCAGAGAATAGAGGAGTAGACACATCATTCACAGTGTTTTTTCTGGTTTCGCTCCAATCAAGTATGTTCAGCCTATCAGCAGACATGGCCCATTCTGGAGCTCTTGGCCCTATGTAGAGATCGAATACAGATCTAGGTGTGAAACAGAAGATGTTGATGGTACTTTGGATGCCAGGTACTTGAAGGTAATACTTAAAATTAGCTCGACGTAATAGCTTACAGATAGATATCTGAATTCTTCTGATGTCTTATGAAGAAGAGCAAAGGTAACGAACTATTTTAACATTTGAACTGTGTAAGATTTTCGGAAGCATCTAACTATTGTTCTGTCTGTTCAAAGGCATTAAATACTCCACTATGATGTGAGAAAAGAATCAAAGCAAACTACTACTACTCTGAGAAAGAAATAAACCTTACAGGGTCCTTATATGAGTTACAAGGTTGAATATCACATCCTTATGTAAAATAACAGTAAATCAGTAATGTGCTCCTGTTCATGAAAGAATTCTAGTGTTTTGGCCCTGAACTGATCCAGAATTGTCCCAGTTTCAGGGTTGGTACCTATCTGAATGCTAAGTCTTAAGCTAGTTGTTGGGGTTTTTTTTCTTGTGCCTCATCTGACAGATGTGTATATTAAGAGGAATGGATTGCACAGGAATTCTAGCATTGTATTCTGAAGCTGAGCACTGTGCAAAAATGTAATCAAGGTCCATTGTAAACCCACACAATATTAGTGGGCCAATAACTTTTTCTGTTTGCCTACATTAGTTGGACACAAGTCATCTATAAACTTGAAGCTGTATAACCATAATAAAAAGAGCTCAGCGCATGAGCTAGTGCCAGTTTTGACAGGAAGCTTGAAGGAATTCAAGCCACAAGCCTTTAAATTTTACTGGTTTTTTTTTTTTCTTGTGCAGTTATTCTTGTCTTCCTGAATACTTTCAGCAGCAGGGTTGGAGAGCATTCCTTTCTTCAGAAAATGGCCCAAATCTGCATGTGTAGAGTAGAATGTAGAATTTATGTACATTGTAGTGTTGGTTTGGGGGTTTTTGGTTGTTGAGTTTTTTTTAATACCAGCAATTCAATGTGAAATCTAGGTGTATTCTTAATTTTAGTGTTTATAAAACTTCTGTCAGTACGATATTTTATATTTAATAATTAAAGCTATCTCAAAGTCTGTTGGGTTTAGCTCTAGTAAATTCTGTGGCATTTTCCAAAGAGACAATAAAATACTTTAAAATTTTCAAATAAAGAATGAAAGGAGAAGAAGCAGAATATATAACACTTCAGTAGAAGCATGCTGCAGAAAACAAGCTGAAG
Source organism: Trogon surrucura (assembly GCA_020746105.1). Classification (NCBI taxonomy): domain Eukaryota; kingdom Metazoa; phylum Chordata; class Aves; order Trogoniformes; family Trogonidae; genus Trogon; species Trogon surrucura. Next base: position 15,408,019 of record CM036629.1, read on the forward strand.
AAGCTGATGAGAACCTATTAACATCTGCTCCCTGTGCTAAAATCAGCTCTAAAGTCTGAACATCTAAAAGAATTCTGTTTAATGGGAAACCTTATGCAACCTGATTATTACTTAGCAGGTGAGAGGAAAATCAGGAAATTGCCAGAACTCATTTTTATGTATAGAATTAATAATAGTGTAAGTTTAAAAAGCAGCTTAGATGCACTAAGAGACTGCGAATGCAGTGATGATTAGGCAGGTAACAGGTGGCCCTTATGCAAGGTTGTCCAGGTTAGCTTAAATGATGTAAGATCAGTTTGTTATGAGTCAGCTAACTGCATCATGAATATAGAAGAGCTAAATGCCCTGGTTTTGGGCCCTTTTAGATAGCTCTTGATGTAAATTTTGTTTATGTAGTTTCACCATGCACTCAGATGAAACACCCTATTTTCATGTTTTTAAAGTAAATTACCCTGAATAGAGAGGAGATGATTTGCACTATAATTAGACTAAAGTGAAATCAAACTTTCATACAAAGGTCAAGTTATCCTCTATTTTATCTTGTACAAAATTTTTACCTTTTCTATCAGTCCATACCCTTTGAAGTGCTGTTTTATTTTAAAACTGATATAATTATGTACAGCTTCAATTGTTAATAGTGCTGGTTGAAATAGTGAATAATTTTTTCTTGATTATAAGACAACAATGTGCTAAGCCAAGAGACCATTTTGAAACAGTACTGTTCTGTATATGTTGACAAATGTACACATCTAAGAGGTAGACATATATCGCACAGTGGCGTATTTGGAAAAAACACATTGGACAGAAACTGCTTTTTTCATTTCTTCAGACGGTGGCCAAGAAGGTGGAAACTTCTCCTTTACTGATCAAAGAAAGGAGAGTTCTACTCTTTTCAGCTACGTTTAAAGTAAAAAATGCTTGTGGTCTTTTTGTCTCACATATCCATAAAAGTTTCCACTTTGCAATTACTCAGATTTTTGACAAATGGCTCCCAAAGCAGTAAAGAAAAAAGATCAATGTGAGTTGTACTAATAATTTGTATCTTAGGTAATAAGACTTAACAAGAAAAAGGACCCTTTGCAGTAATTCTACTTTCATTCTGTGAATACAGCCGTTATAATGTTAATGAAAGTATTTGTGCAGAAATGCCTGTACTCTGTTCACAGCACCAAGTACCTTCTATTCGTGAGTCAAGAAATGAGTTATTGAATATACTTAAACCAGGATGCGATAGTGGCCCTGAGTATCAGGTAGTCCACTGGGTATCTGAATCTTTCTGTGTTAGTATGTAATTGCACAGCAGCTTAATCTGATCTAAATGAGGATTGCCAAAAGTCCTTCCTCTTGTGTTAACCTTGTATTTTCAAACTTGTCATTGCCTTCTTCCCACTGTTATCATCTGCACTACAAGATGCTTCTGTGGCCTCTTCCCTTCCTCACAACGTAAAACTGGATGAAATGTTACATGCGTATATTGAATGATACGTGAAGAAAACTACCTTTAGTTTTTAAAGCAAATATGTTACAGAAGGATAGAGTTTAGTAATTATATATTAAAGAATCAGTTTGGGTTATTAGAGATTTTAATTTGGGTTATTAGAGATTTTATAGGATTAACTTTGTGGTTAGCTTGTGCTTTCTGAAAAGCTATTGAGTGATTTGACATGATAATCAGTCTTGTATAATTCTTGCCCCTTAAAGTCAATACCTAGAAGGAATAGAACTCATTACTTTGAGCATCAAATAATACTGTATGCATGGAGTACAGTCTGAGCTTAGGAGCAGGGCTTTCATGTGCTTGATATGTATTTTCAATTAAGCTTCTTCATGTTTGTTTTTTTTTTGTGGGGCAGGTAAAACTATAGTTAAATCTGTGTTAGATAATAAAGAAGTGCACGGGAGCCCTCCTCCTCAAAGCATATTGGTAGTTATACCTTACAGCTCTTGGATCATAGTAGATAAACCAAGAAGGTTATCCACACCTAATCGTAAATTCATCTGTGGTTGAAATCCTCCAAAATAGAAACATTATCATCACTTGTGTATATGTTTAATACTTCAAAAAAGAAATTAAAAAAAAAATAAATTGAGTGCCAGGCTCTTTCATGTTGAGGTATAGCTAGATAGGTACAATCTAATTTCCTCAATTACAAATTCAGAGTAATATATTAACACTGCTGTATTTTTTTTTCCTCAGGGAGATTCAGTTCTTTTAAAGCAATTTAAAGAGCAAAGCCTCATTGCTCTGTCAGAGTGTAGTTATATCCAGAATTATGAGCATAAAGAATTGCACTCTCAGCCGTGTAAACTAATGTAGTTCTACTGCAATTGGACCAACATCAGTTTTTACAGAAATATTGTGCCATAGCTTGCAGTTGGAAATAATTTTTGGAATTGCAGTATAGGCTTAGGTGAATAGGATAGCCTTATCTGAAGTGAGTTCTTATGATGGCTCTAGAATTAATTCCTGCATTCCTGTAAAATTTCATTGGCTTGCATTGAAAGGCCATGATATTACTCTTAAAGTCTCACACAGAGTTCTTAGATGCAGTAGGCTGTCAACTAGTCAGTGATTAATTGGTGACCAACAGGCAGGATTAATAGTTAAATGCTTAGCACTTTTTTAGGGTGGTGGTATGATACTTAAGGGTACTCTGGTTTCACCTGTTAGATCCAATTCAACCCTGAGGTTACATGGATAGTGCTTCTTTACATGATGTGCTCATTTATTGCTGTTAGACCGGGAAGGAAATTTATACACCCCTCAACACAGAGATCTTGGGTTTACAAGGTTTGATACACCTACTCTCCTTTCGTCTCAAAAGTTAATTGTTCTTAACATATTTGAGTGAATTCTGAAGTATAACTAACACAGGATGAAGCCATTCAGATGGTAAACTTGAAGCAACTGCATCTCAGCCTGGGGTCTATGAGATAGCTGTGGGCTGGGAAATGTCAGAATACAGTTTACGGGCAATTGAAGAGCAATGCCTTGGAGCATGTGTCCTGATTCCCTTAGTAAGGGGCGGCACTGAATTCCCTAGTAGCCAGCAACAGTGTTCCTAGAGCAAAGAGTTAAGTAGTTCTTTCTGATACTGCGTTGAAAGTAAGAGGCTTTGGCAGAAATAGACCCCATTGGGTAATGAGGACTGCCTGCAAGTCTGCAGTCTGCCTTACAGGGTCCTTGGTGTCTGCCCTAGTCCTAGTTCCTATCAGCCCAGAGTGCCCTCATCACAGACAGCAAGAATCCTTGTGTTTCCTTACTGCCCTTCTCACAAAGGACAGTATCTTCTTGGCTTCTCTTGTCTATTCATTGATCACATGCACACATGTAAATAGACACAAAGAAATCAAGAGTAATTTGAAAAGTATAGGTTTTATTCTTGTACATGTCCCCTGTACGTAGTGGGGTCACACTTTCACGACTATCCAGTGTGGATTTTTTAAATTCAATTTAGGCTTTTTTAACGATCATTAATTTCTGGAGATGATACAGCTAGTTTAAGGAGAAAGAAGTTTTATTCCACTTTACGCATCAACAACAAAACTGTTACCCAAGCAACAAATACCCACATGTCTTGTTCACTATACAGGCAATTAAAGAAGTACTTCTGAAAATGAGGACATTCATTAAATTAAACTGTTAGAAAAAACATAGCTTGACTTTTGAATTCTAGGTCAAGCCTCCTACACCTCTTACTCGTGTTATTGAACATAGTTAACTGAGTGACAGTGAGAAAGGATTATGAATAAGGGATTATTAGTGTCAGTTTTAGAGGGCAAAAAGCAAACTAACGTTAGGAATAGAACCAGGAAGGCCTAGAGGGCTGACAATTTTGCTTCTGGACGCTTGTTATTTAGAGATGCCTGTTACATATATGCTTGCAAATGCTTGTTATAAACAGACACAAAAGGTAGTAGCGTTAGGACAAGGGGTGATGGCTTTCAAATGAAAGAAGGTAGATTCAGATTAGATGTAAGGAAGAAGTTTTTCACTATGAGGGTGGTGAGGCACAGGTTGCCCAGAAAGGCTGTGGGTGCCCCAGTCCCTGGAAGTGTTCAAGACAGGTTGGATGGACCTTAGAGCAACCTGTTCTAGAGGAGGGTGTCCCTGCCCATGGCAGAGGGGTTGGATGTAGATGATCTTGAAGGCTCTTTCCAGCCCAAATTATTCTATGATTCCATAGATTGAACTATTCCAAATCACCCATTTATTCAAAGTTTTATATGAAATGAGATGCCATTGTCCTTTTATAAGTATATAGCATACAGGGCACCAAATCCTCTCTAAATTACTATGTTTAATTGAAAGTGGAAGTTAGATCATTAAATCTTAATCTCTTGCATTGATACAATGTTCTCCAAATGCTAGCTTGTTTGTTTTCGTTTTGGTTTTACTGCATTGTTACTAATGCAGTGAAGACATGGGCAAGTTGGAGAATAATACTTAATACAAAAGATTAAGTGCTTTTTGGATTAATACATTACAGCCAAAATAAAACATTAAAATTCTTAAATCTGTATATGTTTTTAATATTTTATCTGTGCATTTAACAAGAGTGCTCTGCACATCTGTTTCAGCCATCACTAACTGGTTTATTTGATTGAGGGTTATATTCAACTTTAGAGTTAACATGGATTTGCTTATCTGTATGGTCAGTGGGATTTGGAATGACAGTTTATTGTAATGCATTGTACTTTATTTATAATTCACAAATGGCTTAGAGATTTAGATTTCTGCTACCTTATTCCTAAATCCTCTCTTCATAGTTACTCCCAGTGTCCATTAGACATGATTGCTAATAGAATAAAACAGAATAGACTATTTCAGTTGGAGGGGACTTACAATGATCATCTAGTCCAACTGCATGACTAATTCAGAGCTGACCAATTTAAAGCATGTTAAGGGCAATGTTCAAATGCCTCTTAAACACTGACATGCTTGGGGCATCAACCAGCCCTCTAGGAAGATTGTTCTAGTTTTTGATCACCCTCTCTATAAAGGAATGCTTCCTAATGGCAAGTTGAAACTTCCCCTGGCACAGCTTGGAACCATCCCCACGTGTCCCGTCCCTGGATAACAGAGAAAAGAGCTCAGCACCACCCTCTCTGCTTGCCCTCCTCAGGAAGCTGTAGAGAGCAATGAGGTCACTCCTCAGCCTACTTTTATCCAAACTAGACAAACCCAAAGTCCTCAACCACTCTTCGTAGGAGGTTCTTCACAGTTCTTTCACTGATTCACCTCCTTGGGACAAATTCAAGGACCTTAACATCCTTCTTAAATTATGGAGACCAGAACTGTGCACAGTACTTGAGGTAAGGCCACACCAGTGCTGAATACAGCAGAACGATCACCTCTCTGACTGGCTGGTTATGCTGTATTTAATGCACCCCAGGATGCAAGTTTACCCTCTTGGCTGCCAGTGAACACTGCCGATTCCTACCGAAACTGCTGTTGACCAGCATCACCAGATTCCTAAGGACAAACTAGTTACCTAAATTTTATGAAAACAGCTGTAGTGATTCATCAAAAAACGAACTAATAAGCAGGTGAAAGTATACACAAAAATTTTCCATTTTAAAAAGCTAGAAAAAATGTGCAGTAACAGAAATGTAATAAAATCATAGCACAGTTTGGGTTGGAAAGAAACATAAAAATCATCCAGTTACAACCCCCCTGACAGAAAATTCGCTCTTAAGTTGTCTAAAATGTCCTCAAACCATTGCTCTGGTCCATCTACATTATCTTTGAAAACTTGTGCTCTGAGTACATAACTTTCAGTGATCTAAAGTTCTGAAGTGTTTCAGAAAGTAGTCCATGTCAAACCAGAGGACCCTTTACTAGACTGAAATGACAAAGGTCATTTTTATTTTTTTCCAGAGGGCATTTGGATTTAGCAAAGGCTGTGGCTAAAGGTGTGAGATTAGTTCTTCTACCAAGAATCTCAGTGTTACAGTCTTGCTAAATAAGAGTGTTGGGGTCAAATTGTCTGGTCCCTGTGTTTTCTCCCTTCTCTCACCTTAATACTTTTCTGTTAGGTTCTTATATTTAGCTGTAAGGCATAAGATGCTCTGTGCTTCTTTTCTGATTAGATCTGCATCAGAGTAAGTATTTTCAAGTACATCACTTCAGTTAGATCTACTAGAAATTATTGAAATACTATTGGTTTCTGTCAGTGGTAGTAAAGTTTTTGTGAGAAAAAAAGTGCCTGTGAGAAAAAAAGTGCCTGTGAGAAAAAAAGTTATCAGTTCTTGTGAAAAAAGATTAACTTTGTCATAGAATCATTGCAGAGTTACATGGATTGGAGCCTCACAGGTCCTCAAGCCCTCCTTTCTGCTTTGAAGACAAATGATTATCAGCCTGCTGTGTTCCCTTTTTCTCCTAATGGTATTCTATTGTTATCAAACTGTTTGATGCCTGTAATGTTTTAGTTTCATGGAATAATGGCTATATAGGTGTATACTATTTAGCTCAAAAATGAAAATTGGAATCAGTAGCAGGTTTTGTGCTAGTTAATTCTGCAGAACGTTTTTTCTTTGCCCGCTGTGACCAGAATGGCTGCTGCAGCCTAATGGATGACCCTGCTTGAAACGTTATAGAATCATAGAATGATTCAGGTTGGAAAAGATGCTCGAGATCATTGAGTCCAACCATTAACCCTACTCTACAAAGCTCACCCCTAAACCATATCCCCCAACCACACAACAGCTTTTAAACACATCTGAAGATGGTGACTCAACTGCCTTCCTGGGCAGCCTATTCCCATGTCTGACTATTCTTCCTGTGAAAAAATTTTTCCTAATGTCCAGTCTAAACCTACCCTTGCAGTTGCAGTTTGAAGCCATTCCCTCTTGTTCTATCACTAATTACCTGGGAGAACAGACCAGCACCAACCTCTCTACAGTGTCCTTTCAGGTACTTGCAGAGAGTGATGAGGTCTCCCCTGAGCCTCCTCTTCTTATTTTTTATTACTTTATAGTTGTAGCACATCAATACGTTATACTGCTGGCTTGTACCTTTCTGTTTCACTTGTCTACAAGTTCAACTGCACGAGAAGTGTAAAAACTCTTGTACATTTTCTAAAAAATCTCCTCTCTTGTACAGGCCAATCACACATAACTACATTGTTAGTGGGTGTCAATATCCAAACTAGCATATACCAGATTTGCTTCAAGTGAGGGAGGTATTTTTTTATTCAGTTATGCTGATGTAAAAATAGCAAAGTAGGATTTTTACTGCTTTAAAACACCATCTCGTTGCAAAATTGCACTCCATTGCTGTCAAGTAAGGCGCTGATATTTGAATCACATGCTGAGAAATGGAAACTATAGATTTCATTTGAGAAACCTGGACAGCTTCCCAATTCATGTATCATTTTCATTTTCATGTATCAATTCCACAAAAAAGTGGATGAACCAGAAATCAGTTACTTTTTTAAGACTGGGTTTGTTATATGTGGCAGATAAAACTAACACCAGAGGCAATGTAGGCCCACTGATGAATGAGGTGGGTGCCTTGGTGACAGAAGATACAGAGAAGGCAGAGTTACTGAATGCCTTCTTTGCCTCTGTCTACTCTGCCGGAGGCTGTCCTGAGGAGCCCCCTTCCCCTGAGGCCCCAGAGGAAGTCAGGGCAGTGGAGGAGTTTGCTTTAGTCGATGAGGACTGGGTTAGGGACCAATTAAGCAATCTGGACATCCATAAATCCATGGGTCCAGACGGGATGCATCCACGGGTGCTGAGGGAGCTGGCTGATGTCATTGCTGGACCACTCTCCATCATCTTTGCCAAGTCTTGGGAGACGGGAGAGGTGCCTGAGGACTGGAGGGAAGCAAATGTCACTCCAGTCTTCAAAAAGGGCAAGAAGGAGGACCCGGGTAACTATAGACCGGTCAGCCTCACCTCCATCCCTGGGAAAGTGATGGAACGACTTATCCTTGGTGCCATCTCAAGGCATATCAGGGATAAGAGGGTCATTAGAGACAGTCAACATGGCTTCACCAAGGGGAAGTCGTGCTTGACTAACCTCATAGTCTTTTATGAGGATATAACAAGGTGGATAGATGATGGCAGAGCGGTGGATGTGGTCTACCTTGACTTCAGTAAAGCATTTGACACAGTCTCCCACAGCATCCTTGCTGCTAAACTGAGGAAGTGTGGTCTAGACTCTCGGGTAGTGAGGTGGACTGCGAACTGGCTAAGGGGAAGAAGCCAAAGAGTCGTGGTCAATGGGGCGGAGTCTGGTTGGAGACCTGTATCCAGTGGAGTGCCTCAAGGGTCGGTACTGGGACCAGTATTATTCAATATATTCATCGATGACTTGGATGAGGGACTAGAGAGTACTATCAGCAAGTTTGCTGATGACACCAAGCTGGGAGGAGTGGCTGACACACCAGAAGGCTGTGCTGCCATCCAGCGAGACCTGGACAGGCTGGAGGGTTGGGCGGGGAAAAATTTAATGAAATATAACAAGGGTAAATGTAGGGTCTTGCATCTGGGTAGGAACAACCCCAGATTCCAGTGTAAGTTGGGGAATGACTTATTAGAGAGCAGTGTAGGGGAAAGGGACCTGGGAGTCTTGGTGGACAGCAGGATGACCATGAGCCAGCAGTGTGCCCTTGTGGCCAGGAAGGCCAATGGCATCCTGGGGTGTGTTAGAAGGGGGGTGGTTAGTAGGTCGAGAGAGGTTCTCCTTCCCCTCTACTCTGCCCTGGTGAGACCCCATCTGGAATACTGTGTCCAGTTCTGGGCCCCTCAGTTCAAGAAAGACAGGGAACTGCTGGAGAGAGTCCAGCACAGGGCAACTAGGATGATGGAGGGAGTGGAGCATCTCCCTTATGAGAAAAGACTGAAGGAGCTGGGGCTCTTTAGTTTGGAGAAGAGGAGGCTGAGGGGTGACCTCATTAATGTTTACAAATATATCAAGGGTGAGTGTCACGAGGATGGAGCCAGGCTCTTCTCGGTGACAACCACTGATAGGACAAGGGGTAATGGGCTGAAACTGGAACATAAGAGGTTCCGCTTAAACTCGAGAAGAAACTTCTTCTCAGTGAGGGTGACGGAACACTGGCACAGGCTGCCCAGAGAGGTTGTGGAGTCTCCTTCTTTGGAAACGTTCAAGACCTGCCTGGACACATTCCTGTGGGGCATAGTCTAGGCATTCCTGCTCTGGCAGGGGGATTGGACTTGATGATCTTTCGAGGTCCCTTCCAATCCCTAACATTCTATGATTCTGTGATTCTATGATTTGTTGAAGAGATCATTGTGGTATGCAACAAAATAAAACAACGTTTCCTTTCTTTTCTTTTGTATTTCTGAACACTCATTTCCTTAGTAGCATTAGCAGGGCGTGATGATGAAAAAGTGATATTCATGCAGGTTCCAGGTGGCCATTTTCTTTATTTGGGCTCCAGGTGTTGGACCTGGTGGTTTTGCAGTAATTTTTACTTGCTTTTTCTTCTCTATCTAAAGGCAGTTTTAGTACCTGTTATAGGAAAGATTTTTAAACAAGGTAATTAGCTATTTACCAGTAATTGTTGCAGTAAAATCAGAGAAACTTCCACTGTGTTACCTGATCTATTTTCTCTTTAATCTCTGGTATAGATTCTCAACTGTGCTAATTGGCCTAGTTTGGTGGAAGCCAAATTAAGTGGTGATTTATATACCCAAGGATCTGGCCTATCCTGTTTTTACCAATCAACTGTTTTACCAATCAACATTATTACATTGTTTCATGCATTCTTTTGATGTGCACTTTTATGCTCTCTGCTTTGATGAACTTTAACCACAAAGAATAACTATTCTACACACAATTTTGAGAGATGTGTAAACGTGCATACATCTGAAATAGCTTTTGTAAGGGAATATCAGCTTTGAAAAACCAAGTCTTTTTAAGTTCAGAGATGTGGTAATTAAACTTCTATGCATAAATTCTTTATTTTGTCTCCCCACTTCAGATATCTGCAGCCTGTTCTCTTTCAGAGCACTTGACATTTTGATAGCCTTTGCATTTTAAGCCAGTTTCATTTTATCTCATTCAACACTTAGTTCAGTCGAATGTCATTTTTATATTAGAGAAATAGAGACTGAGTGCAGCTTGGAGAGGTCTGATTTCTGTGACTTGAAGAACATCATAGAGTAAATCTTTTTTAAAGCAAGAAGGCGATCCAATTCTTGGAGCAAAAGTTACGTTTTACATATCACAATTCCTTTTTTTTTTGTTAGCTCTTTTGCTATGTACCTTCCAAATTCTGAAGTAAAAGAAAAGATTTGTTAATGTCCTCATTAACTTAATCTCTCTCGTACAATTGTGGAGCTCAGAATCAGTAAAAGAATCTCTCCTGCTTTTGTTCCTTCTGCAGAGTTTTATAACCTCGCCCTTTAGACTATTTGAGCCTTAATCCCTGTTTTCTAAAGTTTTTCTCTCTTCATTCCTTGACTTTGCTATTAGTGGGACTTTCTTCTGAGTGCAACAGTGTCCACTGTCTTTCAAACAACAGCACAATAAGAAATCTAAAAATTCACATTTGAGTTCTGCAGAGCAAGCCCTGGTCCTGTACAACGAGTCTGTGGTCCCAAATCTCAAGTTCTGAAATGGTTTCTTGAATGCCGTTCTTCTCTAGCTGACCCAGTGCACCTGCTTCGAACCCTGCAGAGTAACCTGAATTCTAGGTGATTCCAGGATTTTGTATCTAAGGTACAGTAGTAGTCAAAGGCTGGATACCACTCCCAGATACTCCATGTATCTTGTGTACATTAAATATGCACAGATAAAAGAATTTATTTGTGGTGTATATTAAGAGTTAGAAATTCAATAGTTATGATTAACCTAGTTGCAATGATATTAACATTTTTAGTCTGAAGAACCCAGATTGCCAACACTGATATATTGCAAACTTTCTAGCATCTACCCTTTCTCGAGTGTTGCAACAACTCTTTCAGTATCCATCTGGGTACTAAGGTGGATGGTACAAGTTTTCCTTAAGAAGAACATGGGAGGGGGATTATGTGTCATCAGCAGCAATTCTGATTCTTCTTCAAGAAGAATATAATGTTGATAACAGGACTTATCTTCATTTTCTGAAAGATAGATGAGCATTGATAATGCAAAAATTATTACATTCTCATACTAGATTATTAGTTGTTTAGTACACTATACACACTTATCAGTCTATTCTTAGAGAAGTACTGTAATTACCTAGCATTTGGGATGTAAACTTTACTGATTGAGTTTCCTAAATAAGAGTTTATTAAAACAGCAATGATTTTCTTCTGAGTATTCTTTTCTTATTAATTATTGGCATGATCCAAACTGTGCCTAAATGTTATAAAAAGAGGGGAGAAAAATTAAAGCTGGATACCGGGGAAGAAAAAAATAATCAGATGTTGTGCATGGTATACATATATCAAATGCATTAAAATTTGCTTGATTCCATACTTTATTTCCATCACGATTACCATATTCTTAATGCAACAAAAAGCACCTCTCTTATGAAGACAGACTGAGAGAGTTTGGGCTGTTCAGTCTGCAAAAAAAGAAGGCTCTGAGGAGACCTGATTGCAGCCTTCCAGTATCTCAGGGGGGGCTACAAGGAAGCTGGTGAGGGGCTTTTTAGGATGTTGGGTAGTGACAGGACTAGAGGGAATGGATTGAAGCCAGAGATGGATCGGTTCAGATTGAACTTTGGGAAGAAGTTCTTCACCATGAGGGTGGTGAGACCCTGGCACAGGTTGCCCAGAGAGGGGGTGGCAGCCGCATCCCTGGGAGTTTTTAAGGCCAGGCTGGATGGGGCTCTGAGCAGCCTGATCTAGTGGGGGGATGTCCCTGCCCATGGCAGGGGGATGGGAACTAGATGATCTTTAAGGTTCCTTCCAATCCTGACAATTCTATGATTCTATACAGTTAATACTCCTCCCTGATTTCTCCTCTGCAAAGAAGTTCTACCTGTGAACTTCATCAATATGCACAGTATTTCTTTGTGACTGTAATTTAGTGTAGTGAGAGGGGCAGGGTAGTAAGAATAAGTGAGATTATATTACTGTCATTACTAATTGAGTTCTAATGTGGTGTTCATTAACACAGAAGGAAAGGCAGCTCTACAGCCAAGACTTTCCTATTAAAAATTACAAAATTAAGTGGCATGCATGATAATAAACTTGTATTCAACCAAGAAGGCACTGTATAGTTTCTATATTTATTAGAAATAAATTAATTATGAGATACCAATTTACTAAAAACAACTTATTACAGAAAGGATCACTTAAATACTATTATTTCAGTAACTTTTTAAAGTGATAGTCTTAATCATTTGCCATAATTGTGGACTGTAGTATTTGGATATTGACTTGCATGTTGTTTGCTTATTTCAGCTGAAAAATACCTGTAAGATAGGGTTCAGGGCTTAAAATCGATGGATTCAGTTTCTCTTCTCTTGTGCTGTTCCTGACTGGACCAACAATGTTGTGCTGGTGACCAACTGAGTACCTGTGATTTAGAAAATCTGATAGAATAGACAGGAATAGCACATAATTGCATACAGACGTGTCAGTTCTGTCCAGGTACACATCTCACTGATAACAGTTTTATAGGAGATTCTGTCTTCTACAATTCTTGAGAAATATGAAACTAGAAGAGTTAATGCTTTTGATCTTCTAAGTTCATCCCAGCCTTTTGATTTTGGGTGCTTTGGCTAAAGCACATTCACTATTGCAATTCTTCTAAATGAGACACTCTGGGACTCTTCTTATTGATTAGCCATATTATCTTGCTATGAGTAGCCAAACATCTTGCAAATTGGAGAGAAATGTAAATTTTTTTTTTTAAAAAAATCACACAATACTGTGTAATGCAACATCTCTTTGGATTTTAGTTAATGACATAATTGACCAGGTGATGAAAAGAATTATTCGACTCTATGGATTGGACCTGAATGAGAATAAAGTTGTCTGGTACATGATTTTTGGAAAAGAAAAAGAAGAATAGTGAATAAATAAAGTAGAACTGAAGTTTCAGTAAGCTCAGAAAATTACTAGGTTAAATCTGATGCCTAAGGGGAAAAGGGATTCTGGAGGGGTTGACAGTTACTTAAGGAAGAAATATTAAGACTAAAAGCAGAAGCTATCCTGAAACAAAGAAAGGCATAGGAAGATCAGTGAAGCACCCAGTTGGCTAAATAGTTCCTCAGCTACTTGATCATGAGAAAGAAGTCTATAGAAAATAGAAAAGGCGTCAAAGTATTATGAGTGTAAATATCAAAAAATAGCACAGAAATATAAGCGAAACATAGAAGACAATAAAAGGAAGGACTCTGTAAGCATGTTAGGAATGAGCTGGTCTGCTTCTCAGGAAAGAAAAGAAATGAGAGCTGGTGTTTTTTGAAGGTCGGATTGTTAATATCCTTGCTGTATCAGTCTTAATTAAAAAGCTCTGCTGTGGTCATTTTAAAGCAACTGACATTAGTGGCAAAGGAAAAAGAACTTTATGACAGTATAGGGAAAGATCAGAACAGAGACTTGCTTTCTAAACTAGATACTTACATATCAGTTGAACTGAAAAGAATTTGCACAGATTAATTGAGAGAATTGATTGAAGCTGGCTGAGTCATCAGTGGTTATCTTTAAAATAGGAGATGGATAAAGGTCCAAAGAAGTGCAAAATGACAAACACGTTGGTTTAGGAAAGAGGAGAAAATGATAGACTGGGCTTATGAATTATATTGGAACAAATAATGAAATGATTAAGCTGTTTATAAGCACATAAAAGCAGTGTAGATAGTACAGAATTATGAAAAAAACATGTCAACATAGCACGATTTCCTTTTGTTGTATGAGATGCTGTATTGATATGTGTGAGGTATTAGATAGTGTATAGAGCCTCATTTTTTTAATAAAACATGTAATAGCAGGATAGCACGTTATTCTTATTAGTAAATTAAAAGTGTACTCTATGAGTATCTTAGAGAATTGTATCCAGGAAGTATATTTCTGTGGCCCACTATCTAACACAAAAGATTCTTTGAGGGTGATAATTTCAAAAGTAAAGTAGGATATTAGGAAAAATTATTCAAGGTAAGGTTCACTGCAAAATTGTCTTGGACTGCTATGGAATTTCATCACTTCAAGGAATAAATAAACTGTACTTACCTCAGAAATAGTTTGAATGAAATTGGTCTTTCTGTGGGGCAGAGAATAAGCTATATTTTCTTTCAGAATTTTTTATTTTTTTCAAAAAATATTTGTATACCGAAAATAAAATTGTTATAATTTTCCAAAAGAAGAAAAAAAAGTTTGATTTTCCCATATGAATTAAGAAGATTGTTCAAATTCCTTATGCTTTAGTTTTGGTCTGAACTTAAACACACTTAGACCAAACTTCAATTTTGAAATTGATTTTCTTGTACTTGTTTATTCAGAAGGTTTGAGAAAGAAGTAGTGTATGTACCCTGATCCATTTATGGGCTTTCACAGCTTAAAGAGTCATTGCTTTGTCCTTGAAACCTATTGCTTTGAACCTACAGTAATAATTAAAGAACAGCTTTTAAAAATGTATGACTTTATATCACACCTTCCTAGCAGTATTACACTTAATATTCTGATATCCACTGCATTTGTATTTCAGATCTCCTTGGACTGTTCTTTCTGAAGTAGGATAGAAGGCCATTGTCCTTTCTTCATTGCCCTTTAAACAGAAACCAGTCTCTGATTATTATAAACAAACAGGGCTGATCAGGGGCTTCAGATCTGTATGTGATTATCTCAACTCTTTTATGTTCTGTATGTGTATAGAATTTAATTATAGGAAGGACTTTTGTGATCTTCACTAATAACAAAATGGTGCTGGAAAATCACACCTGTCTAGGATTTACTTCAGGAGTGTTATGTTTTAGAGATACATATCTCCAAGTATTGACAATTCATAAAATGGATGATGACCCACACATAAAGCAGGTGTGAATTGTTTGTTTAATATCACTTTCCCATTCTCTTCTCCTTGCCCTCAAGGTAACCAGCGTGCTGAAATGCATTGCGTTGTGTCAGCGAATCTCCAACTAAAGTGAAAAACTCTGAAATAATTGATATTTACCATCTTGGTTTATTTACAAACTGACATGCTGTAATACAAATAATAATTTCCATGTCCCTCCCAGCTATGCAGTTTAAACAGAAACTCACACGTCAGTTTTTAAACCTCATACAGGTTAAGTTTAAAAAGCAGTATCTGTCCAAAATGCATGGTATTTTATATTGGTTTACCGGAGGTTTTTTTAATTCTGCTGGGTTTTGTTTTTCCAAGTGGAAAATATGTGGAGATTATGTAGGATATAATGATCAGCTATCTTTCATGTGAAAGTCTGTTTTAATATGAAAAACAATGGCAGAAATGCAAGCAATAAGTGGGTTGATTAAGCCTGTGAGTATCGTTGTCAGTGCTTTCTTATTCGGAAACACTGTTATTGTTGTCTTTAGCATTTCTGAATAGAGAAGCTGAAAATGGGCATTGAAGTAAACATATACTTTTGAATGTGAGAAGTGCTAAGATGCCTGATCATATAAGAAGATGCAGTCACTGTTGTCATACACGTCCCAAAAATTCCTTAACTGCCAATTAACAAAGGCAGGAAAATTTCTTGTGTAATAAAGATCCTGTAACACCAGGAGTACTGTCAGCAGACTAACCTTATACAAGTCCAAAAAATCCCGTTTATATTGGAAGGAAAATTTTCGCTATTTAGCAGTTTATGATTGTTTTACTTCTCAATTGCTGTGCAAGATAATGAAAATATGGTAAATAGTGACTCAGTAGAAGATGATTCACTCTCCTCTACTTACACAACGCCCCCCCAAAACCAAAAAACACGTAGATTCCCCAGATCCAGGTCCCATCTCCTTTTCACTGATGCTTGTATTGTTTCTTCTTCTACTCTGACTTGCACCAACCAATTCAACAGGAATCCTGCTGGATTTTCTTCTTTCCCACAAGTAGACATACTGAATCTCCAGGAATCACACTGGCCCATGCTGGTGCTAAAATATTTCTGCACATCATAATTTTAGTGCCAAAAATTATAGCTGCTTATTCCTTACATGCCTTTGTGAGACCATGATGTTGATCTGATTTGAAAACTCCTATTAAATACATTCCTAATTCTCTTGTCAGAAGTGCTCTGATACACTTTCTTATGTCCCAGTACAGGTGAAGGACAATGTGATCGTAGTGATCTGTTCCCCTCAATCTGGGTGAAGCAGCCGTGGTACATAATATTCTTTACACATCTGTGAAAAGCCTGAGGCCATTTCTGTTCTCCTGAACCTGGTGAGCCCCCTCTGAACATCTTCAGTCTAGGAGTGTGCAGGTGATAGATGACTAGTTATTTTTTTGTTCTGAAACAGCCTAGTACTTCTCTAGTGAAGTATGTCCTTATTTGCAGTAGGACAGATAGAATAATTCAGAAGGATTATTCTCAGAGGTCAGCCAGCTGGAAATACAGAGCAAAAACGTGTTTTCAGTGAGGCTATTTTGACAGTGTCCACACTATAATAGTAATCAGGGTTGGGAAGGCAGCAAATAAAAGCAGCAGAAAGGAAAAAAATAAAAATCTGTCCATGAAGGAGGCAACAGAAATTTTTTTTTTACTAAGTGGAGGAGATAGTTTTCTCTTAAGAATGGATGTTCTACGTAACTTTTTTGGCTGACTGCACTGAGGTCAAGGACCGCGATTCATCATTTGGTCATCAAAAGCTCTCACAACCTGACGCCTCCTCATTGTTGCTCCCTATTCACAGAGCTGGAATTCAGCAGTTCGTTCAAGTATCCTCTGTACCAAATCAAATTAGGAGTAATTTAAAGTGAAATGTCTTAATCCATAGCAATGTGAAAGTGATGGCCAATTACAGTTAGGGTTAAGAATTACAGGGTGGAATAAGCTTTAAGGAGATTGGAAAGATAAGGTAGGTGAGAACAAATAAGGGTGCTGGTCAAGAATTGTCAAATTTTGAAATGTGTATTTTAATTATGGTGTTTTTCATTTTAAAAAATCACACCTATCGCAAATGCATTTCTTACAGGAAAAGATTCAAAGTCTTCCATAAGACACTTCTCAAACATAGTCTAACTAGATTAAGAAAAAGTAGGTATCACAAAACTGCTTTTCTCAAGAATGAGATACAGTTTCTTCCTGAGGATACTCTTCAGTGCAATAATGTGGTATACAAAAAGCACTAATGGAGAAGACACTTACCTGTAGGTTTTGGGTGTGGGTGATGTTGCGGTTCATCTTCTGTTGGCCTAAAACTGGAATATACATTTCTTGCATTATACTATAGAATGATCTTTAAAAGGCAGGACTTGTTAACTAATATCAAACAACCTTTGCTAAAACTGTCAGTTATCTTTCCTCTATATTTAGAGTAGATAATAGCTGTGATACATGTTTCATCATGCACAGTGTATTTCATTATGCAAACACGAATAAACTCAGATATGGTAAAAACTGAGATTAGTCTTTATGCCCTTTATTCTGAATACAAATATCTTTACATCGCTGACATTGAGGAATCCCAAAGAAGTAATACAAATAAAGACAAACAGATGTGAGTAGCACGTTATGAATCATGCATAATTAAAAGATTCCATATTTCCTCAAGAACAGTGTGTCATGGGTGACCTCTCACACTTTCAAATAGTGTAAAAAGCTTCCACCAAAAAAGCACAACAGTTAATTATTGTGCATTATGGAAATTGCATTGTGCATTTAAATTGATATGATCCTTCAGAATAGATTCTCTATCTATGAAGTTAAGACAGTTGGCATTGACAAATAAGTTATCCTAAGTATAACTAAGTGGACTGTAATGTAGTAATTTAAAACTTTCTCTTTTAAAATTGCTCAATTTTTTTCAGGTACCACAAAGTCAAAAAATCAGCATGAGAATGATGCTTGCTGCAGTAGTGCAATCCAGGTAAATCTGTATGTATTTTTAATTAATGTTTTCTTGCACAGTCAGTTGGTTTTTTTTCTGTATAAAAATTGTTGATGTGACTGCAACCCACTTTCTTCTGAAATACAAGAAATGAAATTTTTATGTTGAGATTTTTCAAATACATATTTGCAAAAGGTCTAAGCTAAAGACATGGAGTGAATAATAGCGAGGAATGCTTTCCTCAGAAAAAAAATAATTAAACGGCTGTACTGATATACTGCAATTAAATGTTAATACCTGGAGATTTCCAGTTGTGCCTTGCAAATGTCCTAAAATTAAGCATACACTCACATTCATCAGACAGCAGAATTAAGCCAGCAAATTTTAAAGAAATCACTGCCTGTATTACCCTATATTTAGTTATATGTCGCTCTTTCTTCTCTCTGATCCTGCTTCTCCTTTAAATTCAATAGGCTTTTTGTCTTTACCTTTTATGCACCAATTCTTAAAATGTTTGTGCATGTTTAAATTTATGCACTGGCATCGTTCTGAGAACAGATAAGTACAGGCAAAAGATTTTTCAAGAGGGAAAAAGAATCAAGTCCTTAGCTAAGCAGTGGAACTTTATCTTGGCTATTAAAATGGGACAGACGTATACAAAAATGTCTGAACTTCTCTATTTATCAGCACTTTTCAAAGCATTCAACCGTTGCAATGTGAGACAGGTGCAGCAACTGGTTGCTAGGTCTACTCAGGTATCATATTCATAACCATTAATATGCAGACAGGAGATGATTAAATGCGCTTGTGATAAAATGTGACACCATATTATAAATGAGAATGGGAAATGAATTTATAACCATAAATCATGTATTAAAATATATGTGACAAGCTCAGACTGATGAAGACAATGCGGAAATAACAAATACTGTATGTGTCAGTTTCATCTTAAAAAAGAGATGTTTTCTGCTTGTAACGTTCTATTTTATGTCTGTTTTTTGTTTAAATTCATGTGCCTGAGCAGAAAATAGCAACAGAGGTGTGGCTAAGATGCATCTGTTCACATTTGGTGGATATCAGTCAACATTCCTTTCTAGCATAAAGTGCATGAAATTCTTCTCCATGCAATTTAGTAAAAATTGAACTGAAATTCTCTTTTACTTTTGCAAAGTTGTGCTTCAGAAATCAAAGATTCTGCCCAATTAGTGTGAAAACGTTTACATGATACAACAGACTCTGTTGTTCATAGAGCTTTATTATAGGTTCACAGAGCCACTGCCAAGGAACCCGAAAGGAACTTTTGAGGTCATCTAGGCACATAGACCATCTTCACAGTCTTGGACATAAAAGAGGACTTCTTTGTCCAAAACTTGGTCATTTTTTGTAGTCAATTTACTATGTATTTGTTAAAAGACTTAGTGGTATTCTCACTGAACTCAGGCATCTGTTAACAAGATCAGAGGCTGGGCAATCCCACATCAGCTTCAGTGCAAAAACTATTCTGTGAGTAAGCTTAGTTAGGGACTTCTGGTTTTCCTCATTCAGAGGTTTTATCTCGATTCCAAGCATTAAATCCTGAAGCTGTTTTCTTATTTCTTGCTTTAAGCACTCTGTATCATCTGATTATTTATATTGCATATTCACAGTTAGTCCAATGGGTCATGAGTTTGTCAGATTTACCACGTACATAAAATCATGGGGATAGATGCTTAACTGATGGTCCATGGACAGGAGGTGGTTTTGGAGGCTCCAGGAGTCTATTTAAAGCAGTTGTGCAAATCAGAGACAAATGTGTGTTGTTCTCAAATTTTGTGTGGAAAGGGAAAGTAGTTTATAAAAAAGGATGCTTTATGTGATCTAGCACTGAAATATTCTACAAATTTCCTTAGGGAAAACCTCGGTCTTTAATTATATTTAAAATCACAACATGGACACCTTCATTGGATAAGGATATGTATTGTATCTTTACAGGACAGTGCAGTACTGTAAAGGATAATTCTCTACAAGACATTAAAGTGAACTGAATGACTTTAATATATTCAATCTTATTTAACTGTTTCTTTACTATTTACTTGTATTTCCCTGATGATTAAAGCCACCATTTATGATTGGGCATGAGAGTATTAGGTGGTTCTATGAACATGGAGGAAAAGACAATGTTTTGGCTGAAACTTTCTAAAGCTAGCTAGGCAGGACAGAAAAAAACCACTGTGGCAACAGGCACAAGGAGATAAAGCTGTTTGTCTAAGGTCACACAGAAGGTCAGTGCTAGAGCTTGGAGCAGAATTCAGATTTCTGACTTCCAATATTAGAGTCCTAATAAATAATTCATTTAATTTCTCTGGTTTTATCTCCTTGCAAAATTGCCATGAGTGTGCTCTGACAATCTGAGTCATTCTGTATTCATTCAGGAATCCTTTTTTTTTGTAAAAAGCTCAAATACTTTTTGATTATGGCTATCTACCATTCTAGATTCTGATTTGTGTTTCACTGATTAATTGCGTGTGAACGTGTCCTGGTTCTGTTTAGCTCAAACCAGGACAGAACGTCGGGCCTTTCTCCCACAACATGCACACCTCACAATATTAGAACCTCCGATTTCAGTGGGACTGGGCTGGGGTTGTGCAGAGGAGGAACATTCAGGGTTACTCAGAGGAAAAATGAA
Source organism: Trogon surrucura (assembly GCA_020746105.1). NCBI lineage: Eukaryota > Metazoa > Chordata > Aves > Trogoniformes > Trogonidae > Trogon > Trogon surrucura. Next base: position 15,428,603 of record CM036629.1, read on the forward strand.
ATTATAGTTATGCTTCAGTACTTGCAAGGTAAAAGACTTTTTTTTTTCTTCGGAATAATCCGCATAACAGTGGTTTTAAATTCATTTACTTGAATTTAGGTAATAATAATTTTGAATTACCGTATATATATTGTGGGAATTTGTTTTCTTGAATAGCAGGTTTAGTCTCACTTTTTGCAACTATTTCTGCTAGAAATGTTCAGCCACTAAGTAATGAAGAAAAAAGTTACGATGAGGTAAAATTTCCATTAAAATTCAAATGACTATTCATAGAAATACTTAATTCATTTTACTCTGATATTTTTGTATTAAACAGAAATACATATTTGCTCAGAGAGCCTGGATTAATTTTTTTAAATGCAGGACTGTAAATCTGTGGGAAAATTTGGAGATTATTTTATCAATCTGTAGCTCTGACCTGATTTGCCTTATGTACTCAACAATTCTTATTTTTCCTTTTAAAAGAGAACATATTCTAGACTTGCATAATTAAGCTTAGAGAAAATTTCTGATTATTTTAGAAAATACACAAAAACCTAATTAACTGGATAATGTTAAATCTGACATAAAAATGAAAGGTTCATGCTCAGGGATGTAAATTTATTGTCTTTAGTGAGGCCAACTTGAGGATTTGGCCTTTGAAGTACTAAGTTTCTGCAACTCGCATCTCTCTCTTGTTGGGAAAAGATTCTTCTCCTTCAGGAAAAGGAAGTCCTAATAGTAAGTACTCTCTGTGTATCAAACTCTGTTGCAGGGCCTAGTGAATAGAGAACCGATTACAAGCAAAATGATGAAAATGTTCAAAATCCCCTTTTTTGTTTTGCTGGGAGTTTCATTTCACCTCTCAGAAAATCATGTCCTGTGCCACCCCCTTGTGAAGTTAGAGAAAATTATGACCTCTCAGTTTCACAGGGCAGCTGAGTTGTCTAATGATCAGACAGCAGGGTTGCTTGTGAATACTGCAGAAAACGCGCCGTTTTGTTGTACACCGTAGTACCACGTGATGGAACTATGGAGTTCTTGCAGTTGGTGTCAATGTGCTCTCAGCAGATGAAGAACTCCAGACACGTCTTTCCAGGGGCTTTACATTTGAATAGAACAAGCTAAAATACAGATAGTAAAAAAGCGGAGAAGGTGGCAAAGAACAGTTACGGGGAAAAACTTCCATTGCTCACATTTTTCATATTACATCAGAGTTCCAAACAGAAATAGTCCTATATGAACCATAATTGTGGCTACTGTTTTGCTTAAAATTTTCTATATTCTGAGAAAGTCATAATACCAAAATATTATATATAGGCAATATATGCTGCTATTACCTGTAGTTTTTCATCCGTCACATGAATGCATCTCTTCTGGTCAGTGTATTTACAAGCAAAGAAAGGTCCCCTCTCTGCATGTATTTAATATTTTTCAAGCTTAATCTAGCTTCTTTCAAACATTTGTATATATGAGACTTTACCAGGACAAATATAGTTGCCAGTATAGTATTCAAAAAATGAATATAATGGATAAAATATAAGGTGAAAATATTATTTCTGTGAAGTTTCAAGATATTATATTAATTGTCTTTACTTTACAAGGATAGACACTTCAAATTTAACACAGAATGAGATAAACCAGGTTTTGCTTTGTTTCTTTTTTAACTAAATAAATTTTTAACTTGAGTTAAATCAATACAGCTAAAGATAATTTAATGGAAAGACACAAATTCTATCTTCTTTTTTCTTAAAAATAAATTAATTCACAAAGCACTTTATCTTGTTTAAAATTCAGCCCAAGAGATACCAAATAACACTTTTTTTAATGTGGAAAAATAAACTCAGTGCAGTGGAGAGGAGTTCAAAAACACTGATAAATAAAATCCAAACATCAATACTTGTTAGCATTCCTTTAACTGCTCTCCTCTGCAATTTAATGAAAATCTTGCACTATTTGTTAACACCATAGCGCTATCGATTATAAAATATTATAGTTTGCTGCTTGAAAGCCCAATTTACACAAATATGTAAACACACGATCTGCTGTGAAAAGAAAAATAATTGTAAATGGGATAAGTAAATTCCAGTCAAGACAGTAATTTCACAGTACTCTAATCAAAAACAGTAACCTGTAATGAAGCCTGAGAAATTACAGAAAAAAGTTGACTAATAGCAATGTTTTTTCTGTTAATATGTGTTGATACAGTAGGTGTACTTCAACAAACTTAACTGTTGATCTGTCTTCCCCTAAACACCTATCTTTAAGAAAATTATTAGATGCTTAATTCATAGTTCATTACAATTAGAACTCTGCTGCCTTCTAAAAGAATTCATACAAATACAAAAGCCTCTTGTATAGCATGGCTGAAGAAAATCTGTTTACTCTTGCCTTATTCAGGACTTTTAACAGCAGGATATTGCAGTTAACTCATGCCTGAGGTATATAAAAAATGATCTGAAAGTGTCATGCAAGCAATACTTTGGCTTCTGCAACAAGATACTTGGACTGAGGGCTGGTTTAGCTCACTCAGTTGAGCGTGGTGCTGGAACGCCAAAGGTAGCGGGTTCGATTCTCGTTCGGTCCTCATGTGTTGCCTGATGTAGTTGAGAGGCGTCCCTGCCCGTGACAGGGAGGTTGGATTAGATGATCTCTAAGGTCCCTTCCAGCCTAGGCCATTCTAGGATTCTATGACTTCTGTTGGTAGCTAAAAGCTGGAGAAATGTTTTCGTCAGTGAAAATGTTAACCAGGACTGGGCCCGGTACTGAGCCTTGGGGGACGCTACTTGTGACTATTGCTATGCAGAAATAACTTTTTTTACTATGTCAAAAAATTAAGATTAGGGTAACATATTTGTGTTGTACAAGGAAGAAAAATTCCGCAATGATATCAAAAATAATGTGGGAATAAGATATATTGTTTGGGGAAGAGATAGATGGGAAGTAAAGGGATTTGACTGAGAAGGTCACTGGAGGAGGGTACTGAGTCGCTGGTAATGCTGTCAGAACCCATCTCCAGTGTTGCCTGGGATACAAAGTCTGTGGAAAAACTGAAAATTATGTCAGTGCAAGTATCGGAGTGTTGCCTGTGCACAGTCAAGGGCCCATCACTTTCTTACAGGTGGAGTAGAGGACTTGCAAAAGGAAACACCTCTTTCTCCTGATTCTGTTACCTCTATTAAGAAATATTCTGGAACACCTCAGATTTTGGGATAAAATTCACATATGTGTCTTGCTACTGTTTAAAAAATATTGTATGGATCATACAAGTTCATTCCAGACTTTGAGACGCTTAATAGTGGCGTATGTGAAAAAGAGGAAAGGCAACTTTGGAAAGGGCAGTGCATTTTTCTCTCTGACTAATGTTATACTTAAAGAATTCCACTAAATTCTCTTGGCCTACCCAAATGTTCCAAGTTACTTTTATGGAGGTGATTTTGCATGCCTTAAGTCACAAGGAATTGCAGAAATGTAGGTTGTATCCTGTGTTCTTTCTCAAGCCCCGAATAGAGAAACATGATGAAATGTATAAAATATTGACTTAATTCTCAGGAAATTTGTCCCTTCCATCATTTCTGCAGGTCTTAGAAAAAGAAGAACATTGCTGGAATAGAACATTTGCATTTTGTGCTAGGCTTGTTTTATATTCATTTGGAAAATATCACAATGAATCCTATGCGAACATTAATGGAAAGCAGTGCTTTATTAAGACTCCATGTTCTGCTTGTTTAACAGCTTCTATATCTTCTGGTAATGAGTATCAATACCATTTTTTACGTATTTTATATTGCATTTTTGATATTGCAAAAGTAACTTCACAAATTAAGCCATTCTTTTAAAATTTGCATAGAAATGTTTGTTTTCTAGTGACTTTCATAAAAGTTTAATGAAACTGAAGCTATTAGGTTCAGCTCTTTTTCTTATGTAAAGCATTCTGACTTTTGGAACACACAGTATGTTTACATTTTAAGTTGCCACAGCATATCAATTAGTAAACATGCTTATGAATTTGTCCATTTAAAACAACATTTTTACACTACATATAGCCTTGTAAATCACAGCATGCTGACAACATGAAATGCCAGCTGTGAAATGAGAAACTGATGAAAATGCAGTAATTCTGAATTTTAATATAATATAAACCATGTCAGCAATATTTCTGAATAGCAGCTGTCAAGATTTCATTTGAGCTGCATGTATCATGGTATTTTTATATTCTGTTCTTTTCTGATAATTTAGACCTTCCTCAGCACCCTCACAATCTTTCTATATGATAAGCTTTGCAAGGATTGGGAATTTCTATAAAAATTTTGACTGAACAGCATGAAATGGATTGTCACAACATTAAAACAGAAAGACTAATTATAATGATCAGTACAGTTGTGTTCAAAAATACCACACACTATCGTACTGCTATTATTTATTTTAGAAACTCAGTATTTCTTTAAAATTTTGGAAAATGTATTTTATTTAAAAATGTGATAGCTACACAAGAAACAATGGAGATTTCGCTTGAATAAAATTGTGATCTTACACAGTTCTATCTTGAAAAAAAAAAAATTGGTGGATTTAGATGGTTCTTCACTGAAGTGACTTGTCCATGGAAGTAATTGCAGAATCAAATCAACGCGTGGAATCTAATATCTGCACAGTGTCCTACAGTACTATATGCTTACAAAGAAAATTAAAAGGGCTTTAAAAGGACAATATGCATGCAGGGTTGCAGGCTGTAATGCCTAAAAGGAGCAACTATTTTCTGAGCTCTTTGTTTCTGTGTATCCATCTAAGTCAAAGGAATTTGTCCATAACTGTGAAACCTCTGTGTTTTCTTGTATATTCTCTGAACTCTGTTTGCTTTTTGTTTCCATCGTCTCCTAAGGGGTCAAGAAAAATCAGGAAATGCTGCTGTATTTGAATGTGATCTAAAATACTGGTGTTCAGTGAGTGATGCTATCATAACTGAGTTGTCTCTAGTATAAAGAATGTATATTCAGATGTCTGTCAGTGGAAGTGACCCAATTTGTATTGAGTTTTAGGAAGACAGAAGTGAATTGCTGGCATAATTTAATATGATTTGCCTCAAAAATCGATGTCTAAAATCATTTAACCCTATTCTTTGAACAGCAGTAAACAAAGAGCATTAAACAGTTGTACCACAAAATTGTGATGTGCAGATTTTACCACATACAACTCATACTTCGCAGCTGAGGCTGAGTGTGAAATACAGCTAACTCTCCTAAAACTGAAAAAAAATGCAGTAATGAGAAAGCTCTGTGCCTTTAGAGAAGGGAGCAGGTAACATTTCAGCTATTGCTTTGATTCCCCAATCAGTGTCACTTGGCCTTTCCAACAGGTTTGGTAATTAATTTTCATTGAAGGCCTGATGTGTTGTAAACATTGTGTAGGCACAGGTGCTGCTCAGTGGTACGGGAGTATTGCCTGCCAATCAGAGTGTAGCTCACTGACTGGCATTCTGTTCCCCATCTTCTGTCTAATGTATAAATATGTAAAAGATATGTAATCAAGAATTCTTTTATGAGGAAGCCACCATGTTTTACTCAGCACCATGATTCCATGCTCAGCTGCCAGTGATTGTAGTGAAACCCAGAGGGCAATCAAAAGAGCTAGAGAGCTGTAATTTGAAGAAAAATCTTTAACATTTCCCTGTATACAGTCTACATATAGCAAAAGGGAAGCAAACTTTAGCAAAAACAAATGCCAATTGAAGATAATGAGGCAGAAATGCACTTTATAGGAGGAAAAACCCATGCAATCCAGAAATTAATAAACAGAAATAGTCTGTAAAAACTGGTTCTGGAGTTCCTGTGTGGCCTGCCCTAGGGGATCCTGCTGTGGCAGGGGGTGGGACTAGATGATCTTTCAAGGTCCCTTCCAACCCCCAACTTTCTGTGATTCTATGACTGTTGACAAACACAAAGAATGTTAGCCCAAAAGAAAGCAGTGGCAAAACCCCACTGACTTTCAGAAAATCACAGAATGATAGGGGTTGGAAGGGACCTCTGAAGATCGTCTAGTCCAACCCTCTTGCTAGAGCAGGATCACCCAGAGTAGACCACACAGAAACGTGTGTTTTGAATGTCTCCAGAGACAGAGACTTCACAACTTGTTCGAACACTCCGTTATACCATCACAGTAAAGTATTTGCTTATGTTTAGAGTGAGCCTCCTGTTTTCCAGTTTGTGACTACTGTCCCTTGTCCTGTCACTGTACACGACTGGGAAGAGTCTGTCCCTATCCTCCTAACACTCACCCTTCAGATATCACAGGATGTCCGGGGTTGGAAGGGACCTCGAAAGATCATCTAGTCCAACCCCCCCTGCCAGAGCCTTTCCTCAAATGGTGGATGATCCAGTCACCTCCTCATCTCAGCGACCCTGTGCTGGACTCTCTCCAGTAGTTCCTTGTCCTTGAAGTGGGGAGCCCAGAATTGGCAACCTGCCAGCTATTCACTAATGGCACTCCAAAGAATTTTAGAATCAAGGATTCATATCTAGAATACAACCAACAGATTGGTTGTATACTTCCAAACATGTTCTGTAGTTTCTGTAACTCACTGTCATGTACACTTTGGTGTTGAGAAAACTCATGAATTTCTCTTCAATAACAGATTGATAACCATCCTGAGAAAGTTTTGATAACTATTTTTTCTAATTTCCAGTTCTCTATTGTGGAATACATCACTGAGTACAGTTACTTCTTCTGGTCCAACACTATCAAATTACTGAAAAATAACAAACAAAACCAACTATTTTTATCCACTTATGATTAGATATTATTTTTCCCCAACATAATGGTGGCTGCTTCAGTACTCTACAAGCATTCTGGAAGTTTGGAGTCCTTTATCTGGATGAAAGTACAGAGCATGTGTTTCCACCTGCACGTCAGTAAATTAGTAGTTTGTGAAGAACTTTTAAGATTGAGAAAACAGGGAAGGGCAGGCAAATCTTGCAACCTAGTAAAAGGAAGAGAGAACATTTCCTTATTAAGACAAGAAGTAATTGGAGTAGAATTTTTAATTTTTAATGTTTGTTACTCCTATGAAACAATCACAAAACCGTTAATCCAAATCAAAGTTAATTGTATACATGAATGAATTTCAGAGGTGATAGTGAAATTTGTTGGCTTCAGGGAATGGGAAAATAAGACCTTGCCACACCGAAGGTCTATTTCACTTTGTATCCTGTTTGCAGTTCTGGCCAGCAGCATGTCTGTGGCACGGGGCAGAGGAAATGTGACGTTCCCTTTTACATAGGCCAGTGATTTCTAAAAGTCCTCTAGAATTGAAGGTAGCTTAAGAACCATTGTGCTTCATAAGAGATGATGACTAATTCAGACTGCATGAAAAAAATGCTTTTTTTCCTTTATTATGTTGTGCTATACCTTTCTGCTCTGTAGGAATTTAGTGAGTACTCCTTCAATCATTTGTGTTATAATAGATTTTTCAAAATACCCATGTTGTGATAAATCTTTATCACAGACCTTTACAGGATTACCCTTCCCATAGGAAGAGGTTTAGACTCACTTCTCTGTTCAATTTCTTGTACAGATGCTGTCTCATAGCTCTTATCAGTAATGTCAACCTTTCTATGCCCTTTTTGGTTCTACTTCATATTTTAAGAAGTGATCAAAATTGTTGGATCATGACTAATTCATGTAGTGGTATACTAATGTTTTTTCTTTTCAGTAATTTTTAATGTTCTGCTTATCTTTTTGAACAATTTTGTTGTGATTTGAATATATTCAAAGAACAATCCAAAGTGAAATGTCCTGACTGAAAGTAGCTAACATATATATATATCCTGATGCTTATTATTTTCTATTGGCATTTCTCTGCATTACTTAATTACTTAATTTCATTTTTTATTTTATTAACCTTAGATATGGCAACTTTTCATGTAACAGTTACATTTCATTACTTCATTAACCTGAATAACTCTGTATATTCAGCAAACTGGTTTTACCTCATCATTCTGGCTCCTGTTGGTACCTTTCCTATTATGTTAAGAAGTCTTTTTATTCATTATGTCCCAATTTTTAAACTGTCAGTAATCCTTAAGAGAAACTTTTCCTTTATTCTTTGCCATATCTGTTCTCTGCTGGGCCTTTGGAAATAGATATTGTTTAAAAAAAAAAACAAGAAAAAAAACATACACAGTAATCCTCTGGATCACCTTCTGTACCTTCTCCTGCAATTCCTTAAGGGAATCAAATGGATTCACTCTATGCCAATATACTGTATTTATCCATTTGCTTAGAACTCATGTTCTTTTTTCAGTTTCCTACAAATTTACTTAGTATAGAGGTCAGACTTGCTTATCTGTGCTCATGAAATCATCTCAGAGTCCCATTTTAAAAATGAATGTTGCACTTACCACCTTCTGTTCAGTTGTTGAAGATGATTTAGCTGATAGATAACACATCGTCCTAGGGGTTCAGCAATTTCATATTTAATTCCTTTAGAACTTTTAAGTGAATAGTTTCTTGTACTGTCAATTTTTGATTATTTTATAGTCTTTTTTTTTTCCCCCCTAAAACCTCTTTTATTGATGCTTCAAACTGAGGCAAATCCAGAACTCATAATTTTTTAAGAATGGCTGCCCTGATGTCAAGAATCTTTCTAACCTCCTTCATAGTGAGCACTGATGGAAAGCGTCCGTTTAGCTTTTCTGTTGCGGTGTTAACCTTTCCTGAGTTCTCTTTTCAATCCTTGATCATCTGTCAGCCCTACCAACTCTGGTAGGCTTTCTGCTTCTGATGTGTTTGAAAAACCTCTTATTTTTAGCTTTTATGCCTTAAGCAAGTTGCTCTTCAAACCTTTTTTGGCCTTCCTTATTATGATTTTATATGCAGTTTGCCAGAGTTCAAATGGAAAAAAATGTGAAATGGTGAAAAAGTTGAAAGAAAAAAATTTAGTTTTTCTACTCATTCTATGGTCATTCTCACATCCTTCCATTTCTTCTGGAAAAGTGAAAACATACACATTGTTACTCAAAATCTGTTAACTTTCTTTGATAGTTAGCCTAGGATTATAAAGAGTAAGATTCAGTGATATCTGAGAGATGGAGTAACCTAGCTATGGGAAAAGTATTTTAAAACAATATCATATCATTTTTACTCCCTTTCCACTCTCTGAAGAGAGAGCTTAGTGATTGGTCGTAGGAGCTTTTCCAGCTTATGACTGCTGAGATGTAGTCACCACTTTTTATACTGCTTGCAGATGTTCTGTAGGGACTTGCAAGCATTCATATGATAATTAGGTAAGCTGAGATCATAGGAATATGAATAAACAAGTTTGTAAATACCAATTATAATGCATTTATTGAGTCTGAGTTGAATAAATGTTTCTAAGTGCTGTATTTGAGAAAGGAGGCTCAGTTACACACTACATCTTAACATCTTCTGCCTTGGGACTTCGTAAGTGGAAGAGAAAGAAATCATTCATACATTGCATCCTCACACTCTCTTTTTCTCATAGCTTTTTGTATTTTAAAAATCATATTTGGAGTGCCACTATTGCACAGCTACGGTTCTTCCTAACTGAAATAAGCTTTCTTGCATCAGAGTAGTAGCAAGGCTAAAATTTGATTTTTTCTCGATAAATTTTTTATATGTCAAGCACTACTGAAGACTTCGGGGATACTTCGTGTGACAAGGTGAACTGTAACATCAAAATATTCTGAGCTTTCAACTTGAACATCACAGTTCTTTGTACAGTGTTAATTTTCTGATCTACACATCTGTTTATGTTGTCACTCGGAGCATTGCAACCTGAATTTTTTAGAACGTGGGACAACTGAAGTACTCAGGCTGTCAAACTCATTCTTCTACCACAGGGATGGTTCTCCCATCACTCATTCACTGCTATCCCAGTTTCTCCTGTGGTTCCAAATCAATTTGTATTCATTCAAGAGGAGGAGTTAGCATGTGTAAGGTACTGTCAGATTTGTGTGTTCTCCCACTTGTTGTTTCAATCTCTTGGTTTGTTGCGTTGTAGTTCTCCATAGTGAAACAAGCAGCTTGCTCTGTTGGAGATCTTTCTAGTTAGCAGTACTTTATATTTCTGTATCTTAGACAGAAAAAAGTTTCAGGTCAGTTTTTGGTCTTTCAAGTATGGGAATTTCTTGGAGAAATGCTATGAAAAAAGCTTTCAAACAAAATATACTTTCATCACATACTTTCTGCATTTAGAACAGACATCACATTGATTTCTGATTAAAAAAATGATAAAAAGTGAGTTTCTGACATCTAAGAATACTTGAGCAAATTATATCAAATCCATTCTTGTCTGGGAAGTTGCAACATGTAGTATTTTATTTTTGAACTCCTACTATCTCATATATATAAATGCCAATTTCGCAAATGAAGTCTCCAGCATTCACAAACTCTTTTCTTTACAGGCATTTCCATACTGGTATTCTGTCTTCTAAGTATTTAAGTGATCACTATTCTTTACTGTCTTGTAACAGAAGCTGAATTGGAAGAGAAGAATTAGTTCTCTCTATATAATTTAGGGCGGTGTCTATCTATCTATCTATCTATCTATCTATCTATCTATCTATCTATCTATCTATCTATCTATCTATCTTTAGAGTATAGGACTCTGTCAGGTCATTAAGTTTATGAAGAGTTGTGAAATGATCTTTCTGGATGATTCAGAAGCATGTTTGGTTAATCCCCTTTATCTTCCAGTTTCTCCAAATTTGTGCAAACAAAGATGGCCAACCAATACTGGCACTTAATAGACAGACTTGGAGTTACAGGGTGTGGTGTAAGAACTACAGAATACAAGGTGAAACTGGTCCACGTCCTACCACCTCCAAAAGCAAGGTGAGCGAGGCTGACCTGGCAGCGGCCACTTGGATTTTCCCAGATTCCAGGTCGTCAGACAAGTTCACTCTGACGGTGCAGGCCTGAGATCAATCTGCAGGTGATGATCAGGTCCAGTGAAGGTAACCAGGGCAAGACACAGCCCAGTGATCACCAGGCTGAGCTCAAGTGGAGCCCCTGGGCTCATGGGTAGTTTGGCTGTGTGGGGCCATTAAGGCCTGTTAGTGCTCTTATGACACTGATAGCAAGGGCCTTCAAGGGATCAGTTCTCTTCATTGTACGTAGAAATAGGATCAAACACAGCTCCAATCAAAACTGAATGCCTTATGTCCTTCAGAGTTAGCTCAGTGCACTTAAATTATAGGGATATCTAAAACCAGGAATAAACTCCCTCAATACCAAAAAGAAAGATAAAAGCATATGGTGGGGGCAAAAGAAGTTGTGAAGAACAGAATGGTTTGATATCCTTAGGGACATTGTACAGATTCATAAATGTTTACCCTTCTGACTCACCAGTGGGCTTCTCTAGCACTGTAGAGGAAGCAAAACCTGTTTATTTTTCTATCTCTGCAAAAGCTTCTTTCTGTTTCTCTTACTTTTACAGGGAAGTGTAAGAGCTCCTGCATCTCGTGCCACCTATAAGTATTGCATATTATTAGTTTGGCATTATACTAAATAATTGGATACTTACTGTAAAGTTAATATTTCTGTAGTTTATTATCACGTGTGGACTACATAACCCATTATGGTCACTTTCTTAAGAAAAACAGTGTTATTTCTTATATCTTCTTTGAGTTACTTAGTAATTAAGTTCTTGTACTTGAGGATTACGATTATCTTACATTTTCTGCAGAATTAATAATCACCTTCAAAAAGCGAAAAGGATGCTGAGTTTCAGTGGAAATCAAGACAATTCACATTATTTCTTCTGCTTTAATCTCATTATATACAGACTTCTGATAGCATCTAGTGCAAAGAAGAAAAATATGTTTTCTCTCATTATGAATGCTTTATATCTCACCATTTTTATGATACACTTTACCTAGAAAGTGAGAGGAAGGATCTTTCAAGCATCTAGAAATGAGAACATAGGTCTCTGATAACTGGGAAAAAACCCACAGCATCTAGTAAATACAGCAGAAGTTTAATTTCTAAGACAATATATATAAAATCCCAAATTGTTTGATTTTTACTCACTTTTTCCTCCAACTTCATCCCAGTGCCTATTCTTTCAGCAGAGGTTGGCCATGTATGCTTAGATCACAATATAAGTCCTTTAGAAATTCAGATTTACTGCAGGCTGTCATTCCAGTGTATCTAGCATCTTCAAATCTCTTACAGAAATAAGGTGCCATTAAGCTCTCAGTCTGTCTTCACAAGTTTCTGACTTTTTGAAGGCCTGAGGCAAACACATGTGACCAGTCACTAAAGGATTTGATAACGTTCCTCCAGTGCAGTATGTCTCTACCCCAGCAGCTGTTGTTTAGTGATAGATCAGTGAAGCAAAAAATTATGCTGGTATAAAAAATAGATCTTGAACCACAGCTCTCATTCTTATGCCTTTGTTCTGCATTAGAGGCAAACCTCTGGGATTCATTTAGCTGTAATCATTTGTTACTGAGGGGCAGAGTGTCTTTCAGATAGTGGTGATGGAGTCACCTTTGAAACAAGTGCAAATGAGTAGAAATCATTTACCAATATATCCTCCCAGGGTTACATTTTATAACTGGCACATACTCCAAGAGCCTGTTCAGAATGTATAACACAAACATAAACATCCAAAAAAGCATTTTACTTTTTTATTCCTGTTTTTCTGTGACAGTTTAATTAGTTTACCGTCTGGATTTGTAATCCTTTATTGAAGAATGACAGACATGCAAAGCAAGCACCGGGAGGCAAATTCTGTTTCTGTTTACACTGAGGGAGAAAAAGACCTATTATAGGTGTCTGATTCAAAAGTCAGTGGAGTCAGTAGCAGTGGTCAGTGGTTTTGGATTAACTATAGAATTAGTGCTAGAGGTACTCGTAGTTGTTTGGGGTGGGTTGTTTTACTTTAACTCATTATACATATAGTATCTTCCTCAAGTTTAAATATATCACCACTTTACATAATTACCGTAATAGACCACTTACATTTTGTCTATCACTTAAACAAAATGCCTAGCAACATTTGTGAGCATTGTTATATTTATTGGCTGTAATTCCCATGGAACTACTACATTTGGAACTACCAAGTTGCTTGGTTCTTTCTAAATACATAAATCCAAGCCAAATTTCTTTTTGATTTTAAGGGTTTTCTTCCTGGAGATTTTGTCAATCTCAGGTTAATAATTTGTGTAAGACCCCAAACAAAAGGCTCTTAAATTTTACAAGAAATCAACACATTGGATAAAGCTGCAACTGGAGCAAGGAGATGTAGAGGAGTACCTTGTCTTTAGAGTGCATAGTAGCTGTTCCAAGTCATCCAACACTTGTAATAGAGAACTAGTTAACCAAACTATTTGAAACTTCATGTCCGTGGATTGAATGGGCGGGCACTGGATCTGAACACACTATGAAATAGTACATTCTTCCCATAAATAGTAGTAGTAGTAGTGGTCCAGCCACCTTCCAGCCTTTGCCAGCTTCTTTTTGCATACTTTATCAGAGACTTACCTGATTATGTTTAGTATAATGATTGGCAAACTGCACTTTTGTTTTGACAAGCATAAACCTTGGGCAAATTCAGACAATGATTCTGTCTTTACAGCGAAGTAAGAAATGGGTCCTGTATCCAGAGTAATAGTGGAAGAGTAGGTAAAAATTAAAGTTATTATTGTATTAAAAATACCTTTGAGAGAATATCTCGCATTTAATGAAGAGCATTAACTGGTTTGCAAGACATTAGGCTGAACAGCAATGGAATTATGAAGCTATGAATTGTTATGCACAGTTTATGATGATTATATGAGACTTGAAAAAAACAATTTTCCGAATTAGTATTCAGTTCATCAAAAGTAACTTCTGGAAGTATGTTAGTTCAGGAAGTTACACGTTTATGCAAGGTAAAACATTGCATTACGCTGCCTACTAAAATGTCTCTGTGTGTTTGCGATGAGGTCTCCATCTAGGGGTTAGCCTACATATAGCATGAAACAATAGCTTAACCCTGAGATTCTGCAGGAAAGAAAAACTGAGGCCAGATCTTTAGTTTAACTCCACCGAACTCAGAGATGTTGTGCTCACAGTGGGTTCTTACAGTAAAAAGCACCTCACTTAAGTAAAACAAAAACTACAAAACAAAACCCAGCCCAGAATCATTGTGATGTCTTCGAATTAGAGAAGTTAATCAGAAAATTACTCTAGCATTTCTGAACATCTTAATGCATCAGGAAAAAAGAATAAATGCATTTTTTTCCTCTCTTAGGCAGTTATACACGTTGAAATCTCTTCCTTACAGGGTATATTCAAACTCAAGCTTTAGTTTTGCAAGACAAAAATTCAGTGTTACGCATATTGTTTGTCTCAGTTTGTCATTATCCTGAGAATTAATGCAGCTGTGGTAGTTGCATCACTGAACAATGTTTAGCTAAGGTAAAATTTGTTTAGAAAAACCTTTCTGGACTCCCTGACATGTTTACCATTTGGGTTGAAAAAGATTGTGTGTAGAAACAGTGCTATGGGAATTGGAATAAGAAAGGAATGATAAAGGGGCATCCGTTGATACAGTGTTGTATGACACCAGTGTTCACTGGAAAGACAGAAGTCCTTTAGAAGTCAGGTACTCTGGTATGAGCAGGGTTTTTATGGTAATTAACCAGCCACCAGGGAGGACTTTAACACAATACGGCTATTATGGTTAAAAATAATATACTTAAATATTCTGGAAAAAATAAATGGCCCCTGCCATTCTCCACACAGTAGGACTAGTGAGAGAGATGTTGCTACTCTCCCTTTCATTCACACCCGCCAGTTTAGAATCTGTACATCAGCAGACCCTTAGTGAAGCAGCTGCTGACTGCACGATGAGTGAGCGAAGGGTTTGGTTGGACAGAGACCTTGGTGTCTCCATCTTTTTCTGCCTCCAGCTGCATCCATTATGCTTTGAAATCCTGAATGTACACAGAGTAGAGGAGCCATCCTGTGCTCAGTACAGAGCATTCTGGATTCCTTATTTTATTCTTGGACAGTTTATATCGATTGGTTGTTGTGAAAACAGAAAATTTACAAGGCAGCAGTTAAGCTTTTTCTTCTTTCCCCCACCTTTAGATGCAGTGTAATAGATTTTTAATTAATTGCTAGTGTTTCTAACTTAAGGGTTTAGTACTAGGGATATTCATACTGTCTCAATTCACATTTATGAAGCTGCCTGCTTTTTAAACATGCCTGATAATGAAATAGACAGGCTAGGAAACAACAAATAACTTCAACGTGCAATGGAATCAAACTTTTCTTTTTTGGATGTGATTCTTCCCAGAAAGACATATACTTTTAATCTCATAAAAATAGAAGTTTAATTTTACCAAGAACATGAAAAAGGAACTGAGAATAGCATTAATGCTTTGTATAAAACTTATTATTATTTATCATGTAGTACTGAAAAGGTTGCTAATAAATAGACCAGCAGCAGTGATTGGTTTTTATTGTGTGGACACAGTTAATCCTTCGATCTCCTATCTCCTGTCTTTCTACTTAGTCCTTGGGCTAAACTAAAACTCTGCTAATACCAACTAACAGACGTTTTCTGTGACTAACACCACATTTTCTGTGGTGTAGCAGCATTATCTTTCAGATGACTCTCAATTGCCCTGAGTCAGTTGAGAAGCATTGTCTTACTAGGAACGACCGAGCCTTGGAGAAAACAGAAGTGTACCGGGTCCCTTACTCCAACTTCTGTCTTCTATCATTTGGTACAGCACTGTCTTAAAAATTCTCCTTCTGAATTTACAAAAGTGGGGGAAAATCTCAAACATATTCCAGGTATTTCCTCTTCTCCAGGCCTTCGCTGAACTCTGGTCTTTTGCTTAGGAACCTAACAGATTAGCTCTATATCCTCTGCAGACTCTTCTTCACAGTGGGTAGAGGGCAGTTCTTACATATAAATGCTGTGACAAATAAGCTACTAGACTATAGATTGCATAATATTTTAACTTCAGGCTGTGTTAGATACATATACAAGCTGGTTTACGGAACCTTTTGTAGGCCTAATTCACTGTCATTGACAAGAAGATGGTGGTGGGCAAGCCAACACTCATTTCTAGAAGGTATCTCTCAATAATTAGGAAATAGGACTGAGTGGCAGGAGGAAGAAATAGAAACGGAAATGGTTATGGTCAGCTTACATAAGGAAAAAAAGACATTTGAACCATGTGAATTTGCAGTTGATTTTTTTCTTGTCACCTAATGTAGACCTTTATTGCAGGATGGGCACAAGTGTTTTTTAATCCGCAAAAACGTTCTAGTTGAAAGCACTGGCCGTCCAACGTCTCTGCTGAGAATGTGCCACTTTTAACAACTGCTCAACTGCCTGTTGGCCAGTGCATGGCCTGTTTAATCTTTGAAGCTTACTGCTTCAGAAGGAATTGAATACACATGCCCTGCTGTTCCTGGGAGCAGGATTGTGGCAAGGAGGCTTGACCTCTGAAATAATTGTTATTTGGGGGTCTGCTGTTGTTGCTAACCAGGCCTGCTTCCTTTTGAACAGTCAAAAATATTAATGAGTGTTTTCAAGACAGGATGAATGACTCTGCAGAAGTGCCTGGTTAAGGTAAAAATAATGTTAGAGATTACATGACTAGAATGGATCTTCCGTCCATAGTTCCGTGCAGACATAGAGCGCTGATATTAAGTAGTTCAATGGTCAAGGAATAGTCAAGCAATGATGAGAGTTGTTCAACACCAGTCATGGAGTGTACAGGTCAGTCATTTACGGTAACTATTAGGTGTGTGAAACAACATCAGTAGAGTAAAAGCAGCTTAAATATCAGACAGGCAGGCATTCAAACCCTTCAGGCATGTGAAACAGTATCTTTAAACGTAACATTAAAACGTCACATTTTAATAAACATTTATAATGTTCAATAAATTTTCTCAGGTATGCTATTCAAAATACCTTGCAACACTTTCAAGTGTACCAGATTTATAGAGATGATATTTTTGAGAGTGTCAACTGCTATATATTTAGTTGTTGAAATATAAAGAAAATTTCTGAATACAATTCCTTGTTTTTGCATGGTTATTTCTTAGTCTTCATTAGTCCAAGTGAGATAATGCATCCATGACCTGTTAATCTTATTTGACTTTTTTTTTAAGCTTTGCATTAATGCTCAATTATAATAACATTTTGCATTGCATCTGACTCTTTGCTATCTAGTACAGAATCCAAAAAGCACTATTAATAGTGGGTTCAATCAATTTCTAAGTGCGTACATTTCCTCTAGGTACTGATCTAATTGCAATCATAGAAGACATTAAAGAAACATGCTCTAAAAATGGGAAAATTTTATAAGTTAGAGTGCCAGATACAATGAATAAACATGTATCTGATTCTTCTAAGTGCTTTTGGAATGAAAGTTTATTAATCCACATAAATTCATATAAATATCTGTAATCAAATGCATATTTCAGGCTTTCTCCCAGAATGTGATTTACACACTCATCTTCAAAGACAAACAACTTAGTAGCAAAAAAGTTCTAATTTCTTGCAAATTTAAATCAATATTTAATTTGTACGTCCCATGCTAATTAAAACTGGTAACGGGATACTATTTCCTCATCACCTGTCTGCTCTCTAGGTGATACAGGACTATGAGAAATATTCCAGTAAAATTCAGAACAGCAACCTTTGCTAGAGAGTAAGTAATATTTAGATGAAACAGTATTATTCAGACCTGGCACAATTTTTTAGATCACAGTATTTATATGTATAGTCTTTAGACAATTACATTATATAGGATTGTTTCAAGTGCTGGAAAATATTCTGTGTAAAATACAAGTAGGAAAAAAGCCTCACTCATCCTATGTTGCCAAGTTTTAGTAAAACTTAAATTCTTAGAGATCTCTAGTTAAAAAGATAAACAAATCCAAATCATAATAACACAAAATGTCGTACACCTTTTGCAGTTTGTGGTAGCTTACTTTGTGTCGTTCAGCATCAATTTACATAAATACAAAATATTCATATTTTATTACAGTGTTCTGTAAACTTTTGAAGTTACAGTTTTCTAAACTTTTCTCCTGCCCATTCCAGATAAAACATGAAGGAGAGCCAAGATAATGGAAGAAAAAAAACAGGCCACAGGAGATCTTCAAGAAATTAAAAACTACCGTTGAGATGATGAAACAAATGTCAGTTAGCAGGGTAGTACAGTTCTGGACTTGGGGAAATCATTGTTACTCTTTAACATTACTCCCTAGAAAATGAGAAGAGTTGCTTTTCTCTGAATCAGCATATGTTAGCAGTCACCGTGTCTATGTCGACTTAGCTGGTAGATGAATGATTTTGTTTAGTGAAAGAATGACTTGAAAATTGTTTTTATCAAAGTATAAACAAATTTGGAGAGTTTACAGCATTTTAAAATTAAAATTTTGCGAACGGTTTCAGAGAATTCACTCTGTAGAATGAGAAGCATCTTAACAAAAAGAGTAGAACACATTGTCTTGAAGGTATTTTTTGTGCTCAGGGCACAGGCATGCAATTCTTGTCCTTTCTAGCCCCTTCATCCCTATCATAGGGTCAATTTGACAGGTAGCAAAAGAATCTAACCATATTTCTAGGTAAAAAAAAAAGGGAAATTATCATAATACTCACTTTTAAACTGGTAGAAAATAGCTTTGATTTTTGTGGGGTCTGATGAAAGCAGCTAAAGTGGAAATTGCAATTTTTCATGGACAATTTTTCTTCCTGTGAGCTGTTTTCTGTGGTTTTAACCTGCAATCAAAGTATTCTGATGTTCGCTTTCAAGGGCTATGTAGTAGCTGTTGAATGTATTATGCTCCCAAATGATATCTGGTTTTTCTGCTGAAGTTATCAAATGGATTATTAGACATTTGGACATGTACCTTTAGTTTTGCTTTTTTAAGCTTGCTCAGGGCAAAATGTTTTCCTCTCCAAGACAGGAGTGAATTACAGCTTCCAATTTCTCATGAAATCCATGTGTAGGCACATAGATGTACATATACACGTCATTCTATAAAACAAATACTGGGGATTCAAAGCTTCAATGCTAGCTGAAGTTACAGCCCACCCAAAAACAGTTCAGAAGGAAAAAAGGTCCATACTTCAGTACTCATTTCTGTGGGCAAGCTTTCATCCCACTATTTTAGCTACATAAATGGGTTGCCACTGATTGTATTCTTTGTAGCTATCAGTCGCAATTTCATTGCTTGCAGAGATGCTGCTAAGGAGAAATTGAGAGCAAAGAGGTGGATAATTCAGTCCTCACATGTAACAGTTTAATCCCAGGAGTCACATTAAAGCTAAGGGCTCTAGTTCCTAGTTGTGTGAATTTGTGAGAGCAGGGAGGCCTTGGGCAAAGTTTGACAAAGCAGCTCTTTTCAAAATGTGATACGGCTGGTTTTGAAAGTCTTGTCCCACGTGGGAAGAACTGCTATTGGTGGGAACAATCTATATAACACAGGTGCAGAAATAGTAGATTTATTTTTGAATACTCCTCCTTGATTGATTCACCTTCATTTTTTTCATAACAAAGTTCTGCAAAGCTCTGATGTATAATTCCTCTGTATAAATAGAAGTTACAAGTATGAAGTAGTTCTGCATTTGCTCTCTATTATAAAGAGATAGCAGAAATAAGAAATGTGCTTATTATACATTTGAATGCATATCTAACTTTATACTAGCTAGGGACAATTTTACAGAAACCCTCACAAAATACTCTGAAATGACCTTTCTGAATAATTGAAAATGGCTTTGCATTTTTACCAGAATCTCCATAAACTCAGAATGTCATCAATGACAGTTTACCACAATATCAGCCATGAAGTATCATTTACAATTATATTTAGAGAGGTTTACTGTAAGTAATGAAATTATTAGAGAGCAACCAGGACAAATATATCTGAATTCAAATATATATGAATGGTAAAGTATGCTTTACAATCTTAATAATTCTCACAGTAAATATAACTGTTTTCTGAAGACCAGATGGCTAATAGCTGGATTTTCTGCAATTTTTAAGTGGGTGGGTAATGAACTTGCTGTTTTCCTGTTTTCCTCCCCCATATGATTGTCTTCTGCAGCTCATATGCAGAAACACTGATACTAGACTTCAAGGGCATATTTTAGTTGTGACTACTTTTTAAAAAAAGAACCACAGAAACTGTGTCTTTGTTCTCTGAAAGGTCCAAACATAGTCTAGTGTCCTACTGGTTGAAGCAAGCACAGAATCACAGAACTGTTGGAGTTGGAAAGAACCTCTAGAGATCATCTAGCCCTGCTAAAGCAGGATAATCTAGGTTTATTTATGCCTTGTAACTCATGAAGAAAGAGAAAGTGATTAAGTATATTGTATTTTCTACAGCAAGTAGCCACAGATATTTTCCAGGTGTAAATGGATACTTTAACAATGGAGTTTTGCCCTATATTCATTCTACTCTAGACTGTAATTTTATCCTCTAATTAAGAGAGAAAATGACACCTCTTCTGATGAGTTTCCTTATTTTAAATCAAAACAAATATTTCAAGCTGAAACTGCTTAAGTGTCACTTGCATTAGAAAACACTTCCTGTTAATAAAACCATATGAGTTTTAAGAAAAAGGTGTGTATCTAGTACTACAAATAGCTGCTGTGAGTTTGAATTCATTGACAACTGTAAGAGATGCACGGGGAGGTGCATGCCCATGTCAGGATAAGAAGTCATCCTTGTCACTGCTTCATTCCCATCTCAGACTGTCAGGGCACTGTGAGATAGGAGCGCTAGTCTTGGTACAGCTACTTTGTAAGCAAGGATGTCACACCAGTTCTGGAATACAAACCAGGACTGTTTTTGTTCAGACTCCTGTTTACAGCAAACAAAAACCAAAGACAAAGGGCAACTCTGTGCATGCATATGAACAAACTATGTACATGAACCAGGGGAGAAAGAGGAGCTGCCACTAGAGAATAACAGTAAGAAGCACTTCACTCAATTAGTAAATCTGCAAATCTATGAATCATTATACCTATACCCCAAAGCAGTCCATCTTCAGTTTTGAATTAACTTTGGATTTGAGCTTTTCTTGAGAATAGTAGGCACCTTGCTGCATTGACCTCATTAATGTTTATAAATATGTCAAGGGGGAATGTCAGGAGGATGGAGCCAGGCTCTTTTCAGCGGCGTCCACTGACAAGACAAGGGGCAATAGGTGGAAGCTGGAACACAGGAGGTTCCAGAAAAATATGAGGAAAAACTTTTTTACGGTGAGGGTGACCGAGCACTGGAACAGGCTGCCCAGGGAGGTTGTGGAATCTCCTTCTCTTGAGACGTTCAAAACCCGCCTGGACGCGTTCCTGTGCGCTCTACTGTAGGTGATCCTGCTCTGGCAGGGGGGTTGGACTAGATGATCTTTGAGGTCCCTTCCAACCTCTAACATTCTGTGATTCTGTGATTCTGTCCCAGTGAGATGAACTGTCTGTTACCCAAACCAACAGTCATGAAAATTTGCTAGTTTAGGCTAATACAGAATTTCCTCACAGCTCTTTTCCATCTGTAGTAACAGTCAGATGTAGACATTATCTAATGTTATGTTAGATTAGCAATCCTTTAATATTTTCAGACCTTCCTATACTGTTTACTTTCAGAAGTTGATTCAGTGTGTTAGAACTGTGTAGAAAGGTATTTTCCTTGAGCCTTCAAAGACATCAGAAACACAAAGTGTGTTATTTCTGTGAGGATTCTGCACTGTCAGATAGGAGCGTAAATGTACAATCTCTGCTTGTGGTTATCTAGCAAGTCATCATCTCTATAAAAAGAATTGTGGTGTTTACAATTATAAACCAGCATGAGTAAGTAACTAGCCACGTGGTTTTCAGTAAACCCCATGTACATTTATTTAAGTTTGGGGTTTAGTTTTTGCGTGACAGTAATGTCTTTCATCCCTAACACTAGACCCAGCCAAAATTGGAATATATGGTTAGATACCAGTTTTTCACCTCTAACTGTTGCATTTTCCTAAATTTAAAAGAAGGAATTCAATGTATAAAATTAGTCATTTATCACATGTATGTGGAAATAACATTGCCAAGCTGCTGTCTGTATCAGTACTGAAAAGCATTTTCATTGCCCAAAGCTGATATACTGGAGGAGGAGCAAACTGTCAGAACTGTAAATATGTGATTCCCATTTTTATGAGTAGAATTATTTGGTGACTGAGACAGGTACAAGCCGAAACTATTTCAAGATTTTCTTTTATGAGTCAGCCTTTCTAAAGTTTTATTTAATTTATTTGTCATTCTCTCACTCATCCTCAAAAAATAAATACCACATTTCTAAATCTAGTTTTGCTGTTTGTTTGGTTTGTTTGGGTTTTTTTAAATAAAAAAATATTTTGTTACTAGTGGAAAAAAATCTACAAAATCTACCCCCCTGGTCCTCCTCCCTCCTCAGCTGGAAGTGATGCAGTCACTTTTCAAAAAGAGAACCTAAGTTTCATATGTGGAGAAGCATTTGCAATGTTAAAAAATGTTAGTTTACCACAGCTCTTTTGGGGAACAGCATGGAGTAAACATAATGAGGATTAGTGTCAACTGGAGTCAAGCTAAAAAAGGAATGACAAAATCATTACCAAAAACTGAACAGTTACTGGACTAGGGCAATTAACAGCTAAGTTAGTTGTCTCCCAAGTACTTCTAAGTGCTTAGTTTCTTCATCAATACCACCTCGTTCCCTGTGGTTTAGCCTTTGTTTATCTTTACATGTAATCTCCATTTTTTAGCATTCAAATGGCCAAGCTCCTGGACTTTGATACTCATGAACATACTACGATCTGCTTGGTAAACCTTCACCTGTAGCATGTGAATGTACTGTCAAGACGTCTCTCTATGGCATAGTGCCTAAAGAGCTTCAAATTTGTCTTATCAATTAGGGGTACTACTGTAGTTAGATTTGAAAGAAACTCTTAATTTCTGGAAGTCCAGCATTGATCTGTGATAACTACTTTGCATTTCCTTGGCCATATTTAGAGATTTCCCACATCACAGAATTACGATAAAAAAAGGTGCCAAATATCATAATCAGTATCAATATGAATACCCTGAATATATCTATTCATTCTTTATCGTAAACATGTCAGCAAGTGGCACCTGTTTAGGTCTTGTGTGTGGAGAAATAATTAATGGTTTACACTAGCAAAAACACAGTATGGTTAAGACCAAATGACCAAATGGTATCCTCTGCCTCTTAACTTCCTTTGAGTTCAAATCACATTAGTTAAGTAATTGTGATACTTCCTTTGCTGCCAAAGCAGTAGCACAGGGCTACAGAATGAGAAATAGTTATACTCAGGATTCTTTTTCAAGTACATGGTTATCCTGCCTCTACAAAAAATATAATTAGTTTAAAATTAGCAAATATTTGTTCCTCTCTTGGTTCTTCATTCTTCTTCTATAT
Source organism: Trogon surrucura (assembly GCA_020746105.1). Taxonomy (NCBI): domain Eukaryota; kingdom Metazoa; phylum Chordata; class Aves; order Trogoniformes; family Trogonidae; genus Trogon; species Trogon surrucura. The sequence goes on from CM036629.1 coordinate 15,452,015, forward strand.
TACTCAAGAAACATTCTATCAATTCTCCCACATGACATCCTTGTCTCTAAAATGGAGAGACACGGATTTGACAGATGGACCACTCGGTGGATAAAGAACTGGTTGGATGGTCGCACTCAAAGAGCTGTGGTCAATGGCTCCATGTCCACATGGAGACCAGTGACAAGCGGAGTTCCTCAGGGGTCTGTTCTGGGTCCAGTGCTGTTCAACATCTCTGTCAGGAATATGGACGATGGCATTGAGTGCACCCTCGGTAAGTTTGCTGACGACACCAAGCTGTGTGGTGCCGTGGACTCACTTGAGGGAAGAGATACCATCCAGAGGGACTTTGACAGGCTTGAGAAATGGGCCACTGCAAACTGCATGAGCTTCAACAAGTCTTAAGTGCAAGGTCCTTCACCTGGGTCGGGCCAATCCTAGGCACACATACAAACTGGGCACAGAGTGGGCTCATGCAGCCCAGGCGGCCAACCGTGTACTGGGATGTATCAGAAGAAGCGTAGCCAGCAGGTCAAGAGAGGTCATTCTCCCCCTTTACTCTTGTGAGACTCCACCTTGAATACTGCGTCCAGTTCTGGTGTCCCCACCATAAGAGGGGCATAGAACTTTAGAGCATGTTCAGAGGAAGGCCACAAAGATGATCCAGGGGTTGGAGCACCTCTGCTACGAGGACAGGCTGCAGGAGCTGGGGTTGTTCAGTCTTGAAAAGAGAAGACTTCGGGGGGACCTAATAGCTGCCTTCCAGTACCTGAAGGGAACCTACAGGAAGGCTGGGAAGGGACTTTTCACAAGAGCGTCCACTGATGGGACAAGGGGAAATGGGTTTAAGTTGAAGGAGAATAGATTTAGATTAGATCTTGGGAAGAAATTTTTCAGTATGAGGGTGGCAAGACTTTGGAATAAGTTGCCCAGAGACGTTGTGGCTGCCCCCTCCCTGGAGGTGTTCAAGGCCAGGTTGGACAGAGCCTTGAGTAGCCTGATCTAGTTGAGAGGTGTCCCTGCCCGTGACAGGGAGGTTGGATTAGATGATCTCTAAGGTCCCTTCCAGCCTAGGCCATTCTATGATTCTATGAATTAACGCATTTAGGGCAGAAGATGCTTGGAGTCCACCGGTAAGTCTTTACCAAGCATTGTTTTGTTTTTATATGAGGAGTAGATTGTGTAAAGGAGGATTAGGTTATATAAAATGCTGACTGTCCTTGATTGCTCTGATGACCAGAATTTAAACAATGTAAGTGGAATTTGAGTACTCAAATTATTATATTCAAAATCTCCAATTACTTAAATGTTTAGGCAGCTGCTTTGTATTTTGTGATCTGTATTTTTTTTTCCAAATGTAATCCAAGTTTTTATGCCACAGAAAATGTAGTCACAGACTTTGAAAATTAAGAACTGCATTTTAGTGCTGGCAGTGGTAGCTTGAACCAAAGCTGTCAGTAAACAGGAGCCTCTCATACTATTACTCATTTGTAGGTTGTCATATCACAGCAAAGCTGGACCAGTATAGACCAAATGCAGATGTGGGAAGCTACACTCTACTCAGGGAGAGTAAACCATTTAAAAAATAGAGTAAAATTAACTCCTACAAATTTTACCTTTCTTAGTTTTCATAGAGAATTTGCATCAATTCAAAATACGAGAAGATACCAATGATTTCTGAATTCTTTCTGCAATAATTTTATTCTTACTTTTATGTTCTATTACTTTTATATTCTATTTCTGTAGAAGTAAAAAAATCATTTATTATTATGATGTCAGATAAAATATTTATAATCTGCAAACTTTTCTACCTTAAATTTATTTTGAAATTGGTGGGTGAAAGGCGTTTTTTTAACCTACTGTTATTCTGCAAAGCAGGCAATACCTTTCTGTTTAAGCACTTTGAAATGTGCACATGGAAATGAGTCCCTGAGGTTTGTTTCAGGGTAAGATGTTCTTTATCCCAGTATTTAATGATTTCCAGTAATCATTCCTCTGGTATATAGAAAACATTTTGTCCCCTTTCAAATGTGCTTATCTTTCTTTCTTAGAAAACTGAAACAAAAGTGATCAAGAGAGACTGTTGATTCCAGAGAGAGTGATCTTGAAAGCAAGAGGAACACCACAAAGGGATAGGCATAGTTTTATGCTTGTTTCCATGGACCGTGGGACTAGATTGTGACGTCTATAGCACAGTCCCGAATGACAGATGAAGAGAACATTTTTCTAGGAATGGAAGTAGTGAGATTCAGCAGAGTGAAATTTCCTCTGATGGAATGATGTTTTTATGAGGTACATAGTTTGCCCCAACCATCAATAAAATAGGTGTCTATCGCCTATCAGCATATTTACATGAAGTCAGGTTATAAAATAGATGGTTGTGATTGCCTTCTGTTTTATTGTGTTGTATTGTCAAAGGAGGTATCACTGCAGAACTGCCTCCTGTTAGTCAAGGACTTGGCAATAGATCTGTAAGAAAAAGGGTCTCTGTTTTTCCTTGCTGGTGTGTAGCCGTGTCTCTTAAGTATGTGGTCTTTAGGCAAAAGCCTTCTTCTGTATAGAAAGGCTTGGAAACACTAAGCTTTTTTTTTGCCTCCTGTTCTTCAGGGCCTGGGAATAAATATTCTACTGCAATTGGGAAGTGTGGAGAAAAATAAAAGGCATTAAAATAATCTGTGCCATATTTTTGTATCACATGTCCTGGTTGCAGTCTGTAATGTTAAGCCTTTCAAGACAGCAGAACAATGGAATGTAAGGCAATTCCTAGCCTTCTAAAACTATACAAACACCCCAAAATACTTTTGAAATAGTTGTTTTTGTAGACCACCTGCACTGTTTCATTCACTTTTAAGGAACTACATTATTCTGTATGTTGTGACGACATATTTTCTTGTGCCATCAGTAGTCAGAATGCATGATGTCTCTCAGAATTTCCTTGGTGGGTTCTTCCATCTGCTGTGGATCAAAGGTCAGGAAATCTCTGTATAGAAAATAGGAAGCACAGAAATTTCAAAGAAAGACACTTCAAATTAAGTTAGTTTGAAGATTTCATTTAAATACATTAATGAAATAAGAAAAAAATACATCTGTCACAACAGCTCAGCATGCTATCACTGAGGAACCAAGAGTTCCTTACTACAAAGCTTCAAGGAAAATGTCATCTCTTCAGTTATGCCATTGTTAAAAAAGTTGAAATTCACATAGCTAGAGTACTCTGGTCAGATTTGCATCATCTTCCTGGCACGTTCACTCATTCAGCTGTAATTTGATAAACATTGAAATTCCAGGCTCCAACCCTAGACATTACTGAACATTTCTTGTTTCTTTTATCATAAAAATCTGTGTAGAATCATGAGAGAAATTACAGTCTCATAGACAATCGCATAGGTTAGATCAACTCTTGGCACCACAGGCTTGGAACTGAGGATATAAAGAAACACTGGGGAGCTGTGGTTGCCAAAGTAGGACAGTATGTTATATACAACAGCACTACAGGCTTAGATTGCTTCTCAAAGGAAAACTTGAGACATATGTTCCTTTTGGGTTTTGAATGGCTTGCAGTGACTTTAAAGATGTGCCGAATAAGAAGACTGCATGTGAAGAATGAGTCACAAAACAGACAAAGATGAATGAAAAGGACAAAACAGGGAAAGAGAGGAGAGATCAAAGCTTAACAAGTGAAGGACTTTTTAATAATAAAAAAATTATTAATAATAAAAGAAATCATAAATAAAACCACTAAGAAGAAAATAGCTATTATTGGCCCAAAATGGATTCTATAAACCAAAGTTAAACACTTCTGTTTATCTACATAATATTACACAGGTGTCTTGTAAGTTATGGAAATGAAAATTGTTTAGTGCTGCTGACATCTGTTCAAAACTAACATTGAAGCTTCTTGTGGTAGAAATGAATAAAAGAAACAGAGTGGGACTGTGAGACATGCATAAGTGATCAGGATCAGATTATTTGCATTGATTTTTACCTACATTTTACTTGTGCTAAGGAGAGGGATTTCAAAAATTCCTTCCACATGAAAGATGATTTGATTGATACTGAAGTCAGTAAAACAATCCTTTGATTTCCATATGACAAAAATTAAAATCACAGAATCACAGAATTCTTGAGGCTGGAAAAGACCGCTGAGATCATCAAGTCCAGCCTACAATGGATAATAATGGATTCAACGTGAACATATTCCATCTAGTATTGCCCAAAGTACTTTGCTTTAGCAGATACAAGTCCCACTTCCTAGAAGAAAAGCTGTTATGCTGATATTCCTCTTAGTTTTCATTATGCTAATCATTAATGTTCTTAAAACCCACTTATATTCAAATAATAGCAGTGCTTAATATTTACACAGTGCTCTTCCTATCTTTTTTTTTTTACAAGTAGTAACTAATGGATATTTTAAATCAGAAGCAAATGCTGTAAAGTTTCAGATACAGCTGCAGGGATTCCCTTAAATTAGAGATTCCAAAATACTAGCTGCAATATGGCAATTTTATGTTGTTGGCTGATAATCGCTCAGACTGGAACCTTAGTGAGTTAATCAGAATTCTCACTCACTTCTGCACATTTGCTTTAATTAAATTGTCAACTGAACTCTGTTTTAGATAATGTACAGATTATATAAATGTATACTAAACAATGAGGCGCTACAAATCAGTCATTTGGGGTAGGAAATAGCAGAGGGTAAATCCTGCAGTTTGCAAGCATCAGTGTGTGAGGAAGTGAATCTCTGATTTCATTCAGGCATTCTGAGGATTCCCCCACTTCTCAAAGTTTCATGCTTGTAGCTTTTAAAATATACAGCAGAGTGAAAAAAAAAAAAAATCAACATGATGAACAACTTTCAGACCAGCAAAGTCTTCGTAACATTTTCGCTTCCCCTGCTGGCATCCTGCCTGGTCCTAATTGGAAGAGATTGCCTTCCCAAACTGCACTGTGACAGACTAGACTACACCAGCTGTAAGCCTGAGAGAAGAACATCAAATCTTGCCTTGAAAATGTTTCAGCCATTACACATATCACAGTGTATTTATTTCCATGAGAAAATCCTCTATCACAGAAGTACTAGAGGTACTATGGTTTGTAGAAATAGCCATGTTAAAGACACAGTTTTCATAGAACAAATGAATAAGTAGCTGCTTCTAGCAATGAATTGTTGTATTTTTGTTGTCAGACTTCTGCCCTGGGACTTTTATTTTAAAAAATAATCATGGATATATACAATATTTTAATAAATATATAAAAATAAAATATGTATAAATATTTATGTACTTACATGTATGCATGTATTTTTAATACGTACACTATTTACTGCTTAAACTAGCTGTAGAAAATGCAAAATATCTACTACTTTTTTAACTGTTTCAAATTGCAGGTTCCATCTCTAAAATTCTGAGTTCCCTATTTATGAAAATAGAGCAAATAGTGGATTGCATGTATCACACAAGGTCATGCAAGTTAAAAGTCTACTTCATGGTGTCCCTGGGGAGGGTTTATTTGGAAATAATGGAGGAATTATACACAAGCATTTTATGAACGGCACTTAGTGCAGCACCTTAAATCCTTGCTTTACACTTCTTGTCTGTCATTTATAATATGACTTGAAATGGAAAAAAAAGCCCTGAAATCTCAGTTTGGCTTCGAGAACACTCAAGTATTTATTCCTTTGCAATGTAGCCTCTAGCTGGATTGACATGCTTAATGAGTTGTAAAAACACTTTTTTCTTTGCCCACTTGACTCAGAGATCCAAATAATTTCTGTTTATTTTAGAACTTCCTCCTCCAAAGCTACTGTATTAAAACCATGCAAAGCAGCAGTTTAATCTTACAAGTGTTTATGTATAGATGTTCCTGAATATACAATCAAGAAGTCTAAAGGAGCAAGTTTTAATGTGGACTCAAAGTAAGCCTGAGTAGCAAATAATCTAGGGTGGGTTTTTTTTTGCAAATTAGTTCAACACTGAAAAATTATATTTCAGTGAAGAGGTCTCATGTAATCTGTTGGAAGTTCTGCTTCGTGTTCCATTGTGAACTAAATCTTCACTTGCTCATCTGGCATCTCTGGATTATTTGCTTTGCTGTTGCCCTTTCAGAAACTGTGAAATGAGGAAATACCTTTAATCAGTTGCGACATCCCGGTAAATATGTGAGAATAGTTTGAAACTCTTTAAAGTTCAGCAGAATATTTCAGATAGAGTCATCAATAAGAACCAGAACTACTTTTAGAATTTAATTCATTACTGCTATATTTTTTGTCCTTAGACAAGCAGGGGGTGCTGGTATTGATGGCACTTCCAAGATGAGATTTTTAGAAAAATTACAGAAATTTTCTAAATTTTTAGAAAAATTACAGAATCTTTCTTTGGGGGAAGACTGACTGTAGAAGGTGATGCTAACTAAAGCCAAGGGTGGTAATCATTGTGCAGCTAGATCGGATAATTAAACAGTATGTACTTAAGTGAGAGCTGTTTACACAAAGTAGAGTGAGAATTCTAAAATACTCATGGCATGTACGTGGTAGGTAGCTTATGAATATTCAATCTCAGCATTCATATTCAAAATAACATTTAGTAGGACAATAGTTACAGTAATACCACAAGGAACTGGTGAAGATGTTCAAAATAGTAGAATGATGTAATACAGATACCCTAAGAGACACTTCACTACACCCCAGCCTCTTAAGAGCATATCAGCAAATGGATTGCAGCGAGCTTGGCTATGCCTTGGATGTTTCTGCCAGTCATAAGCACACTCACTGTTACCTTACAAACGTGCACTGCTTTGTTCTGCTGGTTCTGGTACTGAAGTAGCACTTGAATACGGTTTTCAGTCAGGATCACAGCATTCAGTCAAGCTAGTGATTGCAGAAAGTCTGTGCTTGCAGTAAGTCTTGTATTGCTAATTAATCTTACCCCAACGAGGAAAGTAAAAATTAAAATTATGTGACACTTTTATTTGCGGTCTGCTTATCCCACTTCAGTATTTTTCTGAAGTTTAGTGCAAGATCCAGACTACTTTTGTCCAAAAAGCTCAGAATCCTGTTTCACCAAGACAGCATGGAGGAGTCTTATTCATGAAGAAGAAAGAAATACTCAGCAGATAACTATCTGCCTGTTCCTAAAAACTGCTCTACGCACAAGCACCAAGTATTTTACAAACCTCTGACCTCTTGATATGTTTATGACTTTGAATTGAATTTTTGTGCTTTAATTTTTTTCCTGTTACTTGAATTCTGCTTACATGCAAGATACTATGTTACTAGTTTGTTCATATTGTACAACGGAATGGCTCAGTATTTTTCCACCAAATCATATCTGAAATGTCTTTCAGCTTTGACAAAAATAAAGATTTGTATTTCTCCCACCTTATTTAAAACTTAATTTTAGAGCAAGGGTGAAAACAAAAGCAGATGTTACTTGAACTTTGTTTTGGCTGATTTCCCATCTGATCCCATCTTAATTTCAAGAAGGTTTCATAGGGAAAAAAAATGACCCATGGGTCTTTATACTATTACTTTATATTCAAGGCTGCATATTGATGAATCTAACTGAATACATATGTTTGTCAACGTGTGAGTATTAATGTTCAGGTATAGCAGCTATTAGGTGATTACACTATTCAGTAAATGTCATAATACCTTAGAAAAACAAGGAATGGCTTTTTTTTTGTGAGAGCTATCATAATTTTTCACGTTACTGTCTCAGAACAAAGTTTTAAATCTCAGGAGCAGCTCTTAACTACCTTTTTAATACAAAAGTGTTTCTCATACCTTCTTCTTAGGAGAGAATATTTAATAAGAATTAAAAATAGAAATAATTTTCACTCATGTCCTAATCTGTTCTGAACTTATTCAGCATTTTACACTGCAAAAACGTGTTCTTTGAATAAGAAGTTAGTAGAAAGGATATTCAGGAAAACAAAGAAAGAGAAGTGGTGGTTGGAGCATACCGTGCCACGGAAGAAACGTAAAACAGAAACATAGAATGCATTTGAGAAACAGCACTTGGAGTTTGTTCCTCATGCTCTATGTTGGACAAATAATTATCTCCACTGCTTTTAGCTCTGCACTACTCTTGAATCTCAGAGAGACTCTTTTTTTTTTGTTTGAAGAGGGAGTAAAATTACCTGCTTTAAGAGCGAATATTCTCCATTTCTTCTCTGGGAAACATCTCTGCTTTAGAACACTTTCTGAAGTAGTAAGAGAAAGATTATTTGAACATAAGAAGTAAAAAGATTGCTGGTTTTCTTGTAATCAGGAGCTCGTGGCAGGTTGTTAAACACTTGGTATAAAACAAGATGTTTATAACCAAGATGTTAATCAATAAGTCTATAAAAATTCTGTCAGCTATATTGCACCTAGCTCTGGCATTAATAGATTAGTTGGAGAAGGGTGATTTGTCTGTTACATCTTTTCCAATGGAAAAACTTCACTTGCTAGTAAACCAGTCAAAGACTGGAGGAAAACAATTTAATCCCTAATAAATAGAATTTCAGAACATCTGAGACTACTCAGGTTTTTTGTAAAAGTAAGTGTCACACCAAGAGGCTCAGTAGTTTTCCATTTATCTGCCAACTTTCAAATGGGTGACAGAAATTCCACCTGTGTCTTTTGAGCTTACCCTTTTTTCTGTGCAGAATTCTTTGCAATCTGCTGATGATGCTATCACATACCCTCGGGTAGGTTGTTGTCCTTGGTTTTACCCTAACCCGTGACAATTGTTCCTAGTCTGTTCAGCTGATTTCACTTGCTAAAGAGAGAGAATGGTTCATCAGCTGGTAGTTGGGACAACTTCATTAGAACTGGGAACAAGATGAAAGGTTTTTCCTTCCAATCTACTCTTTCCTTGATTCAAAACAGAACTTTCAGATGAGTGGTGTGCATTCATATGTCCTGTGTTAGAATATTCTGCACAGGTGATGGGGAAAGAAAAGTGCTACCGCAACATTTTTATCTAAAAGTTTTTTTCTTGTATGAAAACAAAGCACACCATCTTGAGCCCAATAGCATGTTCATTAGACCTGAAACCAATTTACTGATGGAAAAAGCAAGATTTATTTCAACTTGGCCCAACTAATTTACTTTTCGTTCCTTTTGTTCAGCTATCAAATTAAAGAGTAGTGTTTACTCAGCTCTAAAAATTACTATATTTTGACACATACTAAAAATTTTCTTTCATTTTTTTCTTCAGATTGACTACAGTTTCTTCTTTTGCAACAGCTGGAAGTAATTATGTTTTATCTCTTAGCTGCCAAACGGTTATTGTTCAAGAAGTCTCTAAAGGAAGTAAAATTTTAATGGAACAAACTAAAAAAAATAACAATATATGAATATATATAGGGTTTAACTTTTTCCTAATGTTTGCATAGTCATGCAAGGTAGGAAAAAATGAGTATATCTCATTTCTATGATACAATACAGGTTGATGTTACCATTCCTTTGAGCTTTAAGAAGGCTTTTCCACACTATTCCTCAAAATGCAAATGTATGCAGTATGTTAGCGTACCATGGCAGTGTGTACTCCAGGTTAAATTGCTGTATGGCCCAAATACTTGATTTGGTTTTCATCTTCTGCAGAAGTCTTAAGTGCCTAAGTTAGAACTACAGTAAACTTCTTGATAACTGCTCAGCCAGGCCATTAGCCTGTTGAAAGAGTGATCTCAGCTGTTGACATGGTTAATTGTCCAAAGGTGAAATGAAGTGGGCCCTATTATTATACAATGATTTTCTGTAGGGGCGTTTTCTTTTTCATTAGGGAATTGCTTAAACATGTTGATCACTTAATTTCCAAAGAAATAATCCTGCTTCTGTTAAAGTCAGTGTTCAAGGATTTCACAAACTCTGGTAGAAGGCCACTATATAAAGTAGCATATAAAAGTGAGTCATTTACCTTTTTTCCTAATGAGATGAATCATGAGGAAAAAGCCAGGTTAATGTTCCAAGGAGCTTAATTAGAATCCGGTGAGAGCTTGAAAAGGCAGCTAAGGTGATTTCAGGCAGTGCTTATATGAAAAGCCTTAATTAAGAAGACTGATGGCCTTTTGCTTAAGTCTCTTCAAGAGTATACAGAGTCCTGGTTAACTCCTCCAGACCCAGTAGCAAACCAGACTTGAAACTCCAACTTGTTTCTTAGTAAAAAAACAAAGCAGCATCCTTGTGGCTGCGGTGGACTGTACAGCAGCCTACTTTCTCAAGTAGATACACAGTGTCATAGAGGGACATAGAAGAAAGTGCAATGAGTTCAATAAAAAGTTCACTGGTAATTGAAGCATTAAAAAAATTACAAATATTTCAGTACAACTGCAGGGCGAACAGTCGAATGGTAGATTACAAAATTATTTTATAGCTAAGACTGCTGTGATTTTTTTTTAATTTGCTTGCAATACACAGTCTCGCATGGAATTCATTTAGTCATCTTAAAAATCCACATAAGCTTTAAATTTATCACTTTAGTCAAGCGTTTTTTTCTTTTTCTTTTTTTTTTTTTCCCCCCTCTAAGAACAATAAGGTATATGAGGTATTTTAGCTGCAGGGTGCATATTTGGAGAAAGTGTTTCCTGCAGAGCTCTTCTGCCTTTTTTGTAAATTAACTGCAAAAAACCCCGGTCATGTTACAGTATGACATTTAGTTTTCTAATCTGTTTAATGCCATGGTTTGCACATGATGTGTTCTGATGTGCTTTTATGTTTTTGATACTAAAAAAACACATTAGAGTTGCAGTAGGGATTCTTTTCACAGACAATGTAACTTGTAACAAATTGCATATTTCAGAAGAAATGTAACAAAAGATGTAGCCTTTTATCATGTTCATTATTCTAAAAATACAGCCCCCACACCCTATCTTTCTGTTTGTTGATATAATGTATGAGCACCATTTTGGATACATTTACATGCTGCATCCCTAGCAATTGCATTCATATGATTCTATGATTCTATGATATTTTAATGTCTTCAGACTAAAAAAGGCAAAGTTAGCATTTGGGTGGTCTCAAGTAATCACTTGAATTATTTTGTAATCAATAATTATGTATCTGTATACTTGTACGTGTGAGTTCATATACACTTACACACTTGATATCTCTGTTTTTCCAGGGTGGAACTATTGTCTTGTATTTCAACTGTATAGAAGTTTAATTAGATCATATTTTTTTTTCAGTTTTGGAGTCATTCATGCAGAAGACCTCATAAAAGGAAGGTAAATGGCTTACTATGCTCCATCTTCTTCAAGCTTTACCATTTCAGACTACTCTTACATCGGTTTTCTTGAAGCAGCACCAGCCCATCTTGTCCAGCTCTATTTCAGAACTAGTGCTGAAGATCTCTTCTCTTAAAGGAAATAGGGATTTTTGCTGTAAAGAATCTTATCTTCTGTCCTTTTACTTAACAGAAACTCAAAATGTAAATATATGGAATGGGAAAGAGGGGAGGAAGGTAGGAGAACTGAATGGCTCAGAAGTATTCAAAACAAAAGCTGAAGACAATGTTTTTGTTTTAAATTGTGACATTTGCCTTCTTCCCCCTCTTTCCCCCCCATTTTCGTTTTGATCTGTTTCTTTAAACACAATTTTGGAAATCTTGGGAAACTCTTCACAGCTGAAAAGCCTACTTTAGAGGGTCTTGACGTAAGAAGAAGGAAAAAAAAAACAATTCAGAAGAACATGCAGAAGAATTCAATTCCAGCAACATGTCCTGAAAATGAGTTATGACAGTACTGTCATCATTAAATGAATTATTCACTGAAGACAACTGAGCCTACTAGCTGGCAGTTCTGCTTTTATATTCCTATCTAGAACAAAAGATTGCAAATTTTGGTCCCAGTTACTTCAGGTAAAAAGTCTCCGTGCACAACAAACCATCATCATCTGGACACGTATTAATTAATCTGCATAACAGTTGCATCTAATTGCATGTTTGCCATTAGACTATGGAATGATGAAGAGCTAGAACCTAAATTCAAAGGCCAGTTTGTCTCCTTGAGCCTCTGTAAATTAATGTGTTCTGAGTGAGGTGGATAGAATTTGTCAAAAACATTGCATTAAGCTACAGGTGTGGGCTGTTCACTTTTTATACCACGTGAGCAAAGTAAAGCAAGGCAAATCTTCCAGATCAGCATTATTATTAGTAAAACTCTCTGTCTTTATGAGAGAAGAATTCTAATGGAAGAATTTTTGTCCTCCTTAGCTTGCAAGAGGTTACAATTTTTGAAAGGTTTTGGCATTTGGGGAAGGTTCCTAATAACTGGAAAATTGCAAGCATTATGCTAGGCAGGAGTGGGGATTGAGGAGAACTGCAACATAAGAGCCCTGACATTAAAAGCAAAAAACACGTTGACTCAGGTGATATTTAACTAAGTATTATTTGTTAAGGTGATTAATGCCTGGTTATGTGAGATACTGTGGATTAAAGCCAATAATATGTAAAATTGGCATAATTTTGCATATTATTTCTTTTTCTGTCATTAAAGAATTTCTCGTAACTTTTCTGTCCCTAAATCACTACTCAGCAAAACTGTTTCTCCTACAGTCCCCTCAAATCAGGATACATATTAGACAATTCTCACCTAACTTAGAAAGCTGTTCAGTTTGTGGTTTCTTTTAAGCTTGTCATGACTGTGCCTTACCTTGGCACTGCCCTTTTTGAAGGGGTTAGCCAAAGTACTGTTTGTGCCAGAGGCACAGCCTCATCTAGACTAATTTTGGATAACTGAAAGGTCATGGCACAAAGAAACAGCAGGTACAATTATTGCCACAGTAGAAGGGTGCAACAAATACATAGGAATACCCAACAGAGTTCAGTATTGTCTTTGGAAGTGGTATACGTAAAGTCCTGATCTTAGGAACCGAATGGAAAGCAGTAATTAGGGCCTTTAATTTATCACTGAAATGTTAAAAGAAGTCTGACAGAGTAAACATCAGTTCTGACAAAAAGAGCAATAGTCATGTGTTTATAGAAAGTATGAAGCCTTGCAGGGAGTTTTTCTTCTATTGCTGGGCAGAAGTCCCTTTGACAACTACAGCGGCTATTATTATTTCCTCACTTTTCTTCTCGGAGTTGTGGGAGAAATAAACACACATACTTTAGGTGAGTGATTCTGGTAATTTACAGAGGATCTGATGCTGCTAATAAAGCATTGGAAGAATACAGTATTTTTCCCTGCAATTTCATTATTTATACTCTCAGAAGAGACATAATTGGCTATACTAGTTTAGTTCAGGTAGCTTTTCCCTTCTTGACCTTCCATATCACACAGGGTTTTAAAAAAGTGCCGAAAGAAAATGTGATGTCAGGATGCAGAGCAAGGTTCTTCTTAAAACATAAAGCTTCAAAACTTCAGAAATCAACAAATTTATGTCAATACCATTGATATGCTCTCTCTTCCAAAATGTGTTATCATGGTCAAATAACCTCCTTTCCTTTATTGGCAGGGAAGTTCAGAGAGTATTTCAGTTTCACAGCAGCCTGGAAATTTTACCGTTGTTTCTTTTCCCGTGTAGTACAAAGCCCTTTGATTGTTTTTGCAACAACAAAACTCCAGAAATCTCAATTTTCTGATTAAAGCCTGATATTTTATTTGAAAAGATTTTTCCTGTTTGATGTCAATGACAATGGGACCAGTATCTCCTTTCCAAGACTTATGTTTGTTGTGAGTAAATGTCCAGTTGAGCAAAAACTGAGGAATCAAATCCGGGATTTTCCATGCCATTCCAGTGGGATGTTGCTACCTCAGAGCTTCCTCTGAGATGTTCATTCTGTATTCTGTTGACTGGAATGATCTTACTAAAAGTTAAATCAGTTTCCTTAATTTCTTTACACATTAGGCACAATAACATTGAGATAGTCAACTAAATCTGTACGGGTTTTTCTTAACAAGGACTTGCTCTTGTCTCCTTGATCAGGATAGGCTGCAGTTTTATCCTGTGTCTGTGTTTTTCTTAATTAATTTCGGCCAGCCAGCATCACAGTTTGGCACAGATCAGCACAATTGTTAGTCAATGCTCAAGAGAGGTCCAGGACGTTGTTTGTGGAGGGGTTAGGATGTGACATTGCCATATCAATACCGTTACAGTCAAAACCTGAAACGTAATATAATCTCCCTTAAAAGACACAACATTGCTATGAGTGCTATAAGGAATTAACCTCAAACCCAAAATAAAAGCAACTACTGAAACAAGACTTACTGCTTTTGGCAGTTGCTCTTTCCCAGTGTGCAGGGGTTTTTAATACATTAAAAATATGAGGAAAAGTAGTTTAAAATTTTTAGGAGTGGAAAATTAGTATTACAATTAATCATCTTTTTTTCCTGTATTTTAGTGTAAGGGAGAAGAAGAAGCTGAAAGAAACCTCTGAAGCTTAAGATTTTGTTGATTAAAATTTAAAGAGCAATCAAAAATGCTCAGAACTGCTCCCTGAGAAATCTTTAAAAATAAAATGGTAGTTTAGTTTTTCTTAATGTTGGCTTTTGTTTTAATCATCTTACAAATTAAAAGCCTTTTCTACAATGTCCAGAAAAAGAAAAAAATTATCTCTAATTGTCTATAGCATCTTAGTTGAAATGACAAAATAACTACAATTAGTTAAGATTGATGTACCAAACAGTATAGAATAAATAATTCTAAGAGGAAACTGGCTACTTGGGACACTTAATGTATCCCAGGCACCTATGCTGGAGCTCTACCAGTTCTTTCTAAAGTTGTTGTGTATTCGTTATGCTGGATATGTCAGCAAAACTTTATAGCTTCATTGTAGTGTTTAGACAATAAAAAGTCCAGGTAGTTAAAGCAAATAGAAGCACTTGCAGACCAGTTAAGCTCGATATGCAATTGTTCATCTTAATGTGACCTAAGAGAAGGCACCTATTGAGAGCTGTTGAAAGTGCAGTGTCAGACAAACGAAAACGTTGCAATTTACAGATTTTGCATAACTACACTTTCCGAACTTGGCACGGAGGCTTTCTTAGGTGAAAAAGAAAAACACAACTACAAATTACAGCATTTTTTAAAAATTAGGTCACTAAAAATGAAATGTAAAACAGCTGGGAGATTTGTGCTCTTTCTGAACTCGTGCCCTGTGGGATGAATTTGACTGCCAACAGTATATTTGTTAATTGCTGCTGTTGTGATCCAAAGAGCTTCTCAGAGCTTGACACTTATATTGAACATCTAAATTAAATTCCCTCTTGATAATGTATATGCAAAGGTATCTCACAACAGCTTTTCACATTACCTCATGAACATTTTCCACTCTAAAGGTCTGTAGCAAGATTTCTCCTTCTCCAGTTAATCTTTTTGCAGAGAAATGTATTGTCTATACAGGTAGCAGTAATGTTTTACTAACCAACTATTTTCCAGATTCATTTCTGTCATTATTGCAATGCATTTCTAGTTCAAAAATGTGTCTGTTAGTGTAGAGGTAAGTCAACTTTTATTCACTGAAAAATAGCAAGTAGAACTTTAATATGTATTTTGGATATCAATAAGTTAACTTACGTAAAGGCTTCTATTCATCTGAATGAGATCATATTTTTCTTTGATATTTAATTCTGTTAGATATGTGAAAACTCACTAGATCTCTCTGGACATTGCTTAATAAACTACGGAAGTCCAAGGGTAATGACCGTGACTAGAGTCACAGTGCCTGTTTCTTGCCCATCGTGTTAATGTGTGTTTGTAACTATGTTTAAGGCCACAAGATAAAGGTTAAAAATAGCTAGAGAAGGGTCCAAGTTGAATTTCTGCCAGATATAGAAGCCTTACAACAGATAGAAATCTGCATTTTGTACCCCATGTACATCTGCATGATGTTTTAACAGGGTCAGCTTCAGCTAACAGCATTGTAGTTCTGTGTCACTGTGCTTAGAAAATACCTGGAGTTGGTGTTATCTAGTGTTTGTGAGGACACCCTAAAATTGAGTTACAATGTTGTATTCCCCAAGTACAAGTCAGCTCTGTTGTAGCCTTTATAAGAAATTTCTCTCAGGCATTTTTGGGAACCATCCTTGCCCAGATATCAAGCATATGATGTGGGTATGTGGTAATGGCTCACATTCCCTCTGGGTGTGTATTTGATCTCACACTGAAAGGTAGCACAAATCCGAGCTTTCATCCTGGCATTCCTGCATTTGCCTTACACCACTCCCCAGCATGGTTTTATATCCAACATTGTCAAGTTTGGATTAGGAGATAGACTCAGGTTTATACTGAAATGCAGTTCTTAAATCAATACAATCATTTGCATTTCTATTTCTACATGTTAAAATACATATTTTCAGGAACAGAAAAATTTGTTAAGGCTGACAGTACATTTAGCAGGATCTGTGACACATCCATTATAAAGAGACCAGGCCATACAGTCTTTCTGTAAAAAATAACTCAAATGTTAGAAATTATGAAAATATGAAGTAACAAAATGACCTTAACTTTTTCCTCCTTAGTGAGGTAGCCTCCGTTGTTCCTATTTTGTAAGAGACTATTTTCAAATCAAAGACTTTATTATTCTATTCTACAGTACGTGGCTTACACACTGTGTAACAACTAGTGTTTAAAACATAAGAAGATTATTGAAGAGGGATGCCATTAGTGTTGATTAATTCAGTGTCGGAGAGGCAGCAGTGGAGTGCGCTGCTCAGCGAGGGAGGGTGAGCAGGGGGCTCTGGCAGTGATCACCATGGAGAGGCTCAATCGCGCGGAGACACAAAGAGGCTGGCATGGCCAGGTCAGCCAGAGGCCCAGGGGCTGCAGGTGTGTCTGTCGTGATGAGACGGGTTTGGACTCAAGTCCACGGTTCAGCATCGGTACCAGCAGTGTGCATGGCCAAGCACAGGCATACTGACAGTGCAGCTCAGACAAGGGGGCAGAAGGCTTGAGATTAATTGTGGGCCCCCATCAAGATTTCTTACAGCTCACATGGTTTCAGTTTTTCACAGAAGCCTGATCAAAAATTTCACAGCAGCTCTGTATCAGAGCTGGTCTTCAAGACTGGCAGCTAAAATCCACTTGGGAGAGAAGGTGTTGCAGAATCTCTGTACCTTGTGCATGGCCCTGGTAGCAGTGACTGTGGACACTAATGAGGATTCAGTTGTACTTAATATAATCTAATCAGAACATTTATACGTAATTGACATTTTTGGCCTCACGTTTAGGGATTTTCAAGCTTTCGCGAAAAATGCTAGTACCTTGTCCAGCAGAAAGTAGTTTTAGTTTATTATTCTTCAGAGGTAAAAAAATCCTTTCCTTCCAAGTATTTTAACCTCCAATTTCAAATTGCTGCTCTTGGAATAATGATTGCTAGGAATCTTGTGAAGACTCAAACCCAGTGCTTATTGCTCAGTAATAAATGCAATTTTCCTACGACTTTTTGATTGCTGCAGAAAATTTTACAATCAAGGTATTGTAGTAATGTGATTTTGTATTTTTCTAGAGAAATGAACTTTGTTAAAAATTTACACATACCAAAAAGTCATATAAAAAAAGTATTCTAGTGGGCTGCTATATGGATCAAACTGGAGGAGGTTCTCAAAGTGGAGAAAGTGTGTTTTGTATCTTGTTCTCTTCTTAAATATATGCCTTTTTTCCTCTTCATAGCAAACTTTAAATTCCACTCAGATCAGACTAGTAGAAAAGTATTTAACCACATCATACTGATTATGTTACTATTCTCAACTTCTACCATACCAAGTAAATTAATTTATTGTGCAAATGTATTTAAATGTATAAATGGACTTTGTCATCATGAATCAGTTCTCTCCTGTGAGAACTGATATTCTTTGGTTATTCTAATTTTAGTTTCTCTTGTCAACCCTGATGTTATAAATCTCAGTCCTGAAGATGTTTGTCCTCCTTATTTGTCTCAATTCTTCCTCCACTTTTACTCTTCTTTTTCCACTTTACATTGGTACATTTATAGCCTTAAGTCATCCTTGTGAAATACTTTTTTGGTCATTCTTAAAGAGAAGAAATTGAAAATTATGCTGAAGGATCAGTGATAATAAATCAGAAATTCTGCTTTTATGCCTGCCCCTATAACCCTCAGGTAAGATGGTCATAATGACCCAAAAACCCAATACACTTTTAAGCCTGGAGATTGCTTGGATTTGAGTTCTAGTCCTCCTATAGTTGAAGAATCATTTAAGAGAACAATGAAACAAGGCTTAGGGATGTTTTAGATGAGTAAGAGTATTACAGGACAAAGTAATTATGTTATCCATCAAAACTATGCTGGGAAAAGTTTTGTTACTTTTCATTATTTTCACTGTCATCCCAACTGCCAAATATTCTGTGAAATTTGGAGATTACATTCTTGAACAAACCACAGAGAACACTAAAGTCACAAATCAAATAAGTAGGAAAATCAATTCATTTAACTGAGGAAAATTGTATGAACAAGTAATCTTAATAGCATTTTTTCTTGCAACCTACCATCAATATATTGTATACTGATATAAAAATAGATTACAGTATCTCTAAAATTAAAAATGGATCTGTATTATCTATATTTCCCAAGACATTCTCCTATTGTACAGCATTTGATCAATTCTCACCCTTTTTTATAACTATTGATAGAACAACAAATTATTCAGAAATAACTAATCAATATTAGAATCAGTTCTTGGACTTCTTTTACTATCCATGGGTTTGTTATTACTTTCTGATTGTATTTTCTTATTTATTGTTTCAAACTCATATATCAAACCCATCAGGAAATTCTTTAAACACTGTTATTCTCTAAAACTCTGCATAGCCTCGCATGAATAAATGCACTGTAGTAACACTGATCTCTCTTCTCTGACAACATCCTCTCTGTTCTCATCCATTTATTCTAGACAAATTGTAGGGCAATTTCTCACTTTGTGTTTTCAGCCACTTACTTTAAAAATAAAATTAAATATTCCAAATCATCTACATTAGAAGATGGGAATAAACAATCTGCCAGAAAATATCTTTTCATTCCCTTAATGAGTTGGTGTTAATGTAAGTATTTGTTTCTGTTTCATTGAAGTTATCAGTATAGGGTCAGAGGGATAAATATGAGGGTTGTTTAAAAGCACAACACCAGTGTTACCTTCCAGGGGAAAAGTGTGCTATGGTGTTCGTTTACATAGTGCATACAGTAGTTCAACTGTACACCGTTTTTTTTTAAATAGGACAAGTGTGTTTATGTAATATGAAATCACCAGCTGTTTACTGTGAAACCCTGCAACAACTGCATTGAACAGATTTTTAAGTAGTCTATAGCTTAGCATAGCACTTTCAATATTAAAGTTTTTTGAACAGGATCATACCATTATACATATTAATCCATTTGTGTTCAACGTAGGATTTTTCTGGAATGTAATTAATTGTTGATTCAAGAGATCTAGGAATTAATTTTTTTTTTTTATTCCACTTCCAGTTTTAGACCTAATAGTTTGTGATCTAAAAAAATCTGTATTTGATGAAAAGGTCTAAAGGCTAGACTGGCTTAACTTTTCTGCAGCCTTGCCTTCTAAAGGCTAACTTCCTGGGTAAGCATTTTTTTTTTGTTCCTGCTCCCTTCCCCCTCACCTCAAGATACATCATGTCCCAAAGCTTACACTGTTCATAGCTGTTCTGATCCTCCTAAATTGACAAGTAGATGATCCTTCCCTTTCTGTGTTACACTGTAGTACTTTAAAATCTGGCCAGTGCAAATTAGAAACACTGGTTTGGGTTGTGCAGGTGCCAATTCAAGAAACAAGAAGGCTGGAGTGTTTTTGATGTACTAGTTTTCATGTAGGAAACAGCCCTGTCCACTACATCGGAAGAAAGTTAAGGTTACAAAGACAGTCAGAAAATTCAAAAGTGCTGGAGTGAAACTTACCTGAAAAGCTCTTTTAATGTAATTCCATTAATGAACAGCTCAATATCATGGTTAGTCTTCTCTACTTTCAAAGCAGAAATTCTGTCACATGCAACCTTACCAACCACCGTGGGATTCAGCACAGACATTCATGTCTATGGCAGCAGGAGCCTGTGAGCAACAGGAGGCTGTCACCAGCTGCAGCCCAGCCCAGCCACTTGACGATGTTGAATACTCTGCACGGATGGGGTTTTCACCTGTTTACTGACTGCAGAGGCACATGGAGTCCTCAGTGGTATCTGAAGTTTTAGGAGTCATATGTACACACCTGGTAGTTACAGAGCATATAAAATTAATTTCTAAATCCCAGTTTCTGAAAATACATCTTTGGAGTAAAAGATCTGCTTAACCCTATAGATCAGCTGATAAGACATAGACATGAAGACTTAAATAACAGATGAGTCTCTTTAGGACTCATGGGAAGTACCCAGAATCTGTATTTTTCTTAATTCATAACTAAGTATTGGATCTATGTTCCATGGCTGGAAATTTCACTTTTCCGATAGCTTATGCAACACGTTCAAATGCTGAAACTTGTTGAGACAAATTCCTATTGAACTTGTCTGTCTGAGGACAAGAATCACTTGGAGGGAGGGGCAACATCTACACTTCAGCTTTGGATATCAAACATGAGTTCCTCAGAGAAGGTTGGAGAATTTTGACCGAGGGTTGTGATACACTACATATGTACACTTATGTTTATATAAAATACACAGATAAAAAAATTATAGTACAGAGAGTTTTCTTTGCACATTTCTGGTATATTTTTTAGTCATGCTGCCCTGAATGACCTGTTTAGCTTCTGTCTCCTGACAGTACATTAAGACACTGAATTCAAACTGCCTTTCCTGGTAAAACATCTCTGCAGCAGTGCTAGTAGTTTTTCATTTCTGGCTCATTGTTTTTTTGTGGATAAAACAGTAATAATTATTTGTCTTCTGAATCCAGTTTTCCAAGAAAAAGAAGGTTGAAACTGTCTGTTTACAATAATCTTTATTTTGTTAATTGAAAAAAATAATTCTTCAGCTACAAATATTCCAGAACTACAATATCTCAGTTCTGTCTCTCCTAGTAAAAGTAAATGTGACATCACGTACCCAAAGGTGACATCATTTAGTCCATGCCTTAAAGGAAATAACTAAGCAGAATTTCGTAGAACAAACAGCTTAATGCCAAGATTATGTTCCAGTTTAAACTGATGGTTAAGATATTATGTGGAGAGGCAGGTGAACAGGAAACATCTATTTAGGCTCATCTTGTCCAGGAAAGCATATCAAAAGGTCTTGATCCTGCTAAAGAGAGCAGTATGACAGATTAACTCTGATGTTAACAAACGTGTCATTACAAACTTAATGAAAGTTCCTTTTCCACGTGCAGGTACAGATATTAGATACTGAAGCCACTGTTAAAACTCCAACAGAAAAACTACATCAATACATAGAATCATGGAATGGCCCAGGCTGGAAAGGACCTTAGAGATCATTTAATCCAACCTCCCTGTCATGGGCAGGGACGCCTCTCAGCTAGATCAGGCAACACATGGGGACCCAACGGGGATCGAACCCACGACCTTGATGTTATCAGCACCACGCTCTAACCAAGTGAGCTAACCAGCCCCTACATCTCAGATTTGATGCAACAGTAGCAATAAAATCTAATTTTAGTATCTTCTTTAGGTTGAGAAGGGTCTTTTCAGCTTTTGGTCAAGTCAAATACCAGAAACAAAAATTTATAAAAAAAAGCTTATATGCAGTTGAGCTGGTTCAAGAAAAAAACCTATTTCATATATGTTCTTATTTGGTCTCTTAAACGACAGCTGTTCTCACAACAGCCAAATAAAGTACACATTATGTTGTCATGTCATGTGTTTTTAAAGTGAATAGTAGCAATCATCTTCAAGGATGCGCTAGTATAATTATATTTCTATTTTTAATCTATATTTAATACATGATCCAATTTACATTTGTCTATAGATATGTAAATTTATATTCTACACACAAATATCAGTACGGCTAACTACAGTGCTGGAGGAATTGGACAGTATAAATGCTGAATAAATTATGACTCTAGATAAGAACCTAAATATTATAGTTGAAATATCCTTCATACAATATGGAATCCAAACAAGTGGAAGAAAATCTTCTTCTGTTTTCATGAGATATATAAAAGCTCTGAAATTCTTATGTGGAATTCTTACAGATTCTGCATCTGGATGTGCTGTGATAAGAACCCTCAGTAAAGCGCAAACACATTTTTCCTTATATTCTGAAGAAAGGTAGTGATGCAGTCTACACAGTTTCTATGCAATTCTCAGACAAAACTGCAGTTTGAACATGAAAGCACTATTCAATATCAAAAACAATCAATGAATAATACAAGAAATTAATAAGTTGAGCAGATGTTGGCACTGCGTTGGAATCTTAGAATGATGCACCCATAGTTGTTTTTTCTTCAACTGTGGACCTATTGCAGATCGTGAAATTAGATCATCATTTTAAACAGGTCTGCTTTCTGCTACCTTGCAAATTGCTAATCTCTGATGTAAAAATGTAATGTCAGATTTGTGACAGCTCTTAATATAGCTATTGATGATAACTATCTTGTTGCTAATATAGCATTTAGTAGGAAAGCAATGACGAAAGCTTCTTTTAGACATTCAGATATATTTGAAAAACAAGTTTGTTTTCCCTCATCTGTTTTTCCTGCAGTTAGAGACATTCCACTCTGGTACATTGCACTCAGATTTGTTGCCATTATAAACACATCCATATATATAGTGTGTGTGTGCATGCACATGTATGTTCCAAGGTACTTTACAGTTGCAGTGATGAATATTCCAGCACACAGAGCCTTTATTCTTGCCCACTATCTATTCAGGCCTTGATAAAGTAACTTAGCACATAGCAAAGTCATATGCTGTGGATGTTAACTGGTCTGGGATTTTCTTACAAGGTGCCACTAAGAGAAACAAAATTAGTTTGTTTCCCACCTCAGTGCCTCCAGGACCCATTTCAGCTTTGTTTTATTTCATGCTCAAGATTTTCAGAAATACTTAAAAGCTCTCACTGACAGACTTGTTACGATAACATAACCCTTCCACAGCCAAAGCCTTGGAGGACCAGGCGAAAGACACACACAGACTGTTATTTTCTGTCTCAGTCTAACCGCTGTTGTCTTTCAGTGTGGTTACACTGTAGTGACCACAAACAGGACATGGCTTAGGGTGTGCTTAATCAGAACAATAGTTTCATCAGACTCATGTACAACACAGTCTTTTAATGAAACCTACTCAAAGCACTGACAGATGATAGTACTTATTAAAGTCCCAAGACAAAAGAATGCGGTGTGACTCAAGTAACTGCTCATGCAGCTCAGTTTGAATTGTGAATTCTGAGTATTTTCAGTGAAGATATTTGAATCAACAAAATACTTCAGTAAAGGTCTGGAATGTGTCTACATACATAATACTAAAAGGCTACCTTTGCTGAATACCAATTTTCCATTAATGTTTAGTCAAAATCTGTCTGTGAGCAGCCTGAGCAGAGATATTCCAATGAAGTTGTTAGCCCATAGGGGCTAGAACTGGTTATTTTTTACCAGCCAAATTGGCATATTCTGCATTGAAATGTTTGACCCATACTTGTAGAGACCTCATATTTTGTATTATTTTTGTTGTCTTAGTAGCATGCTGAGTGAGAAGAGCAAAAGGATAGATAAACATGCCAATAATAGGAGACAAGTAAGCTATTATCCATCCCTTTGACTGTTTACACTGAATAAAATAGGAATTAGTATTCCAGGCTTGTAACTCTACCTCTTGGCTCTTAGACTTTTAAATGCAGTTGCTAATAATCTCCATGCACTCATGCATGCTGACAGATATGCCACAACACTTTAATCAGCATTGGCTACAAGGCTAATAAAGGTTAGTAATAAAATAAAATTCTGTAGGGGCTCCCTCTTTACAGGCAATATCAAGCCCTATGAACTTTTAATGCCTACTCTGTCTATTTAGATAGTCATGGCTCAAAGCCTGTATTAAAAATAGCAAGGAATGCTTATTCTGAAGTGTTTGAAAATATTGCAAATTACACTGTAGTATTGGCTTACTCCAGACTAATCTCATCCCTTACTGACCTTTGCAGAAACACTTCTCTTTCATTTGGCAGCTTCATTTCCCTTCTTTCCTTCTGTCTTATTCCCCTGTCTTTTTACCTGTAGTTTATTTAGTCATCAGGAATTGGTGTGATGGGGCTGCTGCTTTTTAACTATGTAGCTGATAGGTTTGTTGTGTTCACCCAGAAGCAAATACCTATTTCTCATTCCATTTCCATTGCAGGTTCATTTTCATCTCAATATTGTATTCCTCAGGTTTGCACAATACATTTCTTTTGAGGAAAGCAATGAATGTATTTACTCTTTGCTTTACCTCTGTACACTGTACTGTGGATTTTCCTGTCCTTTTTTTTCCCCCTGTGCATTTTACAAAAAAAAGCTAAATTTATCAGGAAGCTAAGGATAAACATAACAATGAGTAAATAAATAAATGTGTGTATGCATTATCAATAAAGGTCTTTTGTTAGCATAATTCATTACAAATAGATAGAATACAGTACAATAACAGTGCAAAAATCAATAAGCCCAGTAGAAAGCTAACATCATCTTACAATGAAAAGTGGATATAGCCTGTGTTCTTTAAGATCACCAAGCTTCTATCAGGTCTAATTCTACCCTGGTAGTTGATACCAGTTTCCAGACTTCATAGTGGAACGTGGATCTTTTTACAGTCATGAAGGAAAAAAGTGAACCTGGAGTAGTCTTGACAGAATGAGTGCATTTAACTATGGAATCACTACTTCATGTGAAACCACATCAAAAAAACACCCCAGACATTGATCTGTACCAACCTGTTGTTTCATCTCAGAGTCTCCACTCACAGGAACAGGAGGTACTGGATGCCAGTTTCCTAACCCAGCAGTCAATAGGCTTGCCAGACTCCCATAAATCTGTGACAAAGGCAGGCTAGCCTTGTGTCTGGTTCCACTGGGATTAAAAGGCAGCCCAGCCACAATGGGCAGCTGCTAGCAGTTCAGAGTCATCCAGGGACTTAACCTGGGAGAGGCAAAAGCTACGGCAGCTGCCTGGAGCTGGCTATAGGTGTGTCCCTTCCCATAAACATCACTCTCATTATACAGGGGTCCTCCAGAGGTACTAGAGGTAGTCACAGAGCCCTAGAGCATCCCTGTACTGACCATACTGCAGGGTTATTTGCCCTGCTTTCATAGCCAGACATGTTTGTCTATTTGCCACACTAGCAGATATGAAACAGTTCTAGGAATATCAGTGGTATAAGCCAAAAGATCAGAAATTGAGAGAAAAGAAAAAAAAAGAAAAAAGAAAATGACAACAACAAAACTAAACTGAAACATCAGTAAGCAATAGAAGACCAGAGGTCTTAATCCTTATCCTTTTTTAATTTTTTTTTTTTTTTAAATTTGAGATCTACTGCTTCATATTACTGCACACAGCTTAATTTTCAGTGTCTAGCCACTGTGCTGTCCTGTAGGTCAGAGATAATGGATAATCACATCTAAGCAATAAATCTCAAAATTCTAAAACCAAAACAGACTAGCAAGCCACAAACCAAATGCCTATGTTGAAATATGTCATCAAGATGTTTTAAAGAGTAAATCAATGATCCATTCAAGGACTTCTGAGAGAAAACAAGACTAAATTTGTTGATTACAGTATTTGTTCAGACTTTGTTTGTTCAAGTTAAGTGCTAATTCTCTTCCTTTCATTTAAGATTAAGAAAAGAAGAATTGAATTAAGTGAATTTCTGTGTGGAGGACCAGCAAAGTGACTGTTCTGTTTATGTCCTGTTTTCAGGGCTAAATGATGCTTAAGGTTTTGTGAAAGTTATTAGCAGAGGTATGAGGCTTTTCCAGCGGAATAACACAAGAAAAGTAGGATATTTTCATATTCATGTATTATAAATGTTTAAAGATGTTTCTAGAAGGATGGCTTGTAGACACAAGGTTATATCCTTTTTGTCTTTCTAACTGTTTTCAAAATGCTTGGGTTTTTTTTCTAACAGCTTTTACATTTTGTTCATAAAAGAAAATCATATACCGTCAGTTCTCCTTGCAGAGAAAGCCTTATATTTTGTAATAATATGCCCAATTTACTGTACTATTTTTGCAATCCTGCCAGTGTTTAACACTTCACTATTCATCACAAAGTCAAATCCAATTTTTTCACTGCTTGATTTCTTCACTAGTACTACAGTTAACATGTCCTCAGTCCTGTTCTTACACATCTTCCTTTTTATCAACATCTGGCAAGCCTATAGCTTTTGTGGCACTGTAGTTCTACAAACATTTACAATGAAGCATTTGAAGCATATCTGGGTGACAACTCTGGATATAGAAATAGAGTAATTCTCCTTTACTGCAGCACTCTCCTTTTGTTCTTATTTGACTTCAGCACAGTTCTTTCCACTGAGGAATCTGTAACACTTGTTTGGCATCAGCACCTCCAATTGGGGCTCCTGCTTTACCTTCTGCTAGTGCAAATCTGATATGCTGTGCAAGAGTTATACTTGGTGCACCTTTGAAGTCATCTGTGAAGTTTACAGTGTAAAGCTAAAACTGGATTAATCCTGTAATGTAATATTTGTTGAATAACAAACCTAGTATTTTTCAGTGATTGTCTTATAAAAAGTTAAAATTTTTACCATCTGCTTACCAATGGCTTTGTATTCAGGATTCAAAGGTGTAATTCCCAACAAACTTTAACATGAAAATTGCATCACAGTTAACCTACAGCTGCACCTTATCTCTGAGAAGGATAACGTGCTACTTGAGGTATGGACTGGCAGATGTATTCTTTTTTTACATTTAAGACATGTCTCTGTCACATCAGTATCAGAGCCTCAGTGTGAATTCAGATTTGTGATTTACAGTGAATTGACCTGGAACTTGTTCACTACTTCCAGCTGGCTGTGCACACTCAGCCTTGTCAATAAATTTCTTTGTGCCTCAAGTACCCTGTGCAATGGGGATTATGTAGTGTTTCTTCAATAGTCTTGTCTCTTGTCTATTTATACTTCAAGGCCTGTGTTTTTTTCTGGTCTCCAGGTACTACCAAAATACAACTAAACAACAAAACCAAAAAAGTTACAGTCCTAAGTCTGCAGTACAACTTTGCCATTTTGTTAGCTGCCAGGAAACTCATTTGTAGTGCACGTGTAGCAACTGTGTGGTTGCTCAGACAGTTAACAATGAATGCGTTCCATAGTTACACAATATATCTTACTCATGTAAGATATTATCCATCAACATCAACAAAAGTGTTAAACTCCTTGGCTGAGACGTAAAATTTTTAGTAATATATTTCTTGGGGTTTTTTCCCCTTAGTGTTCATTGCTTGATAGTTACTTTGACGTAACATAATTGTGCATCTTTTCTTACAACCATTTTATTTTTTTCTGCCCTCTTACTGCTGCTTTCAGTTTTTCTTTCTCTTTTTAATGCACAGCAGTAGCCACACCATCTATAGCTACGTTAGCAAGTAGTGTAACACAACATGACCATATCTGTGAAGCCAAGCAGTTGGTGCTAAGAGCATGATCTACATGACGGGAATTTCAATCAGTCTTATTTCAAGCTAGTTTTCATTTAGTCCCATGGACTAAATATTCATTAGTGGTTGCATCTGATACAGTCCAGGAGCACAGCTGAGAGGAGTCAGGTTTGTCTGCTTCACGCCTGCTCCCTTGGTCTGTGATAAATGAAGATTCCTGGGAGATGGGCTTCGGGCTTCCAAAGTCCAGTCCTGACTAAAGCACTAATGCAGTCGCACGAAGTAATGAATGTATGGGATTGCTCTTTCTGGTTCCTAGGCAAATTTGCAATACGTTTAAGTTTTGTGTGCGTCTACAAAGTTACTGCAGAAATTTTACATTCTAAAGCCAGTTTTCCAGCCAGGTTGAACAGCTGCTGACTCTGGAGTAGTAAAACGCCACACATGGATGTCAGAAGGGAAGGAGCAGATCCCTCGGCTGTTTTTCTTTCCACGGTTACAGTGCTGCAGACGCTGCCGCAGAGATCTCTAAAGAACTGTCTGACAAGTCCATCCACTCATTGATCATTCAGCCTGGCAGGGAGGGTAATCAGTCACTAACAGGATGGATTTTGTCAGGCTGATGTTAGTAGGGCAGGGTCTTGGAGCCAGTGTATCTTGCAGATAAGCTTAAAAAAGGCAGAAGAAAACACAGCAGTAATCATGTCAGCTTGTCAGGTACCCAGCTCTCACACAAAACAGCAAGATCCAAGATGGTCAAAGCTGAGTGACCCAAAAAACTCTTCCCGAAATTGTTGTACGTTGTCTGACAGTTACGGACAAGCCCTGCTCTAATGGAATAAAGCCTCTGCAGAGGGGAGAGTAATGTGAAGAGAAAATTACCATGTGAAGAATTTATATTTGATTCTGACACTTTCTTTTTCCATGTAATTATTAACATGTTTTTTTTAAAAAATGCATTAAAATTTCATTCAGATTAAGATGAAATATAAGAACAGGAGTAAGAGTAATGCATTGAGAGATCCTGTGTTGACAATCAGTTTTAGGCAGTAACCTTAATCAAGGTTAATGTCATTTCAGTGCCTCATCTCAGATCCTCATTTTGTGTCTTAGGCAAGCCTGGCATTTTTCGCTTTTTTTCCCAAGTAATCTGTTTTATTCGTGATATGTGCTGCAGACTAATTATTCAGGCTTATCACATGTTTAAATAGCATCTGTGGTGGAACTTCATAAAATATTTATTAATAAATGTAAAGTACCTAACATCTAAAAGTATTTTTGCATGATTTTATTTAAAGAAACAGTATTTTATGTGGACCTTCCTATCAAATTTTTAGTAATTTAAGTACCTGAATGTTTTACTCTTGCTGTAGAAAGTCTATGGGAAGTAATTCTATTGCTAGGAATTACAACAAATAATTCATTTTTTTTTTTGATCTCTGCAAGATCCCATTACACTGTGCATGTGCACATTACATTGTATTAATTCTAGCTCATTAGATTATTTTATTGCAGCATAGTTTCCAGCATAAGCCTCCTGATTCTACTGCATGATACATTCTACTTAGATAATCCATTTGACTGCACCATTGATGTGCCCTGCTGACATTATATAGTCTTATATCCTGAAGAATTTTAGCTGGCTACTGATACTCCCCTAAATGTAGATGAAACCCAAATGTGCATGGTTTGATCCTTTGCTTAAGGAGATGGTGCATATGAAAGTTCTGAAGTATTTCAGTTGTTGAAGATCAGGGTCTAAATCTGCAGTCTCCTTCTCTGGCAGAAATTCCAATCTTCCATTCAATATGCTGATGTGCCAAACTGTTAGGTGAGTCAGCCTAATTATGCAAGTGACTTTATCACATGGCTTTGCAATTTGAGAAAAGATTCAAAGATTTGGTCATGCATTGGAAGGGGTAAAAAAAGTTGCTGTGTCTAATTGAAAATGCAGGAAACACTGGAACGTTAGGATGTTGTAGGTTATGTCTCTAAAGCATACTATAAGCAAATTATTTGTTATTCACCATACTTTCTGGGAGTAAAATAAGTTATGGGTTTCATTTATTAATTTTCACTGTATAGAATCTATTTTGGAAATAGCAACATCAAGTGTTAGGTTGCTTTTACCTCTGTTTTCAGAGGAAGACAAAATAAAATTACCAGTTGTGTTTGCTTTACTATAGGCAAAAATTTGATTATCATTCAGAACAGATAATTAACATGTTTTCTGCAAGAATAGAATTAACATTAAACTTAAATCTCACTCTGTTTGCATTGTGCAGATAGTTACCACGATCTCTGTTAGATATCAATGTCTTGACTAAGTACTATGAGATGTGTTTCACCAGGCCAGACCAGTGAGTTACAGATAATTCGCATTTAAGAAAGCTTCACCTCAAACAAAAGGGGACTTTGCAAAGTCACATACCGTAGAAGAAAGGCACCTTCTGTATCCTTCTAGTAATTCCTTTTTTGACTAGCTATTAATATTGATTAACCTTTTTTGGAGCTGCATGTTTTGTTGAATGGAAGTTACCCCACAAGACTGAAAAGGGCAGATATGTTGGGGATGAGATTTTTGAGGCCTTAACCAAGGGTAGGAGTGATGTGTGAGGCAAAAATATACAGATGGTCAGAGTCCCCTATATTCATCTGATTTTTTCTTATTTTTTTTAATCACAGTACATTCTGATTATAGCTTTGACTTTGCTCTGTCTTTTCTAATGTTTTCTGCTGCATATCAAAAACTTCTGTCTGTTCTAAAAAATATTAAACAGTGGTCTAAGCTTCTCATCTGCTAAAAGCTACCCATATTTATCCATCTCTGTTGTTTACTGTCATTAATAGCAATTGCATTTCACAATCTGACCTTGTAATGACACTTTATGTGCATAAATTCTCCCTCCCTGTAATACACACACAAACACATAGTATTTGTGAACACAAATGTTAAATAAAAAATCTCTAATTTAATACTGTGAAGAAAGAATTTTTAAACATATTGGAAATGTTAATGCAAAGTATTTTTTAGTTTAAAATTTTGCAAAACAGTATCTGCATTCTTTCACTTTTTACCCCCTGGTAGCACACTACATAGCAAGTGCAACTGCACAGTTAAAACAAAGGCACTGTGTGATTCTAGTGCTTTCCATAACAAGAATAATAGAACAAACACTAGGAATTCTGTTTTCTAATAAAAACAAATATGTGGTTGGGTCACTCTCATGTAACTATAGGAAGTATCTGGAGACCATTTGATGCAAAAGTGATGTGCTTCTCACTTGATACTTAATTTTAGGAATATATTCTATGTAAATCTCTGTGCTCAACTGAGAACCTGTTTTCTGTTTTCTTCCTCGTCTGCGTGCACAAGAAGAATTACAATTTTGAAGATAGAGAAAGGAAGCTTTGTCCATCCTGCAGACAGCTGTGATTTTTGGGATGAGTGAATGTTGCCCAGGAACGTTATTAATGAAACACTAGGAATCCTCCAAGATAAAAGACACTATAGATTAACTTATACTAGAATTCTTTACTACATCTAAGTTTGCATCTTCTGAGGAGTGTTGATAATGTTTCTTGTTACTGCAAGCACAGTAGATCTTCTAGCCTTATATTCAGGGACTGATATAAAAGAAACACAGCTTATAAATACTTAGATCCTCTTTTACCAGCTTTCTCTAGAGGGACATGCATTTTCCTTACCATAATGAGGTTCATAAAGAAAAGAAATGATGTGGCCTAATATAGATAGGGAGTCACATTACAGTAACTTCTCATCAGAATTAGGGTAGTTAGAGACTACTATATTATAGCAGTGACGGGTAACTCTCCTACTGTTAAGAGCCAGCTCTCAACATTTCTGTTATAAACCTCGTTTTTCAGAGTTTTATAACTCCTCTGGAAATTCCACTTGGGGTGAAGCTTAGTTTAGAAAGATTAAGTAGGAGAGTGATATTTTGAAAATGAAATAGAGGGAAAAAGAAAAGAAATCTGAAATCCATGCATTTTCTGGTGAACCGCTGTTTTCCTATGTTCTTTCCTTTCCCTTAGTATGGTTGCTTTTGTTTGTGTAAAGGACTTGCAAATAGTTTTCAGAAACACTTCAGTGCTGACATTGAAGTTATTACTGTATAGTTAGAATCCAGCCTCCACTCCAATGAGCAGTTTTACCAAGCACTCTTAAATGGTTACAGAAATGTATGACTCCCCTGGGACAGTCTGTTAACAAATTAAAACACAAAACCAAAAACAAACAAAAAACCCCCACAAAACAGCAAAGGACTAGATGCAATTGTAGAGATTATTCCTTTGGCCTCAGGCAACTTCTGCCCCATCTCAGCTCCAGTCTGTCTCTTCATGTAGAGCTCCACTACACACTGAGTTTCTGTGGGTGTAAAATGCAGCACAGAGCACTTCTATGACACTCAATTCATCTTTGCCACTCAGAATCGAAATCTGTGCAGGGAATAGTCACTCAATAGACTGTTGAAAACAGTAATGGTAATTCAATAAGTGCCATTTTTACCTCTGAAGCGAGTGTCTTGCCCTGGCGTTAGAGGGCAATGAAGGTGCTGCTTTTCCAACAGGACGTTAAAATACTAGCCTGCTGTAGGCACTGGAGTTGTTGTTGAACTCTTCTTCTGAGACCCTTAGTGTCATAGCTGAATTTCAGGTCAAGTGATTATTAGCACTAGCAATCAGTGAGTGAATAGTGCAAAAATAAAGTTGTGAGCTTTCATTTAAAATTCAAAGCAAATTTATTACTATTTTTATGACCTTTTTGAACAAATCTCCACAAGCATCCTTGCACTCAAACGTTATTAGATGCCCGTTAAATGTTGAACTTTAATGTTCTGTAAGAGTTAATTTCTGTTTGCAGTGTACCTTCTGGTGTAATTTGCAGCTTTGCTAAAAAAAAAGTCATCAATTACTACAAAGCAGTAAAAAATAATAGACTTGGAAATAAGTTAAATTCGCTACATCATTATTTCTTACAAATTATTGACCAGCTCTAGTAGTTGCCTTCTTACCCAAAAACTGTTTTCTCTCATGCAAACAGTTGTTATGTTCCATTCTGGAGGAGGCAGCGTAGTGGTGGTGTAGGTCCTCAGTTGCTCGAGGGTATAGTAGCCCAATTTTACACGCTTAAGTAATTATTAGGATGACTATTTGAGAAATATAGAAGTAAGGAAAAGTGGAAAAAATGTCTACGTATTTTATTAACGTGCAAAAAGAAAATGATGGGAAAAGTATCTCCAGGTAGTTCACTTTTCTTGTGCTGTTGAACATTCCTTGTTCTTTTCCATTTTGAATTTCTGTCTTTCAAGGATTAATACTACTTTCTTACCACCAGCGTAGGTGAACACTACCACTGTGTGAAATTCACTAAAGAAAGTTGCAGGTGTCTTTTCAGAATAGATTAGAATTACTAGTTGAATTTTTTGTCTATACATCCAACTACTGCAAATCAGATTTTCCAGAGAAAGGTTATAGTGAGGTAGTTGTTGGTCTTTTTTCCCAAGTAACAGGACAAGAGGAAGTGCCTTCAAGTTGCACCAGGGGAGATTTGAATTGGATATTAGGAAAAATTTATTCATCAAAAAGGTTGTCATGCATTGGAACAGGTTCCTGCCCTGGGAAGCGGAGGAGTTACCATCCCTGGAGGTATTTAAAAGATACGTAGATGTCGTGCTCAAGGACATGGTTTAGAAGATTGCCACTTGTTATTTTCTTTGATAATCTTCCATCCCTTGGCAACATTATGATGTTTCTGTAGCCTGATTTCCCACCAATCTCTGTTGACAGCATCCCTCACCTGAGAAATTTAATTTGGGATCCATCCATTTCTCTCAGCGTGCAAAACCCATACATATAGCACATTCCTTTTTTAGACTGGAGTTTCTTTGCTATACCTAAAACTGAGCCTGTGTCTTTCCAATGTAGCAAGCAGGTATTCTTTCTGCATTTTATATTCATTTAAATTATAGTTAAAATTAATGCAAGGTAAAAAAAAAGAACATGTAGCAACAAGATGAACAATAATTTTAGTCATGTTTTTATGCGTATTTTATATTGTTGCTTGCTACTCCTTGATTGTGCTTGAGTAAAGAAAGATGAATCATTATCTCAAATTTTTACTCTCCTTATTTTTTATGATTCCCTGTTCTTTCTATGACAGTAAGTGGAAATAATTAATTGCCCAATTTCTTTGCTGGATATTCAAATAGTTACTCACCGCATACCTGACAGAACAAGTATCTCATCACTACTAGAGGGGTTTTTTATTTCTTTTAGTGTGTGTTCATTGTACATAGACAGATATGAAAGGGCAGAGGGGTTTTTTTATTATTTTTTACACCCATCTTGACTTTGACACAAAGAATTAAGATTATTTTCTATGATGGTTAGGGAGCTATGGATATTTTATGAATATCAAAATCATATTTTGTAGCCGCCTTGCTGCTGTGACAACACAAAGTAATTGTTTCTTGTTATTCAAGGGCCAGAATGTATTTGCAATCTCTCCCTTGTATTTCCTCCATAAACTAGAAATCTTATTCTCTTCTGAAACAGCCACTTAGGAATCTAGATTAGTGCTGATAGCTTGCCAACTGAACCAAAAGAAAAGTTGAAATTGTCATTAACACAGCAATTCCAGCCTCCATTTTGATAAGTATTTTGTATTGCACAAGCTCTGAAAAAAATATAAACCAGCTTTATATATGCAGAAAAAAAGCTTCTGTTAAAATTCTTCTCAAAAAGAGAGAAGGTTTTGAACATACCTTTAATCAAATCAGAATCAAAAATAACTGTTTTTATGACTTTGTGGTTTGAGTGATCTCTCAAGCGATGTAAAGCAATAGTGACATCTGACATGAGTAATAACAATTGCTTTTGGGAGGAGAATTTACGTTCTTCTGGGAAATGTGTATAACCCCAACTGATATAATCTACAGAAAAATTAACCAAAGAGGTTGTTTTAGCATGTCAGATAATCTGTATGAATGAAATGCCTGCATCTGTAAAGAAAAAAAACACAGCACCTTTTCTTTGATTTATAAGAGAAATATATTCCTGAATGAATGTTATGAGCAAATTTATGTCTGTGAGAATATGTATAAATACTTACTCAGTCTCCAGTTCTCGGTTGAAACCTTATGTTTTTATGTTGGGAGACTGAGAAACTGCCAGAACAAAAGGATTGAACTAAGTTTTATTTTCCTATTCCAGCAACTCCTGAATGTGGTAATGTTATCAGCAGAGATAATAGCACCTTTAAATGACTTGGAATTTATTTGGTTCACAAAATCGTATAGGAAGATTGACGGCATCTTAAACAGCAGCAGTCAGTGAGGATGTGGCTTGAGTATTGACAGAAGTGATTTTTCAAGTAATGAAGCAGGTTGCGTGATTAAGTTTCCTGAAGCATGCATTGCCTGCCGTGTGCACATACTGTATATTGTCACCCTTCTGAGTCACAGAAGAGCTTCACTTCTTTTCAGAAGCAGAATCAATAGGATTAGGGGATTTGCGCTCAAAGCTTGCCTGTGGCTTCTTGTTAAGCATGTTGTGTGCTTTATAGCTGCCTTTGAATGGCTTTTTGCACCATTCCATGGTATTAATCACCTAAATAATATTCCTACATTCTGATGTTTTGGCCAGTTTTTTTCTATTAGTGCTCTAAAAAATAAGCTATTTAAAAATGAGTCAGAAGTCAGACCCTGAAATTCATGTTTAGCATTTTAAATAATATCCTGGTCCTCAGAAATTCTGACAACTTTCATAGCAACTGTGATGCTCACAGATTTATTTTTTCTTACTAGGAAAGTTGTTTGACTGTAGCTGTTCTGCAGAAGACCTATTGCCTTTGTGTGTCAAACAGTATACGCAGAGAAGTCTGCACAGCCAGATGGATAATGTAGTTTGGCAGACACATCAAGTCAGATATGCAGAAGACAGCTTAGCCGGTTCCTTGTAGGTCACCTAACAGCCCATCAGAACCCGTTGGGTAAGCTGATGCTTATGCAAGCCAGATGTATTTTGCAAGACATGATATGCATGAAAGGTTGAAGTCTACTAGTGTGCTACAGTTTAATGGGCTCCCATTGAAGTGTGGAGTTTAGCCCTTTTATCTCTAGTCTTTATTGTCACTGGTCTAATGGATCAGTCTAAAGTCACAACAAAAAGAAGCGATTACTGAAGATGCTGAGGAAAGAAATCCTCTGCAGAGCTATACAGAAAGCACATAAAATGCCAAGTTTGACTGGTCACACATAACATTTCATGGTCCCAGTTCCACCGCAAGCAAAGAATACCACTGTTTATCTTACATAGTTTAACCCAATTGATAATATCTGTTGTTTATCTGCACCATTTTTGTTGACAGAGGTTGTTGAGACATACAGCTAGATATTTGAGAACAATTACTATACGTACAGGGGTTCGTGTGAGACAGGGTCAACTAAACCTGGAGCCGTACACATTGTGAGATGCCCATCCCTACAAATAGTAAAAAAGAAAAAAAAAGAGAGATAAATTTTGTTACTTGTGTTATATTTTTACAAGGTTTCCTATTGAGGAGTTTAGAAAAAAAGATGCAGCATACCTGTAGCTTGAGTAGTCCATTAGAGAATTAATTAGATGAAGTGCTTGGTCAGTGATGGGTAAAATATGTCAGAACTTATTTGGTTTAAGAATAGGCTTATCCTGTTTCTAGGATGTAACAGAGATAGACTCCAAAAGCAGAAAGAGCTGTTTCTCAGGAGATTTTGGCTTAAGAAATACAATATTAAAGAAAGTCTTTAACTCAGGTTTATTGTTTTTGGAGCTGAATTATTGGATGTGAATTAAGCAATGACATACTATCCAGGGAAAGGAGAAAGCACATAGTTGTATGTAAAGGAGTACAGGAAGACAAAGACTGAATAGGACAGTTTTGTTGAAACTCAGTATGTGCAGATTTGAATATTTGGTACTTGAAAATAGACAGGTAATAGTGGCTGAAATTGCAATAGAAATGGACATTGGTGCTAGCTCAGTTAAAATAAATGTACTGGAAAAACCAGGTATGAGAAAAATCATAGTTATATACATTTTCAAAGGACAAAAGGACATAGAAATCATTGAGAAGAGTGAGGTATCTAACCACTAAAGGATTAAACTTTCTCTGATGTTCGTACTCTAGCAAACCAGAATGACAATTGCAATGATGGTATTTAACTGCACAAATGGTCAGCTAAAAAGAGTAAGAAACATTTTTCCTCAAATTGTCTCACAGATTTTTAATGAGAATCTTTGTGGTGCTGTGTTGTTGCTTTTTTAGGACATAATCAACAATTACGGAAATATTGAGTCCATTTTGGAAAAAATAAGAGAATTTTATTCACAATTGAGTATATCTATTAATCCATAGAATTACATAGGATAGCAGATAGTAATTACTTGTCTGATTTATCCTTTGTTAGTTGCCTGATGACCAAACTGAATTAGTGACTTCAGTTGTGCTAGTGATGCAACAGCAGCAGTCATTGTCAAATGAAAGTTTACCACCATGAAAGAAGGAGTACTGATTAGAAGGTGTAAATAGACATTGATACTGATAATAATCAGATTTTTTTACAGTGATTGTCATCTTGGGAAGAAATTTTTTTTTTAAAAAAATTAGATTTGGTAGAAATATCGGAGAAAAGTGGAACTGGTGGAGTACATGTATTGATTATACTAAGTGAAACCACAAGTTTCCTGTTCTTGTAGCAGGTCTCTGAGTGGTTTAGTGTGTTGATTATTTCAGTTCCAGTTTCCATCCTTCCTTTTTTTTTTTCCACATGGCATGTTCTTCACGAAGGAATATTGTGAGTTTGATCCAGAGTTGCTGTTATGAGTGATATTTGTATAATTAGCAAGTGTTACTGGCATTATTATCGTACTGTCTGAAATAGGTCTTTTTTTTTTCTAGACAGTTATAATGTGACTTTAGCTTAACAAATATTGGGCAAATTGTGGCATGTGTACACATGTATTCCCTCTCATTTCAGATTATGTTCCTTGCCTTTACAGTTTGCAGGATAGGATCCATTAACTGGAAGGTTATTAAATATATTCAGTAAAAATGAGATTAATAATCAGTATTTCCAGCTGTGTGTTATGTATTACAGACTAACACCTGCATCTGTGTATATGCCCATAGGCAAGACTGTTATATACATGAGCAAAAGAGCTTGCCTTTCTACTTCACAACACAGAAGATTTCTCAGAAATTGTTGTCTTCTAGGAAAAAAAAAAAAAGTTTTTTAGATTACAAAATTGTTTGGAATTCAAGCTGTTGCAGAACATGTTCATTTTTACCTGTATTAAGCTGCCTGTATTTTTGTTTGTTTTTTATTTGTTTGTTATCATTGGCTGGTTTTTCTTACTGTTTTAAACAGACTGGGGAAAAAGAAAGAAGAGCCAAAATTCTTGTTTCTAGGGTGAAAATTAAAGTTGTTAGTGTAGAACATTTGAGCTATGATAAAAGTGGTCGGAAAGGTCCTGAAGGGAAGCATGTCTTGTTTTAAAATATGAGGAACTGTGAGAAAATAAGAATTGTTTGGATAATTCTATGTGCTTTTCTCTCTCTTCACTTGGGATGGATTAATATTACTGGTATTAGTGTCTTTTAGGAATAAGGTAACAGGGAGTGATGCAGTCAGGAGTGTTCTGCTTGTCTGTAAACTTTCTTTAATTTTTTGGTGACAGTTTCCTTCCGCCGTCTACAGAGTGAAGTTTATGATTTTCCAGTAGAATTATAGAATAATTTAGTTTGAAAGGAAAGTCTGTAGGTTATCTGGTCCAGCTCTGTGTTCAAGGCAAGTGAAGCTAGATAAGTAATAAGAGATCCAAACGCTGGATTCCTGCTACAATACCTTTCAGTTGCCTTTATCTTAATTTTTATTGAATTTCATCTTTATATTTTTCACATTTACATCATACGCAGAGCGCATCTTTACTGTCTATAGAGGTAATAAAAACAGACTCAGTCTGGCCACAGTCATTGTTACACAAGATTGTCAACTTCATAATCCATTTTTCAATGGGCCACTGACTCAAGCTTGCTTTGACTATTGGTTTGACAGATTAATATGCCTGCTGTGTTACCTTTCTTAAATGGTTCATCCTAAACCAAGAATTGCTATTTATAGTTGATGGCACAGAGTTGACAGTGCCCTGAGTAAAACTGCCATTGGAAAGCTGCTCTATTCTTGTAGTTCCGTAGGCGCCAGGAGATCTCCTTATATGAGGTCAGGCATTTTGGATGAGGATGATGGACACCCAGCAGAGCTAAAAATGCAGCCATTTGAAAGGTGCTTTGCCTTGCTAAGCCAGCCTCAAGAAGACTGGGGAGGGCTGGCAGCAACAAGGTTTAACCGAGTAGGAACAACCATAACAACAGGCCGTGGTATTTTCACAGGTGTTAGTGTGAATGGGAAGTAGATGTCAGTTCTAATAGTAGTATCAAAGAACAAGGTGCAGACTTTTCAATGCCTAAAGAAAATGCATACACTATCATAAAGTAAATAAGGTGTCAGAATTACCTTGTTCAAATCTAGATCTCCTGGCCCAATCACTTTGCCCTTTCAGGATCCAATGGAAATTTGCATTGCTATAGTTCCTAGGTCCAGATATAGATAAGAGGAGCTATAAAATATCACTTTAGAAATTTTAAGGAAATAGAATGTTCCTTTTTCACATGCAAAAGGACGAGATAAGAAAATGTGTGTTTGGATACAACGAGGAGTAGAAAGGTTTGTCAGATATTATGGTATGAAAACCTATGGATCATCCAGATACATTTATCAAAGAGAAATCACTGCAACACATTTTATAAATTCCTCTTTCAAAAAGCATTGAGTGGGAAATCCCTAGTTGCAATTTACTAGGGCATTTAAGAAATCACTTTATATATACAGTGAAAATATTCAAAAGTCTAATCTATCTAAATCAATCTAAAAATACAAATGAGTAATCAGCAAGTTACAAATTATGAGGAGCTCAAAGATGCAGAACTTGATTGATCTCAGTGATAGAGGGCAAATATGAATGACAAGACTTTGGGAATTAGAGCTATAAATGCAGGTGCACAGAAGATCGGGTTCATAGCCTGGTTTCAGATGTATTGGC
This sequence comes from Trogon surrucura, assembly GCA_020746105.1. Taxonomy (NCBI): domain Eukaryota; kingdom Metazoa; phylum Chordata; class Aves; order Trogoniformes; family Trogonidae; genus Trogon; species Trogon surrucura. Next base: position 15,491,623 of record CM036629.1, read on the forward strand.
TGATTTACATTATAAATAATTTGAAAGAAGAAGTGCATAGTAAGGCAAAGAAATATGCTGAGGAAACATATCCAAGGCAGGATAGTCAATACAAAGGGCAGGACGGTAACAGCAACATACTAGAAAGGAGGTTATGTCACAGGCGTGCTAGTTATTAATGAATTAATGTTGAAAGATTGATATTTTGCTTGAGAGAAACCTGGAAAAGCCCAGGTGACAGTGCAAAAATTAACCTCAGTATGAGAACCTGCAAAGCTTCTCTGGAATTATAAAAAGATGAACTTTGTGAATTTAATGGGCATTTTTCATTCTCTGCTAATATGTCTCATTTAGCTCCTAACCAGAAATTTTTTTTTGTTTTGCACTGTTACATCAATCTAAGGTGGGAAAAGATTCAAAAGCAATGATCCTATATGTTTTACATTTGAAAACCCATTCTCAGATTTATGTCTGTGGCACTACAGTGTAAGTAACAAAATTTCAGAAAAGAAAGCCAGATCTCATCTGAGTATAGATTTTCTTCCTATTGTGAATCTTTATTTAGTTTATTAACAATTTTTTTTTACAAAAATAAACATCATTACACGTCTGTGAGAAGTACTATTTATACTGTTGTGGAAAGGGAGATAAAAGTAATAAACAGATAAAAAATAGACCAAAGTAAAAAATGAAAAATTCTTCTCAAAATGAAGGCAAACCGTATTAGCACCAACCTTCCTTATTCTTAAATATCTTGTATGATTTTGAGTCACTAATCATTACACATACATAAGGAAAGAAAGAAGGAAAGAGAGAAATAAGGTTCAAGTACCCGTTTAAAGCCAATCATTTACAGAAGTATTTGATGCCATTTTGTCAATAACTCCAAACATAAAAAGTACAATAGAAGGTTACTATTGAATTGTCATTCATTGTTCTCAGCTAAACTTATTTTGTCTTTATTTGGATAGTCCCCTTCCTGAAGCAGTTTACTTTTCCTTTTTTATCTCATTGAAAGTTTTTATTCCCTTAATGTGCTGACAGACACATACGGGATCAAAAAAGAAATTTAATTTGTGACAGTTCTGTCCCCTGTGTTGTGGAACAGCAATACAGCACTGAGTAACTAACTCTTTTCCATTGTTGGACCATTTATCAGAAAACATTCATAGATGGAACAGTAATAAACCCGAATTAATAATGATAATACTACTATTTATAATCTTCTGAGTTTCTAAATCTTTTTCTGTTTAACATTTGAGCAGGAATGCTTTTTTCGGTACTTTCTCTAAAATATATATACATTGCGATATTTATTTTCTGTTGCTGTCACTTTTTTTCAGACTAATTTTACTACAGTCTTAAATTTTTTTATGCTTCTGTCCATGTAAACTACTGTAAAATGTTCGATGAAATGTGATTTTCCTCTAACATATTATTTTTCTTAAGAGAATATTGTCTCTCTGTCGATTTCATTTACTTATCCAAATGACTTCATGATGTTCTAAAGTCTAAGGCACCATTATTTATCACAGAAGTGAATTTGTGTTCATAAGAGGCCATCCTGAAAGAACAAAATGAATGGAAAATAACCTATTTATACATTAATTCAGTTTCTCCAAAACCCAGTCTTGAAATTTTACGTATTTTTCTTCATACCTTCATTAGCAAACAGAGAGTTAACTTCTCGGTTGCTATATATATAGCAGCTTTTGCCTATAGTAATTTTACTGCTTTAAACGTTTGTGTTACTAAAAGCTCTGCAAATAAATAAATAACATGTTCAAGCTAGATGTCAGCATACAAGCAAATTACAACTTGTTTCAACCACTTCCACATAACCTATTTTAAAATCTAGGACTTGTCAGCTTTGTCCTCAGTCATTTTACTGAAGCTCCTTATCTAAATCTTATTACTAGTTTTTCTTCAGCACTGTGTTCTGTCATCCTAACAACATTTTCTCTGCATAGACATCACTTTTTTCACCATTCCTGCGACAGATCTTAAACGCCAAGGATGCAGTACTGTGGCGGTTTTGTTCATGTTTTCAGTGGAAGTTGTGCTCAACGTCAAACAGAAAAAAAAAGGAAAATCTTTAATTACCAAGAATGAGCTGTGGGTACTTTTCTTATAGATTGTAGTTCTGTACCTTTAAGGAATTATAGTTCTTGGAACTTTTAAAACCATAATTATATTAACACATCCTGAAAGTAACTTCTGTTTGACAAGACACTTTTATATTGGATTCAAAGTGTTTTTTGTGAAGAAGAGTACTACTCAACATATGCAAACAAAAAAGCCATATCTCTTACCCTTTCATTTTATGTTGTAATTATTTTGGAGCAAGAACAAATAACAGGATTTTTCCTTACGTGAAAAATCATTGCACTAATCATGATGTAGAAATTCCTACATGGTAGTGTGACACCTGCTAGTAATATGGGATGTGCGGCATTGCAGCAACCCAACAAGCCTTTAGAAATCAAGTTCTTTGGTATAGTTCTGATGATTTTAGAATGCACATATATGTACACATGCATAAATTATTTTCAGAAAGAAACACTTCTATCATCAAATACTTGCAGCACACCTGAGTTTCAGAGCAGCAATAGAGTAGAAATAAATCACCATGCTAACCTTTTGCTGAGACAATTAGCAGGATTGGCATGACTCATTAAATAATGTGAGATAATTATTTTTTATTAGAGGCAGGGGATTTTCATATAAAGTAAGAATAATGTTGCAGCTGAATGGATGGGCTCAGAATGTACCTATGACTAGTACAGAATTTTAGCCTACACAATCTACTGATAGCCTTTTGTTTTCAGTCCTTGTCCTTCACTACAGATTGGGAAAAATGTCATTTTTTGTTTCATGGCAAATTTGAGATGGCAGTTTTCTACAATTATTAGTTTCTTGCAGGATGTTATTAATACCTGTCGTGGGTTGACCCTGGCCGGCCGCCAGGTACCCACACAGCCGCTCACTCACTCCCCCCTTCACTACTGAACAGGGGGAGAAAATATCTCCCAGGGCTCAGGGTTTGAGATAAGGACAGGGAGATCACCCTCATTTACCGTCCCGGGCAAAACAGACTCAGTTTTGGGGAAATTAGGTACATTTATTAAAAGAACTAATCAGAGAGGAGTAGTGAGAAGTGAGAAAGAAACAAATCTTAAACAGAACACCTTCCCCCCCATCCCTCCCTTCTTCCCGGGCTTAGCATCAATCCCGGTTTCTCCACCTCCTCCCCCCGAGCGGCGCAGGAGGACAGGGAATGGAGGCTGCGGTCAGTTCATCCGATGTTGGTTCCACCGCTTCTTCACTCCGGGGGAGGACTCTTCACTCTTCCCCAGGGCCACTGTGGGGTCCCTCTCACGGGAGACAAGCTTCACGCTCTCTTCTCTGCGTGAGTCGTCCCACGAAGGGCAATTCATCACAAACTGCCCAACGGGAGACACCTCACGAGGGGCAGCCCACCCCTCGTGAGTCTGAGGCACAGTCCTTCGGGGGAAACTGCTCCAGCGTGAGCCACCCACAACGTCCCAAAAGTCCCACCGGCCAACCTGCTCCAGCGTGGGCATTCCCTCTTCCACGGGCTACAGGTTCCGGAAGCGACTTGCTCTGATGCGGGCTTCCCACGGGCTACAGTCCCCTTTCAGGCATCCACCCACACGGCGTGGAATCCTCGGTGGATATCTACGCGGTGATCCTCACGGTGGACATCTGCACCTCGCCCATGGGCTGCAGGGGGACAACCCGCTTCACCATGGTCTTCACCACGGACCCGGGGGACTCCTTCTGCTCCGGCGCCTGGAGCTCATCCTCCCCCCTCCTCCTTCTTCACTGACCTTGGTGTCTGCACAGATTCTCACTCCTCCATCTCTGTGCCAGCTGTTATGGCGCAGTTCTTTTTTCCCGTTCTTAAATATGTTTTTCACAGAGGCGTTCCTCTGCTATCACCTTACTGATAGGCTCAGCCTTGGCCAGCGGCGGGTCCCTCTTTGTAGCCGGCTGGCATTGGCTCTATCAATCTTGGGGAGCTTCTAGCAGCTTCTTACAGAAGCCACCCTGCAGCTCCCCCCCCGCCGCCGAAATCTGGCCAGGCCAAACCAAAACAATACCAAATTCAAAAACCTTCTCCAGTATTTGTCTTCCAACATTCCAGCATCAGCAGAGAAGTAAGATGTGGTCATGTTCATGGTTCCACTGTGCCAAGGATTGCTTTGAACTATTACTGTCAGGATTTTGACCCTGTATCCCTCTTTATCTTGTTCATTTTGATTGAGAATACACAAATCCCTAATATGCTTCTCAGGAGCACAGTCAGAGGGAAGGAAATCGTCCATGGTATTTTTACGTATTTATGCACACACACGCACGTATACACACACACACGTTAACAGATACACGTGGACTGAAAATCACAGGGTTTATGGCTTCACTGACCCACAGGAAGAAATCCCAACAGCTCTGAGGAGCTGCGGGATTTCACTCCAGGAATGTAAGTGTCCCAACCTCTGTTTCATTTTTACTTGCATGCTTTGTCTCCTTAAGTGTGTAACACACTGTAACATCAAAGATGAAACACCTTTTTGTCTGACATCAGAGACCCAGACGTTTTGTTCAAATGTGTAATAAATAGCAATGTAGATTTAATCTCTTCCCAGTTCTCAGAGACGGTTCTGGAAGAAGCATACAAAATGCCTTTGACCCTACCCACATTTGTCAAGCTGCGCTGACCATGGTAAAATACAGAATTTTAGCTTGAAACAAACTCCATTAATGTTACCTACTTGTTTGAAATATGTGCTGTTACTGTTATTCTCAAGTCTTGTACCCAACTATTTTTGTATTTTTACCAGAGAAAATGTGATTATATAGCAATTATGACATTAAACCTTTAAAATGAATGTACTCTTTCAACTCGTATAATCGTTTAAAAGGGTGTTTTCTCTGAGTCTCAGGAAAATCGAAATTTACTTTGTAAACAGTCTGTGATAGGCCTTTATGTTCCAGGGCTTTTTTCTGTAGTTACTTTAATACTAAAAAAACACACCATCATTGGGATATGTCCACCTCAGTTCCACCCACACAGCCAGCAGAAGCTCAAAAGTGCAATAAATTAGATTTGCATTTATGAAAAAATACTTTAAAAGCCCTACTGGAATCCAACACAGCTATAAAATAATTAACAGAGAAGGGAGAAATTACGATGCTTTTCAAAGTTGAGTAGCAGATATTAGCTATCTGTAAAACTGGAAAACACTTTTTATTTAAAATTATGTAACCTGATGATGTTATGAATTGAAACAATATCAGAAGTAGCACTTGTCCATCTTTTTCTTCCCCCTATTTAATATCTGAATGTTTGTATAATGATCAAAACTACAGATAACACTCTTCTGTAGGGAATTAGGGCAGTTTCACTAACAGAATCAGGTATTTATCTATACAATATGTTAGGCAACTAGAAAAATGCTGCTGTGTTTCTATTTTTTTCCCCAAGGGTAGCTATTTTAAAGGTTTATTCGCCACCATCCACTCATTTTCTTGTATTGTTACTAAAAACACTCCTTAATTCTTCCTTCTACTGTGTTCAACCTAGTCAGTATCAATACACTCATACCATAAGCTCTCAAAAAACCAGTATAAAATAGATAGAATAGCTGTTATGTTTTATTTAATAAAATAGCAAACCTTAAGTATCCAAACATTAATAACAAGCCTTAATTATTCAGAGGGAGAAGTTAGAAAAAGTACCTTCTTCCCTTCATCTAAATATACTCCCTGGAAGTAAAAAAGGATTCTGAAAGCTTTATAAATAATGATAAACAGCTTTCCAAGGAAATGGTATACATAGGTCTCAAGCATATTTTCCACAGAGTAATTTCTACAGCAGATGCTAATTAGTCACATTATTAGAACAGTTGCCTGTTTTCCACTTAAAGTCATAGCGAGTGTACCCATTAGCTACATGCATAAGCGACAATGTGTTTGGCGCATCACATACAGTTCAAGGAAGAACATTGCACTCGTGACTTAGTATATACTTTGGTTGATTGACCTTGTCAGGCTGCCAGGTGCCCGCACCCAGGTGCTTTTAACTCCCCCACCTCAACGGGACAGGAGGAAAACATAAGACAAAAAACTTGCTGGTCAAGCTAACAAAACGGATATAACTTGCAATTACCTTCACAGGCAGAAGAGTCTCAGGGATAATTCATTTCATTTATCATTAATTAAGCTAGGTTTGGATGGTAGGAAACAGAAGTAAACCTCAAAACACCTCTCCCTGCTGCTTTTTCCAGGCTCAATTACTGTCCTTCAATCATACCTCCTCGAGTCCCTAGCAAGTTCCCCAGGGAACAGCAAACAGGGGCTTCAGTCACTCCATAGTGGCTACTCTCACCCTCTCCCTCCTTCTCATGCTCTTCCCCTACTCCAGCCTGGGCCCTTCAATGTACTACAGCCCCTCAGCACGAACCTGCTCCGGCACAGGCTCTGCAGGGGCTGCAGCACAGGTGTCTGCTCCGCCAAGGCTTTTCAGAGGCTGCAGGGAAACATTGCACCATCAGTGTCCTCTCTAGGGGGGAAATCTGCTGCAACACTGGGAGCATTCCTTCCTTCTTCTCTAACCTTAGTACTCACAAAACTCTTTCCTTACTATCTGAGCACTATTTCACCTTTCTTAAACGCATCTTCCCAGAGGCGCTACTGGCTTTACTAATTAGTTTAGCTGTGACACATCCAATACAAAACCAGCAGCACCAATCTTTCCTCACAGAGACCAGTCTGCAGCTCACCACTACCCAAACCTTGCCTGGTAGACTGAACGCAGGGGTGCGTCAATTGGTTATACGGTTCAGCTGAAGCCAGACTCACAGCTGGAGCGGGTTATTGTAGCTGCACTCGAGTCTATAAAGCTGTGCTAGGAGAGCCTTGCAGATTTGAGATCTGGGCAAGTTGCTGGATGGCCTCATTGCTGCCTTCAGAGCACAGGTAGGCTCAAAATAACCTTTGCTTGCTTTTAAGCCGGTGGTATTTTTGAGGTGCTTCCTCTAGCGCGGGCAGAATGGTGTTATTCCTCCTGGAAACATTGGGATTTTTGAAATGTTGTTTGAGAAGCTGAAAGTTTCTCTGGCAAATCAAATACAGTTGTCTAGAGCTTGGACCTTGCAGCATAGCTTAAAAAGGGGGGAAAAAAATTGTTTTTCAGGCTTGCGTAATTGCAGTGATTCCGTTCTGGTACTTGTCTTTTTTGGTGTATGTTTGATTAATAGGGAGAAGTAAGGTTTGCTTTATAAGTGGTACTTTACTATGTTATAAATTCACATATTTTTAAATGATGAGCGCTTAAAAGTAGCGTTGTATTGTGATGTTTTATTGATACTCTCTTAGCAGTATTTTCATACGTATGCCGATTTCACTTTGATATCCAAAGGAAAGATTAGTAGGTAGGCTTCAGAAGTAGATAAAGGTGTAAGAAAACGTTGTTATGCAATTTCTCACCCAGTGAGTGGCTGGACAGCTATGTCATCCTATGGTTGAAGTGTTTGCTTGTCTGCTTTCGGAAGAGACTATGCTTTGTTGATAACTTGTTGGGACTAAACTTTTGTTTGATTCAGTTGAGAGTTTTTCATTTGGTGTACTAATGCTCTGTTCTGCAAAATATTTGCCTTACTATTCCCCCATCCTTTCTTACAAAATTACTCACCAGTGTCCTTAATTTCCTTTTGACATCACTGTGTTACTGTTGTGGACTTGCACATGCTATAGGACAGCATGGCTCATAAAGCTTAATAAGAGTAAGTTCATTAAATTAAACCTAGTAATTAACAAACTTGCTGCTTACTTCTCAGTTGTCCAATTTGTGGAAGTCTTGGCAATTGGCATCCACTGGAAGCAAGACTTGCATCCAAAAAGGCCACAAAAGTGAAAAGTAATAAATTAATCTACATTAGAACTAGTTTATGGAATTTAAAATCTGTTGCTGATACCTATTGAATTAGAAACGGTTTTTCACTTAAAAACCTGATCAATATGAGAGAGTACTTAGGTAGCTTTTCTTCTTTCACATCTATGTCTAAAGTATGTTTTGGATGCAGTAAAATTACTAAAGTCCTTCTAATTCATCAGAATACACCTTTGGGCTCTAAAAGAAAATTAAGTGGAGAAGGTAGCTAAATAGCTATGCTCTAAAAATCCTAAACCAAATGCTCAATGCCTTCTGATGTCTTGATCTTAACTTCTTGTTTTCAGTATTAAACGAGAATGTCAGTAAGAATAAGATTAATCTTTTTTAGAAAGTTATGTAAAGAAGAGGTGATGGATCTGTTACACCAGCATGCTAATCTTAATAACAGAGACTGATTGGGAAGACTTTGAATGTGCTTCTATTTTTGTCCAATTGACCTTAATGAAGTTACTTGCTTTATGTTCCTGTATCTGAGTTTATATAACTGTATCTCAAACTGGACTTGGGACTGTTGAGGTTTTATTGTTGTATTATTGTTGTTGGTAAAATATTGTATTCCTGAAATCTTACTCTTTGTTATAATTAACTGTGCTGATTCAGAAAAAAAACCTGAGTCTCTCTTTTCTCTTGCTAAAATAAGAAAAGTGCTATTTCAAATATTGAATTTAAATTTCTGCAACAAATAAGGTTTTGCAATGAACAACTGTTCATTGAACAGACACTGCTGTGTCTGCTCTATGCATGTCAAGAAAAACAAAACATTCACACAACTTTAAGCTGATTTTTAGTACTTAAATCTGGAGGCTGTAGTTGAGAAACATGTCTGCTGTTAAGATACCTGTCCCATGTAGATATCTGAGCTCAGCCTGGGGGAAAGGGGAATTCCAATAGGTTTTTGATAGCTGCTGCCTGAAGCAGAAGTAGTAAGTGCTGAGTTAGGAGCCTCATTTGCTTCTCCATGTGAAGGCTGAGCTGGTTGCTTCTAGAAGGCAATCTGTAAGCTGCACTCCTTTAGCAACCTGATAGCTGGCTAAAGATAGTAGTAAATCTCAGCTCCATCACTTTGGGAGCCTGGACTAGGCTTGTATCAGATCTGTGGTGCTCTTCTAAAAGTAAATGCCTGAAAAACATCTGAGAGAAGTGAGCATCGCTATTTTTTATTTTAAGTTACAGTGACCTTTTTTGTAATTCCATACTCTGTGTAATATCATGTTGGCTAGGCTGGTTACTGCTAAAGCAACATTCTTGCTGCTAAATTTTAATCCTTTACCCAGAAGATATCCAAGTGTGTGTTTTGTAAACTATAGACCCCATATACAATTGGCTGGGGCACCCTGAGCAGCTGTTCCTGAAAATGTGTGACTGTGGTGCAATTCTAACTTCATGGAAGAAGCAGGCAGTGGGGACTACGAGTGTGCAGCCATGACTGCACTGTGGATGGACTTAATGATGCAGAGGTATAGGATGTCCTTTCCAGTGCATCAGGCAGCATGAGGAGTTGTGATGTTTGTAGTTTGCATGGGCACATGGTACTTAAATGGTTTGGGATTTATTTTTTTTTTTAACTTTAGATAGTTAAAGAGAATTGAGCTTAAAATAACTTTTCCAAAGTTGAGGTTTCTACATGTAAGCTGTTTGACCAATAGCCTGATTTCAAAATGAGAAAATTGTTTTAATTGCAGAATAAGCAAGGGTAAAAAGATTTGTCTGTTAATAGAATGGCAGAGAAGGTATGATGATATCTACTATTGCATGTGTGAATTTATTTTTAATTTTTTTGATGGGTTGACTGGTTAATTATGTTGACTGTCCTATAGCTAGATATTTTTATAGGTATTTGTCCATGGAATAATTTCATGGTGCTTTTAGCAGGTGCCCTACACAAAAATCTTCAGAAGTGATTTTTATCTGCCTGGATTTTCAATAGCTTTATGGTTTCACAAATCAGTGGTATGCATGTGAAGAGAAATAGTGGCTTTCTTTTTCACTCTAATTCAGCTTTCCCAAGGTGATTCTGCTAATGATGATCTAATTCAAACTAGGATGCTTGGTTCTAAGGCAGGCTGTTTTTCTGTTGAAAGACCAAGAAAAGGGAATACTTTAAGGCAGAGAAAGACTGAGAGCATCATATATGAAGCTAAAAAAAAAAAGTTCTAGGAGGAAATATTGTCCCGAGATCATTGAAAATATATATATAGTGCAATGAAAACGTGAAACATTTAACCAATGTGCCACTTTTCTCAAACAAAGTTTGTAAATCCTCACAGCCTGACTTGCTCTTGCTGGCTGGAACTGTTAGTCTGTGAGACCTTGGAATAGAGGGGAAACTGTTGCGTTAGGAGAGATTATGCTTCCATCTCTCTTTTTATGGGTTTTGATTTCACTAGTCAAGAAGCATTATACGTTTCAAATTTCCTTGATTAGCTGCAGTTAGAAGGTTTGGAATGTATGTCTGTTTGTAATCTTACATAATTGACTTCAGGCACAATGTTTATTTTTAGTGTTTGAGTAACCGAGACAAAAATTATTCTTCTATTGTTAGCACTCATCCAGGTGCTTTCTTTCATTTAAAATAATGAAGCGGTTAAAAAAAATTACTGATTTTTTTGATTTTCTCTCTTTAAACAAACGGGAGCAACACTGAAAGAATTTGAAATCTGTTTTAATTTTGTAGTTAAGTTTCACCTCAGTGATGTTGAGGCATAATCTGTTTATAAGCATAATCCAGAGATTAGGAAAAAACTTGCTCATTTTTAATTTAAGATTCCCAAAATTTTTAATTATATTTTAATTAAATATTGAAGAAAAACAGGGAAATGTAAACATAAGGATAAATGAAAAAGTGATGGTAGTGAAAGCATTTCAGACCCAACTTTACTTCAGTAGTAGAAATCAAATAAGATTGTGTAAGACTTTCAGGTAACTTTTCCATGTGAAGAGATACAACTTAATTTATACTAAGCAGATTTAGATAATTTATGTATCTAAAGCTAGAGTTGTTTTAATGCAAATGAGGAGATTGCTGAAGGGACAACAGAAAGCATAGTACTTAACATATTTCACAAAATAACATTGTTTGAGTAGTATCATGTTTGGGTAGCAAAGGAAAGAAATAAAAGAAATTGTAGTATCCTTAGAAAAACTATGAAGTACTTTGAGTAGTTAAATTTCTTTTGAAACAATTAAGATACTGAGTGTTGTAAGTGAAGTCTCTGTAATCTTGTCCTTAGTGCTTTGCATGAAGAACCTGGTTTGCAGTTGAGGGAATGAAGAAAAATTAGCTGTGCACAATGGGAATACAAATTGGTACTGACAACAGTAAAGCCAGATAAAAGTATAAACTTGAGATATTTTTAATTAGAATGCAAGAATTAATTTGCTAATATAGGGGCATGTGGAATTTTGCAATCACTGTACAGAAATAAAAGAAATACTATAAGAGGCTAGTATTTAGGAAAGCAGAACAAAGTAGTATCTGCCCTAAAACCCTCTGTGTTTCCCTTCACCTTGTTTTTGGTGAATGTTATGTTTTGATAGACATGGTATATTAACTGATGAATAAACAATGATAACTTTCTGTTAACTACAAGAGTGAAATTAACATCAACCTTTTAATCTGGATTATTAAAACGAATTAAAATTGTAGTTAGAATAAGTCATTCTATAATGAATTTTTTTCTGTGAAATCATCATTTTCTTAAGTGCAGGAGACTTTAAAATCCACTTTTTTCCCCTTACAGATCTGAACATTGCTATGCATCTTGCTTATCCTAGCATAAAGTGCATACTTTGTGTAAATTCACAAACAATTTTTCAGCTCTCAGTTAAATGGCAGATCTTGTAGTCTATGGAATAAAAATTGAGGCTATAATGATTGAGTCAGAATTCTGAACAAGTTATTAAAAAAGCAAACAAAAAACACTACTTCATCTAAGGTAATTCATTTATGTGCTATGAAGGAAAAATAGATTGTATTTCCAAGACAAAAGGATTATTTGCTGAAATAATTGAGCATATTATTCTTCATAGAATATAAGTATATAATAAGTAATAAGCCTGAAATGCAACAGGTTCTTACCGTGTGTTATAAAGAGTATGGAACAGAACTAGGGCTTTTCTCAAGGCTGTACTGAGGTATGGATTGAGTAGTAACTATCAGTATTGATGTAAAAGCCTAAAACATTTATATAGTTCTTTCCAGTGACATTAATATCATATTGATACTGATGCAAAGAAAGAATGAAACTGTGCAAGTGATAGGGTTTCTCAGTAAATTGGCAGTTAGCTTTTACTTTTCCACAAGCAGCTTTCAAGGACATATACACATATATATATATATGTGTATAAATATAACTGTGGTAAAGATGTGCAGAAATCTATTCAGGAAGGGCTTTTCCTGTTACTCTTCTATTAAGGACCTTTGGCTTCTAGTTTGTAGTGTCTTCCTGTAAAATAAGAGTTACAGTTAACACACGCGGCTACTGTGTTGGCTTAAGATAATAGTCCCTGTCATGCTTGATGCTTGCCTGCAGGTATCAAATGCAAGAAAACCTTGATGTGGATGTTGTTCACTACCAACTAAACTGAGCTGGTTTGCTGTATACTTGATACAGACTAAGGGCATGTACACAGACAGCTTGTAGCTGAGGGGATATGGAGTGGCTCATTCATGTTCTTGAAGCGCTTCTTAGTGCATTGTGAGCTGGCACTTCTTTAATTGCACGATCCACAAATCTTTGCATTTTCAGGTCACTTCTTTGATGGCTGAACAACAAGAAGTAGCGATGGATGGGTGTTGATGGGACTTTATATTCCTTGCGGTAAACTTCTGAGTAATAGCTTGTGTGCTGTAGTGGTCAAAAAGGTGGTAAGAGAGGAAATTGAGAACCAAGCAGAAAGCATCATTGATCCTTTCATTTTGTGTAAAGTTGTATGTTTGGAGTAATGTATGAAACTATTGTACACTTTCTTAGGAGATAAATTTCTGCTTCTCAATTTCTGTCTCTTGTATATTTAACCACTTTCCAAAATACGCCTTTATCCTACATGTGGTTTTCACAGTGCTGTGAATCCTAAATCCTGATACTATTTTGTACAATGACAGTTGTAAATATCTACTGGGAGTTTTACTGCTCTCAGGTTAATACTACAAAACAAAGTCTGTTTTGTGCTTTTAAAAGTAACAGAAGCTGAAAATCTATTCTTTGCTTGTTTTAAATCTTTGCTCTTTTTTAAAAGAAAAGCACATATTTATAACAATATTGAAATGTCTTCCTAGCCTTCATATGTTCTGTTGTCTCTTGAAACCTCAGATGCTCAGCTATTCCTAGAAAATGGAATAATGTTGCAATGCTTCCCAGCTGATCTGTCAAAAAAATTTATGATTCACGGTATGTATGTATGGACATTGAAACTATGATTCATCAATCAACACCATTTTGTTTACCTACTCCTGTCTTGAAATGTATGTTAAGCCTGGTTGGTTCAATACTGTGTTCACCTGTTTCCCAACAGATTCAGATAAAACATGAAAGGCAAAACTGTATTGAAAAGAAAATGACAAAAAGCCTGAATTACTGCTGATTTTTATATTTGTTTGTCTGTGCTGAATTTTCAGGTTAAGGCATGTTGTACTAGCCTTTCATCTTATCTGAATGTTAGAGTCAGATCAACTATTTGTGGTGTCATAAAGCCTTTTTTAAAGGCAAATGTTTCAACATATTTGAAAAAAACAGGGAAGAGAACAAAACAGTACAAAGTTATTGTTCAAGTTGCAAATGAATCTACCTGCCAAAACAAACCTGATGACAAAATTGAAGCAGTCAAGAAGCCAGCAAGAAATACAGGGAACAGTGTAAAGCTCTCTCAGAAGTAGGCGGAGTTATTTTTAGTTTGGGGTGGTGGGGTAGACAGAGCCTCTGTTTTTTGGTATGGTTGTTCTGAAAAGTTTCCCTTCAGTGGAAAGCGTTCCACTAAGCTTTGTGCATGCTTATACGAAGTGGACAAACTGTGAATGTTTTCAAGATTGTTGGCTGGTTTTTATTATTATCTACTTAGATAATAATTGAGTTCAGTTTTGATTTCCACCCTCGTCCAGCAGAGTAGTTTGTACAGGTTTTGAATCTTTAAACAACTTTTCTGTAGATACTGTATGGGACTTGGAGTAGTTTACTCTGTGACTCAGTCTTGACATAAGAATGCTCGTGTGATTTACTGACCTTTATATCACAACTCAATGCAGTACCCTCCTCTCCCCCTTCATGTCTCTGTGGAGTGTGTATGTTTTGGTAAGGTGAAAAAGGTTTTCTAGTGCTAGAATGTGTGTAGATAGCAGTATGTTCTCTTTTTTTCCAGTAATGGCTTATATATATATTTGTGGTTTTATATGAAAAAGGCATATAGAGAAAGTATCATTTGTTTCTTCCATTAAAGCATGAGAAAAGTAAACAAGTGGAAAAGAAACTGAAATATAGCCAAATATTATTTTACTGCTTTCTTGTTGACTGAATTGGTGTTTGAGAGATTTCTTCCTGCAGAGTTCAGTGCCTTTCTTCAAGTTTGAATTGTTTGAAGAAAAGGAGTGGGTCTTCTGCCTTTGCCTTGTTACAAACACACAGGTAGTAATGAACTCTGTTAGTCGGTGTATACTGTTCTTTGTAAGGAGCTTTGAAATCATATTTTTAGGTTTAAGTGTATAGAAATTATTTTTAGGTTTGTGTATGGAATACATCAATTCTATGCTTTGAAACACAGAAGACTGGTTATTTTAACTGATAATTAATGATTACCTGTTGACTTAGGGGAACAGTAAAATTAGTCTGTGGAATTCAATATAGAATCATTTAGGTTGGAAAAGACCTTTAAGATCGACTCTGACTGTTAACCTAGTGATGTCAAATTCACCACTAAACTGTGTCCCTAAGCAACTCATCTACATGTATATAAATTTAAGCATCATGCAATGCTGTGATATGTATATTAAAGAACTATTGCTTCTGTAGATTTTAGCCTGCTCATTCGTTCGAATGATCTCTAGTTAGTATATAATGAATTTCATTTTTCAATGCAGAAAGAAAGCGCTAGCAGTAATGGTCCTGTGATACTTGGGGATAAATTGAAAGAGTAGTGCCATCAACACCTACTCTAACCCATGGGCACTGTTTCAGACCCTAAGTATGACAATTTCACTTTTCTAGATTGCATTTCTAGCAGGAGAAAGTACTGCAAGTCTGCTGTGTAGTTTCCATTCTCTGAAGAATGCATGTTCTAGCCTGTTAGTGTCAGAGAGTGGATGTGATTTATGCAACCAGCAGTTGGTTTCAGCTCCACAGAACAAGTCTTTTAGAGTAAGTCAGATTATTTATGTGGTGTTGTGGTAGCATTGCTTATATCTCTGCCTGGTGACTTCTACTTCAATTTGTGTCACTGCAGAAAGCATCTGGTTGTTCTTCCAGTTCCCTGACAGTTCAGGGTTTTTATTTCACACTCTGCTTGCACTGTTTTCAGATTTTTGCCTTCTTTATCTGACTCTTGTTCTAAATCAATATTTGGTCAATTTGTCTTCCATTCTATCTCAAGGCTTCCTAGATGCATGCCAACAGTCCAAAAGAGTTTCTTCATACTAACCAAAATGGTTACTGCTTGCATGCAAGATGAATTAACTTTTTTCTCTTCAGTATGAGAAAAGAATAAATGGGGAAATTAAGCCTCAGCTGTATTCTGTATTACTATGGAAACTTCTTGCATTCTTTACAATACTTTGGTACCACCCTGCACTGTGTAGAAAGTCAAAGTCCCTGATAGTTCTCACAGTGGAAGCTGTCACCACCAATGTTTCTGCTAAAAGAATGTTTGCTTTATGTAAAAGTTTGGTGTCGGGAAACAAAGTTGTCATCTGAGTGCAGAAGAACTAATGATATGCTGTTCAGAATGACTATTTTTTAGAGAATATCTAGATGTACAACTCAAATATTACATGTGAAGCTGACAACCCAGTTGTACTGCAGATTTTTTGTAAAGTGGTTTGTGGATAACTTTCTTCAAGGCATAAAATTGCTGGAATGTGAGCCTTACAACCTCGTACAAAATGAAACAAGTGAATGAAATTTTGCAGAGAAGCCAATTTCCCGACTTACTCTAAACCAAAGCATGCTTATTTACTGACAGGTAAAATGATGTTTTCATCTAGAGTTTTGAGCCTCCTTCAGTCAGTACAACTGTACAAATTCAGCAAGCCTTTTTTTTAAGTCTGCATAGGAAAGAGCTAGAAGAATTCAACAATTTTCATAAAGTCAAATTAAATATTTATGCAAGTAAAACACTGTTCTGTCTGATCCAGTAGGAGATAAGTTTGAAAAATAAAAAAAGCATTAGTAGGTGCAGAAGCCTCTGTGCATTTTTTTTTTTTGCTAATTTTAAATGTAACTTGTCTATTTTGTGGTGATTTTTTTTTTCACTTGCCTCTTGAGTAAGTAATTCTCAGTGGAATAATCCTACCTCCTACACTGCTGATGTAGGAATGTGCTGTATATGATCAACAACAGTATACTCCAGAAAGGGCTTTATGCCAGCAGTGCTTGAAGGAAATGGATCTTGTAACATTAGCAAATCAATACTTTTTATATTTGAGGAACATACATATTTGTGCTTAATAAATACAGCACTACCTGGCTTTGCTTAGTTTGCTTACCTGCACAATTTCCAGAGATCATATCTATTCTCGTACTGCTCATTATTATCTCAAAAGTCTATTCAGAAGAGGTTTGGGGTGGGTTTGTTAGGTTTTGTGTTTTTAATGTTGGAAGTAGGCATAGTCTAGAAAATAATTCAGAACTAATGATAAACTTTTCTTAAATAATGCATTGGGATTAGCAAGGAGCATTAAATATCCCTTACAGTAAGAATGTAAGCAAGAACAACAAAGCAGGAATTCTATGTAACTCTAATTTGCAGCATAGTAACTCAATTAAAATGAGAAAAAATACAAGTGTGTGGAAATGAAATGGTGTGATGAACAAGTGCAAATTGTCTCCAGTTTCATGCATTCTGATAATTACAATTTCTTGACTAAGTCTGTGTACTTACAGCGAGGTCTCATCTCAGGCAATTTACAGAAGGAGAAAGAGAAGGTCAGGTTCAGTAGAAGTGCAAGAGTGGTCTCGCATCAGTCCAACAACAATAAATCAAGTTCCTGAGAAGTTTTGGGGCCACTGAAACATGTACTCAAGTCTGCAAGTGAGAACTCATTAGATGAGCAATATTTTGAGAACTAGATGCTTTGGTATGTGATATGCGACAAGCAGATGCCTTCAACAGGGAGCTGGAGGGGCAGGGATGTGGCAGGGAAGGAGTGTTGAGCACGGAGGTGTGCAGACCACTTATTTTTAGGGCATCATGGGCTGCAGGGAGAGGCATTTTGGTCAATACAACATTGTGGTCTTTTACTCTGTGCTGTTCTCCATTCCCCACGGTATCAACATTTTGACAAAATAGTCCTAGGATCCAGGATTCTTCTCTACAGGTATTGCTTGTGCTATCCAGGCACCAAGAGACTTTCAAACTGGAAACAAAAAACAATTACTATCACCCCCAGAATCCGGTGGGGATGGGGAATGCACAGCTACTTCTACTGCAAAAGGGCCTATAAGAAGGGAGTGTGTGTGTTTAATGATTAAAGGTTTTTCAGTTGCTTAAGTTTGATGTCCCACTTTAAATATCAATGTCATCCGTGCAATTGCTCAATGTGGCACTCTAGTTCCCAGGATGTAAATGGTAGCCTGAAGGAATAGATTTCATAAGGTCCTAGGAAATTGCATTACATTCAGAGCAGTAGTATGTAATGGAAGCAGTACTAAAAGATCATGTGCTTCCATCTCAGGATGGAGAAATGTGAGATCATCTTCATTGTCTGAAATATTTACTGCTTGAGAATTCCATGTGTACTCTTCTGGATCTTGTCATAAATATTGTCTCTAATTTGACATAGAAATGTTGCAATTTGAACTACAGTGAATGATGAGTACTTTCTGAATTCTGTAGGTGAATTGGATTAGAAATGGCTAGATTCTGGCTTTGTCAAGAAGTTGAAAAAAGGATGGCTTCTTACTGAGATAGCTGTCTAACTGTATAGTTCTTTTGAGATAAGGCATCAATAACTTTCTCCTAATCTTAGTTGAGCTTAATCAAACACCTCACTTATCAGACTTAGCTGCTCTCAGGTAAAAGCCTCCTTATCTTGCATTCACAGGATTTTATAGGAAGTTAGTTAACATCAAAAAGCACAGATTTTGGGCATGACAAAGTCACCTCTACTCTGCAGAATACAAGCAATCACACTGTTCGCATCCAGGAAAAGTAGCTAAATCTAAAATCTTGAGAGGTTCCAGTCACAATTTGTAACATTTTCTTTATTAATAGTGATCATGGCTGTGAGTTTTGCTCTTTGGAGCTTAACATTAATGTTTCTGAGCAGAATAGCACCAGGTTGCATGTGCACACTAGGTCAAATTCTTGTTGCTTAGAAAACCAGGCTATATCTAGAAAACAGTGAAAACCACACAAACTTCCATTGTTGAAGGATGATTTTTCGTAATAACTCAATACACCAATGGGTGATACTAGATGGCCTGCATTGTCAAATCAAGCTATATATAGCAAGCCAGCAGTTAATTTTGCTTTTTTCATGCATTTTTATCTCTGAATTTTTACTTATAATATATGCCAGCCTATGAAGCAGAGGAGGGCTACCTTTTTTATCTGATTCTGTTTTGTTTAGAACAGTATTGGTATTTTGTGAGTAAATACCCAGGGAAGAACCAGAGAAAGGATTTTGTTTGTTAAATGGTAAAAGAGATATGAAAGGACAGATGTAATCCAGAGAGGGAAATGACTTGGCACTGATATCAAGTAATAAGGATGATATGGAAGTCTAAAGAAAATGTTTCATTTCAAGAGATAAAAAGCATTATGAAGATTTCA
Organism: Trogon surrucura; assembly: GCA_020746105.1. Taxonomy (NCBI): domain Eukaryota; kingdom Metazoa; phylum Chordata; class Aves; order Trogoniformes; family Trogonidae; genus Trogon; species Trogon surrucura. The sequence continues at coordinate 15,510,557 of CM036629.1, forward strand.
AAGACCTAGAGTGCTACTGAACTGTATCTGCTGAAAGAGGAGTGTGAAATATTAAGCATTTGAAGTGTCTTGTTCATATGGGAATTCATTTGAAATTGTTGTTGATTTTATTATGCAGTTCATGTTAATGGATATTTGACTGTAAGGTTGATTATTAATGAAGGACAAATGAAATCTATGCTTAATGCTATGCCATAGCATGTCACCTTGAAATTTTAATTGTAAAAATTCAGTAGGGCCAGACTTGATCAGTAGTTCGACTGAAAGCCCTGAGATGTATGAAGTAGTGCTGGTGACATGCCCCAGGACAGCATAATGACAGTTCATGCTGCCTCTGGAGAGAGGGACTGAACTGCAGCAGCCTTTCATGATATTATTTTATTTTAAGATGGGGGAATAAATAAACAAACATAAGAAAAAAGTGTTGGCAGGTTTGGTTGTGTAATGCTTGTTGTAACTAAACAGTTTCTTGCAGTCTTACTGGCTGAAATGTTATTTTAAACTAATCTTAAGTTTTTATTTTGTATCATCTTGTGACCTTCACGTGAAAAATTGCTTCAGAATTAAAGGCCTCCTCCTGAAATATTTTGCAGTGGTACAGAAATATGTATTGGAGCAGACCAGGACTTTTCTGTGTTACCTGTGGGTGTTGAGGGTGGAGCTTTTTCTGACGAAATTGGAAATCCGAAAATACTGGTTTGACAGAAGTCTTTCACTGAATATAAAAGCTTAGTGCTACAATGTTTTGGGTTTTTTTTTCCAGAAATAAAAAGAAAAAGCAATTATTTTTTTTTTATTCCATTTCTACCCTTTTCACAATCCCAAGACACAGACCTCGGTGGCTCCTGTGGGTAACCCAGCACTCTGTGTTGCACCCTTGCTTTCGCAAGCATTCGTGCAGCTTGGGATCCCAGGAGACTCTAGAATGGGGGGTCTGGCCCTCTCTGTGACTGCAAGTGATGTAAACTGATGGATGCAGAGCTGTAAAACAAAATAGTTGGTTTAGAGGACCTGTCATCCACCATATGTGCTTTTCCGTTTTGTTGGTTCTTTTCATTAGCTGTGGCCTGGCTCCTGGGAACTAAGTGCGCACTTGCAGTTGGAATGCCACACTGCCACACTGTGGTTATTTGGAACACAGACCGTAAGCAAGAATCTATGAACCCCTAAAACCATAGTACAGAGCTTTGATCTTTGTTAATCCCATACTCGGGTGAGACAGGTTTGCTAAGGCTGATACCTATGAATAGTATTAACATGACTGTCTCCTCTTTTTCTTATATTTCATTTAACCTAGCAGTTGTTTGGGAGACTTTCATGTTCTTGTAGCTTGCTCTAAAGTAAGCAGAGGGGAATATACATGAGAACCATAAATCTAGCAGTCTTCAGTTTGTTCTTTTTTTTGATTTTTTTTTTTCCCCACAACAAAATAAATTTCAGTATTTAGTCGTTTTAGTCAGACTTCAGATGTAAGCTGTATATTTAATATAATCTAATGTTCATTAAACAAATCTTCAAGTTCATTGTCCATTCCAGCCTCTAACGGACTCCCTTAGGGGATTCCTGTGGAACTGTTCTTCTTCAGAAGTCCCCTTCTGACCTTATCTGTCTGCTCCGTGTTCTTGTGAAGTTGAAAATCTGCACATAAACTGCTTCTTGAAGTATCAGTTGCCTAGGCCAGAGAGTAGTAAGCTTGTGCACCTTAAACAGCGTGTGTGGTTTTGTGAGGAATGCCAGTGCTCCAGCTTGGGGGTTGTCCCAGCTGTGTCACAGCTCCATGCCCTGCTCGGCCCTGCTCTACCTTGGCATGGAGGGGTCGGCCACGGGCACCATGATCTGCGTCACTTGAGCGTGGAAGTTCTTTGATCCAGGGCTGTGTCCTTGCCATGTGAGGACATTATTTGGTAGGTGTCCAGTAGGTGAACAAGCCTGATAACATCTGATCTGATCCAGAAATAAAACAGAAGGATCAAAGTTTTGAAATATGTCCCTTAGTGAGAGTGCTGTAATTAGTTTTTGCCTTTCTGAATCTGGGGGCAGTTCTCTTGTATATCCTAACTGCTGAGCTATCTCATCAGCAAGAAGAATAACATTCAAGCAATTATCAATATGTTTAAGCTTCTGTATCTCAAACCTGGTATCTTCAGCTGCAACTAGGAAGTGGTGGAAATCAAGTGCAAATCATTTCACTCTTACTTTCTTTAGTTCTGTCTTATAAGGCCTAGGGATGCTAATCACACAAATTTTCATATTTTTTTAAATATTGGCAATTTGCAGGTACCTAAAGGCATAAAGAATGAAAAAAATGTGGTCAGGCTTATACAGTGGCTATAACAGAGCTAGAAGGAGAGGAGTTCTTGTTCAGTCCTCTACTTCTACACTTTAGAAGAGATTCTTTAATGGTGTCAGATATCACTATTTGTTATAGGAATTGAGGGAGATATTCAAATACTAAATTTTTTTTAAAATTTAAATAAGATTTTTAATGGACAAATATTCCTTTGTGACATAGTATACTACTGGAACCTTTAGATTTGAGGCATGCTGTAACACAGGTTAAACTACTTGACTATAAATAAAATTATAGAAGTCCTTCCAACTTATAATTACAGTCCAGTGTTTTAGACAATGTTGGCTCTTTTTTTTTTTTCATTCCTTGCTACCAGCAGCACATAAGTGGCTTGGCACTATAACTGTATACATTGTTCACATTATATCACATTAATAAGGTCAGTCCACCTGAGGTAGAATGAGCTGTTGCACATCTTTTTCCCCTCTCTGCTCCAGCATGTGTCATAACAAAGGCTCCACAGGTCATTGGGTTGGTATCTCTGGGCTTTCTTCTGCCAGATGGTTGGGTTGCAAGTGTGAGGTCTCAATATCATTCCTTTTTTATTTTTTTTTCTTCCTTTGGTATATCTTTAATTCTGAAGAGTTTGTTAAATCTGAGTGCAGCATGTATAATTTTCTCATTAAATCAATGGACAAGGTCATTATATGTTAAAAGGAGGAAATAACTAGTTCACACATGTTATCTTCACAAAAATATGAGCTGAGCAATTCTGCACTGACCTTTCAATATCATTCAAAATTAAATTCCATATGCACTCTGCTGCTATATTCCATTCTATGATTTTAGAATGGCTTTTAGATGAAAAATATAATCTGTAATATTTATGCATAACTATTCCATTGCATTTACTTGACACTGGGTCTTTTTGCCTATATTTAACCTTTAATGCATATGTGTTTTCACTGTATTGATCACGGGAAAGTAAGTAGTTTCTAATTGCAGTAAGAACTGCTGTGAACTTTGCATGCACTACTGTGTCCAGAAATACAGGCTTTGATATGCTTAAGAGTAATGAGTGTAAGGACTTGCATTGTTAAATACTATAGAAAAGACATTGATTTAGATTTGTAGCTGGGAAATGAATTGCCTTGTCTCAGTGGCAGGAAGCAATTTCTGCAGGGTGTAGTTCAGAACACAAAAGAACATGGCTACAAAGGTGCTGGAAAGATACAGAACAGCAACAGATAAGCCTCTAGAGTACACGTATTTACTAGAGGACTATTAGAGTGACTCGAGAATGAAGAAATAACACTCAGAGCTGCAATAGTTCACATCTGTGAACATGCTTAATTGTTTTATTGCAATTCTTTAAATGTGGTGCATAACAAATAGATTTCTGCAAGATACTTCTTTTAGGGTTTCACCTGAAGCCTTAAGGTGGAGGCATTTATTTTTGCTAGTAGCAATGTTCTGTATGAGCTAACACTTTATGAAAATGCAGGGATACCATGCAAATGAACTCAGGTACTTTGAAAACAGCAAGACAAAGCTTTTCTGAGAAACTAGCACAGCTCACTTTTTAATACTTACTGTGGTCTTGGAAAACAGTGGAACATAGCTAAATTTGGGGGGCATGAGGGCAGAGATGAATACTACTAAAAACTTTGTCTTAAAATGAAGCACCGAGGCCAGAGATTGTGCTGAATAAGTGAGTATAATTTTATTGAAGTCTCAAGTTTTGTCTTTACTGAAACCTGATCTGATGATGATGAAATTAGAGCTGGATAAGATATTTCATCTTGCTGCAGATTGTCTTTGAAAGTTTTGGAGAAAACGTTTGCGCAGGAGGAGAACAACACTTTGCCCCAGGACAAAATATTAAGCAGCATCAACAGGACAATAAGAAGCCAAGTGTGCCTCTGCTGAGATGTAGGAGTGCCTTAGTGCCTTGGTTGGTTGGTTCTGCTCCAGACAAGATTAATGTCCTGACCTTTGAATTTTACTAGCCTCCATGTCTTTCTGGTTTTGACCAGAGACCTTTTCCAGTGTGTTATTGAAGTTGGCCTATTCTCAGCCTTTTGTCTATTGTGACTAAAAATAATTTAGTTGAGCTAGTCAAGAATTTGGCTGTTTCAAATATAGACAGATAGGGTGACTCGCCAAACTAGAAAGAGCACAATGGAATGGTTTCCGTTTGAAGTTGAGTTCATCCTTTTGCTTTTAAGATAAGAAATTCCTGAACTGAGAAGACAGATACAACTTCCACTTTAAGAAAGGACACTAGGAAAGGTCAAAACAATTTAGGAGAGATTTGTCTCTTCAAATAAGGCAAGTAGTTATGTTGTTTTAAAAAAGGAAATGAAATCTTCATTGTGGAGGACTTATTCATGTAAAACAGATTAAAATATGCATTCATAATATGTAAATATAGAGTCAATTAACATGAAGCTTTTTTACAGTATAAGTGATTGTAACCTGCCAGTGTCCTCTGGGACGACTTTGAAACTGAAATGCTTCTTCTCTACAGTCCCAGTTAACAAAAATCAATAAACAGTAAACATAGAGCAGTCTGTTGCCAAGTGAGCAATGTCTGAATAAGACAGTTTAATTTTCAGCAGATGAGCAGAATTCACCAGGAACAGATAGGCTCTGGAGTCCACAAAGCCTTGCATGCATTCCAGGACCAATTCCAGTAGGCAACAGAAAGAGTAAAATGCAGAGAGAGGATTAAAATTTGTGTTTGGACTGACTCCTGTCTGTTTTGCCTCAGATAGCCAGTTACATGTGTATGAAGTCAATATGAAGACAGTATAAAAATACTGAGGCATTTCTTCCCACTTTCAGTTGGGTGTTTTCTTTGATCCTTGAAAGGTTCTATCAAAGCAGTACAGTCTGAATCTGTCAGGAGGTCTGTTGGTGAAGAAGGTCATGGTAGTGTCAACTTAGCAAATGTGACATTTTTCCCCTGCAAGTGGTTGTGCTAGGAGTCTGGGAAAGGGGCAGGGAGGCAAGAGGCCAAATTCTTACTAACTCTTACCATTGCCACAATTCCCTTTGAAACTGACGCTGTTAGGAATGCTGTCAAGTCATAATAGAGAACGTTATTTTTACATAAAATTGTACAAGTGGATGTCTGATTATTTTTTTCCCTTGAACAGTTGGAGTGATTGCTATATTTGATAACTGTAGCATGTAACATTCAAGTGGCCATGCTTTGCTCCCACTTGAATTTGGCCTTTTTGAATTCTCATTACATGAAAACATTTAACAAGTTATTTGACCATTTTTACATGAGGTTTGCTGATATACAGTGCTTTGTTCATAATCTCTAATTTTCTTTTTGTGTATGATCCTTGAAGTGTTCATCACTGCATCTTTAATTGCATTAATCCAACTTGCAAATAGCTTGCATGTTTCTGGTGGTACAGAGGTTGGCTCAACTAAGTACAAAACTCTTAAAATTAAGTAGATTACTGAGTGTTTTGTGCATTTGCTACGTTCAGCATTTGAAAGCAGTTTCTGCTGAAAGTCTGTCTACTTAAAATTCAAGCACTTTGCAACTAAGGAACTCCAAAAAGAGGTAATGAACCATAAATTATTGCCGTTAGATATTTAATACTCAATCAGTATGTGCTCTCTCATGCATATCCCACTGGCATTGCATTTATTCTGACAGTGTGGTACTGGTTCAATTACTTTGCTCATTTACAATAAAAGATTAATGAAAAGAGGTATATTTTAGTTCACAGAGATTAATTGCATCCCTTACTTTCCCTACTCTAGAAATATTCAACCCATAATCCTGATAGCTTTTTCGTCAACAAGTACATGGAAAATTAATAGACTTTCTTCTGCTGGAATCCTCAGTAGGCTTGAAGATACAAACATCCAGGGAAGAGCTGACTGAAAGTTGGCTTTCTGGTACGGAAGAATTAATTTACCTGTTCTCCCTTGCTCTTTCTTTTTCCTTCTCTCTCTAATCCACTCTGATGACACTTTGAATTAACCGGAATAAAAATGCTTGTGCAGTAAGCATTTGAAACCAGCACACTTTGTTTTATATAGTCCAACTAATGTGTTGTGTAGGCAGCTAGTCATTGTGAGGATTGGTAGATGTTTAAAGCACTTTCTAGGGTGATTCTGCCTTATAAAATTTAACAGACTTTATATTTGCAGAGTACTTGCTGAGGTTACTAATAAAACATGTTTTTAATCTTGCTATGAATGTAGTTGATTCTTGTTTAAAATTGCAAAGATTCTTCCATGGTTTAAGACTGAATAATCTCTAGGGTATTTTAGTTTGGAGTTTTTACTCCACTGTGTAAAGATGATGACAAAAAGGCTCTTGTACAAATGCTGTTGATATGTAGGGAGAGAAAGTTCTGTTTTATGGGAATTCTATCTACATTAACAAGAAAATTAAGAAAAAGGCAGTAATGAAAATATGATGAAACTCACCAGTGTCAATCATTTATAAAAATGTAAAATTAAGAAGCTTATATGCAAGCTTCAGAACCTTAAGGCAGATCTTCAGCACTTGCAGATGGACTTTGGCTTGGCTCTGAGGCAGTAGCCAATTTGTGATCTTCCTGGAATGCAACCATAGGAAGGTAGATTTGAAAAAGAGGTTGCTTTGAGTTTGGCTTAGATAAGCATCCAGAAGTTCAGAACTTAGCACAAATTTCTAAACCTGTTGTGCTTACAAAACCAGCAGGGAAATCTAATAAAAATCTTTCTTGCAATGTTTTAGCATTTCTGGTTCTGTTCACTACTGGAAACTATTAGTGGAAAAAAAGATAAAACATTTCAATATCGGGGATCTTGAGTGTTTGGTTTAGACATAAAAATAGATGTATGCTTTAGTATTTCTCCAGTACACGCGCTTATTTTACTTGTTTGCCTCTCTGTGGTCATGTAGTAAAGTCTCTTAGAACTAGCTTTGAAAATGTTTCCTGGATATCCTGCTCTAAGTGTACTGTAAAATATGTAACAGAAAGCTTAAAGTCTATATCCAGCTCAACCTCAAAATGCATTTTTATGCATTATGATCCTTTTTAATCTGTACTATTTTCCATTTTATTAAGGCTCATCATTAATTCAGGGTGAGCCTTGCTGACTTAGAGTTTATGATAAGATAGTACAATTTATGGGACAGTTTATGGTAAATGAAGAGGCATGACTTCAGGAAGTCATAAGGCCTCTGTGGTCATTACACAGGCAGATTTGTGTCCTAAGGGCTGGACAAAAACATGGATAAAATATTCAGACTTGAATTATCTACTGATGATGGCTTTAAAGGCCTGTTTAAACCATCTGGAGTAGGGGCTGTGCCTCTTCCTTCAGGACTATGTCTTGCTGCCATTGGACAGTATGAGGGATTCTGAGTTCTTAGCCTGAAAAAGAAGTGGTTAAATCAAGTACATAAATACAAATTTTGAAGAACTGAGGTTGGACAATATTGCTTAATGCACTATGCTCTGATTGTATGATGCTGCTTTTCATATTCCTCATCTTACTAGGCATGGAGGATCTTTCTAGAAATGATTTCACTGGGGAAAAAAGTTTTCTGTTTGTTCTTCAGGATAAACTGGGTTTATTTCTTTGCTAATTTTAATGAGAGCTGAATTGTTTGCTGGTAGCTACATTTGATTTAGAAAAATGCAGCAAAACACTACTGCGTATAATTCTTTTCTGTGTGAAAACTGTATTTTAAATCTGAATAATTTAGCTTATTTCACTTCTTTCTATGCCTGCTATTTCTTTGAATGCTGGATGATTCTATATTTAATTTCTGATCTTTCTACTAGCGGATTTTTAATTTAATAATACAATAATATACTTTAGAGCTGCCTGTAATTACTTGGAAGATATGACTTCTTTTTGTGTAAGTTATATGCCTGTAATTAAAAGAAGACCCAGCATATATATCTCTAGTTAATAATACTCATGATAATAGAAAACTTGTGTAGATCTTAATAAGAAACAACCTTTTAATTTGCTTTTATTGAATTATGTGTAAGTTGACACAAAACTATTTCCTTGCCACTGCACAGCATGTCTTAAGGAGAAAATTTGATAAAAAGACCGTTTTAAATTCTGCATTGTCAACCTGCGCAGAATACTGTGTGAATCTGCATCCTGCCATGGGTTTCTAATCGGAAACGTGATGTAGCATCCTAAAACAGAAGCTGTGTTTTCACGCAAGTCAAAACTTGTAATTCTGGAGAATCACTTGTTGCTTAACCCTCATAGACACTGAAGTTGCATAGGTAACTAAAATTCTGACCTTAAACCTGTTGTGCAGAGATGAGATTTTACATGTTCACAGAATCACAGAATGTTAGAGGTTGGAAGGGACCTCAAAGATCATCTAGTCCAGCCCCCCGCCAGAGCAGGATCACCTACAGCAGAGCGCACAGGAACGTGTCCAGGTGGGTTTTGAATCCATCCGAAGGAGACTCCACAACCTCCCTGGGCAGCCTGGGCCAGGGCTCTGTCACCCTCACAGTGAAAAAGTTTTTCCTCATATTTTTATGGAACCTCCTATGTTCCAGCTTGCACCCATTGCCCCTTGTTCCGTCAATGGATGGGGCTGAAGAGAGCCTGGCTCTATCCTCCTGACACTCCCCCTTGACATATTTATAGACATTAATGAGGTCACCCCTCAGCCTCCTCTTCTCCAAGCTAAAAAGACCCAGCTCCTTCAGCATTTCCTCCTCAGGGGGATGTTCCACTCCCTCCATCTTTGTGGCTCTGCGCTGGACTCTCTCCAGCAGCTCCCTGTCCTTCTTGAACTGAGGGGCCCAGAACTGGACACAATATTCCAGATGCGGCCTCACCAGGGCAGAGTAGAGGGGGGCAGGAGGACCTCTCTTGACCTACTTGCTAATTCTTTCCAGTGTTTGATTCTCCACAGCCTGAAAGATCTACCAGTAACCTGACAGTAAGACCAGAGCAGGTGTGTTTAAATCCCCTGTGACAAAGATCAGACCTGAGGTAAAGACTGCAGCTACGAAGTCCAATGTCAGTAGGACAGTCTGAGGATAATGTATTGCTGAAAGTCCTTTTTCTGGGCTTCTGTAGTATCAATTGGTGGTGAGACTACCTACACCAGCATCTTTCAGTGAAATTACAGCTTGCTTGGCTCTTGTTTTCATACTTCTTATACAAAGGGGTATGACTGCAATGCTTATAGTTATCTTCAAGATTAATACATGCTGTAACACTTGCATGTCTTGTTCTTCTGCTGGGTCTTCCTTAGTCTGATTACCCAGCTTGTTGGTATTTTAGATGAACATTTGTAACTCTGGGCCCGTGTTTCATGCTATAGAAAGACCTGGTTGTGTACAATTAAAAAATGCAATTTTTCTACAATTATTATTCATCTTTTTTATTAACTAACTCTTAATCTAAGATTTTAAATGGATAATTTTACAGTATTCATTAAATCATAGCATCTATTTATTTACCATTTGGTTTTCTTTCTGTTGCAGTCACAGCATGACTAACCAAGGGAGAAAAGAGAAACACTGATCTCTTTTATTCCACTTAGTTGAGTAAGATCTCTGGCGATATCTGCTTCTAGGACCTAATTCAAAAGTTCAAGGAAATCAAAAGTCTTTCAATTTACGTCTGAAAGCTTATAGTGGATAATTACACCTGTATTTTGTGTGTGTATAAATATTAAAACCAGAAAAGTGACTGTATAAGCTCAGTTTGTTTAATTAAAAATTGGCTTATACAGATATTGATTATTTAAGTCAGCAAAAGCACAGGCAAAAAGAAGGCAAAGGGCCAAATGATGACAAACCTTGAGGAGGGAAAAAATGTAGAATGCTTTGTGTCAAGCACGTATAAAGTAATAGGGAATAAGAAATATGGCTTGATGTGTTGAGTTCTTTTAATGGTCAAATACATGGTTGTCCTCAGATCCTCATTTGTCTCCCTACCTACTGTAATACTGCTTTACTCTATTACAATAAAAAAAACTGTACAAGTTTATAGAAGGGTTTATATGATGAAGGGATCCTGAGGGAACTGTCTGCCTCTATGTGTTCTGCCTCAAGAGGAAAGAGCAGCCAGGCCTTGAGTTTTAAAGCTTAAAATTACTTATAAGTTGTATAGGGTCATGGAAAATGTCTAGAGGCTTAAAAGTTGATGTAGGTGAAGCTTGGGTATCTTACTCCAAAGTCGTGCTGCAGTGCTTCTGTGATCAGCCTCTCTATGGTTGAGATCCTAGAGTTCTCAAAATTGCTCTTAATTGGATTTTATGCGTTTTGGTGGGGATTTTCTTTGCTAGTGAATTTTATCCTTCTAAAGTAATAGTTAAGAATGGTAAAATTGATTATTGGAGCAATTCACTGACGTTTCATGAAATTGATTCTATTTTGCATGTTTGCAAACAATATATCTGAATCTCCATATCTTCAGAGATTTTATTGTATTCAATTTAAATTCTTTCTGAAGAAAAGATGGAGTTTTACTACCCTAATCTTCTGTATAAAAAAGCTACAGGCGGAACAATATATACTAATATCAGGATATTCCACTGTATTTTGTGCTTTATATTTTTAATAGTAAAACTTTTGGAAAAAAGTTTAAAAAAATTTACACGAGACAAAGAATCAGAACAGCCCAAAAGTTTTGGTAGAAAATAATGGTATTGGTTGAAAGAGTAGGCAATATTACTAAAATAAACATTACTGAACAAGCTTTTATTGCTAACTGTCTTTTAAAAATATGTAATTGGGTAAGAAAGCTGACAATTATTTTTTGTCTTTTATCACAAATGGTTTCATATTTAAGTCTATTTGATTATGTGAACAAATCTAACCACCTTTTATTATCTGAACTTTCTGGAGAGAAAAAAAACACACAACAAAACAACAATTGAATTCATACTGTTGGGATAACTTGTTCTCTATAGCAACAATTCTTTGTGATATATATTTAATTCAATCTAAAGAGCTGTCATTAACTAGAGGGGAAAAGTAGTTAATTAGGCCTGCAAGTACAGAAACAGCATTCTCAAAGAACTTAAACTCACCTGTTGCTGAAGGAGACAGAGATAGGCAATTTTTCCTTCATGATTAAGTTAATGGGACAGTATATTTTAAGCGGTGCCAATATTGATGGTGATATATGGCTTTTTAAATAATACGATGGATCAGAAGCTTTCAGAGTACTATTGAGACTCTAGTCCTTAATTTTATAATTAACTGGTGTATTTGCTATATTTTTAAAATCTTGTGACTGAGTCATCTAAGGTAGAAGTGGCAAGTCAGGAGTAGTTGCAGTCAGCTAATGTAGATCATTACTTTCACGAGTCGGGTAGATTTATTATTAACTTCTACATTGTATTTGAATAAAAAACCTTCAAAGATTAAAAGAGCCAAATTCCAGTGTTAATTAATGCAACTTCATTGCTGAACTTTGAAGCATAATTTGTGTGATGAACGATACTTGAATCTTTTGGGTTCTAGCAGGTAAATATTAGACTTTCGTGAGAGGTAGCTGTTCATGTTTACATCTACTGCTGGGAAGGAAAAGGAGATGATGATAGTCAGCCAGCCTCCAGTGGTGAAGCATGGGATAGATCTGTCCCAAGCAGAAAAGAGGCGAGGTGATAATTTCAAGGCTAAATAAGTAGGCATCCTCACCCAAGGGAGGTGGGGAGGAGTAGATCAATTGGCTTCTTGCAGGAGGAGCAAATGCCAAAATACGTTAAGACTCTAACAGCAGTTAGCTGTAGCGTGCTTTAACCCTGCTATAGCTCTTAAGCTATTCTGTGTCTGAGAGCCCAAGCACTCAGGCTCAAATGCTTGTTTAGGAGCTTTCTTCTCATGAATGTAACTGTCGATGTGATCAGTAGATCAGCTGGAGTCAATAGTTTATTGTTGGAATAAAGAAAAGGAGAAAGTAGTTGCGGGGAGCCCATTTATAAGAGTGTGTCTTACATGTGTCCCCTTGCAGGTAAGACTAATGTTGCTGTTACAAAGCTGACTTGAAAGGAACTTTTCTGGAAGAAATAAGGACTAAATGAAACATTTTACTGTAAGTCCATAGGCCCTGTGGCATTTGTTAAAATATTGTTTGAACTGATTCTGGTGGGTGAACAGGACAACAAAGCAAAATTTTTGGAGTTTTTCTGTTCAGTCTTCACCAGATTATTTCATTTAATATCAGGCTTTTAAATGGACATCAGGTCTTGCACCTACTCAGCGGCACAGTTCTACTGAGTCTCTCTCCCCATTGACTTGTTGATCTTGTCATCACTTGAGTGTGGAAGAGAAGGCTTTAGAAAGATTGTAATTTTTTCTCCCAAGGGAGTTCTGCACCATAGTTTGTATTCTATGAGATTACTCTTACAGGGTTAAAAAAAAAAAAAACAAAACCCCAAACCCAATTTGTATAAGTAAAATCCCACATTCATTTACTTTGTGACTTTGGGCAGAGTTAACTGCCAAAGATTCCAGAAAATGGTCCTACTTTGAAGGATGAGAATAAAAGCACCCAGGAGATATAGTTGTTTCCTCCTAAAAAAAAAAAAAAAAGGGAGGGTGGAGGGAGGGGGAGTAAACAAGAGAGTTTTTGCTTAGAGGAGGGTCTGGTCATTATTGTAAAATGGGTCAGGTGCTTCTGACAAAAGACATCAATAGGATATAGCTGTCAGAATTGAACCAGAAGAGAAGCAAAAAACATATGTGAAAGCTAAAGACATTATTGACAAACTTACCAAATGTATTTTGAAATAAGACTTGGTGTGAATACAACTGAAATGACCAGTTGGTGCATTTGTAATCCCTGAACCTGTTGGTCTTATCCTCTTCCAAACTCTCCAGTGATTTGTTGTCTTGGAACTGTTTTTCTCTGCAATTTCTATTTCACTATAGGGTTCTCTATTCAAAGCAGAAAATGAAGGAGTGGAGAAAGGAAACTGAACTATTTCACAAGAAATTTATTGCAGACAGCAATTTAGCAGACCTATTATCCCAGCATGAGGAAAATACAGTGAAATCCTAAGAAAGCTAACACAAAAAAAATGCAGTGAATATCCTCAGTGACTGAATAGACAATATTGTAATTTTTCAGTTCAGGTTAATAAAGATCCTAATTCACTTTGCTGTATTAAGTATATGTTAAGTGCTAATTAGTATCCTGCTATTGAAAATGCAAGAAACATAGAACATGAGATTAGTTCAAACTGATAGAAACTCTGAAGTTACTGGGTAATTGGGAATGGTATAACTAAGGTATGGTGAGAAGTCTCAGTGGCAGAAAGGTTAAAAATAATTGTAAGAATTTTCCAGGCAAGTTTAGTTAAAACAAGGAAATATATTAAGCACTGAGTTGATGGAGATGAGGTAGTTTTAAGTTTTCTTTTTTAAATTTTTTGTTTATTTTAAGATGGGAGCAAACAAAAATACCTTAATCTCTAGGTTCCACAGCTCATCTACCACAACGGCATGTCTATGTGATTACTACTCTAAACCCTTTCTTGTCACTTATCCTGACTAATAGCATAAAAAAAAAAAAAAAGGGCATTTACCGTTTCCTGAGGGTTTACCACCTGCGAATCTAATTTCAGGGTGTTGGCGAACAGTGGACATAAACATTGTTACTGTTCATTCAGGGATCTCACTGTAGTGTTTGCTTTAAAGGTTATATCCATGTAAATGATTTCTTAAACTTTGTTTTTGACTAACATTTTCAAGTCTGTGAATGGCCCGGAGAGTATAGAATAGAATATGTTAGTGACACAGAAAGCAAACTGTGGAGAAATGCAGTCTGATGTAACATAAAACTAACAAGCTAGACAAAAAGTATATGCTCTTACTCAGTTCAACATAAAATAGATCTTGTCTCTGTCTAATTAAAATGTATTGTAGTTAGTTATGTCAACTACTGGCCAGATTTGATTTGTACCATCCAAATACCTTTTAAACCTTTTACTAAACTAAACTATGGGCACACACTTAGACAGTCTTCCTCCTAATGGATTTGCTTGTACCACCAATAAATTCAAAAACAGTTATAGAGTTCTTTTGTGCCTCTAACTATTCATTAAAATGGTGTCCCTGGAAAGAGTTTTCCAGTGTTGATACTGTAATTTTTGTGAATAAATTTTTATGAACTCAGTAAGAAGACTTATGTGAATGATGAGATTTTAAAAAAGTCTTCTACTTGAGAGCAGCAGGGAGAACAATAAAGTCCATATTGCAGTGGACCAGTTTTGGTACTTCTCCTTACAGTACAGTATGTGTTAAGCAAATGAAGAAAGCTGGTATCAAATCAGGTGCTTCAGCATGTGCCAAATACTGGAAAGCTTACTGTTGTTGCTGTACTGTTGCAAAATTAAGTGTCTAATTTTCATTGAGTTTCCATGTAATGATGACTTCAACAGTAATTTGCTAACTTTAATTAAAATACTTTTCAGCTAATCTTTGGACATTATCCCTTTAATTATAAAAAGCATCTGTTATATTAATAGCCTTGTAGACTGCCTTATTTGCTTTAAATTGTAGGTGCATGTACAATTAAACTTTTGCCATGTTTCACTGTGTTCTGGGTAAGATCAGTGACCGTTATACATTACAAAGCTTACAGAGCTGTGATAATGAAGCAAATTTCTGCTGAAAACCTGTACTTCAAGGGAGTAGTAAAGCTCATTAATTTCATTAGCTGGATATATCTTTTTCAATACCATTTTAAAGAAATCTTGCATTACCATGTAAGAGTACTGTAGTATTGCAGAATGGACCAATTTGTTTAATAACTGTGACTTCATAGCAAATAAACAGTTTCACATGATTAGTCTAATAGCATGCTAACACAGGATTTTCTTTCACAGTTTAGCACTTTCTCTTTTGCCTATTTCTTAACTGCATTCAGTGGAGTCTCAAGAAATGACATTGCTTGGTACAGAACAAGTGAAGCTAGGAGTTATGCAGTCTTCCATGTTTGATTGCTTTTTATCTACACTAAGAGCTAAAACCAGAGAAACCCCACCTGCTGAAGTCACAGCAGATTATTCTGAAAACAAGGAATCTTATAATAGCATAGTCCGAAGAATCAGTGCTTTGCTGTTAGTTGAAGTCTACTGTATCCACTCAGTCAGTTACTAAAAAAAGTACACTCTACAAATAAACATAACCCCTTCCTTTTAGACAAGTCTCCTGTTTGTTTCTATATTTGAGGAAGGTAATTTAAATAAAAATTAATGATAATAAAAATTTATGATAATTCATCATAAAATTGATTTAGCTAACGTCAATTCTAAGTCTCGTTCCATAGTTCTTGTTTATCTGGAGTGAGAACCTCCTTTACCATCTGAATTATGGGTTGATTTCTAATTTATTATCCCTGCTAGGTCTGCTGCCTGGTATGGTGTATTTCCAGAGGTGCCCCTTTCCTTTTTGCATAGTCATTATACTTTCTTCATAGGCAGAAGATATAATAAGTTCAGGGGAACCTGGATGTTCCAACTGTTCCTAAAGCAGGATAAAAGTTTGGCTTGCAGTTAGGAAAAGTAAGTTTAAAACATCACTCCAAACTTTAAATAAAGCAACTTTCAAATAATGTCTGTACATTTTTCTTGTACGAAAAATGTAAAACTGCTATTTCTTCTGTCCCAAGGAAACAACTGAAAAAGTTAAGATAGTGAAAATGCAAAATATATTATTTTCCTTAGAGTGTTGATGGTTTCCAAGCTCTCTGTACTCATTCCACATGTGTTACAGAAACAGCACAGATCTTCACACATGTAAGAAGCAGCCAAAATTATCAGTGAGAAAAGTCTTTGCACAAAGCTAGAATAACTGCTAGTCTTTACTCAAAAGACTATTATGAAACTTTTTCTCACCTAGTCGCTATCACGTGACACAAAGTGTTTTGTCCTAATGTTGTCTGCTGGATGAGAAGAGTGCATTTCAATACCTTTTCATTGAACAAAGTTGTTTTCTAGTTTTTGTTAGAGTGTTGGTTTTGTTTGGTAAGTTTGTTTTCTCTCTTAGCCCAGAAGTCAGAGCTGGCTGATTTGTCTGCTGTTAAATCCAAATGTAGTATCTTCCCTGCTTTACGTAACCAAGGCAAATCCTCAACCAGAAAGCAATTGTTGTTAATTAGTATCACGGTGCCTTAAAGAAGAGTTATTGAGTCTTTTAATTTTGAAGAGTTGATTTTATTTTAATGTCCCTGCAGACTGCTTTCTCCATGAAGTTTACTAATGTTAATGATAGTGAAATCATTTGCAATTACTGTGTTACAACTTTGGTTAAGACAAGCTCAAAGGAGAATCGAGCTAAAAACTAGTGATCCTCTCCTTATTTAGTAGTTGTTTTTATTAGTATAATTTAGTTGAAGGGTGTCTCTGAGATGCCTTGGGGCAGTAGGCTCAGGTGTTTACCTAAAATTAAATCAACCACCTGAATTTTCTGACACAGTCAATATTTCACTGTGGTGAAACTGTGGGCCAGGTTCTTTGCTTCAGTTAACTCAATTTGACCTCACTAGAGTTGGAAAACTGATTTGTTACATTGCTTCCAAAGTCACTTTCAGGTCCCATTATTTTCAAAGGAAGTACTCATCGAAGTCCTGATCTGTTTTGAGTAGGAACTCACTTTGCAAGCGAGAATCATGCATATACTACCTGTTCCCTCATGTATTTTAAACTTTATTTCTTTCAAGTGTAATATTGTTTCCAGTTCCAGAGTTTTTGTTATGAATATACTATACTTTGAGGGGAAAAAAAGGTGCAAATACAAGGCTGTATATACTATATTTTTTTTCTTAGTGTGAGAGCCCTTTCTAGCTGAAAAATGAAAACACAGGTTTTCAGAACGCTGCAGATACTTGTAATGTTGCCTGTAGTTACTGTGATAGAGACCAGATACAAGCCACTGAAGAAAGAAAATGGAGGTTTTGACAGTCTTCGTGCAAGGTGTTGCTTACATCCCTAACCAGGACTATACTGTTTTTCCAACAATGCTGATATTAAAATTCTAGTCGTGTGGTATCTTGGTAACTTGTTAATTGCTTTCTCTCTAATAGAGTGTTACTTATATCAGGTTCTATTGAGGATCTTTTGAATATCTGTTTAATCTCTGCAGTTCTTTTAAAGACTGAAATAGTAGTAGACAGGTGTATTCTGATAATGCTTAACTACTAATGTGCTACTACTTCCAGTTTGCAACCTGTATGTTTATTAAACAACGTGCCTTATATAGTGAGAATAACCTAATGGTTTCTCAATGTCTTACTCTCTCTGCCATGAAATTCAGCTTGCTGATACTCATCCTAGCATTGTGAGACTACGTCTTTATTTTTTAGCTATGGTCTAACCTGAGATAAGAGATTCAGCAGTCAAATTTGTATAAAAAGTGAAAGAGCTTGTGCTACTTTAACCAGTCTTAAGCTTTTGTCTGTCTCTTATATGACTGTGTTCTGTGATAATCATCTTGCTTTTAGTATTTCCAGAGGTTTTGGCTTTATAAATAAGTCATATAGTAGAAGCTATTACACCAGACTGATTTAGTTGAGTCAATTAGTTGCTTCAAAAATGTAAGAGGCAACTTTTCTTTAATGAGGCAAGTTAAGCCATGGAGTGCAACAGTGTGAGGTCAGCTTTTGGCTCTGCTTTACTTTTCTTGCTCCTGACAGAGCAGCTGACCTTCCTGAGCTGAGGAGAGGGAGATGGAGAAGCCTTCGAAAATAGGCAACAATACAGCAAAGGGAAAATCAATGATTCTTCATGTTCACTGACCTGCTCCAGGACGGAAGAGTTACACTTGTGTGTATAAGGACTTGGGAAGTGTTAAGTACTTTGTAGTTTAACAGTAACTCAATTTTGAGATATACTTATTTTCTAAAAAGTAGCAATACCATCTACTGAGAGGCAGCATTATAGTCATCCTTCTTTATATTTGCAATCTGAGAAGTCAAATGAAATAAAAGGACTGTTTTTCAGGGGCATTATTAGATGAATACCATGTCATTCAGTGTTCTCTGTTAACTGTTGTTAGATGTGAAGGCAGCTTATATGGGTGATAATTTAGTTAATTAACTAAGACTTTTTCATTGTAATAGTTTGACACGCAATAAGCAGTAAGTAGTAAATATATTGTAATTTGAAACCTGATACTTCATGTTAAGGTTCTGTAGAGTTGTTTCTTCAAAACTGACAAATATAGAGGAAAGCGAAAAGGTGAATCAAAGCTAATGTTCAGAGTACTAATAAGTATATACCAAATAGCTTGTATGACCCTTTCTTTGCACATAAGTATCTTGCTGAATTGGACATTAATTCTGTCACCAGAAAGCTGCACAGAGCCCGGGAGCTGCACCTCATGCTCCTGTTATGACATTTAAGCACTTCCCTTGAACTTTGTACAGTCTGTACTGGAGCAAGGAGTTCACAATAAGGCCTGTTCATTGAACATCTATCCTGAGAAAGTGTGTAACTGGTAATTCTTTTTTATCATGTGTATCTCTTCTAAAACCTGTCTTGTTCTTTGATCATGGGTAAAGGCACTACCTCCTGCCTCTTCAAAGAGAAAGGAGTTGGACATTTGCCTTTGACTTTCAATTACATGGCTTTAAACATACTGCATTGATATCTTCCTAACTTAGAAATACTTTACAGTGTATGTTTTAGAATGGATCAGTGTGTTTTTTCATAAGCAGTCATGCTGCTACCATTTAAAAAAAAAGCAAACTTTTAATATTATCACTGAAGACCACATTGATATTAGACGGTATCAGCTGGATAACTTGGCATCATGTGCTGTTTTCTGTGGAAGGTATTTGTGGGATGGAGGTCTGGAGCAGAGCAGAAGCACCAAAGAGCGAGTACTGGTGGGACTAGTCATGTGAAGTGACAAGGGGATGCTGGACACTTAAAATTAGATAGGTTCTTAGGTGATAAAAAACAGAAGCTGAGGGACTTTGATTAAAAAGAGTGTGAAGAGAATTCAAGGTTATCCTGAAACCTAATATCTTTCAAGCATCTTGTGACGATACTGTATTATGCTTTTTCTTTGAATTAGCTACCAGATCTGATCACATTTTTCTTCCAGAGGTCCAGCAAGGCATCTGAAATAATTTGCACTCAAGTATTTTGAGTTGTATAAATATTTGATGACATGAAGTCCTGTGGGCACTGCAATAATTATACAAATTGTAATGCTAATCCTTGGTATCAATAATGCCTTTGGAGAAAATGGCATTATATACTTCATTCCCAGAGAATAATAACAATATTAACGCAGCACTGACACTTGGCAGAACTGCATCCCCAGCCTATGCTCACTTGGCAATTGGAATTGCAAAGAAGCGTAGAAAGCACACATTTCTGGCTGCAGTTCTGCTTCCAGAGTGGCAGGAAGAATTTGACATTTAATGATATGCAAAGTGTTGTTCCTGTTTGATTGTAGTATACTATACATGCCTTGGAGCATGACTTAAAGTAATTTAACAACTGGAATAACAGGCATTTGGGAAGAAACTAATTTTATACGAAGGCAGATCACAGACACTAGGCTTGTTCATAAATATGTTGCCTTGTCATGCTCTATGAAGTTGGATATCAAGCTAGCAAGATGATGATGTGGGGGGCAACACTGCTCAGTTCTGACTGGATGAGATCCACTTGACAAAATAACATAATTAGTGAAATGTAAACATGGTAGCTAACCTGCTTTACAGACCCATATCAAAGATCATATGATTTTGGATGTTTCTTAACACTTCTTGAGTATCAGTTTGGACTCTTGCATGATGGTTCTGCACTACTCCATGGCTGCCCATTGCTTCCTATTTACTCTTTTAATAATTTGGAGAAGAAAATGTATCTGTTGAAGTGAAAGTGATTTTTGGAGTCCACTTGCTTCACAGCTCTTTTGCTGGTAGACTTGTCAAATAGAGTAATCATCAATAACTGTTGTCTATATGTACTAGAAACATAGCTGAAACTGCTAGTGTTCAAATAGTTTACAGTGTATCTGGAAAAATGAGGGGAAAAAAAAAAAGTACTAGCAGCCTCTATTACTGTCTCTCAGTTTATGTCGTTCCCCATCGCAGACTTGGATCTAGAGATCTAAAGGCTTACAGTTCAGCTTCCAACTCCTCATACCTGAGTAGAGGCTGGAGGCCAGATGTTTTTCAGAGCTGTCAGATTTTTTCCTTTCTGGTTTTCCTCATCTGACTTATCTTTTTGCCAGTAAAAGAATGAGGAGAAAATTGGAAGTGGTATCGTGTGTCGCAGGAGAGCTTGGATGGAGGTCACTGGGTTGAGAGTCTTAAAGTGCTGTCCTTGATGTTGTCATCAGTGTGGCAAAGGATTCTGTATTTAGGCAATGACCCAACTGAATAAAATCTGTAATTGTTTTTGACGCTCTCAGTACTAATTAAGCCAGAACCCCAAATTTCCCTTTAGATAGCAAATATAAATCCCAATTCTTAGTCTTTCATATTCCACAAGATTGTTATAAGAGCTTTGAGATTTTTGAAGTATAACCGAGGTTGAAATTATTTTAAAAATAGAAATTATTTGCACTTCTTTAGCAGCTTTCATCCAAGAAATTAAAGTGCTTTACCAACCGTAATAAAGTAAGCCACATATAGTTGTGAAGTAATAAAGGGATATAACTAATTCCCTTCTTGCTGTGAGAAATATGACGTAGCATAAATTGCAAAGTCAAACCTTCTGAAGACAAACTTTTCCTTCCCTCCCTGCTGTAGATATGTTGAGTTCTTTCTCTGTGTTCATGTATCTTATGTATAGCTTTAAATGCGTATATAAAATGTTCTTCTGGGAGATGAATATGTATCCTCACTGAATCTGTAGGATAACCATATAAAACAGAGTAGAAATCATGTTGAAAAATCAATAAAAACCAGTCTTCAATCAGTGGACTGTACAATTCCTTGATACATGTTTAAACATGAGCTAGACAGTATAAATGTTGTACAATGACTTCTGTAGGTGGAGATAATTTTACTCTTGCACAGGCAAAAACTTATCAAGTGCCAATTCAATATTCCCTTTAAACTGGATCTTACTAAGTTATATCCCACTTGTGTCCAGTAATGGCTACTGTTTATCTTTCACTACAGGAATTTATGTTAGGATGTCTTGTTTAAAAAAAAAAACCTACATACTTTTAAAATCAAGTAAGAAATGGAGAGTTAAGAATGAAAGTTGTCTCTTCTTTCCATTTGTCTTACTTTTCAGACCTGAAGGTGTCTGACAATTGCAGTAGGAGATGGGTGTTATACCGTACTCTGAATTTTGTTACAGTTGCCATTTTGGTGAATATAAATTTCATTGTGACACCTCTCCTGAAACATTCAATGATATAATTCAATGATATAATGAAATTCATAGTAGAACATGCCAATGCTCAGTTGAGACATGTTTATGATATTCCCTTTGGTTAAATAGAAAAGATCATTTAGGAAATGTTTTAGGTGAAATTATGGATTAGTGTTCTACTTATGCTTAAAACTGAGTTCTATTTCAACTCTGCTTGCCAATAAATCTGATATTTCAGAGGCTTTTTTTTCCATGATAGTTCTAAAAGTTCATTGTGTATTAGAAAGTGATCTTTTTTCTGCATTTTAGCAACTAATCTCTGATCAAAGGAATATAAAAGCCTAAACATCAAAGGTGATTCTTAAGGGTTTACAAATCTCTGCTTTCCTCTGTATCACAGCATATGGGTGCTAGCTTTGAGGATACTGCATTTTATCTTGGGGGGAGGGAAGGGGAGAAGTCTTCAGACACTTAAACAATATCAGATCTACTCATAATTTTCATCTCTATATATTATATTAGCTTCTCCATTTCTTCAGCAGATCCATCTGGAGGATAGGCTGCAATAAAGAGTGCATTGAATATAATGATAGTAATTCAGACAAATAAAAAGGTTATTTCACCAAAAATTAACATTGTTTAAAATTCTAGTATGTCTTTAGATTGCTGACAAAAAGCAACAGAATTGACTAGGCTAAAAGCATATCAAAACAAGTGCAGCAGAGAAGTCCAGAAAAAGGAAATGAACAAAGAAGCTGTATAAACATCAATGATTGAGCACTGGTTATCTCCCCTGCTACTGGCAATAACTGAACAAGTTAGTATCCATGGTATTGTAGCAAAATTTGCAGGATATTTAAAAAAACAAACAAACAAAAGACAAAAAACCCAAACACTTAATGTGCAGATCTCCTATATTAATTACTGCTCCTTTTTTGGGGGAACTTTACCATTATTATGAAAATCTGAATGTACATAAATACTGGTACATTTATCATAACTGTAGGCATGAAGGAGCATGGTGACAGTGTGACTGTTTGTGCATGCTGTTTGATGGGGAGGGGCCAAAAGCAGTAGTATCCTCAAGACTGATGTTGCCCTATTAATGAAAAAGCCAAGTATTTGTCAGGAGAAAGCAGCCCATCTAAATCTGAGGGTTGGTTATGTGGTACATGTGTGCTGTCTTCATTATTACAACATCCAGCAGATCTGAATAGTGTTTTCCAACAGCTGTGATTTCTTTTAAAGGTGTTTGGTGAAATTCCCTAAAATCCTATGCTTTCTGCAAAACTGATTGTGTTGTGACATTTGCTAGGGTGCTTTGCCACAGCACTGCACCTCTGAAAGCACGTATGATCAAAAATCTACAGTCCATGTAACAAATACATGCAAAATCATTGAGGAAGAACGCTTCTTTCATAGGTTAAATGAGATCTCAAACTCTGAAACGCTGTCTGATCTCATATTCCTTTCTCTGGACTAGTTTCTTTGACTTTTCTGCTCTTTTTGAACTCTTCCCTTGTTCACTTTCCACTGGACACAATCCAGCATGTTCTGTTCTGCATTGCTCCTATTATATTAACTGTTGCTGGTCTTTTTTATGATTATTCTGCCTCTTGCCCAATCTGTGGGATTTCCATTTTTTTCTTCCTCCTTTCCTGTAAGAGATTCTTCCTAGTAGTGCAGTTATTGGGTTTTTAATTAATAAATTTGGCAATTTCATCTTTCGCATTTAATTCAGCCTCCCCCTGCTCTACCCACTTGTGCAAATAATCACAATCTCTCCTGCCATAGTGTGCTATGTGATGATCCCTTGACACGGAATCATAGAATGCTTAAGGTTGGAAGGGACCTTGAACATCATCTAGTTCCAACCCCCATGCTGTGGGCAGGGACACCTCTCTCCCACTAGACCAGGTTGCTCAAAGCCCCATCCAGCCTGGCCTAAGAAAAAGTGAAATTTACTCTTGGTTATTTGAAGACGTTTGTCTGTGTTTTCAGCTTGTAAGTTATGCTACATTTGTATTGCACCCGCATGCAGTAGCAAACTCCACTCAGGAGAACTCTAGCTTAAACCAAAATTGTGACAGGTCATTGCTCCATACTCCTGAAAGAATAATTAAGGAGATAGTAACAATCAATGGCTACAAAGAGGATCTGCAGCCAAAACACACTGAGTATCATAGAATCATAGAATGTGGGACATATGACAGGCTGCAGTCTGCTTGTATGAAACATCGACAGAGTCTATACAACTGTGTTTCCGAATGAAACTGTGGGGTGACCCAACTGTGCCAGGTGCAGATTTTTAGGAGGTCTGTGGAGTCCTCATAATTATCCAGTGTAATGGCACAGAATATGGCATGAAGGAGCTACGTGGCTCTTCCCTTGTGATTGCTGTTGTCCTTGAAAGTGGTGTTAAACCCCCATTGATCTGTATGGGAACTCAGCTGGACTACCTCCAAGTGCTTTTGCAAGTCCTACTGGTTTTCCCCGTGCTTTGATTTATCCAGCCTATTCTAAAGGGCAATTTCAATCTCTAATGGATGCCATCAGTATTTTCAAATGAGGCACCTTTTAAAATGTGGAAATAGCTGTGAGAATAATTCCTGGTAAAGTAAATGTTGAGTGTTAGCTTTTTGTATTTTTCTGCACAGGAACAACAGTTTTGCTTGGGGTCGATAAGAGATTGAAAAGTGTGGTTAATAATAAAAGCTGAAGTGGGAGTTACTTTAATAATGGGATGTCATGTGTAAGCCTATAAAATAAATAGTAATTATCACATTTGAGAAACTACTCTGTTAGAATTTGTATTGCTCTTGACAGCTTCATCTGTACATCAAGCCTTTCTGGATTATGCACTTTCTTGTTCTTAATGAGCCAACAAATGAAACAGAAATTTTTACCCTGATAGAATGTGTTGATTTCAACAAAACCTAAACAAAAATAGATGAGAGAGCCAGTATAGAAGACTACAGGATTATTTCTTGCTAATGCATTTTGCTGTTACAAACCAAGATGAAAAACACAGCTATAGTTTTTTTTTAATTTATATTTATGTTGCACCTTCTGTATTGTACGTGTTGAAGAAGGTGGATTTTACATATTGTATATACTAAATTGGAGAAGTTTTATGAGCAGTATTGAATTTGGACTGAAATTCAATAGGTTTTGCAAAGAAACTGTAATATCTCATGATTGTGAATCCATAAAAATTGGTGTACCACATTTTGAGTAGATGGTGAGCATCTGTAGTGTTCTTATTCTTTTTCCATCCCCACACACCCACCATTTAAGGAAAATTCCACCAATATTTGTCCTTTGAGGAAAACGGTTTTTATGTAATTTAGTATATTATCAAAACTGTACATTTTTTTCAAATACACCAAGTGTATCAGATCTACAGCTGTTTACCATATCTCTTGTATAACTTAGCCTTTCTAAGCCTTAGAGTCAAAACTGGAGTTGGTGTGAGTCAAAAAATAGAAAAATAAAAGTTAAATCAAGGGAGGTAAGCAGAAAGTAAAGTTGCTAGAATTTAATTACACTGCCCCTTGAAAGAGTTTTGTCATGTTTACTTGTTTTTCTTTTGTTCTCTTATATGAGGCAACCAAGTCCCATAATCAGAACTATTCTCTGAAATTGAGGTGGTGTGTCTAAAGAGGATGCAGGGCACATGCTATATGCATGGAATAGCAAATCTGGATCACTGTTGGGTGTGATTGAGGAAATATTTTAATTAAAAGTTATTTCAGTGTGCTGACTTCATTCTCAGTGATGTTAATGGCAAACCTATTGATTTTGACATTAGCAGGATTACAGACTTCTTTACAGTTCTATCTGAATTTAGCATTATGTTCATAGGCAAGCTCTGATGCCAAGGAAGGAGCAGAGACATACCTGTCCAAGACAGCAAATGCAGTGCTTGTTTCTTAAAAAGCACTTGAGAGAGTAGCACCAGACAGCAGACGTGCTACTGCTTGAGCTGTTCTCTGCACGATGCTTCAGTCACAGGGACTTCCCCGCTTTGCAGAGGGACTCCTGGGGGGGGGACAAGTGGGGTTCTGTAGGCTGGCCCAGTGCCTCCAGGCACCTACCCACAGGGGGACAGGATGATCTCAGCTTCCTGCGGGGTCCAAGTAACTGCTAAAGTGGAAGCAGCACAATTTCATTCCAAAAATCTGTTTGTCATCCTGCTTCAGCACAAATTTAGATTACATTAATCACAGCAACACCCCAGCAATCACAAGGGTGGTACTGCCTGCCGCTGTTGCTAAAATGCTGCATGTCACCTTCAAGTTGCAAGTGTGTTTGTGAGTCTCTGACAAGTACTGGAGTTGTTTTGGCAGCACTTGTAAGAGCAGTATTGCGAAAGACTGTTTGCAATTCCCTGGCAATCTCATTACAGCCTGAGGGTTTGCTGCAGCAGAGATCCTTTTTGGATAAGGATAGTTTGAGCTAAACTTCCAGTGCAGAGCTGGGAAGGGAGAGGTATTTCATTTAAACAACCAGGGCCTAAGTGCCAGTAGGCCAGGCTGCAGCACCATTCAGCTGAAATCCAAGTGCATGACCTCAGCTATTCATTTTTTGCCATGGTACTGGCTGCTGGCCTCCAAACTGAGGTACAGTCAGATGTTCATATGGCACTGCATGTTGATCGTGCTGAGGAGGGAGAGGATCAGGGCCAAGCACTGCATATGGTATGAGGGTCTGCAAAACCCCAGTTCTGTATTGCTGATGCAGGATTTGAGCAATAGAGCTGTATCTGAAGTGTACAATCCAGTAGATAGAGGCTAGGATGCTTACTTTCAGCTGTGCTTTGCTGTTTCACTGGACCATCAGGTGCCAGTGTCTGTCTTTGGTGCTTGAGTGCTAAGGTGGGTGGCTTGTTTGGTTTTGTTGTTGGCCCTCCTCTAGCTGTTCTGCACTGGAATGCGGTCTGCAGCTTCTGACTTGTGTTTCACACAGTGAAGAGTTTCAATCTATTTGATGGTATCTTTACAAAGCATTCTTTTTGTTATGGAAGTCACCTTTGTGATGATGCAAAAGAAAAGAACAGTGAAGCCAGGGCCAGTTACCCACAAGCAATAAATAGCTGTAGAAGGGTAGTGCACTGTGGAAGCCTGGAAAAAGCAATAATACAGGGCCAAAAAAAGTGATTTTCAGTTAACTCTCTGCTTCACTCTTTACAAAAGCAGGGATGGTTCCATATGTGGTGGTGCTATAGTTCTGCAGTAAATTTTACCAGAACTCAGAAACATGAGTTTGCATTTGAAGTTGAGGTGCTAGTTCTTGCTTTTAAAAATTAAAATTCATAGATGTAAGTCTTATTTACCAATATCCTGCTGTGATGAGAATAGCGTTAACGTATTACATAGATTCAACTAAGCTAGATTTACATTTTGTAATTATAGTTTTTCCACCTGAATTTTTCTGTCCCTCACTGAAAGAATGCTTTGAATTACACAATACAATTTAAAAAGCCACAAATGGATCTGGATTTGTGGTACTTAATTTCTAGTCATTTTTATGTATATTAATGTCAAATCACATTCATGATTTCCATAAATGGCCCACATAACATGCCAAACTTCTTCCACATCTTAAACAGCCCTGGGTTTTGATGAACAAAATTGATAGGTATGAGATGAACAAAGGAATGCTGATGATACATAACATAAGCCTTGATCAAATGTTGTGAACTTGTCAGATGGTCTGTCAAAAAATGGATTATTTTCTACAAGTTTGAAATATGGCTGAAATGCGTTCTGGCCTTTATTCAAAGCATTTAATTTTTAACATTGATGCTTTTAGGCAAGTGGTAATTGCAGGGTTTAATTTCCTGCAGAAATGGGCATAAGTATAGAATGCTTCATGTAATTTAATATGCAAAAAAAACCCCTCAGATCAGAGAATAGAATTTATATCCCTGTCAGTATAGGTTGTCTAATCTGACATGGATTGATATTAATACATTACATAAAATTGGAATTTTCCGAGACCTGTGGTCTTTTGTTGAATCCTTGATAGTCACACTTTCAGAAATGTCTGGATGCAATTTTAGCTCCATTTTTTAGTAATGTACAGACTGCAGTATTTTATTTAGTTAAACATTATCCTGTAATTTTCTTCTGACTTCATAATACCCTTGCTCTTCATTCATTCTGGATGGTGGAGATATCTCTGGTGGATTGTACATAAATCAGGCTTGTTGATTCTATTGTCTTTTTCTGCCAGCTAATAGTAAAACATAGTACATATTACAAATGTCACAGTCATCTAATATGGAAAATTGCTTAACTAAGCAGGATTTTGGTACAGCTTTTTAGATTGTCTGTATGCTTTTGTTTTCTTTTGCAAGGAATAATAATCAAGTTGGGAAAAACCCTCCTGCAAAAAAATTTTGAGGTCTTCAATCATAGGCTCATCCCAATGAAGATGATTTCATCAGGAAAAAGATTTTCAGCAAAGAGGCAATCTTGCAGACCTACACAGTGTTCCGCAGGACTCGCTGAACCACAGCAAGCATCTGATTTCTGAGCTGTCGGCCGAGTAACTTCTCTTTGATCTGCTGTGTTCTGCAGACAGCTAGCCGTGAGGCGGCTTGGATCTGAGGTCAGGGATCTTAGTGTTAGATTATTGTGGAGACTAAATCCTAATGAAATCATGAAGTCTAATGTCCTGTGCCAGGGACATCATAAAAAGCCAGCTGGCAAAGGGTCATTCCTGGCCAAAGGAAGACATGAGGTCCCCAGGGCATGTCTCCCCAGGCCCTTAGGAGTGCTTGAGCAGCTGAATGAAACTGCTGTTCTTCAGGACTTAACAATATATTCACTTTACTCAGCTGCCTGTAGGGTTCCAGAAACAAAGAGTTTCTGAAGATATTTTTGAGGTTTTAATGAAAAATTTTCTGCAAAATACTTTAGGCTTGACTCTGCCCCACCTCAAAACAACTTTTTATCTCTGCACGTTAACAGAAAACTTTCCTTTTCCTTCCTGAGTTTTTTGTTAAACAGTCTTAACATGGAAAACATGCTAAGGATACTTAACAAAAAGTGTCGATCATAATAGTTGCACAGCCTTTAATTTATATTACTTGAGAATCTGATGCAGTATACTTGTAAGAAAAGCTTTTTTCTATTTAACATTTATTTTTGGTTGGACTCAGAGTACACAAGGATCTGACTAACTTCATGGTGTAGAAAAGAACAAGCTATGTCTATTTGTAAGTAAAAGCTAATGTTTTGCATTTTAACAGGGAAGGAAATGAACAGTGGCAGTAAAACTACATCTGCCAGAGCAGAGCCTAGTGGCAAAAGTTACCTCTTGTTAGTGTGATGACAGTATCCAGATGTCACACAGTTAGGGGCATTTGCTAAAATCTTTCTGAAGTAGGAACACCTGTGACCGTCAAAAATGATAAATATTAGATAATAAAATGCAATACTGGTAGGTGTACTGTGTAACCAATGTAGTCACTGATAGAGCAGTCGAATTCCTTGTACTTCAAACCACTTGCTTCTCTGTTTTTATTTCTGTAGTACAGAATCACGGAATTGTTGAGTCTGGAAAAGACCTCTGAGATCAAGTCCAGCCTATGACCCAACACCATCACAATGGCACTAAGTGCCACATCCAGCCTCTCCTTAAACACCTCCAGGGACGGTGACTCCACCACTTCCCTGGGCAGGGCATCCCAGTGCCTGAGCACCCTCTCTGTGAGGAAGGGCTGCCTGAGATCCAACCTGAACCTCCCCTGATGCAGCTCCAGGCCGGGCCCTCTCGTCCTGTCACTGGTTGCCCAGGAGAATAGCCTGACCCCCAGCTGACTGCACCCTCACTTCAGGCAGTTGTAGAGAGTGATAAGGTCCCCTCTGAGTCTCCTCCTCTCCAGGCTAAACACCCCCAGCTCCCTCAGCCTCTCCTCACAGGACTTTCCCTCCAGGCCCTTCCCCAGCCTTGTTGCCTTCCTCTGGATCCGCTCCAGCTCCTCAATGTCTTTCTTGCAGTGAGGGGCCCAGACCTGCACACAGGGCTCAAGGTGAGGCCTCCCCAGGGCTGAGCACAGGGGCAGAATTACATCCCTGCTCCTGCTGGCCACACTGCTCCTGATACAAGCCAGAATGCCATTGGCTTTCTGGGCCACCTGGGCACACTGCTGGCTCGTGTTCAACTGGTTGTCAGCCAGCACTCCCAGGTCCCTCTCTGCCAGGCCGCTCCCCAGTCACTCCTCCCCCAGTCGGTAGCGCTGCAGGGGGTTATTGTGGTCAAAGTGTAGGACCTTGCACTTGGTCTTATTGAATTTCTCCCTTGGCTGAATCTGAGGACCTCCCTTTACCTTTTTTCTTTTGCAGCTTTTTTTTACATATAACGTACCCTATTGCATGTTTTCCCATTTACCCTTTTATTTCTAGATTCTGCAGATCTGAAGTTTAAATATCTGGACTTTTAGATTTGGTTAACCACTGGGAATTGAAGATGCATCTTTCTGTACAGTTGCGCATTTGTTTGGTGTCTGCCGGGTGTTGCCCTATTAAAAATAAGGAAATTATATGCAATGAATGCGTTGCCATGAGTTGTATTTAAGCATAAACATTTGAAGTATCATTCTGTGATCCTTGCTTTCCTTGGTTTCAGTGAATGTGAAGTAGAGTTTTAGGCTTTTGAGGAAATATAACGTAAGGCACGCTCGAGTTCTTTATTCATTTGAACTCAGAATATTGCCTCACCTAAAGCAAAAAGCCACTCCAGAATCCAAACTCATTTGTTTTGCTAGGGATCATAAAAGCTTGACCACTTGTTATCCCTCCTTCTGGAGAGCTGACTGGTGCCATTCCTTGCTTCAGTATGTCTCACTTCCCCTGTAGAGCTTTGAAGCTGCTGGCAACTTCTTCTGTTCCCCAAAACAGCAAAAAGGGTAACAAAACACTGTACTATTGCCATGAAGTAGGAATGTTGTCTTCTATAACTGCACTGCTTTCAGACATGCCTTTGTGCATTTTTAATTCCAAAAGGATATTTAAGACACCCTCTAAGTTCCTGTGTTTAAATGGAGATGGATGCAATTCTGTGTTTCGGGGAGAAAAAAAAAATTACACTTTTAGTTTTTGAATAAAAATGAAATTACATAAGTCCTTGCTATATCAAAATCCACTGTTTCTGTCTAATGCATCAATAGTGACCTCTGGGGTTGCTGTTCTGCTTCTCAAGGGGATTCTGTCTCTGCTGTTTTGGCTGGACTCCAGGTTTGGATGACAATTTCAAGGTTACAGTTTATTTTTTTATTTTTTTTTATCCAGAGACAGGGGAGATCAATCCTAATCTATAGAGAGACTGAATCTCAAATGCCAGAATGCCAAAAGCTTGACCCCCAGAACTGCTGAGCACTCTGTGCTTGTAAGCTACCACATGGCATTTGGCACCTTACAGGGTCAGACTTTCCATTACTATCCTCGACTTTGCCCCGAGAACTGAATTAGTCTCTTACTTTATTCTCATACCAGAGGATTTTCTTCCCATTCATATATTGATGTCATTGAATTCTGTCTTTCCAGGTAGAGTGGGTAGTGGCATTGACTCATTTCTCCTCATTCTTGAGGGTAATTTTTGAGACTTACCGGTTGTTTCTCTTTTTCCCTTAGATTGTTTTCCACTAGTCTTTTCTGCTTTTGCAATCTGTGATCCTTTGTTTTCCATGTTAGCTCAGAAGTATAAGAAACAAGGCTACCTGAATGACTGAACCAGTCAGCAGCATCCTTTTTTAGGAACTAACCTTTGGTCTCTGATAGACTTGAGACAGTGCTGAATAATGAAAGGCACTGCTTGTTTCAGTGTTGTCAACAAGAGCGAAAAGAAACATAAAAAGTATTTCAATTATTTCTACTTCACATTAATGCTGAAGATATTTTCTTGTGGTCATGTAAGTGGAGGTATCCCTCCATCTCCCTGATGCTCTGTGACCTTTAGCAGTCCCAAAAGGAAGGTCGGTACTGGTGACAGTAGGCAGATGTCAGCAGACTGCAGAACCTTGAGTGAAAACATCCAAGCACAGCACTTTTCTGGGATGACTGAAATCCTATTTTTGGAGAAGATAACATCATAACCTTTTAATTTTCCCTTCTGTTTTTTTTCTTGTTGACAGATTGACGAGCCTAGAGAATGAAGTTGTGTATTCATAGACCAGGTTCAGCATGGGCAGCAGCACCAATTGTTTCCTGTGTTGCCTTGCTGGTGTTTCTCGAATGTGACCTCAAGAGGTTGCTCCTGAGATGGAGGAGCTCAGCCAGCAGCGCACAGTCCTTTTCCTCTCCGAGGCTGCTGAGGTGATGGATGCTCAGTGCTAGTGCAGAAGTGGTTCTGCAGAGTAAACAGCTCCCTACTAGAAATTGCATTGATCACTAACCAGCTGAGTTGCTCATAGCTTTAGACTCCTAACAACTGTCTGATTTCTTAGCCCAGTAAATTTTTTTCTTGTCTCCAACTTTTTGTGCTCTTAACTGCTGCTCACATTTCAAATGGCATAATTAAGATCTTAGAATATGAATCTTCTCTTACACAAAATTTTAAGTATTACTAGTATGGTAAAAGAAATAGACAAGAAAATGTGGAATCATTTTGCAAGCTATTGCTTACTTAATGTATGTTTACTATAAACAGCAGGTTATAATATAGGTTAAGAAAAAGATGTGCCACAAATTTAAGTTAATCTTTTTTTCCTTTGATAAATAATTCCCCTTTCCTAAATCCTTTTTTCAGGGTTAATGTTAGTATCATCACCATTTGTTGTATGTGAATGGTACCACTTTCTGATAATGAAGATATTAGTCACATCATTACCATTCTGAGCATTTATAAAAGAATTTGGGGGCTCTTGCAGCAAGTATGCAAGAGAATGTGCACAAAGAGAATGACTCTGTTCCTGCTCTTGCCTGTGTGGATTCTTATCCGCTCACTATGAGACCGAATAGCAATAAAGAATATCCAGAACCAAGATAGGATAATATCTAATAATTTCCTGCATGGACAAAGCAAGTTTAGTGTGACTTTAGAGGGTATTACTATCTCAACTTTAATGATATGATACTTTATATTAATTTAAAATCCTCAGCTTCAAAATATTCTTGTGGCTTCCGCTCTCAGCCCACACAAACCTGCCAAAACAAAGTACCTTTCTAGGCTAGAAAGAGCCATCAGTCAGCAGCACACAATACATATCAAAGACATTACAGTTCCAAAGATATCGTTAATAGAGAATAGAGTGCACTGGAGCTTTTAATACCTCATCTGAAAGAAAACTACCCAGCAAATAGCACTTTGCCTGGTTAGACGGAGGAAGGGATGCATGCACTGTTAAGATTTCTCCAAGATGAGCACAATTTATATCTCTTCAGATGGTGTTACTTGAGTTTATATTTGCTTATGGATCACTCCAGTTATTCCTTTAGGAAATAAAGCATTATACTGTCAGTCTTCAAAAATATGTATTGTTAACATTAGCTTTACTTTGCATTAAACATCTAAATTATATATGAGACAACTCAGGGTAAGGGTGTGCAGTGAACTGTGGTGTGGAGACTACAAGTCTGTCTGAAGGCACTTGAACAGATTGCCTTGTGAGAAGACCATATACTTGTCTAAACATGTCTGGGCTGAATTATATACAGCAAATGATAAATCCTGTCTCACTCTCAATGACGGTAGTTGCTGACTTTTCAGAAGAGATCTTACGATGTGCTGAGCATTTGTGAACCCTTATGGTATAAGCAGTCTATATAAGCAGATAGGCACGTTGACCCCTATACGTGTCCATATGTTTATCAGCTCTGGGGCAAGCACTTGGCAGGAGAGCACTTGGATTGTGCTGCTGAGACTGGTCTGCTTAAGCTGAAGTGGAAAGGAAAGGCAAAGCTGCCATGGCAAAGTTAGCTCGGTGGTTCCAGCGTTCCTGCCTCTGCTGGCAGTATCTTCATATTTTCTTTGTCAGTCTAACCAATGTGGAAGGAAGGATATGGTGGTGGACCCTTTTAGACCTACACGCTACTGTGTGTCACTGAAATACCCACTCAGGTGCATTTTTAGTGGTGGCACTGCTAATGTACACTTGTCAGGGAATTTCCAACATTCACTAACTGTGCTGGTTTGTACGCGTGCCTGGGAGGACTGCTTTACCTTGCGCTTCAGAGGTGATCCATTTGGGCTTGTAGTATATATTTTATTCCATATTTGTCCTACAGATTAAGCGTTGTGTCACTTTTCACTTTTCTGAACCTTGTCAGTTAGAAATAGATGCTTATTTGTGGGAACTTTAAGGCAAAGTAAAACAACGCTAGTGGAAGCTCACATGTTACTTCTGTTGACTCTTGAGCCTTAGTTAAATGAAGTGGTAGGACATGACACAGCTGGGAAACTAGCTTCTTTTTTTTTTTCTTCCCCTTGATAACATCTCCAAATAATATCATACCTTATTTCCAGGAGGTTATTAGGCAGGTACTGAAGTAAAAAGCTCAGTGCTTGTTTGCTTTGTAACATTGTTTTACTTGTTCACTGAAAAGAATACTGTAATACTGTGAGTGGCAGCTATACATAATTGAAATATGTGTTTATTCTCATTTGTTTACAGCATCATGCATGTTAATTAGAAGAACATATATTCAGTGAACTCTTAAGTGCCAAATGTAAATGAATGTTATCTAGTTTTAGATCAGTTGTCCAATATGTAAACAAGCAAACAGACTTAGTTCAATCTTTTTGATAACTCTTAAGAATACTGTTTCACTAAGATTTGATTCATATGATTTTTTTTAACATTCTGCACAGTATTTGCACTGCATAATGGTAGTACTCCTGCCAGAAACCCTATGCATCTGTCTGCCAGCAAATAACATTTTTGTAATTACAGTATGGGTGATGACGGATAGATGAGAAGGAAATATTGAGGGATAGTGGAATGACAATCATAGCAACAAAATACACAATCTACAGAAGACAAGCCAAAAGAATATTGCAAAAATAAACAAGAATTTGTGGGGATTAAATAAGAATATTACTGTGGTAAACAGAAAGAATGGCTTAACTGGAAAATGCACAATAGCTGCAGATAGGACCTCCTATTTGTGTGCTTGTAAATGAAGAGAATTTCCACTAAAGCACCATTAAACTGTAGTCTCTGATAAATCTGAAATGCTGATGAGTTAGATTTGATTTGTTAGTGTTTGTCATTTGATCTTAATCAGTGTTTCTGCATGTGCATGTAGTGCACAGTTTTTCAGTGGAAAGCTGAGACATGCAGGCTACCTGAGTGTGTGGTTTTATATGTACAGCCAAGGCAGAAAGAACAACTGGAGTACACTGAAGAGATGTAAATGTTACTGTGAAGTGCCATGATTATAAGGGATGTGAAAAAACTTGGACGAGTGCTAGAGACAGACATTTCTTTCTGGTGGGACCATAACCTTGTGGGTTGAATTGTTGCCTGACACTTGGTTTGAGTCAGCTTCTTGATGTAACTCTTTCTTGGTGCAAAGAAAAGAATTTTTGACCAATGCAGGGATGATGCAGTGGGTTGTATTCCTGGGTAGCCTTTCTCTTGTTTGCAAGGTGTTAACTTCCCTGATGGCTTCCTGATAGTTTACAGCTGTTCTCATCACTGACAGGGCATGGGTGTACAAGTGTGCACACATCAGTGTAGGCTAGAAGCTGATCTTTGACCAACTTGTCCTCTATACCTTTTTAAATTGGGTTAGATGTTAAATGGAATGCTAGGATGCTAGCAACATGGACAGCGATGAGCTTTATTTGTGCTAGCTTAACTTAGTTCATTAACGTGGATAGAGCAAACCTAGCCCTAGAAAAAGAAAAGAATAATTGAAGAAAAACACTTGGCAGAGCTGCAGACCCTCACCGGCCCTTCCAGGCAGGGACTTGAGCCTTGTGGAAGTACAGATTGTTCTGTCCTGAAAGCTGACCTTGAGTTGAAGAGGTAACATATAGCTTCCTCCTTGCTTTTTCTGTAATTGCATGGCTGTCAAAAAAAGAGCTCTGCTGGGTTTTTGTTCATATCTTAAAGGCATTTTACTAAAGTAATAGATATAAAAGAAATATGTTAAATAAAAACATTTATTAGAGGACATAATTTTAAATATTTAATGATGTAATTAAGTCTTATTAATGTAATGGTCTTTATTCTTCAGCTTAAAAATTCACAAGGTTAATTTTCCTTTCATCTTTATTATGCAATGTTTGCCACAATTATTTGTTATATATTCTTATAAATATTTGATGAATATTAGAGATTTTAATTTAAATAAAAGTATGGGTCATCTTTTACCACAGTGTTACTCCAGTGTTAAAATGGAATTAGTGAAATTAGCAAAGCAGTGAATCGAGCTGTGCTATCTCCTCCAGTTCTGCCACAGTTGGCTTACTTGACTTGAGTAACTCATGCAGAACACTGTCTCTTTCCTTCAGAGTGCTTGCAAAGAAGCTGAGGATCAACATTAGCCACATAAGTTTCATGTTGTTGCCTTTGGGGGGCATTATTTCCAACAAATCAGTCTCACATACTTAAATCACTTGATTTTACTACTATTTGACAACAAATGCCACCTATCAAAGTTCTTAAATGAATGTATAATACCAATTTCAGGAGGTATTTACTTGATTCACTAAATTACTGGCATTAAAACTAGTTCTTTTCAGTAAAATGATTCTTATTCTACATGTTCTGCTTTTTTTTTTTTTTTAGGTACTTACTGAAAAGTACTTCAGGATTAAGTCCTAGGGATTTAAACATTTTATATTCTCCTTCCCTAGCAATATTCATTCCATAAGCACCAGAAATATTTTTAAGAAAAAAATGGGTATTTTATTTTACCACAGCATTACCTGTCTGGTTTGGGGATTTTTTTGGTTTTTTTTTTTTTTTTAAATCAATCTGCCAAACTACAATGTCAGCAGTTGCTGAAAAAAACACTTTATGGGCAATATGTTGACTTATCTCCTTAACTAAATCAAGAAACAAACCAGAAATCTCTGGAGAAAAGAACTTTGAAATAAGCATACACTCCTAATCTGTACACTGCATTCATAACAGAAAAACAAAATTTGGACTAGCAGACAAATTTCAGCTTGTGCTGCTATTAGATTTGAGTTATGGGGTATGCAAAGCTACCTTTCTGGGAGTTTCTTCAGGTGGTACGTGCTGAAACCTGAGACTTGTGCTACTCTTCCTTTTACATCTGATAGTAACCACAGCTATCTTTAGTTTACCTGCTGTCATTGTCACCTTCACATGGACCTAAGATATGCTATTTCTATTGTAGTTAAGGAAGGCACCTTCATGAAGAGCTGGGCTAAATAAGACTTCTTGCTCAGAACTGAAAGCTACTGAAGAGCTTTTTCTTTTCGTTATGTTACGCTACTATCCGTAGCAGGTGTACTTTGCTGCGGCTATAATGACAGTTAACCCGTATCACTGCACTGTAATGGTGAGGGATGAACATAGTATGGGTAAATTTACTGATAGTTTATTTTCCCAAATCATCACCAAGGCATATCTAGCCCCTACTAACATGTACATTAGGCCAGTGCTTGCTCTGAAGTGTGTCTTTTCTGGTATTGTTTCTGGAATAAATCTAGTCCTTGCGTTACTGCCATCACATTGCCTGGGCGCAGGGTGGCTATTAAGGTAGGTGAAAACAGGCTGTTAAAGTGTTAGAGAACTCTGTATTGGCATTCTGTCATGTTTAGCTTTCTATTCTGTTAGCCTCATATATGCTAAAACTGTGTTAGGAAAGTATCTCTTCTACGGAATGCATGAGGAATAATTAAGGTACAAAAAAAATAACATTCAAAAGAGCCAACATGCTAAGCAGGGAAAAATCTAAGCTAGCAGATGGGAAACAATCCTGTTTGCTTCTCTCAGCACCTCACTTGGAAACCACAACCCTACAACCACAGCCCTAGCTCAGACACAGCGGTGATGACTCCACTTATAGGAAGTCCTACTGATTTTACAACTCATAAAAGATTCAATTCTCTCACCTTGTAGCGTATCCGTAGTACATGCAAGCATTTCTTCTCTCTCTTGGGATCCACCCATCCCTCTTACCTCAGCGGAGTTAGAAATCCATTAAAAATCTGGTTTATTTAGAGTATGCTTAAGCTTGCTATTACCATGGAATTTTATGGTAAATTCTACTTGAAAGTGAGTACTTGGCTCTGAAGTCAGACCAAAATGAAGTGAGGAAAGGGAAAAAGTCTTGAATGGTTCCCCCCAAAATTACCTTACTTGTGCAGTGGAGAAAGTCAGGTGGGTAACTCAAGTGTTACTTCTGCTTTTTAAATACAGGTGAGCCCCTGAGAAATATGATTAAGCAAGTTAAACACCTACCTCTTGTGGGTACATTTGCTGACATATTTATTCTTTGTTCTTGGTGCTGCACCTCTCCAGACTGTTATGTCCCAACATCATCTCTCTTCCATCCTCCCTCCCTTCTTTATCTGTTGTCAGGCAGCCACCTTCTGTCCTGCTGATGTAGCCATTAAGCAGTTGTAACTGCTTGGCTCCACGCGTTGCCTCCTGCAGCCAAAAAGCAGCATTTTACAGAACTTCCTTCCACTGACAGACATGACACAACTTGTCCAGGCATAGAATGTCAGAATTTAGACCAAGCACGTCAGTGTAACGGAATGACAGATGAGAACAAACAGAATTTGTTACATGTGTGCCTCGGTATTTTTTTATTTATATTCACATGTGCTGCAGTTATTTTTTAATTTATATGCACGTAGACTTATTTTCTAAACTGTGACAAAAAGTACTTTCATTAGGACCTTATTCAATCCCTTGCTGATAAAGAATGGGATATGTATGACTAGTTCCATTTTTCACAATTTCACAATTGCCAAGTGTGTATTCTTA
Source organism: Trogon surrucura (assembly GCA_020746105.1). NCBI lineage: Eukaryota > Metazoa > Chordata > Aves > Trogoniformes > Trogonidae > Trogon > Trogon surrucura. Next base: position 15,549,080 of record CM036629.1, read on the forward strand.
GAGGCTATTTGTGTTTGCCTAGAATAGCTAAAAATAACTTTCAAAGCTAGGATTACCAGTGATGCCCAGCACTTCAAAAAATGCATTTAAAAAAAAACCAAAACACAACAAACATCCCACAACCAAGCAACAAAACTCTAGAAGCATAATTAGGTTTTGTTGTTAAATCTTGTTCTAAGGTCATGTTTTGCTGATGAATATGTTAATTTCCTTTTGCAGATAGAGAAGACTGTTGTTTTGATTCTGATAACACTGAAAACTGTTTGTATCTCAACATTTGCACAGTGTCCAGAAGAATTACTGGCCTTTATTTAAATAATACCTCTGAGAATAAAAACTTTACTGTAAAGGGGGTGTTTTGATTTTTACATAGAAGAGATAATTCATTTATATCCACACAATTAATGCAGTGAACACTGAATTTCCCTTTCTTCTGAGAAGAAAAGCAGTGTTACACTGTACTTTGGGATTTAGAAGAGCGGCTGTTAGGAAGAAGGGAAAAAAAATTATTTTAACCTGCTTAATTACTGCACACTAGAGGGCACTTGAAGTAGAGCAAACAGTATTTGCACAGCTACCGAAACCGATCCAGCTAGCTACATTCAGAAGGCATATTGAAAGCTAAAAGCAGAAGATTCTTTCCAAACTGTGTCCAGAACATTAATGTACAAAAAACGGTTGATTGCCTAGCTTGATATAATTTTCTTTTGTCTTGATCTTAGTGTCTGATGTACAAAAGAAATACTTATTTTTGTTATAGTCAACCTGACAGCAACTAACCAAAACTGCAAACAGTACCCAAGGAACAATAAAACCTGATAATGTGTTTTTATTTTTATGAACTTCACAATATTATTAGTGCATAAGGCACACAAATTACTAGTTGGTGCTGGGTTCTTTTATATTTTTAAATCTCTAGAATGTGAAGGGAGCTCAGAAAACCAGTTAAGTTTTATTTTACTAAATGGAGTAATTTGGGGATGGGGAAAGCAAGCCTAGTGCTGCTGTTGGGTTAAACCTTTGTTTCTGTTTGACAGCCCATGGGCTGGAAATGGAATTCACATGGTTATAAGAATGTGAAAGCAAAGGTAAATTTAGTCAAAATTGAGTAACACGGGAATGGACTTTGATTAGAGGACTTTCACAGAAGTCCAGACTGGAGAGCATTTTTAGGAGATTGAGAATCATTTTTGTCACTTACAGGTGCTGCTGCTTTATGGTCTGGTTTTTCTTCAGTGGGATTTTTTTCAAGCTTTCTGTTCCAGTGTTGGATATTGAATTTTAACCGTGTCTATATACTAGATCTCTATAAAGATTCCTTTGCGAATTCCTCACTTAAGTTTCTCAGCGTTTCAAGCTTTCCCTGTTAAAACAAAACCATGGATTTCTGTCAGTACAAAAAAAAAAAAAAGCATTTCTATAATTTCCTTTGTTTTAATCTATAGTGTCAGTTGTAAGCATTATATAATGGAACTTCTTGAAGTTACAGATATCTTCAGTGGCTTCCCAAACACAGAGGATCATTACTTTTCATGATAACCAACTTGTGATAGCTGTATGCAAGCAAATTTTAAAGATTGCACAGATGGTGATAAGAACCTATGTTCTAAAGGTAATTATGTCTCTCTACTGGGCTAGTGAACTGATAACAGTGTGTACGTTAGTCAGAAATGTTCTGGACTTATCTTAGGTCTTGTTTCTCCTTAGTTTATGGAATGTGAATTCTAGCCTTTCAAAGTAAATTAAATTTAGGAATAATCCTTCATAAAATTTGAGCGAAAGGTACAAACTAGGTAGAGCATTTGAGTATTGCCTGAGAAAACACCATAGAATTTATTTAAAGCTTTAATATAATAATGGTAGGTTATACCAGTATTCTGTAAACTTGCTTTAGCAACTTTCAGAACAATTATTAATTTCATATTATTAATACTTCCCTGAAGGGGAACACTAGTGGTAATCCCTATAAGCAAGAGTAGCTTGCAGTAAAGTCATTTATCTTGATCAAGTAATTCACTCTGGACTCATTAACCTCAAATAGTTTTGGATTAGGCCCCATATTGTGTATTAAGAACTGAAATCAACTACTGATACTTTGAAGGAAATATCTCATTACTAGATGATCTGATGGAATTAAATTTGAATATAAGGAATTAACACGGTGGTTTCTTTTCCAGGGGTGCTTCCCTTCACTCTCCTCCCCACACCTTTCAAGTTCCTGACTTTTGCACTGTTATTTAAATGAGATGATGCTGAACATTTACATGAGCAGCAGCCCTTGTAAGACTGTGCCATGTTTGAGTTGCCCCTTAAGAGCTTGTGTGGAGTCATTTCTACTGAATATCTTTAAGCAGTAAGGTCTTAAATTCTCTGTTTTCAGCAAACATTGCTTTGCAATGCTGAGGAACAAAGAATTATATGATAATCAACAACTGTTTTCACAGAAATATAAAAGGGTGAAAAGATGCTTGAATTCCATTATGCCTCACATTTTTTAGATGATAGACAGGTGTTTCCTGTCTGTATAGGAATGAGAAGTCACACTGGGTTTTTTTATCCTTCTTGTGAAAGCAAAATGATATGGAAGAAAATCTCTAGGTTCTCTTCCAAGCAGAAGTTAATTCCCCCCTCTTAACAGTCACAATCATTCAAAAAAATATACCAAAATGCAACAAATGATTAGAAAGAACCAACCAACCAAAGCAAACAAAAGAACCCCACCAACCACTAATAAAAAAAACCCAAACAGAAACCAACAAAACTCACAACAAAGACAGAAAACACACACATACGTCAAAAAACAACCCCTACACCACAAACCAATGTATTTTGTGAAGCTTCTCTTTTTTTTTTTTCCTGGTACAAAGATGTTAATATTAAAAATTGAATTCTAGCTTGATTCAGGGTGCATTGTCACATACATTTTGCAGATTATGGGTTTTGTTTTACTACAGTTATTAAACTAAAAATCTTGATCCCATTTCAATTGGAGTCAGAGCTTTTTCCTGAAAAAAAAATACTATTTAGAAGATAGAGGAAGTATATTCCTCATATTATGTATTTAAGATATTAAAGAGGAAATGGTTTTTAGCCAGTATTCTTATCAGTGCCATGTGATAGTGTGTATCACTATGATAAATATCATTAAATCATTTATTTTGGATGGGATGCAGAAAGTTGTAAGTGTTCCTTTGCTATGCCTGGATTTTTTTAAAATTAAATATCCATATACTTCTTTCTGTCAGGACTTACTCCATCATCTGAAAGGCTTTCCAGCAGGGGAATCCATTGATGACATAATCCACTCTAACAAGACACTTACCACCCTCTCTTACAACAACTTGAGGATGAAAGAGCATATAGCATTTGCCCCAGTAATTTCCAACTGCAAGAAAGGTCACATAGAACAAATGGCAAAAATCAAAGGTTTGAAATCAAAACAAAAACTAAACTTTTAAGCTGTACTTGGAGGTACAACCTCTACCATCAGCTTTCTTTCCACACACAGCTGTACTGCCTGTTTAAAGCAGAGACACAAGGGATCTAACTTATTAATGGGAGGTTTTTTTCTTGGTTGCTTACATCAGGTATTTTTAACAGAGATGAAAACAAGGTGTGCAACTACTCTTACCTTAAAAAATATTTAAAAAATAAAAAAGTCTGAAAACTGTCATTAATCACCAGGAGTCAAGGCAGGCTAAAGTCCCTCATGTTTCCTTGTGACAGCATCTGTATTCTCACTGTTTTTCAGTTGGTGGAAGGATGGGGAATAAGAATACCCTTTGCCTCAGTGGAACCTTCAGTAAAGGGAAGCCACGTTTCTGATGTTATCTGTTGCACCGTGAAGCATTTTGTATTTCCCTCAAGGCTCTCTGCCTGCTTCAAGTAAGTATTGTGTATTTTCTACCCATCCTTCCTCAAGGAATCATCCCAGGCTCACAGCTTGGAAAGTAAACGTTTAGGCTGAGGGAAGCAAAGAAATAGTTAGACATTTCTTCATTGCCCTTGAAAACTGTCATATTCTGGGTACATCTGGCTATGTTCTGATGAGTTTGAGACTTTACAGAATAAATATTTGTGCAACAAGAAACACACCTGTTATCTATGATAACTTGCATTTAAAGTGAAGCACGTAAGAGCTCCAAATGCAGGTGTCTCCCATTCACTGTCTTGTGTGAGTGCACGCACACATAGTATTAGCATGAAAAATAAGATTAACAATCATGTAACTAATTCATGTGGTATTGTTACATAGAAGAGTATTAGTGTCCACTTCCTGTAATCCTAGATAGTTCTTCGACAATGTGGTCATTTCTTAAAGCTAAAAGGTTTTCTTATTATATAGATGAGTTTAAGATGACCAACCATTTAAAAATAAGGCTGAGCAACAAACAGCTTTAATAATATAGAACCACACTGAATGCTCATGAAATGCAGCAAGATACTAGTCAAGGGAAGTTGGAGAGCAAGGATGGAACTGAGTACACTTAAGCTTCCACAAGAGTACTAGTTAAGTCTTGAATCAGTCCTCCATTTTAAGAGTTGTCATCTGCACCTGACCATGTCTGTGCCTTGTGCTCGTAGCACAACAGTGACTCCTTTTCTGTTGGTGGACATCAAACTTTGGGAAAAATGCTGGTGGTGGTAACAGTGAGAATTACGATGTATATCATTACTAAATGTAATACATTCAATCTGCTAATAGACAATCCATGCAGCATAAAAAAAAAAAAAAAGAAAACTCAAACTCGATCAGGAAGGTGGGCAAAGACGTTGCTTTGACCTCTTGTGTGGTGCTGCCAGGGGTGTCGCTCAGCCCCCTGCAGGGGCACTTGGCTGCCAGCCCTGCCTGGCCTCCTGCAGAGCCCCCAGAAGGGATGAGCAACCTTCAGCTCTTTAAAATCAAAGGCAGTTGAGGATGCTCAGTCCTTAGGTCCCTTAGCCTCTTCCCAGCACTTGGCAGGCTGGGGCTGCGCAGGCTACCGCTGCTGTCAGTCACGGAGGGCATTCGGAAACTGGGCGATGGTCAACAACTTACTGTGCCGCCGTGCCCTTCAGCCGTCTCTTGCTGTGTGGAGATCTTGGCTCTGTTCTGCGTTTAGGCTGGTGTTCAGACTCCTGCTTATTATTATTTGATTGCCACCATTGGCTTTAAAACGGCGCAGGAGGAAACTGGAACGCCACACGCTTGTTTGGAAAAGGGGTTTTAAAGGATGCCCTCCCTGTCCCCGGAGCGCCCGACTGCCTTTCCCGCAGCGCCGGTCACGGAGCTGAACCGCTGCCTCCTGCCCCTCCCGCCCGCTGCTCGCCCCCCTCCGCAGCCCTCTCCGGGCTCGCCACGCCGCATCCCCCGAGCCCGGCTCTCCGCCGACCGTCTCCCGGCGGCCCCGGCCTCCCCTGGGCGCGGCGGGCATCGTCCCGGAGGACTCGGGGTCGCTGCCCCTCGCCCGCCGCCTCCTGCGCCCTCTGCCCCCGCGGCGCTTTGCCGCCGCCGGCGTCTCCCTCCCTCCCCGCGCTCCGGGCACGTCCCGGCCCCGCCGCGCTGCTCCGCCGCCCCGGCGGGCACCTCCCCGGTGGTCTCCCCTCCCTCGGCTGGGGCCGCCTCGGCGCCCGCCCCCGCGCCCTCCCCGCCGGGCCGGAGGGAAATGCCCCGGCTCGGAGTTGGGGGTGCGGGTGCCCGACGCGGCTCCGGGGAACGAGCGGCTCCGCGGCTCGTGGAAAAGTTGTGTGCTTACCGGGTTAAAGGCGGGGTGAGGGGGGTACGGGGGGGGAGGAGGGGGGGGGACCGCCACCCAAAACTGCTTACATGAATTTCCAAGCGCTAGACCTGCCTCCGAGATCAGCCCAATAAGAGCTGTCAGGGGAGGCTCCCAGCTCACTTTTCCACATCACTTCACAGTTACATTTGGCAGGCAGGCACGTTGGAGTGCTCAGACCCGGAATTAGTGGATTTATTTGGAATATCCCCGCTTTCCTGGAGACGTGCTGCTGCCGCTGGCTTGTGCAAAGGGAGAAATTAATAACTGCACTTTAGCATGCAGGCACAGAAATCCGAGAAGCTAAGTAACCAGCATCTCCTCCAGCATCAGCAGCCTCAAAAAGCATGAAAAGAAAATCTGGAAAATCCTGCCTGTCACAGAGGCTGGCTAATGTTTTTTACCTCACCCTTTCAATCCGTGCATGAAGCGGCTGTCGGCAACCGGTTTCCTTGGTCCTCAAAAGAGTGAGTATTCATTTTATTAGTATTATTTACGTCTCGCTGGCAGAGGGCTGTCTTTCTGTAGATTTCTTTCTGACTTAGTGTCTGTGCTCTTGCAAGGGGCACTGTGCGAGTGCCTTCCTCGTTAATAGGTATGGTATTAGGCTGAACTGTAGTGGCTCATTAAGTCGAATGTTTTGAAATTTCTGATAATGAAAATGTCATGAGGTGCTAGTTAAGATTCTTTTTATTCCTTTGGGAGGAGGAGTGGTGATGGTGTGGCTGTTTCTCCTTCTGTTTTGTTTATGGGGGTGGTTTCGTTTTTTCCTTTTTTTTTTTTTTCCCTCCGTCTCTTCTCCCCCCCCTCTTTTAAAGGATCAGGAGGACTATATCGCAGAGGGTTGCTTTCAAGGCTGAAGAACCTGTTTCTTTTCCTTGTTTTCTTATTTAGCACAATAAATCTCTGGGCTATTTCACTGTGTTGAATAGATGCAGGGCTGCATTCATGCATTGAAATAGATTGCAGTTTTCGTGCTGCGAATAAAAATCACCCACCAGCCAGATATGTAAATGAGGGAGGAGGAGGCTGGAAGAACCATGAGGGGGGGAAATCCCCCTGATTTATCACTACTTTTCCTCTCCCTAAAGCTTTGCACCCTCTAGGTAAATAAATAGGAATGGTAGGATAGCTTCCTTTACTTTTAGAGAAAAGCATCCTAGAAATATTGCTCTTCCTCCTAAAAGCTGAGATGGGAATGAATCTTTAGCTGCAACTAGCCAGGAGTCATCCCTGTCCCACAAGTTGTTTTCCTTCCCTTTCTTTGGTTGACTAAACAGATAATGCATACAGCTGAAACTTCAGAGAGGGAGAAAACCCCTTAGCTCCAGTTGCTCCTCACTTGCATGCCTGCCAAGGCTCCCAGAGAAGAAATACGAGAGTCTGTCAACCCCTGAAACTGGCTGTTCTGCTAAACGCTTCATCTTCTCTTTGAGGAAGGCAGAGGAGTAATACATGCTTATATTCTGCTTGGCTACAGTATCTGCTGGGTAGCAGCATCCCAATCGGGAGCCTCGAGCTGTCAGACAGCATCCCTGCTAGACAGTATCAGACCTGTGTACGGAGCTCAGCTGGGGAGCCTGGGAGACACTGCAAAGCTTCAGCACAGAGAGCCTATGGCAGTTTCTATGTGGATATTATAGAAGAGATTAATTCAAATCCTTATTTAGACACTGCCTACCGCCATGAAGGTGATACCACTTAACACAGGCAGGAATTCCTTTGTGGTTCATTGCTGTTCAGTCACGTCTTGAATCTGTCTCAATTCGAACAGTTTGCGTTTAGTACCAGAGTAAATAGAGTGGAATCAATCCAACCTGGCACATAACGGTATTACACAAACCTGCTCCTGTTGCCAACAGGTATCAAACTCTGTACTCCCGTTTCTCCCTCCCTCTTCCTCTCCTTTAGACAGGCACAAACACACACGCTCTATTTCATTCAAACAAGGCTTTCTTTCCTCTGAAAGTACAAGTAAATACTCGTACAACTTTCATAAAGGCTGACACTTCTAAACAACCAACTTGATCGCATAAACGGTGTGCCATTTGTGTCTCTGGGTATCACAGCCAGATGTATTTTTGGGGCTGCTCATTGTAAGAAATCAAATAACATTAACTGTTTATTGTTTCAAATCTACCATGTTAGTGCTCAGTAAGAAGGGAAGCTAACAGCTGCTCACTTCAGTTTCAATTAAAGAATAGAGCTGATAACTACCAAAGCTATAGATAAAGAATCCTCTTAACTTCACTCATCCTCTTTTGGAAATTCTTCAAGAGTTTCTCTGTAATAAGGATAAAGGGAAATACGCAGTACTTTTGTATGAGTGATATTCCTCTGCTACATTCAGTATGAGACTGTTAAGGACAAGAAGAGACTTCACAATAGGCTTCTTAGTAAATATAATAAATAATAAACACATTCAGAAGACTGGAAAATTACCCTAGTGTAAATTTCACCTGTCCTAAATAAAATGATAAAGCAGCTATAAGTTAGTATTTTGCATACCTTCTGTGCATACATTCTGTGATTCATTTTGCATACATTCTGTGATTCTGTGATACCTGTGAAATTACCAAATTTCACATGAGTAAAATGTGATAACATCAAAAACTAAAAGCTCCCTGTAGTGTCACCTCCTAGCCTAATTGTATGAATATTTGCAACAGAAAAACCCTAGGAAGGGAAGTGATTATTATGTGATATTCTAGCCTAAGGTTTTCTTCATTTCAGCCTTATTGTTCTACCTTACTGCATACAGCATGAGCCCAGCTTTCTGCTAGCTTGCCCCTAAGCTTGCTATGTATTACCTCTCCCTTCTTTTTTTTACAAACTTGTATCCTGGCTATAAAGAGTTTTGATTTCCATGTCTAGTTGTAAGCTGGGGGTCTTCAGTGTCCTTAGAGACTGAAGTGTTTTGAGAAAGTTTGTTCTTAAGTTGTATGGGTAAGCAATTTAACTGAGCAGGCTGCTAGCCAAGAAACTATCTTTGGACATTTTCTTTGGTATTAAAAAATCAGTAAGATGTATATGTGCCTGCTTAACAAATGCAGCTGATTTTAATAACAACTATAATAGGACATCTACTCCTTTTATACCTTCTAAAAAAAAAAAAGGTTTTAATCTCTGTGAGATGAGGTAGAATCCTCCTTAGATGAAGTCAAGGTAGAATCCTCCTTAGATGAAGTCACTCAGTGCTTTTTTTCAATATACTTTAGTGATTCCCATCAGCTCCTGCTAAGGAAGCCCAAACTAGAGTTGTAAAGGGGAAAGTAGTCCCACAATCAGATTTGAATTCACTTTGTCTTTTGTAAATTCAGAATTTTTCCAATACTGTTGCACCTTTACCAAATTGATCCCTGGACTCTATTTGTATCACTGTTAACATAAGCTGCATTGTCTTCTCTTGGAAAAAAAATACTTCCTTCTTCACGGTATAGAGCTGCTACAAGTAAGAACACCTGGTCAGCCGTGGGTACGGGCTTCTGTCTGTTACCCTTTGAAGTATTTCTTGAATTTTTTTTCTTCTCACACAGTTGCAGATTTCATCTTTTGGTCTTCTGAAATGAAGATTTTAAAGTGGTCTACAGACTTTAGCTAGGAATTTTCAACCTCTTATTGAAATTAGGGAGCCTGGAACCCCACCCACTTGACCCTGGAAATATTATCTTTATGTATCAGAAACTCGAGAGACTTTCCAGGGCAAAAATACTGACCTCTAAGTTTATGAACAAGAAGCAGATGTGAACGTGCACTTCAAGCTCTTGGTACTGCATATCTCAAAGTGATGATTACGCATACTCTGTAACAGAAACCAACTGTTTATGCTAAGTAGCATAAGCAGGTATTTTTGTAGCATATCCAATAACTGTAAGGTACTGTATATCTTAGCAGTATTCCTTGTCTACTGTTTTCCATTTTGATATACTAGAGCCTGACCTTTTGTGTATACTATGAATGCTTACAATTGTATGCTTACAGTATATGCCATAGATCGAAGAGTATTTCAACTATGAGTTTAAAATAATAGAAACTAAATTCTTTTAGTGGGAGGGAGATGCTAAGGCATTTTGAGCTTGGAACATTTTAAGCATCATCACTACCATAAGATCACATCCACAGAATTAAATTAGATGATGGAAACTCAACATTTTTCAGTTGTTGCCATAGAAAAGGTGGCTCACTTCATAGCTTTCTGAACATAACATATTTGAGCAGTAGATAGACATAGAAGAAAATAAAGTCCAATGTGATATTTCAAATACCTGGTGTTTGGGTTGTTTTTTATTTTCTTACCCCCAACCTCTTTGCTCTGCAATCTGTTCAGGACATTTCTAATTTTGTCAACCCAGTATATAACATTAACACAGTGACGTTTTGACTATATTAATAAAATTTTGTTCCCAAAGCACATTGGATTCTGATGGTCTCTGAAGTGGTAAGTGCAAGCCAAAAAGGAAAGATGGTTTCTGAGCCAGTTTGGTTACCAACAGATAGCTTAAAGCATCTGACTTAAGGCAAAAGACTGATTTTTACCTGCCTTAGTTATGAGAGTAGTCTTTTATCCATGAGTTGCAATGATAATAATCATAAAATTGTTTTTCCAAGGTGTTGAGCATCATGTGTCCTGTGAAAATCATTTGAAATTGAGAATGATCAGCACCTTGGCTTGGGTTTGAAATTAGTAACGTCAACCAGTCCTGGTTCTGAATAAGTGAAGCCTTCCATGAGAAGTCCCTATTCTACCCTGCAGTGCTTAAGTCATAGACAAGGTGTTTTGTGGGGATTTAAAACATTAGGAAAGCAGTCAGTCTTGGCAGTCATTAGTTCATAGTTTCAACTTTCTAATTTGGTGTACGTATGATTGAAGTAGCTTACTCCTGGGAAGCAACACTCGGCCTAATTTGAGGAACTCAGATAACCATTTAAATCCATTTCCTTTGCAGTCACTAATTATCATAATCATATACATGTGTATATTTTATATTTTTATGGGAGTTTAATATATATACTCACCACTATATCGAAGCCCCTAAAATACTAATGGACAATATGTGTTCAAAGGTAGTGCAATTCATTAGCTGCATTTTGCAGTTGAGCAATGCTTTAGATGAGAACCTCCCTGATGGATTACGTGTAACAGCTATGATTGCCTTTTAAGTAACAGGTCATCAAAACTTAATTCCTAGTGTAGCTGAAGGTTAGGCTGGGTTCTGTATCCCAGTCTATGGGCTTTATTTTTTGTGCATTTCCAAAAGTTAGATTAAAACAAATAAATAAAAAACATACACCAAAACAAAAAACATCAACCTAGCAACTACAGAAGAAATAAATTTCATATTGGAGGACCCTAATTCTTTCCAGACAACTCATTTAAGGTGATGGTAAAACTGCCATCAAATTCAGTGATGCAAAATTAAGACCTTCACTTCTGGTTTCATGTATTTCTGCAAAAAATTATTTGAGTAGGTTTAACTGCAGCACTACTGTATGTAGTTAGAAAAGTCTGGTTATGTTCACATTTTTCTCTTTATAATGTTGGTTTGTGGTTTTGATTTTTTTTTATGATGTACACACACGTTTATGCATATGACTGGAAAGTTTTTATATAGCTCTCACTATATCAAGATGACCAGTCATATACTCTTAGTCTAATCAGAATACTTGTTTCTCCTTAATTATATTTTGTTTAATTATGTAGAGAATACCTAATATTATTTAAAGAACACCAGTGAAAATGAAAGCTGTTGTGTGTGTATTTATACATACAAATACTGAAAAAGAAGCCCAGAAAGTGAGATATTTATTTCCTCCATTAATATTTAAACATTTTTCAGCAAGTACAGGATAAGCACATCCCAGCTGCTGAAACTCCCATGATAAACGATGCCCTAGGCAGAGCATGGTTAACACCTAATTCTCAGTCACAGGCCAATCTGTTTGCCTTTTTATGAGCTCTCCCTGGGTTGTGCCCAACGTGCCTTTTTTCCCCTCTCTCCTTTAAAAGTTATATAGATCTTCAAATTATGTAATACACCCTCGTAAAAATGAGCATCGGTTTGAGAGATGAGGTTGGCATGAGCTGCAGCTATTAAATCTATATGTCATGCAGTTCTATTTTAGTCAAAGGGAAGTCGCTTTAATCAGTGGACTGTAGAGAATAAAAATCACTTCAATTCATTTCTTGCTCTTACTACAGAATGAAAACAATGCAGATACAATTATTTTTGTCATGGTTAAGTTTTTGGACCACCTTGGTTGTTCAAAGAGATTTTGACTCTTCCTCCTGCATTTTGCCCCTGCATCATGAGCTTCTCAGCACAATGCTGTAGAGGTGAAGTGACGTTCAGGTGCACATCAGTGCACATCTAACTCCTCTAAACCTGAAAATAATTTTTTTTTCCCTTAAGTGTAAGAGATCGAAAGGGAAATTTGCAACTATCTTTTATTCTACAGTAGTCTAAAATAGCTATATTTTCATTTTAATGCCTATTCTTTTGGTATCAGCTGTCATGAAAAAGAATCTACCAAAAAAATCCGTAGTCACTTCATTGGAGAGGAAATGCAATCAGACAAATCATATTACTTCAGTTGCAAACTATGGAACTTGCACTGCTGTTTTGTCTTGTATCTGTACAGTGTGCACTACAGCTGGATTCATGGTGGAATTCCTGAGCACTACACAGTGCAAGAAATAATAAAGCTGAAAAAATTTGGAAGTGCTAACAAAGCAGTGTTTTTTTTAAAATGCATTCTGTTTCTGGAAAGTAGTGAATGCTTCTGGAAAGACTGACAACTTTATATATATAAAGCATGAGAGCCCTGGTAGCTTTGAAGTTGGCCCATGTTGATTTTACTATTAAAGAGTAACAAAAATATCCACAATAAGAAATTCTATTGATTCCACTCAAACAATAAGCATGACATCACAGGGATGGGATACTCTTGTTTGTCTTTAAAAAAAGGATTTCCCAAAAGTATTTGCCAAAAAGCATGAAAATATTTAGGTAGTCACTAACATAAAATAGCCTGTGTTGTAGATATGATAAGGTGTCATGTTAAGCCATCACGGAATAATGGCCAATTTGTTACAATATATTACTTTGATTAAAGATGATATTTTTCAATGTGATGTACATATTTTTTCTTTATCCCAAAGCATTAGTCAAGTTGTGTGATGACCTATATCCTTTAGCAGCCTTATCTCTACTTCAGAACAACAGTTATGGTGTTTCCTAGTTAAAGTAAGAGGAAGGAGACTAAGGAAGAGGAATTTATCTAAGAAAAGCTTTCCTATCCCTTCCTTCCTTCCGCCTCTGAAACAGATCCTTAAAATTGGAGTAGCCTGCTTTTGCTGATAATAATCTTATAGACTAATAAATCTCCCAATAAATATTAAAGGTCTAAATACTGAAGCTGTTGCATTTCTGTACCTGTATGCATATTTCTGCGTATCTATATTTCCTCAGTGCGAGTGTATGGATTCCACTGGGTGTATGTCCAAAGCAAAGACTGAAAAATACTGTGCTTGAAACAGTCCCTTGGCATTTGACACAAGCTTAAGCACTCACTTTATAGCCTAAAGAACTGTGCAGATGTCTTTAAAGAGTAGCAATGTATGACTAAGCTTTAAAAAAAAAAAGTAGTGTATCTTTGCACACTGAATTACTCTGTGTGCGTGGGACAGAACACCTAAGACCAAAAGAAGGAGAGAGGTAGTGTCTGTTACCATTGTTGCTGAAATAAGTAATTCTTCAGATAACTGCCTATGATTCTCCAAGCAGCCGTAAGCAAATTGCCACACATTAATACATCAAAACAAATTTGGGTGATTGATTTGCGCTTGTATTGGTAGGATCCTCGCCTGCACATCACTGACTGCACAAAATATACTTCAAGTGTACGTCACCCTGCTGCTATAGCAGAGTTAGCATAACAGTGGCATAATGTTTCCCATCTCGTTTTCCTTCGTTTGAAATTTCAGGTGCTTGGCCAAAGGAAAGGATGTGTGGGTAATGCTTCTCTGTGTTACAGTTAACTCCAGGTGACATAACAGTCCCTTAAAATCACTGTTAGTCAGTGAAATTTAGAGCAGCTACAAAGTATAATTATGATTTGGGGCAATGCCTAGAACACGTATGGCCCAGAATCTGGCTGCTGGCTCGCTGCCGTTTTCAGCCGCTCTCCAGTGTGTGGTGGTGTGTGCAGCTCGTGGTCAGGATCACGGGGAGTTCCCCTCCTTACAGAGACTCTTCTCAGAACAGCACATCTGACTGCTGCCTGGCTGCAGCTGAGGCAGTGGGGTAGGTTTCCATCCCTAAAATCTGCCAGCATCAGTAAACAGCGCTCCACCAGATTGCTGTGGTTATATGCTAAGAGTCCATCAGGGTTTTTTTTGAATAATTTTACTGTCCTTAATTGCTTGCTCTCTCCTCTTCAGAGTATGAGGTATCCTTCACTCAGTTTTCCTGATTCAGCTGTTTGGCTGCTCTCTAAAGCATATAGTCAAACTTCATATGCTCTTTGGCAGCACAGTGATTCGCAGAACTTCGTGTTGCTGTCCTGTAGTTCATGAGCTTTTTAGTTGTGCTGATGCAACTGCTTGTACACCCATCCTGTAAACTCGATCAGTGGAATGATCTGGGTTATAAACTTGAAGGAAAAAAGACTTCCTGAAACAGGGTTTTGTTGCATTTTTTTCTTTAAAACCCACATTTTGTTCATCAAGTAGCACAACTGCAGGGGTAATAAACTGCAGCAAAGAAAGAAATGGGAATGGAGAAGAATTATTGAAAACATGCAGCTGACATGTTGTGGGGGTGGAGGGGCAAGAACCTCTTAAATTAAAATTGCTCTTGGTAGAAGAATAGCATGAGCAATGGCCTAACCCAGCTCTGTCAAAATGATTTGGTTTAAAAAACACCTTACTATTAAAAGCGTTTAAGTTAACAAGATCATTTTGACAGAACTGGGTTAGGGAGTGACTATGCATCCAGTTATGCTGGCAGATAAGAGTCAGTAAAGTCTAGCCAGGGCATGCAAGTGGTACTTTGGAGTGGACGCTGTAATCGTGATTGTAGCTCCTGCCATGGTAGCATGTCTGATTAGAGCCTCAGTCTTTTTTACTATTGAAAACTTAAGGCTCTATTGTGCTGCCAAAAGTGGATCAATGAGGGGAAGATAATTGTGTTTCCCAGTGTGGGAAGGCTTTGCATCATGTTGCTGCTATTGACAGAAAAGGACCCCATCTGAATCCTTGAGAAATGGGACTAGGAAGCATAAATGGTAGTGTAGCCAATACCTGCAGTACTAAAAGTAAACATTAAAAGAGCTTAAGGAACAGGAAGAACAGTGTGAAGCCAAAAAAAAAAAACCCTAAAAAACCAAAAATCCAAACCCAAAGATGCTCTAGCTATTGTGAGGACAAAAAAACAGGAAGGAGAGAAATGGCTAGAGGTAAAAATAAATAAATAATAATTTGAACAATAACAAAGAATTTGCTTGGGTGTTAACAGAGGAAGCACTGAAAGGTACGTGATACCTATACCTGTGTACAGGGTGTCAAAATGGATCCCAAGTTTGCAGACCTATTGACAGGGGTAATACAATACCTGAGCAATACAATACAATGCAATGAGCTGTGGGAAACCTGTGATAAAGATAAACTCATGAATTTCAGATAAAGGAAGTCATAAGATGTACATTTTTGCTAAGGACACCTAATCAACCTTCCTATTTTATTCCTCTAACCTATATTAAAACGGTTACCTATAGCTCTGTTTTGCAGGAATAAGGATCCTTATTCCTGGCAGAAACTAAATTACATTCGTTCTTCTGAACACGAAAGCCCACATGGGTCGGATGGAATTTCGAGGCTCCAAAGAGAGCATGCAAAACGCACAAACTATCTGCCTGCCGTCGCACACTGCTAGTTGGAGCTCTCCAGGTGATCAGTAAATGAACACCTCATTAATTATTTGAGGCTGCTTGTATTGTAATGCAGATTTGCTTATTGAATTAGCATCAAAGGTAGAGTTTATACATAAAGGTATCTAAAACACTTTTAGTAGAACTCCATTGCCTTTGTGTATTGTTTATCTCCTCATGTTGTGCCAGTTTGATATCAGTCCTCTGAATACTGAAGGGGTCATTTACTGTACAAAACGTCAAAGATTCTGAAAATTCTAGCAAAACAACCAACCTTTGGCAAAGATCACTAATTTCTGTCTGGCATCTCTAGTGTAACTTGTTTCTAAACCCTAACAGTTGTCTAGGAATTGATAAAATCCACCTTAATGAAACAGTGAAGTCAAAGGGCTTAGCTGTTGCATATCATAACTAGTGATGATAAGGTAAATGCTGAATGAAATAAAGAAAAAAGACTTTGTTGCAATTCTTATGTGAAGAAATGCTAGAATAGCTCTAAAGTATTTTAAACTAAGATTATGGTGTAAATCAATGCACTAGTATTGGAGTAAAGTAGTTTATTTGACCAGACAGATATTCTGTGGTTTGAAACCTAAAAATTGATTTTTTAAAGCTTTTTATGATCTTACTTTGCTTCTTTTTCAATAAGAAGTTTATATACTGAATTACTTCTATTAACTTTATTCATATTTTTAACCAATCTACTGGATTCCAGTCTTCAGCTTTTAGAGCTACAGGATGATTCTAAAATAATTGTAGCAAAATTAATTATATCAGAGATGCTACTCATCATAAAGCTTTCCACCACTCATGCTAACTGATGGCAGTTCTCATTTTATATATATATAGTATAACTATAGTGTGTAGATATAACTGTATACTGTTACACCTGGCTGTAACTTTATGCATGTGATTTGCTCATACAAGTAATCTATACAGATTATAGTTCCAAAAGAGGTTGCAATGTGTAATACATTAATCTCTGAAGTTGGTATGCTTAGTTATATTCTAGCGTTAGGTTACATAAATTTCTGCTTCATTATAATCACTTCTTGTGTTGTATAAAACTTAAGACTCTCCATGGCCTAGAATTGTACAAGTGGTGCTCCAAGATGTGTGTTCCTGTTAACAGAATCATATTTTTCTAAAACTGTATCAGCATATACAGTAAGTGAGAAACCACTCAGCTTTTATCTATATTTCTCTATAGGTTGTGCAGGGAGAACCAAGTTTATGAATACAACCTTGCATTTTTGAATCATAGAATTGTTTTGGTCGGAAAAGACCTTTAAGATTGTCAAGTCTAACCATTATCTGACTTTACCAGGCCCACTTCTAAACCATGGACTTGAGTGCCATATCTAGACAGCTTTTAAATACATCCAGGGATGGCAATTCAACCGCTTCCCTGGGTAGTCTGTTCCAGTCTTTTGATAACCCTTTCAGTGTAGACATTTTTCCTAATGTCTAACCTAAACCTCCCCGGTGTAACTTGAGGTCATTTCCTCTGGTCCTATTGGCTGCAACTTGTGAGACAAAACCAACACCCACCTCTCTACAGCCTCCTTTCAGGTAGTTTTTAGAGAGTGGTAAGATATCTCCCCTCAGGATTTTTTTTCTTCAGACTAAACAACACCAAGTCCCTCAGCTGAACCTTGTAAGACTTCTTCTTGAGACCCTTCACCAGTTTTGTTACCTTTCTCTGGACCTGCTCCAGCACCTCAATGTCTGTCTTACACTGTAGCACCCAAAACCAAACACAGTACTTAAGGTGCAGCTTCACCAGTGCTGAGTACAGTTATCTGAATCTTTGCCACTCTAGTGTCACATTTTCTTTTATCTATTTGCTACATTAAAGAAATTCTTTATACTTTAAATATCACTTTCCCTTCTCAGGGAGGAATGAAAAACTAAAGCTGTTTTGTAAACAGCTTTGCTGGATTAGAGTTGTATCTATAGTTATATATATCATACACTATACAGGAAAACCACTTTGAAGAACAGTGAAGTTTTGTTAGATAAAACAGCCCAGAGCCGTTTGAATATGTGGAAATTCAAAGCAAAAATTATGCTTTTATCAGCATCAACAAAATCTTTGTAAGGGTGGAAATACACTCTTTAATGGTTGTGTGCTTGTCCTCTTTTGGTTGCTTAGCAAAAGGTAGTTCTGGCTTCCATGGCATAATTTTGCTGACTTTCCATACTTACCACTTCTTTAGACCTTAGTATACTATAAGAAGGGAAAATGCTATTGTGCTTCACCTGCTAGTCTTTCCTGATTGCCAGATCTGCCTTTACAGGGCTTTTTTTTAAATATCATTATAGTAGCCTGATTCAGTAGCCGTAGCAATTTCTCCTACACATCTAATCTAGAGGATTATAATTGAGCTACCAGGTGTTTCTTGATTTTTCATATTGGCTGACATGAAAATTGCAGGGCCAAATATTTAATAATGCCTTTCATCACCTCTCAACTGCATACATGGTGTTCTGTTTCCAGGAACGGAGAAGAAAATTGACTTCTAAAATTGATAAAGAAATTTGGGAACAGTACCATCTCCCTGCGTGGCACAAAGTAAATGCCACAATTCACTGATAGAGCCCTGAATCCCAAATGAGAGTCTTTTTTTTCCTCAGATGAATCTCAAAGGGCTCTGGCAGTCTAGGTTGAACTATAGAGAAATTCGTCCGGCTCTGCTGTTACGCACTGATCCTATTCCCCTGCAGGACACCAATACGTGCAAAAGCCCCATCAGATTTTTTTTTTTTTTACCCTGTACTTCCTAGCACTTGCCTAACTTCCCCATCATTACACGAGGACCTCACAGTTTTGTGAGCTTGTGTAACTGTACTCTTTGTGGGGTTATTCCATTGAGTTAGATTTAATAACATGGTTCGTGCATTACTAATATTTTCGGTGTGGTTTTGACTCTTGCTTGCCTTAAGGTATTTCTGAATAGGGAGCTACTGTGAGAACGGTCTAGTCACAGTGAATCTTATGCATTAGTGCTAGTGGATAGGATGTAAATTTGATTGGAGTAAGTGAAGAGTAACAGGCAGGAAGTCTGGAGGAGGAACTGAGGAGAGATGCACTGAAATGAACTTAATGCTTGCCAAGGATTCAGACTGCCACTCTGAAAAACAAATATCCTGTTCTTTCTTCAAACAAAGATGTTTCTGTGAGCATCGTATTGTTTTATCTCACTTATTTCATTTCTTTCAGAAGGCAGCCTGTGTAGATTAATTATGAATTGTTTTCAGAAATCTTCTTGAATATGAAAAGTGCTTCAGTTTGTTATTATTTGGTCCTGTGAGTAAAAAGAACTATACCAATTTGTGCTGGAAGAGTAAGAAAATCACTCATGGCCCACTTGGGTTCTTTTTAAGGCTTTCTTAGAAAAAGGTAGTGTACTATTTTATTTTTGGTGGGCCTCTACTTCTGTGCCAAAAATCATTTTTTTATATAAAAACTGAACACTCGGCTACAGAAAAAGACTCTCAAATTGTGTTTTCAGTTTCAAGTTGTATTTTCGGTTTATGCCCCCAGTTTTGAATTTAATCCTGGATATTGTTTGAAGATGTCTATTACTCTGTTTTACAGTGGTACTATTTCTCCTGGTTTTCATTTATTGCTACATTGAAGAAGTCAGAAAAATCTGTCCCCTGGCAGGCAATCCCCCCACGAGTCCACTCACCTATGCTCGAGGATCCAATACAAACAAACAAACCTGAGGGTTTTCACTGGAAGTCTGTCTGTTTGTTTTGATACCTTCCACCACCAAACATGACCCAGGGAGTCTATTTTTTTTTTGTTTTAACAGCAGCAGTAACCTCCATTTATTGCCCTAGGCTGAAGCGCGTTTTCAAGGGTGCCTCAACACACCCTTCCTGTGAAGCACTTAGACTGCTCCTTGTCCTATTCCATTTTCTGGGACTGAGAAAATGCTGAGAGTGAAGGCCTCTCTTGCTTCCCTCACATTTTTCCCAAAATATCATTGCAATAGCATACGGGATTCTCTGATCTCTTTCCTTTCCATCTCAGTTGGCAATGAGGCCTAAACGATGTTTCTAAGCCACAGAGTTACTTCTGTAATGGATATTCACCTCATTCTTAATGCATTGTCAAAGCACTGCACTATTAGTTTGCCATTCTTCCATGCTACTTCAGATACTGAGTTTTAGTTTGATAACAGCTCTTCTCTCCTTTTAACAAGACAAGTTTCTCACAGTTTCAGATTTTCATGCAACAGATTTCACAGTTGCTTTGGCAATTACTGAAGTTTAAAAAAAAAAAGTACTTTTTACATTGTTTGCTTTTAAAATAGCAACTGATTTTTACTGGTGTTATCATGTTTTCTGGTATTTTCTTCCATGAGTGTGTATCAACCTAAAAAAACCCCACACCCAAAACAAACCTACCCCTCCAAAAAACTCGCACCATTTTCATAGATATGCAACACTCGGAAGTCATTTTAAAATGTAAAAAAAAAAAGTCAAACCCAAACCAAAACAGGTTAAGACACAGTGTAAGCTTAGGAATAGACATTTCGTCATATCTTCTATATAGTCATTTCTCCCAAGATTGTTTGGATATTAATCGGCAAAAAAAATGTACCAGGAATCTTTTTACATAACTCCAGCCTCGTTATAGCAGCTGTAATGCAGCCCTTCCCCCTGAGCCACGTCCCATCTACCTTTCTAAGTGATCGAGGGCTGCATTTCAGGTTTTGCCAATCACTGTGGCCTTAGCAAGCCCCGCTACGTTAATCTGCTTGTCCCTTTCAAGGAGTATTTACACTGAGGTGAAACCTGATGTGGTCACCTAATACATGAAAGGGTGGGTGGGCAAAGGAAGACGAAATGCTCGAAAGTGTCCATCGGGGAAAAAGTCTGTGAAATAAAATCTGTGTGTTTTCTCTGAAAGTGAGAGTTCTGTAGTGCAGATGTGCATAAATGAGCTTACTTAGAGTCTGGTTTAGAGATCACGGATTTCACGGTCCTGTTCCTCCGTTGGGCCGTGCGGGTTTTGCTGAGCTGTGTGCTGCTGCTGCTGCTGCAGCTAGGCGATCTCTAAACCGTGAATGCATTGCTGGAGTCTTGTACGCTTATGAGAAGTAATTATTTTGTTTTTCATTTGGAGGAAAGGAGAATAAGTCCATATGCAAGAACGTTATTTTGTTTAACTTTTATTGTTTGAAATATTAAGTGTTTATAGTTGGCTACATAAAAAGTAGGGGCGAGCAGGAAGGCCAGGAGCTTCTCCAGACCCTAAGACAAAGTGCAAGTCAAGTGTTTTTCTGAGTGTGTGTATTCATTTACCTGAGTCTTCTCTCACGGTTTTCAGGCAATGAAGGAATTCGTAGTATCACTTATCTTTTTTTTTTTTAACCCATTTAACATGCACTGATATTATGTCCTGCAAATTTGAAATGTAATCTGGATTGTTTGTGACATAAAAGTAAGTAAGATCTTTTTAAATGCTTTCATAAGTTTTGAAGTCACTGATTTGATCTTTTTTTCTCTGTTCCCCCACCAGGTATCTTTAATGAGTGATAAGCTCAATGGATCATGTATTTATACTCTGAGCTATTTTTACGTTGACTGTGCTGTAAACACATGGAGGAGCTGTAAGTAAATGTTCTGTACTGCATGATGAATTGGATTGCTACAGTCTGGAGGAAAGCAAAATAATAATTTCATTTCTGTGGTGATTCGCGTAGCTTGTGGTACAATGCCAGAAAGACTAACGGAAATGCTTATGGATACATGGACTCCATTAATAATATTATGGATTACTGTCCTTCCTTCCATTTTTATGGCTCCAACGAATCAATCTCAAGTACTACCCAGTGGATCCAGTACAGGAATAAAAAGGCTAACTGAAGAAGAAAGAGTTTTGAACCGCTCCAAGAGAGGCTGGGTTTGGAATCAAATGTTTGTATTAGAAGAATTTTCTGGACCTGAACCAATACTAGTTGGACGGGTAAGGGAAGATTTTTTTTATTTTATTTTTTTTTCCTCTGAATATGTAAATGTACAGTATGTGAAGGACTTCACTTGTTTGGACTCTTCTAAGAAATTTGTATTTGAGGTGCTATGTTATTCTTTAACTGTCCTATTATCCATACATTTGTGCTTTAAGGATTGTGCATTTTAAGGATATGGTTTTCTGGTTAGCTATCCTGCTATTTACAACAAAATTATATATATTCCATTTGACAAAAATACACAAGCACATACACATCCTTGCTTTAGTGTCGTTAGTCACCACTCTTCACCTCTGTCAGCTGAAGATTTTCACCAAAGCGACTTTTTGTAATATGTTACTATTCATTCATACAAAAAGAATGTTGTAACTGTAGGTAATTTTCTAGGCTGATTAAGCAGAAGTTATTTATGCTCTGAGAAACTTTAAAAACAGAAAGAAAAAGACAAGTGTGGTATATAGAGTAAATTACAAGGTACTGGTCTATAGGGAGGTCCTGATACACACCCATGTGAAATAACATCATCTTGTGTTTTACTTCCAAAGTTAGGAAGGTAACAGAAGGAAAATCATCATGTTTTTCTATGTGAGCTAGCTTGCCTGTTGCCTTAAACCTTTGGTTATTGCCCCGCATTATCTTATTCTGTAGCTCAGGCTATTACCCACAGTTAGTGAATCAGCCTTGCACTTTCTCTAGGAAGAGATCATGAGCCATCTGCATTCATGAGGAATGAATTATCTTTAGAATTATTCTTAGAAAAACATGATCTGTTCCTAAATGCATGTTTAGCCTGCAGTGAGCAGTTGTTTATCACTGAAGTTCAGATTCCTTTGAATAACCAGGTACATTATTGTCATATTACTTGAAATTGTGTAAAAAGAAAAACAAACCTAGAAAGCAGAGATTATGGCTATCAGTTAATTTTACGATAATTTTGAAAATTCTCTAGGTAAATGAATAGCATATAGTATAATATAGGAAATAATAGTTCTATCTATTATCGAAGAGAGCACAGATCAAGTGCGCTCCTGAGTTTTCCCTAGTGTAGCCACTTTCCAGTCAAAACTTAAGGTCAGGAGGTGTAATGAGCTTTATATCCATGAGCGTGGTGTTAATTTACCTTTCAATCAGGTGTTATATGTCTGTTCTCATTTGGTTTTATGTCATTACTAACATATCACCATCTCTCTGAAATTGAGATATGTTTAATTCAGATCTTAAAATATCCAACCCAATCTTTTTAGAATATTTTGGTCTAGGTTTTAAAATTATTTTGAGTTTCTTTTGAGTAGCTGGGGAGAATCCCAAGTTTGTATGTTGTAGTACTTTGATTTTCAGGGTGTATCCAAGTCTTAATATTTCCACAATATTAGATTTTTTTTGTTGTTGTTGATATAATATTCTGAATGTTCAAGTCATTAGTGGTGAGTTAAACTAAGCCAAACCAATAAAGACATTATCACATCTTCTGCTGGCATTTTGAATAGAATTAGCTACTCTAAAATGCTGTGACAATCTATTTGTTGAGACAGTTCCATAATTAAAACACTGCACGATACAGATAGAAATGAGGAAAAAGTGAAATTCGCTCCCATAGGGAGAAATCCTTGCTTTATTCATGAAAATGGCTGAAAATACTCTGTAATTCTTGCCCGTATTTTTTTCACTGTCTCTAGAAAAATCACCTATATTTCTGATTTTTCTTTCCTAAGGTTTGCAAGTACTATGGACACTTACAAACTCTGCTGTAGTCAGTGGGAACAGATGTACTTCACACCTTTCATAACTGCTCTTAATCCTTCCTGACTGTAAAGCAGCAACTTTCTCAATTATAGTTCTCGGGAATCCTTACTCCCAAAACTTCAAGGTGTACAGAGTGTTGCTAGCAAAATGCTCACCTCCGTGAAGTTGGGCTGTGGTTTGTCGACTCTCACCCTCATTGTTTTCATATCTGTTGCAATTAAAAAATTTGCACTCTAAAGATTTGCACCTACCTAGTTCTTCCTCACCTCATTTCTACTCAGACTGTGCCTCCAGCCTTTCAGTTTTGGCCCCTGCTGAAGGATTTGCACACCTGGAGTCTGTTCGTCATTCTGTGACTTTCTTTATCAACTAATTTTTTGCCCTGTGGCTTACCTTGATTTTTTTTTTTGTCTGCCAGACTTTGAATGAAAGCCGATATGTAAAATATGATATAGTGAATTAATGTGGAGAGCCTTAATATTGTAGAGAAAATGATACCAAACATGTATGCCACCTATTTGCTGCATTTTCTGGACATAGAAGTGCTTGTGCTGACACAGAGGCAGTGTTGCTTGCATGTGCTTCTTACATGTTCAGAATAGTAGTATAATCTCCAAAAAAATATTATTTGACAATTGATTGTTTATAAGGGAACATTCTTGAAGCAAATCTGATTATGTAGATTTTGGTTGCAGTTTTTGTCTCTTTTTGCACTATTGTAGAGTGTACATGGTACTTTCTGTACTTGTATATGTTTTCTACAAACAGTTAGGTGCTCATAGATAATCAAAAAAATTAGCTGTTGCACAAACAGGAAATAATACACACAAGCAAAATTTGATATATGTTCTCAAATATACCTTTAAAGCCTCCCCAACAGTTCAGCTTTTAAGAACTTCTTAGAATAATATTGACACTTAGATAATATTTTTCATGTCAGTGAGTGGAAAAGCACTGAGTAGAAGCATTTGATTCTAACAGAATTCAAATGTGTATCAGCAAAATAAAACTGAAAATTGAGATTAATTATAATAAACAGAATACGGTCACATTCTAAATACAAGCCTGAATATAGAATCTATGCATTCTGCCAGTTAAAAAGATCTCATACCAAAATTTTTGAAGTACAGAGAAAGTTTAGCAAGACAGAATTCACGGAGGTACATAATATCTTTTATTAGGCTGCTCATTTTTTCCAGGAGGAACAGCTGCTAGGCATAAAGATGTTTCTTCAGAATTTTAAGTGTTGTGATACAACTGCACACTCTTCAAAGGTACTTTCTCATTGCTGTTCTGCATGAATCTATATTAATAAATGCATTCCCAATGTATGTGCTCTAATAAAAGAAAGAATCTGGGGTGAGACTAATGGGAAGATTTAATATGACTTTTTCTGAAAGTGTGGCACTTTTCTTCAATGACTCGAGTAAAAGACAGGAGAAAATATTTTGCTTTCATTCCTGAACTTCTTACAATGAGTTTGAACAATATGCACTTTTAATGACAATTTTTTGTCATATTCATTAAGATCAAGCTGAAACAAAATAAGCAGTGCTGCTCGAGTTCACACTATAAAAAACTGTGTGAATACTTATCTCAGAGTGATTTCTGCATTTATAAGATTTCCCTATAAAATTCTACAAACACTGTAGTGTTTCTTTCTTTTGTCTGTATTAATACTGCCTTTATTTTGGGATGTGGTATTGTAATAAATTCCATATTATTTTGATCTGTGCATGTAGAAATGCACAGGTAGAAATGCATTTTGAGAAACCTACAAGGCAGCCTTTTTCGTGTGGCATACTTCAAATTAGTTTGGCTTGGTTCACAGCAATATAATACAGATAGATTTACAGTACACTTTCATGTTTCTTTTCTTTTTTCTTTTTTTTTTCTTTCTTTCTTACCCATAGATATGGGTAGGAACTTTGCAAAGCTTCTTACGTCTCCTGTAGCGGGCTCTGTACACTGCACATTGCTGTCAGCAGTTTGCAGCCCTCCCAGTGGCTGACAACCTCATTCAAGTGTAGAGTGATATGTCTTGTGACACTGCGTGCTGTCCCTGTGGACTTGATTAGTTAGACAGAACTTTTACTTGATATACACTGCTGTATTTTCGCAGTCTCCTCTGCATGCGCTTACAGCACCATGGCAGATGTGCTGTGAAATCTGTGGTGTAGCAACTGCCACGGGAGACAGCCGCCGAATTCACAATGAAATAGATAATAGAGGTAAAAAGCATTAGGAAACCAGGGTTTGGGTATATAATTGTAGCTCCTGTTTTATGGAACATGTGTTATTTGTGATGTTTTAAATGGGATGGGACCTCGTTCAATAGATGTTTTAAGCAAAAAACTTGGGATAGTTAATGTGTTGTTTGTAAGTACAATGCATGGAGAGAACAAATGGGGGAATGAACGTGACAAAAGTATGGTTTTAATTATTTTTTTTATATTCCCTGCCTTAGCACTAGATTAATCAGCTGCTAGGTCCACTAACAAAGAACTGCTAATCTTTTGGATTGGTGCTGTTTCTGTGATATCACTCCTCCAGAAGTGCTCCTGGGTTTCTCCCAGAACCTTTCCCAGACTTCTATGAATTTGCCTTTTTCCAGTCCCAAGGTGATACATTGCATATTTTAGACACAATCTCCATGATGAGAAGTTTGTAAAATGAGTAGGCTGGGGAAGAACAGCACCTGTGTCAGATCCATGGCATGTGGTTGGTAGAAGAGCTGAGCTCGCCCTTGAGAAGTTGCTCTGCAAAGCCTGGGCAGGGGGGAGTAAGCAAACCAGGCTGAGTTACTTAAACTCCCTAAGAATGTGACCAGGTCCACTCTTCAATGCAGTGGAGTCTCAGGTAGGCATTTTTTGTCTGTGACCAGGGAGTTTTTAGTCCTTGGTTCTGACTTGCACGGTGTGTGTCTTTTCACTCTGTTAAACGCAGATTTTTTTTGCGTGGTTTGTAGGATGAGGCCACTAGGCAACTTTTGCTTTTTAGAGCAACGGAGACTTTTCCCTTGATGTATGGGGCTTATGTTCAGACCTTTAGAGGAGAAGTAATTTTCCTGTAGGAGGAGCAGTAGAGAGGCATCATGTTTTCACAGTTAAGTGCTTCAGGCTGTGCTACTGTAAAACTAAAACCTGGAAATGCACAGAGCACTTATAAATAGCTTCAAGCTGTATGTTCTACATTATACATGCTTTATGCAGTCTTTGATTTCATTGCCAACATACATTTTATTTCCTAACAAGGAAATGGTAAAATCTTACTTGTTTAAAGTTATAAATAGTTCTGTTGAAGTACAAGTGATACGTATATGCAAAGTAGCCAAGGTTTTAATTAAACAAGTTCTTTGTTTTCCTTTAATTCCTGCATTGAGTTTGTGATTATAATGGCTACCTGAAAATATGGTTGTACTCAAAAATGTAAGGCTTTCATTATGTTAGGGATGGATTAAATGCTGTTTGCCTGAGCAGAAGAAATCATTGTGAAATATGGCCATAGCATAGACTTAGCATAGGTTTCACAGGATATATCACAGTCCTACATTAATGCATCATTAGAGTTTTCACAGAACAAGAGAGATCAGAACAGCATATTATATAGATTCTCCTCTTTTCCTTCTAATATACACTTGTATGTTTTGCTATCTATGATTTAAATGCATGCCATAAAATATTCAGTATCTGAAATGTTGCAAAGTCAACATTGTTTTCTGAGCTCTACATTTTTGGTTTTGTTTTGCAACCATAATTACACACTGATTTTCCGACTTATGTTTAATAAACTCCCAGAAGCTGAAATGTATCATTTATTTGGCTACTGTATTCTTTACAGAAAATACTAATTCCCCCTGCCTTTTGTGTGCTTCTGAAGGAGAGATGACTGTAGACTTCATAGAATGCTCCAGTTTACATGGTCTAAATCAGCTTAGAAAGCGGGAGTATAAGTAGCTCTGAGAAAAACACTTCTTAATTAAATGTTGCTGCAAAGACAATAAGTAAGTATACATTTCTAGAAGCCTGATAAAAGTAGTGGGTTTTAAACAAATATTTCTAAGTCTGCACAAATTTAATTTGTTTCTTTTTAACTGAGTACAAATTCCATAAAATTTATTCTTGGAATTTATAAGTTTAAACAAGTTTAACTGGAATGAACCAACACTGTACATGTATCTTCAGATTCTAAAGTCTCATTTCTGTGTATTTCTGGGAGTGTCACTGAGTAAGGTTGGACATTTTCATGATCCCTCATCTTCAGTCTGGGGGCATGATATAAACACAGTTCAAGTAGAGTCACAACTTAAACACTTGTATGTCAGCTAATATAACTGGACTGATAATAACTTAAAAGAAGCATTTCATTAGGTGCCTCTTCTGTTTCTGCCTCACGCAATCAAAGCAAAAGTGGCACATACCAGTATGGGCCACCAATGTGTCAAGTTACTTTTGAATCTTGCAAAACAAAGGGTCAGCCTGAAAAACAGAGGCACCTTTTGAGCTGTCTGTATTTCCTTGGTGAAGTAGGACCACCTCTGGGATGTATCTTTTAGACTTCAGAGACAACAGGTGTTGACAAACTTCAAAGAGTTGGATTGGGTCTTTTTGTGGGTTTTTTCAAGGTGCGGTTTTTGTTTTCTATGTAGTGTGGTGTTTGTTTTTTTAAGAGTGATTGTATATGTTGTACATGATTGCGCTGCATGTTCCTAGGCATTTGAATCCCCTGATGTTACTTTAACATTATTTGCTGACATTTCCTTGTCATATTTTTCTAAAGCCACAAAGATTTCTAATTTTCTGAAAAAAGTAGCTGACGCTGAGATTTTTTTTGTGAAGAATTAAAAGCTTGTATACTTTTGTTCAATATATTCATCTAAACACTTTCTCACAACAAATTGAAATGTTTTCAAAGTATGCATGCAAAATGCTACAGTGACAGTATGAAAAATTAAGTAGAGCCCTCCACATGATGTTCTGCAGATGCCCTATGATTGTTTAGTCTATCCAACATTGCTCTAGTAAATGGTTTTCAATTTCTACCTGTAGGGCCCACCTCTGGTGCTGTCAGAATGCTTCAGTTCCAGTTGTCAATTTAACTACCAATTAGTGCCAATTGTGATGGTGCTTTTTTGCTAAAGTTTGTCCTTTCTGAACTTGACAAACGTATTTTCCTATAGGACACTGGAAAGCTCTCAGATAATAGTGACTTCCCCAGAGTGACAGAACATGTTGCCTTTCAACCGGTAAAGTGAAAGCATGTGTTTATTGTGTTCAGGTCCTGATATGATGTTCCTCAATTTGCCAAGGGTTCATGTAATGAAAACCTTAAAAAAGTTTTACGTTAACAAGAGAAATGCTTTTGGACCCTGCCCATGGCTGAGGGGTTTGAACTAGATGGTCTCTAAGGTGCCTTCCAACCCAAACCATTCTATGATGCCATAAATTTCTGTTTCTTGAAAATTCTGTTTTAAAAGTTTTCTTTTCTTTTTTTTTTTTTTTCCCCTATTCTGGTAAAGTGTCAGAAGAAGAAGGAAGGCATAGCATGTTGTACAAGAGACTAAGGACTTCACAGCTGAGGGTCTTTTATTTGTTTTTTGGTCTTTCTTTCAGACAAAGCAAGGCTATTGATGCTTGTGCAATTTAATCTGGATGTGAAGTAGTCAGCTTCACTGCAGAAATAATTTGCTGCAATAAGTGGTTTGGGCAGTGTTTAAAGGCATCTATTATTTGAAAGCAATGTGCGAGGCTCATGGCATTGAAATTAAATGTAGATAATTTTTATAAAGGTATTTAAGCAAATATTTATGTATCTGAGTAGCCTCTTGGTGATCCCTGAGGATCACCTGTAGTGTTGTAGAGTAATATATAACTTTCATTTTTTCCCGAGGAGGCTCTATTATAGTAAAGATTCCCCTTCCATGATTTCTTTCAAAGCCTCTATTTTACGGCAGTAACGCCAGCAGCTAAGAAAAAGTAAGTGTAGCTCTCCCTGGAGACTATCAGTGCCATTCCTGAATTAACTGGAGGAATCGTTAGGAGCAACATAAGAAATCCCTTTTCTTGTTTCAGGATCTGAGCTCAGTAACTGTTACGCACCCTGCCCCTGGTGAACAGAAGCAAAACTGAGGGCTTGTGTTTCAACTCGATGTGCTGCGGGATGCTGTTAGATCACCTCAGTGAGGGGGAATGTAGTGAAATAAAAGACTGACTTGGGATCACTGGAGGCAAGGAGCCCAGTTGTAGGTAGAATCAGCAAAAGATATTTCTTAGCTATTCAGAGTG
This sequence comes from Trogon surrucura, assembly GCA_020746105.1. NCBI lineage: Eukaryota > Metazoa > Chordata > Aves > Trogoniformes > Trogonidae > Trogon > Trogon surrucura. The sequence continues at coordinate 15,578,777 of CM036629.1, forward strand.
CCCTAGTCATCTGCTGGTTTAAATCCAGAAACTGTATTATCTAATTTTCTTTTCCCTTGCTGAGAGAACTGCTTACATACAATAGAGGCATTGTTACCAAGTGAGAAAAGGTGAATTTTAGTATATGCGAAACTAGTGGTGGGCATCCAGACGTGAAGTACACAGAGGATAGAGGAATTGAACGAAAGCATAGCTCTTCTATCACATTATTTTCTAAGGTCGTCTAGCTGCAAGAGTCATTAAGAGCTATGACATGTTATACACCCAACCTAAGAAATCAGGAAATGGGAATGGGAAAATACACCTTATTTTGTAATTAATTTGGGATCACCCACAACATAATTGATGCAACACGATCCTATATGTTAAAGCATGATGCAAAAGGCTCTGGATCTGTTATTACTCAACTCAAATAGCTTAATATAAATGTAGCATATTTTTACAGAACAAGGTTTCTGAATACAGTAACGTATTTGCTATTTCATTTTCACTCCTATTTTTTTTTGAAATTGTCTGTTTTGCAGACAACCTGTTCTCTGTTATGCAGTCTAAAGAATTTAATGTAGACCATTGGCACACTCTGCAATTCCCCTTGTTTTGCCTTAAATACAAGAAAATACAATGTCCAGAGGCAAAATGTTAGTATTTCTTCCTTCATGCAAGATCATCTGAAATGAGACTTAATGCCAACACAATGTTTCAAATTTGATAATTTATTTCTGCTAATTAATGTGTCTTGATTATTTTGTTGGATATCCCACATACTTGTTAGAATATTTGATTAACTGAGAGCAGGTGCTGATCTAAATATACAAGAACTTCTACTTGAGTTTTCATATGAATAAACAGAAGTTACTTAAACCATTTAAAGCATATACCTGGTTTTTACTTCTCACAAAAAGATTTACATATCAAATTGGGATTTAAGCCATGAGTTTTTTTAAGGGAATCTCATCATGGAGTTTTTTCTTATGTGAATTTTTAAAACATTGCCCATACTTTCAAAGCATACGTGGAAGGCATTTTGATAAAGTGGGCTACAGCAAATGAGGAATGTTACACCAAGGCATACTAAATGTGAAAGTTGTTAATGCTGCCATTTTTATTAAGAAACCTTTTCTAAAATTTGATCTGTTTTGTTGAGTAGGAGACAATTCCTGCCTCAAAACTGTTACTGTCTAAGTAGGATACGCAGATCCTAACTGAAAAAGAAAACACAAACTCAGAAAGATGGTATGGTTAGAGAAGTAATTTTCAGTGTCCACAGTTATCCCTCGAGTCTATGGCATTGCCAGGGGAAGGACTTTCTGATTCTCTGTTGTTTTGCGTAGACAGTGCTGTCTCCCGCGCACCAGTAATGGAATCACAAGGTGTAAGGATGGAGTGTTATCGGGTAGTCTAAGAAACCGTGATTACATTTCAAGTGCATGGAAGGTTCTGAGAGAGGTGTGCCTTGTGCAATTTATTATTAACTTAAATGTGATATAATAACAAATATATGTACAAAATATATGTTGAACGTAAGGCTTACTGACGCGATGGAGTTACCATACCTCAAAAACACAGAAAGGAAATGATAAGCACTCTAAATTGTTTGGCAAAATTAGGCTTCTCGTTCTGTGTAGAAGGCAACTGCGCTGTTCATCCCATTAAGTAATCATTTTGTAATTGATCTAAATTCTGTCACTCCAGAAGACCACCTGCTAGTTACTGCAAATTGCCGATAAGCCAAAAAATGCTGGGAATTGAGCGGTGTATATGCATAAATAAATATTTAGATTTTTAAGGGAGTTTTTTGTGAGTAAATGTTTCTGTCTAAATCAAATGCATTCTGCACAAATACTGTAATAGACAATTCTCTGTGGGACAAAGTCTGATGAGTAAAGCAAAATTATGCTGTACTAGTCAGGCTGGAGGCCCACTCTGAGACAATAGGTTCACTTCAGTGCTTTGAATGGGCTGTGAAATGTATGTTTCATGCTTGTAAATTGAAAAAAAAACCCATAGTATGACTGAATCAGTATTTATTCCAACTGACATCTCCAATGGAGAATCAGGAATACATTTTTAAATTCTGCAAATTCCAGAAAGACTGGAAAACAAGAGATACTTTCCCCATGCTAAAACAGGAAATGTGGCTCCATTTTGTCTTAAAGCTCAGTTTCCAAGGCTAGTTTCTTTGGGAGAGGAAAGCACTGCTGTCATGTTTTAGGAAGGTGGGTTGCCAGTCTGGAATAATACAAAATCTGACTCATCTGATAGTCCACTTCGTATTTATCTCTGAGAACCTCCTCAGCACAGGAGGGTCTAGGATGGTGTGGGAAAAAGTAACTGAGCTCAGGGGTCTCTTATCTTTGTGACCTTCCTGCTGTAATAACCATGACACAGTCTTGAGGCAGTCCTGTGTTTCATTGTCCCCATGAGATACTATAAAAAAAAAAAATCTCAGGATCATTTATTTGAGAATTCTCAGGGAGACCACTAATCCAGTAATAGTTATTTATTCTTTTCTCAGCCACTTAATTGATAAGTTGCTTGTCCTTATTATGCCCCATGGTATGTTCTGATACAGAGCCTCAATTTCTGCTTTGTGAAGCTATATGCTTTGTAGTACTGCTTTTAGTTGATAATTTTGAGGGATCCACTCATCCAGATACTTTGAATTGCTTCAAATTTGGCAGGTCAAATTCATTCTAAATTTGGTTTGTAAAGTCACTAAGCATTAAGTCTGTCTTAATGTAAAACTTTACCTGCAGTTTAAGCAGTGGAGGCAGGGAGATGAAAGAAAAAGCAGTGACTGCACTGAGATGAAAATTGGTATATGTGTGTTGTGCATATGCACAGGTTGGTATGTGTATCTAAGAGAATATTGAAAGGATTCATGTTAAGAAGAGGGGAACTACGATAATCTGTAGGGCATGTGTTTCGTTAGTGAAACTGTTGCTCTTTCTGCAATCAAGTCGGCGTAGGAGCAGAGAAAGCTGCAGCACTCACAGCTTCTTCTCTATGTGGATTGACCCTTGTAATGTTCATGTCCTTTGTCATTCTTCCAGAAATACTATTAACCTTTTCTGTAGTGACCGTGCCTTCACACTTGATGCAGCAGGGTTATGATCCAAAATGGGAATAATAATAAAAAAAAGCACTGAAGGTAATTTTGCATGGTGTACCAAGTTTTGCTTTGCAGAAGGAGAAAAGCTGCAGCTACTTAAAAACAGTTTATGTAATCTTTCCTATTGATCACACCTGTACTGAAATACTATATGTGGAAGCCCAAATACCGTTTGGTAGGGCTTCTCAGAAATAACAGCAGAGACATACTTTAATTTCTAAAAGTTAGAGTCTTTTGTCATTTTGCACCTTACCAACCCAACGTTAGTCTGGATCCTTTCGGAAGTGCAGCTTGCTCATTAGGAATGAGTGAAATGAAGTAATTTAAAAGAAGAAACATGTATCCTTTTTATTTACAAATGTCTTCAATTGACAGTAAGAAAAATATCTTGTTAAGCTTGTTTTGAGAGACATAAAGTATTTTGGGTGTTATATAAAAGTTGATATGGTTTCATTTATAGGAAATATAATGATGGGCCATGTAAGTAGGAAAAACATTGCATATAACATATCACAGCAGAACTCTGGAAAGGTTTGTCCTTGGTACTGTTCTGGCCTTTTATTACAAAGAGCAGGATGAACAGTCAATAACCACTTATTAATGTTTTTCTCTCTTCTTTATTGTAGCTTTAGGTACATTAGGCTCTCAGTAATTATCTCATTCATAATCTCTATAACAAGTAATATTTTCTGCATCTTGTGAAACATAATTGGAAAATATTTTCTTTGGATGTACACTATTTCTATTCCCTCTTTAATATAACTTTACCCAAGAGTGTCTTGCCTAGGAAAAATGAGCAAGCATAATTTTATACAGGTAATCAAATCTCTCAATGTTGGCACATTTTCCTTTATCTCCATGGGACCGAAAGCTAACCTTCAAACAGACCTAAGCATGAAAAGAGGGAATTTCAGCACACAATTAGAACTCAAATAAGCTTGTACAAGGCAACCTGAACAGAAATGCTATTTTGAGTTATTAGTACTGTATTTCTACTACAGGGTATTCTGTTTGATTAATACAGAACTGCAGGGGAATATATATATTAGTCTATGTGTATGTGCGTGTATATATAGATATCTCTAATATATTACATGTTCCTATGTAGCATTATCTGGGCGTTCCTGCTATGGCAGGGGGATTGGACTTGACGATCTTTCGAGGTCCCTTCCAATCCCTAACATTCTGTGATTCTGTGATTATTTAAACATTGTCTTACAGCTGGAGTTTACTGCCTTTCTAAATAGTTCTATTTTTTCCCCACTTAGGAGTCAAACCCATATCTTGATAGAGGTTTTATCTTATTATGTTGAGCAAAATAAATGTATAAGGGGGAAAAAAAAAATCAGAGTATCTTTAGAAGCATCTTGGTTGCAATAGTTAATTTATTCCAAACCTTCTGACATAAATCGTGTTGAAGTGGGAGAGAATGAAAGCCATACAGAATTGCAGATACAAAGCTAAGGACTTGGTTGCAGGCAGAACTGAAGGCACATTCAAGGCTTGTATATGGTAGACCTACAATGAAACCTTTCAGTCTCTATTTTTGTTGTGGAATTGAACATTCTCATTTCTATTTTCACTCATTTCAGTATCAAGGGCTCTTGTGAATACAGAACCCAGGGAAAGATACTGAAATGATACTGAAAGATGATATGACTCTCCAGCTGTAAACAATTTACCAGGATTCTGGTGGTGTGTAACCCAGCAAGAGAGCTGCCACTTTCACAATGCTTATTTCAAAGGAGATGCTAGATCTCTCAGTGAATATATTTTTTTTTCTGTTCTAGTCTGTCAAGTTTGGCTTGACATTAGTTATATATTTAAATGCAATAGTAGGCTTATGTTGGTAATTAAGAATTTTTTGGTGTGAGTATACTCGTTCTCCAGGACGAAAATTTTGGATTATTATAAATTCCATTTTCAGTTGGCTAGATTATTCCATGGCTATCATACATAAAGCCTGGTAATTGAGGTCTGAATTTGCTTTTTATGTTCTTGGGCCAAGATTTTTCTATTTTGCATTTCCATGAAAATATCCACTGAGTTCTTCCAATTATAGCACTTGAGTTCTAAGATAATTTGCTTAGTGAGTTGTTTGTTAATCATTGTCTTAATTTACTGTGAAAACATAGTTAAAAATTGTATATTCAGTAATTGGCTTTTTAAATCTAGTGCAAGTATGATTAAAAAAAAAAAAAGGACAAAACCACGCAATATAAAAGTTATATTTTTAACCTGAGTTAAAACAGCAATAGGTAACCTGGCTAGTAGTTTCGGTAATCTGTTGAGTTTATTTGCTGGTAGAACAAACTCAGACCAGGGTCTCTGCCTGCAATTTCAGCCCAGGCAGAAAATACCTCTGACAGGGAGTCATAGAATCATAGAATGTCAGGGGTTGGAAGGGACCTCTAGAGATCATCTAGTCCAACCCCCCTGCCAGAGCAGGATGACCTAGGGCAGGTCACACAGGAACGTGTCCAGGTGGGTTTTGAAAGTCTGCAGGGAAGGAGACTCCACAACCTCTCTGGGCAGCCTGTTCCCCTCACAGTAAAGAAGTTTCTCCTCACGTTGAGGTGGAACTTCCTATGTTCTAACTTAAACCCATTATTTCTTGTTCTGTTGCAGGGCACCACTGAAAAGAGATTGTCCCCCTCCTCTTGATGCCCACCCCTCAGATAGTTAAATACGTCAGCACCAGCCCTTCCCTGCGTTAGGCTCAAAGCTGTGGCCAGAGTTTCTCCTCCGGAGGAGAGCGAGCCTTCTTCATTCGAGGGGTCCTCGTAGTCTGAGGGGGGTCTGTTCTTAAAGTTCTTCCCTGTGAACAACAAATTAAACATCAGCGAGCAAAATAAAGAACTGGGATAAAGGGAAAACATATAACCTAGGGGACAGGAATTAACAGGGGTGAAAGCTGCAGTTCAGTACTCTGGTCTTGGGGGAGAGGATTTTCAAATACCTGCCTAATTATATGAGTAAAATGTGGGATGAGGAAATTGTCAGCCTGTTTCCTGTGTACTCTGAGAGTTAGCAGCGTGATTCTATAAATCAGGCCCTCTGTGAGAGGGTGTGTCTATTTTTACATCTAAGTGACGTGGAAGGCTTAAATATATGCAAACTGACGGCTGTCAGCTTTCACGCAAACCTGGAAAAAAAGACATTTAGTTGTTTCAGGGCTGGAGAGAGAGCTTAGATGTAGTTGCCTAAAGCTGCTGATAAATTTCTAAGTCTCTTTGCGAACCTAAGAAGCCATCTGCTGATGTCTGTGTTAGTGCTAAGATAATTGACCTGAAATGGATCTGGTACCTAGTTGACCTGAGAGTTGCTTAGGAAATAAAATTTTGTAAGCCTCTGTTGACAATTCTTTGTAGGTGAGATGACCTCTAGCATTCCTTATTTCCTCTCTAAGTTCATTTAACTGTACTTTAGACTATTTTGTATATAGCTTCTTTTAATATTATTGAGTATTTCAGTTGCTCTTGCAAAGCTTGCATATACTTTGAGCGTTTCTGTAAATCAGACCTTACAGGTAAAGGAATCCATATTTGTACATTTTGTCAAGTCTTAGGGCTGGGTAGCATATTCAGTTTAAAAATACAATTTAAAAATAACGAAAAATCAACCTTAGAGTACAGACATTCTAAAGGAATGTCAGAGGTGTGGCACACTCACTTACACGTGTCAGAACATATGCTGTGCCAGCTTTCTAAAGAGCTTCTCCATGAACTTGTACAAGCATATTGTATTATTTGCTGATGCAGAAGTGGTACTGTGCATCTTTTCCAGTTGTATTGTACTTCACTCCTGCTGAACTGAACTTCCAGAAACTCTGATATATTTGACATTTATATTGTGTTTAGATCTTTTTGTCCAGTAAAAGTGTCCTTTACACATTTTATTCATTATTCACAGGGTCATCTTCAAAAGGTCCCAGAACTTAGTGGCAACAATTCAACTATAAGAATATGGAACCTTTTTCCTCATACTTATTTTTCTCCCTTGCTATATTCCTTTATGTTGATAAGGAGAGATATAGAAAAAAAATATTTAAAAGTCCTTTACTACTTACTTTCAATTTGTCCAAGTATAGCATATCTATGCTTACCTCATATTCAGCACTAGTATCATTAGGATTTATTGGAAATTGAGAAGAAAGAATTGAGGAAATAGCAAAAAGGTAGATTTCAAAGGAATTACTTTTTTTTTTTTAACTGAAATACATTTTCACAAAATTGTCCAGCTCTTCATTGTTATTTAAGATGTTAGCCAACCTTATGAATTTATGAATCTTCTACTGTTGGAAATAGGGATTTCTGAATATTAGTTTCCTTCTAAACTTGAGAATAATATTTGAGATGAATAGAAGCTATGTGCTGTTTTATTTATTTTTCTTGAAAAGGTCCATTGTTCTTGAAATGTTCAAGAAGTTCAATGAAGCATTTGCATTACAACACACATTTTATTAAAAAGTCATTTTACATAGACGTGCAGGTCTGTAGCAGGGAACTCACTGCTTCTGTTTTTCTTAATATTAGTCTTAATTCATTGCATTGAACTCTTGTAGCATAAAAATGTGATGCACTACACTGCAACATTGTGAATATATACTCTGAAATATGCAATTGTATGTACCCTGAGATGAGAGTCACTTGTAGTATATACATTGGCTTTTCAGGCAGCAATAAAGGAAACTCTATAATAATAACTGAACACTTGTGACTGGCAAACACCCTCTTTCAGCTCAGAACTGGCATATGAATGGACACCATGGGAGGCTGGCCCATTTCTAATGAAGACAGTCTTTAACAGCAGGAATTTATGAAGCCACTCAGTGCAAATGAGAGTTTATTATGCTGAGAGTCTAAAAATGATGCTTCATTTATTAAATTAATACAAAAATCATATTCAGATATGGCTGGAGAGTTTTCTTAGACCTTTGTGAATGTCAGAGCTGAGGCTGAAACCATTGACTTTAGGTTATGGGAGGTAATAGAGAAAACAGGACAAGCTGCCAAAACCTTCCCATTCTTTGCTTGATTGAAATGAATGTGTATTTGGAACAGCACCTGTCACAGTTTCGCAATCTGTGCACTAGAGAAAATGATACTTGCCCATTTTGAAAAGACGGGGTTTGTTTAATGAAAGCTTTTCATAATTATTTCACCCTAGAAAAAAGCATTTGCCCTTTTAAGACCGTTCACCCACAACATGGGTTTGCTGCGTCTAATTGCTGCAAGACTGGAAGCAATGAAATCTACTGTAGTAGAATCTGAAGTATCTTCAAATTTACATTGATATGGTAGAAATTGTAACATAAAATTCAGGCAGATTTTATACCTAGCCACGCATAACTCTGAGGCTTATTGCCAAATTTTGATATCTAGTCTGCCAGCTGTACTGTGCACTGCCCAGCTCATTCAAACCATATGCTTTGAGCAAACAATCAGCAAAGTGTGTTAAAAGCTCTGAAAAGTACCACATTAGCAGTAAGTCAACCAGCTGCATGCACTGCCCTATTAATTTGGATAAAAGCTTACCTCTTCAAAACTGATTTTTGAGCTTCTTTGTTCTAAAATTATGGTTTAAATATAATCTGTGCATCTGCAGTTAGGTTTATAGCAACAATTGCATGCTATCTGCAAAATATTATTGGAATTCTGTTCAGGCTTTAAAAGTTTTCCTAGAGACAGTCCATTACAAGCTTCTCTGTAGCTGGAAAGGAGACATTCAGGAAGCACCCTAAGGTCTTTGTAGCACATACTCTTCATACTGTTGAAAGAGTCTTGGTCAGAGTGTTCATTCTTGTGTCAAACAAAAAAAAATGTGTGCACTGGTTTTCCTCCTTTGGTGGAATTTGGCTGATGCTTACCCCGATTGAGTCACGATCTTACGGCCATGTGCAAGAGCAAGATTTCACTAGGAGTAATAAAACTGTAAACTGTTTATATGTCTGACTTCTTACTTCTATCAGGTACTGCATTGTCTCTACACTTGCATACATTTTTTTTTTCAGGAGTTCCTAATTAAAATGGATTCTCTGTTATTTACATATATGTAGCTGTGGATCATATTATCTGCGTACTAAAATAAAGGGTGAATAGGAAAATAAGAAGGTAGCATTGCCACGGTAGGAAAGAAAACTTTCTCCACTATAATATTTGAGAATCTAAAATAGTATTATTTTGGATTCAATTTTGTAAGGTTTAAAAAGAAAGAATGCATATTAATAAAAATTTTAACAGTATCTCTGAGCTAGAATGAAATATTTTGCTCCAAGCAGTCTTAGCTAAATAAAAAAGGGTAGCAAGTATATTGTGAATGAAAAATTTTCATCGCTGCTTCTTACCTACATAATCTTCTGCTTTCATCCTCTGAAATATATTGTCAGGAGAAACCAGGGCTGCAACCCATAACCTGGAATAGTAGAGCACCCAGCTGGGGTTAGTTGCCTGTTCTTCATAATAGTTCTTGTGGTTAGGCCAAAGTGACACATAATTTAGGCAAGTAAATTCAATCTACTTTCTATCAGTCAAACTAATATTGTACCACTATTAGTATCACTATGCAATGTTAGGAAAAAAAATTTAAATACTACGGTAGTAGAAAACCTGACAGACTTTTATTTGTCTGTTGACTTGTGCAAGTTCTCCCAGCAAGCACAAATTATGAGACCAAAGTTCCACTCAGCAGTGCCTAGAGTGTGTGAAACAAATATAACATACCATTGCTTACCATTTGTTGCTGTTCATCTCATCCCATCACAGACCTGTAATGACTTTATATTGTAGAGTTTCTTGACTCAGCTTCCAGTTCCTTTTTGCCTTCTATTACAGGCTGTGGAATGGAAGGTGAAAGATATATTCCAGGATGGAATATATCTTGAATTAGTGCCAGATATCTCACTGTTCCACACAGCTAAGAAATACTAAGGCTCCTTTGCATTCATGCAGTAGTCTTGGGTACCTGCTGTCCTCTGAACTCTGGTCCCCAGTACTAACAATCTCAAACGCGTAGTTTAAGACCATGACATAGTCTTAGAGCTTTACACTTCCCTCTTGTGGTAGAAGTGGCTGGAAGTCAAAAAGCGTATTTTACCAGATTTTGGCTGTAGCTGTGAAATCTTAGAGGACTTTAGGTCTGCAGACACATAATAACTGATATAAACGGGTGTTTAGAAAGTTCACTTCAAAGTTGGGGATGTGTCACCCTGCAGAAGTATTCCTCTGGTGTTAAACTGATACTACACTGACTGAGAGCCAAAATGCTCTAAACTTGCTTTTAAAAACCTGAATCTGGAAAGCTTTTCAGAGAATACATCTGTATTTCTAATTTGCACCTTGAAGGATGAAATTGACTGGAGAGTTGGTGAGAATGAATAAATTGATTCACAGTGGGTTGACAACTCCCTGTGTCTCACTTTCTGTGAAACATCTGTGGGTGATGCCACCACAAAATTTGACTGTTGGCTTGCAAGCTGGTCTACTAGCAAATACATGATTAAAAACCTGCTACTCAGGTATATGAAACTGAATTCGTGCCACTGTTTTCCACATCACTTTGTGTAACTTGGACCAGGTGATAAGGGGACTGGATCAGAGAAAGGGAAGACCAGTTTCTTCAAGAAATGTCATCTCTGCTCTGCTGATTCTCACAGATGAGCAAGTGGAATAATGTAACAGAAAATCAAACCCAGAACTGGAAGTAATAATTTATTAAGAAAATAATTTTCTCTTAAAAGGTAGTTTTCTTGTGATTTTTTTTTGTACAGCTTTAGAGAGAAAACATAATGAAGATGACTAAGTTTTAGCAAATACTACAGGGTGAGATTCCTAGCAGTAAAATCGTTAGATGCATTCATTTGTAAATATCGGTGATGGAGATGCCAAGTTATATAGATCACAATTCTTCTCTTCTTGTCATAAGGAATAGTAATTTATTATTTGAGTAATCACACAGCACAGCACAGAATTTAGATTTCCCTGAAAAGAGATTTACAGTGTTTATGAATGTGCTAGCATTTTATCATTATTAAATTAGGAACTTGGAAGAAATCATCAATTACTAAAATGCAATGGATATACATTGAATACAGCTGTTGTACAAAATTGTCAAGTAGACCTGTGAATCAAATGTTCTTGCACATCATATATTAATTAAATATTTTCCTAATTTGTTTCTATTATAGATGATGTATACTCACCTTCATGCCACTTTAGTCTATGAAGGTGCAGTTTTCTTAGAGAGAATCCTTATGTTGAGCATAATAAGTAGAACTGTACTACTTTGCTTTCATGCTGAGAATTGTCCAATTTCATACAAAGATGAAATGAGACAAGAGACTCGGATGTCCTGGCAAGTGTATGGTTGGTGCTGAAGAATGAATGAATTAAATACAGGAAATTCTTAGCCACTATCTTTTTACAAAGGAAAACATAAAATTATGTAATTATACGGTGTTGGCATTTAAATTTATTCAGCCCTTGTAGAATCTGCCAGTGGCTTTTTTTTTCCCTAAAGAGACATTGTCGTAGCTTTATTATAAGGAACAATTTGCTGTATCACAGCTGGCCATCAATGAGGCATTGTAGGCTTAATTCCATAGATGGCCTTCAGTGAGGCATTGTCTGATTCATTCTTAGCTGAACAGTGCCAGGACACATTGTTGCCCACTAAAACAATGAGAAGCATTTTATGTGTGTGTGTGTGTGTATTTGTGCATGAGCCCATGCTGTACGTTTATTTTTTCAGGCTAAATGGAAGGACTATTAACCACAAACTCTAGAGCCTCTGATTTTTATAATTAGAAATCAATTGGGCAAAGCTTAGTTTGGCATATGTGACCTCTTCCCACGACTGTATCCCAGAATGGTTTTCTCCTGAAATGATTTGCTTAACAGTTTTACATTAACAGCTGACCTATTTGCAAAATCAGTTCGAAATACTGATTTACCTGTGTGCTTTTGGTGGCCACGTTAAAAAAGGCTTAACCAGCATAGAATTACCTGAATGTTTTGATTTGGGTTGTTTTTTGTTGGTTGGCTAGTTGGTTTGGTTTGTAATTTCCATTTTAATAGAATTGTTTATTTGTTTTAATTAAAAGCTATCACAAAACCTGTTGGCACTGCAGAGTTTCATTGACTTTGGAAAGGGCACGGCAGGGCCAATTACATCTAGATATTGTTCATTTGTGCCCACAAGGAGGGTAAAATGCAGCTGTTATGCCCAACAGATTGCTGAAAGACATTTACTCAACTGATTTGGCCACCGTGGGCCAGCATGGTGGTATGGATTAATTTCTTTCTGCATTGCCCTAATATTTAGGAATCCTCAGGTGGCATAGATGTTGCATTTCCTGTTCCTCGTTTTTTTTTTCTGGTATTGCGCACAGAGAGCTTTTTAGCTCTCTAAAGGAAGGTCTCTGATCAGTGTATTTAATTCCAATTACCTTCAAATTCAGGGCGGAATGGGACCCAACAATCCATCTTTTTCCTGGAAAGTAAATTCTAATTTGTAGTAGCTCACATTCCATAATTCATCTGAGTTCCTAGTATAAGGGAGGACTGGATGCAGCGTAATGCCACTGTTGATCTTTTTTCTTTATGTACGGTGCTTGATTTTGGCCAAGTGTAAATGTGACAACGAAGTAATGTATAAAATATGGTGCTCTTCTGAATAATTTTATGGTGAGAATGGAAAAGCTCTTTTCATGTTAACGGTGAAATTTTGAATTAATAACCCAGTAAAATTTTTTGGGATGTTTAATTCACAATAATGAATTTATTGTAGTGGTAAAAACTTATATTCTGGGGGAGCAGGAACCAAGAAATAATCTTTTGCCTTTTCTCTTTTTGTCTGGGATCTCATTATCTGTGCAAGCTTATTATTTACTACCCCACCGTAATACTGTTTGAAAATGTGCAAGAATATCTGAGATTTGTGGTATGATAGGGCTGAATTGAATTGGATCTAAGTAACTACAGATGTGGTTGGTTTCATCTTTATCAGCTTATCTAAGCTTTTGCTCTTAAAGGATTCTGTCAGCTGAAAGAACAGACACTGCTTGGTTGAACACAGCTAAACTATGGTTGCTCTTCTTAGTCTTTCAAAAATAATGCTAACTTAATTCAAACTCATGTACCACAGAACTTGAAGGAGTTTAGATATGCATCAAGTAAAAATTCCTTTCCATTTTTATAATACAAGGAGGCACTAGGAAAAAAACCCAACATATCAAAGCCCTTGAAGTTTAATTTTAGTTCTCTAAAAAATGCTTTTTCCTTCCATGTGAACAAATATAATTTGAGTTCTTCCCCCATTCCCTTGCTTAAAATAAAGAAATCACTGAAATATAACCCAAAATTTAGCATCAAAGAATAACTTCGTCAATACAGGCATTTGGAGAGATTTCTAGAATGTTGGAATAATTATAACATTGGATTTCTCTTCAGTGTAGGAATAGAAAAAAAATTTGCTACTATATAGCATAATGAGATACCTAAGTATACTTCTGCACTTGAAATTATGGGAGAACTTGCTAGTGTAACATTGATAAAAATGGCACTTTTTTTACCGTGGGTTTTGTTTTGTTTGTATCTTGATTTTTTTTTAATAGTTTGTACTTCGGCTGGACATCATGGCCAATTGAGAAGAGTTGCTATCCTTTCTTTTGATTGCACTTTTGAAAGGGCAAAAATATGGATTGCATCACAAATACATTGTTTCAAAAGAAAGCCTCAAAAATTAAGACTGGAGATTTCCAAAAGTCAGAGCAAACTCAGCCTAATTAACTTGCTAGTAAAATATATTCAAAGCAATAGCAGAAGGGGCCGTGCACAGGAATGATTGGGTACGCATCAAAACTTTTGTTGTAAAATCTTTTGGCCAAGTTAGGATCCGTGAAAGATAATCCAGAAGGAATGGCTAGGAAGAGGCTGTTGAAGAACTAAGATGATATCGATTTAGTCCTGTCTTCTTTCCCAAAGTCTGTCAGCTTTCAGGCATGCTTGTGTATTCAGCTTTTGCCTTAGGCTAAGTTTATCAGGCTTCCTATATGGTATTTTCTCTTTATGAAAACCTGGCTTTCCTCAAAAATATCCTATATAAGATGAGAGTTTGTTTTGAAAGTGTAATTTTCTGATCCCTGTCAAAAAATAAACTGTTAGATCCTCCGTAGTATTTGTGGTCTCAGCCTGTGCTGACGAGAGCAGAGGAAGGAGATTGAGTGCAGGGAACTGCCTGTAGTGCCTTATGGATCAATCAGATGGCACTGGTGGTGACGCTGTCTAAGGGATCATTCATCTAGAATGGCCTCTGTCATCTTTTCCTTTGGTGCAGATGGTTTGCACATCCTAGTCAGCAGAGTACTCAACAAAAATTTTAGATGGATATTAGATAAAGCAGCAGGATATTCCTTCATGCACAGCACTCCAAATAATGTAAAGAAAAGGCATGCTAGGGGAAAAAAAAAAAAAGGGGGGAGAAAGCAAAACCGGAGAGATTGGTTTGACTGAACATCTGAGGTTTTGACGCTGCAGGATGACCCTGTCACTTTTCCATCTCTGAATGCTGTCACTTGTGCTCATGGCAGGAGTTGATTGTGCCTGTCCATTGCAGAGGTAGACTTCTGCAGTGCCTTGTGCCTCCGTGTTCTTTTGGACCATGATGACATATGTACATGATTAACAGAGGCTGTTTACGGGGGGAAAGTGATTGTCTTCACAGGTGGGATTTCACTGGCTTGACTGTGAATTTCTGAGTAACTGAAAGGGAATTCTGTCACTGGGAAGGAGAGGAAAACTAATTTAGGAGAACATAGTATGTGGATGTTTATCATCCTGTGATATAGTTCAATGACTTTCGTTACAAACTACAAAAAAAAGTTTTAACAATTTAAAGGTCTTTCTAAATACTACATGAGGTAAGAAGTGCTCTCAGCTGCCACTATAAATTTGGATTTTACTTGTCTTAACTTGTCCTGCTGTGATTACTTATTCAAATTGTGCAGGCAGCTGCCAAGTCATAGGTGTGATGTCCTTTATCACAGAAGCACAATACTCAATTTTCCTCATTAGGATATACTAATCAGAGTATCTTGATCTGTATAATTCTAGAGCACTGTCTAAGATCTGCTTTTAGAGATACTAATATGTACTAGATGAATGATTACAGTGGTTGCTTAGCTTCTGTTAATTTGAAGTCTTTAAGGCATTCAATAAAATGAGTGTTTGCTGTCCACCCTTGAGTAGAATGTCAATTCTTGTTTATAATATATAAAGTTAAAAGGAAGGTCCAATAATCGTCTCCAACAGGCTCATTTGCATTATTTCTTCATAGTAATAACATGAACAATAGGGATTCTGTAAGAGCAAAATATATGTTGATCCATATATGCTGAAATATAATCACAGCAAAAATGTTTTAATTATGTTTGTGATGCTGTGGAAGTAAAGGCACGGCAAAAAGCTGTTCTAATATCTACAGAACGACCCATAGCATAAAAACACTAGAACATTAAAATAAAGCTGGTTCTAATAAGGAAAATAATTAAATTATGATAAACAAAGAGAATGAAATTGCTTTCTTTTTGTTGGAAATAAAGGTTTAATTGGAGGATTTGTGTAGGCAGCAGGAATGGTTTTGCTTTAAAAGCAAATAAGAATTTAATTCTCCTAGAACTCAAGTGCTTCTTCTGAGATGAGTAACAGATTGTCATTTCATGTGCAGTTCTGAAAAGCTGGACAAAAAAAATACTTTTGTATCAATCCCCATACAAATTTTTGGAATATCAACAAATATTTGGGGCCAGGCTTAATATTTTTATTACATAAAAAGAACCCCCTAATATGATAAGAAATGTAATTAATTCAAAAGGAAACATTTTATTTACATTTGGAACATATTAAAAAGTTAAATACTTCAAAGGAGTGAAATTAATGCAGGTACAGGCGTAAAAACTTTTCGAATGTGAGATTATATTGAAGCTTTCTGGTCAGGAAATGTTCAGAAAAAAAATAACTTCACTGTTTTTTTCCCAAAGGTGTATTTGTTCCCTAAATCATCTTTTCACTAATATGCAGGTGAATGGTTGAAGTGAGTGTCACTGAATCATTATTCTTGTCCAAAAACCTATAGGTGAATAAAGACATGCAGCTGCAGGGTTCAGGCTGGTGTTATGGGTGTGGCTTGGTGGTGATCTCAGGTATCCTTAGGACTCAGAACTACTCAGTGTCTTCTGAATATTTCGCCTCTTTATTTCATTACTCTGTTTCCTCATCAGCAGGGTGGGAAGAAAAATTAATTTTTGCTTGGCAGCGGTGTGGTGATGCCCATTCAGTTACCGTGGTGATACGTAGGGGAGTAATGTATCCGATGTCTGTGTATGAATATTTAGATGACGCTAACGTTACTTTGATTGCAGGAAGAAAAATAAAAGGTTGTGTCGAGTTTGTGCAAAGCGCTGAGTGAATTGCTGGTATTCAGGGCGTGTGATCACTCTCAGCATTGCACCCCGGGGCTGAATGACACAGCCAGTTTGATGATGACTCTCTCTGCTTGGGCTATCAATATAAAGTGTCACTTCTAGAAGAGAATCAGGCCAGAAGAGAGATTTAGCCACAGGGAGTGAGAAGAAATGAGCTTGGCAGTAAGATTCCAGGCAGAGTAAATAAGGCTTGGGAGTATTCTCAGCAAAGAAATACCCTCACTATTGAATATAATAAGATCCAAATCAGATACTACTTCTGGAAAAAAAATGCTAAACTCCGAGACTTTCTATTGATCTCATATTCTGTATGCGCTCATTTAGCTACCATCTGCAGACAAAGAAGCTACTGAAATCTATGTTATCTTTGCAAACAACTTGTGGCCCATCCTTCAGGGGTGTAATTCCTTGCATTCTCCTTGATTTTGACTAGCTGCTATTCTAATTTTTTCTCATGCGAATTTCTTGGAAGAGCTTATTCCCGTCAAGGAACTCCCCCATCCCTTTGTTGAGGGACTGCTTCTCCAGTGTTTCTCCACACAGGTTTAAAAACTCAGTTATTTGTCTTATACACAAAAGGAAAGGAAAGAAAAAGTATTTATCAAACGTAAAACTGTCCAGATAAACCTTAAAGTGAATGTTGTCACAAGTGTACACAGATGGTTGCAGGCTTTTTGCTTTTTTGCTGTAGATATTTGTAAGGCTGTGGTTTGTTTGCCTTTTATAACAGCAGCAGCAGCAACAACAAAGAAAACAACCACCATCTTGTAATCAATAAACTGGCATCTGGAAGTTAAATATTCTGTTTCATTTTCTGTGGCAAGATTTAAATTGCCTAACATTCATGTAACTTTTTTTTTCTATGTGTTTTTTTAGGACCCATATGCATGGTATTTGCTTCCTTTTATTTCTTCCTGCCTTCTCATTTGTTTACATATTTGTATTTCTTGGTTGTTTTCATCCTCCAAACTTGGATGATGGATGAGGATTTTTTTTTTCTTGTGGCAATATAGCGTACTTTATATGGAGACTTTTTACAGTCTTTTCACATTTTCCATATTATCCATCACCTGATCAGCACAACCTCATTCCTTTTTATTGGTAAAGGACAGATGTCAGACTTTTAACCATTTAACTCTTTTACTGGAGTTCTTTTTTTATTTGCAACAACTGACAAACATAAAAATCTTTCAGTCTTCATGGATTCTTTCGCAGGCTTGGCGCTGTTTGTTAAACCTGTATATCAATAATATATAAAACAAAAGCTAAATATATTGCTCGCTTGGGGACTGTGCTTTTCTTATGAATTTGTATCCTGTTATAGAAATTGTAAGTGTTGCAGTCCCCCAAAGCTGCCATGGGCTTTCTTTGTCAGGTTAAGATTGCTTGGGTTTTGTGCTGGTTAGAAGGGTAGTGTTAGGCTGATTATTTTTTCTTGGAAATAGTGTGTGAGCTTGTCCTAGCGCTATGTCATAACACATAGTGCAAAAGGAAACTGGAAAACCCGTGGAGCTTCCCTGTTTGGCCACCTTGCTCACATTGATGCTGTATAATCACAAGCAGTTGTGCATCAGATGGGAGAAAATTATGGCTCCAAGCGTTCTTGTCCTGTGGACTTCTGTCTTTTTCTGAGAAAAGCTACCTATTACAGGAGTTGGCATAGCCAAAACAGGGAACTATGGTCCAGCACATGAACATATACAAACTCAGAAACCAGTTGTGGTCAGTAGTGAGCTATTTAATATGGCTCTGAATTTTCAATATGGATGGAAAAAAGAGTGTGTTTGTGGGTGTGATTTGGATTTTTGGCTAGCCATGGTCCCAACTTGTGTCAAAAAAGTTAACATTTAATAAGTCAAGATGCATTTGTTAATTGTCTCAGTTTTGGGATAAGAATAGCCATAACAGAACCGAACAACCAGTGCATTTATACTGCTAATATTTTGTTGAAGAACATCATACAGCAGGTTATCTTGCAGTTAACTTTGCCATCAATGGCCATTTACATACTCAATGATCCCATCTCCATAGGCAAACAAAATATTCTATCTCCTATATCCTCAGTAAATGTGAAAAGGCAGCTTTACTGACTTGATAAATAATCTCAAATATTTTACTTTACTTCAGGGTCTTGCTATTTTCAACACTATTATCTCATAGTCAGGTAATTGTTAATCTCATTATTTATCTAGTTTGTATGAAAGTCAGTTAGACCTGATCTATTAGTTACCAGGAAAAAATACAA
Source organism: Trogon surrucura (assembly GCA_020746105.1). Classification (NCBI taxonomy): domain Eukaryota; kingdom Metazoa; phylum Chordata; class Aves; order Trogoniformes; family Trogonidae; genus Trogon; species Trogon surrucura. The sequence goes on from CM036629.1 coordinate 15,597,614, forward strand.
AAAACCCAAATTTGTAGGCTAGTGGTAAATTCTGAATTTGATTGGACTATAAATTATGAAGTTATAATATGCATTAATAAGTAGATATCAGTTGTGATTTTTTTTTCTTTTGATGAGGGTGTCTTTGGTTCTGAATCTTTTTTTTTAATAACTCTCTATATATTTCAAAGAGTTTTGTCTAGTGTCCATTGAAGTTTGAGGCAGAGACTCCTGCTGATTTCTTGGGTCTTACATCAGATCCTAAAACCATTCACATTAAAAAAAAAAAAGCAAACAAACATATTAGGTCTAGAAATTTATGCAGTAATTCAGCTCCTTTTTCCCATGAGTTTGAGCTGTACTGAATCCGCAGAAGGAAATTGTAGAAATTAGCCAATGTCTTACAAAATAATCTCTAAAATTATGCATTCTGGATTCATTCTTCCATGTCCTTTTTTTTCAAAAAAAAGGGAAAAAAAAGCCATTTGCTGTTTCACCATAAGCAGAGGATGGTAAAGTAAGCTCAGTGAAGTTTGCAGCACCCAGTATAAATGGAGTTCTTGTACCAACAAGGACCTCTGTTTGTTATTGTAATACAAGTAATTAATAATCATTATTTATAGATGAGTACTGAATCTGAAGTTGTCGGCTGCCCAGCTAACCAGTTCTCTCAGTAGAGTTCTTTTAAATAGATAGCAGGAATGTGCATAAGATATTTGAATTTTGTGTCATTCTTATATCTAGGATATCATTTAAAAACCAGTTCTCAATATTGTATCTCATACTCATCTTTTTAAAGTGTTTCTTCTTCTTCTTCTTCTCCTTCCTGAGAAATCATAAAGGGTTTTTTTGCCTCCAAACTTCAGTCTAGTGTGCATTGTGCATCTTCTCTGCTACTCACAAGCCCAAAAGATATTAATGCAGGATAGCTGGTCACCTGTCCTTTCTAAGAAGAATGTCCCAGTAGAAAAATGTGAAGAACAGCTGAATGGGGAGAGTGTAGTATGAACCCCATATGGGGTCTTGGCTGTTCTGTGCTCACAGAGTGGTGTGAGCACTGCCAAGCTTGTGTGGGTAGAGAAAATCGACAGTGATTCAACCATCATTAAATTAGTACAGCTGTCTCCTACAGCCTCCCACAGTAGTCTTCACCACGAGCTCAGATGGCTTGGATAAAGGTCTAGACTAAGTCTTTGCTAAATCTGCATGGATTCTGGCTGGTTTGAGATTGACATATGTTACACACTTACAGCTTTTGTGCTACTGATCTGTGTACAATTTGTCTGTATTCATGCTGAGCCAGAGTTTCTTTTTTTGGTGGGATATTGACCCCAAATTTTGGATGTTTTGAAGCACAGGTAGGATGTGTGTTTACAGCAAATGGCATAAATACTCCAAACAGTGCCCACACTTATAATCACAGCACTGCTATTTTTGCCTCCTTGGAAACAGGTCAGGTTATCTGATGTGCCAAAGAAAGCGATAATTGTCACTGAGACTTTATTCTCCATATGGACTGAGAAGGGTACTGCAGGATTCAATACGAGTTGCTGGAGGATCAGGACTAATACATTACTAAATATCAAACACCGTTGCAGTGGGCACAGTTGTTTATTTCTGCGTATTTAACATTGCCTATGTGTAATGGTTTGTGTTCTCCTCTCTGTCAATTCTTCCAGAAAATATTTGACAAAGGCAAAAGCTATGATATATCTCTAATGGTTTAAAAAAATATTGCAAGTTTAATGGTATTGCAAATTGATCGCATTATGAGAGACATAACCTCTGCAAGTCAGTTTGTAAGAAATTCACAGGAATGCATGACTTAGTAGGAATGCAGGGGAAATTACATTAGGAAGCTCTGAAAACCACACAAGTGATGTGGCAAATAGTTTCTTGTGAAACTGCATGAAATCATAATAACTGGTTTCAACTAAGTTCTTCTGAATAACTTACAATTCTGCATGACTTATCCCTAATAAACATCTAACTGCAAGAAAATGGGGAAAAATAATCAAATTATCCTCATATTGTATCTATTTATTCCAATGTACGACACTCTGATGTTACTATGCTGCAAACACAGGAACTCAGAAGAACTAATGTTTTGTTTGATATCTCATAAGGAATTTGCTTTGTAGCACTTTCTAGCTGTGTTTATTTTCATATTCCAAGTAGCTTGAGAAATATTTTTAGTAAGAAGAAATTTATACTGTACCCATGTGCACAGTTCACAGGTTATTGTAAGTACACTGAAATGAGTTAGATTATCACATATAAGCAGACAGTTTATAAGATAATCAATACCCAAGTACTCACAATTTAATTCTTCAGTTCTCTTTATTTCACTCAGTTACCTTCTTAACAGTTTTCAATTTTAGCTCAAAGCTGGCTGCAAAGCTGATGTTTATATTTCTGCACTGTAGATGTGTTTGACAGCCAATTGCTAGAAAAGAGCTTTCTATTTGCACTGCCAGCTTTACACATTATGTGGTTTTAGACAGCACTTACTTCCTTATGTTCAGACACTGAAGTATGCTAAGCACTCATCTGAAGTTTGGAAAACTACCTTCAAAAAAGGTATATTAATGCTTTCAGGGTTTTTTTACTAGATGTTGTTAAATAACAGAATGCTTTCTACATGGATTTGAAATTCTTTTATTAACAAGGAAGAGAGATTAAATATATTATCACAGGGATCCTCCTAATCATTGTGAGCAAAATATGATCAGAAGCTAGGATGGTGAAAGCAGCTGAAAGAAGAGCCTTGACGGGACTGTAAAATCACAACAACTTTAAATATGCTAAAATAAATAGAAATATCTGTCACCTTTAACTGCGCTGGCCTATTGTACTTTTTTCTCCCTTCACTGATCCAGGCTAAAGCTTGTCGAGTTTGACAGATTTTGTAAGCAGCCGTCAAATTACTGCTGTGGGTACGTAGTGATTAACTTTTTTATTCCTCTTCCGCAATCCTAAGAGTATGTATTATAAGATACTGCTCTGACATTCACTTGAGAAAATCATTTGAAAAACACAAAGAGGTCTTAGCACTCAAGTGCAATATATTCTGTTCCCGAGAATGAAGCCTAGCAAGTTATAATAAGCTTTTAAAGAGGAAAGAAAAAATACAGCTCAAACAACATGGAAGAAAAGCTCAGAACAGTATGAATAAGATGATGATGATTAAAGGAATAAAAGAGAAGGATTTGGTATATATAACTGCTGAACTTCTGGCTAGCATGTTGAATGGGAAATCCCCATGGCTTATGGCTTTTTACAGCCTTCCCTGTCTTTTGTCTGTATTGAGGAAGGAGCAGCGAGACAGGCTCTGCTGGCAGGAGAAACTGGCAGCCGAAGGGGAACGGTCTTCTGAAGTCCTGCTTGGAGACTTCGCACACAGTCTTATAGGTAGCAACAATGACAGCATAGCTTGTGTCCAGGACTGACAAGATGGAGGAGGGAGTAAATGGCTTTACTGCTATTTCACTGAGTTGGGAAAAGAGTGCCAAGTGCAGGAGGTGCTGTTAATTATAATGCCTGGAGCTCTGACTTGTTAATATAAGTGCTTGACCCTGAGCAGTAGATGACAGATACATTTTTTTTTTCTCCATAAGGGCACAGAAGAGGGAATGTGTTTTGCCAGAGAAAAACTCCGTGCAATTTTTGAGGTTCTTTATACCCAGCTTTCTTATCTCCTGTTGTGAACCACAGCATACTATAGAGGAAATAATAGAGAATTAAATGAGATGGGAAAGGATTTCTCATTGGCAATATGACACAATTTCATAGTGTGTTTCCAAGTATCGGAAACAGTTGGGTTAAAAAAATCAAGACCTTTTTACAGGAGCGATGTCTGCTGGAACATGAGAAAGGAACAGCAGTCTGGGTTCAGAAATAGTTACATGAACTCCAAGCTAGGCAGAAAGCCAACTACAAAAAGGTGCCAGCCATCTGAGGCCACTTGACACAGGACACTTGGGCGTTAAATAGCTGCAGAAAGCGGTGACTAAAGGCGGCAGTCCAAGCTGCGGTGGGACACGGGTCATATGTGGTGGCAGTGTTCTCAGGGCAGAAGGGAAGACAGATGGTATTCCCAAATGGAAAGGGCCAAGGCCAGAATTAGGAAAACAGAAAGCTTTAGCTATCATCTGGCTTAACATAAGGATTCAGAAGCAGCAAGGTATGTAAGAAATACTTACAGAAAAACCAATCTGAGACCATGCTTTGGAATGAAGATAGTAGAAACAAATTGAATTGTCCTTGTTGCCATCAGAACCACTGAAGGTGAACATGCAATTGTGGATTTGGGAAAGACTTTGCATCTGGGGGTGTGGTTTCCTCCCTCTTAGGAAGTTCCCCTGGCAGGAGGGGACCAAATGCGACCAAATGTGGGTTTATCTCTTCCTCTTTTCCTCTCATCTGTAAAAACAAATATAGCTTTCTTTTTTTTCTCCTGAGACATGGAGTGAAAATAGATACTAAAAATTGTTGATTCAACCTGGTGAGAAAGACGATACATGACACGTACAGAAAGGATAATGGTGCTCTAACCAGGAAGGACTTAAATGAAGATCCAGTTACATTCCTGAGGGATTTTTTTTTTTGGATGTTGGTCATAATCAGTGAATTAGAACTAAGAGATTGTTAGATCCTAATCTTGTCTCTGGGTTTTAAACAACAGCTCACTCCAGTGTGTTATAAGGTGATACCAAAAGGTATGCAATGAAAAACAGTTTGTGCACAGTTGCAGTACGAATATAAACAGAGACAAAATTAGCAAATCAAATAGCATAAAAAAGCAGTAGCAAAGAATAAACAGAAACATAAAAGAAGCCATCTGGAATCAAAGATACTCAAATGACATGGTAGGAAACTGAGGCAGACAAAAGCAGAGTTTACACTCTTAAATGAAAGTATTAGGGATATTACTGCTTTAATTCTCTTTGAATATGGTTATGAAACTGCAGCTGAGAAGTGTGAGCAGTAATGTCTTTTGACAGTTACTCCAGAGGCTTCAAGTTACATGATTCTCATATCTTAAATGAAACTTTTGTCATCCACGGACATGTCTGTTTCCTTTCTGAAAGTGTTCCAAGTACTGACATTATGTCAGGTACATCAAGTCTGTGCCCCAATTTGCCATTACCCTGAATAATAATGCAGAATATTTGGTTTTCCTCTTCCCCATTGTGCAGCCATAGTTCTCATTACTAAAGATGGGATCAGCCTATCCATGGAGAAAATGAAAGATGGTATTAAATTGAAATTACCTTCACTTTATTAATTCTGTGTTGTGTGCAAACAAATTGAATCTATCTATAATAGTTTAATTATGAATGAGTTTTTAAACTGTGGGTCATAAATAAATGTGCTTGTGTCAATTGTATGACAGAGCATGTCAACAATGCACACAAAAACCTTGTGCAATCTAATGATGTTTATATTTTTAGGGGGGAAAAAAAAAAGCCTGCAAAGTCGTACAGAAAGAAACACATGATTAGTAATGTGCATTACAGTTTTTGAAAGCATTGTTATATATATAAATGATTGTAAAAACCACTAAAGTACTTCCATGCTTTAAAAGAGTAAGCTGGAGCTTCTTAGAACACACCACTTTTCTAAAAGAGTCATAAAAGATGAAAATTCTGTCTCTGACTTCATTAAATGGGGTCTGCCTCATAAATCAGGAATTTTAATGCAAGACGTACATGAAAAAAATAGGAGAATCTGAAGCATTAGGATAGCGTTGCAATGTTATGTGTGTATCTGTGTAAAGTCAGGTGAAAAACAGCGATGCCTTAGTTAATCCCTTAAAAGAGATTTCAGAGTTAGGAAGGAGAAGTGTGATGCAAATTTTAAAATGAAGTTTTAAGGGCAGATTATGCCTTCTCCCTTGAAACAAGTAAGGGGGTAATTCCCTTGTAATTACACGAGAATGAATTAATTACTTTCTAACAAACTCAAATAAAAACCTGACTACATAATGCCGCCTTCTCTTTTCTTAATTAAAAATGTCCAGGAGCATTTTCATAATGTGTAGATTCTCCCCTCTTGTGAATTATTGATATATCTATGCTTTTTTACTAATATGAGGAAATTGGAGTTACAAATCCTCCCTTTGATGATGCCTCTCATTTCGGGCTAGTCTGTATCAAGATGTGCATCACCAAGACACCTGGAGAGGACTTGATGTGCCCAGTCCTACTGCAAAGGCCAGTCAGCAGCTTTTTGCTAATTCTGCCCATGGACCAGACCCAAGCGCATTATGTACTTTCCTGATGGTGAACACATGGCTTGAACATGAAATTCATTGTGCTGAGCAAGCTGTTGTTTTGACTGCCATTGATCTGCCAGGTAGCTGACTGAGAGCAGGTGAGACAGTTTCCGTCTGCAGAACAGGCTCATAAATCTCTCTGTATACTCGGAATTGTAACAGGGCCTCACAAACCTAGCTTGGAACTCCAGCAGCCTTCATCTGGGCATTAAGTCCTTGGCCACATACATCATTTTGAACCAAGTATTTATTAAGAAAATGTGATTAAAAATATGATTGTAGAATCATAGAATGGCCTAGCCTGGAAGGGACCTTAGAGATCATTTAATCCATCCTCCCTGTCATGGGCAGGGATGCCACCTCTCAACGCACAAGTATCTATGAAATAGGAAAATTTGGTATCAGTAGCATGTTCGTGCATTTATTTTTTACTGCAGAGTAGTATTTTTACATCTACAAAATATAGAGGTTCTTTGAATACAGTTTCATTTCTCTTGCGTTGATTATAATTATGCATGTTTGCAATGTATGTACATGGGAGACTATAAATATGTTATATATTTGAATAGTGTGCTGGCAATACTTTTAGATATGCATTCATTATTAGGAAAAATAACGTTACTTTTGTGGAAGAACACCATGCTGTTACCATTAATACTGACTTCATTATCATCTGCATTATAACATAGAATAGCAAAGGAATTAATAATGATTAGAAAATGCAGTGTTCAGAGGGTTCATTTTGAATGAAGTTCATTTTTTTAGGATTGGCCCTGTGCTGAGGCTACATAGGAGCCATTTGTAGGATATTAACACAGCGTATCGGCATCGCTGTTAAAACTCAGAGAGGATCCCAAACCTCTCCTGTTGCCATAAATCCAGGAACAAACTGGGTGATGGAGTTGCGTCTGCTGCTTTAAGGGAGAGAGGTGTTTGAATTTGTAGTCCCACAGGCAGGGCAGTGGTGGAGGAAGAAGATTTCACTTCCTTTGAAGTCTAATTAAGTGAATCTCACATAAAAGAAGTGAGTTTGACTCACTCTGAACGTGATTAAGTTTTCCGGTAAACATGCTTTTCTGTTTGTTCCGGGGTGCTCTCTAGTAGTGGGACATGGGGGCTAGCTATAGATGTCTCCTTTTTTAAATTAGGAATTTTTTTTTATGTTTCTTGATATTGCTCTGAAAAATAAGAGGTCAGCTTCTGAGCACAGGTGCAACAAAAGCTACAGGTGTGGAAAGCGGTTTCACATTTATGTTATTTGTGAGGCTTTTTCAGCAGAAACTGATATTCATTTATTGTATTCACTGTGCCTCTCTATCATTCACCTAGACCCTATATAATTATGTGTTTAATGATCTTTAACCTTCACATGAACACAGCATGCTGAAGCTTGACGATTGTTGTAAATTATCATTCACATCTGGTAGAAGAGAGGAAATACTATTTGAAAAAATACTGTGCTTTCTGGCTGAGAATTTGGCTTCAGTTCTGTGATTTAACTTTCTAAGTAGATGATGATGTTTTAATCCTAAATCCAGACAATAAAATGATTTTGGAAAAATAGCTCTTCTATAGGTCATTTATTATAATATTTTGATATTAGAATGTGAGAACTTCAAAACTGAGAAAAGATATTTTAATCTGTCAGTCTGGAAGCTCACCATGAAAAGTACATATGATTTCAGTAAGTGCCATATTTATGGCTTAGTTTTTATTGAAGGACTAAAAAAAAAACCTGTATGTTTTCCCACTATTAATCTTTGGGTACAAAACCGGTTCTTCCACTAATCAGACTCAGTTTCAACTTTAAGATTATAAAACGTTTCTCTCTCTTCCACTTGTGGTTTAATGTTTGGCCCTTCATTTTATGGTGTTTCAGATGGCAATATCTATTTATTTTGATACAAAGGACTTTAACTTATTAGAACAAACAATTAAGAGTAATCGTAGACTTTTTTTTCATTGTAACTGTTAGTGTCTTAGTAGCATTGCAGAGGTTTTACAGCTCCAAATTAATTTATACCAGAACTGATTCATGGCCATAACTTCTATTGGATTATATGGGTAGAACTTACACCAGTCTCTGACAGCCCCTGCTACTTATTGCCAAATAGCAAATTGGACAGTCTTCAAGCATTTTCAAATATCTACGTGGCTATCTAGTTTATCCAGTCAGTGCAGTCTTAAAAATCCAGATTATATTTTTTCATTGTAAAACTCTGTTTACGTGGCTGAACTGAGATGTTCCCATTTGCTTTGCTGAGTTGTGTCTGTCCAGACAATGTTGTGATATAACGTCACTGTAATTCAGCTATGAATGTTCTGCCAAAACCTTCATGTGCAATGTTAATAACGTATAGATTTTTTTTCAGGGATCAAACAGATGCCTGAAATATAAACAGTCTATTTAAAACCCAAACAGATTCTGGAGTGGTCTTGAAAGGCTCTTAGACCCTGAAAATAATTTTTTGTGTTGCTGACACCTAGGTAGATTATAATTCTGCTCGTAAGGACAATAATCGTTGAAACAAACAAAAAACAATCGGCCAAAAAGTTCTGTTAATGTGTTGCTGAGCAAATGAAAGTGCAGTACCAACCGACAGGAGAGTGCTGTTAAATTAACATAACATAAATTATGCTGATTGTTCTCAAGTAAAAGCTGATGACAACCACAAAAAGAAAAACGGGTTGATTTTTTGGAAAAAGGACTCAGCTCTCACTTGATGTCTGTGTGTATGTTCATGTGGGTTGAGTAGGAAGAGTGAACTGGATTGAGTCACTCATATTCACAGACAGTTGAAGTGCTTTGAAAAAGTTGTTAAAACAGTGGTGTGGCAATAATGGGTGGCCCGCAAAACACCCAGGACCAAGTTACACCTCTTGTAGTCGGTGGAAGTTGTGCTGTTATGGCTGAGGTGGCCCAGGATTTTGTTTGTATAATAAACCAGATCAACTGGAAAATCAGACCTGACTGCCCTTGTCTGCTGTGCTCATTGCAAGAATTTGAGATTCCTTTTTTGTGTGGTGCTGTTAACAAGTTTTCTAAGCTCTTATTCCTGAACAGCTAATTTACAGATATAACCGTATGTGACCAATTATTTGCTGAAGAACCTGCAGAGCCTACTTGTGGTATGACATAAAAATCTGCTTGTGGCTTGGTTGTAACCAGTGTGAGAAAGCTTTTTTTTTTCCCCCACACCTGCTTTAATATCCTGATACAGGTTTATATATTGAATGGCAATGCTGTCTGGCCCTAGCAAACGCTGCTATCAACTGAAGGGTAAAATGGATAACCAGCAACAACTTCTGTTGAGCTGTCTGCCCAAAAGTGGGCAAACAGGAACAAGTCTAGTAGTAGCAAGTTGAGTAGCAGCTGTGCTAAGCAGGTTGTATATACTTCCTTCAGACTATCTTTTGTGAGGCAGAGATAAATAAAAATAAATTCAAGTTATATTTTTAACAATGTATTATTCACTTCTTATATTTCGTATTGAGTGTATTATATTTAATAGTAAATAAGACTTTAAAGCACTGTTGCTGTATATTTAAGTTGTTATTCTGTATTTTTGAATGTGTTGACTAATACATATGGTTCACCAATTGGTGAGCTTGCCTTTACACATGAAAAGTTTTTGGATATAATCTGATATTTAGGACTTGGCTTTAAACCAGTCTTTTCTGATTCAGGCTTTTAATTAAGAAAAAAAAAGAATCAAAGTAAGGAAGAAAACCTATTTTCCTATACTGTTTCAGATTATTATAATCCTACCTTGTTTTTCAAAAAGACAAGTGTAATCTAAATATGATTTCTCTAATGGGGCATTGAGGAGATAAAGATCTTAGAACCTTTTAAGTCCTGCTAACATATGAGTTATAATACAGTTCTAAGTTTCTGTGAATGCTGCCTGTTGCAATGTTTATAGATGCCAGTGTTCAGCCATTTTCAGTCACCTGAAAATAATCTGAAAGGAATAACTAAAAATAAGAAACTAGATTAAAATACATATTATTCTTAATTTTTCATTTGCCCTTCAGTCTAATAGGTTAAGCACATTTTGAGCTTCTTCATTTTGGCTGATAATAGTTCTGAAGACATTTACGTTTTAGAACAAGGATTTAAAATATATATAACAGCTGCCTTCTAAATAGAAAGTCTAATTATGCCTATGATTACATTCACTTTTGATTAGTGTGCATACTCTCCTCGCGTATTCAAGCTGAGATAGGGATCACTGGTGCTAACATTAAAGTACAAAAGGATCACTTGAGAAAATGTATGGTTAGACCAATGCAAAAAAAAATTCTGGGTGTAATTTTTGCCTCACAAATGTTTTTTTTTCCCATTTTAGTTGCACACAGACCTGGATCCTGGCAGCAGCAAAATCAAGTATATTCTGTCAGGAGATGGAGCTGGAACAATCTTTGTGATCAATGACAAGACTGGAGACATTCATGCAATGAAAAGGCTTGACCGTGAGGAAAAAGCTGAATACACTCTAACAGCTCAAGCAGTCGATAGGGACACAAACCAGCCTCTCGAGCCTCCTTCAGAATTCATTATTAAGGTTCAAGACATCAATGACAATGCCCCAGAGTTCGTCGATGGTCCATATCATGCCACGGTTCCAGAAATGTCTGTTGTAGGTATGTATGTCTAAACATCGATGAACTCTGATTACTCACAGTTTAAACTATGCCAGTATGCCATTGAGTCGTTGATGAATATTAAGATATTTATTATGTTGTTAGCATTAATTTGCATATTTTCAAATCTCTTCTTGGCCAAAGGTTTCATGTGCAGCACAAGAGTACAGTCCCTTAGTAGTAAGAAAATTACTAACAGATGTATTAATGTGTCTTTCTTTGTCCAAGAACACTTTAATGGGCAAAATTTATATTCCCCTTATGACGCTGCAGTTAGAGTATTGTTATTGAGAAGGATTTATCAAGATTTGTTCCAACATGACACTCTAATCCTATTGATATTTTGTTGATGTTTAATTATCTGTTTGTGTATTTTCATACACAGATGTAGCACTTGCAGTATGTTGATACATACTTATTTGTTTTCCTCTAAGTGCAACTGTAATCAGCCAAAACCATTGAAATGAAAGATGCTGTGTCTGGGAATTGATGGTTAGACTCTGGAGTGGACTTAACCAATTAGCCATAGGATTTGTGCAGAAGATGGAAGGGGAAAGCAGAGAAAGCTGTGGAAAAGATGATGAAAAGGGAAATTAACTGTGTGACAGGGGAGAAAAAGAAAGGAGTAGGAAATAATCTTCTTAATATGTTTTACTTGTATTTATTCATTTTGTTGGATTAGTGTGAATCTATTTCCTCACGGATTAATATATGAGAATTTTAATTTTTTTCCATCTTGCCCCTTGTTCTGTATTTGCAAATGTTTAAGTATGTATTTGCAGAGATACATATTTATGGACTCAGTCCTCAGTCCCCACTGATAGATAGAGATCAAGTGCAGATGATCTTTAGCTGTCACTAAAGCAAAAGGGCAGTAAACCCATCAAATCAACATAATCACTTTCAGAGTATTAGAAGAATTCAGTATAAGCAAAGACATAAAAATCTGACCATGAAACACAGAGTAAATTCTAATGTTTTCTAGTATTGGGTTGAGGATATGTACTTTTCAGCAATTTGACTACATCTGTCGAAGCAAGATTATTGAAGGAGTGCCAAGGCACTTTGTAAAATAAACCAGCACTCTATCAAAAGTTTCAAAAATACTGTTCTGTCTTATTTAGTTAAAAAGAGGAGGAATGTGAGGAGGCAGAACCATCCTCTCACTCACATTCAGTACCATGAGTTGTACCAGGTCATTTTCAAATATTAGCATAGTGTGCTGACTAGACGGTGATACCTGAGGTGTCATTTTTTTATCAACAATTCTCCAACAGATTTTCATATCTTGGTTGCATTGAATTGCTTGTGCTGAAACTGATATGTCAATTTTCAAGCCTGCATGTCAGTTCTTTTACCAAAACATAGGTTTAATTTGTTAAGTTACTTTTAATTATGCAGCAGCACAAACATAATATGGACCTGCTTTCAGAAGATATTTTTGCCAAGCTCTAGGCAGGAAAATGGCTTAATTAAATGAAGTATTTTTTTTTTAAGTGAGAAAAAAAAAAAGGAGAGAGTAGAAGAAGGAGGAAGGGAAATTGAAGGCAGTTAATTTTATATGAATGAGACTTCTTTTCTATGAAAAATGGAAAAGATATATGCAGACAAGAAAAGATGGTTTCTGATCACAAAGGCTATTATAAAAATAATTTATACCTGTGCATGTGAACAATATTTATAATCCTTAGTAAAGACATACTCCCTGTCCTAGGAGTATTCCCTATAAAGATGAGCAAAAAAACACCAGAAACTTGTAACAGGAAACTAGTCAGAAGATCAGGTGAATAAAAGTCTAGTGAATTGGCTAACATGAGGTTTAAAAGGCTATAAAAATGCAGTGAGAAGGAGAAGGAAAGTAAAACAATTGAGAAGTATTAGGGTGAAAGAGGAGGGAAGAATATAAAGGAAGGTCATGAGATGTGAATTAAAAGATAGAGCTTTACCTGGGAAAACTTGTAGTAGAAGGTTGTAGAATAAATGACTAGTGCCCAGACAAAGGTGTCTTTTTAGGGAATAGTGGAAATTACTGCCTTTTGGAGGATAGTATTTCACCTGTTTCCCCTAGCATGGTGTGTGAAAGAGAGTAAGTTCTTCACTGAACTGCCTCTGGAATCATACGGTTCCACATTTTTACGTATTCTTAGGCTGCATGGAAGAGTTTGGTCCAAAACTAGTTTATTGTAATGGCATAAATATAGGCAGAAATTTGTTATGGATTAGCTCAGAGGTCTACCAAATATTGCCTTCATTGCTGAAACTATGCTAGTTTTGCATTTATCCCTTATGATCCTTGAACCTTGCACATTTTTATGTGACGTTCCTAGGAGTGCATGCTTTTAAGCTATTTCACTGCGTATACTCCTTCTCTTTTGTTGAAGAACAAGACTTGATTCTTAGCTGCCACTTCTGAACTCGGTGTGTTTACAATTGCATTTCATGCGTCGTGAATGACTGTAAAATCTGCCAGCATATGTGGTCAAGTCTGAGTCTTGATCTCTGATGGAATCAAATTTCAAGGCTGGAAATTTGAAGATGAGATTGAAGATGAGTTACCCCTTCACTAACGTTGCTGTTACTATTTCCTTCTGCTTTCGTCTTTTAATGTGCAGGCAGCAACATCAAGAGCTGTACTAAATGATGCTTCATAAATTATTGTAACTTTAAGTTTTGTTAGTCCTCTTAAAATTATTTTAAGTCCTCTATAATGTTTTTAAAAAACCTGTCTCCTTTCAGAGTTCAAGGATTTTTTTTGCCACACTAAGTATTTCTCTTCCATTATCCACTTACTTAATTCTCCTTAAAGAGATCTCCACCCACTGCCAATTTCATCCTTGACATTTCTACAACACAGTCATTACTAGGCAGAGTTCCTATTCAGATGAAACAAAGTTCTGCTAAACCTCTTCTTTCCCTGAAATGCTTATACCAGTTCTGACTGCTCTGAAACAGAAGAGGAACTCGTATGCTATATATATAGTACTTATGTAATGAGGATGCAGTACCAAGGCATTTTATTTTTGGACCTCTGTGGAAAGCAGTGCATAAAATACAGATGAACGCATTAACCTTTGATTAATCTCTAACATGATGTTGAAGTTCTCGCAGAATGCAGTTTTTCTAATAGGTAACTTTAGGTACTGATCTTATGTTCGCTGCTGGAAGAGATGTATTATATGCATGTCAGTGGTATTTTTGCATGACTATCTAGAACATGAATGATACACTCTGGGGGTGTGAAAACTGTAATGTATGTGAAAATTTTCTGCATGTGCTATGTATGAATGTGTATATATGCCAATATATGAGATTATCGCACATCTATGGCCACAGTCCAGCCTTTTTGATTTTAATGTTATGTATCAGTGATAGCTAGAAAATCCTGCTTCCCTACTAAAACAAAAGGAAAGGATTTGCTTGGCTTTCTTCCCACTACTTGATGCAAAGACGATTAGTATCACACAGTGCTATCTCCGGTAGGAATGATGCTCACTTTTCAGCTGTCTTCACAGAACACACACCCACACGCGTACTGAGTGGTGTGTATCGTCACTGTGTTCAGAGTTATTTTGAAATAATTTATTTCTCTCTTTGAGGAAAGAGAGGAGCACATTCCAGAAAAAAGTTTTGACAACTAAGCTGCATATTCCCTTATTTCCTCCTTGTGTTCCTTTCTTTTTTTTTTACATAATTCTTATGTAATCTACCATAGTAAGCCCCGTTCCCCAACTCCAAAATGATGTACTTACTTGCGAAAGTTAATAGTGTATATGGAGAATATTTTCTTTGCTGAAACTGCGCACTTTAATCTTTTAATTCTGATATCAATTTTCTTAAGGAATTAAAGATCAAAAAGTGGAATCTGTGGAATCACTTCATTGTAACAGTATTGCATTTCACAAATAGGAAATAATTTAATTTGTCTATAAATCTTGTTTAATCACTTTTAGATGCAAAGGGACACACTGAGAATGAAACCCAGATAGAAGCTTTTAGAAAGAAATTCAGCTAAGCGGCTGTGAGGAGGGACCCCATGACTTTTTTTTTTCCCAGTTGTCTGTGAGCTCTGTATGTATGCCTGCAATGAAGATAGCATGTTATGTAAATGAATGAGCAATCTTAGAAGATCCACAAGGGTAACTGGAACTGGTCCTGTAGCTTATTTAAGGAAAAAAAGAAGGGAAAAAAAACCAACACAAAAATCCCCCCTAGCCTTCTCCTTGAGCATGTTCTGTTTCTGTGTTACCTTCTCAGCTATACACAAATTCATAAATTCCCAGCAAGCGTGCTGCAGAGGTGATAATAGGAGCAAAAGTGGATATTGTCTCCCAATTGTATACTTTCAGAATCTTTTTTTCAGGAGAGGAACGAGGAGTGAAAATTCTTGATTTCATTCTTAGTGAAGCCGAGAGTGTTTAGACAGCTAGTGTCATGTTGAAAGACAGAAGACGACAGAAGTAGAGTGACAAATGTGTTGGTGAAATAAAAAAGGACACAGATGGAGAAAGAACAAAAGCCATAAGGGAAGAGAATTCTCTCATAGTTTGCCTGAATTAAGGTAAACAGACAAACTTTAATAATCTCCAAATATTAAGAATTCCCCTGACAGTCATAAAAAAACCCATCGTAAAATACATAGAGTGGAATTCGGTCTGCCATTGCTCTAGAAATAACATTTTCCTTTAGTACTTGAAAATATTAAAAATGTGAAAAGCCTTAGAGTAATATTTTTTGTCCTTAAATGTTTCCATGAAAACTGTTTACTGAGGGAAAAAGGTCTTTATTAGAAAGGGTTTAGGCTTTCAGTTGAGTCAGAATATCAATTTCCAATTTTGGCACAAGCACATCTACTTAGCAATGTTTTCCTTTGGATCAAAGTTTGCCCTTGATTACACCACTGTAAACAAGAAATCACTCAATCTTTTTTTTTTTTTTTCAAAAGCAGAACAGCTATGTTGTATAGCCGTATATACACTGCATACAGTGCTGCTTTTCCTTCCAGTTCTCCCAAAGATATGAGTTCTCTTCCAGTTACAAATTCTCTGCAAAAGGACGAAGTCTGCTGAATATGAAATCAACATACAATGTCTGATATGAATTGTGATAAAATAACTTGATAAATTAGAAAGTTGTGATAAAAGCCTGACCTATAATGTTATCAAGATCAACCACACTGTCTTACCATATTTTTCCTGTGTGTTCATTGATTTTTAAGGCACTGAGCATGACTGTTAAATCAATGATAGTTTGTCACAAAATTGTGGAGTAAAAGAACTATATTACAGGGGTCAACTACAAATTAGTCCAAAGGGTAAATGCAAAAGGAGTGAAAAAGCTAGGGGGAAAAAACCAACAGATGTTGTAAAATATGGCAACAAGTAACAGCTGTTAGAAAATGTATATCTTTGTGTTGTCCTGTTCCTCTATTTGTTCGTCTTGTGCATAATCAAATTCACTAGCTGTGGTACTGAAGAGCATTTTAGGTGAGAGATTTATTTAGTTAGTGTACATGTGTTTCAAATTTGTTTACTAGGCATGAATCATAAGTAACCTGAAGTAATTGATTAGGATATATTCAAAACCAAGACAGTCTCCTCCTTAATTTGACTTATTATTACGTGCTATTACTTTCATACTTTCCATTTCTCATGAGGTCTGCTTGAAAATGTCATTACCTTTTCTTATTGTTCTTAAATGACCATTGTGAGCATGAGAATCATGGATGAAATTATGATATTAGTCTTTAGGGGTTTATAATCTGACCCTTTAGTTGCACCATCCTATATTGTTCCAAGTGTCCTAAGCTAGTTCATTGACTTTATACAAAATTGCTAAAATCAGTGGGATTGTTCAAAATACTTCATGCCAATGGCAGCAAGTGCTGAAGATACTGTCTAGTTCTCAGAAATAAGCCCTAAATTACCTGTGCAAGGTACGGAGCTATTAATATGTAGTGTTTTCTTAGACAAAAACTGCCTTTTCCCCTCTCCGTTAACTGTCAGAAATTTTGTCACAAATTTTCCATGTTTGGCACACATGCATTCCCTTTGCACAAAGGAGCGTCATGCAATGACTCGTAGTGAAGACAAACTCCTCAGGAAAAAGCCAATTGGATCAGTATGGAAGTCATATATTATCTATATGGAGTTCCATATTGAGGAATACATCTTCCTACGGTGTTCCTGTTGCACAGGACGAGGACAGACAGACAGACATAGCTGAATGTTGATCCTACGAGGGCATAGCAGAGAAAATTTTGGCGGTCTTTAGGTGCCTGCTTCTCTAGTCCTGTGAAATCTGCAAGAATCTGTCCTACTGTCATTTTTCCACATGATTTTTGCCTCATAAACATCTTGTTCTTGTTGCTGCTTCTGAAATTCTTTGTGGTTGCTTTCATTTCTACATATCAAATACATTGTCGTATTTCTGTTCTGCAAGTACATAAAAATAAGTCTTTGACTGAGGTTTTTGATACATTTCCTGTTAGTTACAAGTTTAAATCTGCTCTTAGCAAGGATTTGTTACCATTTTCCCAAAATCTAGGTTGTGAGGGAAAAAATGTTTAAAACAGTGGTAGGGGGTTTGTTTTGGTGGCTTTGAAAGCGTGCCATTTCGTTTTTCCAAACAGCTATGCCTGTGACATGGCCCTGTTTGCTGGCCAGTGCGTGATGCCCAAACGGAATACAGACAGACGTGACAGGACGTAAACCAGTACAAATTTCTACCAGAGTGAGGCTCTGAGAAATGCCACTGGACTGGAACGTATTCTCTCTTTTTTCACCTGTGGGAAAGGTAGACAAGTTGTAACCATGAGGTAGGAAGTTCTAGGTCAGAAAGTTAAATTCAGGGTGGTAATATTTTCACAGAAACTTTTATTAATATAGCTTATATCACTCTGCCAACATGAAAGATTTAGCGTTGGAACACTGGGGACCGAGAGATCTCAAGCTGTTAATTCAGATGGCCTGTGTTAGATGGCTCTTTGATGGACACACTTGACATTTGGGAAAATGAGACTCAGATCCAGTTCAGAATCCTTTTTGTTCTGTTTTGTTTTTTTGTTTTGCCTGGCACTGGTCATTCCCCACTCTGCCCCCAATGACTACCTCTGTCTTTGTTTAGTTGCTGAATCTGCAGCACTTAATGTTTCTTCATGAATAGAGATAAGCCATTGCCTGTGGAGCTGATGTCAATACAGCTTTCTCATGAATCAGCCGGTGGAGTACTGCTGGGCAGCTGATTCAACTCTACCCTTTCCCTGGGGCCCAAATGGTCTCTGCTGCCATATGCTTGCTCTGCAGTGGCCTGAGGGGGCAATATTTCAGAGTCTGCTTTTGCAACCTGCATTACTGCTGCTGGCATTACAGGCTTCACTCTACCAAACAAAGCAAACAGAGCATCAAAGCTGCAAGATTATACCAGCCATTTTCTGGGTTTATAACAGAAAGTTATAAATGAAAGAATTTCTGCAGTAAACCGCCAGGGCTACTTTATTATTTATTTATATTTTTATACTATACACCTGAGAATAACCTGAAAATTCCATTGACATCTACAAGCTTTGCGGTGCAGTTTTTGTCCTTCTTGGAAATGTAGTGTACAGTGATCATCCAATTTTATTGTCTTTGCCTGGGGACCTTGCAGAATGAATGCTGATGAAATAGTCAATTGATTAGAGACAAGCAGTCTTTCAAAAAGTCCTGAACAAAAGAATAGCTATTTCCCACATCTCTCACAAATATCAATTAATATTATATAGTGAGGGTGATTTCTAAAGGGAGAATAAAAAAATAACATGAAAAGAAAACATAATTCTTCAAGTCAAACATGAAATATATTTTACCCTTCCGCTGTTGCCTGTGATGTTACAGACAGTATTCTAATCTTAACAAACAGCCACCCAGGGGAATTTATAAAGGAATACCTGCAGGCTCTCTAATGGCACCATCTTATAAGTTGTAGCAAGAAAGAACTGCCAACCTTAAAACTGAAAAGGCAGTGTCCTTTCTTATTAGATTCACACAAGCTAAATCCAAGTAGTAGGTAACATCAGCAAGGATAATTGCCAGAGTTATCTGTATCGCTAGATCTGAAAAAATATTTCTGATATAAAACATTTTTCTTTCCAAAAGATCATGTTAAAAAAGCAGCATCAGAGTTCTAAAACAATTAGTTTATGCACAAAAAAATTGGAAAATATGCAACTGATTAGATTTCACAGCCATGCTTCCTACAGTCCTCATTATACAGCTGTAAAATGCTCAAGGCTGCCAGCTTGCTCCATTGTCTGTGAGCTGTACAGAAGACATTTTTCCCCTATGCATAGCAAGCACCTTTCATACTTCTGCAGTTACGCATTTGCATACAATATATTTTTCCCATTTCCCTCACATGATAAAAAGTCCTTAAAATGACACATGAGCAATCTAAAAACCTTCTTGTGTTACGTGTTGTAGGATATTCAGTTGTTCAGAGATTTTGATTCATGCATGTACTGCATGATATTAACATTCTTTAAAAATTTCATTAACTTTCTAAAGTATCTACTCTAAAAATTGCATTAATATGTAACATTTGGAAGAAACAGCTCATATTCTTCCTCTGTTTATGGAGCTAGACCCAACTTAGTATATCAGAGGTGTATGAAAAGATTATTTTCCTGGTGGAAACAGGAAAAGGTTTCTTGTATTTTCCTGCATGGTCCGTCAAAATTTATTGCAGTGGTTATTTCCTACTGTTGACCAAGCTGCTCCTGCTTGCTTCTTTCAGATCTCTTTATTAAGCCAGATTTTTCAGAGGTTAAAACTTTTGGTTTAGACTATCTATTTTTTGGGGCAACATCTGCCATTTCCTGTAGTCTGTAGAGTACTGGGTTCTTATATCTGTTTTTTTTAGTGACGTTCATACCACTACTTATATAAAACAAACTAGGAAAACAAGTAATGCTTTTTTACTCTAATCTTTTAGATGAGCTTAAAAAACCCTAAAAAATAAACATACCAGGTGCACTTTATTTCAGCAAGTGTATACTGTTGTCTGTATGAGTATATAAGTGCACAAAGTTGTTCGTACATCTGTATGGAAAACAATGTAAACAAAACCAAACGTCTTGCAAGATTTGTACTCGTCCGATATGTTGTTGTGGCAGCTTAGTGCTTGAAGTTTCTGGAGGGTTAGTATTTTAGATTGGTAAGGCCTATTTTGAGTACATACACATAAGAGTAGTCATATTATTGAAATTTAGGCATCCACATTACCTGGGTAATTTAATTAGGATTCCTCTCTGGTCAACCAAGAAATAAGGAGCCCGTCAGAGGACTATTCTGTCTTCCTCCCTTAGACAGAGCAGAGGGACAGTGAAACTAGGTGTCTAATTTAGCCAGCTGAGCCTAAAACTGAGTTGTATGAATAACCCTCTTTTCCTTCTTCCTTATCTTAATCATCATAAACAAGATCATGACAGCATCACAGTATTTCACTACTTAGAGTCAAATAAATTGCAGCTGGGAAAGACAAATTACCCTATTAGTTAATCTTCCTGTCTTTCTAGGGTTTTCCCTTCGAATATATTATCTAGCATCCTGTGCAATAGAGTGAACTCTTCAGTGAGGAGGATTCTGTTATTTCCCTTGGGGAGCTATTCCTGTTTGTACAATTTCTCATTGTAAGGAAGCTTTTGTTGTTGTTTTTCTCTTTGCAGAAGATGAAGTGCAGTGTAGTATCTATGTATTTATGTGGTTCTCATCACCCACATATCAGTATTACATCTCTAAAGTACACAAATTTTCTTGCTCATTTCCTCCTTTAAGAGTGACTGTATACAGTATTCTACTATAGATACAGTAGGATACATTCTGGCCTTCCTGTCTCTCTGGCAAGTCAAGCATTAAGTTGTCCATTTTTTCCTTCAGTGGACCATTCTGGCCCATGTGTCTACTCCTTACCACTGCTTAGGATGTCATCTTCCACCTCCATTAATTTTTTGTCACTGAAAGGGGTCTGCTGGACACTTAAAAAGCAAGTACTTTTCTGTTTTTCACATGCTTTCCTCTGAGTGTGGGAAGATGTACCGAAAAACCCACACAAGACCTCTGTCATCTGTTCTTGAAGAAGTCCTTAAAACTCTTGCACAATACCTACGTACTGCAGGCACCGTGGGGTAGGTGTGCTTACCTGGCAGCAGGTAGGTCAGGCAGTAGCAGCGCCACTGTGTACTGGCAGCATTGCTTCTTGGCATGATTCACATCCACTTGTCAGCCCCCTGTCTCTCTTCACTTGTCTGCCTGCAGTTGTCTTTCCCAGTACTTAGCTCTTGGAGCCTTTGGCGAGAGAACTTTCTTGCCTTGCGAGACCTGATCCACGTATTGAGCCTTTAGAGCTTTGGCAATAAAGTAGCTACTACTACTAATACAAATATATTCAGGTACTAATGTAGAAGGTAGGAATAAAATAATAGAATCTGCAAAAGAACCCTAAAACACCCGTAAAACATACTTGCACATATATATGTGTATCTGCATAGTCACCAAGCTATGCAATTTAAAATACCAATGATAACATCTTATGTAATTTGCATATGTTAACAAGCTCTGAAGTGCATTACGCAGATTTCTATTCCATATACGTTTTCTTTATTTGGTTAGAGAAATCTCCAATTCATAGATTTTTTTCTTTAGAAACAATCTCATATAGAATAATACGGTACGATAAGGCTTAAAACTATGGGTTTGTGTTTTTAAAAAAATCAGCAACAATTAAACCCAAATAGGAATAAGTTTCTTCAGCTTTGAGGCAGTAATAATTTACATGTCAAGAAGTTATACAGGGTTTTATGAGATTATTGCAGTTTTATTCAATAAAAAATTGTTACCATGACAACAACTGTCATGCTACCTGTGAGATTATAGCAAAGAAGGACGGTGAAGAAAAGGCTTCATTTTGGAAAGAATGCTTATCTGACCTGCTGAATACAAACAATACTTTACTTTGACCACTACTGACTGCAGGGCTACTATCAGACAAACTCAAAATCTAGCTGGAGATTTTGAAGCACAGCGATCCTCTTAGAAAAACAAAACAGTTGGTAAATAATGGTACATCTTTTTCATGCAAATATACTCTTAATGCCCTGTCAGATTGGTAATCAGATCTTCAGAATGAAATGGAGTTTTCAGCCTGCCAAGATTTGGGAAGAGTGGGAGAGAAAGAGTGAAGGAGACCAAAAAGGGCATCAGAAAAGCAAAAAAAACCCAGAAATCCCTAGAAAAATGAGAAAACGTCATCCCACTGGTTGCATTATGGTCATATTTTGTATTTTTACCAGCCATTACAATCTTTCAACAAAATGGTTGCTTCATTGAATATGGATTCATGTAAATTTCTGGCACTGACTATGCGTTACCTCCTCTAGAACATGTAAGTTAGATTTTTATTTTTTTTCAGTACACGCGTTTCACTGCCACACCAAAAAATTTGCTTTCCTACTCCCTGTGGCAGCATATGCATTTTTCTTTCTGAATAATATGCAGAATCTGTACCCTGACTTGCACATAAAAACACAGCCAAAACAACGGAAGAGCACTAGCTGAGCACACACATCTTATTTTTATGATGGCTTTTAATCTTAGTTTGCCAGCAAACACAGGCTTTCTTACCTAGCCATATAAAAATACTTCTATTGTTAATTGCCTCTCTGATTGCTAGCCTGTTGCAAAGGGAAACTATGAAACCTGTCACTAACTGAGTAAAACAATCAACAATGGTTAATGGCTAAATCACATTAGAAGTGTTCATTAATTAAAATCTGTTGAATGTCTTTGCAGTCCATATATAATCACAGGGTCATTAGCATTGCAAAAGTGTACCTCAGAAAAAAGGCAGAAACTTTTTTAACTGAACATTTTAAAATTTGCCCCATCTATCAAAAAAACGTTTTTTTTGTTTTACATAAGGCAATATTAGGTACATAAAGAGAAAAAGAAACAGTGATTATGTTGTTGGGCCAGATTATATAAAACTGCTATATTATTGTAATTAGTACAACAGTGACTTGGACTATAATAGTGGCTTTCTTGTTAAAATGGCACCATTTCAAATTTATGGTCTCTGGCTAAATGAGTTTGTTGTAGCATTGACAAAGAAACAAACACAAGCTGAATGCAGGCAAAATTAAACACAAACAGAAACCTTAGCTGTTTATTTGCTGGGTAGAACCCAGAATGTTATTTTTCAAAGAACATTTACTTAATAAACGTTCTTCCCTACATTCTTACTCATTTTCAGTGCACAATTTTTATCTTTAAAACTTTAAGCACATTATGCATGTAAAAATATTGATGCACATGTACATTATAACTGCAGTGTCTGTAGTGGAGTGAAATCTCACTTAAATATTGATAATCCAAAGCTTTAGACCAAAGCTCGGAGAGTTCTGCTCTGTTTAGGAGATTGCCTAAATAACAACCATAGTGGCTGTAAGTTCCTTTTTTGTGCATTACTTTTCACCCTCAGCAATCTGTCTCTCAGTTCTCCAGATCTATTGTCCCTGCTCAGTTGAAAAGGGTTCTGTCACTTGTGGGAGTGGGATAGGTTTCTACTTCTCCTGGACCCTCAGCATCTTTCAATGAAACCAAAGCAGCACTGATGCAACATCATCTGCAGCTGTAGAGGGGACAATGTTTGCTCTTTTATGTACTTCTTATTGCTAGTGTGAACACATTAGAATCATAGGATCATTAAAGTTGGAAAAGACCTCTAAGATCATCAAGTCCAACCATCTCCTCAACGCCACCATGACCACTAAATCGTGTCCAAAAATGCCATGTCTACATATTTTTTGAACACCTACAGGGATGGTGACTCCACCACTTCCCTGAGCAATCTGTTTTAATGCTTCACCACTCTTTCAATAAAGAATTTTTTCTTACTATCCAATCTAAACCTCCCCTGGTGCAGCTTGAGGCCATTTCCTCTGGTCCTATTGCTAGTTACCTGGGAGACCAACACCCACCTCATTACCTCCTTTCAGGTAGTTGTAGAGACCAAGGTCTCCCCTCAGCCTCTTTTTCTCCAGACTAAACAACCCCAGATCCCTCAACTGCTCCTCATAAGACTTGTTCTCCAGACCCTTCACCAGCTTCATTACCTTTCTCTCTACCCACTCCAGCAACTCCACGTCTTCTTGTATTGAGCAGCCCAAAACTGAACAAAGTATTCAAAGTGCAACCTCACCAGTGATGTTTCACACCTGCAGAATGTTTGATTCAAGGCATAAAACAAAAAATTAAATTAAATGTGATAAAGTTTAAACTATGTAAAAGCTTAACTAATTTCAGTAGTGGAAGTAATTTCTTTAATTTCAGTTTCATGATTGCTTACATCTTTCATAAACAATTTTCATCAATAAGATTGTTGGGAGAAAATTACTGATTTTGACAGGCCTTCTCAGAACTGTGTATCATGGTTGGAAATGATGTTCTGGGTGACAGAGACCAGCAATATAAGAAATTGATTTCTAGGAGCTGGGAGAGTGTTTTATTTTTCTGTTCCCTTCATTAGTTTTAGTGGGTGAGATCATAGTCACACTTCAAGTGACCTGTAAGAGAAAGAAAAAGAAGAGTATGCCATTTCCCCTCCTCTTTTGTGTATATTAACAGTGAATGGGAAAACTGACTATTACATATGTATTTTTAATGGATGTATAAATTTCAGATAAACATGGGGCCTCAATAAGTGGTTGAATTATTTTATATTACTAGAAAAAATCTCAAGAGCTAAGCATCAGTATTGGAAGCAGTGTTAGATGCTGATTGCCTCTTTTTATTAAGGCGTGTTCAACTTTAATGTCTAATGAACACTTGGGATAAAGGATGTGTTTATCAAAGAATCGGCATACGCATTTACGTTTTGAAATCTTGAAATAAATATCTATAAAAGTCTTCAGGAATTCTCAAGGGAAATAAGAAAAGAATAGATGTTATATATCAAATCTTTCTAAACAAGCAATGTAATTATTTCTGAAATCCTTTGAAATGAGAACCAGCTAGGCAAATCAAACACAATCTCAAAGAAGTCAACAGTTTCACTGCTTTATTTTCCTTAGTGTATTAAGTATATCGTGGAAACAAAATGGAACAGCTGAGATAAAGTATTCTTAACAAAGATTTTCACATGAACCTTATCTTATTTCAGCACCGTCCCGTTGTATGATGTTTTGCACAAACCTCTTCTGTTTTAGAGGATTACAAAACAGAAGTTTTATGATGACATCCACAGAAGCCTAGTACATCACCTGCTATTTCAGTCTGAATCCAGTTAGAGAAAGCACTGACCTCTCCATTGATATTTGGTATCACACAAGGGACAGCAGCTGTGAACTGCAGGGCATGTCCTGCTGGGATGTTAGGGCTATAGCCTGAACTCTGTGAGAGGGGAGGTACCGCTTGGCTAAGAGATTGCTTTCTATAGGAACAAAGAGGTAGAAAACTTGCAACTGGTGTACGAGTTACAGAAGGTGAGCCAGCACAACTTAAATATGTGAGACAATTCCAATACCTACATCTTATCATGATTTGTAACTACTGTGGGCGAGCTACAGAGGATCCTTTTGTTCCTCTGTTCCTGCAACATCCAAACTTAAGCTTGCTGGATACTTCCTTGTTGTTGTTCCCTATTCCATTTATTTTCTGCAGCTTATGTCATGGCCTCTGAGTGTGCCTCTTGATTGCTTCCTTGTAACTAGTTTCATTTTCCTATATGTGAAGGAGATCTTTCTATCATATCATCATTCTATGATTCTGTGATCATCTATAGGCTGAGGCTGCTGCTGTACTTGCTACAAGGCTGGGGACCACATTTGTGTCATTTATCCCCTTTATTATTTTCACTCAAAACTACCAGGCATTGTCTTTTAGCGTCTGGGTATATGGCAAAATTTGTAATTGGTCAGACAACAAATTACTGATGTTAATTCCTTACAAACCAACCGTGGAGCTGAGGATAAAGTCCATTTGTCATACCCAGTGGCAGGTTAAAGATTATTATATTAAAGGTTGGATGTAAGATCAGCTTTCAACATGAAAACCAGTTAAGCTTCAAAACATAAGCAGTTTACTTGTTTATAAGAACAGGTTCAGCAAGCATCTGTCAAAGATAGATGCAACATACTATTCATCAGCATTAGGTTCCTCTTCCGCACAGTACATGTCAGCTGCCGGCCACAAGGATTCTTCTGGACCCTGCTGAGCAGCAGGAGAGATGCTGGTGGGGCACTTGCCTACCAGGTGGGGCCATGGTAGAGTTTGCATGACAGCCAGCTGATCTTCTTCCTTTGTTGATGTTCTCCCCCTATAAGAATAGATAAATTAACTCCGGGACTCAAAATAAATGACCAGGAAAAGCCATAGGCATTTTGTTTTCTCTAGAGCATTGTATTTCTGCAACCCACATCCCCTTCCCTGGTGATTATGCTGTTATTCCCATGCAGCAAACCTGCCGCAGCTTCAGGCACTGCAGAACTTCCTCTCCATATGCAAGGTGTTATCCAACTCTCTAGACACCCCCAAGTCCTGCTAGCCCCATATCTTGCCCTGTTGTTTGAAGTGCCCAGGTGGGAAAGCGTGAAATGGGAGCTATTGGGTGATATGCAAATTATCTCTAAATATGCAAACATTCCTGTAAATAACGTGCATGTGCTGTAATGCACAAAACTGCCCAAAGCCATAGCAGTGATGTGCTGTACAGAAAAAGGAGAAAAGAGAGCACAGTGCAAGGACATGCCAAAGGGATCTCTTCCCCCATTAGTTTACTGTTCATGTCCTGAAGTGGTGTGTAATTTGGATTCAGTAGCACAGCAAGTGTGAGAAGAAAGAGGAGAATGTTTTTACTGGCATATTCAGACCGTGGGGGTATTTTGGTGGGTGCTGTAATTCTTTCTCTTTCTGAATGTAAGAAACATAATTCAGCCCTTAACCTCTCTCCCCTTCTCTTGCTTTCTCTCCCTCTGTAGATATACTCTTTATTGTTAGTCTAATTAATGTCATTATTATATTTTTAAGCCAACCAAAAAAATTGTCTTTGCAGCAAGCTTAATGTAACTGACTCAATTTCATTTGATTTTGCTTCTTACAGAAATGCCAAGTGCTATGTTACCTAAGGAATAAAAAGGGTAATTTCCTAAATTTTTTGGTCAAAGTATGGAATTTATAACTCTGGCTAGACAATGGCCCCCTCAGCGGCAGAGACTCATTTCAGAGACAATAGATGTTGTCCTAACTCTGTCACTGTGGCCACATCAAACCATTATTATGGCTGCAAGCCAAGGGAAGAAAAAAGAATCCTTTTTATTATTGCTCTTCCATGCAGCCTCTATAACTTGGCAAGGTTCTTTCAAATGTGATTTTGCAAATCTTAAATGCAACATATTATATTGTATTATTAACCTTGTATTTTGTATCCCTTTGATATGATTCCTTTGCAAATGATTGAAGTCTACATGGATCTATCTAATAGCTTTAAAATGCATTCTACAAAGAAACCTTAAATAATACAGCCACTAAAAAGGCTTTTGTTTTACCCAGAAATTTAGTCTGCTGGTGTATATCATCCTGAAGGAAAATGTTTTGTTTGTGTTACACAAGTAATGTTCTAAGTTGTTAACTGATGTTTTTTCTTTTATTATTGTCATACAGCTCACAAGGAAATTAAATTTTGTTTCAAATTATTTTTAATAAGTTATGCAAATTTCTAGTACGTGTGTAAGTATTAATTGTGCGTGTTCTCTTTATTTAGGTACCTTTGTCACTAAAGTAACAGCTACAGATGCAGATGATCCAGTTTATGGAAATAGTGCTAAGCTGGTTTACAGCATTCTGGAAGGACAGCCTTACTTTTCTGTTGAGCCACATACAGGTAAGTGACTCTTACACAAGGCACCGTGCCTCTTGCGTGTTTCATATATTCATACATTCAAATAGGGAGCGTGTCTGTCAGTATTACCGAGTTGTAACACGTGTCTCACTTGTATTGCATCAGAGTTTGATCAGTGAAAAGACAAATAAAAATCTGCAGTAATGATAACGTAAGTAATGATGATGCCAATATTACAGAAGTTACTGAAGCAAAACCACGGGTAGTGAAAGCGCCATGTGACTTTTAACTGAGTAGGGATTGAAAGATTTGGCGTGAGGAATTTAATGAGCATAATTTAATTTTCAATTTGAGACTATAGTATTTCCAATTAAAGATAGTTTGGCTTGGAAATTTTAGTGAATACAGTGTGTGTGTTTTCATTAAAAGTTATTTTTCTTTCTTGATTGGATGGATCGGGGGAAAGAAAGAACATGATACTGGGTGTTGGTGTGAAGTTTTATTAGCATGCATTCAGGATGACTTTATTCCTCTGTGATTTTAAAGTCTTGAAAGGCATCTGAAAGAAGTACCGATAAATCCGTTCCTTCTTGTTTTCTGTACATGTCATACTTAGAGCAAATTCATTTAGTTATGTCTGAGAAGTGATTTTTAAAGTGAATTGATATTATTTCTTATAGTATTTCACCTGTTAATAGTTTTTAATCACTGTGAGTCAAGCAGCTGTGATCTCTTAAGGAAGAGAAAACTATAACTCATTTTAAAACATACAAAAAAACCACCTGAATTTGTATGACCATAAAGGAGTAAAACAGGAGTAAAAAATCCATGTCCTGAGGCAGATTAACAAAATCAGGAAATAAATGCTAGGAGAAATTATTGAAGGATGCTTTTGATAGATCAAGTGTGCTAAATTGTCTCACCAGTATTAAGCATTCCTAGACTCTTTAAAGTCCAGAAGTTCTTTAATTTTTTCTGGTGGAATTGCATGAGGAAAATTATTTCCGTTTCCTAGATGGAGAATCTAACTTGCAGGGACTTTAGGTAAACAGTATAGGTCAATAAATATTAATAGTTTAATGGATTAATCCATTAAAGTATTTTCTTCTGGTTGAAGGACAGCTATTCTAAATGTGAAAACACTCTCTGGAATGTGAGTCAGTATTTCGTTTTCTGTGGCATATAAAACAGAGTTTTACAAAGAATAACTCTAGCACAGCACAATGAAGAAACAGTAGCTTATTTCAAAAATAAGTATGTCATGAGTATTATTAATGAAGCCCCCAAGTTCATTCCAGCTGATTTGTCACAAGAACTCTGAACAGACCCCTGACTATCAAGTATCAAAATATATGATTTGGTTCTCTTTACTACTACAAGTTATTGCATGCAGTAATGACTTAACTGTCTTAATTAGAGGGGAATCAACTCTAGGATCGTTCTCAGTTTTTACTAGGGAAAGTTAGTGCTTTAGCAGGGGAACACATCAACTTTCAGAGAGGAGCTAAGAAGTGTATTCTCCACCTACATAGATTTTTCACTTCTTTCACAGAAAAATAGCCTAAAAGAAATATTCCAAATGTAAAAATTGTTTAATTTTAGGTTTATTATTTGTATTGCGCTAAAATGTTATACTTAATCCAATGAACTAACAATTCATCACCTAAGAAAGTGATTTCTTTTGTCATCAAAGTGAATAGAAATTCCAAAGTTTTTTGGTGAAGCTGAAAATGATGAAATTCCCCCTCCTGCCTTCATTTCCAGTAACGAGTATTCCTTTGAGTAGCTGTTCAGTTACCATGAAAATGACACGTTAGTTTCTAAAGGGAGTTTAATCACAAAGAATTCAACTGCAGCTTTGCCACAGTCCCTGAGTAAGTGACTTCATATTATGGAGCTGCTTCTGAATAAGTGGTTTCAGATTCCCTACTTTTCTAGATCTATGGGAGATACCAGGTATGTTCTTCTCTAAAACATTACAACTGAATAAGTTTATGTACTGAGACTGTCCTCTGTTTCTTTACTACCTCTATGTAATGGCCTTCAGTTATAGTGTAACCACCGTACTACTCTTACAGCTACCCACCAAGTACTTTAAATCTAGAGTACGCAGTTGTTTCTGTAATAATCAGGTGGATGTATCCGTTGTTTGTAATTTTGTACAATTTGCAGAATTTGCTCTTGTGTCTGAGAAGTATCTTCATTCACTTAGAGAAATCTTAGCCATACTAAATGATAAATTGTGTAGACGTTTCTTTAGGATATGTAAACAATACCTATACGTAAAAGTCTAATTAAGAAAGCCAGATGCAGGCAGTCACGTAGAA
Organism: Trogon surrucura; assembly: GCA_020746105.1. NCBI lineage: Eukaryota > Metazoa > Chordata > Aves > Trogoniformes > Trogonidae > Trogon > Trogon surrucura. Next base: position 15,627,707 of record CM036629.1, read on the forward strand.
GCTGCAGCCACATATTATACAGAGTGAAAAAGTTGCTGTAAAACCCAGCAGCTTATATTTGTGGTTCTTCTGAAGAGAAGTTTTGATTTCAGAAAATGTAAGGAACTGTCTAGCAGATTTTCTTGGTAATACCAGAATTTTGGAGCAAGGGTATGATAATGTTTATTACATACTAGAGAAGGTTTTATGGATCATTCTGTGCAGTCTCAAAATGCCAATAGCATTATGCTAAGATAACTACAATTCTGCAGGAGCTTGTGGCACTGTGTATTTCAGCTTCTGGAGGCAGTGGCGCATACAACATGCACACTACTTTAGCAGCTATATAATTTGCACAGTAGTGCTGTTGCCGTGGACAGATAGGAGTGAAAGGTCCATCTTAAGAAAAAGAAATATTCAAAGCAAATAGAAATTATGTAGATCTTTGTTTGTTTCTTTATATTTATCCAACCTTAGCAATGTGAACCATCACAACTAATATCTGTTTCCTCTTAGTAACTAGGCCAGGAAAACACATTATCTTACACATTTGTATGCAGTAATCGAGAACCTCGGTGAATATTTTCATGTGGGAAGTTGTTTGTCACAGTAGTTTGTGGCAGCAGACAAAGTAAAGCAGAGCAGCCAGGTGTAGTAGTGTCTTATCCCAAACAAACCAAACCTGAAGGTGATCCTCCAAGTGTAGTAGATATTTTAGGGTTTGCTCATTGCTTGGGTTTTTGGGTTTTTTTTTGGAGGGAGGGAATGTGGATGTGTATAGCTACTTTTTCTCTGGGGTTGCGTTTCATTAGTGCCTCTGCTAAATTGAAAGCCTTTCTAATTAATCTGAAACAGAATTGTTTCTGAACACAGATATTGTGTCTGGAATTGTGTCCGTCCCAAAATGGAATCACTGTTTTAAGAAGTGGACTATGTTGATGTGATCCACTTCAGAATGTAGATATTTTCTGTCATTCATGGGAGTGTATCAACTGTTATCAAAAGTACAGCTACTTAGAGCTGATCTGCTTACAGTTTTTCTAGATGACTGGTCTGTTATTAACTTTATTAGAAATGAAGACTAAATTTAGATCTGTTTAGCTACTGGCACCAGGGCAGCCATAGACAGGCTGTACTGCCTATAGTATTTTTCATTTCCTGGCTCACACTAACGATTGTCTAACCTTGCTGTTCTGTTTTAGTGGTTTGCTGAGAGCTGACCATCAGTAACAATCCCAGTCATGTCTCCTAGTTCCTCTCTCTTCTGTAGTATTCTGAACAAAAAGAGGGAGCGAACGTGTAGGATAAGGCTTTGCACCTGCGGTGGAAAGGGTTGTTGCACCTGAGGGTAAACGTGGGAAAAGCCATTGCTTAATCTTTTGATTTTTTGTTCCTACTAACCTGACACTAACAAGGTGTAGTCCTTATCTGAATCCCTCTCTTGGTTCAAACTCTGATATTGTTCCCCACCTCCTTGCTGAAACAATTCTATAATGCTGGGTGTACAGAAATAAGTACTGGTAAATGACCCGTAAAACAGTAATTTTCCATTACCTTAGATAAAAAATGCATACACTTCTGCATTTCTAGTTAGTGAGTTCTTCTGTATGAGTTATGGACACGTGAACAAAGGTATTTCAGAAGTTATTTTTTATTCAGTGCACTGAATATTGCTTAGGTTAATGCTTCATTGATGACCAATTGTGAATATGTTTCACTTTTCAGAGGTGAGTTTTAATATGACCACTGGTTTGTTCAATGGAGAGTAAACATAAATAATGCAATATAAAGATTGAAATTCAGGTTTTCTACAAGAGGATAAACTTCCTGTGTGATGACATTAGATTAGTAATGAAAATATATATGAATTCTCTCAAAATCCAAATGGTGACAATCAAAATGCTGGGGAAGGAGATTCCTTAAGACTGCTAAAAGTAGTTGAAGTACACTTTTCAATTTTAAGCTTTTTCAAGGATGTTAAGTCACAACTGTCAGCTTTAAAATGAGATTATCATAATGGAACTTAATATGAAGTGACACTGTTCTACAATATAGGAATGGCGGAGAAAATACATTTTCAGCTGTTTCTGGCTTATTTACATTTCACGTGAGCTTAAATAATGTCACTCCTACACATACCTGAAGTATAGTTACATGAACAAGGGAAATTGCATGAAGAGCCCTACTGCGTTGGAAAACACATTGTATTATTTAAGCAGAAACCCTTACTATATATGAAAAATGATAGATTTTCAATACTGCCATCTTGTATATGGTGGATTGAGAGCAGCCCTGTGGAGAAGGACTTGGGGATATTGGTGGATGAAAAACTGAATCATAGAATCATTTAGGTTGGAAAAGACCTTTCAAATCGAGTTCAAATGTTAATATGAATATGAGCCGGCAATATGTTCTCACAGCCCTGAAGGCCAATCACATCCTGGGCTGCATCAAACGAAGTGTGGCCAGCAGGTCAAGAGAGGTGATTCTTCCCTTCTGCTTTGCTCTTGTGAGACCCCACCTGGAGTACTGTGTCCAACTCTGAGGCCCCAGCCTAGGAAAGACATGGACTCGCTTAAGCAGATCTAGAGGTGGACCACAAAGCTGGAGCACATCCCCTATGAGGACAGGCTGCAAGAATTGGAATTGTTCAGCCTTGAGAAGAGAAGGCTCCCGAGAGACCTTGGCGGCCTTCCATTACTTAAAGAAAGCTACGGGAAAGAAGGGCAGAGACTCTTTACCAGGGAGTGTAGTGATAGGACATGGAGGGAGGGTTTCAAACTGAAAGTGCATAGATTTACATTAGGTATTAGGAAGAAAATCTTTACTGTGAGGTTGGTGAGGCACTGGAACAGGTTGCCCAGAGAGGCTGTGGATGCTCGCTCCGTGGCAGTGTTCAAGGCCAGCTTGGACAGGGCTTTGAGGAAGCTGGTCTAGTGGAAGGTGTCCCTGCCCATGGCAGAGGATTTGAACTAGATGATCTTTAAGGTCCCTTCCAACCCAAACTATTTCTATGATTCTGTGATTTGGTAGAAAGCTAAAGTTCACGTTAGTGAAGTTAAGATGAATAAAGAGTCTGAGACCTAGAAAAATGAAAGACTCTTCTAATAGAATGTGGATATTTCTTTGGAGAGTGTATAATTGATTTTTTTTTTTCCTATACCTGGCTTTAGTGTTCAGGTGAAAGTGCATGTGCTTTAATCAACAGAGCTTTTAACGATTTATTATATGGCCCTCTCTGGACCAGAATGTTGAACCCTGTGGTTCTGAAATCAAAACATAAATGAGTAGGCCTAGGAAGAATGAAAATGGCATTCAGCAGTAGTCAGGTTTGAATCTCTTATTTTACTTTGCAGTCTATTATCTACCTCCATCTGGACTTTGAAATACAGTCCAGCAGAACAACAAAACAAGGTAGAGAAAGGATAAATGACAGCAACTTTTGAACTACAGGCATTGTAATGATGTTGCAGATTATTTCTTCTATTCTGGCTATTAATGTCTAGTTTATTAGTAAGGGTGTGTATTAATGGCAGCACAGGCTGCCCTCACAATATTACATGTGACTCATCATTGTATAAAAAAGACTACTGAAATACAGAGGAAAGTTCAAAGCAGGGTAGCCAAGGTTAGAAGAGTATTACTTGTAATGAAAGATGGATTGAACTTAATTTGTATAAACTGGATAAGAGGTGATTAAAGAAGGATATGAAATCACTGCACAAATATTTGAGAGGTATTAATAAAAGAGAGGCACGGGGATTGTTTCTGTAATTACTCGTGATAAAATTACCAGGTAACATATTCAAACTAGAGCGAGATGGGAAAACAGTTCTGATACAGGAAGTAATCTACAACTGTAAGGGAAAAGTAATGAGCTGCTAGGAAGAGAACTAACTCACGTTCAACAGAGCCTTTCTAAATAGTTCAGTTTCTAAATAGTTTAGGTTTAAACCCTCATGAGATTAGCGTAAAGAAAGAACTTGTTCAACATAAGTCAGGGCCTGGATTGACCTGCTACTTTCTAGCTTGTTTTATTGACTAGTGCTGCTGTGGTATCCTTGGCAATTGCTACAGACTTCAAGTTAACTAAGCTTTTAGCTGAAATAGTTTTAGAAGTCCTGAACTGGAATGAGTAGATGTTCTGTCTTAGCAAGTGAGGTGCAGGAACTGCTTTCCTAGAGAAGGCGCCGGGTGTGCGCAGCAGCATGCAGGAGGGAGATCCACAGCAATATTCCCGAGGCAGCAGATTTGGCTCCACCACAAGCAAGGATTTCTGGAGTTTATGCCTGCTTGCTGCCATTACAACACCTTGAGCTCTGTCTTGTCAGCATTTGATGCACTTAGGCACAACGCTGAAAGCAGTATATTTTCAAACCAGTATAAGCCTTTTCTTGTCATTGTGTACTAAGCGTACTGTGCAACCTTAGGAGTTGCATTAAGGTGTTTGTACAGAGATTCTTTGGTGATTCTGAGAGTTGTCTTGGTGACAGCCCATTAAGGGGAGAGAGGTGTACTGACAAACCTCTACTGAGGGTCAGTTGTACGGTTCCTTTTACTTAGAAGTATAAAGTGCAACTATTACAGATAAGGTATGTAGGACTGGGTCCTTCAGTAGCAGCAAGAGCTGTCTTTTCTGATTAATAAAGGAAGTACAAAATCACCGCAGAGACACTTGAAAAGAGTTATGATGGTCTGTAGTTGGTAAAGATAAGTGGCTTAAGATCAAGACAGTGGCATTTGGAAAAAAGTGATTTCTGCTTCTAGAGTTTATCTAATAATACTAGTAACAAAAACGCTGATACCACACATTTCTTGCATTTCAGAGCAATACCTCTACAATTTAGAAAGCTAGTGAGATAGTTAGGACTTCACCATTTTCCTCATGCTGAGAAACAAGGGCTACATATCTAAATAAGACTGAATTAGAGAAAGGAATTTGAACTACACAGAGTTGGAAAGCATCTGAAAAGGAATCCAAAGCTACTTTCTGTAAAGTGTCTAGTATAATTACAGGTATTAGAGGATCATTACAAATAAAGTCATAAGGAAGCAAGGTCATAAATGCAGTGCAGACTGTTTGTTTACTGCATTTATTCTCAGTTGGTGAGAGGATGATTGTTTCATTTTGTTGGTGAAACCTGGTTCCAGGGAAAAGGGAGTAGCTGCTAAGTAGAGGTGACAGATTTTAACCGTGCTATAAAACACAGATACAAATTCATCTGAAATCAAAAGGCAGTATTATAATAGATGTTACCCAGTCATATCCTGCATGATATTCTTCAAGCAGAATACATACAATTTTAATTTACACACAATGCAAACTTGCACGGTCTACTTCAGAATGAAAACAAGATCAGAAAATACAAGAATTGAAGTATTATGGGCTAAAGAAAAAAACCCAATAGATTGTAGGGTACACAGGAAACAAGAGAATTAATAAATGTATATTCAACCTTCATCTCTCAGTTTAGCAGAAGGACAGGCAACGCCATCTTCCTTATATAATTTAAAGAAAGCAACATGGTAAAGGAATACACACGTTGTTAGATTCTCTCTTAAAGACAAAAAAATGGCATAGAATAGTCCACATAAAATGATATAACATAGCATTCATTCCTTACCTAGTGATTATTTTTACTGTGGCTAATGAAATTAGCTTTGAAATATATCTGCATCTGACTGTAGTTCAGACAACTGTAGTTGATCATTTTTCTAGAAAGTTAGCCAGCTTTGCTAGACACTGCAGATGTTTTTCTTGTCCTGATAAAATAAAAATCCTAAGCATTAGAACTAAATAAGAAATGAGAATAGTTTTTATTTAAAAGCTTATGATTTTTATGAAGGGTAAATTGAATTAAAAATAGTGGATCAGTAATCCTGTGTCACATCATCATAGTTTTAGATTTTTTTTTAGTCTTCAAGACAGTTGTGATCTGTTCATTTTTCAAGTATTATGGTATGGGTTTTCCACGGATTTCCAAGTGAACCTTTTTTATGGATTTGTAAAACATCACTGAAATCAGTGTGCCTCATGGGAATATAAAGAATGCATCTCATGGCGCTTTGAAGAAATTGCAAGATTGATTTTTCAGGAGTTTGGGTCCTAAATGACTGTTATATTTAATAAGAGTGTCCACCGAGATTTTAGCATGGAAGGAAGATCAGAGCGATTACTTAGCTCTTCCAAAATGAAGAAGGAAAAGTTCCAAAGTATGCAAGTTGAAATAACAGTCTTCATCAAAATGTGTGAGATGAATGAGATCCTTAAGAAAGGCTTGTCAGGGCCAGATCCCAATTTTGCATAGTGCTTCCTTGGTTTTGTTCCATGTTCTCAATTATTCTTATGTGTAATTTTATGGTGGTACCATAAAGAGATCTTTAAAAAGACGGAGAGGAAAGTGAAAAGTGCAAAACAGACCTTATTTCTATTGTTCGTTTTGCTCTCTCTTCTTTTTCTTCATCAGCTATAGCCTCTGACATGCCGCTGCTTCTCCCCGATCTCTTTCAGAGTGAGACTGTGTATATTCTTCCAAATAGGTTTTTGAAAGTAGTCCACGGGGGTGCATTTTATACGATTCAAGTTGTGAGGCAGATTGTGCAGATTGCTCAGTGTGTGCTTTTAGGACCACTGTAAAAGTAAATCCCCTACCGCAGCTGTTTTATTTGCTATTGAGCAGTGTGACACCAATAGCTGTTTAGGAAAAGCAACGCAGCCAGGAAAAAAAAAAAAAAAGTTGTTACTTCCAGTATTGGGGGTGTTTTCATTCTTTGAAAAAACGGGTTGCTACTTGGTTTCTTCACCTTCAGTCTGCCTCTTGATGTTTCCAGATTTACTGAGAGGATCCATCGCCAAATTATGATGCAGGTGTCTGTGCAGTAGTTGTACTGCATGTCCATTGAATGTTTTCACAGGACTGAGGTTTGTGAAATATTTTAGTGCACATGAAGATAAAACCTTATCTTAAACAATACGGAGGGAGAGGACCTCGAGTGAGAATGCGGTGATCACCCTTGCCTCAAGAAAGGATCAGGTTTATCCCTTCTCATTCTCCACACAGTTGTCGACAGGTTCTTAAAACATTTTGGTAATAGAAATACTACAAATTCTACAGACATCCTTCTCTCTGTACTTACTTTCTAGAAAGTGTTCCCCTAATGTTTAACTGAAATCTCTCATGCTGCAATTTAAACCCATTTTGTGGTTTATATTTTAGGCCTTTATTTCTTCTCTTATCCTCAGTGGAAAAGGCGAGTAGCTCCCAGTAATTTTTATGTATTTGGCTCTAAAGTCTTTTCTCATACTTCCCTATCTAACCCATTTTTTTTCCAAAGCTGGACACAACATTCGAGCAGCAGCCTTACCAGTATGAGTAATTATTCTGGAAGGATTATTCCATAGTTCTTCCATCTAACATACTAGACAGTATACCAGGAAACGTTTGGGCACTCTTATCAGAAAAATGTTGTTGACTCATACTCAGCCCATTTTGACTTCACATTCTTTTCTGTCTTGTGAGTCATCTGCCTTTTTGTATTAATTGTTTCACCCCCACAAAATACTTTTGACTTGCCAAATTGAGCTGTATTCTGCATTTTTAGACTACCAAATTTGACACGATTGTTTTGAACTCTAATGCTGTTCTTCCAGTACTTGCAATGGTTCCCAACTTTGTGTCATCTGAAAGGATTGATAAGTTCATCCTGTCTTCCATCATTCAGGAAATATTGAATGATGCTAGAAGCAGAACAAAACCTATGAACTACTTCATCCATCTATCCACTTTGACAGTAAGCCATTGATAACTGCTCTGAATATAATCTTCCAGCAAGCATCTACCTGCCTGACATTAGTTTACAGTAATTCTCATCCCTCGCTTTTAAACTACTCTCCTTTTTGGCACATATCATTTTCATCCATCACAACATGCTGAAAGTGATTATGTTTTTATTCTTGATTTGTTTCTGGGTTGAATTGAAGTAGAGCAGGTTGAATGCTCAGTGAGTTAATGTTCTGTGTGCTGTATGTGTATTAGTATTTGGTGAACTTGAATTGTTTTCTAAAAATAGATTGAAAGTTTCAGTACTTCTGGTGATCCCAGCCTAAGAACTAATGAATAACGCAAAAGAACAAAAAAATATGCCTGCAATTCTCTATGCATGACTCTCTTAGTCTCAATTGCATCTTTTTATTATGGTGGACATTACTAGACTGTGATGAACACCATTTAAATCTACCATTAAGCATTTAGTGGTGCACTTTCTGTATCGAATGTTGTCAATATAATAGCACATTCTAGATGGAGAAGTTTTGAAAAGAAAAGAAGAGGTTTTAGCGTTTTTCCTGTTGGATGGCCGTGAAATCTAAGAGTTTGCAGTGGATCTGCCTCCATATTTAACTGGACTGTCCCTCGCTGCTATCTTCCTGCTAGCACACTGACATTTTATATTTTGTTATACTACAGATCATTTTACTTCTCTCTTTAAAAACTTCTAGCCTAATAAAGTAGATGACAGCGGCTTACTGAGATCGTTGTGCATCAGGTCACCCTCTTAGAGCAGAGACGATGGAGCGACTTCAGAAGTTTGTGTTGCTGGTAACTGCGCTGAAAGACAAACAGAAAGAGATCCTATCAGTACAAGTTTAGGCACTCAGTTTAGGACTTAAGGGAACAACTGGAGCCTGCATTATATACAAGAGCAGATGAAATAATGGTTTTGGTTTTAAAATATTTTAAACCATCTGACAGGATATGTTTAACAGCGTTCACGGGTTAAGTTTACTATGTGGCTGTCTTCTGTTTCTGAATTCTGTGGGGAAGTGATGGGTTTCTGTAGGTGGTAGGACAGAAATTGAAAAGCTTCCCATGAAAGAATTCTTGAAGTTAATATGTATCACAGATTTGTATAATTCTTGTGTTTTGGACCACAATTTCATTGCAGTTTTAATTAAATCAAGGTAGATGACATCTAATATACTTTTTTGAAAATCTCAACGTTGTCTTTATCCTTGATATTAGGGAGGAGTTTAGCTGGACCTTTAGCAGTTCAATATTATTATACTAATATTTACATGTATCCCGAAATATAGCTGCAAAACTAAATTTGGGTCTGTGCTTGACCTTTTTTTCCCTCCATTGTTGTAGCTATAATCAAAACAGCTCTTCCCAACATGGACAGAGAAGCCAAAGAAGAATACTTCGTGGTCATCCAAGCAAAGGACATGGGAGGACATATGGGTGGCCTCTCTGGAACTACGACAGTGACAATTACACTCACTGATGTTAATGACAATCCTCCTAAGTTTGCACAGAGTAAGTGCCATTATGTGTATTCCTTCTGCTGTTTAAGAAAGTAATATAGTGCTTTGTTTTTTTTATCAATCTTTTTTCTTTTTATCATCATCATGGCTTCATAATGTAATTTAAAAATATGTAGCTGCTACTAGGGAAAGATTAATAGCCCTCTGCCTGATTAAGAGCTTAGGAAAGAGGGAATGACATCCACAACAGTGTACACAGCTCTCTGTCTTCCTTGTTACCCTTCTAACATGCACACAAAAGGGTTTGGAGACTTTTTTTCATATATTTATTTGTTTTCAGTGCAGTTGTATCTAAGTCCTATTTCTGGTTGCTGTTATACGTGTTTCCATCTCCTGCAGTCAAGTGATACCATCAGTAAAAGACATATGTACCTGATAAAAGAAATAAAGGTTTGACTAATTAGGTAATAGTGAAGAAAATAAAGAAAATAAGTCTGAGTCTCAATAATTGTTGATCTTTAATTCAAAATCCATATTTACTACTGTGGTGCCAATGGATATCTTGCTGCGTTAGGTTAAAATGATTTGGCATCCTGCTGAGATTCTCTTCAGGCTTTGTAGTCTTATTTCAAAGATGAAGATAAAAAGAAAAAAAAGAAGAAGGAAGAGCGTAATGACTGGATTGATTTTATTTGGAACAGGTGCAATCTAATACGTTATTAGAAACTTGCCCTTTTCTCTAACTTGTTCTGAAAAACTAAAGTTGTATGATGTTAAGAGTTTTTTCTGCGGCTGGAGAATGTTCACATTTAGACATTGTATCATATTTGCTTTCTTAGAAGCGTGTTTTTCTAACAAGGTACTTTTGCAGCCAATGTAAATCCATCCTTTTACACATATGTAAGACTGGAATTCCACTTTTGCACTGTTAGAAGACACAAAGAGTGAAATGGGTTTGTCCTAGTACTCTGCATGTGACAAGCACTCTCCTGTAGCCTAGAAAATGCACATACAGATATAGAGAAAAAATATACAATAAATAAGCATAGATAAAAGCTTATTTGCAAAATAATATTTTATTACCTTATCTTAGTGGTTTTTAGCAAGTAAGCACTCTGTGCACAATAAAGGTCATTGTAAAGTAAGAAATGCATAATTTTTTTGCTTTGTATCTCATTGCACTGCATGCATTTGTGTCGTAGTGTTTTGCAATGTGTTATAACAATTTCCCTAACAATGCAAATATCTGTAGTTGAGACTCCTGACTGAACCATATCACCAGAATGCAGAGGGCCATTCCTTTTATACCTGCAGCTGTAATTCGGTGGCTACAGACCTACTTTTGCCAGCTTACCTGGCTTTTACATTTGTATCAGCACTTTCTGTCTCGAAAAGCCTTTACCTGCCAGGAAGAAAAAAAGCTGGTCAGAAAATCAGCAACACGACCGGTACTAATTTGCTGGAGGTCTCAGCAGGAAGCATGGGGGGTGTGCAGACCGGGGTGAAACCATCCTTCCCCTGTGCAGTTTACCCATATGTGTTCTCCTATAGTTTGGTTACAGTGATGCAGTGACTGGGTAGCACAAGGTAGACTGCATCACAGATCCCCCAAAATGTATTTTCTCTATGAAAAATGTAGTTTTCCTTCAGCAAAGTTGCTGTCTTTGAAGCTGTTATAGCTAAGGTATTGCAGAGCATAATTCAAGCTACTGTTATAACACTGACCATTACGCAACTGCATTAGCAAGAACCCTGCACATGCTATACTTTTGTATTATCTAGATGTATTGCATTTAGTGAGGATGAGCCATGGTAAATATTCTAAGTTGATGTTATTACAAATTCTGCCTTTAAAAACTAAGTGTTCAAAGCATTCTGCCTAGTATTAGAGATCAGTCAAGACTTTGGCCTTGTAGAAGAGCTGATCAAGTCTAACATTTTTTTACATTGTTGAAACACGGTTTGCATTTGCCTGGAAAGGAGAATAAGAAGGGATCAAACTTACAATAGAGCCTAACCAGAATGAAATAGGAATTCATAAGATGTAATACATGCTGCTTTCACAATAAATTGTAATGAACTCAGAAAGCGGTATGTTTTATCGGTTTATTGTTTCCAGCCAGGACAGAAATGTATATTTATGGTTTGATTTGAAAGAGTGTTAGCCTCCTGGGTTTTCAAAATGAAAAAGATGAACTTTCACTACTTCTGTGATCTCTTCGAAATAATTTTAGAGGCATTTTATAAGTCACAGAAGTTTTTAACCTGGCAGTTTACCATAGGATTGGACTGAGAACAACCGTGCACTGCTGTGAAAACCAAGGGTCTTCAAAGATGTGTAATGTGGATTTTTGGTCACCTCTGCACTATGACATCTGGAAAGTACAATTCATAATTCTTAAGAGCGTTTTGTGTAAAAGAGTCAGCAGCATCATATTACTTTTTTTACATTATTTTGTAAATTATCTTAATAAATCTGAGAGAAAAATACCAACTTAAAAATGCAATCAACTGTGTCTGGAGACTCAAACCACAAAGCATGGACAGCAGCATAAATTATGAACACATAATTTAGTCTCCAGAGGCACTTGATAGCTTTGGCTGCTTGTTGTATGTGAGGCATTATGAATGTTCTTGAGGAATCTTGATGATCTCCAAATTATCTGTAATAATTTAGTCTAGCAATGTTAAAGAAAAAAAAATCATTTGGGGACAAACTGTGTAGCTAATATATGTATTTGTGAAATCCTCAGTTTCCATCCTACTTTCAGCTGTTGCTAGTGCAGTCAGCCTACAAACAGTTAAAGCAACAACTCCAGAACTTTTTTTTTTAAATAAAAACCTACTAACTACAACAAACTGTAAAAGCCGCATATTGACCTGGAACAACTGTGAGAACAGAAAAGAACAAGTCCAGAACCCTGTATCTAAAACTGTTTTAATGGTCTCATCTGCTAACCTTGACTTCCTTTTGACTGTTTTAACCACCAGGTAGCACAGAAGTTGATTAGATCTTGTATTAACCATAACTTCAACAAGTGTAAATTACCAGGAGGTGAAAAATGAGCACTCCGTGAACACTTTGTGATATAAAGCATTCATGTGTCTTCTATTTTTCAGAGTACTTCTGAGAACTAGAAAATAAAATAATAAAATTGCTGGTTTGAGTTTTCTCTTGTTAAAATGATTACCCAAAATAGTATATTACAAGTTCTAAATGCATTTTTGACACTTCTTGAACAGCACTATCTAGTGGATTTTAGTCTAACCCAACAACCAAATATTAAATATAGTAATGTTTATTATGAATAGTTATTGTTTCTTCTACAACATAAGTTTTGGAACTTCCCTTGAATGTTTCTTAATTAGTTTCCTAACACAAAATGCAGGTGGAAGAGGTTAAAGAAACAAAACCAAATCAAATTAAAAGGGTCAAAAAAATACCTTACACCATTTCAGATCTTTACTATCTTTAAAGTATTAGAACAGTTTTCTACAGAGTAAAAGTTGAAGTTCAGCGGTAAGTTCAACAGTGTCTGCAGGAGAGGACGTTGCGTGCTTCAAGTTTTGCAAGTGGCTTAATTTTTATGTTTGCTAACACTTAGCATCCCTGCAAAGAGGAAGCAGGACAGTACTCTCGTGAAAAGAGCATTCACATACAGTAAACTGAATATCACTATGTAAGGAACACGTGCTGCTTTCAGTAAATAACTTGTGTAAATGTGGTTTGTATCAGTTGCACATCTCAAGAGTTTGCACTGGGAAAATACAAACAAATCAAAAACACACAAGAGATACTGGAATCAGGTGTAACGTTTAGTCTTTTCCTCTTATTTGCAAGGTCTCTATCATTTCTCAGTAATGGAAGATGTTGCTCTTGGTGAACCAATAGGAAGAGTGAAAGCAAATGACCTGGATACTGGAGAAAACGCTAAATCATCCTATGATATTATTGAAGGAGACGGAATGGATATATTTGAAATTACTACAGATGCCCAAACGCAGGACGGCGTTATTAGAGTGAGAAAGGTAAATATCTCTACTTAAAAAATACAACTACTCAGTCAGACTTTACACTGTGACAAGATGCTGGATTTCCAAGGATTCTTTTATCTATGAATGAGGTGTCAAGCTAGTGATGTGATAAAAAATTGGCGTATTAGCCATGTCCCTCAAAACTGCTGTTTAGGTGACAACTGGGGAGACAACCATGGAAGTATTTCAGTCCTGGGACTGTGTTAATCTTATCTGGGCTTTCACGTAGTCAAATCATATAGGTTTTTCTTCCTCATTTCCAAAGAAGAAGAGTAGATTGGAATCTGTTTTCTTGCTACTAAACTTCCATAAAATCTTGGCTGAATATTCATCAAATACCTTTTCCCTATTATTTGATACGCTGTATAGCTAGTCGAGTTCTGTTCAGAGAAAAAAACAAAGAAAATTGTAGTGTATTACTGAAATCACCTGATGTGTGAGAGGCTTAGTCTTCCACCTTATCTCATATTGAACTCTTTTTGCTCAATGCTTTCAGTGAACCTTCTCAAGGAGATCAGTACAGTGTCACATGGAAAGTGCCAAATTCAGGTCCTAAAGAACGCTACAACTGTGTTAACCTTTTGTATGCTTGTACAGTCCTGGTATATGCAAAATGAGATATTTGCATGTACCCAACAGAAGGACAACCCAATTATTTACAGATATATGGGGGGAGACAACATATCTAAAACAAAACCTGGCTAATAATCTTAATAAAACATTAATTGCAGATTTAGTTTGTACTGTTTTGAGGGGGAAGAAGAGGGAGGATTCTCATGCTGTGTTCTGAAAAAGAGGGTTTTAGATATGTAGTGTATAGCACTCAAATTAATCTTTGTTTAAAAAAAAAAGACACAAATCCAAACAACAAAAAACCCACCAAACCAAAAGATGAGATTCCAGAGAAAAACAAGAATTCAATGAGACAGGTAATTAATATTTAACTTGTATCTGTAATTAAAGAGGTCAAGCAGAGTACCTGTCAAAAGTTTATATTTTCTTTTTTTCTGTGAATAGGTCAGAACTGTAGAAGTATAATGAAATGATGTACATTACCCAAATTTAGATCTGTTTTCCTAAAGAGAAAATTATGATACACATCCTGGATCTTCCTTACTGTTATTTATTGTATGCTGTGGCCTCTTTTGTAAACTAAGGCAATTAGCCTTTTGCCCCAGTTCCCTTGGCTTTATTTCATAACTGAATCTCTAACGTAATGTTGTTTCATATATTAATTTTGACTGCAATGATTATTTTGGTTCTGCTACAGGAGTTGATGTATGGAGGCTACTGTTCAGCAACAGATTTTCTCCAGCATAAATTCATGGGGTTTAGACAATGCAGAGTAAATTTTCAATATGATATTCTGATTAAGCGTGACTAAATGTATTGGGGTGCTGTCATTTCTGTAAAACATATGAAAAGCAGTTGAAGAAATGATATAGGAGCCATGATTGGCAAATTGTGAATATGCTGATTTATAAATCACCATTCATAATTACAAAAGCTTACTAATTTAAGAGATGCTAAAGAACCAAGATTTTCTCATGTTTACTAGAATTTGTGAGAAAGAGCAAATCCCATTAGAACTTGATTCACACCTGAAAAAAATCAACAACATTTGAAAGTATACATATTGAAGGCTTTGGCAGACTTTCTGAAGGTTCCTATTTGTGCTCTTGCTGGTATTTGCATTGCAGATTCAGAGTTTCTATGTCCTTTTCTTTTTATCCCTGGGACATTGTAATGCAAATCTTAATATCTTTCCGATGCCTGGCAATTTGCATCTTTGAAATTTGAATCGTTGTGAGACACAAGAGAATTATATAGTGAATATACTGATGTGCTTCAAGACACAAATTTGAATCTCCTATGATGAAAAATTCTAATATTCAGGAGTGTCACAGATTTGGGGTTTATTTAGTATTTCGTTCCTTTAAACCCACTGTGTTTTCTTCCTTTATGTTTTAATATGGAACTTTAAAATAGTAAAAACAGTGGTGACATGGCAGGTATATTGATGGAATAATGGGTTTCATGTTTCTCTCTCTGGAAAAAAAAAAAGAAATTGCTACAGGTTTAAGCAATTCCTGAGAGATGTCTGCCTCATTTACCCTTATAAACTGAAATGCAGAGATACCTGAAGTGAAATAATATAGAAGTACTTTCTTATATGATTAGCTCAACATTTTTCCACATAATGCCTCTCGTGTCCCACATATAATAATTGCTAGTTCTTTGTATTTCTCACGTTGTTCTGGAAGTAATAAAATATTTATTCTTTGTGGAGCTAGTATAGTTTTTTTCTTTATCTCCAACTAACAAAGTGCATGATTAGTATGCAAGTCACATCATCATCAACAAATTTGTAGTATTTATCTGATATGTAATTGTAATGGTATAATCCATGAGAGGGAGAATTTTGGAAAATTTATTGTGAAAAATAAGAAAATAGAAAGAGTCTTGTTTTCTCTGAGGCTGATTAATAAACAGATGTCAACACATGCCTAGAAAATTTGCAGGTTGGATTTTTGGGAGTGGGAAGTGATTTCATTAAAACTCACTGAAGGTGCTTACATACACACGGCTTTCATTCATCAGCATTATATTCACTTGTTCTTCCTCTGTGACCATTAGTAAAAGACATTTATCTTTGTCATTCTTAACAGCCACTGGACTTTGAGACCAAAAAATCCTATACTCTGAAGGTAGAAGCAGCCAACATTCATATCGATCCTCGCTTCATCAGTGGAGGACCATTCAAGGATACAGCAACGGTAAAAATTGTAGTAGAGGATGCTGATGAGCCACCAGTCTTTTCATCACCTACTTATCTACTGGAAGTTCATGAAAATGCTGCTATTAACTCTGTGATCGGTCAGGTGACTGCCCATGACCCTGACGTGTCTTCCAGTCCTATAAGGTAGTGCTACTTTAAAGAATACGAAGTATATTTTCCCATATATTATGTGACACTGTTCTCATGCTGTTTGGTGTCTATGAAAATGCTTGTGTAGGATTTGTTTTATGATGTTAGATTTATCAGTTGAGATCATTTTCAAAATCACAAAAATGATTCCTTCCACATGAGTAGTCTTACGAAACAGTAGGATTGCAATGAAAGTAAGAAATAGGTTGTATGAGGTCGGATGGAGTTGAATCATCAGTGTGTACCTCTGCAGTTATTTTAAATAATCCACTGGTGCCTACACTAAAACAATATTGGGCTTATTCCACATAGATGTAGGGTTGACAAAACATATTTTTTATTCCTTTGGCTAAACCTTACTCCTGCTTTCAAGATAGAAGGTCAGAGATGATTGTACCTATATGATTTTTGCATCTTTGATTTGCAATATTTTCCCTTTTTGATCTAACTTGAACAAATTCTACTATTCCAGTTTTGTCAGATCAGTGTTTTCTGTCTGACTGTGATGAACACACATCTTCTCCTCACCCTTTTTAATGGTTAGTATGGTATGATGGGAAGGTTCCCAAAAGGCATTTTGCTAAGTGTAGTCCTACCTGCTAAAAGCATTATGAAAACAAACACCAAAACATCAAATTCATAGTAAAGGTATATTTGGAGAGAGTCTGTTTTATAATAGCTATCACTGTACCTTTCTGCCTTAGGGAATTTAAGCTACACAAGCAGTCTTCAGCATTGTGATGATGATGCTAATTATTATAGTCTATCACTTAAATCCATTTTCTAATCTTCATGATTTACATCAGGTTTGTTGCAAAGCTGGACTTTAAACCCTTATTTAGGCAGCGTACATGTTGCATGTGATATTTTTAGTATTTTCAGAATTATAAATTCAGAATTTCCATTATGTTTGAATGTATTGAATTTGTGTATGGAGATGTTGAAGAGTGCGTTGGAGTCTCTCATTTCTAGATCATCCTTTCAAAACTAGCTAAAAGTAGCATTAACTATCACAGATTTCTATACAGGTAGATTAAAATATGTTCTACTGCAGCACACAACCCAGACAATTTCAATAGGCACTGAATTTATTTTCTCACCAGAGAAGCTCTCAGGATGATCAAATATAGTAATCTGATCATAGAAATTGGAAATAAATCAGGGTAGTTACCCAGGTTAGAAATGTGCTACACATACAGAAAAAAAAACAGTAGTACGGAATGCACAGAATTTGATCTGCCACAATTTAAGCAGTGGCTCCACCCCTAATTTTATTACTGGTGTCCCCTAGCCTCTGAAAAAGCGCTTGCACTGCTACCACAGACAGGTTCTTCTGAGAGATGGGTGAATCCAGCCATGGTGGCAGCTTATGGACTTTCTTCCCTTTCTTACAGCTCGGTAGTAATTTTTCTTCCAGTTTAACTTCAGTTCCTTCCCTCTGCCATGTTCTGCTTTGCTCTTGGCTTGGTCGTGTGCTCTTCTCCCTCTTGATTGTGTCCTCTCTGTTCCTCAACCTAGCTTCAACTCTGCTTGAGTTTTACCTTGGGTATTTTCCTAGTCTTGTTCTGTTTCCCTGGAATTTTTTTCTAGTTTTGCCTCGAACTCCTAGTAATTCAGATCAGCTACAAGCCGACCTATATCCTAAAATCGAGCCTTTTTATTCTGTCCAAGCCCCAAAAAATGAACTTAAATATCTATTTCATTTCCATTTTTCATCATTTTACGGATCGAGGTATTTTCAAAGGTTTTAAACCAAAAATATTTCATATGTGCAAACTGAATTAGAATGTTATTACTTGTCAAGTCATATAGAAACAATTGATATACATGAAATAGAATTGGCCAAAATTCATTAAATTTCAATACAAAGGTAATTAATTACCTTTATAAGATTTGGTTTTTTCTAAGGTATTGGCTTGATAGCTAATTAAGGAATGTGCAGAGCTCAGTTTTCTATGCAACTTTTATTTTCTTGTTTGCTCACCTGATTAAATTGGCTTTATCTGGGATAGCTCTGGAAAGTCCAAATTATTTTTTAAAATATCTTGCATGAAAGTATTTCAAGACAAAAAAAGAAGAGATTTCAAGTTAGTCGTTCTACTATTATGGGAGTGAAAAATACTCATCATAAACAGGTAGGGAGCAGAAATGCAGTCCTGTTTTTCAATTTGGAACAAAATTGGAACATGTCAGGTTCTAACAAAAATATATGAAAGCATTGTTTTATTGCATTAGAATGTTTTCTTTTGATTATGCATTTTAAGTGTTTATTGTGTTACTGTATCACATGTATGTTGTAAATTTTATATATATGTTCTGTGATACACTTCCAAAAATTTAGACATAAGTTAAAGATTTGAAAAACAGGATTAATACATTGTTTTAAAAATAATGAACTGTTTTAATACTGCCTGGCCATATTTAATGCATTTTTTTCTTTGAAACAGAGTTTTAAGAGCCAACAATCAATTGCATTTCAGGGAAATTGTATTTTTCAGGAGATATTTTTCTATCAATATTCGGTTAGAGCTTTTGTGTGTATCTGTTATAAAAACCTCAGCAACACAAACAAAAATGTGAATCATTTTGTGTGCTACCAATACCACATCTGCTGCCCATTAATCTTATACACAAAGACTAAGTGAACTTGGAGTACTGCAGTACCATAAATAAAATAAAACTTGTAGAAAAGAAGAAATAATCTCATAACTGAATCATAAGACAAAACATTAAAGAATCGAGAAAATTATTATAAAAATATAGCACCTGAAGGGAGCCTACAGGAAAGCTGGAGAGGGACTTTTCATATGGGCATGTGATGATAGGACAAGGGGCAGTGGTTTTAAACTAGAGCAGGGTAGATTTAGATTGGACATTACGAAGAAGTTCTTTGCTGTGAGGGTGGTGAGACACTGGAATGGGTTGCCCAGGGAAGCTGTGGATGCCTCGTCCCCAGAAGCATTCTAGACCAGGCTGAATGAGATTTTGAGCAACCTCGTCCAGTGGGAGGTGTCCCTGCTCGTGGTGGGGGGATTGGAACTAGATGATCCTTAAGGAGGTCCCTTCCAACTCAAGCCATTCTACCATTCTATGAAAAAAGCCTGGAAACAAATGTCTATGTTGTTGTGTTTTTGTTTCTTTTTTGTTAAGAAAAGAGATCTAACCTCATTTCTATCCAGTACAAGAGCACCTTGTTTTTCATGCTTGCTTAGAAGAGACGAAACATATTCTCTCATCTTACCATCACTTGATCTAAATGGGATGAAGCCTATCATAGATTCTCTTGGGAAAAACACCGAGTGAATTCACCTAAGCTAACTGTCAAGCCTTACTGTAGTTTATTTACTAAGGGTGGTACATTCTGGCTTATAGTATAATGAGGCTTGAAAGATCGTTATCTATTAGCATACAGATCTATTGATTCCAGTAGTACTTATTTCATGTTTCTGTTGTTATTTTATAACCGTGGTCTATTTATCTGCAGTAAATTATCTTGGATAAAGCGTGATCCAAGTGCATAGAAAAAAGCATGAGTAATAATGTTTCTTCCTATGCTGTATCTGCCCTCCTATAAATCACTGCCCTTCGGTGTCTTTCTCTGTGGAGAAATAAGCTTCACTTTGGCAGGTTTTCCTCATTCATATTGACAGAGATTTCATCTTCGGCAGCGGTTGATCATTTTCTTAATTTACAGCAGGCCATAAAAACCTAGATACAATATTTTCTGCCTTCCTAATGGTACAGCTGTTTATCTGTCACTAAGCAGTGTGTCCAATCCGGTTGGCACTAATAAACAACGGTGATTTACCACTGATGAGGTATCACTACTGCGATTCAAATCTTAGCAGGTGCAGTAAAAAAGGATTTCTGCTCTTATTTACATTGGTGCAAATAAAGAATAGATCAAATTAAGTCGTAAAAACCATAGCAATAGTGCAGGAGCAGGGCTGACAATCATTTGAATTCCCTTATTAAACCACTATGGGGTTGTTCCTATAATTGCCATAAACTAACCAAATCTCCCCAATAACCTGTACTGGGTTTATGGCAATTTCAAAAGATATTATTTCCCAAGATATTCTTTTCTCATTTTTAGAGAATGTATGTTTTATGTATACCTTATGGATCTGACAATGCATTCCCATTAAAAAGAGTTACAATACCATTATCATGAAAAGAAAACTACAAACATAATATTAGTTTTCCCAGCTTTATGATACTGTAGATTTTTTATTTTTGTACCAAATATTTATCAAATTAAAATCAGAGGAGGGTTGTTGTACCTCTTTGTAGTCTTGCAAAACCATGTAAGTTATGTTAAAAATGGTTCATTCTGAATACTGGTTTTGCTTTGTGAATAAATACTGTGGGGATGAGATGAAATGCAATATAATAAACTCATGGATGTTACGCTCCCAGTTTTATAACTTTAAAAATTGTGTTGCAGGAAGACTGTGAATGGAAGTTTAAAAAAGGATTGATCCTTAGAGAAAAACTGTGTCTTATCTCAGTGGATTTTATGTTAGGACCGGATCAACTAAACATTGAATAGCATATAAGTGTTTCTTATTTTATTTCATTTGTGGAGTGTAAAAAATTAATATATGTTTGGTATCAGAAGAGTTCTTTCTGCAACACTACATAAACATCAAGAATTACAATATAGCTTTAAGTGATGGAGTTTTAAAAGAAGTTATCTTGATTGCTGTGTTTGTTTTATATTCTTGAATGAAATCTTAAACCTGTGAAAGTCTAAGATATTTTTTACTATCTTCACTAGTACCAGAATTTTACTTCTAATACTTTAATTGGAATTAGGGAGACATCAAAATAAAGTTAAGATACATTTTCTCAAATGATTGCCTGAAGTTAGGTACTTACAGCTTTATTCTTCCGCACAAGTGACCTGATTTCAAGAAATGCTAAGGACAGCACAATTCCCATTAAACCATTGAGAACTGAGCGTGTAGAGCTCACTAGGAAATCATTTTACTCAAATTTCCAAATACAAATAGATGCATGTGCCTAGCTTTAGGCACATATATTTAGAATTTTACTTCATATTTTTTCTGATATTCTTCTTAACCAAACTCTTAATTTTTAAGTGAGTACCGTGAATTCTTCTCAGATTGAAAACAGAAAACTTAAATGCCTAATAAATCCCACTGCCTAGTTAAACAGGGGTATTCCCTCTTAAGTCCATTGGTTAAGTACCTTACAAGTGTGATCATGCTAGCCTTGACCTTTACTAATACAGTCTTTAGGCGTTTAAACTTTAAGATTTCGATAAATTTTCATAATTTAGAACTATTTTTTTTTGAAGTGAATTGTATCTGTCCCTGGAATAAAAAAAGATGAACACCGTAATCCTGGACTTTGAAATCAAATCCTAATGCTGTGTGTATCAAAATCAATTGTGTTGTGCTGGAATGACTTCGAGTTCATCAGATTAAGTTTGTTGTAGTGTATAAAGGAACTTCCAAATCAGATTTTTTTGGGGAAATTGCTTATGATAAAGCATAAATAGGAGTGGAAAAATTGATTTTCAGATAGCTCTGCCATTGTCACTACAGCAAAATATATTTTTGTTCTTTATCAGTGAATTTAACAGCATATTTGCAAAAATAAATGTAATGAGAAACTGATGGTCTGAGTCACTTTTCTGACCATTATATAGTGTAATCCAGTCTGATACTATATCCTAGCTCACCGTATTATGCCTAGATATAATGCAGAAGAGATGTAAAAAATGTCAGTCCATGCTGTTAGGTTCTGTACGACATAGACACAAAGGCTTAAAAGGGTTTTATATAAATCCACAATTAGGGTTCAGCAACCCCCCTTGAAATCAATCTTTGTTGAACCATATCAATAGTTTATCACTAAACTCTCTCATTTTGTACCTTTCCTGTCAAAAAAATGGGAAGACTTAATTTTGTGATTTAGTTTCTTTTTGCAAATAATACATTAATAAAATAACTCTGTGAAAATGGGCAAACATAAAAGCTTTCCTGGACATCCTGTTCTCAGCTTTAAGTCATCATCCTGCTTAATGCACCATTGTAGCAATCTACTGCAGCTCTTTCTTGTCAAGCTGGCTCTGTTTAGGCTGCATAATTTACCTGGACATTCACATTTGCAAACTGACTACCTGTCAGATGAAACTTGTTTTGTTAAAAATCAGTGATGTCAATCCATAAAACAATCAGTCCTGCAGCATTTGAAGTGTTTTGTAGGAAAATGGTGATTCACTAACTGCATTCTGCCCATGGAACTGCTTGAACCATAACCAAATAATAAATTTGGTGAATACTTCATGCTTCATTAGTCTGAAATTTATGGGTAAAATAATATTATTCAGCCCTTTTCAAAATAACCATGAAGCCCACCATTTTTTGTGTGCTTAATACATTACTGTTGAAGTGATCATCAGTTACTGTGGAAATACCATAGAAACTGTCTAATAAATGTGATGGATTGTGTAATTAACTCTTGATCAGCACCGTTTTTCAGAGATGTTACCCAGTGATCCTGAGGGCATTTTATGACCTTCACATTGGGTATGCAGCTAATTACTCCTTGGGCAATAATTATTAAGATTTTTTTTGGTCTCAATTTGTCATTTTGCCTTATAAATTATTATGCTATTGAGCTTCTCAATCCGTTTGGCTATAGAACTGCAGCTCTCAGAGGGCTCTCTAAGTTATCTTGTGATTGTATGGATTACAGCAACTTCATTAAGAAGATTACAGAGATGTCTGTTTTGTAGGTTTTCCATTGATCGGCACACTGACCTTGAGAGGCAGTTCAACATCAACGCAGAAGATGGGAAAATAACTTTGGCAACACCACTGGACAGAGAAACAAATATGTGGCACAACATAACTATTGTAGCTACCGAAACTAGTAAGTATTTGTTTGCTGACTTTTCACTCTGTTTGGTTTGTAATTAATTTTAACAGTGTATGCAGTGGGAACTGTATGTAATTCAGTAAAAATTAAAACATGTCAGATATTCAAATTACAGAATTTTTGAAAGGAAACTTAATTTCTGCTCAAATTCCATTTCTTTTCATTTTCAAAACTCTGGGTTTTTTTCAGTAAATACAATCACATAGGTTTTAAAGAGATACAGGAGTACATTTATGTAGGGTGTATACAGTAAATGCTAAAAAAAGTTAAAAAAACCCCAGCAAAACAAAAGCCTGATAGTTAATTATATTAAGAAAGAAAACATAAAGCTTTGCTGTTGCAGAATTAAATAGTAGTCACAAGTCAGAAGTTCTTAACGCTGAGTGATATTATGTTTCAGTACCATAAATGATTAAGCATGTGGGTAATGTAGCATGAAAGTAGTCCTATTTGATACATATGAATAAATTTACTGAGATACAGCTATAGACAAGAACATGGATTGTTCAGATCCACAAAACTGTTGTGACTGATCTTACACCTGAGTCACTGGGAGCCAGGAGTGTCACTCTGTCAGGGAATACGGGTCCTAGATTTTCATCAGGAAGAATTCTTGATTAGTTTGGAATCGTTAGTGCTGCTGGCAGGATCACATATGACAGAATAATTTATTATTAATATTAGCACTGTATTTTAGGCTATACATTTGACATAAACATATGGCAACAAAAGAAGAGATTCAGAATGTAGGTCTCTCATCCCATGTCATCGTCTTAACTGAAACACAAATTATTAAATGCTTTTGCTGACGTATCTATTCTGTGGTCAGTGTATATGCATAATTCCCATTCGTGCATACACACTCAACACAGTGTTGTAAGAATATTTCAGAACCTGATGATCAGTGCTGCTAGTTCTTTTATGTAGAAAATAGGGTGATATTAATGCTTGTTTTTCCCCCAGAGCATCGTTTTTAAAGGATATAGTATTACGATACAAAGCTTCTAATGCTCGGTTTCGTAATACTGCAGGTATGAACATAATTAATAGTAGAAAAAAATATGCTTATTAGGCATTTTGGTTGTCCAATATCTTTCTGTGGTACTTCTTTTCAAAACCCAACATGTTAGGAGTCTGTGACAGGTAAGTGGAAGGACATACATAAATGAGAAGGGTCTGAGTATAAAATAAGCTTGTGATTTACAACACCTATGAACTGTATTCCTATGACCTACCTTAATAATTTGTGTATTTCATTGCCAATAGTGCAGTAGTGCCAACAGTGCCTTGTTAATGACTGTTAAATCTTGCAGGCAAACAGTACTTTGATAAATAGAAAGAATACTTTCTGCTTCCAGGAAAACCAAGCCAACGCAAGGCATCACACTATATACGGAAAGAAAGTAAACTCTAATTTCACAGGGCGTATTTTGCCCTGGTTAATATCAAACCAGTTAATAAGTTTCATGTTTTCAAAGGAGAAAGATATAAAATTTCCATACAAATTTTCTCAAGGTGTGAGGTGTCAGATCATGAGATTTAGCAATGGCAAGAAAGGCAATTTTGGTTTCAATCCAAAGTTTTCAGACATTGAAATAGTAAGATGTAAAGTGAAGTAATTTTGCATTTTGTTTTCTCCAAAAAGCCAAAAAAAAGCAAAATTAAAATAATTTTTTAAAACCTCCCATTCATTTTTTTATCTCCCTTTTATGTGTGTGTTAGAGCAAAGTTAACAGAAGTGCACTTTACTAAGCCACATCAGAATCACAAATCTTCCTGTTGCATCTTCAGATTATAAAAATGTAATTACACTCAAGAATTTTGGTAAGAAATCAGCGTTGTCATTAGGTTTCATGGGAGCCTCAGCATCTATCACTATTGTAAAATTGCCTCTTATCAGACTGGCCATGAAAATAATAATGCCAATCTTGTTCTAAGCATTTGTGTTCCTGCTGATGGCTTATTTTTGCACTCCTAATATAATTATTTGACATTTACATAAAACAAGAGCTTAATTTCATAGACTACTATCTTTGCTTGTTTAAGAGAAATTATTTTTAAACTCCTCATGCAGAAACTAAATTTGTTCAGAGAAGTGTCAAGCGGGGTAAAATGGGCATTTTTAGATTTTTTTTTCCAACAGCAGTAAGCAAAATCTCTGTTCTAAAATAACAGAAATATATTGGAGGCAGACACAAGCAGCAGATGAAAACACAAAGTGTGTCATTACAATGCTTTCACTGACGGTAATATTAATGGACTCTGATCTCTTCTGTAAAAATAAATATGTCAGCATCATTTGTACAGGAGCATTTGCTCTTGCTGGTCTAGCTGGTTTCTAGGTTCACCTAAAGGCTCACCTTTATTCTTGTAGGGCCATTACCCTTGCCTACCGACCATAATCCATGATCCTTGATTCCCAGCATGGTAGATCCTACATATACCCTAATTTATCAACACTTTAATAGGTAAACACCGGGTTTTGCCAAAACATAAATCACTATTTCAGAACTTCATGCTGGTAAGTTGCCTGCAGCTAAATTTGTGCTTTAGACATAGGTGATTTTTGGCAGTTTTCTGCTATCATAAGATTATTCTTTTGTATCATCCCTCAGCCACTGTCTCAGGTGGAAATTGTCCAAGACAAGATTGATCTGGCTGAATTGTCTGCATTTTTGCCTGACTTGAGGGTGAATATTTTTAGATTCAGACTAGCTGATTGCTTTGAAAGTGATCGGATTTAGAGTGTGTGTGTGGATAATTTTAAACATGCTACTTCTTTTTAATCCCAGTGCCCCCAAATTTGAACTTAGCCATTTCATGTCTGACAAAACTAGGAATACAAACAAAAATGCATGAGCCAGTGGAGACTGTGACTCTTTTCTGTAAGTACTTAACAGGCAAAAGAGCAATTTGTTGTTCTGTTTTTTTTAAAGAAGGACATTTCCTTTTCCTATTCATAGGCAGGTGTCAAGCTAGGTCTGATTCAGATCCAGTTCAAGCTGTTGGTGACAAATAGTATTATCAACATGTTCTGAGATCTGTGCAAAGTGAAACACTTTGGATGGGGCATTTCTCGCCTTTCACTTTCCTATCACTATGAGAATCCTTCCAGACTCTGGGAAGGAGTTTCTAGTTGTCTGCAGCCTTTCTTCTCAGGTGGTTAGACTAGTCAGACAGACTAAGGAAAAGGCGCCTTGAGGGGCTGTCCCTCAGACAGTTGCCCAAACTTTTGTATTGCCTTTATGTTGTCATTCCTGAAATATGTACACCAGTTGCATACAGTTTTATGCCTCCTGTTTAAATCACACTAACTGCAGTGCATACTGGTTGCACGCCCACTAGAGATTATTCTTCAAATATCCATCCAAATCTCTTTTTTGGTTACGAAGGATGAAACAATGCAATGAGTGAACACTGAGAAATACTGGACTGAAAGTCATTAACATGGTACTAGTGGTATTTAGGTGACAGTTTCAGTATTTCAGAATTAGTCATACATTTTCCATTAATTTAGTGAAAAAAACAGTAGATAAATTCCTTCTGCAGCTTTGGTCCACTCAACTACTGCCCTTAAATCTGTCTACTCTTAAATCTTCCATTCCTTTTGCAAATTTTACCTATTGTGTGTTTTCTTATATTTCTTTCTTATATTGTCAAATTAATTTTTGCTTCTTTGTTGTTTGACTTGTTTCCTCTCTGGTCATGTAATGCTGATGAACTCTGTGTTGATTAATTCTGTCACATGGGTTTTTAAGAGAAGAGAATATTGCAAAGAAATTTAACCTCTTTGAAATGATCACTCTGAAATACAGGCTTAGGATTCATGGAAGAAATATGTATTAGCACTCATGGTGAGAGGGATACTGAAAGTTATTGCACCTGTAAATTTGTTCTTAAATTGTCTTTCTACATTGCCAAGTTGACTCTGCTGAATGAGTCAGGAGCAGGCACATCAAGATGATTACAGGCTAGAGGAAGCAGGCTCACTGGCAAAACGAGCTTTTCCTGAAAACGTACCTTTTGGTCTGTGGATGTAAAAGGTGAACTTGGTTTTCTTGTCACTGACTCTGGACTTCAAATTCTGGACTAATGAGATTTCTCATTGTTTTGCTGTGTAGTTGAGACTTATGTGAGCTTAAAATTGTATGCCAAGGTTGGGAGGTTTCTTTTAGCTAGATGCTTAGAGAACAGGGTGGGGTATAGCCTTGCTTTGGAAGTCGGGGCTGATTATGCTGCTCGTATGTTTGGACTCTCTGGAGCTATGCCCTGAAAAGGAAAGGAATTTGGGGCATATGCAAGTATTCTCCAAAAACCTGAACTACAGTACAGCAAGAATGAGTGATTAACTTAACAGACATTCCTTTTGGTGCATCTTTTTTTGTATGTACAAAGGCTCATCACATCTTTGGTTCTTTGTTACTTTTTTGAAATGGAATTTTCTGCCATTCAGGAAAATCTGGTAAAGTCAGACTCCTAATAGTCATATGCGATCCCATTCGTCGGAACACACAAATACATTTTTTAGTTTGTGTAATTTACCATTGTAGCTATAACTACTCTTCACATTGACATGCTTGTGTTGTTTGCATTAACTGGTTAGCAATTTGGCTGGGCAGTGAAGCAGAGCAGAGTTGAGACTGGGCTAACCTCCTTAGTATTCTCTCGGTTTCTTGTACAGATTTTGGAGCACTTACCAAGTTATGTGTTGCCAATGCTACTCGGCTACTAAAAGAAAATCAAATAACCATGGTTTATTTATTAGAACATTTTTACTATGGTTCGTACAGATTCTGAATAGAGTTCAGAATCAGCAGTCATTCAAGCTATCAGATTGTCATACGTGTATAAGGCATGTAATAATTAAACTCCACCTTCTTTCTGCCTCCAGCTCCGTGGATTTCTATTTCCATCTTCTAATGGCTGTAACAGCCACATTACAGATATTCCCTAGTATCCTTACTTTGTGTCTCGATAATAAGGGAATACCTTATACTTAAGTCATTACTGGTTAATTGATATAACAAAAGCAGCAATAAATGGACAATTAATGTTGTTTGAAACCAAAGCAAAAACTTAGAGAAGCTATTTCAACTTAGGAAGGAAGTGTATTAGTAACATAGTTCAACTGCATAACATTCCTCCAAATCAAATATGAATATCCTGATATTTACATGCTCATTCCTCCTAAACTGTTGCTGACATCTGGATTCTAGTGAATTATTTGAAAACAGTGCATTCAGTATTAGCAATGCTTAGCTGGAATTCTCTCTTTAAAGAGTGAGGTAATCCTTTTCTCAAGAATATGTGTATTACATTGTAGAACTCCATTGAATGATATCATAGCTTTCAAAAAGAAAAAACTTCTAAACATATTCCAGTTGGCAGCCTCTGAGATTTGTGAAAAGCACACCAACAAATAACAAAACCCATGGCTTGTGAACTTTAAAGACAACTAAATGATGATCCCGATAAAGTCCTCAAGCTTTCTTTTACCTGACGTAATGTTGAGTGGGCTACTCAAGATTTATATTTTTCTTCCAAGCCTTCTTATGACCATGTGCATCACTGGATTCCTCAGACTGCACTCAGTTCAAATCCCGGTTACGGTTTGTGAGGCACTGCCATGAGCATGTTCAAACATAAACAGGCTCTTTTATAATTAGCATAGACTCAAACCTTTTCAGACATACTGGGAAATATGGAGATGAAGAGTGCATCTATTTGGTCTGTTGCATCAGGTTACAGGAAGGTTCTTCTAAGACTTCTCCCTCTGCTCACACTGTGCATCGCATGCACAGGCATGCAACAAATCCGTCTCCTGGGAAATTCCAAAACCATTGCCAGACTGCCTGGGAAAGGATATTTCTCTTAACCTAGAGCAATGCTTTTAGCCAAGTTTTAAATCTCTGAATGAAGGGTTTTAATGGAATTTCTGTTTTCCTTATTCTCCAGGCACTGCAGTCATGGAACTATTACTTTTATTTTGATTGACTGCTATGTCAAATAATTCTTGGTATTCAGCTTCCCTTGGAAAACAATAAGCATACCAGTGGCTAGCTAACCCTGCCTCGTGCTTGGCAAACTACCAGAACTGCCACAAATAGTAGAAGTTCTCGTGAATTATTACCCAAAGCAATACATGAAAATATAGATGAGATCTTGAAATGTAAATGGTGATTTGACCACAATAAATATTTTCAAGGCGTAGAGCATAGGACTCTCAAGGACAAAGCTGTGGGCTCTATCTGACAAAGGTAATTACCCATACCAACTGCATTCTTTAGAAATGAAGAAGTATGAGGCAATTTTATCACCTAATGGGATAGGGCATAAAGCCAGAAAGACTCTTTACGGTTTACCAAGAATATAAATACAATAATTGAATCATCATTCGGCACATGTTCTACTAAAGTTATCTGTATTGTATATTCCTTTAAAAAATACAAGGACACTAATTAAAAAGGAAGAGAGACATAATTACTCTTCAGAATAAGCCTTCAGCTACAATGTGCTTTTTAATACCATGAATACGTTTGCTCATGCTTTCGTTTATTTAATTTTATTTAGGCTTTTATTGTAAAAATGACTATCGGCATTATTAGTAATATTTCTGACATTTTAAGAAGTTACTTTGGTGCATCATATAATTACCTCGAATTTAGGGCTGAATAAATTCCAGGAAGTTTTAGAAAGAGGAGGAAATAGCGTTTATGGAAGTTTAATGAGGAGAAGCTCAGGAATATTAACCTTTTTTTGCTTGACCCTTTTTTCTCTGTCTTAGTGGAACTCAAACTAGATAATCCATCATTTTTGCACAGAAACATAGAATTTAGTAAGGTAGTTTGTATTCATTTGTACATAAATACAAGGTTACATAGAAGGCCATAGATTCTAATGGGTTGCAGAGCATTTGCCATTGGTCAGTAGAGGGCTGGTTTGTCACGTAAAGCTGGTTTGCAGTTCTCAGCTATGAAAGCACATTCAGACATATCACAAACTTTCCAATTAGTGTTTTTCACAGCTCAGGAATAGCAGGAGAGGTGATCCACGGGGATAATAGCAGGGGAGTGGCCATATTATAAGGAAAAATGAAAGGGAACGGAATGTACTTATGAAACATTCTCTACGTGAAATGTCTCAGTAGTTCAGAAGCAAGCATTAAAATGCAGGTATGAGATGCTGAATACAAGATTTCAGAGGAAAATGTGTAAGGCAGCTGTGAATAAAGCATCTGAGTAACTCAGTGCAAAAAAAAAACCAACCACAAACATCACAGGAGATAATAAACATAAATATGGCAAGGAAAAGGAGTGAACAGTCTAACTTCTTTTATTTCTGTTTTCAAGGCATCATAAAGCCAGGCTAGACATCTGAGTTCTTGAATTTGTAAATGCTGATTTCACAAAAAAAAAGTGCTAGAATTGAGAACACTGTTCAAAGCTTAAAACACATAGGGTTAGAACTTTAGGTGGTATGTTAGAAGGAAATAAGGTGTTCTGGGGCACCAAACAGATAAGGACTCGAGTCAGGAATATAAGAATCATTAGTGAAAACATACTTGACTAATGAAGTACATTTGTTAATTTGAGAAGAATGAATGTATGGTTAAACTGACAATATACGTATTAGCAAAACAAGTGCATTGTTAAACTTAACAACTAACAGCTGGCCGTCTGCACTTTGAGTATTTGAACTAGAATTTCTGAAGAAAATATGATTAATTTGAACATATGATGGTAGTATTCATCTAGTTTGATAAGTGGAATTAATCTACTTCTAAGCAGAATGTGACTATCTAAAATCACTGGGGTTTTTTTTCTGTAAGGCTGAAGTATGAGAGTAGGTCAGAGTAGAGGTTTGTAGCTGAATATCATTTTAGTCAATCTTTAAGCACATTCCTTTCTAGAATAAAGTCTCAGAACAGCATGTTTTGAGCTTCTGGTAAAGTTGCTGGATAGCAAAAAATGACAGTATTTTCTGGCTGAAAAGCAGAGAGGATTTTTTAAAGCTACATACTGTTATGTTAGGGAGAGTTTTTTGTTTATTGCTGAAGGTTTGCAAGTAAGAGCGGTTTGATGCTGAACTCGTAGGACCTGATTCAAATCCAGCATACCCAGCAATATTTTAGCTGTGAAGAAAACCTAAGAGGAATTCAATTTCACTGTTAAGAAAATCAGTCCCAGAACGGAATATGGGCTGTAAAAATAATGGTATTTGAATACTTCTATAATAAATTCTTGTTTAATAAACATTTTTATTAAAGCATTTTGCTGGTTTGCCTATCAGTAAGAGAGGAATTTCATTTGAACTTTAACTGTTTTACTTCTATCGTGAAATAATTTAAAATAAAAAAATCAAAATATTCCAGACATGTCCTCAATCAGTCTGCTTATTGTTATTATTATTGCTGCTAGTCATTACAGAATTTCATAGCTAATTATAATTGACAATAAGACCTTGCATATCTAAGTTAATATTTTATAACATTTTAATATGCATGATGGATTAGCATATTAACAATATAATTGCTCTAAATTGTGGGCCAGATTCCTGACTGTTTTATCCTAGTGCAACTCCCTTGATTAAGCTGGAGTTGAGCAACACTGCATCAAATCATGCCCTGGCACATTTGTTGCCTCTTAAAACTTTTCTTCAGTTTTCTTCCCGCCTGCTCACTGGTTTGATTTTAAGACAAATCCTTTTCTGTCACGATGGCACCATATTATTTTCTGGAAATTTTCTCTCATTGTTATATTTAGGAATGAAAACCTGTTACTTCCTCACAACAATTAAGGCATTATATTGCCTAAGAAAATCTGGGATCCTAATTATGTTTGTGCTGCTCTGATCCACAAGCAGTAAAGACCTAGGAGCATTTCACCACATGTATTATTGCTAGTGTGTATAATAGAGGTAACAGAGAGATGTGCTTCCTTAGGGTTTCTGTGGTTGCCTGTTTTCTTCTTTTTTTCCTTTTTATTGGTAGCTGCCACAAGGAAGTGGGAAAAATCTTTTTCAAAAGATTTTAGTAGATTCTGACTTTTATCAAGATGATGTGTCTGTAAGAGCTTCCTAGTTGCAGATGCTTACAGAGGCTACAAACCCTGTTTTGCAATTGCTTATTCTTGAAGTTATGTATATTTGTTTATTTTCTTATTTTTCTAACTTGCTTTGATATTTGCAAAACAAGACTTTTCTAGCTTGCTTTTCTTTATACGTCCACTGCCAGTAGTTACTAAAACATAAACTGTAATTTTAACTTTTGCACTCATAACAATTCACCACTGAAACACGTAACATAGTTCATTTACTGAGTGACATATCTGCAAACTGTAGCCTGACTTGCATCCTCGTTAGAGACAAATAAGGCTCCATAACACAGTACTGTGTCAGAAATACAGGTTGTTTTCTGCCAGCATTTGTTTCAGTTTGGTCTCTGGATAGATGTGTGGGTGGAAAGATGTTGTACCTATTTCTTTTTTTTCCCCCCCTTAAGGAATTACTTCGGATCTGTGAATAAAACAGAATTGTTGTCTTTGTCATAAACCTGACGTGACTATAGCATCTTCCGATACAACTCACTCAAGCAGCTATACTAATAATTTATTTTGAATTATGTATTTGTTTACTCATATTGTTGTGTCACATATATCTTGATTGTGTGTCACTATGAATATAAAGCTCACTGTAGTCAAAATTAGATATGCAGAACAGTCTCTAAGGACATGCTGTTTGCATCCAGAGCTTCTGACAAGAGACAAGTACCCATAATTGCTACTCAAATATTGAAAAGGTACTGCAGTTTCTGATTAGGATGCCCCTTCAAACTCTTTTCAAGTCTCATCCCATCCCTTTGTTGCCCCTATTTTTATACCCCCACTTCTCTCTCCTAGTACATAACTGGTGCAGTCTGATCACTCAGGTTACATGTTATGAGCGCTTGTGTTACCTAGTACATCCAGTATCTACTATGTCTTCTAGCATTTTCTTTTTGGAGCCCATGAAAATGAATAGCAAGTGGTGACACTAGCTGGATTTTTCAAAACACAAACATTGTGATTACGGCAAGACCACCATTCAAAGTGATTTATAATGGCTAGAAACCCTTGAGTTTCTGGGTTGTTCCTTTTTTGAGAGAGTGGCACGAGGTGTGGGATTCCCTATGCTTCCCATTCCCCTCCAGCTCTAGGGTGGCCATGAATTACTTTCAGCATCCTCTGCTCCCTCAAGGACAAAATCACAGCTTGCTTACCATGGCCCCTGGTTCTTAATCACATCACAGCAGCAGATAACTTTTCCTCTCTTACTGTGCATGGCTGAACTTAAACAGAACAGTTTATTTTCCCTTCTAACCAGGATTATGGTAGAAGAGACCCTCTTCACAGCTGCAAACTACATTTGAGGGGATGTTTTGCTTTTCCAATCTAGCTTTGCCTTTGCAAGCTATTTTGATCTATCTGTGCATTATCATTTGTGTACACCAAACAAAATATGATACTTCTGCAAAAAATTACAAGTATTACCCACTTCTGCAAATGGATATTTCGATTCACAGAGGATCAGAGGTAATTACAGAGTAACTATTTTTTAGGCTACTGAATAACTGTACAGCTTAATGGTATGAAAAATAACAAAGAGGATGTATTTGAATGTCAAATTGTAGCCTGTCCTCAGATAAGCAAAATGAGGGCTAACTGATTGTATCAGTTTGTATTGTGTCCGTATGAAAAGAATATACTTTTTAAAAATATATCTTGATTATCAAGTTTTATAAATCAGTGTTGATACTTTGAAGTTAACAAAGTACCCAGTTTAAGTCTCTGTTTTAATTTAAATAATATTCACATTTTAAATCTCAATTTAAATGTAGGAAATAGATAATGTAATATTATGGACAAGGACTAGATTAAAATTCCCCAATAGAAGACATCTGATTAACTTCAGTATAAGCTGAGTCAGGCCTTGAAGTCAACCAACATCGCCTCTTTGTATTACTTTGCTACTACAATGGTAGGCTACGAATTCAGTGCAGGATTAAGTGGAATGTCACTGATTTCACTGATTTGGTTGGACTCGATGATCTTAAGGGTTCTGTAATTCAAAAAATCTCCCATTTTGTCTTTTTGCTGGCATGTTTTATTTTTTTTCTGCAAATTTTAAGTAATTGATTCAAAATTCATATTGGTGCTGATTCCATTAAACAATTTAGATATCTTGTATGCACTAATGCAAAATAATAAAAAAAAAAGAAAACCCCACATAAAATTGAGTGAAAACTTTGTCTAAACAGGACATGAAGACTATAGTGAAGAAGATGCGAGGAAGTCCCTAGTTAAACTTGTGTCAGTCTATCAGTGAGGCAATAAAAATAGGATGTAACATAACTTTGCTCTTAACTTGTTCATCTTTCTTCTGGAGACCATAATAAGATAAGCCAAGCGTTCTACTGAAAGAAACAAAACTTTTCAATTCCATTATTATTTTTTTCCCAAAGAATGACTCAAGGAACAAACACAAGAAATATGTTTCACATCTTTTCTTTCTGCCTCCCTCCCACACACATGTACACACAGAGACTCATCGCAATCTGTACTCCTCTAGTATGTTCCAGTTTGCTGAAATGTATATAAATATAACATTAATTTTGAAACAGTCTTGGTTTCTTCTCTTCACAACTTGTACAGAAGCCCCACTGCTATGCACTGATATGTTTGTATTATTTTATAGATAATCCATAATTCTTAGCATTTTCTTGTCCTTTAAAAATACAAGAATTTCAGGGGAAGGATCTGTATCTTCATGATGACCAATCCTGTTTGGTTTTGGTTGGTTTTTTTGTGTTTTTTTTTTGGTTGCTTGAACTTTATTCTAATTCAGAAATAGCTTATATTGTGTTATTTTTAACAGAAATATTGCCAGTTACTGATGCCTCTGCCTGACAATTTCAGTCACTTTCAGACACTCAGTCTCTCTTGAATCAGATCATTACACAACACTTCAGACAAATAAACACAGTATTTGCTGCAGTATGTGATTTCTAGTTAAACTTCAACATAAATAATATTTCAATTTTGCAATAGTATCTCTGTTTCTCAGATTCTTGAAGTTGGATTTGTCAGTTTTATATGGGAAAAAAAATCTTTATCAACTGTGGTATTATATAGGTAAGGGATTGCAACAAGAAAACAACAATATAAACCCTAAGAGGGGAAATAAACTTGTCCTGCATGTAGATTATCTTAGTAAATTCATTGGATAAAACCTTGATAGAGTTGTGGGGAATGGATCTGTTAAAATACAACGTAATAAGTTTGAAATATAAGAGATGTAAAACAAGTGCTGTGGTTTTTATTAAGTCAGTGATTCAGATTTTGTTTTGATTTCTGTTACAACTAGGATTTCCTCTACTTCTAATTTTAAAATATTGTTATAGTAGAAATTTCACTGAATTAAAGAAGCATGAAATAGCTATTTTCAAGCCATGTGGTGATGATAATAATAATAAAAGATGTGTTGTTTTCTACAAGTCTACTTTCTATTCAGTTACTTAATTTTAGTTAAAATGCAAGATGGCTTGTGACTTTTTAAAGAGAACTGTGAAGTGATTTTGAATGATTTAATTAAATACAGGAAAACAGGATTAAATTGGATTGTGTTGGGTTAAACAAATTATTTTGTGCAGAAATAATTCTCTCTCTTAAATGACCACTGCTCTTTAAGACCAGTATGTGTATCTGTCAGGGAAAGACAGTATTTAAGTATTTATGAGACTTGAATAGCTGTATTATATTTTTTTTGGTTATGGCACAAGACCAAGAATTTTATTTATAGGTTCTAGTTACTCCCGGTGTTATTTGCAGATACAGTAACAAAGTTAACAGTTCTTAGTGCTTTGCAGTACAAATGTCATCTTCACTTTTGTTTCAAACTCTGCAACCTTCTTTATCCCAGAGTGAGTTTCAGTGGATATGTCACTCGGTGATGAGAAACAGCGAGGTGTGTATTTCAAGCATTTAGAATCTTGAGAACTGGCCAGAAAAGCAGATGCGTTTTTTAGTTCCTTGTAATTCTTGTAAAACTTTCAATATGCATTTCTAAACTCACCTGGACTTCTCATTTTTTTTTGTAAATTTATTATCACTACTAAGTTCTGCTAGTTATTTTTACATTGAGTCATCCTTTGCTTATATCTGGCTAGATGTTCCTTTCTTTCTGTGTGTGTTGTGCTCATCTACAGCAGGGTACTGGATGATAAAACTGTGGGCAGTAGTTGAGACTTAAGCAGACACATAAAAGAGCTGTATGTCTAGGAAACTATGTAGACAGTCTGCATATGTGTTTCTTGTTGCTTCATGCTGTGCAGTGGTGTCCATAGGTGACCAACGGAAAGTATTTGAAATTTAAAACTAAGTCCTTCTGTGCAGGCTTATTCTGAAAAGAGTTTTGGTAAAGTAGACCAGTGGAAATTTTATCTGTATTTTTTAATCTTGCACCTCAATGTGATAAACTTTCAAACCAAGCCATTGCATCTTAAGTCACAGTTCTAGTGATATACTTGTACTCCAAGATTCAAGGTAGGCCTTTTTAAAGTGTGTATCACAATAAATACGAATGATGAGGCTTTTACAAATTTGCTTAGTTCCTTGGAGACGGAGTCTCTTATTTTACACTCTTCTATGATTTTGCATAAAATAATTATTGGAACTTAAGCAATCAGTCTTACTATCTAACTGGTACATGTGGGAAAGACTCAGGCTCCGTTAATTCTATTGACTAGATGGTTCACTGGAAAAAGAAACAAACACCAAAAAGAAAAACAGAAAAAAACCACCCAGTAATTAAAACTCCATTTTGTCACTAGTTTGGAAGGAAATGAGTCTCCGTTCATACAAATGAGGAAAAGATCTGGACATTGAATACTGACCAATGTGAAGGCCAACTGTGTGAAGGACATTCGCAAAGGTAGCAGCGTGTGCACGCTGAGGGTCAGAGTGGATCCACTTCAATCATTTTCTAGTTTTAGTTGAAGGATGTTGGCCATTGCTCACAGAGATGGATTTAAACTTGAGAGGGACAGCCTCTGCATGCATGTTTTACCACTGAGAAGTTTGCAGACATTAAAGGTATGAAAATGGACAGATGAAACTATTTTATCTTGACAGTGTGAAATCTGGATTTACTTAGTGAGAATTCATTGATTTGTTTCAACAGGTATACTTAAGATGATTTTTATTTACAGGCAAAACACTTAGCATAAAGTGAGATTTCATTGAAAGTTTGCAATGAAAAAAAAAATGCAGTGTATTTAGTGTGGTGGACAGTACAAGCAGTAGATAAAATTCCCTCTCCATCTCTCTCTCTTTCTCAACAATAAATTTCATCATACGAGAACCCTAATAGGCGGTGGATATCCCCTTGTTTGGAGATTTCCAAACTGGTTGGGTCTCTCTTGTGTTTAGTAAATTGATTTTTTAAATGAATTCTCATCAAGTTTCTAATTATAATATCTTTAAATGTAATGTTTGTATTTCTGATGAAAGACAAACATTTTGGGGGCAGTCACAAGGGACATGAATAATTTCTTTAGAAGCTTATCTAATTAATTACAGTTCTCTGTAATGTCTTTAAAATTTGAACTGCCATCATTTCATTAATTTAGATAAAAGTAAATCTTTAGTGTTTAAATATGACACTAGTGCTGAGAATTCTGATAAGCTCAAGATTCATTGTCTGTATTTTTATCAAGTTAAGACAAAAAATGTCTATAATGTTTGGAATTCATTATTTGCATATTAACTTCTATTAAATTTCAAATACATTATTATTTCACGGCATACGTGTTCTTACCTGTTAATAAGTAAGCTCATCTGGTGCAAAATCGACATAAATATTACTCTTACAATATTTTGCTAGGGATTTCTTTTTCTTCTCTAAGACATTCCTTTCTGAACTAAAACTTTTGACTCCATCAAATGGGAAGCTTTTAAAATCTGGTGTATTTTATTCTTCTATCTCCTATACAGGTAGAATTTTAATATTTTAGGCTATCCAGCAATCAAAGCCTTTGTTTACAGTGGTAGTACATTTGGTGATAGCCTGAATTTGTCTTTGAAATATTTTATTTTTATGTTATTTCAAAGTGATGCTAGTAGAGCAATGTAAATTTGGACATTTAGAGTTATAGGTGGAGTCTCAAAAGTTGTGGCTCTCTTTAGCATACAAGGGGGGAAAAAAGGGATACAAGAGGTGGAGTTTGATTAGGTTAGAACACAATCAACTGATGGAAGCCACAAAAAAATACAATGCATATAGGGATTCTTCCTTTAAGCAACTCTACCACTTGGAGAGCTGCCACCAGTTGCTACCTGGTGGAGCCTGACGTACTGCTGCTTTGTAGACATTTGTTATGAGAGGTACACTGAACAGCAGGCAGTAGGAACTTCTGTCCTGCCTTCCTCTAAGCCAGTTCTATATTGCCAGACAACAGAACCCACATGGACTGACAACAGCTTTGGACAGCTGCTAAGCTGTCACAACAACTGTGAGTAAGTAGATACACAGACTTGTGGTAGCAGCTTTCGTGCCTGCAGTAATGATGTAGGCAAAACCATGTAGTTCAATTACAAGTCAGACCCAGACTTTAATTCACACAGTATACAGGTCTTTAAATTGCAGATAAAATACGGTGGTTATAAAATAGTACTCAGAGATGGGTTTTGAAACTAGCCTTGAGTTACTTGTAGAGGTATGCATCTGCTATAGGACAGTTTTTTAAATTCCTCAGATCAGCTGGTCAACTCAGTTTAACCCGAATTCTTGGTTTTGCTCTTCGGGGAAAAATAATCTAAAATATTTATAAATAGTCTCTTAAATCAGTTATACCTAATTGAAGTAAAGACACTAGAAGCTGACTGTGAAGTCTATTAAAAGTAGAATGTGAACTGTTGGTTTGGCTTTCCTTTCCTTAGAGCTTAACAAGGTTATTCTATTCTTTACAGGGTTAAACAATTTTATGCAAAATAGCTCTTTATTATAAATAATGGGACTTTATTCCAGTGAAGAAGGAAGTTCATAGGTCCTATTTTGGGTCAGTGGCAGATGAATGTGCTTTAATAGTCCAAAGTACTATCTAGTTTTTGCCTATGTCAATCTACCATCTGTCTTTCTCACAATGGGGGTCCCTGCGTTAATCGTATTTGTAATGAAGAAATAATAGATGTGCAGTCAGAAAAACTAATAGAGTAAAATGCTCTGTGCTCTGCCAAAGATAAACAAAGAAATAAATCTATGTTGCTTACAGCCTTCCCTTTTCCATGTATAATGCACTTTATCAATAAAACAATACAAACTTCATCAAAGAAAAATCTTGCCAATTTAGTCCAAGAAAGGTCTTCATTGAGCTAATCTCCGACAAATGCTGTTTGCGATAGGGATCTATTTATTCTTTTCAGCCATAAAATACTGGTCATCCTTCTTTATCTCATGCTCCAAATCTACAATCCATTACAGATAAGACAATCCAATTAACAATGACAGAAGACAGGAAGAATATGGTTACTACATAAGCATTTATGCATTAGTCCCAGATTAAATATGTTTACCTTTTATGCTTTAATTTCTTCTCTTAGGGAATCACAGTCAAGTGTCCCGGGTGCCTGTTGCTATCAAAGTGCTCGATGTAAATGACAATGCTCCTGAGTTTGCATCAGAGCATGAAGCCTTTTTATGTGAGAACGGGAAGCCTGGACAAGTAAGTATCTCCACATTTTTATGTTGTGTACTTTGGTGTGGGAGAATGAGGTTCAGCTTCTCCCTGCCGTCTTATCTTTATTCCCAAAACATATGCCTATGTGTTCATGCTAACAACTTTTCACAATCATTTAAGATAAACATAGGATTGTATTCTGTGGTACTTCTCTCCATACATGGACATAAATATTTTTTGAAGTATAGGTTTTAAATTAAAGGTAGGTGTCTTGGGACAATATCCAGAAAAAAAAAAGTGTCTTTAAATGAGAAAAAATTAGTTTCTTTAAGCTTCCACTGTTTTCACTTTTTGATAGAGCTCATCACTTTATAGGTTCATGGGTGTTAATAGGTAAAATTATAATCCAACTGGAATTCCAATTAAATTATTGAACTATATTGCAGCTGGGCAGGCAAAATTTAGAAGAAACACTTAAAACAATAAAGCCATTTCCCCTTACCCATATCTCAGTTATAATCTCTACCTAATTAGTACTTACTCATCTTTCTATAATTGGGAAAAAAAAAGAAAGCAAAATAGAACTTGGTGGAAAGTCAAGTAAATTGTAACAGTATTTAAAGTGTCTAAAGAGGGACAGGGTGTTTGTTGGGGAAGTGGAGTTCAAGTTTTTATTGTAAGTCACACAAAAAAGAAAATAATAGGTTATTTCCTTCTTGGTTTAATGAAATAAAATGAAAGGGTTGGCAAAGGAATTTACACAACATTCTACAAGGTGAAATAAACACAAGATACCAGAAACAAGATTTAACCTGTAGAGCCGTTTTCAAAGAAAATTAAACAGATTTCTAAAAAGGCATCCATTTGGAGGACAAATATACAGAAATAGGGGAGAAGATTCAAGAAAATGTACAGACAAATGTTATAGACAGCAGTGCAGTGTAAATGAAATTTAACCTTTGTGCAGCTTGAGAAACACTGTGTGTTACAACAATTCACTGTTTTTAAAATTTCTAATTTATTTCTAGATTGTGACATTTTATTTAAATAAACAGCAGCTGACAGCATGACACTAGTCTTGTTAATCCAACTATTCCTGTGCCTCATGTGGGTGTTAGGCATTAAACTCACTGTTCTCTGAAGATGGTTACCTGACAATAGTTAGAAATTATTTTCTTTTAGTAGTATTAAATGACAACCTATATAGAAGTATATGACACCCTGCCTCTGCCAAGACTGGGTTGTTGCAGAAGGTGATTTGACTTCCAGCACCCCTTTTTATTTATTAAATCGATGTCAAAAATGTGTCATTTAAGAAATGAAAATACTCTCTAATCACTAAAAAGCAGATTATTGAAATATGCCCTTATGGGCGGACAGTTATGTTGCTGTTGGTATTTAAGTTCTTCTAGCTATGAGTGGATTTCTCTTTAGCTCAGGATGGATTTCAGATGCTGAGTAGTCACATTTTCTAGGATATATTAAATTCTAATGAGCATACCTTTATCCAGGGCTCAGTAAGCTTCCCTGAAATCAAAAAGCTGTGTTGCACAGTGTTTTCTGAATATATTTATCTACGTATTGCTATCAAATTTCACATGGTTTAAGAGGTGTTGTTTGCATTTTATTTTGGAATAAAACAATAAATTAGATGATTAAGAATCTGCTAGTAAAAAGGCTTTTATTTAAGCACTTACGAAAAACTTTCATTAAACCTTGGTATTTTTCATCTTACCGTTACCTCTTACACTCTTGATCTGATGGCAGATATCACTCTTGAGTGTGAATCCTTATGTGAACTTTACAGATGGTTATTAAATATTTGGCTGCCAGCATGGGTGAGGTGGCACTGATCCTGCAATTTATTCTCTGTTTTAAACCAATGACATTATTGGAACAGTAACCAGTCCAGAATAATCACTGAGGTTAGGTTCTAAATTTAAGTCGTCATTCAAAAATTATCTGCTCCTGTAAGGATTTTACTGTCTACATTACCTGATTGGTTTTCCTTATGCTTATTATTCTATATTCAAATTTTGGAAGAAATCATATTAGTCAGTCAAGATCTAGAATTCAAAAAATTAAATGTGTCTCATCCATGAAGTAGTAATAGACACTACTCTCTTTCACTGGAGCAAAAGCCTAATTTGGATAGTTCTTCAAAGTATTAACTTAGATGTTGCATTTGCAGGGAAGGCACAGTTGTGTTATGGTATTCCAATCTATTTACGTTTGCAGTTCAACTTAAATCTAAGTTTAGATCAAGTCTGAATTACCGTAAGGGAAATTATATTTGAACCTTTTATGAAACCTTATTTGCAGCCCCTAAATACATTGAACCATCTATTCCAGTTCAGTTTCTAAGTGTTCTATTTTGGGTTCTGATATAATTGCAAGTGGCAAGTGCAGCTGCTGGTAATGTGACAGAATGTATTAAAAACTGTTGATGTATAACACAACCAGATGCATATTCTTTGCTTTAACCTACCTCTAACAGCAGAGATGCTACATCTAGTAGGAGAAGAAAGGGAGAGGAGGAGGAAATATATTTGTCCATGCAAGTATTAATGCGCTCCTTGTACGTTTTAACAGACAACGGAGAGTTCCCAGAAATGTGGGGGGGGGTTGTCAGGATTTAAATAAATAAATAAATAAATAAATAAACATACTCATGCAGCACCTCTAAGGTACCCATGAGCCAGCTCATGCCTTTTCCCGTTATTCCTCATTTTGCATAATTCCAGTTACTAAAACCAGAATATGC
This sequence comes from Trogon surrucura, assembly GCA_020746105.1. Classification (NCBI taxonomy): domain Eukaryota; kingdom Metazoa; phylum Chordata; class Aves; order Trogoniformes; family Trogonidae; genus Trogon; species Trogon surrucura. Next base: position 15,670,296 of record CM036629.1, read on the forward strand.
ATAGTTTTGCTAGTTATAGCTGTACAGGTAATTGTTCTCAAGCTGAGCTAAATTACTTTCCTATACTCCTGGAACGGAACATCTATACTGCTGTGTAGGAAAAGTGCCTCACTCCCTGTTCCCCAGTCCACAGCGAGACTTTTCCGGTGAAGTGCTGTTTGGTCAAAACAAAGCAACAAAATTATCAAACAGTGAAGTAAATACAGACAAAGATATATCAGTGCTCAAACCAGTGTTCCAACTAGAGCAATATAAAACCGAATGCAGTGTTCCTCCAGTCTTTCACAATTTGTCTCTATTTTATTCAGTTCTCCTAATAGAACTGGCTTTTCCTGATAGAAGGAATCTTCAGATAGATCTTTGTCTCTCTGGCAAAATGCAGGTTCTAGCAGTAAAGGGCTGGCTTTAGCTAGAAAGACAAGGTTAAAACTGTACTGTGACGAGTCTACTGCTTATAAAATTGTGAGTTTGCAAAGTAATTCGGAGATAACTGTGAGCATCACTGTAACTGCAAATGTTTATTCAGAGTTGGAAGAACAGTTTTAATAAAAGTAGGGAACAGTTTACTAATGATAAGGATCCATTCCAAGGTTAACAAGTTGCATTGCAGGGAAAGGCTTTAACAGTACATAAATTAAATTCACACATAGATATGATACCTTGGTAAGAACTTTGTTTTGCTATTATGCTTCTACATTATTCATCATGATTATACCTATACTCTTTTATAAATGTTATTTCAGGCATATGTGGCTTTGTAGAAATGCAATACAAATGTGCAAATTACAATGCCAAAATGTCCTGGGGGTTCATTTCACTATTCATTTAACTATTACTTTGCGTGTTAGGCAAAATATGCTGATTTTCTGTGTTTCTACTACATGTATATACAGAGTCAAATAGATGCCTTTTAATACAACATCAAAGTTGAAATTTTACATGGAAGAATTTCAGAAATTTCAAGGTTGAACAGCCAAGGGATTATTAACTTTCACTGTAGTGCTTAATTGATATGTAGTGAGAGAAAATCAGTTCGTCTTTTCTTTATTAGTAGTAATTATGAGTTTTGTTATATGGAACATCTTTTTTATGCATGTTATTGCTAGGAAAAAACCCAACACACCTGTAGTGGCAGGTAGCACTGGTGATAGTGATAGGACTGGAACATTCTCTGCCATGTTATGAACACCAAATTAAGAGTTGGAGAATTACTTCAGTAGGGTTCCATTGCATGATCACACAATACTGAGCAGTAAAGTATCCTCATCAGCATGCTTATAAAAATGCGGTAATGAGAATTACTGCACTTTTCTCACCCCGTGGAGTAAAAGATACAGCTGCTTTGTATCCCTGTATATATGTTATGCTTTTTTTTTTTAAGAGCTTATTTTAATGCAAACGCACAAAGAAATAAGGTTGCTATGGGAACACTAACTCTTAATTCCTTGATGTGTGCATGTAACACAACAAATGTAGTATTCCACTAAGCCTGTCGTTTGCATATGATTTTCAGCGCATTTTCAGAGAAAGAATGATTTGGTAAACAATGAATGGAAAGAACCTAAATATAAGAAAGAATTCTGTAGGACATTAAGAGGTATCTGTAGTTCTTGGGGAGGACAGGAAAAGAAGGACAAAGAACATTCCCAGCTCTTCTGTTTCTTAAAAATTTCCTATTTAGATGATATCCCAAGCTTCTTTGATAAAATTTGGGAGCTGAAAACCTACATTACTATTGCTCTTGGCTACTGGTTTTCAGGTATATTAATTGAAAACCTGGAGAGAGAGAAGTGAATATTTACAGTCAACTCTCTTATGTAATGCTGGAAAGAACTAACATTTATGTAGCCCATAGAGATAAAATCACACAGCCCTCTGATAAACTGCACCCATTATGTGCAGTTGACCCTCCAGACTTCACTGTGCCATTATCCTTTTTCCCTTTTGCTTTCCCATTCTAGCAGTGGTTTATAACATGGAACAATCATAACATACATCTGTCTGAAGACACTTGTTTGGGATTCCATTCTAAACTGCACTTACCTGTGATGCAGAATTATTAGTACCTAGCCCAGCCCTGGGCCTGATGCACAGTGGGTAGTTTAGGCCCTTACACCTCTGCAAAGAGGTAGCTGAAAATATTCCACATCTGTAAATGGGTCCATCTCCGCAGTGGGACAGGCAACATCTGCTTATGTATTTTTCAGCTGTTTATATTTTTTTCAGGCTGCAAAGCTCTTTAGGATCTATTATACAGCTGTTAAATTGGAGACCTACTTCTTTAAGCAAAAGCTGTGTTAGACCCTATTCTAATATATGTTTGAAATCGTATTGCTCAAGGTTTCCGCCTTGGCAGATGCAGTTATCAAATAAAAGAATCTATTTATGTCGTATTTAAACAGTCTAAAACTTTTTCCGGTAGATTTTTGGCAATAACTCTGACCTGTCCAGAATATGATTAGGCAAGGAATGAATTGTCTCAAATTCCTTCCTAGGTTATATTACAAATTAAGTATGCCTATATCAATACCTGCTCAAACATCTTTTTACACATATGATTTCAAATATTTGGGTTTTGATGTTGCTCTTTGTAGTTATCCAGTAAGATTTTATTCTTTCTTTGAATCTTGACGAGCATAGAAGAAAGAATGGGACATTGACTATTATCATTGTCCTGGTTTTGGCTGGAATAAAATTAATCTCTTCCTCGTAGCCAGTACAGCACCAGGTTTTGGATTTAGGATGAGATAATGTTGGTAACACACTGATGTTTTAGTTGTTGCTAAGCAGTGTTTACAGTAAGTCTCGATTTCTCATGCTGCCCTGCAAGCAGAGTCTGGGTGTGTACAAGGTGGTGGGAGCGGACACAGCACGGGCAGCTGACCCACACGAGCCAAAGGGGTGCTCCATCGCATAGGATGTCATGCCCAAAATATAAATAATATAAACATAAGCATAAATAATATAAACATAAGCATAAACATAAACATAAATATAAATATGCCCAGAATATAAATTTGAGGAATTTGCCTGAGGGACACCGTGGCTTGACGACTGGCTGAGCACCACCAGCAACAAAATAACGGTAATAGTAGTAATAGTATTAATACGAAGAATCTGTTCCTTTGCTGTCCTATTAAACTGTCTTCATCTCAGCCCATGAGTTTTACGTTTTTTCTCCAATTCTCTTCCCCATCCCGCTGGGTAAGAGTGAGTGAGCGAGCGGTTGTGTGGTGCCTAGTTGCTAGTTGGGGTTAAACCACAACAATCGTATATGTAATATCCTTTCTCTTGTGGTAAAACCAATATAAAATAATAGTTATTACCATTTTGCTAGTGAAGCTTTGAAAATTTAAATTATAAGACTATGGTTTTGAAGAGCATCAGACCCTGTTTCCATTTTTTACTCTAATCTTCAAAAATTAAATTTGTAATGATTCCTAATTTGAATTTAATTGTCCAAATTATTGGTCAGTTGCTTTAGGCATTACAAAAGTAACTACATAAACCAAAAATGTTATTGAATTCAATGGACATGGGAAAGGTCAATAATTCTCATTAAATTTATAAACCACATCTAGCATGAGCTAGTTACTACTGAAATCCAACTCCAAGCTCGCTCCTAATTCTCTGGAAAATATTATGAATCAAAAGTAATTGCACCAAATACTAAAAAAGTAAAATTCAAACCTCCTGATTATTTTAAATAATGTTTCCTCCCTTGATATTCCCGTGCAGCTTTGTATGATTTGAAAATGATCAACTGCAATATCTGAGTAATGTTGAAAGTGTAAGAAGTAATTAGACGTAAATACACTGCAGGTACTGCAGGTGGTCATATAATTCATATGAGTTATTTGATTATTCAAACTTGTTTACAAATATATCAAGGGTGAGTGTCACGAGGATGGAGCCAGGCTCTTCTCGGTGACAACCACTGATAGGACAAGGGGTAATGGGCTGAAACTGGAACATAAGAGGTTCCGCTTAAACTCGAGAAGAAACTTCTTCTCAGTGAGGGTGACGGAGCCCTGGAACAGGCTGCCCAGAGAGGCTGTGGAGTCTCCTTCTCTGGAGACATTCAAGACCTGCCTGGACACGTTCCTGTGGGGCATAATCTAGGCATTCCTGCTCTGGCAGGGGGATTGGACTTGATGATCTTTCGAGGTCCCTTCCAATCCCTAACATTCTATGATTCTATGATTCTTCAGTCTATCCAAACACTCTCTCCTAAACTTAGTATCCAACATTATTCTGGGAATCATTTCTTAATAATGGTATTTTAAAACAAACCTATGTTCCTAGTACAGGAATGACTGAGTTATTATTAAAACTAAATTAAAAGAAATCAAATATAGACTTAGATTTTTTTTTTGTCAGATTAGGTTATATAACATATAAAACTTCACACCAATAGTTAATTAAAAAAAAAATAATTATTTATTCAATAAAGAAAAAAATGGTGGGGGGGGAAATGAGAGGGGTAAAAGATAGATTATACATTTTGGTCCAGTGTGACGCATGGCTATATGAATGAACTGTTTCTGAAACACACTTTTCCTTCTTCTTTATCGCTGAATAATAATTTATTATTTGCCTAAATCAGCAGCAGTTTTTACTGACTTCTCTTATGTACCTGTCTCTCCTTATTCTCTGTCTCCTTGTTCTCAAAACAATGGGCCAGATGCAGTCTCTGTTCCCCAGACTTTCAGCCTAAGATCTGTAAAAGCCTTGCAAGATTATAAGAAAGCATTTTCAATCTGGTGTATAGGTGAATGAGAATGTGTCTGATAAAATGGAAGTTTGTTTTTTCTTCAATACTGTACATTTATTAGGAGTGTGAATACTTAATGAGAGCTTTTTCGGTTGTAGGTAATTCAGATTGTCAGTGCCGTTGACAAAGATGACCCTAAAAATGGACATTATTTCCTGTACAGTCTTCTTCCTGAAATGGTCAACAATCCAAATTTCACCATCAAGAAAAATGAAGGTAAATATAATACATACATAAAGTATATCTGAACAAGTTTTGAATTGCTTTGTTGACTTCCAGTTACTTTACCAGTTTGTCCCTCAGGCAATTACAATGTACATAATCTGTTTCATTCATTATATCTCTTAAGATATTTCCAATATCTTTACAGTAGATAAGAAGAAAGTAAAATGTATACTGAAGTTAGATCCAGAAGACAACTCGCTGGCTTAAATAAAAGGATAGGTTTACTGCTTGTTTCATTTCTATTAATTTGAAATTCCAGAGATATGCTCTACGATGAAAATCTGAAACTGTGTTGATAAATAAATGTTGATCCTACATTGACTGGATATAGATGTGAGCATAAAATTAACTATCTGCTGATTCTGCCAAAGGATATAACTTTTTTATGCCTGTTTGTTGTGTGCATACAGGTTCCAAGGAGTTTCCACTTTTACTAGAAAGAGAAACCTGCTAGGTCAGCAAAGCCCAGAAGGGTCCTCTATATCCCTGTGCTTTAGAGCACTTCTGGAAGGGCATAATGACATTCTGTAGTACTATAGAAGTGGAATTTCATGTATGATGAAAAAAAAACAACACAAACATTTAATGTTGTTAAGCAATAAATTTATACTGATACTTTTCTTTGGCACACAGATATAATTGAAGGTCATGTGAGAAAGAGCTAGGAATGATCACAAGAATGCTGTAAATAGTACTTTATGTATTTGTACTTAAATATTCAGCAAAGTTTTTCCACCTTGGTGATTTTTTTTTTTAATAAAACACTACCTCGTCAGGAATTTTAGTCAAATTCAGTTTCTTATTTCTCTGTTCTTTGAAATAATAATGAAAAAAAATCCTTATTTAGTCTGTTACTAAGAGGTGCATGTATGTGTTAAGTGTATGAACATTAGTATAAAAGTAATTTGCAAAATGTCAAATAAAGAGAAAATGCTGTTTTCATTTTTTTATTCTAGCTGTTCCAACCAAGAGGAATGACAGTGCCATTTTGTTAAATGATACTATTGAAACCTAAATTTTTAAATGTGTCCTGAATTTTTCTTTTCATTATTTTTGTTTTTCTCTTATAGCTTTCACAAAGTCTCTACTTCTACTTTTCTCTGTATGTTTTCTGCACTTACAGGAGAAGATAAACCTCTTCAAAGTACATTTCATAATCATCAGTATTGTAACACTAATTGAATTAAGCATCCTAAATGTGAGGTGGTTTGCTTTGCACAGCATGATGAAGTGACAAAGGTCGTAGCATTTCTCTTCATGTTTAAATACTTAGCTCGTGTCACTAATTAACCTTGTCCTTCCAATCTGTTACCCATTTAAGACCCACTTTTAGTCCTAGTCACAACCAATGGCAAAATGACTCCTGATCTGAGTGGGAGTGAAGAATCTTTCTATATAGTATGGTTTAGAAAAGTAAGTCCAATTCTGTTACAACATCGCCGCTCAATTTTACAAAGTCTTTAATGCATTTGAATCAGTTAAATGAGGAAGTCCTCTTAAAACAACCAACTGAAATCTCTTGAAATTAAAAGTCCAGAAGAGGCTTCTCTGATTTAATCTTTCAGTATCCAACAATAAAATTCCGTCTATGTATACCATCCTTTTCTATCAAGATTGCTCAGCCAAGGATAACAGTCCATGGTTGATGCTAGAACATGATCTCCCACCAGAAGCAAGTGTTCCTGTGAAAGCCTAAATCAGGATCTAATTTGGTGGAGGTGAGGTTTCATGCCATTTAAACATCAAAAATCTCTAGTAAGTCTTTATTTAGTTATGTCACTTAAACAACAAATTTGACCATGACTTTCCCTTGCATATATCTGCTAGATAAACATAAATGATTGTTCTTGTTGAAGAAACTCTGGTACACCTGCTTTAGTAGAAGCATTGGAAGAAAATGCCTATGACAAACCCTACTCTAATTACTGGGGAATTGTGTTTCTAAGGATCAGATCAGTGGACAACCTGCTTAGGCTCAGAATGGAAAAACACTTCCTCAAACTGATGGGCAAAACCCCTGATATCTTCCTGACTGTGACCTCAGCCTCAACTTCCTCCCATATTGGCCCTGCCAAATTTTTTAAGGTGGTGGAGAGTGTCTAGATGGCTACTGAAGAAATCTTATCCTCTTATGGATAGGTTAAATGGATTGCATTCTCTCAGGAAAACTAATACAGAAGACAATCTTCTATTTGCTAGAATTAGTAATTGTTTTTCTTTAAATGATTTTTCATATCTTGCCTTCTCAAAAATTCTCTCAAGTGGAGAGATAAACAAGAGAGTTTGTGGAATTATATTACCCTCTGGGATTCTTCTTCTGTGCTTTGGGTAACATTGTGGCATTTGGCAATCACTTTTCTACTTCAGAGTAACGGCGTTATCTGATCTGGTGGCACTAATTATGCAAACAATGCAATTTGGCATCTGCCACGGGAAGAAAGCTGTGACGTTTGGTTTCTGTCCATCACACTAAAGAATATATAAGATGCACGTAGTCTGAAATTTTGTCTTGCTTTATGGAACACAAGCATAGCTGTTAATTAATCTAATTTGTCACCTACAGCCTAATTCTATTGTTTAAGCTTTCCAGATTGCCAGAAGGCAAATTCACATGATACTTCAGTAATTAACTGTGCTGCCCCAAAATACCACAAATATTATGATTGGCTACATAGTTATTGCCAAATATGTTTAAATGAGTGACACAACGGTGTATCTTCATCAAAACCACAAAAAAAACCCCACTTTTCTCAAGATTGTTATGTGTTATAGAAATTATCCTGTGATTGTAGCAGAATCTGTTCCTTCAAACGATATACTGGTATCCTTTATTTGTTTGGTCTGTTAAATTTGCATAATTACAATCCCTTCTGTGGACAACATACCTAAAACTGTGGAGGCTGTAGTGCCTTTCCAGTGTAAGTAATGTAAAAATGTAAATTTAAATGTCATCATGCCTCTCACTAAATGTCTTTAGATCATCTCTTAGAAATCTTTATTTTTCATATCTCCTGATCTGCTCTTTCTGTTCTTTTCCATGCTCAGATGTCTGTTACTGAGTAGTTTTAATTAGGCTTTGTGCCTTAGATAAACGGGCAGCTACTGATCATCTGAAGTAAAGCAATCCTACTCTCTGAAACTGTAATGCAAGGAATGCTGATCATTTAGACTGCCAGATCCATAAACCTTTATCCCTTCACAAGAGAAATAATAATATTATGTAGTAAAAATATATGAAGCTAATTCAACAGGAAAATCATGTTACATTTTCTATGTTAGTCCTGGTGACTAAACCTGTATGACATAACAATCCTAATAATCCTCGACTGCATAAACTCATGTAGACTGACTATCTGGTCACTTACTTTTCACATGTCTTTGTGCTGGATTTCTGCATAGAGGCAGAAATGGGCAAAAAAAAATTAAAAAAAAAAGTTTTGTGTAGTGTTTCTGACAAACTTTAAACCAGAAAAAACCCTAAAACTTCAGATGAAAATAGCTGTGATGTTTAGGCAGGTGTTGATACACTCTAGCAATATGTTTTAGATTCTTTAGCCGGATGAAATTAACCCTTCCAAAAGGCTATAGGATCACAGTAAATGACAAAAAACTAACAGGAGTTTAGACAACTGATAAGGATTTTGTACAGCTATGGCATCAGTAAGTTGAAATGAGACCTCTGGAAATGGAATTAGCATTTGTTGACAGTCTTTTTTCAGGTGAGTGGTCTTCACAAAGCGTTACCTAAAATCTAATGCCAGTACATGGATCATCTCGTGCATCCCAAACAATATGTTCATAGCAATACGTGTTTTCAGCATTGAATTCCTAATGCTGTTATGGCTTCCTTAGGTTGTTCAAGTGAGAACAGAATTTTGTGATAAAAACGTTTTCACAGACGTAAACATTTTGATATGCTGCCAATGCAATTTTTACTTTCAAAAACTAGCAAATACATCTTTACCATAAAGAGACTTGAAGTTTTTCTCCAAAGATGTTTCCATTGCTATTCCATTTTTCTTACGCCAGATTCTGGTTCCTAATGGAATAAACCCCAAATCACATGTTCTACAGGGCCTTTCAATGCAGTAACTCTTCTTACAGAAGAAATGGTGCGTGTCTGCTATATAAATGTGGTATTTCATACCTCTTACTAGAGCTTACGTAGTAGAAGCAATCACAGATTTGCTTGGACGTGGGCAGGCCTTATCTTTGGGTCAAGAGAACCATCTTAATGAGATGCGTTCGTATTCTTGCAGACATTCAATGGCCTTGTAAGTAACCAGCCTCCCCTCTCCGCAAAATATTCAATGTCCGTCTGGTGATCCGAGTTCTGAATTTGGGCCAAACTGGTTTTAGTGAGCGCATAGTAAAGATGATCTTTTTTTCCTTTTAAATTGAAGCGTTGTACTGCAGTGATGAACGGTTCGATTGGTTCTTTATAATGGATTTAATACTTATTCTCAGCCATGCTTGGTCTATCATGTCTATGATACCTATAATATCTCCAAGAATGTTCATGTTTAAATGTCCATTTCTTTTGTTCTTTCCATCTTGCAAGTTTAATGTGTTGCTTATGTTTTCATTGTGCTGCCTTGAAAGTATAGGCAGTGTCATCTATTTAAAAGGAAATAAACTGGTATAATCACTAACTGGCTTGCATGCCTTTTACACTATTGGCACATCTTATTTTAAAATATTTTCTATTTCACATCACCCCTTTGCTATTAACAAACAAATAGTTCTAAACTGTTTTGAAATAGCCAGAGAAGACAATTACATGCAACCTTTATTTTAGATATTTTAAATAATAAAAAATGATCAGCACTACCTCATTTTTGAAAGTACTTGTTTGTCACTGTATATTTAATGTAATAAAACCTAGATTTTTTTTTGCACCACTTTTTCCTGAAAATATTTTTAGCAGCATCTGTCAAATGCGTACCTGGAGGGTGAGTCTTTTGTTCCCACAAGAGTAACTCTTGTGTTAAAATGAGTTTCTTTCCCTGATTCAATTTCTCTTGGCATTTCTCGGTAAGTCTTTCTGCCATTGTCTCAGCTGCCAGCTAAAGCTCCTTCTGTGTTTTTGATTGACTTTTCTTTCCAAATACATGACTCAGAGAGCTAAAGGGTGGCACTACTATTTCATTGCCCTCCTTCCACTTTGCCCAATTCCAAAGTTAACCCACCGACCTCAGGTACAAATTGCCTTAGCAAGGACATCATTAAACCCATCATTTCTTGATGGCTGTACAATGAACATCTAGAATAACAGCACCCACATTGTCCTTTGGATATGAGCAGTAAATCCTCATGCATTTTTGCAGTTTCGTGCTATTTTTCAAGAGCCTTGGGAAACTTTGTCCCCCGGCTGCTGTCTACGCCAGAGGGTGTTTTACAGTGGCAACTCTTAAGGGAAAGCACATGCTTATGAATTTCTAGTGTGTTTAATTATCATCCTAATTTCTTTTATATATCAATAATTAGATTTTCAAAGCACATCTCTAGAACACACCAAATCACATCCTCGTTAGTGGGTTTTCTTGAAAAGTAAAATTAAGTGATGTGGTCAGATAGTCTTGCATCCTATAAGTAAATGTTTTCCTACCACGTCTATCAATATTAGTGGTGTGGAATAACATCTAGAAGACTGCACCTAAAGTTATAAAAGAATATGCTGCATAATCTAGGAAGCAGCACTGATCAGCATCTCTCTTAATAGGCATAGTTTTATCACCACTAATCACAAGGAATAGCTGCATAGGAGGGTACATTTAGTGTTAAAGTAGCAGAGTTTAAAATAAATTATTCAAATGTATTAAAAAACAACAAACACAAACTAACCTGTAATCTGGCATTTCTTTGCCAGAACCTGCTATCCACAGGCATGCATCCTGTTTCTCTAGGAGTGTTCATAGTGTGAAAAAACGTATTATAAATATCATACCATCAATCTTTTTCTCAGCATGGCATTAAAACTGGAACTATTTAAATAGCAAAGTTCAATGTTTTTGTAAACTGAGTGTACCAGAACAACCTCAGATTATTGATTGTTTTAATGAATTATATAGTCAATAATGAAATTTTTAATACAGAATTATTGAAAGTTTTCCTTTTTAGTGTGGTTGAAAGATTTTTTTCAGTAAGTTCTGTTTTGCTTATGTTATAAATTTTAAGTTATAGAAATAAAAAAAAAACATAAAGAAGATGTTAATATTTTCCTGAGTAGAAAGGTCTAAGTTTTATCAAAACAATCATGTGATAGTTAAGGTAGCTAAGCTCCGTGACACATTTTAGTTCTGTGGATTCAGATTATTCTGATATGAAATTGTATTTCAGAGTACTCTTAATTATATTTTGGTTGCAGTTAAAAATGAAATGTGATTTACAGGCTTGAACTACTACATTCTACTTATGATCTACAAGTTATATGACACTGATGGGTCTGAGTCCCACTCTAAGAATGACATCTCAAGTGTGCCTATGTGCTGGAAAGCATGGAAGAACTGTGATCCAGCTGTGTGGTGATAAAAGAACACTGTGTTACCTTACCTCCCACAACACTGGAGCCAGCAGGCAGGGATATCATGGCCTGAAAAGAAAGGGACACATCCTTGCTTCCACTCCATTAATACACAAAACACAGTCTACATTCAGTGCAAATACTTTTCCTGAAGCGAGTGGTTGTGCATTAGGTGGTAAGTGTCACGTCCCTGTTTTTGTAAAAGAGGAAGTTCAGAGGAAATGCAGTTCCTTATTTATAATACTCAGGATCCTTCATCCTTAGTCCTTAGACAGTTGACCTGATTGAAACTGTTTTGGATCAGAAACCATGTTAGATCATTCTTTATAGAAAAAGTAATCCATTTTCTTATTTACATATCTGACAAAATTCTAAGATGTAATGTCATCCTGTGAAGTAATAGGTTGTGTCTAAAAGACTCAAAGAGATGAGCCCTTTCTGCTAGCGATAAAGTAATAAGCAACATGAGGTGGAAATTGGTACTGTAGATCTTTATTCTTAAATTCTACAAGACTGGTAGGATTTCCAGTTAATGATAATATTACCATGGGACCAAATACATGCCAGTAATGCTCAAAAGTTCTGTCTTGCCAGGCACTGAATGCATTTCCATTTCCATTGTATGATTTCACTTTGCAGTTGAAGTAATATATTCAACTCCCTTCTACTATACCATTTTGTGGTCCTAGCAAAGTTACGCTTTTCCATGGTACAATAGTGTAAGTACCATCTAGTCTGAGAATGTCTGAAAATATTCTCAATATATATCTTTCATACCTGATAGCCTTCTGGTTCCTTTCCCTCTTCTTTTTTTACTGTCATCACTATTGACTATGTTCTGTTAATCCCTAATGTTCTGGTTTTCCTTGATGTTGAGTATCAATTGAGTGTGATTTGAAACAACTTCTCTGGCATAGAAGGATGTGATTTTTTTTTTTTTTCTGAAGATTACATTAATGTAGATGGGAAACCAGTATTTTTCCACTCCAATCTTTTGTGTGCCACTTCCTTCACTGACACCTGCTTCTGCTGTCTTTCCCATCTTTCTTCTTGCATGCAGATCACTGCTCTTTCTGGACTCCCTTCTAATTAGAACCACAGAATAAGTGAAGACTAAGTACAGTTCCTCTGCAAACACACTTTTTAGCCCTATCTGGAAAATCTACACCTTCTTACAATGGTTATGTGCTTTTCACCACTTCGACAGGCTAAAGAGATAAATCCTTCTTGGTGCACATACCTGCTCTAGCTGAAACAGTGTCAGAAAAATAGAATCAACTCTTCAAAGGCTAACTGTGCTACCCAGCTCCTTCACACTTTGACCATTCTGTCTATTCTGTCCATCTGAAACCTTATTCACTCCTCTCCTGTATTCAGGATGCAGGGCTCCAGACAGATTCCCTCTCTTCTCCGCCCTAAGCCAGATGTGATCCATCACGTCTTCATTCGACTGGACAGGCCAAGGTGATGAATGAACCAGCAAGGAGGGGGCCATCTGGTAAGCCGATTGTCCTCTTTTAGGCATCTTTAGGCTCTTCTTCAGCTCTGCTGTGTTCCCCAGAACGTCTGTACTTTTTATAGTTTTGTAGCTGGAAAGGTGTTTCTCTGAGAGCATTTCTATTCCGCGTGCTGTTTAACCTTTCAGTCCTGTTTTAGTTTAGCTCTGTGATGACAGCTTCCTTCCAAGCCTCACAGATGCAAACTTTCAGACAACTATTGAGGAACTGTACATGCACACTGGAAAATAAGACTCATTTCCACAGCATCTCGTCTTTGCAGAGAGTGCCTCTTTTTTAATCACATGAATCAATCACAATTACATAGCTATTTCAGGACATTTATGTAAATATGACCCAGCCCAAAACAACATAAAATGTGAGTGATGAAATACAGGATAATACTGTATATCTGCAGCATGCCATTATGCATATGTGACCAAAGAGTTTTACTTCACTCATTCTTAATTTATTATTTGTGCTGCTAGCAACATAATGTTGCCAAGGCATCAATTATGTTTCATTTTATAAATCAAGCTAATTAAGAACCAGATGCAATCTCAGTGAAAAAGATCTGAGGTCAGTGCTGTGCACTGTACATACAACAGTGCTTACTTCTGATGCAGAGATGGATTGGACAGCTGTGAGTTTTCCTGCTGTAGGAATTTCATCATGCTCATATACTGTAATACACTTATCCCTCTTTTCCCAGTTTATTTCTTTAATTTCATAATAAAAGTGAACAAAGGTCAGCACCACTGCCGTGACTTTTAAAGACTATGTAAGGAATAAAAGGTTATGAAAATAAAAAAGAGGAGGGAAATAATTTGATCAGCAAATTAGCATGAAAAGTAATCTATTTTAGTAATATTATGGAACATGGGTGAAAGAAATTTCAAAGATAAGAACAAATTGAATCTTCAGTGTGACTTAATTTCAGACACACAATGGGGAAATAAACATTAAATCAGGGTTGCAAAACTGAACTGATTAGCAGAAAGAAAGATATTCTTAATGAGCACAAAACTTCTCAACTAAGTGCTGTCAGAGCAACAGTAAGATCCGCAGTACCATCTCTCTGGAATTTGTCGTGCAATGAAACTTTGCTCCAATAGCCCTTTGATTTTCAAACGTGCCCTAGGTGCTTTAAAAACATAACTCCATGATAATTATATTCTAGGATTTTAGAAGTTATTTCATAGTAGTATTTATAACTAAGTGGATGTTGAATGTTTGGAAGTAAGTTTCCAGATTTTTAATCAATGGACTTCTGAAAATACGTTAAAGGATTTCTGCCAAAGTACCATTTCTGGTTTCATGGGTTGATCTGATTCCTCCAAGTTTCCTCCAAGAAACAATTCCTGTAGTGGAAGTGTTCATGGAATTCACTGTCTCTGTTTGATTTCTTGTAAATGGATTTAATTCACTGAGTAGGAGGAATGATGTTCTAGAGATGAAGGTTCTGATAGGACCTCTAACCCTCCACCTCCATCAGTATATTACCTGACAGAGACGTATTGAGTCATAAGAAGTCCCCCTCTGTTTTTATGTCATTGATAGGTTTTGTTTTGAATATTTGGATATTCTTTCTAACTGCCTAATTGCTAATTATGGCACAAAGCCATTTTTTCTTCCTTTTTTTGCACCTTGTAAATTTAATGGGCTCATTATGGAATGCTTCCTTGGTTTATCATGTTCTAAATATAGGCTGTTGAGCAGGAATAACAATTAATTTATGAGTTGGTCTAACTGTACTTTGTCAATTAATGAGAAACTAGATAGGCATCCCATTTTAAAGTTTCAGCTGTAGCAAAAGAACCCCAACACTCTTCTACTAGAGGAGTAATCTAAACAGGACGAAATGAAAACAATGTAAGCAGGAATCATCACATATTAGCTGTTAAATTTTCCTTTGATTAGGAAAAATCTCCTTTTGCCATTATAACAGATATAAAGTATATAGACTATTTGCACATGGTTCCTCCATTAAAATAGAAGGTATTAATTTTTCACACTTAGCCTCAAGGCTTGTCTGATAAATTATTGCAAAACTACCATTATAATGTGAATAAAAAAGACAGAGACCATGTTCCAATTTGCATATTGTTTTGAACCTACTACACAAGTGGTATACAGGGAGGAGGCAATTATTATTGGAATCACAGTCATTCTTCTTAGGAGGTGACCATTAAATTGATTGTTATGTGAACTCTATGTCTATACATTCTTCTAAACTTCTCTGGTATGGACACATTTATTCCATACTCTTTCATTTCCTCCTTCCTCCTTTTGAGGAGGTGACTGCTCAAAAATGGGCTGTGTTTCTCTGGCAAAAGCAAATACAGCCATGACATACTGAAAGAAATCAAAAATTTTTAATCATTTTGGTCAGAGCTGCTCACATCAAACTTCAAAGAATATGGGATCAAAACTTGAATTCTGTTGGTTGGGGAAGGTTTTCTACCACAAGATATTTTCCCATCGGCTTCTGATTTTGTAATTTGTATGGGTGGCCTTGCAACATGAGTCAGTTTGTTGGTCTCCATTTAATTCTATCTAATTAAGATGTATTCTGTTTGGCAAGCATCCAGTAATTAGTGCTATATTTATGCAATTATTAGTATTTAATATTTATATAATAAATATGCCTAGAAGGCAATCTATTCAGAGGCCAGAAAAGAGGTAGAGTACATGATTTTACTGAACTCAAAGATCTTACATACTGAGCCAAATGCAGAAAATAAATGAAACACGTAAGTTGACCTGTCTAGTCTGGGGAAAGAGTTTGCATATCCTAAAATGATAGGCTATGCATGCTTGGTAATCAGTGCTGATTATAGAGGGAGTGAAGATGGGCCCCTGTTTGAAGTGAGATAATAAGACAGCTTGTTAGAGAGAGATAAATAGAAGAACTTCAAGAAAAGGACCAGATGTCTGCTTGATGGTATTGAAGAGGGAGCTCTAGTGGGGTCGTTTGTAGGCAACACAGATAGATGCGTAGTCAGATTACAGTGAACCAGCTAAGCGGTGGTAGCTCTATGCCCAGATTAAAATAGCAAAGTCAGATCACCCCATCTTGGCCTAAACTAATTGTGGACTCAATTAAGTAAACTTTCCTATTGCTTTAGGCTAAGGGCTATGTACATTTTTAAGAAGCAAGTGTATTGCTGTGGTGGTTTTGTTTTCATACATCTGATTCTATAATAAGAGATAAATCAGGAATAAAGTCTTGTCTGCAAAGTTTGGAATAGAGTTAGGTATTCCAATCATAAACTTTAAAAGGAACATCAGTAATAATCACCGAATGTTGGTCAGAGTACTCTGCTGTATTCTATAGAATGCTGGACTGTCTCGAACATGAACACTGACCTTTTTCTTCTCCTTAGTTTCTAGAATGCAATAAATGACATAACAGTTCCACATTGCTTTCATAAAAACACATAGAACTTTTAGGTTTCGGTTTTGTTAGAAAACTTTCATTCAGTCTAACCTAGAATTAAAATGTTTCGTGTAGCCTTTTTGAACTTGTCACTCCCTAACCTTGTTTAACTCTGTCATGTTACTTTCTATAACATTTTCATCCATCATATATGACTCTCCTGTAAACTATACGGTGTTCACCCCGATAAAGATTAAACCCTTGTGATCTAAGAGTACTCTACAGGAGTGATGGTCTTTTGGAACTGTCCTGGAGTTTGGAGTAGTTTTGCACAATTTAGTTAGAGGTTTCCTGTATGCTTTTGGTCAAGTTATTTTATTAGTCATTAATAGTCATTAATTTATTCCTGTCATTGTGCCATGCATGCACTGCAGATGTTCTTTTAAAACATTCATCTGATAATATATGACATTACTAGCACCTATTAGCAGCTCTCTATGGACTGGTAAAGACTGAGATTTTCAAGAGTACATTATGGTATCTCTTTGGATTTTTCTAAAACTCCCAATTAAAAAACATGTAGAAGCTATTCTGCAGCTCAGGTGCAGCCCAGTCTTATGACAGCTGTAGCTAAAGCATTGTTGTATCTTTGATACAAGATGGAATACTAAATATAGTGAAAGGTAGTTTAGACTTGATTCTGCACTGTACATCTCCTTCTGTAACATCTTTATCTATCCCACAACATTACAACTTCTGTCATTGAACTACTGTTTTCTATTTTTAAATGAGAAAACTAATTTTTATAACAAATCAACTTTTTTGTATTTTGTACTTTTCTTCTGCTAACATGCGAGATCAAAAGATGTATTTGTTAAAACTTTGTGGAGTTGTAACACACTCTGTCTAGCAAAAACCACTTGCTTCAAAACTTTGAGAAAGAACTTCAGCTTTTTCTAAACTGCTCTCCTTTTTCACTACTTAAGTTTTCTTTCATGATCAGGGACATTTTTTGCCATCTTAAGAAGTATTTTCCTTTGCTGATATAATTGCATAATCTTTTGTAATACCGTTACTTGATCTTGCTTCATAATTTTGTTGCAGCTTCTGCCTATACATCTTTGTCAGACTCTTCATTGTGAATTAGAAGATAACAGTTTAATTGCAACATCCAAGTTGTTTTCTTAGCGTAGAGATGTATTATATATTTGTACCTTTTGACTTCTTAACTTGATACAAAGTGAAGGAATGAAAAAGATATATTCTGTTTTGTTGAACATGTATTTCAGTTGTGACTAACAAATGTTTTACTATTTGCAGAATTTCAACTCTTGGAGATATAAAAAATCTGCCCAGACATGATCCTGGGCTCTAGGAAGCTATACTTGAGCTGGAGGGTATACCAGATGACCTCCAGAGGTCTGTTCCAACCCCAGCCACTCTGTGATTCTATGAAAACTCCAGAACACCTTATGAACTGATGCTATAGTTTGCAAATATTTGCCAATATAAGCATTGACTTTGTAATATATCTACCGCAGTGAGGCAGAACTCAAATATTGACATCTCTTTTTCTAAGTGTTGTGTCATGAAACGTATATAGCAAAGTTAGGGTCTTGCAGTGTGTCCCAGTCTTGAAATCTAAATGTACATGCACTTGTGTTCCTGTAGACTTGCTTTGATTCTCAGTAATTTGACTGTGTATGGTAGTTTGGAACTTCTGACTGTGCCACGTTTTCTTTATGTGATATTTACGTGGTGTGCAGAAAGGTTCCCAAGAATATTTGGAAGGTTTCATTTAAAAACTTTATACAATCTATTGCACTCCATAGACAGGCAATTGTTTTCTTCACTTACTGAAGCTCCTTCTCTGGATGCATTTTGCTGTGTTTCAAATGACCAACTTCACCATAGGAGACATGTTCCCATTGAGAGGTGTGCGTATGATAAGACATTATGTGTATACATTGGGTGTAAGACAGAGGTATAAATTACTGCCATTATTGGCCTGATGATAACAAATTGTTATTGTTGTATGTAATCTGCATATGAGAGTGTCTTCAAAAAGTCATTATCATGCTGCCTGTGTGCCCAGAGGCGATCTTATACCATAGCATATCAGTCTTTCAAATTACGAAAAGCTAATATAACTCTTGATGACACGTACAAAAATGTATAACGGCAGTTCTTTCTCTCACAGAAATTATTCTCAGTGAAGTTAAAGAGAGTTCTGCATATATAAAAACTGCAGTATGTCGCACTTTTAAAAATCAAAGCTCCATTTTTTTCTGAAGTCATCCCAGCTCAAGAAAATATTAAGTCAAAGTTTTTTAAATTTATTTTCTGATTTAAAATGCCTTGTCAACGTAAGTCATATTTAACTTTCAGTGCTCTTTGGCAGATAGTACACGTTCTAAATTTCGTCTTATAGTAAGTTGTTATGTCAGAGTTATATACCCCTGAAAATTGACATTTTCTATTGGAAGTGCTGACAAGACCTTTATTACACCAGCACAAATAGGCGGCATTCCAATAAATGCTGGTTGTGATTTTTTATAATCTTCTGGTTGCTTTCTGCCACTCTATGTTTTAAAGTGAACATTATAAAAAATGTAAAAGTGTAATTAAGTACACTGATTGTCTTGAATTTGGCTATTTAACTGTTGTAACGAAACTTCAATATGGGTGATATGTCTGATTCCAGACTCAGTTTTAAAGGTCTGTTATATATTCTACTGGTAAATTGATTTAAAATCTTACTGTGTGCCTGTATGTGTTCCATACAGTATTGGAAATAGAAAAGACAATCATCATGGCATGGAGAAGCAGATGTTAAGTTGCTTAGTGTAAAACTCACTTAAATGCCAAGAACGAATCACATTTAAAGCCCAAAATGTTCCTGCTTAAGTTTCATTTTTCTTACTATGGTGTTCATAGATTACACTCTAGAAAGAAAGATTCACTTCAGATGACTGTGTTTGTCTTCATAGTTGGGAAGACTGAACTTTTTGAGACCCTAGAAGTAAGTTACTGAATTTAGAATTGAAGAATGTTTGTGAGGTGAGGAAGGTGAAGAAGATAGGATGGAATTCTTCAAGCTCTTCTATCACTTACTAAAAGTACTGTAGATTTCATTGAATCTGCTTGAGATTTAGTTTTACACATAAGAGAACACCAAATCAATTTAATGTGTAAAACTGTAAATCTCACAATGACCTAATGGGCTTAGATACATATCTTTCACTAGTTTCATCTTCTAGACTGCACATGTAAGTAAGCATTTATAAAAAGAATAAGAATCCATTATCCCTCAGATAGCAAAGCCTTGGGAAATTTTTGCTTTTTTTATTTATCTTTGCAATATTTTGTGGGAATCTGGTGACACAGTAATAGAAAGTTTTTGGTTTGAGTGCAAAACATAGCCATTATTTTATCAAAGCATTATAAAAAAACAGTATTACTTTGTGAAACTTTTTTGGTTAAAATAACAAGATAATAGAATTAACTAGAATATGTAGATTTCAAAAATGATCCATCAGTCTATGCAAATTGCTGTGTTAATAATGTATTTTTAATGCTAAGCACATTTGACAGCCATTTCATCTCTTTTTCTGAACTAGAGCTTGGCAACCTGCATTAATTCTTACACTTTACAGATGTAACATTCAATGCACATGCCATGTTGTGATGTGATCCGAATAAAGTAAAACATGTCAAAGCAATGTGATTATTAGTAAACAAGTTTGTGGCTGGCTTCTTGAATACAGAAGAGAGAAATGAGAGGCAAAAGCCAGTACTGTTTTAGCATATCTTACATCTTCACGGGCCTGAATTTGCTTCAGATTATGGGAGTGTGAATCATAACTGGCACCAGGGGATTCACAAGCATAAATGGGCATAACATGAAGCAGGTGAAATTAAAATCCTGTATGTTGGATACAGTTCAGACAACCATGGTAACTGTAGCTTAAACACACCCAGAGCCCGAAGTTTCCTGGTTTCAGTTGCCATAAATATCCATAAATTAAAAAGAGAGAGGTACTATGTCCTTATTGTTTCTCTACCCCTTTAAGAATAACATTTGTATCATTTCAGACTCAATACTTGCTTCTTTTATCAATAGGGATTTTCTGTCCTTCCTTCAATGGGTTAAAAAGCCAAGGTACAAAATTTAAGAGCTGCAGCAAGACTGCAAGTGACCATATAGATAGGTCTGATTATAGCTCTGCTGGACTAAAGGTCAAAGGAAAGTTTTAGAATACTTAAGAGACAATTATCTAAAGTTCAGACTTTTCCAAAGGAATAGAACTAGAAATTGTACAGACTATTATCTAAAGTTCACATTTTTCAAAGGGAAAAGGTAGGAGGAAATGCTTATTCCATCACTTTGCCGTTAATTTGTCTGATTTTTTTTTTATTTTGTCAAGAATTTATTTAGTACAAGCTCTGCATCACAGTAGTATTAACAAGATTGTTCCCCTTTCCAAGAAATTTTAACATATGAGTGATGTATTCTTATACATGATTAAATATTACTTTGCTCGTGATTCAAAACTCCCAGCATCACTTTTTATTTCTGCAAAGGAATACATGACGTGGAAATGCATTTAGCTCTTTTATTCGTTAGTTGGTTCAGCAGTTCAGTTCTGGCATAAGCTATTATTTAGGCCAATTTGTAAAGAAAAAAATAGAGATACAAACCATATGACATTTTCCAATTCTTCTCCTCATCACTATGTTTTCTCCCATGAAATAGGTTTTTTTCCTCTGATCTCATTGGGGTTTTTAAGTGATTCCAGAAAGTCCAAGTCTCTAGAAAAATGTAATTCATTCAGGTATTTGCTAATTTGTCATCGAAATGTTTTCTGAATTGCCATTAGATGTGTCAGTATGGCATTTGACTTACTGTGGTGCAGGAGAGACAGTTTGATCAGTCAGCTGAATTTTTATAGCACAAAAACTTTTTTCTTTTGAACCTGATGTCTGCTATCAAATTTCATAGCAGTCGTCAATCTGCTTTTTTGAAGACATCACAAATTTTTGACATTCATGAAAAGCAGGTCAGTTTGAAATACCTGTGAATGCTTCATTGCCCATATGCTTTGACTATCATAAATCACACAAAATATACCATAAAAATGGCATCTTTTTATTTTCAGATTCTTTTATAAGCCTTCTCCTTGAATAGAACATTTATGCCTTTACCATACAGATTAGGCAAAGGGTCATCTTCCTTGTAAACTGCTGTTCAACAGGATTTTGACTGAGACACTGAAGTCATCAAGGAAGGTCTTCTAACACACATGTAAAATATTACATGACACAGTCATGGATTTATTATATGTACATATATGAGTTCTCATAAAACTTACTTGGTGTTCATAAGTACATGTATGTTGAAAGGTTTAATCATGTAACAAAATTGTTCTGATGATACTAATGAACAAATAGATTGGTTTTTTTTCATCTACTAATGACTGGCAAATTTATAACGTGCAGACTCAGAAATGTTCCCTTTTAATAAGGTATTCCTTTAAAATGTGTTACAGCCAAAGGCAGAAACAAAAAAACCCAAAACCCGTCTTACTTAAGTATGGATGTATCTCTCAAAGCATTTTAATTGCCATCTTTTGTAAGCAAGAAACTAATGCTTCCAACTTTTCCTTAAAGGTAGTCCAAAATGTACAAATCAGTTTTCGGCTCAAGGTCCGTCTATGAATAATGTTCTTTTACAAGGTGAACAATGATGAAGATATGCTCTAAGTTGCCTCTTCTGCTACATCAGAAAGCAAGGCATGAATATTCTTTTCCACTTCTTTTGTGACTATGAGAATGAAAAAAGATTTCAAAACAGTTGAGTGGACAGAGGAATATCACTATGAATAGTGGCTTGTTGGGTCTGCATTCATTGGTCTTGTTTCTGCAGTGTGATGCTACCAATTTAAATATGTTTTGTTTCTAAATGCTTTCATAGAAAGGTATGTACTGTTGATGAAATATCCAAAAGAATAATGATTAAGATATGGCTTATATCTCATGGAGATTATATGAAGAATATTTGAGACACCTCCCTGTCTTTGGACAACTTTGTGAGTTACCAGACTCTAAAATGGGGGGTAGATTTGAATTTTGAAGAAAAACCAAAATACCACTATTACTACAGATCTTTTGAAAATCTGTGTTTAGTGTTGTAAGGTCTCCAGTACTGAATAGTGTTACAGACAGCATGCATGTGAATTAATAGCTATGCAAAGAGCTGAAATGCTATCTTAGCAGCCTCTTCAATGTTCTCTTGTAGTGCAGTTGCAGATAACTGCTAAATATTACACAGCTAACATTTCTTATGTCGTACATTTTGGTTTTTTCTGCCTGTGCTTTGGTAGTTTCCACTGAAACCTTTATGATAACAACTTAATTACTCAGTTATTTCAAGTTTTTATGTGACAATAGCTGCCATTCATGAACTGGGGAAGGATATGAATGAGGTATCCTTGTGTTTTCGTTATCAAAAAAAAGCAGCGAGTATCACAGAAAGAATATTCTTGCTGCTCTTCTACTTGTGTGAAAGAACTCTGTGTTAGGGAGAATCTGTTTTAAACTAAAAAAATGTGCACTAAAAGATAGCTCTAATAAACATGAAGAAACATACATTTCTGTCGTTCTGTTTCCAGCTGTAAAGTTTCCAATTAAAATTCGTTCTTCACATGAGTAACATATCCAGCATAGATAACCATTTCTACCACAAAGTCCTTAATACCGTTAATGATTTGATCTTTCTGAGAACATCATAAAAGGGATAGAAAAAGAAAGACAGAAAAGGAGCAATGTAGGTGCAAGGTTACACATCAGGGAAGTCCACTGATCTCAAAATATTAAAGAGACCAGAAGGGAATTAAAGAATTGCAATAATATGTGCAGAGAAAATGACACTCGGATGTAAACTGAGTGCTTCTCTTTTTCACTTCTTTTCTGTCATTTCATTGTCTGATTTAAAATTGCAACATGCATTCTTGTACAAAGTGGAAGATGAAGTTAACTTCTGCCTGCTAATTTCAAATCCAGATTGATGTCAGTGACATTAAAGTCACCCATGTCCAACAAATACAAAAGTAGCTTTGTATTAAAACTATTATGTACACTTTTTCCCAAAATCTTTCACCCAACAACGTCTTTAGAACAGTTGGGAATCTGCAGGGTGCCGTTGGCCCTGTGATAAGCAGGTCTTTGGCCGTGGTTGTTCAAACTACTTTTGTCTAGAAATCTCACTGGCCATCTTATAAAGACCTTCTGCATTGTTGTTCTTTATTCCAGCTCTGAGTGAGATGCTCCCATAATTGTTTTACGGTCGTTTTGCTAATCTCCTTGTAAACTGCAGAAACTGAGTCACCTGGTCATCTAAATGACTAGTTTGGTTTTACACTTAAAACAAATGTAAAGATGAGCTCCAGATCTATATTGTAGTTGTATATACCTGGAGCTGTGTTAAAGTGACCTTATATTGATGCAAAAATTTGTAACGACTTAAGACACTTGCTAAGATCACTTATCTTACAATATTCCTTAAGCCTGCAGGACAGAATGTAGGTCCTAGGCCATCTCATATAGTTGGTACATTAGCAGTGAAATGGAATTTAATAGGATTCAGGCATTTCAATGAATTTCTATTCATTCTCCCTCAGAAAAATACAGAATTCAGGGAAGCTTGTTCTGATTGAGAATGTCAAAGGACCACTTGAATGTACCTCACTGACTGGAAGTAAAGACTTCGCATCTCTGTTTCTGGCAGGTTACCCCAGAGATTCATTAACAGAGAGGGGTTCTTTTTTTTTTTTTCTGCATGTAATTTTCCTTGTTTTGCTAAAAGTAACACGAATAAATAAATAACCTGAACAGCGCTATAACGAAGGATCAGCAGGTTAATTGGAAAGATAAGTGGAAAGAGATTGTCCCCTCTCCTGCTGAGCACCTGCTGCCAAGTTAATTCATGCAGCAGTGCTGGAGGTTGTTCCTGGAGGGGATTCCCACGGTTTTGGCAGCTATGGGTAAGGGGAACATCCACAGAGAGGATAAAGTGAATCAGATAAATTGAGGTTATTGCTAGTCAGCTGCTAGGTTTTATTTTCAAATTCTAGGAACCAACTAAAATAAGAGTCAGTGTTCTTCACTCAAGAGTCACATTTCCAGCAACATCAAGGTATATTTACTTTAGGGCATAGAAAAGAGGGGAAGGAATTTGTTGCTAAACAAAAATTCACAAGGCAAAATTGAGTACTTGCCATCCACTGGCAAAACAATTCCGTCATTTCATTTTGCTTTTCTTATTGACTACTTCTGATTGCCAGTTTCTTTCCAGGCACAACAAATTGAACTTTAATCTAACACAGCAGTTTTTAACAAAACAAAACCACAAAAAAAAAGCCCCAAACAAACCTCTGCTAAGAAAGGAAGGTTTATTCTCTTCTCCCCTTGTCTCATGTCTCTCCTTTCCTAGTACTAACTATTCAACCATTGCAACTTCTTTTACACTTAAATAGTTCAGCTAATGTCCCAAATATCTTGCTTATCTTTTACTTTACCTGTTGTTTTTTGAACTTGAATTGATAACCATTACTGAGACCAGGTAGTTTCTATACTCATCATAGATTTCCTGATGGGCAGAAATGGGCACTTTTTTTTCTCCATCCCTCCTCCTTCCTTTGGTTTATGCCACCCTCTTCTATTTGTCTCTTTATAATGCTTTACCTTTTAAGCTTTTCTTTACTCTCTGTTTCTGGCTGATTAGAATTTTCTGAACCAGGCACAGTAGCAGTGAGAGTGTCAGAAAGCTGGAAGGGATCTGAAGCTGTCACCAACAGAAGCAACTTCTTTTTTGCATCTCTTCCCAAAGCAGATGCCTTACTTCTTTTGAATATCTATAAAGAGCAGGGATGCTCGGGCTCAGCATATAAATCCTGTCCTCCAGCTTGGATGGAGAAGGACTATACCAGGCTTATAGGAAAGAACAGGCTGTGTCAGTGCAGATTTCTAGAGCACAAGAAGCCACTGTGTACCATAACTGTAGAAGTCTCTGGAATTCTAAATAACTGGCTACAGATGTGACACTTCTGAGGGAGATTTGTCTCAAAGACAGGAAGAGCTGGAAATTGAGCCCCATGTATTTTTTTTCCTTAAAAAGTTAAAGCAAAAGGATTAAGGATGCAACTGTTACTGAAGAAAGACAAATGGACAGATAAATTTATTTTCAGTGTTTGAAAATGGGGGGTGTGGGGGAGAAAAATAATGCATCAGGTAAAAAATTTACCTTTTGCACATTACAATAGGTGTAGGAGTCACTTACTTTGGTAGAGCTATATACACTGACATTCAGGAAAATTTAGCTACGATATTATTTTGCTAACACATTTCTCCTAGTTCTTTGCAATTCAGCTGAAAAGCAAGTATGACACTGGAAGTGTTTTAACTTGCATATGTGTGTATCTAAATCTCTGACACATTCAACCAAGAACTGCAGTTTTTGCCTAATTCTAAATGTGTGCTAATTGTTGACTTAAAACATAGTTGACTTTTCCACTGCATCATAGTGACACATATGACTCTGGGTATCATCAAGGAGTTTGGTCCTATTTAAGTTGTCAGAATTCTTAAGAGCTTATACCTGAAATTTATCCTCAGTAAATACATATGCTTCTGTTAATTTTAAAAAGGGCACAAGGAAGGACTAGACTATTTATTTAGCTCCAGGGTGCCAGCTGGTTTGGTGTGACAGTTTCTTCCTTGAATAAATAAAAACTCAGGATACCTGAAAAGAAAAATCAGGAATCCTTTTTGTTCTGCAAAATCACCTTACACTGTTTTATGAAATTGCCGATCTTTAGGTTGATCTTCATGTGTTATGTACTCTAAATGCTATTAAAAATGCTGAAATGATTACATAACCTGCAATTTAAATTATATTAATAACCCCTTCAGTCTGTATAAGTGTGATTGGTAGGTGATTCCACCATGGAAGGGATACAGTAAGACTGCAAAATCAAAGACCCTGAACTTCAGAAGGAGATTACTTGAAGTTCAATTCCTTAGTTACTGAATGAAAAAACAAAAACTTCTTTGTTGTCTTGTATGAGACAATTACGCCGTGTGCTTAATATCAAATAATCTTTTTTCATCCTTTGTTTTATGGCAGTAATGAATTGTAGGAGTTACCTACTGAGTGATGTTTTGATTAGGTTCAGAACGTGACAAAGTTTAGTAACATTTTATTCTGTAATCATTATATTCTGTAACTACCTTTATTCCTTATAAGTCCTTACTAAGAAGGACTTCAAGAATAAAACACAGCATTTTAATTTTATAATTTTTTGAATGTGAAAAATGTCTATGGTATCGACTTCATGAATGTTTTCCCCGTTCTCCTGCTCTAAATCTTCCTCTGTCTTTTGTACTTCAGAGACTGCCAGATGTTTTGAGCGTACACGTGTCTTTTCTGTTGGGGCAGTGATACGTGCTATACAAATACCATGGGCTTCCAGAAGTGTTCCTGGTGATTACAGTTAACACAAATTAAATTTCTAAACTGTTTCATGTTTTCAAGTGAATATCTGACCAGTAACAAGATCGAAGTAGATAGAGAGCTTTCTTACAGTCACTATATATATACATATGTATACATCATACACTTCAGGTACCTTTTTTTGTTTAAAACTCGGGTATTGGGTCTTTGTTGTATCTGTCATGTGAACACTGCCTGTCTTTCAGGTCTTCTCTCCCTATGCCTGCCACATAACTCTTAGTCATTTCTTTTCTTCCATGGAATGGCATTTAGTGATTACATGTGCCCTTTTTATAGCATAAAATATCAAGAAGCTTACTTTTTTCCATGATAATTCAGGAAAATTAACTTTGGTAGCACAGGGGAAGGGAGATTAATGAAAGGAGATACAATCTCTTTCTCCTGGCTTTTTTTTAAATTGTCATTGAATTCCTCAGTAACACACACACACATTCCTATTTGGTGTACCTGTTAGAATCTTTCTATTAATTTGTGGTGTTATTTTTAATGGAAGAACACAAAAAAAACCAAAGTAGTACAAGTCAACATGCACTCCGTTAGTATGTAACTCATAATACTGAATTAATTTATTATTATTCCATGGAATAAAGCAGTAAAGTGAATATTTAAGTATGTAAATAAGTCAAAGTGTTTTGTATATTTGACATGCTCACTAATTGAAGGTCTATATCTGGCCATTCTGGCACATACAAGATCATTGATATTTGATAGTGTATTGTTAAATGACTAGAATTTATAATTCTTGTGGCTATACACAATGATTACTCTAAATAAAATCAACTCATTTCTTAATTGATTGCAATGATCAATCCTGTGCGCTCTAGTGTAGGTGATCCTGCTCTGGCAGGGGGGTTGGACTAGATGATCTTTGAGGTCCCTTCCAACCTTTAACATTCTGTGATTCTGTGATTCTGTGAATTACAATTAATAATATTTAAAGTACCACATGTACCATATTATACATAACTGTTCAAAGAGTTGCACTATAAGCATTTTGATGGTGAACTGAAAAACTGAGTGACTGTGAGAGGTCTAACTGCACACACGAAAAAAGGAGAGGATGAAAAAAGGATGTATAATTCATGAGTTAAATGTTCAGCTTTATATATATAGAAAAGGTAAATGTCTGTATTTGCCACTAAATGGACTGTGGCCTGCTACTGGCACAGCCACATTCATTGTGTTTAACTCTGAGGCTAAGCCTAGATGGCTAAACAGATCTCTACTGGCATCCTTTAAGTTTATCTTAACGCCGTAGTGAAATGGTGTTAAGCCATCATGAAGAGGAAAGAAATTGCAACTGTACTTGGGCTACTCCCTCATCTCCCCGTCTTTGTTTTACTACTGCCTGTATTCTTCTGACCACTTTTACCAGCTTAGTGCATAGTAGTGTTTTAAGAGCTGATAAGTAACTTTATGTCTGAGTAGGATGCTATGTAGTCAATGTGCCTCTATATGTTTCTAAAATTAAGTATCTGCATATGTGTGCAGAGGTCATTTCCTCTGGCTGCTTTCACAGGAGAAACATTCTGTTGTGGTTTGTTCTCTTTTCATCATTGAGGCCCAATAAATGTTTAGATCATTGAAAATTAGGCCTACAGCTTTTAATACATTCAGCTTTTCCTTTGTTTCTATTTATATTGCTTATTAGAAGAGTCTTTTATAGCAGTGCAAAATATTTTGCAATTTGTGCTTATAATGAACAGAACACCTGTTTTAATTGATGGATGCACTTTGTTAAGTTTGGATTACTTTAACATTTAATTTCTGTCTTTGTTGTACTGGTTGTATTTTTATGACTGTGTGACTTGAAAAGCAATGGTGAATCATGCGGGGAAGATGTCTGTAGGGATGTATGCAGAGAAGAAAGTGAGAGGATGCCATTACGATCATACTACATGACACAAGAAGATGTTGCACTCATTCATTCGGCGCATTGGCAGCCAGACAGAAAGGGGAAGGACTTCTGTGTCACATGCTGCCAGTATAATGAGTACAATAAAGTGCATATGTGTTTGTACAGAGGTTTTCTGAACACTTTAGGAAAAAGCTGTGGTTTTAGCAGTTACTCTGTGTGGTGAAACAATGCAAATTTTCCCTTTTCCAGATAATACTCTCAGCATATTGGCAAAGCATAGTGGATTCAGCCGACAGAAGCAAGAAGTATATCTACTACCAATCATAATAAGTGATAGTGGAAATCCTCCCATGAGTAGCACTAGCACTCTCACCATTCGAGTCTGTGGCTGCAGCAGTGATGGTATTGTCCAGTCCTGTAATGTCGAAGCCTATGTTCTTCCCATTGGACTCAGTATGGGAGCCCTAATTGCAATATTAGCCTGCATCATTTTGCTGCTAGGTATGTATTCATTTCATAGCATGTTGTTCAAAATTTTTTCCCATTCTGCAAGTGAGTGAAGAAGTCACATAGAAGGACACACCATCTAATACAATGTAATGTGCAGCGGTACTGAGAGACCTGTCAGGACTGCAACCCTAAGAATTGCATAAGAACTAAACAAAAGCTTATAAAATAAGGTCCCAATCTGAAGTAGTCTTACACACAAGTTACATAATAAATGGGTATGGAATATGAAACCAAAAATCCAGTCAGGTATGGTAAGCAGCAAGGTGAACCCAGTCTACACTGCACATGATGGAAAATGGATTTGTTGTGCCTTCTAAGACTTGTATTCTTCATACCGGATTGTAATGGCATAAGAGACATTACAATTTTACAAGATAAGAAGCACAGTATATTTTAATAAAACATAGAAAATTTGTATTTGACATCAAGCGAGGGAGAGAACAGTGAAGGAAGAAGCCTATTTCTGTGGCTTGCAGCTTCACTTTGTAACTGAGATTTACATCAGTAACTGAGATTTCAGCATTAACTGCAAAACCAACAGTGTAACCGATTTAGAGCTTTTTATGCATCTTTCCGTGATTCTGAAACTGATGTATCTAAGCTCTTTCTTTCTCCTTTACTGTCTCATTCTCTTTTCAGTTTTATAGTGTGAGCCTGTTGCAATACACAGAAAAAACAAAAGACACCAATTTCCTTCTGTCATCAGGGCTATGTTTTCAAAAAACTCGCTCTAATTTTGGAAACTTCCATCCATAATGTAGATCATTGTAGACCGCGTTCATTGAGTGATATCTTGACTTCGCCTAGTTTAGTAGTTCATCCATAAGGAAAAGTTATTGTCTAAACTCGAGCCCTAAAAACGGGAGCATGCGAAATGTTAGTCCTTATGTAAAATTGAGCTTCAGATGTAAATATGAGCTGTTAATAGAAAAGCAGGGGACTAACCAGAGCTTATGATCAAATTTTCATCATTTGAATGGGGTTGAAGTTATAGGTCTTTCAGCTTTTTAGTACCCTTATTACTCTTACTTTCACAAAAAGCAGTCCTTTGACTGGAAATTTTTTACCTAATCATCCTGTGATGCTTTCTTTGCAGTCATTGTGGTGCTGTTTGTAACACTGAGACGACATAAGAATGAGCCTTTAATCATCAAAGATGATGAAGATGTGAGGGAAAATATTATACGCTACGATGATGAAGGAGGAGGAGAAGAAGATACAGAAGCTTTTGACATTGCAACTTTGCAAAATCCAGATGGAATTAATGGATTTTTGCCTCGTAAGGATATTAAGCCTGATCTTCAATTTATGCCGAGGCAGGGTCTTGCACCTGTTCCTAATGGTGTTGATGTTGACGAATTTATTAATGTAAGGCTTCATGAAGCTGATAATGATCCCACAGCTCCACCATATGACTCTATCCAGATTTATGGCTATGAAGGAAGAGGGTCAGCAGCTGGTTCCCTTAGCTCATTGGAGTCCTCTACATCAGACTCAGATCAGAATTTTGACTACCTCAGTGAATGGGGTCCTCGCTTTAAAAGACTTGGAGAACTTTACTCAGTTGGAGAAAGTGACAAAGAAACTTGACAGTGGATTACAAACTTTTTCACTGTTGACTTATTGAACATGTAATATTCTAGGGCCACTGCTGTTAGTTAAAACTAATGTGGCTTTTTGTTTTAGAGGCAAGTTTAGCGCCAGTCATCTATAAAACCAACTACATTGTAATGTTGAACCAAAAATAAAAAGTATATGTTAGGAGGTTAAGTCTTGTGGAGTGTGAAGTAAAGTATGTGGAGTGTCTAGAAGTCTTTGGATATTTGATATTCACTTGACCACTCTGAAGATGGAGATTTGGATCTTTGATTATCTTCAGTGAATTGAAAAGAACAAAAAGTAATTGGTGCTTTCTTAGAAAATGGACTCGCAGGGATTTTGCTGTTGAACAGTAGTTCCTGCCAGTATGTGTAAAGCTAATCATTTGTTTCCGCATTGCCAACAAAGATCCCGCCACAGAAATGTTAAAAGCAATATCTTGGTCTTCTTAGCAATGCTGAATAGAAATAGCATTGTAAATTCCTACTGGCTTCTACTGTGTAGTGACCATACATTGTACATACAGTAATTGTTGGCCACGTAGCCACAGACTGAATATCATCTTTAAATATTGTGTCAAGCCTTAAAATATTCACATGTTCTTAATCCATTCCAGTGATGGGTAATCAATCCTACTAATGTGCAGAGATTCAGAGGCAGGGCTACAAAACCTTGCTTTACAAAAGGATCTTTTTCTAGAAGAAGGATCAATGCTGTGCTTTGTCTTCTCAAAGGAAAGAAAAAACTGTGAAAGGGGATGGACTTACATATATGAAAGAATCACTGATTTTATTGCTAAAGATCGAATTTATTTGTTTAATCCTTGAAATAAATATTTTATTGATGTCTGTTACTGCTTTTATTTATTAAGACTGATAATCTATAGAGTAAGATTATGAAAAAAACTAAATTATATCCGTTAGGTTTTTTTTTTTCTATGTATAATGAATGTTTAATACATGTACATTTTGAAAAGAAAAATGAGAAATTGTTCTGGGTTAAAGCAGTAACCTATCCATTTGCAGTAGCTGAATTTTAAGAGAATGCTGGCAGGAATGAAACTTTCCCAGAGAAAACTTTTGACAGTTTTATATCTTCTTCATAAATCTAGTACCTGGTGTTTTTAATACAAGCACAAACAGCTGGAAGTAAACTGGTTCATGTGAATATTTAAACTATAGACTTTTAGAAATCCACACATAACACAGTACAGTAAAAAACATGCTTATAGTTCTCCACCATATTAGAGCAGGAACCAGTGTGTACATAATTTTACTGCTTATGTTATTAGCATTTCTTTTCTATAATATTCATAGTGATGCACCAGGGCTCTTGCACACGGAGAAAGAACAACACTAGAAGCTGCAAGCATACTCAATTTGTAATGCAAACTTGCCATTTAGAAGTAGCAATTGTATAATAAAACTACGTATTACATGCAAATCATTTTAATTTTCTACTTTGTTTTGAAGCTATATTATTGTTTGTTTATTTACTCCGTGTATTGTATTCAGAGAAACTCCTGTATTGTTTCCTACTTTGTGAAATATATTTTTATAAATACTTCTGTTGTTATTGCTTTTCTTTCAATTTTACCTGTACACTGCAGAAAGGAATCTGCCTGAATAACTTCATAGATTGTTGAGGAATGCAGTTCCTTCAAAATCGTTTATTTATTAGTTGACTAAAGTCAAAATAAAAAGCATAACGTTTGAAGTAATTTTTGACAGCGTTCGCGGAATTAGGTATGCAGCAGCCTGTGACCACAGGAGTTATGTGTGTCAAATGCACTGTGCCATGCTGAAGTATAACCTCACACTTTTTTTTCGTTAGAACAATCCCCTCTCTTTAAGCTTCTTGGTAATGTTTGTTCTGCAAACAAAACTGTCTTAATGCATCACCCCCAATTTTGCCTGTATTTCAAAATGGAAACATTTTTTTCCACTTTAACTGTGGCATGGCTAGTTTTAATGACTGTAATTTGTGGCCAACTAATACACTAACACCACTTCTGTATATACTATAAAGATTTTACTGAAATTAATGAAGTATCCATTAAGTTACACCACATAAAAAAAAAAAAAAAGCCTCTGAATAACTTTAGCAGTTTTAGTAAACTAAAGAATGAAGTCATCTAAAGATAGAAAAGAAGCAGTCATCAAGATTTCAATTAAGTCAAACATATTTATGTAACAGACTGTAATAACATCCAGGCACATTCTTAGGAATCACTTGGACCAAGTGCCAGGGTGTTGTGAATTGCCACGCCAAACCTAATAGTAGTGCAGGTGGAAAGTCTGATTTGAAACTTAGGCTAAGCCCATTTCTAGTCTACATCCCAGTCATGGGAGTAAAGGAAGATGCTGCGAGATATGGATAACATTATTGTCAATAGTTACATAAGCATTTATGGCAAGTAGCTCTGACTATGAGTTATAGTATATACTGTAAAGTTTTGCAGAGCTCTTTTGTAGGAAAACTCACAAATGGATAACCTTCTGATTGCCTTTTTGATTGAAAGTTCCATCTGAGACCACGACAGCGCATTCAGTAATAAGATTTCCAGGAAAAAAAATCCCATCACTGGCACTGTAGGAGAGGCAAAGCATGACAGAAATCTCATCATTGTCAGTCAAAAAGAGATGGTTGCTACTACTGGTAAGCATAGCTGTAAATTGTGCATTTATACAGGTTTTAAACATTATTATCTACAATGCAAAGGGGAGAGAAAAAAATAATGCATTTGTGATCTGTCAATAGTGATGTGCTATTTCTTGAAGTCGTTGCTGCCCCACCAAAGGGAAAGGATTCATTCTGGAAACTAATTCTAATATAAAATTTATACCAATACATGTTAGAGGGTTAAATGTTGATCACTGGGCCCCTCAGTTCAAGAAAGACAGGGAAGTGCTGGAGAGAGTCCAGCACAGGGCAACTAGGATGATTAAGGGAGTGCAGCATCTCCCTTATGAGAAAAGACTGAAGGAGCTGGGGCTCTTTAGTTTGGAGAAGAGGAGGCTGAGGGGTGACCTCATTAATGTTTACAAATATATCAAGGGTGAGTGTCACGAGGATGGAGCCAGGCTCTTCTCGGTGACAACCACTGATAGGACAAGGGGTAATGGGCTGAAACTGGAACATAAGAGGTTCCGCTTAAACTCGAGAAGAAACTTCTTCTCAGTGAGGGTGACGGAGCCCTGGAACAGGCTGCCCAGAGAGGCTGTGGAGTCTCCTTCTCTGGAGACATTCAAGACCTGCCTGGACACGTTCCTGTGTGGCATAATCTAGGCATTCCTGCTCTGGCAGGGGGATTGGACTTGATGATCTTTCAAGGTCCCTTCCAATCCCTAACATTCTATGATTCTATGATTCAGTTTTCCAGTACTTGCTCCAGTATAAAATTGTTTTGGGTAACAACAGTATTTAGAGGGATTAGAATCACATAATTCTACATTTTATATCTAGATTTAGACATACTAGCAACATTCTTTAAGCATGTAAAATGGTAATTCATCTTTTAGAACAACATTTAATTAGCAATTGACTCATGACAAGGAAAATACATTAAATTAGAATTATTAATGCTGATAAATTCAAGAATTAAATTCTCAGGATCTTTTATAAGTGCCACATGCCTTAGAGTCTCACTGACTCTGGCTTGTCTTCACCTAGCTATGTCTCACACTCATTTGTCAGCATTGCAGATGTAAATAATCTAATCTAAAAGCTAGAATTCTAAATTTTGGGCCTGGACGTTGTCCAGATGCAAAATTCAACTCAGTCATTTCAATGTCCAAGTCCTGTGAAGTGAATGTGTGTATCTTTACTAATTATAACTGGGATGACTAAAGGTCTTCAGCATGTTCCGCCCTTTACAGTAGCTGAAAGCATATGCTCTCTGCTGTGACCTTGAAATCAAATCATGAAAAGCTCATTTAGACACAATACATTTTTCACCGAGTATCATTTATACCTTTTTGTCTATGATGAATTTGAAATGACTGAAATATACAGGAGAGAAAATGGCTGAAGATTCTCATTTAAATCAGCAGTTGCACAGGAGAAACATTTAACACTGGCAACTCCAAATACTATCAACTCTGTCGCAGCACAGCAGTAACAATTCTCAATCTGAAGAATAGGCAGAAAGTCTGCAAATCAAAATAACTTTATTTGTACAGCTCTGCTAAAGATGAATCTGCTGATACAAATATACAGAGAAAAATAAGTCAACTATACTATATCCATGTAGTTGCATTTATCTACACGTATCTACTTATCTGCGTGGCTAATTTTTTCAACAGCCTGCATAATCATTGAATTCTAGAAACAGATAAATGGGCTTGGAAAGCTTCTCCGAGTTCTGTCCAGCTGTAGGAAACCTTAGAAAGTAGTCTAGTTTTGCATCTGATTTTCTTGGGACACAGTTTCGGTCTTGAGCTCTTTGTCTGTTCCTCCCCTTTTCTCTGCCCCTCAGTCCACCAGTTCGCCTATTCTGAGCTATAATATGTGAACATAATGTCAAGAACTAAGTTTATCGAGACCACGTAGCCCTTTTTCAGCTGTTTTCAGCAGGTGTGTTCATTGTCTGGAAACAAGCAGGTAGGCCAGGATAACTAAGTTCATCAAGGTCTCTTCCATTTTTCTTATAATTCTGTCTGTGTTTTTAAAAAAAAAAAAAAAAAAGGAAAGGAAAAAAAAAAGCCACAAACAACTGTATGCAAGTGACTTTTCAGCTGTTGGCACAGGACTTGAATGAGTTCAGGTGCTGCATAAAAATATAAAGCGCGCGACTAGAAGAAATATCAAAACCTATCACAGGAAAATTTACATTGAATAGTCTGGATCACTTACACCAAAGGACTGTTTCTGTACTTTAAATTACACAGAGAAATCTGAAGCCAATGGTGGCACTTTTAATTAATAGGAAGAATGTTCAGTAGCAACACACATTCAGAAGTGTTTCTGATCAAGAAATGTGAAAAGAGGTTACTCGATAAAATTATTTGTAAGATTTGTAAAGTTTTTAGCTGTAGCAGGATGTCCTAATAAATTAAAGCTTAGCAATAGAAAAAAGAAGTGGGAGTATTCACCATTACTCGAGTTTGCTTTCAGAATATAGCAGGTGTCATTAGCAGCAGAGAGAGAGCATTGATGGAGAGAGCAGTGGAAGCTTTCTGTAGTCTGTCGTTCAGAGAAGTTGGACCTGTGTTATTTCTACATTTGTACACTATTTGTGCAAGATAATATTCTGGCTTTGCAGAAGGTGGAAACCAATTTAACGTTCTGTATAATTCACTCTGATGGGTTTTGTAATCACACTGCAAAATGAGTCTAGCTGCTATATTATACAATACTGATACTGGCTTATGTGCTGCAGAACTAGTCTCTCTCCAAATAATGTCATAGTATTCTAAATGAGAAAATATAAAAGCCCTGACAATGCTTTTTGTGCAACTGCAACTAAGACATCTTCCAAAATGGCTAATAAAAGTAAGCTGAAGCACAGAGTTTCTGGCAGAGTCTTGTAAATGTGCTCATTAGCATCACGCCACAACTATTCCTTCTTTTATCTCCTCCTACCCCTCCCCCATTGCAAAAATTAAACTAGTGAAATGAACAAAACTAAAATCTCAGCCTTCTCTTCAGGGGGGATATGTAATAATTTACAAAATTCCCTTTCTTCTTCCACTATTTCACATGCTTGGTTGAATGAAGTCTGTGTGATGATGAAAGACAGAAGGGATGTTCAGAGGTTACCTGTTTCATTACATGAATGGAGAGAGCATTTATGGTACAAGGGCAGTAGTATGCTCTCCTCAAAATCTTGTCAAAATAAAAATATTGTTCCTCTAGAGAATTGTCATTACACCACATATATCGAGGGAAAGATCTTCCTCAAAGTTATACAAAATAGAACTGTTATTCTGTGCACTCGCAATGAGCTAAAAGTCTGATACTGGTGTCTCAAATTCCTATGCATGAAATGAACGCAGGCCTTCTGTGGTAGGTATTTATACGCAGACTCACTCCATGGTGCTCGTGAACACATAAGATTAGTTTCGTTACTGATGTGGAAGGTTCCGATTTGTGAAATTTAGAATAAACTGCCAGTAAGACAGAGGGCAAGTAACACAGATAACATGGTAAAAGGATGGATGATTCTGAAATGGGTCCTGTCCTCATTTGTATCTTACTTGGGTCGTTGTGATGTCTAACTCTAGCTTTGATTTTTCACCTTCAAAATATTTTTTAGCAGCAAAAAGTCAATTCCCTGCTCTTCATGACAGCTTGATTTTTGTATTATAAAATAGGTCTTGTGTTGGGGGAGGTGTCTTTTTGTCATTTCTCTCTTTGCTAAAGCAGCTTTCACTGGTGGCAGCGTTGACACAGTTCATTCTGCCAAGTTTCACATGCTGTCAGTTTTAACAATTAATATGAAAATAAAAGATGTGCATTTTTTTTAAACTGAAATCTGATTTATGCAATTAGAAGCAGTGCAAAATCAGTTGAATCACCTTTAAAATAAACTCCAGCAATCCCACATTTCCAGCCATATATTTGATCACTTTTTAGACTCATTTTCAAATACACTGGTATACCTGGAGTCACGTGCAATTGGTACTAGTTTTACCTGCAAGGGAATAGTCCAGTCTCTTCAGACACTGTTGAGGAATAAGTTTCCTATATTTCGTCAAAAAAAGTATGTAATGACTTTAAAATATGGGCAAGGAAAGGAGAAGTATTTATACTCAAAACCATACGCATAAGTAGAATCCAGAGCTGAATTCAAAATCCCGTCCCAGTGTCTCAGCTGTGAGACACAGGCAAGGGGACAGGTGATTAGAGGTAAGTAACAGATTACTTTGACAATATGTACAACCTCACCCCTTCAGATAATCAGGGGCTTTTGTTGCAATTATCAAGCATATGGTTGTTTTGTAGCTTTCTTGAGGCAAGGCGTTATCCCAGCCTCCTGCCAGGTAAGTGTCATCACAAAGTGGTGAAGGTGGCCAGAGCCTGCCATCAACAGAGGGGCAGACGTGGCTTAATAGTCTTTGTATTAAGACAGCTTTTGCAGTCTTCCAGTCAGCGCTGGCTTCCTTTCAATTTCTGCAGTTTCAGGTCTTAACTGTTTCAAGCTGTAGCAACCCAGTATAACCTGTTACAGCAAATAAAGGCAGGGTATTGTTAGGTAAAATGTCATTGCAAGATAGAGCAGGAGAGACAATTAAATCTTGCAGAAAAAGGTCAAATATGAATCA
Source organism: Trogon surrucura (assembly GCA_020746105.1). Classification (NCBI taxonomy): domain Eukaryota; kingdom Metazoa; phylum Chordata; class Aves; order Trogoniformes; family Trogonidae; genus Trogon; species Trogon surrucura. The sequence goes on from CM036629.1 coordinate 15,708,495, forward strand.
TCAAATTATGTAGGTTTTTAATGGGTATTTTCCAACCCTCTTATTTCACATGAAGTAGCAGCCATTTATTTTATTGTAAATAATATTTCTTTCCTAAGTAAAAGTAACAGTTGATGATAAAGGGGCTTTATTTAGACTGCCATAATGTCTGCTGGTTCTCTTTCATAATTTACAAAACAAACAGGAAACTTTCAACCAATGATTGTATAGACCCAGCCTAATGTCTCACCAGAGCAGAAGACTACATTACTCTGTTCTTTTTGTCCCATCCTCATGAAAGCTTTTGGCTTGCTTAATTAATTAGTTAATTAAATTCAGCATTGTGTCTGATCTTGTCCATGTGGCAGTTTGAGGGCTTTTTTTTGACTCAGACTCCCCTTCCTTTCAGGCGGTGTGCTAATATCAGATAGTGAAGTATTATCTTAACAAACCTGATTGCCTTAATAACTGCTTTTCAAGTTTTTCCACAGTTTCCAAATATAATAATAAAATTTCTGACATAAGGAGAGTTCAGGTAAGTTATGTTTGATAGAAAGTTTCACTTTACATTGTAAACTGTGTTTCCACTGCCGAGCATTCTTGGGTTCCTCCTGCATAATTCAAGCCTAATTATAAGTACCAATATACATACAACACTTCTGCAAACTGAAATTTATTGTTCCTCTTTGTGAAAAATTGAGCATTTCTTTTCAGTAATATTTTCAGTGTGCTTTGTGGAATATTTTGTGGAAACAGTGATAGAAGAATTATTACTAATAAGAGAAAACACATTATAGCTACAAGTAGTCTTTTTGTGTGGATCATGAAATTGATTGCCTGGGTTCAATTTAGTTTTCAACAAGAAATTTTGGGAGCTGTAGTCCTCATGGAGGGCTTGGATACATTTAATTGCTGCAAGTCATGGCAGGAGAAAAATGTGAGAGCTTCAGACTTAACGGGAGGTTTACAGGGTGTCAGAAAATTTAGTAGGAAGACACAGATTATGCTCCAGGTTTTAGTGTTACGCTTTTAAATTCTTTTTTTCGCATGAGAATTCTTGTTTTCATATGAGACCAGAAAACAGCAGGCTGGATAAGCATTTCAGAGAGTGGACCTAGCTACACAAACTCTGGGTGGGACGTAAGCAACCGTTTTATTGTACGGTAGCCTAAGTTAGAGAAGGAAGTGTTTAGGGCTCCTTGCAGTGTGATATGTTATTGTAGTAAATTCTATGAGTAAGGAATACACTACTGAGTAAAGAGGTAATGGACTGCTTAGTCCTAGCAAAGTGCCCACTGTACCACATGTGAATGCTATAGGCTGAGAAGGGTTAATTTACTTATTTCTGTTTTGACATTTGTTTCTGATTTTTAGGTGGAAGGTGACACACCAATAAAATTGTCTAGCCACAAACTGAGGCACCAAGTCGGATGTAATACAACATGCCATGATCTAACCTAATACCTGATCAGGTAGGTGTGTAACAATCTTTTTTATATTTGCCCTAGGAATGTAAACATTTTTCTTTGAAAGCTGAAATTTGAATTATGAATACTTAGAAGGGCTTACAGAATGTCATCTGTATTTGTAGCACTTGATATTTTATGTAAAACATTTAAACTAATTTCTAGAAGTTGAGAAGGGCTGATGATGAAAAAGGGGTACAGCTGAAAAAAAAAAAGAAAAAATTACTGCCATGAATGGTTTACGTAGCTCTAAGGGTAAAAGCTTCCCCTGTGCAGGGAACCAGAGTAAGACCTATACACCACTTAATTAACACTTAAACCTACAAAATATGGCCCTCAGCACTGCAGTGATTTTCTCTGAGGACACAAACATAGAGAATAAGCTTCAAACTTGCAGGCTATTGCCATTATGTTGGCAGTCTCATACATCATTGTAACTTTCATGCCTGTACCCAATGGCTTTACAGTTCTGTAGTGCAGTGTAAGCTGAAAATGTTCAAAATTGTACCAGTCAGCTGGTGAGAATTCAAACAATGTACAAGAGTTGAAAGTGAATGAGCAGCTAAAACATAAGGTGTCACTTATAATCAAATCACTGTGTTGCAATCTGAGTCTGAGTATAATTGTTTTTAGTGTGTATGCAGTAAACCCCAAATCTGATTGGGATTGTAGTGATTTCTGGAATGAGTAGCAGAGCATTAAGCAGTATAAATGACAATAAAAAACCACAGCACTCTCCCAAATAAATTTTATGAAGCAGAGTATGTGTGTGGAGTACAACACAGGACTTGTGGAGAATGACACAGGAATCACCAAAACTTGGCCAAAGTTTCTCCAAACACGGCCATTTAACGCCCTGACATCCTATCTTCATAAACAGGATTAATGGTCCAGTTTATACAGTTCTCAAGCATTTTTATTCCAGTGAGATAAGTATTGGAAAACTTCTATATCTACTCAGTTTACTTTCTTCACTGCTCGTATCTGCAACACAAGCAACTTTATTTTTCATTTTTATAAAAGGAATCATCATCAGTGCCACATGATCTGAGCAATAACATATGTCTGATCACATCACTATGCCTTAAATAGAAATTCGTATTTCAGATTGCCTTTCACCTAAAGATGAAAGACAATCAAACATCTTAAGGATTTTTTTCTGATGTTGCAATATTTCATCTCTTTGATTTGATGATATTCATCAGCTCCTTTGCCTACTGCAAACTGAAGGAAAGATATGTGAGGTCATCCCCTTTCTTAAAAAAGGAATCATCCTTACTGGTCAGTTTTAGTGAAGAAGCAGCACTGGGTAAAGAAAATACTTTCTTCCAATTCAGCAGAATTACTTTTTTCCTTTGTTGCTATGTAATATTTTTTTCCTTTAGAAACCATATTCCAGAACAGATGGATTTCCCCATCACCACTAATTTATACATATTTTATGGAGAGAACTACAATGATCCTGATGGTGTTAGTACTGCTGCTAAAAAAGATCAAGGTAACTCAAGGTTTTTGTTGAAGTCGCAGGTTTAAGCCTGAGTTTGATTCCCAGTGAACTTTCAGTGTGAGACACACACTGTAGATGATACCAAGTGGGAATGAGCATTCACACTGCACAGCTGTCCAGCAGGAAGTGAATATCACAGAAACATGATGCCAGAGAGCATTCTCATATTTTCCATAGAATCATAGAAAAAAGTGGTTTGGAGGACACCTCCTGAGGCCTCTAGACCAACCTCTTTCTCAAACTCCTAACTTCAAAAGTAGACAATGTTGCTCAGGTCTTTGTAAAACTAAATTTTGAAAGTATACAGTGATGGAAATTCCCTAGCTTCTCTGTGCATCTAACCGCCTGCACACTCTTTTTAGTTACACATATCTGAAAAAATATTAAGTTTGTCTGTGAAAAGTAACCAGCCTAAACCATGCTGGAGATTGAAAAGGATGGTTTGCTTGGTCTGGAAAAGAGAAGGGTAATGGAGAATGTGGTGGCACTATTCAATAAAAAGAACACAGAGTCAGACTCTTTCCAAAAACTCCCAGGAAAAAGATGAGTCAAAGACCACAACTTGCAACAAAGGCAGTTCCGAGTGTACAGAAGACACTCGGATAGGTGATGGTGTAAATCAATATGCCAAGTTGAAGTCCTTGAGAGCTTCAGTGATTTGAGGCACAGAGGGGCTTCAGTATTTAGCATATTTTTTTCTTTAAGCTGGCTGTACAAAAAAAAAAAACCCTAACAAACATCACAAAACCCTCAACATAAACATTTCTGGATCACTTGGCTATATTATCTGTTATTATCCAGATATTTAAAAAGCAAAGTAAGAATCAACTAATAAAGAAATCTAAGACTGCATCTCACATAAATTTGGGGAGAGATACTGAAAGATTCTGAGAACTATCCAGTCATCTGCTCCTCTCTTGGTACAAGTTCTAAAGAAGTCCTAAATTTGTAGTGGCTGCCCCGCTGCAAGTCTGGAATGTCCTTCTATGAAAACGGATGTTTGAGGAAGGACTGCATATGCAGGTAAGATACTGAGCCTTGGATACATTCCTGGCACTGTCTACTTAGATGTAGCCTGAACGAGTTCAGGTTTATCAGAAAGTGGTTTTCTGTCTCACCAGGGGAACAGAGCATGACGTTTTTGCTCTCTCACAGTAATGCCAAACATATTACTAAGTGTGAGTAAAGAAAGGCATTAGAATCAAAACCACAAAAGGCGCAAAGATTAGATATATCTAGACCCCTGCAAGATTAATTGCTCTTGAGAGTGAAGAAAAAAGGACTTTCACATCTTGTTTTGTAAAAACATGCAATAAGCTTAAACAAGTTATATGAGCCTATAAATACCTTGAATTTTTGAGTAGGAATTGTCATTGTAATATATAGATCAATGAAGAGGGTTTATATAGTTCTCAAGCAGGTATTCAGAACAGTCAATTTCTCATTATCCTTTACTCTGTGCTGGTCTTATTTTATGTGCTATTCTGTCAAAAAATATTCCTAACATGCGTGTATGCTTTGCTGATGGTGTTCTTGTGAAATGTGTTGTATGCCAAACTTTTTATTTTATGTGGGGTGTCCAGAACAAAAAAAAAAAAAAAAATCAACCCTCCTTCCAATTCTCCTCGATTTAGTTATTTTTTAAGTTATAACCCTGTTTGGTCATCACATGTTTTGAGCTATGTTTGAGTTCTGGGTAATGAGTGATTTTTAATCATAACTTTGATTCACTGAAACAGACACATTATGTGCCAAAACACTGTCCTTTCAGGAACTGGTACTGTATTTATAAATATCCGTGTGAAAAGAACGGAAGACAAACTTGTTTTAAATGATAGTGTCTCTGAAAAAAATTCAAAATGTGACATTCAAGCAGTGTGTTTTCTGAAGTCTATCTCATCAATAAAGAAAGAATATGAACAGTTTACCCTTCTAATGCCTGAGGTAGAAAGGTAGAAAAAAAGGAAAGTAGAAGCGAATTGTACTGGATTGGTGAGAGACAAAATTATAACAGATGTTGAAAAAAAAATGCTATTATTTATAGGAGGCTCCTAAATCATTAACCAAGTTATTTGCCTCTGTAGTGGAGCAGAAAAAGAACACATTAATAGTTTAATTAATAGCCAGACATTAGAGACCCTAGAATATCAAGGCACTGTAAGAATTGCTTCTTGAGAGATAGATTCCATCAAGAATCTAAGAAAACTGAAGGGGAAGTATGTATTTCTGTGTCTTGAATGTACATTATTAGTTTCTATTACTGTAGTAGCTGAACGCCTTGCTTTTTTTAAGTTAGCTCCACAACACTTCTATGTTGTAACAACGTACTGTTAACCACTTTGCTCAAATTCAGGAACTCAAAGAGCAAAGAACTTCCGTAGGGCCACACAGAAAATATAATAAAACAGGGATCTTAATCTAAAGCCTATGCATATCCTCTTAGACCAGGGTAGCCTTCTTTCCTATTTCTGTTAAACCAGACTATACAGTAGCTTGAACAAGTTAACAGAGTACATTATAACAGAAGAAAATACAATAGAAAACACCAGATTTCATGTGTCTGTTGATTATAGTCTCTTAACATAGTTGTGATACTGCTCAGCTCCTATTGAACAACCTTCCATTGAGTCTAATGCCAGTGTGACCAACTGATTAATTAATGATTTCTCAATATTCAGATGAGTGAGCTGCCTCATTCATTTGTAATCTTTTTAAATGAATCAATCGAGAATTTGTTACTTAATTCAAAATCCTGATCCTTTTCGGTCTGTAAATTAAGAATTGAAATGTCTCTGCGCTCCTGTGAGGTGCCTGTGAGTGAAAAGGAAGTACTATGTGGGAAAGGCATTTCTGCGTATTCCAGATGGGGATGATAGTCTCCAGAGATCAGGAAATTATTCTAGCCTGCTCTTTTATACCAATGGGTTGCTTTGGATAATCATTCAAAAAGCTTTTGAAATGAACCTTCAAAAATTTTAGAATCATCCCTCCCTCATAAAAGGCCTTTTCTGCAACACATCATTGAGATGAAATGAAGATGAAGGTTGCTCTGTTTAAAATTATTTCTTTCTGACATTAGTTTGAATTCGGCTTTTATTCACTTTACAGCAATCTCAGTGGAGATCATGTGACACAGGCTGCTGTTCCCATGCTCAGGCATTTTACATTTCAATGATATGTTTGTATTTCCAGATCTAAGCAGATAGAGATTTAAGCACACCCTGAATCCGGAATATGCTATCCGCAAGCTAGGGAATAGATGCACTTATCATGGGTTAGTTGTTCATGTTCCTGAGGGGTCTAGGACTGGAGGAGAGGACTTTAAATGCTAGTGATATTTAGCTTAGCTCAGCACTGTATGCACTGTGAGTGTGCTGTGTCCTTGGCCCTGCTGGGCATATACTCTGAAGCTCACTGGCACACACAGCAAGGCACCACCCTTCTGAATGAGCAGCTTTCACATGTGGAGATCTGGGACAAACGGCCCTTCTTGTTTGTTCTCTTCTGCGCTGCCTGTTGGAAATACAGAGAGGCTTCTCTCGCGAAAACACGGAAGTGTGTGTCTTGTGACTGGAAATAACGTGTTCTCTGTAAAACTGGAAAAAAATCTGCAGATTTCTCATTCAAATCCTTGAAATGCATTATGCTCAACAACCCCTTTACTCTTCCTTTTTATTACAACATAATGTGTCAGGCTGTCAACTAAATAAACAGGGTGGCTTTCCAGACAGACAAGCGGTTTTTGTAACAGTTATGATCCATAACACTTTAGGTAATGCCATTCCATAAACTATGCAGCCAGATCCTTAATCATATCTTACACCAGTGTGAATCTGCAATACTTCCAGTGAAGTGTTCTAATCCAGAGATGGCTGAAACCAGTGAAAAGAACTGACACCACTGGGTTTGCCTAATATCCTGCTTCTCCGTTTCTACTAGAGTAATCACGTCCACATATGGACACTGATCCCCAGAAGACCTGCATAACAATCCCCATCAGCAATTTTGCTTTCACCTTACCTGCTATTTTGGTTGTTCCATATGAGAAGATATCCTAGGCATTTTTTTTCCTTCCATGTTTTAAGGAAAAACAGTAGGCCTGAAAACAATGTCTGCAAATGACTTTTGGTTTGCTTTTAGTGATGATTATGGATAAAATTATAACAGTAGTTCCATAAAAAAAAGCAACATACTCTAAAGGTATGACACTTCCCCTCACATTTATGCTTTATTTGTTATCTAAATATTTCCTTCTTTCTGTTCTCTGTGTTTTGGAAATAACAAAATTTATCAGTCACCTGGAACTGTGCTCATGTTTCCATGGCAGTTTAGTAATTAGGTCAGTTCACCAGGAGCTCTGATGAGTCCAATAAAATCTTTTGTGCAATTCTTTCAGATAGACTATTACCCTAAGTTACTAGCCCAGAAATAAAGTTATTCTAGACAGATACTTGCTAATTGATACACAATACTTGAGCCTTAAATGTCTTCTGGGTTTCTCAATATTCAATTCTGCTCTAGAAAGCCAGGCTCTGACCCGAGAATGATCATGCATTCCCCAGCAAGGAACAAACTTAATGAAGTTTGTACTCTAAAGAAGTGCTAACAGGTGCATCCCATCCCATAAACATCATCTTATTATAAAGGGGGAAGTTTTCTCCTCTTCTTCCTTCTTTCCATTCCTCCAAGGGCTTGCTTACTATTCTACTCCTGAGGACTGCTTTCCTGTTTATTGTGAATGCTGTACGTTCATTCACTGAGCTGAATATAGCTTTGTATAGTTTATGTTGGCGTTAGTATTGTTATTAGTTTTGCTGAGGTTTTTAATTCTGTTTTCTTTTCAAACTATGAGTATCCTCTCCTTTTCCCACCGCCCCTTTTTGGTTGCGGAGGTGTCACTGGGTGATAGAACTGCTATGGTTCAGCCCCACATATGGGCTAACTGTAGGCATACCTCTATCTTGATCTGACTTGCACTTACACAAGGAAAACGTATTCCCACAGTTGTGATATGACTGAAATTTCTATTGTATTTGTTTATATACTCGTATCTACGAGCACTGCTGTATGAAACCGCTGAGGTGCATTGTTCCCTAGAAAGCGGCTGGTATGATTAAGACGTGGGAGCATCCTCAGATACACATTGGACAGAGAACTTAACGGTAAGTTATTTTCCATTTTGGAAGATGAAGGGAAACTCTGGTGACTTGGAATTTCCTGTAAATCTATGGTACTGAAAAGAATCATAAGGCCAATATATCATACTAATCCAGTATTCATTTTTTTTCCCATTACACCTTGCTATCTCTAATATCTATTAAACAATTAGTTCTAGACAGTAAGCTACTAATTCTTCTGGGCTCTCCAGTAACGTTAAACAATTAATTCTTGTCATGTAGAGGTTTTAATTGTTCTTTACTGAAGATATTTATGTATTGTTTGCAGGTGCCTTGTTGAATCCAAAGTCTCTGCCATAAATACAATACATAGAAGTCTGTGGTTTCCTAGATAGTGTAAACAAACATACTATATATTGTTTCCTATACCAGCATAACTGCAATCATCCATGCTCATCACTCAAAACAAATGTCCAGACACTTAATGAGGTGGCCAACAAATGAAAAATGGCTCATACATGATATATTCACAATAGCAGAGGAATGGAAACTACTACCAATGTTACATATTCAAATTCACAAGTGAAGTTTCAGAAACTTCTTCACAGCTGAAGCCGTTTAGTCTTTTGATAGAAAAGACCACTTTTTGGAACTGAAATGGTAGTGAGGAAGAGGGAACAGATTTTAGTCTGTCCTGTATTTTTGCCTCCAGTACTTTTACCTGCTGCACTTCATTACTTCTCCCCCACAAAAAAAAATAATCAAGAAAACTTTGTTTCCATGTTTCTGCAGAAGTGAAAGCATCAACTGTGACAAATCCTAAAGAATTAGAAAATATTTAATTCTTTTTTTTCAGCAGTTTTATGCTGCAAAATACAAGTTTCATGCCACTTAACCTCCTCCTTCTATCCAGCAAGCAACCTTTGTTTTTTCTTCCTATCAGTTAATGACTTCTCAACTTCTCCTCTAAGAACAGGGGAAAATATGACGGAATGTGAAGTTCTCATAAAGAGCTGTGTCTATACTGAAGGGTAACCAATACCAAGCAGAATAAAAATATGGTCATCACTTATTATTCAGAGGGAACAGATGCTCAACCCACATCATTGCCATGGAGACCTTGAAATTCCTGAATACCTTGTTGTTGAACCTTTAGAGATGTTAATGGGACATGCAGAGCACATAGCTCTTGTTAAGTTTTGAATATGCATAAATATAAAAATGAGGTATCATCTACCTACACACAGCCTATAATTTTCTTCAGATTGATTTGTGAGTATTAGTGCTAATTTGAGTCTCTTTGCTAGTGTATGTTACGTCTGCTATGAGCTAAACGGCAGAGATTGGCCTTTTAAAGTACCTTGAATTTTCAAATCAGTACTCAGAAGTTGGAGTAACACACAAAGTTGTCTTGTGTAAAATCAGTATACTTTTGCCAAGCGGTCTATTATTTTAAGCTTATATATAACTCATGTTTTGATAAGAACAATATATAAATATTAATAGTATTTTTTGTTGAAGATGCTTTCCTTAGATATCAGAGATTTACAAAGGTACAAAGTTCTATCAATATATTTAGTGTATCTGAGATATTACAGATCTTTTCATGTATCTTGATCAGATAGCTGGTTATGTAATCGCCATGATTATCCCAAATTAATGTGGTGAAAATTATCATGTATTGCACACTTAATTTATGTTATCTAGTCTTACTGGATTAACTCAGATGAGTAATGCATGTTCTCTTCTGTATTTGTTAAATATTTTACTTTTTGGTATGTTGTTACACATTAACCAAGTAATTCCTGGTTCAGTATGCACATTCACACAAAAGCCTGAAATATTCCCTAATTGTAAATGGTAACTAAACTGTATGAGAACTATTGATGGGTCTGAGCAAATAAGTTATATTCCAGACTTCTCCAAGTAGTTAATTTGCAATTACACTTATTGTACGTCTAGAATTTTTGACAGCTCCTATTAATCTAAGACCAAGAGGGATCTTGTTCTTGCCCTAAGAGCTAACTTTTTTAGTATTCTTATTTGACTCTTCATAACTCCATTTGTTGAATTGTTTGTAGTTGAAATCACAGAAGCAATGCTGGAGATGAAGTATAGCTGGTAAACTAATTTGAACTTCTGCAGGAGTTTCAGAGTTCCCAGAAAGGAATAAAACATGAGTACATCTATTATGATAGATACCATATTAACTGTTTTTAAGTTAGGACTGTTGTCTGTGTTATATGTCCTAGTTCATTAAGTTTAAATCTTGCCAAAGATTCTTCTATCCATTCAACATTAAAAATGCAGGTAGTAACAAAGAATTCTATTATAAACCAAGCAAAATCTTAATAAAACCTCCTTACTTCACTCACCTCACTTTGAGATGAGTTTTGGATTTAAACTTGCTTCCAATGAAAAATAAAATTTAATGTTCAAGTTCAGAATGCACTCACTTCTCATACTGTCTTTGTTCACTAGGTATGTTTCAGTGTATTCATTTCTTCCTACGCTCCAGCTGAGTCACATTTTCATCAGCTGACTGCCTTGGTAGCATTTCAGTCCAAGCTAACAATTTTATTCTCAAAGATAAAACAATAGCATAGTTCTTCCAGTAACGCAATATTTTTGTTTAATTTCTCAAACATTATGCTTGAATGTCAGTTTTCAGTTAGATGAAATGAAAATTATATCCTTAAGCAAACAATGGAGGATTCTGCCAGTATGACCTTTAGGGTCAATCATCTCATTAGCAGTCAGCTTTTGCCACTGCATGTTATTTATTGGAGAGGGATTTACAAGCTGTTAAACTAAACAACAAATTAAATTGTCCATGAGCCATCATCATCCGATATAGGAATTCCCTGTGGGTAACAAGCTGCTCCTTTTTCAATGGGAACTTTTGGAAAAAGGTAATACATTTTATTTTTTGCCAGCATAACCTTTATAGGGAACAATCCCTTTTTTATTATGATGGAATACTGTGCCATCAGTGTAAACAGCTCCAGATGCACAGTGAAATTCAGCAGTCACAATCCACAAGCCTCATTTTAATGAATGCTCACAGGCATCTCTCTCATCTGCTAATTGTTTTCAATCAAATTTAAAATACCACAAATAGAGTAGCTCAGTAGTTCATTTACAGTTTCCATTAACTAACATTTTTTATTAAATATCCTTAAAAAGCAATAATCTGAGAAGATAGCTTTAGGAAAGATTTCCATCTCTGCATATTGAAAACAGTATTATTGTTTGAAATAAACTGTCAGCCTAATCATAATGTGAAATAACTGTGACAACATATATCCTATGGTATTAAAGAATAGGTAGACCAGATTTCTAGCATGCCTAGTGATGCAGTTTTGCACTGACAAACTGAAGTGTAAAGCACTTCAGTTACTATTACATGGACTCTTCATGTTTTGCTGTTTCTGACAATCTTTTCAGGTAATTCAGTGTTAAGTATTAGTCTTCTCATACAAAGTCTATTAATTGTTCTGTTTTGAATCAAATTGCTTATTGTTTTCAGAACTCTAAGTCATTGCTCCTTTGTGTGTTTCAGCTTACTTCTCGGCAATTTTTTTAGTACTGTTCTTATAAAAGAAATGTAATTCAGTCCTAATGTATGATTTTCCATTGTTTCAATACTCATTTTTGCCTGAGAAACATTCATATAGAGACAATTCCAAAGAAGAGCTTCTGCTACTCACTGTGCTTTATGCTTGTTCTGGCCTCTCTTTATACTGCCTATGGATAGCGGAGAAACCAAAAGCTTTTAGGACATCTGAATTCCTTGTAGAGAATATTTTTCTGGAAAAGAAACAGAAGCCAGAGTCAGAGGCTTACTTAAAACCAGGAAAAAAAAACCTAATGAGGCCGCCAAACTCCACAAAGCTAGACATTGACAAGTAGGGTAGGAGAGAGCCAATAGCTTCAAGTGAAACAACGCTTGCTTTTCATAAGACCTAAATGAAATTTGTGAAATCTGCATTAAACTGTGTGACACAGTCCAATCAAGTCACCAAACCCTTCATGACTTACTTAGTCTATGATCTTAATCAGTGATAGACTAACATCAAAGATCTAATCAAAGCTAATGATTTTTGACAAGTTTGGTGACTCTGTAACCAATAACACTACTAACATCAGGGCTACATGCTGACTTAATGCTTAAATTCATGGTAAACGTTAAAAAATGTCCTGCAGGACATACAATGTTACATTCAACTTCCTGATTCATCATATAGTATGAATGTAAGCCCACTTATTTGCAGAGAGAGCTTTTTGTCAGGGTAGTGGTTTTACAAAGGTTATGATAAGGTGAATCTAAGTTTACACTGGCAAGAAATCAAAGACAGCATGCAGTTTGTACTGCAAGAAGGTTATACGCTGTACCTACCTTCTGATATATATAGCATGGACTAGATAATCACACAAATTAACGTGTTCCTAATTGCATGTTCAGGACAGGTTCTTATTTTCTTTCTTCCCCTCATGTGCTGGAGGAACACTGTCTAAATCCCACAGTGAGAGTTCACATTAAAAGAAGAATTAATGACAGTTTAGGACTTTTGAAAAACAACTCAGTAGAAAATAGCAAAGTATGAATCGCTACTTTAAACCTGTGAAAATGTTTAAAGATTATACACTCCACGTGCTAGAATTATTATGTTTTGTACACAATGCTAGGCTTCAGAAATTACATCTAAATGAAAGACTTCTGATAAATATTGGACATAAACCACTGTCATCGTTCTGTCTCAGGTGATTAATTCAAGTCAATCATTTGAGTGGCATCTCCTTTTTACTTCTGTTACAACTGTTGAGCTAATAATACTGTGAGCTGGTATGTACTTTGTTGCATGCATCATCAGCAGAATTGCAGCTGCTTTTCGCTGTAGAACTTTTATTAGAAAGATGATGTAAGAAGCAGAAGGAACACAGCTTGACTTTCAGGTCCCAGACTGAGTTTGCTGCTGTAGCAGTTGGAGAAGTGGGAGAAAGGCTTTTGACATGCAAATTTTGTATCATTTTGGTACAAAGGCAAATGATGTGTGCTAAATACCATATCCCGTTATACATGCTTTGCAGACGGAACCACACTTTTATATGCACAAGCAGGAGAAAAGGAGTCAAAGGGGGACTGTGATAGGGATGTAAATGTCTACAAATAATTGAGCAGCAATAATCCCTGTTGCATTATTGACAGTGGCATCATAAAGAGCAATTGTGTGAAATTACTGCATAAATGGAAACATTTAAATCAGATATTAGGGGGAAAAAAGCTTTAACCATGAGAAAAAATAGGTAATGGAAGTACCTATTTGTAGAGATATTTAAAACATCACTATGAAGTGTTCCCAAGTATGATTTCACTTGAAAACTTACCGTTTCTTTACCTATTATGTCTCTTTCTTCACATTTACTAATTTTTAGTGATAACTTGCTTTTGTACTGTACGGTTCTTGTCATGAGCACTGAGAATCAACAAAGTGAGAGAACAAAGTGAAATTTACTGGGCTTCGGTTATTATCAAGAAAATTGGTGTTCTTCAGGGTAAGCTGACAGTGTCTTCTGGATTCCTGAAAGATCTTGATTTTTAGGACTAAACTTTAATTAATAGAAGTAAGCATGTCACTTAAAGTGCAAAACTCGGCCATAAGGCTGTTCTAAGCAGAAGTATAACTTCTGAAAACTGTGCAATAGTCATACTGAGAGTTGGTGTAAGAATATAAGAACACCAACGTCTGCCGGGAGAAATAGTGTCTTTAACTAAATTTTTGATAGTGCTGTTGAGCCTCTTTTTATAATCTAGCATGGCAGTAGCCTTTATGTCTCAGTGTCATTTTTACAGGTCACAGTGAAAACTGGAGTAGGGTGAACATGCTGAAATGTATGAAAAATGTGGAAAGTTAACACCAGTCAATTTCTTCAAGAAACAGTTAAATTTATGTTAAGAGTTTCTTCTGTATGATGAACTGTGGAGGTAGTACTTTTTTTAACAACTCAGTTGTATGGATAAGTTTTGGTATGAGTAAGTAGGAGATGCTTGGTTTTGGTTTTGAGTTTCAGTCTTACGTTGCTGCAGAAAGTTTGATTCACATTTGGGGAGCGTAAGGACAAATTAAGGATAGATGGCAAGCTCTCTTACTTTTGGCTGCAGACAGAAGCCATCTGTAAGGCCTTCTCCTGGTAAACATGCATCTCAAACATTAAGCATATCTTGATACCAGGTATATTTTGCAAAGATTACATGTGACTTTCTGCAGTAATAAGTGTGGTAACATGAGGAAAAAACCTCTAGGCTGCATTCCCATTTCCTGGCTATTTCCTAGAAACTGTATTCTTATATGAAGCAGGAAGATACCTTCCAGAATTGACTGGTTTGGTCTTCTGCTTATTAATGAGGATGTCATTGTATCAAAGTTTACCGGAAAACACTGTCTAATTTCCTCTTTTTATTTCTCACTCTTTTGAAATTTCATTCTTTTGTAAGGAAGTTTCCTGTTTACTTTTTGGAAATTCACAGTATTTATAGTATACTGGGACTCCTGTCCATTCCAAATTTGTGCTAGATTCTAGCATGAGCAGTCAATACCCATGCTTACTCATGAACCACAAGTAATCCATCATATCTGGTACACTACAGCCTTTAATGTTGTACTGTACTGTATGTGTTTAACTTAGACTATTTTATTATTTAGCTTAGTTTATTTTAAGATAGATCAATACCACCTGCTAAATTTGGTACTGTTTCCAAGACATTCACTAACATTACAGCTAAGAAAACAAGCACTCAATCACAATGTATATACTTTTTTATCACTTAAGATAATTCCATCTAGAGCAGCTTATGTACACTTTAAAAAAATGAATGTTGAAAGAATTTGAAGAGGATTCAGGGGTTGAATTACTGAAATTCTGAAATGATGATTAAAGACCAATTTAATCTACTGTGTACTCAACTGGTCGAGGTTTTTTAACTTTTCTTTTAGGTCATCATTTTGCATTTGTTCATTGGCCCAGAGATGAAAAGCCGTGGCTTGCCACTTTTAAATCACAAACAAGCTCATTATTTCAGTTCACTGTGAAAAGTCTCTCGGTGAATTTATTACAGGAATCCACGGCCATTCCATGCACTGAGCCTCTACTGAATGTACTTATCCCTCAGGAAGAAGGATCTGGCAGCCAGTCTGGAAAACCTGACCTGTGTCCAGAGAGTCGGACAGGTGGGTTTTTTGGGGGGGATTTGGGTTTGGTTTTTTCCATTTCAAACATTACTACTGGTAATAGAGTCTGTTTGCTGAACTAAGCTCCTAGCAGCACCTCTGTAACCCCTATTGTACAGCTAGAACTGACTGGAACATACCAAACTATTTCAATGATGTACTGGCAGCAATACCATTCAGATATGTACTTTAGCTCTGCGGGAGTAATAGGAAAAAACTTTTGTCACTAATTAGATATGACTGGATACATACGTATATCAGATGTGTTGAGAAAGAAGGTGCCATTTTATCTTGTCACTTTCCAGAGAGGAGCAATGATTTAAATAGGACCTGACAGCACACTGCTCTTTCTGGTGTCTGGGCGGACAACTTGATACATTACTGTGTAACATCACCATTTGTTTGCAGTTCTTCAGCCAGCTTCCAGTCCAGCTGGCTTGTTTCCAAGTCATTCTGAATTGTGTTTGGAAGATGGTGTTAAGACATTCTGCCCAATAGTTTATTGCTATAGAGATCTTGAGCCAGATCATCCTTTCAGATGCCTGTTTTCCCTGATTTTTTCTATATTTTTCTAAGAGGGAGCAGCCCCTGAAGCCAGTTTACAAAACCTTTAGAAGAGTTCTTCCAACAGAGGGAAAACTCTTGTGGCAGACGGGTGCTGTAGAGTCCCCATCCCCTTGCCACATTTGTTGTCTTCTCATGTCTTCATGTTTACAGTCTTGTTTTGTGATGCTATTAAATATGATTAAAAATAATGACAGCAGTGAGATGTATTGTGGAGAAATCCTCTTTTAAATCTGCCCAGTTTCTAGATGGTGGTTAAAGCCATGTGCAGGCTTTTGGGCTTCAGACCTCTTTGCCAAAACTTCTCTTTTTGCCCCAGTCTTTTCTTCCCTAAAATACAGATAATGAAACTGACCTTTGTAAATTACTTGGAGATCTATGATAAAAAGCATACAAGTAAACGATTATCTTTTTATTTTTTTTTAAGTAGAAAGTAGTTTTGAAATATTTGGGAGAGGGCAGGAGAGGTGTGAAATTTAAAAGCATTCTTCCTGTGCAAGATGCACCAAAAGCTGCCTGCCAAGATTGTGTTTTTTTATGGCTACTCTTCCCATAGATACTGTTTAATATTAAAATATAGTTTTTATTAAAAGTTGTTTATTTTTCTTTCCTTGCAAAACTTTGTCCTTACCTGTTTCCTTTATCCTGTAGAAGAGTGGCAGAAAAGAACCTATACACCTGTCCAACACGGAAGTTTGGCTGTTGGGGTTTTTTTTAGTGCTTCAGTGGGTCATTGTTCAGTAAGATGACAATGCTTCTAGCATTGCTGAGAAAAGAAATAATAGACTGGATAATTTTTGGCTTTCTGTTTTTCTAAAAATGTAATGTCGTAACTTTTCTATTTCCATGTTTTCTACTTCCTGTTATTTCTAAAAGAATGAGTCGCAGAAATGGAAACATAGCTGCTGTGAATAATTTAAAAGTGGTCTGAGAATAGCTAACCATTACTTCTGGTGATGCTGCTTGTGATGGTTACACAATGATAAGATTATCAAAAGAGTTGTGGGAGACAGAAAAATGGAAAGGATGCATTAAGTCATGTAGTCATTTTTGCTATTGTAGAATTATGCCTTACATTAGTTTTACTAATGGCTTGTCTGGCTACCTTCAAAAAGTTTGAAAAAACGGATTTCCAGTATTTCTTCAACATTACCCCTATACCTTCTGCTTCCAATAAAACATTTTTCTCTTTTTGCTTTTCTTTTTTTTTTTCCTCCTCTTTTCTCTTCTTTTTTTTCTCTCATTTTCCATTTTCTAATTTTTCTTTTTTTTTTTTCCTTTTAATATCATAGAATCACAGAATGGGTTGGGCTGGAAGAGACCTTTGAATGTCATCTAGTCCAATCTTTCTGCAGTAAGCAGGATTCTAGTAGCTCATCCTTGTTTTAGAAGGCTAACACCATAAAAAAAAAAAGTAATTAAATATTAACTTATTCTACTTTAGTTTCCAATATCACTTTTTGGTGAAAAGTAACTTTGGTTTTGCCATCAAAAAGCATGTGCTGAAGAACTGGAATGACCAAATTTGACCAAGATGGGAGGATTCCACTTTCCAGACTGTAATTTCTAAGCTTTCCTGTTTACTTTTCTCCTGCTAACACTGTTTTCATAAGAGATCTCAATCCTTAAAGACAGAGAAAAGTCTGGAATTAAGAGATATAAATGGCTCAGGGATACATACAAGCAGTAGGTAATTTTTTCTATGTTGCCTGCCAAAACAGAACAGTGGATATTTCCCATCTGGCACCACTTTAATTAGCTGATTCCATTGTAACTACACAATTACCTATCTATTAGTATTTTTTAAGCCCTGTTAATTTTCAGGAAAAGTCTACCCATGAAACTGAACCCCTTCTTACGGCTCTACTTGTAAAGCCTTTTCTATGGCTCTAAACTATTCAGCAACAGGGATATAAATATGAAAGGACAGGCCAGGGTGAATCCCTGGAGCTGTATGTTTGCAGAGTGATGGAAATTGGATTTCATGTTTGCTTGAAGTCTGACTTAGCACAGAGTAGCTCTCTACTTTCTGGTCCTCCGAGTACTGAGTAGCAGCCAACAAACGGCTTGACCATTTCCTCATTCTTGAGCTGCATGTTGCCTGATCAAGCCCTACCTTGTAATATCTTCTGCACTTGTGCATTTGACAACAATCATTCACTTCACTTGAGGTTTGAAGTTCCTCTACTTGCATAAATTCCATGTTTCCACTCAAAGCAGTATTGATCTTTTATCACCACCCTCAGAAGCAGTCAGGCAGCCTCTTTGCTTCCTTTCTTCACAGCCTATTGAGCTTAGGTCTAACAGGCAAATACAAAACTGGGAGCAGTGCCTTGGAAATCCCTTTAAGTTTCACTCAGAGTTGACCTCTGAGTGTAGACACGGACCCCTCAAGCGATCTGTGCCTTAACCCTAACAACTGCTGATTTTCTTCTAGCTTCTCAATTTGTTCTTCTCTCAACTCTTTTCCTCACAGATTCAAGTAATAGTTTTAAGTCTTTATGAGAATTGGCCACTTGTTGTTGCTGCTAGATCTTTCAGCAGGACGGAATCTACTTCAGAGAAAGACAGAGTGACCTACCGTAAAGTCTTCTGACATCGTTCTCTACAAGAAACTACTTCTGTTTGCTTTTGACTTCAGCAAGTTTCAATTACATAAGTTAAAAAGGTTTCCAGCGTGGATTTTTTTCCCAGATTTTCAGGACAAGAGAAGAGTGGGAGACAAAACGTTACAAAAGATTTATCAAGGACATGCTACAGTGGGCTCTTGCCTTTGTCTGTGTTGAGGGACAAAAGGCAATCTTTTCCTTTAAAAGTACTATCTTTCTTATATTAGGACTGGATGTTTTCTCCTTTCTTGTTAAGGAAGTAGTATTGGAATCTCAATGTCTATATGAATTTTCCTAAATTAAAAGTTCTTTGCCTCAAAAACGCCATAGAGGAAAGCCAGAAGCGGCCTGCGGCACTTGGGCCTATTCCCTGGGCACGGTGCTCCCACACAAGGGGACGATGGGCTGACACCAAGGACACGCAGATGGAGCAACAGAGGCTGCCCCTGCTCCCGCAGAACAGCATTGCCAGGCGGCTTACATCCCTCCCCTCCAAACCGCCTGCAGCCTCTTCCTGCCCTCCTCCTGTCCCCTGTCTTACCGGGGGGGATGCAGAGGAGGGAAGAGGGAGCAGCTGGTCAGCCGCTCCCCCACTGCCTCTTCCCTCACAACCGGTAAGGGCAGCGGCCCTTGGCACGGAGGTGGGAACATGAACAAACCCCCCCGCACCGCGCGCTGCCTCGTGCGAATGCACCAATCGAAAACGCGCCCCCTCCAACCTGAGCGGGACCGGCCGCACGCTGCAGGCGCCGGGCGCAGCAGGCCCCTCTGAGCTGAAGTCTGCCTGGCAACCCGGAATGTTCTGGAAGCTCTGAGGTAGAGAGGCAGTAGCCTGTGGTGGTTCTTGCTGCACCAGGCAGGGAATGCGATGGTTTCTCCAGGGCCTCTGGCGGTCTGGCCACCCAGCGCTCGTGTGCTCTGTTTGCTTTTGGTTTCTCTCCCTTGTGAATCCTGCGCACTTCGCCTCTCTCAGTAATGCTGGAGTTGACTGTGGCTACATCTCTGGGTACCTGGTGCTGTGGGGAGATGGCTGCTATTTAGTGCACCTGAAAAAAAAAGGTGAGAGTTGCTGTTCCCGCAGTTTTCATGTCCTTGGTGCGACCGTACTCTCTTGTGAGCGCCTGTTGCCTCCTCTTCTAAACCCAGTCACTTGTGCCACCTTGACCCAGGCCTGCTTGGTTCCTGATCCCCATGAGTGCTGCCCAGTAGTGACACTGTCAAGAAACTGACAGGGTTTGGTCACTTCCTAAGGGAAAAACATGCAAGTTTATTATTTCCCTTTTTAGATTACCAAATAAAGTGCTTAACAATGCGGAATGTTAGTGTTTAACTCCCAAGTGCCTAACTGTATGGTCACCAGCAGTCCTAGGTCGGTTTCCTGAAGAAATGAGATTTAGCTGTTTGTCCTCCTCGGCTCTAACAATGCCACTGAGTGCATGAGGTATTTTCACAAAGGAATTTTTGCATTACCAGACAAAAAAAAAACCCTGAGATGCTTTTTCAAGGTAATTTTTGTATTTTACTAGACTAAAGGAAATTAATTGCACATAAGCAGGAGGTGTTTGTTTCCATGTAAGCAGGTTCACAAAAGTTAGGTACATGAGGCCACCCTGAATTTCTATATTCTTCCTAACTGGTGGCTGATCTTTCAGTTTTAAGACTAAACAAACTTTTTTTATAAGCTCCAAGGTAGTCAAAGCGTATGGATTCATACAAACATAAAGGCCACATTCAGAGGGTGCAATCCTATTGCACAGCATATTAGATAGCACAGGGCTATGTGGCAGCTCTGTAGTGGACTTCAGGTCAACCTCTTCTGAATTTATGGTTTTGGGTGGATATTTTGTAGGACAACACAGAGCTCTCTGAATGACTTAGAGGCCTCTGTGCTCCTTGTGGGCTGGGCTCTATCTTCAGGTATCAGAATGCATGGATTGGCCACAATTCTGATAAATTCCTTAAAGTTTAAACAAGCTTTTACACATTGACTTGCTCTGTCCAGACAATGATTTTGTAATTAAAATTCTACCCATACCAAAATTTCCATAGCTGATTCTACCAAGCATATAGCCTGCCATCCTCATTTGAGATTTATGAGGTCAAAGTTCTACCACTTTCAATGACTCATTTTCAGTGTTGTGCTGTCAGTTTAATTTAAAGCAGGGTAAAGTGATAAAATCATAGATTGAGGGGTCACAGCAAAAACTAAATCAATACCTTCAATATTCAATTAGGTTTTTCATAAATCCTCACAGCCTCCATTTTCTACTCCTTTCTGCTTCTTCCTGTCTTCTAAAGGGTAGCAGGTTGTTTCTTATTTTAGTTACTGTTATGGCTGGAAATTTAAGGAATGTGAAAATTGGCCAAAACTGTCTGCCATAGAATTCAGTTCATTCACTAGGGGAGAAAAAGGGTTCATGGCCGTTCATAGAAGTAGCCTCTCTGCTTCACTGGGTGGTTTGCCTCTTGGCGAACATTTACAGAGTAATTACCTTGTTAATATACATTGTATCTGTTTATTTTGAAACACTTTCAAACATAGCCTGAAATACTCCTGTTCGGCTGCCTGGGGTAGGGAGGAATATATTTTGGTTTGATATCCATGGCAACTCTTTTTTATTACTCCTTTAAAAAAAAATATTGCTACTTTTTAACTTCTTTAAAAAAAAAAAAAGTTATTGAAACAGACTCCTGTTTTCTATTAAAAATATTTTCTACTTATTATAACACTGTAGTAGTTCTTTTTTAAATAGAATAAAAAGAAAAACTATTATAGAAGATGAAATACTTTAAAGCAGTATCTTTCTCATTTCAGTTCAACAGCATTAAATATTTCAGTACTGTGTAACTCCCAGTACATATATTTTCCCAGTATATATATTTTTTATGCTAGGGAAGTGAGGCCTATCCCTTTTTAGAGAATTAGTTGTGAATTTTGGTTCATTCCTAACTTCCGATAAAATCCTGCTTATTCTTTTTTCTTTCTTCCTTGAGATACGTGTCCCAGATATATGTACTTCTTCATGTTTTACAGATGAAACCTATATAATGGCTCGGCCCTAGTATTTATTTTATGGAAGGAAAGGAATGCTTTGCTTTTTTTTTTTTTTTTTGAGGAGAAGGAGGAGAATTATTATGTATTAGAAAAATAAATAGATCAAAGGCTATGTTCTATACAAGTGCCAAAACAAGGTTCTTTTTTCGGGTAAGCTTAAGAACATGAAATACTGAATTAATCATAGTAATGCTTTTCAAGTAAGATTAGATTTTCATGAAATTTAAAAAGAACACTAGATGGAATGTATAATGTTAGTTGTAGTTTATATTATTACTAGGCATCACTTGCAGTGATACATATGTGAATTGGAAATAACCGGAGGCTACATGAAGGTATGCACTTCAGCAGTGTCCTCAGGCTAACAAAGCTGCTCTAAGCTCGCAACTTTTACTGGTGAGCAGTGTTCAGGTTGGCCTCAGAGGTTTAATTTTCATCAGCCTTGCCACATTTTCCATGAAGAGTGAGTCGAAAGACATTGTTCACACTTGCACTGCTCCATCTGTGGAAAAATGCAAATATTGTCAGCTTATGACCATCCGAATTGAATAACTGTATTCTAAAGAGTAACCTTTTATGTGCTCCACCGTATTTTTTTCTGAAGGGAAAGGATAGTTGTGGGGTCAAACAGAAGATGCAGAGTGTGTGCAGTGAGAAAAGAAAAAATACTTCTGTTTAATAGCTTTCCCCTTTCTATTAGACAGGGAATGGCTGGGTAAGCTCATGCGTATCAGAGAATTCACTCTTACATGGGATTCTTTTGTGTGTTCACTAATGCCAGCTTTTATGAATCCAGGAAGGAATCCAAGTGATATGCTTACCACCTGAATAATCTTAGATGTTTCACCTGGATGAAAATTTTTGTATATGTTCTGAAGAAATGTTATCAGAAAAGGTTTTTGGTTTTTTTTTTTTTAGTTGGGGAGAAGCTCATTCCTTACTTTTCCTTCATGTTTTCCTATTTCTTTTGTGTTCTTCCCAACAAAATTTTTGTAAGTTGGTGTAAGCAACAGTATCATTTTGTTTTTTCAAACCTATAAGAAAACGTGCTTTAAGAAGGTGGAAGTTCATGACAAATATTTGAGTTTTGTTTAATGTTTCTTTTGCTCTGTGTTAGCCCTACGTTCTTTTTGAAGTGACTGCTGACGGGAACCTCCTGGAGGAGAGCAAAGATTGGCTGCTGAGGGAGCTGCTGAGCAGGCACTCTCAAGATTGAAACAGAAGCTTCAAAAGGCTGCAGGACGTGGTAGGAGCGGTGCAACTGGAGCTTGCCAGGCAGAGTGGGAGAACCAGCCAGCCAGGCCAAAACCAGTTCAGGAGAAACTGCCTCTGCGCCCAGAAGATAATGGGCAAAGCTTGCTGCACTTGAGGAAGTTGTTGAATCAGCGTTACCAACTCAGGAATGGCGACCTGCCTGGAGTGATGCAGTAGGTAAGGAAATACTCATTTACTAGCTGGAACAGGGTACAGTCACAGTTTCTTCACAATTTTATAAAACTGGTCTTGAAGCCTCACTGTCCTGTGTCAGTGGTTTTTGTATACAAAGTACTACTTTTAGTTTACAGGTTCGCCTTTAAAAGATAACTGATCGAGACTCCAAAGTCAACAGTGACTTTCTCATAGATCTGGTGCGATTCCCCCGTTGCTCTCCCCCCTCTTAATGAACTGTGTAGTAGCTGTTTGTTTTCACCTGAGGACATCTGGTAGGCCAAATGAAGTATATTCAGCTGTGGAACGAAGTGTCTGAAAATGTTTATTATTTTACTCCAATTAT
Organism: Trogon surrucura; assembly: GCA_020746105.1. Lineage (NCBI taxonomy): Eukaryota > Metazoa > Chordata > Aves > Trogoniformes > Trogonidae > Trogon > Trogon surrucura. The sequence continues at coordinate 15,731,795 of CM036629.1, forward strand.
TTTAATGGTAGATGTGTAGCATGTTTTGTGTTTACACAGTGTGGGCTTTCTGGTATGTTCTGACTAAAAGTTTGCTTTTGTCTATGAGTTTAGTAAAATGGGGAAGAGGTAGCATCTGAATTTTAGAGAGTGATGAAGGAAGAAATGCTGTACTGAAAAAAAAGAAAGGCCTGTGCTGATTGGTTGGCTTTTCAAAAAATGTGTTCTGATTGTAGAGATGAATGCCCTTGTTGGCAGAAGTAATCCTTTTTAGATTGTTGAGGTAGGAGTGATGAAATTTCCTCTGAGTAAATGCAGTGGAATTTGAGGACTTGACTGTTGTAAGTGGAAATTTTGAAAAATGTTTTCATTGTTTCTGAATTTGTAAGGTAGATATTCTGATACATATGATTTATAAGGGAGTCTAGTGTTGGCTGGGACATACTGCCTAGTTTGACCTAATCCCAGTTTCAAAATGGATTTCAGTAATAAAAACTGTAAATTGTGTTGCATGAGCATATGCAGAGTTCACACTCCTAGTAATAAAGGAAACGTATGACACACGAGCCTGGTTTGTTGAAAGTCATGTACATGTTTGCATACTTTGTGCTTACCTTTGCCATTGAGAAGTCAAGGCAGAGAGTTGATGGCTGTCCATGCCTCGGCACTCTTTTATAAGAAAATGTTGGTTGCCATTGTGCGATTTTGGAAATGTCCTAATGCGAGAAACAAAGGTTTGTTTTTCTGTCTGCAGTATGGCTTTTTTTCAGCAATGCTCAGTCAAGCAACCTAATCTCAGTGTATCAGTTGCGAATGAATTTCATTTTAATTTTGCTCTGTAACCTTGTGACTGACATAATTTAGAAAAATGGAATGGCACTGATGAAGTGATGTGGCAAGACAATGTGATTTAGTAACAACGCAATTTACATATTATTTCAGTTACGATTTTGTTATTTTTTTTGTGCTCCCTTGAGCCTGCACTTCACTTCGTTACTATCCTATTTAAAGTGCAGGGAAGGTGTGTTGTGTTGTGTAATGTTCACTGGGATTTTTTGTCACTTCTTATCTAGTTTATGGACCTTTTGTAACTCACTCTGGCCTGTGGTCTTCTACCGCAGGGGAACCAGGTTATAAAGCAAATACTCTTGCACATAACGTCAGTCAGCTGTGCACATTCGCGGAGGAACTGGAAAGCACCATCAGACATGTGGGTTAGAAGTAGAAGAAAATAGGGCAGGATCTACTGGGTACATAATTATCTCTTAGGTTGAGAAATAATGAGTCAAAGAGTATGTCAAGTTGTTCAAAAGCAGCAGGGGATTTCTAAACATTTTTGTGGATTACTTTGGGTTTGGTTTGATAACTTATAGTAGCAGTTATTTGCCACAATCTACGCTGAGTGTTATTAACAGTCTAAAATAGCATAAGCAAGCAAAAGACATCTTAGTGAAAAAGCAGATAATGGCTTCTATAATCACTACTGATAGGCACTAAAATATATTTCTCAATCTACCTTTCTCTTCAGTGAAAATGTCTTCTGTTTATTGAGATACAAAGACTTTCTGAGTTGGCTAAGAAAATTAAAACTTCTACCCAAATTGAGCAAAGTGTTGCAATTAAAAAGTAGCAGAGCCAGACGCCTGAATAATGCAGATTTCAACATCTAGAATTTGCAGAGTTAGGTACATAATATTATTATTATTGCGGTGCTTTTAGATCAAGGTCTGAATTTCTTTTTTTGTGAATCACACCCCTTGTTGCAAGAAAATCAGTTTGGTTAAAGATTACATTTCTTAGGAAAAAAGACATAGAATGCAGAGACTTCAAATGTAGAGACAGATCTGTCTCAATGATGTGTTTTGTTATCAGTAGAGAGGGTACTGACTTCTATTGCTCTGTAAATAAAAAAAAATTATAATTCTCTGGTGTCTTAAAATTGGGACTTATCTATAGAAAATTTCTGTCACCACAATACCATATAAAAAAATTTCTTTCACAATGTAAAACCTGAGCTGGCTAAAAATATCTACTAGTAACTCTTGATAATGTGATACCTGATATGAGCAGTTGGTGAATAGCAGCTGTGTTGAAACCGATGTGTTGGGAGAAAAAGTACTCTTAAGAATTCAAAAGGAAAATACTCACTCTAAACTTCAGATCCACTGATTCTCTGCCCTTTATCGAAGACCTCTTCTGCACATTATGCGTGGATTTTGCTCTTTTGGGGTATTTAGTATAAAATCCATTGTTGTAGTGCAAGTGCAGAAATTTAGAAGTGGTATAACACATTACAAATATTCCTGTTGTTTGTTTTTAAACTTTCATTTCATGAGAGCAAGAGTTTTTTAGGCCAATAAATAGATTCTCATTTATGAAAAGATGGAGGAAGTTGTACTTTTAAGAACATACTGCTTTCAAAGATTTCCTGTAAAATCAATACACAGTATTCTTAAAACAGTGAACAGATTGCTTAAAGAAATAGAGAAATCTAAATAAAACAGCTTTGAGCAACAGCTACTTCCAGCTCAGGTTTTTTGCTATACATTTTGTGGACTGTATTCATTAAAAGAGAATTTCATTCATTTAGGGAAGAGTTATCATGACTGCTAATAGCTGAGTAATTTAAAGATTAAAAAATGTCTACACCATGTGGTATTTTACAAATTCTTGTCCCCCATGGACCCTGTGAACAGATTTTACAAGAAACTGATCTGTTCCTTCCAGGCCTATTGTTTAAGGAGTGTCTAGTGTTTTCAGGTATTTGTATAGTGAGCACTATTTCCAGCTAATCTGACAGGCATTCAGGAACTCAGTTCCCATCTTTAGGTTGAGCACAAGAACCCGATGCTTTCTGAATTTGTGACATTTATTGTGCACATGTTATGAAACGAAATGCATGGGCTGTGTTGGACTTAATGCTTATATACATGTAATTTTTGTAGTGAATAATTCGCATCAGACTAAGTATGTATGAACATGTTTCTGTCCAGCAGATGTTCTGCTGCAGAAGTATGTGAGTCTACACCAAGAGATAAATCTTTAATTTAATTATGGTGTTTTCATGTTTTTTACTGGCATTCCAACTAAACCTGGTCAGACTGTAAGGTATCAAGGGTGGTAGCATAAATGTTTATACACTTGTTCAATTTTTGATAGTCAAGAACTGTTTACTGGAATTTATACATGGTTTAAATTTTACAGCAGATCTAGCCATATTAAATTCTGTTTACATATTACATAAGCAGAGGCTGTGTGATCTATACTTTATGTCTGTAATTGGTTGTGTGATGCGTTTGAATCACTAGGATACAAAGAGTCAATCTTAGATATGCTTCACAAATATCTGTATTTGGTGCAGGGGGAAGGAAGGAGAACTCTTTCTTTTCTAAACCTCAGAAGTTCTTGAAGTGCAAAATGTTTTCTTTAGGTCAATTGATTATTGACATCATATATTCCCATTTCTCAGATGGTGAACTGAAACAAGGCCTGCTTGGTGAGAACAAAGGCTGTTCTATTACAGTGGATGATTAGCCTTGCAAACCTAATTATCTCCTTTGGGACTAAGCACAGACCTAATGCAGCTTGGATTATGGAGGCAGGTTCTTACTTTCAACTTTGTTCAATAGACTTCTGACAAGTCTGGTTTTACAGATTAGTAAATTTCAGTACAATGATTTGAGAGCTTTCTACAAAGGAATCAGTGAATTTTGGGAGTGTTGGAATAGAAAAACTCTTCCATTTCACTTTGAGGTTTGTGTTCCCCCACATCATTTTTATTTGAGGAGAAAAAAAGGTAGGTTTTTTAATGAAATAGAACTATCCTTCAGGTCTGATGTATGAGAAGGGAGTCATGCACTGGGTGAAATTGCCATAAATAAGTGGTAACTGGTCACGGGGCAGTTTTATTGCTTCATCTGGTTTTAGCTTGGTGAGCTGGTGAAGGGCACACAAAGTAAGGCAGTCACTTACAGTCCATGCGGTACGTAGACAGACTGCCTGACCTTCAGACAAATTCATGCGTATTTAGTGTCTCCCTAAGGCTGTCAGTGAAGATGTAAGAGGTTATATGTAGGCTCCGGAGCTGCAGTAATGAAGTTGATCCAACTTTAGGTGTTTGCATTAGCTGATTGTTACTGAATCTTCTAAAGTATGAAAGCATATTTAGTGTCCCAGAGGAGGACAATAAAAAGAGAATTTTATTGAAATTTAAATCCTAAGCCTCAAGAACTTACTCCTGGAGTATTACTAGTGTAAACACCTGACATTTTTTCAGGCTGTACTTGCCACTAAATGTATCTTTACAACCCTAAGTCAAGCTACATATCAAAACACATCTATCCATCTTTTTTAATATATGTAGCACTTAAGTTACTACATTACTGTAATGAAGGTAAGACTACTCACAAATAATTCTGCAAGCACTAATACTAGAAGGGTTGTATGGGTTTCTCTTGCAGAACTGCTGGATACTTTTGAGCATCCTTGTACAGAAACTCTTCTTGTGAGCTCTCTTGTGTAGGCTGCCTTGTATCCTTAAGAAGGGTTTTAATAATCTATCGGCCTATCCTATTTTCTACAAAACTTCCATGGCAGCCAATTATTTGAAACTGTCATCTCAAACACAGACAAATATGGCTTGTAGATTAAGAAGTGGTTGGGAGGAAAGGAGAGATGTTTTTAAGCATTCTCTCTGAGATAGGCTAAAATATCATCCCCTAAATATTTGACGTTCTCACTATCTAGTTAGCTACACATTTTCTACACTGAAAGACGAAGAAAGCCCTGCAGCCTTACAAACAACTCTTAGGCAGGCAGACACAAATTTTTGTTGCTTGCAAATAAATTATTCAGGTAATAATTTACTAAACACTAAGAATGCACTGTACATTGAAGATTTTTTCTGCCATATGCATAACCATGCATCGTGCTTTCAGTGGCTTTATATTTTGTAGTTACATAAACGTGGAATAAAGTCCCTTTTGTTTTAAAATAAATAGTTTATTAAAACGTATTTGGTTAGTTTGTCATTTCCTTGCCATTATTAAGGCAAATCTATTTTTCCTGAAGGACAAAAAAAAAGATGTCAATGCTAACTGCTATTTAAGACTTTTATGTAAATAAATAAATAATCTTGACTATCTTGGTTTGCAGATTGCCTCAATCTACTTTCCTGGGAATTTTTATGCAAGCCCTAGTAAAAAAAAAGAAAATCTGCTACTTTTCGAAAATGGTATCTGATCAACAACTTCAGCTATAGCAAGCATCTTGGGAAAGTATAAGATGTAAATTAATAGTTGATAATAGGAAATCAAAGTAGAAAGTAGTAGTTATCACCCTGAATATAAGGCTCAGTTTTGTATTAAAAGGCTTTAAGTATGAGGGTCATCATATTCTTGCGTGTCATGTCACGCTGTAGTACACTGACAGACAACATAGACAACTTGCCTTTTTTAATGTATTTGAAACTTCAAATTATACCATCAGTTTCTCTGTGTTTATCCAAACAATCCACTTCTCCAGTGTTGGAAGGGTTTGGCTGAATATCTCACAACAACAATTCTTTAAGAATCTCCATTCAGTCATACTCTGTAATTTGGATCAGGCTTATTACTGAAAGCAGAAAATAAACCTTAAGAAAACAAGAACAACTTAAATCTTCCCCAGTATTTATTGTATGTAGCACAGAAACAGGTTGAATTTGGAAGATGTTTGTAGCATTTTTTCAATATCAGTTCAGCTGTTTCCTAACATACTTTTTAGGTTCCAAGAATACTTTTACAGGAGAGAAAAAAAAGAAATCTGGGTGTGGGGGAAGCCTTGACATCTAGAGATATTTGCAGCCCATTGTGAATATATGAACACCTACTCTTACATTTTTTGAAAGCACCGTGAAGAATTTGTCTTGTGTGCAACCACTCTTAGTTGGAAGTTAATGGAAGTCCAACAGCTAAATTGCCATGCCAATCTTTTGAAGTACATTTGGTTTTCTGTGCTTCTTTGGAGAATTTACTTCATGAAAAAGAAAAGATGAGAGCAGATTAAAACCTGCCAAAGTTTTCACAAATTTAGAGTCCAGTTTCAGCCCTATCACTTGTTAAGTTATAAACATTTTGTTTGTTTTAGCAGTGTAAAAAACATATGGTGATTAGTTTATGTTTGAGAACTTGATCCTTGGTTGCTTAGTATTTAGATACAGTCCTCCTATTAAAAAAAATAACCTGAACAGCCACTTCTCCAGGCGAGCATTGTAAAAAACATTTGTTTTATATATTTTCATGTATAGTCAGGTTGTTATAAAGTGTTGCCTAAATATATTCAATCCAGGGACACTTCTGTGCACATGTTTTTAGTACTCTAAGAGAATGTATTAATTGCAATAGTGTCTAGTCAGAGCCTGAACATAAAGGCTTGGAACTCTTAAATTTTATTCATTGAAAGCAATGCTAAGACTGCCAATATCTGAAGATGCCATCCTGAGAATAAAATGAAACAAGATATACCTGTTTATATCATAGTACAAGTGCTAAATATGATAAATAAGGCAGGCAATTTATTTGTGGCTCACTCACACTTAAAAATAACATATACTGTTAATATACTTAAATAGTAAATGGTCAATAAATAAAAGTCCCACCCATCCTGTTGTTGTTCAGTTTTTCAAATCTGATAACATCAAACACAGAGGCAAATTACTTCAGCGTTTAGCAGTTACCAATATCAGATGTTATCACTGGTCTAAGAGTAGAGCCAATGATTGCAGTATGAATCCCTTTCAATAGAGTTGACAGAAACAAAACATAAAAAAAAATCCAAACAAAACACAACACAGTAAAGTACACAGCAAGCTATTCTATCTCTGCTATGACCATGGAAAGACCCTATTTTAGATAATTATTTCACTTGGGAGTGGGAGAAAGGTAACCAAATTAATATGTCCCATGAAAATGTCCCGGTTTCTGTACCAGAGAAAGAAGAGTACAAAGTAGCTTGCCTTTCACTTGCTGGTAATGGTCTGATGAGAGAAATTTAAAGTCTGCTTTTTTCAGAGAATGAGCATTTACTAGTAATTTTTGAATGTCCTGTATAGGATGGAACTTCACTATTGGCGTAAGAAAGTAGAGGAGACCAAGGCTTGAAATAACTTTTCGTGGACCAGGTATTGGAATTGGAAAACCTAGATGTGTTTTAAAGGCACATAAGCCCTTCTCACAATCTGAAATAGAAATAGCAGGTTTCAAAGCTCAGTACAAGTGGAAAACTATTGCTAAGTTTGCCTCAGCTTTACAGAAACTTTTTCATATGTAGGATGAAGTTAAATAAGATGTCAGTTGTATGGTAGTGTTGATACTCAAATACGGAGCAAGAGACATGCCTCTAGGGTTTATACGGGCTGCAGTTGTTTCATCAGAAGAAACAAAAAAGGTTTAATTTTTGTTTTGATGTGGAGTGGGAAAAATGTGTGCAGGAATGTTTTTCAGACTCTTCCAGTTAATAGTCATGTTATACAAATTCTCGGGAGCAAAAATAGCATAACTGAAACCAAAGTAATGTGTTATCTTCTGTAAAATCATCTAATGTTTGGAATTTACCTTGCGTTTTTGCTACTAGTAAGGTATCAGACTAGTTTTCTTGTTTGAGGTCAGGATCAATACATTTATACTGAGAGAAGTGGTCAAGTATTTGGTATTTGGTCAAGTACATTTTGAAGCAGTTCTCAATTATAATTTCGAGTTTCTTAATCTATCAATTTAGTGCTCTGTGAGAAGTGAAAGGGCTTAAAAATAAATAACTTTATTTACTTATAAAATCAACCACTCTGTTGCTTAATTATAGGATACTTCCTCTGAAATGCAAAGGTAGTGAAAATCTACCATAAATATAGGGATCCAAGGGAAAATACAAACACAATAATGATTTGCTTTCTAGGTACGTAAGAAACAGTATTGTCTTGCCCTCTGTGTGTCAGATTCTCATTGTGTTGAACATACAGAGCTGTGAGGTCAAACTCATGCTTGTGGAGGGTTTAAATCATGGTTTAAGAGAATGTTGAGAAGACTCCCTTAAGTATTTCCCATCAAGGATCAAATTGGACTACTCATCTTTTCTGCTTTGTGGCTCACTTAAAAACTTTCCACTTTGTCCCTGCATAGAATCATGCAGACCCTAGTGGACTTTCTGTGGCAAACCACGCAGATTTAAGACTGGATTAAAGCACAGGTGTCTGGCTCCAATCAGAACAGGCTGACTTTGACTTAAGTCCAGTTTCTTTTGATACTGCTGTCTGATGTTTGGCTTCAGAAACATCTGGTCAGTTGTAGTAGTAGCCTCACTTCCAGTGTATCTTGTAAGAATTAGCTTTTCTGTCATCAGCTAAAGATGCGGAGACTTTGGGCAAAATGTTGTGCAGTGTGCCTTTTAATGGATCTGCTTTTCTCTGCCAGCTGAGTGAAGAGAATTTGATGGAGTTCTCAAAAATCCTTAGTGTGGCAGCTGAAGCCTTGACTATGGAGTTTTACTAATTTAGATTAACATCCATTCCCATATACGAAACAATTCTACTGTTCAATTTAGTAAATTTCCATGTAGGTAGACTTGACAGAGTCTTGCCAGTTTTTAACCCTTGTAGTTACTTGGTTGCTTTGCCAGAGGTATTCAGAAGCTCAGAATGTTCGACTTCGGTTGAAGATACTTTATCCCCAGTTACAGGCTCTTTGTCTCTTTAAAATGGCTTGGTTGATTCCTTCCTTAGTTGCATGTAAAACATTCTACAAATGATGTACTGCCTAATGTCAGTGTTTGTGAGACAGATTGGAAACCTTTCTAAAAGGTGGACCTCTCTTAGGGTGTTAGCAATATTTTCTAAATAATTATAGTAGCTAAACTGCAAGTACAATGTAATTAAGTAGAAATGTCATTTTATTGCGTAGAATCTAACACACAGACAAAGCTCACTTTCTCAGAGGAGCAGAGAGCATGAAATGCAGAGCTATTTAATTCAGTAGGAGAGGTTTACTACTCTTCCATTTTTGAAATACAGAACAAGACTGTATTGTTGGAATGGTAATTCACAATACTTCTTTAAGCCAGGGGTGTCTAACCTTCTTTAAATGTTCTTCAGAAGCAATCAGATGGCAAATACACATTTTCACAGAAGCGGTTTCTTCCACAAAGCAAGCAAGCTTTATAAACCTGCTAAGCCTTATAAAATCTGTTATTACTTGTGTCCTTTATACTCTAGGTGTTTTAGCTTTTAAAGTGATATTATCAGTTTAATTAAACACTTATCAAAGTCTACCTCTCATGCAGAAACATTTCAGAAATTCAAAACACAAACATCTTACCGTGTAAATTAGAGGTTAGAAATCATATCAGACTTCAGGTATGTTAATTATTTTTTTTTAAAAAAATATAAATCCCCTATGCATTTAGTGAACTAGATAATCAAAGTACCTTGTTGTTAAAGCTGGAAACATCTTTGACCTCTCAGGGAGTGGAAGGAAGTAATCCCTTTGGTGCAAGTGAGCTTTGATTTTTACACTTAAGCATATCTAGTAACCTGAGTCTTTTTCATAGACGGTGGTAGTAATTATGTGCTGACATGATGGAAAAGTCATTGAAGCCTACAGAAGCATTCATCAACAGTTAGAAGGCTTTGTATCGAGTCCTCTGTAAGGCCTGAGCTTCTTTAACTCCTGGGAACGAACACACCTTTTCTCTGAGGATTATCCTATCTAGAGGAAGCACAAGAAATAACAAGTATTTTTTCCTGTGAAGATAATGGATGAAAACTAAGGGATTCTTTTAATACAGTTATGGCTGCATTTTAATAACTGTTCTTACTGTGTTTTTTAATGTCTATGGAGATCTTGTGTTGCTTGGGTGTGTGCTGCTGTGTGGGCTAACATAGTAGACTGGAAGACCTTTCTCAGAGGTCGTATGCTGTACCTTCAGCAGAACAGAGGTAGTAAGCAGGAATTTTATTAATAGGTGACCAGTAACTGTTGTTTTCTAGAGCTATTTAGGATAATATTGTTAGTGTTACATGATGCTTCCAAGTTTCAGTCGATATTAGGTTGAAAAGTGCACCTATACTGTGAATTCTGGCATTCCAAAAAGCTAGCAGTCCCTCAGCAAGTGTCCAAAAGTGTCTTCTAGGGTCATTATGGCACTAGGCAGAGTATTATAGTGTGATGAAATCTAATAGGAAAAATAGTTTTCTTTGTAACTTGTTAAAAGTGTAAAATTGGATTTTAAAATTTGCACCCTTTAAAGCCATTATTAATAATGGTTTGATGTGCATACATGTTTATTTTTGTAAGTGTATTTTTAAGTGACTATAGTTTTCTAAAGTCTTGCTTCAAACTACTGTATACAAGAATCTTGATCACTATTATTGTTACTTATCATGACAAAGTACCTAGGTAATGTCAACAAGAACATTTTAAAAAGCTCTTTTCCTCTTTCTGGCACAGCTTCAAAGTTTTGAATAAATAGGGCTAATGTGATTTTTAATAACTACAGTTTACTTCTCAAGCTATGGATTTTAGATTCAACTAGAGTTTTTGTTACGTGCACAATGTAAATAGTGTGAATATTTTGGTTCTTAGAGACCAAACAACTACCTGCATACAGATATTGCAGGCAGGCAGTTGTTCAGAGCCAAATCTTATTGGTGTAAGTTTCCATGTGTTCAGTGACTTAAATGGTTTAACAGATTTGTCCTGGTGGAAGTTGTGTCTATGGTTTATTTCTCGTCTGTGTATTTTCAGGTTTTATAGGGTTTTTTTCACTTTGGAAGTTGGTAGGTGAAACTGTATGCTTGTGTGGTCTAATTTAAGAATGGAGTGCCTAGAAATCTATGCAAAGAATGTATGGAATCACTGACCTATTTTAAAATTTGAATTATCATCAAAGATTATTGATATTGTTTTTTCTTTTGACATTTAAAATACCATTTTCTCAGTACTCTATTATCATCAGTTGTGCTAGTAGGTGGGAAGTGTAGTGAGTTCATGTAACATTAATGCTCTAGTGGATACTGTATGCTATATACCTGTTTGCTTTCAAGATATTTTGAGGTTTAGTAGATCAGATTATATTGTATCCCTGTGTTGCTCAAAAGTTTGCTGCTGCAATTTAAGGTTTTGCCTTTAGAAGAATAACAAATTACTAATTCACTTTCAAAATCATCTTCTGTATTTGGACAAATCCTATCTAACTTTTTGATAAATATTTATGTTAATGCCAACTTTTGATAAGGGACTTCAACTGAGCATGTCCAAAATTCCCTGGGGTCCATAGTTACTGCTAGGGATGTTTTGTGAACCTAGGAACATGTATTTTCACAGCTGAATTGTTTGGATTGCAACTGTATGCCCATACAAACTGATGGCGGTTCTGAGTTTCTTGGAGGTTTTGAAATCTTTAAGTAACTACATGCACAGCCCAGACTTAAGTAGCAAGCTGGTAGGGTAGAACAAGGCTCTTCTTGAAGAAGGGGACAAAATTCTATGGTAAAAGAAAGTGATGACTATTATTCCAGCTTAACCATCTTATAATTTTGTCTGGAAACTATGGTAGAACTGCTTTTCTTTTGGCGTTCCTACAGAATTCTAAGGACTAAGAGGAAAAGTATTGATACCAGAGGTGCAGCAATGCCTCTAAAATTATTAATTTTTACATGTGCGTTCTCAATACTTCTTACAAGCATGCAGTTCCCTTGATAACCTAATTATAACCTTTCACAAGATATGTTATTCTGAACACTTTTGACATTGCTGATGAAAATTCCAAGACTTTCAGTTTTGTAACAGAGGTTTTTTCCTACCTAGTATACTCCTATTTACTTCCATTACTGCTTGATTTTCTGAAAAGGTGCTGCCTTTTGCTGTATGTTGTTTTAAAATAAGCATGTAGTGTGGAATGGATGGTGAAGGAAGAAGAAAGGATTTCCCTAATGGTTCAACAAGAGCACTTAGTAAATAATTTATCATCATCAAGTGCCAGCTTTATCTGAAACTTGACAGGTCTTTCTTTTATGATTCAGGAGTGTGTGTGATGACCTGCTGTACACACTGTCCGTCAATGTTGTAAATCCGTTGTGGTGTTATCCAACCACTGTTACTTTATAAAGTATAAAAGATAGTGGATTAGTGTATCTACTGATATGCATGACGTATATGTTAGTAAATGGATAAGTATTTTAAGGGTCATTAATATTTTGAATACAGAAATATAACTTTTGTGTTTGAATTTATAACAGACATCTTGTTTTATGATAACTGTAAAAGTGATTTTGCTTATTGATTGACATTATCAAGCAGTCAGGCAGACACTCTAGCCGGTAGAATTACCTTTTTGTGTTGATGTCTGCCAGAAGTTAACAGCGAAAGTGATGTCCTTTCTGTGAGTGAGAGCTAATATGCAAGAAGGTAATGGGTTTTAAAAATGCTGCAAACCTTAATGGTGTGAGATCAATATTACTGCTGCTACAGGTAAAATGTGCCTACATATATTATTAAGACCTTCAAAATTGGATTACTCGAAGCACTTTTGGACTGTTAGAGGATTCTGTATTTATCTTCACAATAAAATACTAATGGACCTGTATCTGGGGAAATAATATTCATATCTTTCTCATAGTTTAGGAATATGAAAACTTATTTTAGGAATGTAAAGATGAACACAATGCTAGACAAATCTATTGGTTTCATTGCTACTAGATAATGTTGCAGGTTTAGAGAAAGTTAAATTAGCTGATATATGAGCTAGACGATTTTGCAAGGATTACACATATGCCTGTGTGTATATTTGTCTGATGGGAAGAGAATGAGCAAGATAATCCTGTTTTGTTCTATTAGCAATATGTTCATAACCTTGATGCCAAGGGTATCAACACTGCAGGGTGTTTAAGGCCTCAGACATTTTGCAAACCCCGTTGTTTGAATATACGATTACATGTGTTAAGTGCAAAGTATGCCACTGGTACTCTACATCCAGTGATCTTCTTTTTTAGTTCTCACAGTGTTCTCATGTGCTCTGTAAATTATCCCATCAAGTTTTAACCTAACTCATGTTATCTCAATTTAACAATTTTTAACAATATTTTTGGAATTGGAGTTCAGACAGGTTGTGGAAGAACAGTTTTACCTTCCTGATGGTTTCTAAAGGCAGCTAGGGGAAGGCCCATATATTGTGTTGTTTTAACAACAAAAAAATTTTTTGCTTGTTAGCTACTCATTGGTTAAACATGCTGCAATAAATTATAGCAAGAGTTGTGCATCTTGACTGCAGCTGTATTGCCTGTTTTCCTTATCTGTATCTTTGAAATTCTCTGAGCCACATGCAGGTGGCGTTTTTTTTCCTCTATGGCAAGTGATAGATATGGAGCTTTAGCATGCTCAGGCTACAACATGGAACATGAAATATTGTGGCATAAACATACAGTCTAGTTTTTAGTCCTGGACAAATGGGCAAAATCATAGTTCCCTAGAGACTTAACTTTGTGACTAGATCACTTGTCACAGTAAGTATATTCAGTGTTCCATAACATTGGCACCATCTAACATGAGCAAGTATCAGTGCAGAATTTTCCAAACACATTATTGCAGTGGTATGTTCAAAAACGTGAACAAATGTGAATTTTACATGGAATGGCAGAGGCAAAAAAAAAGGCTTATGAAAAAATAATGCATAAATATTGTTGTAAACTGAGTAGCACATGGAGGTCATCCTGCTCAAACCCGTTTTTGGCAAAGATCTACCAGATCATCTGCCAGGGTTTGTTGTGAGTTTGGTGGGGTTTTTTTTCTTTTTTTCCTATGCTTCTCCATTCAGTGCCGGTTAGAAAACATGAAAACTCTACTCATTTTCTCAAGAGAAAAGGAAATAATTTTTCCTGCATTTGTATACAGGCATTCACCCACATACCTGTGTGTGTGTGTATAGATATATATAAAAACCTATGTATTGACAGTAATCTGAAAAAGTTACAGTAAAAATAGGAGACAGGAAAAAAGGCAAAGAAAGTAAATACAGACCTGGGGAACTGAGACACAGTGTGCAAAATATAACTTTTATTATTTTTATTTTCATGGTAGTAGCTCTGTGCAGAAAATAAAATAACTTGTACGTAATTTCTTGTGTAAAGCATGATGTTTGTAAGGAAGCTCATAGATTAGTTAATTCCTGGAGTATTCGGGCAAGAGGAGAGATGACTCATGTTGCAAAATATTGTTGAATTTAATCTAGTAGCCCTGTTTGTCTTTTCTCCAAATATATGTGCTTGTAAATGCATAAAAATGCAGTTAATATTGAACTATAATGTGTACCTATGTTTTATTCCTAAATTCAAACCATTGTAATGCAATAGGAACTCTTTTCACTTCATTCCTTGTTGTGGGTTTTTTTTTTTTCCGGAAGTTACATTAAATATGTGTTGGCTGCTTTGGTAGAGTGATGTTTATTTACTTTGGGATTTTTTATTTCTTTTTTTACCATGGAGCAGTAGCAATGTTACAAAACCAAAATCTTCTCAGCAGTTCTTTAGATGTGGGAGCCTTTAGTCTACACTGAAGAATCAGAACTTGTGAAGGAATCACTAGCTTGCATGCAGCCACCTGGTCATCCTCTTGCAGAGCCACGGTCTTTTATTGCGAGAAGTTCAGTGACCACAAATAAAGATGAGCTTTCCTAAGTACCAGTGATCTGGTGTGCATGTGAATATACTTGCAATTATAATGTGTCTAAATCTATTGCTTAAGTCTGGGAGGCATATGATACAGTTTCTGATAAAAAGGACTTTATGGTGAGTGCAGCATATGTGATACTGTAATGTAAATGGAAGAGAGTACTACTGAATATTGCATTTTCTGAATTAAAAAATATTCCAGGGCATCATTAACAAGTATATCCACTGGAGTTGCATCCAAGCAGGTTTAACATCTGTATGTGTGTTGATAACAAGCAAATAGAGTACAATTTTAAAAAAATGTTGAAATTGTATCTTCAGTTGACACTTTGTAGGATATTTTATATCCCATATCCTATATCCTATCCTATATCCTATATTTTAGGTGTAAAAAGGGAGAGGGTTACTTCAAGGTGATAATTCATTGTGATCCATGTGGCTTTTGGCTCCATGTAAGATGAGTAAGAGCAGTGAATCTAACCACCTGAGAACATGTTTGACTCTCCTTCAAGCTGCATTTGTCTGAGCTCTTGAAAATCTGAAAGGTTCTACAGGGAGGTTAGTCCTGAATGTTACAATGTATTCATCAGCCTGGCTCCATATACAGCAATTATTATGATACATATATACATGCAAACACATAATAGCACTGTATTTTTTTTAATGTTCAATTAAAGTCCTACCCAAAGTAATTTTTCTTGCTCTCTGCTGTCAGAGTGAGAACCATACATTAAGACATGCTCATGTCCCTATTTTACAAATAATGGAATTGGGAATTTACATAATAAACATTAGAATCTTAATGACAATTAGGTATCTAACAAGTTCAGGTGGGCATGATATGTGGTTTACTGGTGAGAGATCTCACTGAATCCAATTAATTGCGGTGAAAGCTATGTGCTTCAGGTGCAACTATGCAGTACAGCTGGCTTGATTGTGCCCTATTTGTGATTTAAATGATGCTGTTTGCCTGTCTCTGGTGTTTCCTTTGTGCAACTATCTATGCTTGTGTGACCTTGGAGTGAGCCATATGAAAGAGTTAAAATGATACGGTTTAAACTCAGCAAACAACTATATTTCCACTAACTTACTTTGTGAGCTGCTATACCATGAACTTAGAATATTTGGCCTGAGGCATGGGCTGTGGTGGTGGAGTGCAGGTAGTGATAAAGAATAGGTTTGCATCATTTAGAATTGAGTAATCATTGGCTTGGCTGTTGCCTGGAGCTATATCCTGAGGTGTGTTATCTATATGTTAAAGCATAAAAAGCTTTAAAGCAATGCCAACCTAAAAAACAATGTGCTAGGTTATTTCTGGAAAACTATGGAGAAAGTTTGTGCCATGCCATGCCAAGAGAAGTGAATGTGACATTCTGAACCATAGACTGATCAAATGTATCTTTCAATATACCAATTTCATCATACTTCTTAGTAATGCTTCTTTATAATATACTTCTTAATAATTCTTCTTACATATTTTCACTACATTTTTGTATTAACTATCACCTGTCTCATTTTGAGTGTACACTCTGCTTTGGATTGCTATAAAGCTACTTGTGAATGTAAAAGCTGCGTTGTGATAAAAGTTTTCCAATGATATGTATGTTTTGTAGGTTTTTCCTTGCCTTTCTTTGCAAATCTAGCATGTATTTGACTACTTGTCTATTTTGTTGCAAGCTAGATGCCTTTTTTTCTTTTTCTAACATCGACTACCTCTTGATATGAACATGTGAATAATATATATAAGTATTTCACTTTCCTGGTGGCACTTTATCTTTTATTTGCAGAAACGTGTTTAGTTGCCCTTGAATTTCTAGTCCGGCAACAAAGGCAAATAGTGTTTTCCTTTGTTACTAGTCTGTTTAAGTTGCAAATCCAGAATTCTGAAAATTGCTACCATTACCTTGTTTTTCTATAGCTACAACTTTCTGGAAGTGCTTTTCTGTGTGTGAGCTGTAAAGGTATTTTTGCGAAGTCGTAAGTATGTGGGAAGAATGTCTACCCTTTGGTGGATGTTGCATTTCAGTGTTTTGGGGGCAGTGGCTGATGATAGCCTTACGCTTATTTTTTCCACACTCTTAAAGATATTTCGTGTACACTTAAAACGTTCATAACCTGTGGTTTAATTCTGGCAATAGATGTGACAAAAATTTTCTTTTACTACAAAGAATAAGATTGCTTATAGTTCACCTCTCTCTGCTGAATCTAATGCAGTTGTGCATAACAGGGTCCTGTCTCCTGGTGATATTTTGGAAGAGAATTTACATTGTGTGAGTCAATCATACATAAAGGACACACACACACGAAACGTTACAAAGCCACAGCTACTGTTTTTCTGGTGTTTGAGCAGCAAATTATTTGAGGGTGAGAAAGAAGCATTTGTGTCAGGTGTCTGAGGGTTTTATTTTTGCTTCTGAGTGGTATCTTTTTCCTAGACACAAGCAGCTGGAGTGCAGGGAAGGATCTTATCTGTAATTTTAAGATGATAGCTGAAAATTATGTGCTATTCCTTTAGAAGTAGATTCAGTGTCTTATATATTAATTGCCTTACAGGACAGAGGGCAACCACGAATTCTTAAGGTAAGCTATCATCGAGCCTGTGGCTCCTATTTCCTTGTGTGTGCATAGTATCACTTATTTACAATCGAAATCAAGACTATGGACAAACTGTCTCACTGCTTTCCAGTGGTGTTTGGGAGGTCTCCAGTACTGAAGTCAGACTTTGCCTGAAGTTAATGTAACTTCTGGTGGCTTGCACAGGCTGCAACTGTATGTAGTGTCAAAAGTTGCATTTAACTTCAGTTTAAAACCTGCTTGTTAGAATTGGTTATTGGCTTTGTCATAAGTGTTTTCACTGCTCTGAAATGGTGAGATGATTGTGCTAACTTAAAAGCAAAAAGATGGATGCATTTCTATGTAAACAGGAGGTAGAAAACAAATGATTTCACCTTCACAGAATGAGTTATAAGATTTGTGGTAGTAGACACAGAGCAATTCTGCAGTAACTTAGTACTCTTCAGGCATCTCAGAAAGGCGCTCAGGATCTGATTATTCACAAAATTATTTGTTGCCAGAATAACACGTCAGTTTTAGTCTCTGAATTTTATGTGCAATGCCTGATAAAATAGAAGACTGATTTTGAAAATGTACTTTATGTTCTTCTCAGAAGGTGCATTAGAAAGATCTTGATTTCAATCATATATACTAGACATGTATTTTACAGGTGTAATAGTCAATATTTGGACTTTCGCAGGGATGTTATGACTTGTTTCATTGTGTGAAAAATATAATGCTCAGGGAATCACTGGGTCCATGCAACCCATCGGGGTAAATACAAAGATTCTAATTAGTGTGTATCACTGAATTCATGTAGTGAATTGATTTAGTGAAATTTCTTGTGAGATGTGCAAAAATGAGATTCTCCTCTGCAACAGTACTTTTGAGACATATTAAAAAACCTGATTAAATATTTGGTATTAAACCAACTTTTTATGAGATAACTTTAGTGCATAGAATTCCTAATAGTAAAATTCTGTTCAAGTTTAAATGAAGAACCTGATTTTTAGAGGCTTTCATATATAGATTTCCCTTAAGTTTCTTTGCAAGTGTGAATTCTTTAAATACATTGATGGAATGCAGTATATAAAATGGTAATTAAGCATATAGTATTTGGGATGGAGGAGTGCCTCTGAATGTTGCTGCTCTGCTGAGTTTACTGGAACTTGTGTACCAGGTACTATTCAAGATTCACAGTTGAATTCTTGAAGCCCTGATGTACAGAGGTGTAGGATTCATTTGTATCTGTACCTGAAGAGTTATATCAAAGTGTAAACAGCCTGATCCTCCAGGCTGCCACACCTCAGTCCCACAATTTTCTCCTGTTTTAAATATTTGAAAAGGGAGAAGTATCAGGCAAACAGACAAACAGTACTATAGCCCCCAAATAAAAGTTTGATAAGTTCTGGTTTTAATAACAAAATTGAAAAAGACTTGACTTTTGAGCACTTAATGCCATGTGTTCGTATAATTCCAGACTTCTATATGGATCCAATTAATCTATTAAACAAAAATTAATATTTTTACTTAATTTTTTCTCTTTGTGAAAAGCTACCAAATTGTGAAAAAAATACAGAATGTAGAAAGTGAGAAAAATTTACAATATATCCGGTGTTATTAGTGTTTCACTTAGTTTATAGAAAACTCAGTGAACTAAATCATCAGACTGAGGGACGATAGTTTGATGGACACAGTCTTGGAATCAGATGTATTAGGAGAGGAGAGGATAATAGGAAGATGAAAGTAGATTGAAATACTAGAAGGTTAAGAGGATTAAACATGAAGATCAGGAGTGCCCAGAGTGAAGACAACATGTTGTGTGCCTGAGAAGGTAGGATCAAATTAAGAATTATTATTACATCAATGAGATAGAGTAAACCAGACCTTGGTCTGGAAGGACATATAGGTTTTGTTGTTGTTGTTTGTTTATTTGTTGTTCATTTGTTTGATTTAAATTGTGCTTTGCAAAGCGATATCTTATAAAGACGCCTTTCTTTTTTTCTTGAAGAGTTTTATTATATGATAGGTTGCCAGGATTAGGATAGAATGATGCAGTATAGTTAGAGGCCAATCTGTAATTACGTAACAGGATATAAAACCTCAGTTCTGACTGCAATGTGTGTGATAGCTTAAAGGGTGTATGTAATAATTTTTTTTGTAACCACACTGATGATCTAGGCTCTAACTCTGAAATCAAGTCCTTGTGAGCAGGTTCTAGCACTGATGTGAAACACGGTTAAAACCAGTGCGGCTGACACAATGAACTTTACTCACCAATTTGATCGCAGGCTACATCTGAAACAGTGGTTGTATTCAGGCCTGTCCTTTCATCATATTTCTTATTAATTTTGTCCTTAAATTTTACTCCTTTTCAAAATACATAACCACCACAAAAATACTAAGAAATATAAAAAAAAGTGTTTGTTTTTTTCTGTTTTAAAAAGAAATTATATTAGTAGGAAAAATAGATGTGAGCATTTAGGTATGTATGACTTAATATAGTGTGTTAATATAATTGAATAATATGATTTGCTCCGCACTCAATATGCAAATCCTTTGTTCAAAGAAAAAAACCCTGGAGAATGCGTCCTGTTTTCCTGATTGAAAAGGTGATGTTCTGATTTAGGAGTTGTAAGCCTTCTGATACCAATTTTTTATTTAATTGATTTTATTTTTGTTATTCAGTACAAGCATTGTAGTCACATGCTCTGTAGATTTTCCAGGACATGTTGGTGACCATTTGCTGATACACTTGCATAGGAATTCTACTTCAATTCAGACTATGTAGTGATAATACGCTGCAGCTGCTTCTAGCTACATGTTGCTTTCACTACAGCTGGGAACAACTGAATTTCTCAGCAAGCAATGATTAGCATTTTGATCTTGACAAGCACTTTACTGTCTGAATACCAATGTCTGAATGATTGTTTTCACCAAGCAAGGCATAAACAGCTATTGCATGTATAGCTTGTAGTTAGCTTCTGCTTACTAGAAACATTTGATCATATACTTGCACACTTGATTTTTATTATTTTTAAAAAAATATATTAGAATTAACCACCTCTGATTTATTGTTGTAGTAAAAGTGTAGCTTTATGTGTCTAAGTATGCTAAGCCAGCTAATTCCTATATGAAATGCTAGATGTCTGAAAGAGCATTTAGTGTCAGGTGTCGTGATCTAATATGTTAGTGATTCATACCAGTGCTCCCAGCTACATGCAAATTAACACTATTCAAGTGTAACCAGACAGCATTTATAGTCTGCAGATTAGCATAGCCTGAGAAAAATCCAATTATCCTTTCCTTGGTTGTTTGCCTTCATTATATTTTTGTTTCAGGGTACCTTTTTTGTTAAAATTTTAGAATTATTTATAGAACTAAAATCAGATTTATAAATAGTGAATGATAATAGGAATCACCAGGCAGAAGTATGAGTTTACTTTTTCTATCTTTTCAGTAAAAAAAAAAATCTCACAAATGAAGCCCAAGTTCCATGTACTAGGGGAATAGAAGTTAAGCTTTGCAACATGTCTATGGTTTGCTGCAAAATTAACTTAAATCAAGACCAGCTCATGCTCCTGGCCCCATTTTAGCTGTTAAAGAAAATCTTTCTGTCCTCCAGTCAGAGACACAACTGTGGAAAGCTATCTTCAAGAGAGCTGAAAATAATAGAGGGGAGATAGCTACAGGTGCTTCTGCTGATACTCTGATCTTCCCTCTGTATGTTCAGGAATGCTGCTGAAATTAATATGCTGCAGCACATGGCTACAATGCATTATCAAAGTGTGCATCATACTCAGCTACAAAGATGTGAGAATTGCTCACAAAAAATACGGTACAAATGATCCTACCTATTTATGGAATACGGGTTACACGTGTATTTTTTTAGACAATACTAAAACTATGTTTGGTAGGTTGACTAAACTCAAAGACAAGGGCAGATGTAACTATGTCATGTCTGGTTAAGGTGCCCAATGTGTGGAGGTGGCTAGCAGCTGCTTCTCAGAAACAGATTTGGTAGAAGGCTGCAGGGAGTTTGAGTTGTAGCTCAAATGCAATTTACCAGGTTTTGGGCGGGGATTGTGGGACGCTAGATGCTGATGAGCCAAACTGCCTCTCAAACCAAATTCTGACTGGCCTGAAAGATTTGGAATTGTCCAGATACAAGTAGGAGCAGTGTGTTTAAGCTTGGGAAATTATACCACTTCGTGAAGTCTCTCTCTGTATAGCCGTAAAAAAAATGTAGCCTTCTGGTCAGGCTCTTTGTTGTTCATGTTTTTTGTTTTTTTTTCCCATCTGTATCTGAGTCAACAGGAAAGAAAAATGTTTGGAGTTCACTTAACAGGGAATTATATTAATAGCAGTCGTATGAAATGAATTCGTTTGCCAGTTGATCGAGGTACATGCCTGAGCAGTGCTACGAGCTTTACTGGATACTCAAGGAGAGCTGATTGGGACCGAGACCCTCCATCCTGTGGGACTGAGGGTGAGGAGACCTATCACAGTAAAGAATCGGCTGAAAAAACTGTTACAGGTAGTTGTAAGGAATTTAAGATAGAGATAGGAGTATTTGATAAAAAAAAAAAAAAAAAAGAAGAGGTCTTAGGTTTTAGAAAACTGTGTGAAGGTTACAGAGCATGTTGATACCTGGGTGGAGAAAAGTTGGACATGGTGGTGGGAATCACAGAAGGACTATGAGAATATCTCAGAAGTATAAAGAACAAAAGGCAGTTTGAAGATTTCATGAAGAAATTGAAGACTGATGTGGAGTGCAGATAATGCATGTTCATGGTTATCTATACGTTGATTAATACTGGGAAGATAAAATACAGTGCAAAAATATATTTGTGTGGTTTAATAGAGAAGGTGAGGCATTTCAGAAGTATAACTGAAGGAGTTTTGGGGGGATCATTAACAGTGGGTATATAGCTCTTTACATGGCACATGCTTAATTTTTTGTCTGAAGCGGGAAGACCTTTACAATGTCTCGGACAGCATTGTGGATGCTTTGTAGAAACGAACTGGACCAACCATAAATGTTTTTGGAGTCTGTGTGCATTTTCACGGGAGTGGAATCAGATATTGTGAAGAAATCTCTCACTAAAGTCAGACTAAGGTAAATGAGGGAGAAGTACTTAACAAGAAAATTCAAAATTAAAAGGGTATTAAATTTTGGTTAAAAGCCCTTGTGACATAAGTGGACAGGGAATGCACAATTTCCTTGCAATTAATGAAGTTTGGATGTTTTTCACTCTTGTACAACTAGAGTTCTAAAGGTGTAAAATGCATCTAGCTAGGAAATCTTTGCACATCTTAGGTGCTTGGACTGTAAAACAGCGTTGTAGCTCGTGGGCAAGCTATGTTCTCTCACATTCTTACTCTTTGAAAAGATTATATATGCATAATTTGTTTTTAGAAGGGAATTTTACATGCTACCCTATAGATTATTGGATCCACTTTAAATAAAAACCCAGAAAACCAAACCGACCCCCAAAATAAAAATAAAAAAACTAGCCAACCCTCCCTCAAAACTTTTTTTTAGCCCTGCCAAGTGGTAAGGGTTTCTTTAGGCGACAATTCTGGTGTTTTACTAGACTGCTAGTAAATTGCTGCCATATGGTGAATCAGGGTCAGATGTGTAAAAAAAGAATCTTTCTCAGCTGGTAATTTCATGCACATAAGTAGTCTCTTTACTACATTGAACCTTCTGTTTAATTTCTATGTATTACTTAATAACTATACACAATACAAATATACAAGGTGTTAATAAAACTTCTCTTTGAGACAATTGTGAAACACTGGAATGACGATTGTAGGACTGAATCCTTGAGGAAAAGGCAAGGCAGAGGTATGAATGTATGAAAAAGTAAATGAGGTGAGAATCTGAAGTAGTTACCAAGAATGTAATTATAGAAAGTTTGAGATAGTAGGGTAGTGAGTGTATTTATCATGAAACGAGTAGAGACAGCAGTTTTCTAGACAGCTGCATTGTTGTCCTTTATGTTACGCTTTCTATTTTATGTAGAATGTTATGAAATTCAGAAGGCAGTCAGAACTTCAGGAATAACAAAGCACCAGGTGTTCAAAATATTCCAGTTGGGGCTCAAATAGTTATCAGTCTGATTTTGTTAGTTTGGGTGGAAAAAAATCAAAGAATAGTAAGTAATAGTTATAATGAATGAAGATTAGATTTGGATTGTATAGAGAAGGGCCATACAGTTGTGGTTTGCAGAATTTGGCCTTATATTAGAGACAGTTGACCCTCATTGGACTGGATCCTGGATTATAGTCCATGTACGTGCAAAACAATCACAGTGTTACATTTATTATTTTGTCCCCTATCTCCCTCTCAAGGGTTTTGAGAACGGCAGAGGAGCTTTGAGATGCTTTGAAGAAACATGATGGTTGAATTAAAAAATATGAAAGTAGGCTAAATACAAGTAATAGTAATTGCTCAAACCAGAGAAATTCTGTACTAGTTCATCTAAGTAGCATAGAGTTGGTTTAATAATTTATAGAAATTTTAAAGGTTCAGTAAATCATGCATCAATTTAAGATCCTACTTACTATTACATTTTCAGATATTATGAGTCAGCAGATTTATAACCATAACCATCTGAATTTCAAATGTTAAATGTATTTTTAACACTGCTCCAGAATGCATAAGGAACTATAGAAGGTGACCCTTTTAAAAAATTTACCTGTGCATGTGTAATTTGATATATGTAACATCATTTATTATGCACATCAGATTTGTATTGTGCAACTTTATTATGTGAAACATAGCACAAACTTCGTATTTTTTTTTCACCTTTCTGCCAACAAAGTCACTAACTGATAGTTGCTTTTCAAAGACAAAGATCCAGAATTCTGAGAAACTTCAGAAATAGAAATGCCATTTTTTGTAAGTGTGTACAAGGCTTCAAGCTTTACTTGGAACTGGGCATCATCTTTAACTGATAGACTTGTTTGGTATCAGTTAAGGAGTATGACTGAGAGTCTGGCTTCTCAGCCAGAGCAGGAAGCAGTGCCCCTATAAAATCGGTTTTGTTTGTTTGTTGATTGTTTTTGTCCAATGACCTGTCAATACTGATATAATGTATTTGTACACATTAGCATTAGTTTGGTAACAGGAGGAAAAATGATGTAAGATGCTTGGTATTAAAAAAAGTAATTAAAAAAAAAAAGAAATTAGAAGCTGCTCTGATAGAGGCTTTTTTATGAAATCTTCCTCTGATGGATCTGTAAGTAAAACAGAACAGAGACCAAGTGCTGTGCATGCAACTTGTAGTCACGTTTCATTAAGTGTTTTAAAACTGAATACTGATTCAGAGCTGAGAAAGTTAATAAAATGAATAGTGTATTGAAAAGGATGATAGGAGGCCAATTTCTTCAGAGAGAAATTATTTGGGAATATTTATAGCAATGAAGTGAGGAGGTGAAAGGTACAGTCATAAAATGTATTTAGACATTGCACTTTTGAATGTGTGGTTTGACACAGGGCAACACAATCAATTTTACCAGAAAGAAGCCATATTTACTGTTGAAAAGCATCACTGTGCACTAAAACCCTATATGGCATTAAAAGCACTGCTTGTATCGAGCCAGGTAAATGCTTCTGCTGGTGATGAAGAACAGTCAGTTATCCTACCTATAATAAAACCCAGGTTGGTCTCCATAGTCAGAATTTGACTTTATAAATCCATACGAAGTAGCACAGCTCCTCTCATGATGTCAAACAGTAGTGTTGTAAGGCTGGGCAGGGAAAGGCAAACAGCAGGACTCTCCAAATGAGGAAAGCTTTGTGACCAGCAGTAAATGGTAAGACTGGGATACAGCCAGCTGTTAAAAAGACATACCCTCAAACACTAAACTGCATTATTTATGTTGACACTAACAGCCAATGACAGCTTCAGAAATTGAAGATATTAAGGCAAAACTCCAGAGCTGATTTTTCTGTTCAGAGCATTTCAAGGAACAGTGAAGAAGAGTGAAGCGGTGTAGAAGATAATCAGGAGAGCTAAGTAGTCTTTCTGCAGGAACGATACAACTCAGCTTTTTTTCAACTGCTGAGATGATTTGAGGAGTATTACAAGTGAAAAATTCAGGCAAAAATTCTGGTTAAAGAAAGGGAAAATCTAATAAATAAAATGTACATTAAAAGCTGTGAAATTCAAAGGTATTACTATACAGAACATATACTCAGGTTGATGGACTAGTTGAGTATCTCTTGGGAGGCCACTTGACCTCTTTGTTGATCTGAAAAAGATGAAGGGATAAGAGAGCCAAAGACTTACAGACTTTTACTACAAATTACTAGCAACAGGGAAAAATGCTCTTATCAGGAAGCAATTGGGGAAATTTGGAGTGGTAGGGTGTTGTTCTGGCTTAAATCTGGTTGGCAGCCGAATACCATGCAGCTGCTCACATAGCCTCCCCTGTCCTGGGGAATGCGGGTATAGAGAGAAGGTTGAGATAAAAGCAATTTAATAAATGAAATATAATTAAAATAATAATGGTAGTAAAAGAATGTACAAAATAGTGATGCACAATGCAGTTGCTCACCACATGCAGACTGAGCCCCAGCCTGGCTGGCTAGAGATCCCAGAGGAGAAAATCCCCTAACTGCAATCCTGGAAAAGAGAGAGACCCAGCCCTCTGGCTGGCCTTGTCTGTATACTGAGCGTGATGCTGTATGGTAGGGAATGTTCCATTGGCCAGTTTGGGTCCATCGCTCTAGCTATAGTCCTTCCCAGTCTCTGGTATTCCTGCACACTAGCAATACATGGGAAGCTGAAAAGTCCTTGATTCCTTAGCAACAGCTAAAACCATCGGTATATTATCTGCATTCTTCTAATACAAGATTCTGTATGGAATCCAAAATACAGCGCTATTCTAGTTATGAAGAAGAGAAATCTGGGGCTCTATTCCAGCTGAAAGAAGGCCAGGTGTAAAAGAGTTTATAAGGATATTGACAGTGTTAGGTGTAGCATAGAGCCATGAAGTATGATTTAAGTAGGTTAATAAATAGAATCATAGAATCATTTGGGTTAGAAAAGACTAAGATCATCAAGTCCAAACATCAAATTCCTAGTAGCCAATGCTGGTAAAACCATGGTAATGATAGTGTGGTAAATAGTAAATATGGTAATATAGTAAGATGATACTAAAGCTCGATGTTGAGAGAGTACAAAGAGAAAGCTTAGAACAGCAAGGAAATACTTATGTAAATATTCACTCTGTGTCTGAGTGCTGTCATTGCAAAGTATTTAAGTTCTCTTCCTCTTGCTGGTACCAAATAACTACACGGTGAATTAGGAGATTCAAGATCAGAGAACAGTGATGTTAATATTTTGTTAAACAGATGAGATATGGGCATATGAGGAAATGTTTTCACTTTACATATGGCCACTGTTGTCAGATGTAGTTCAAAACTATGTCATATTTGTAGTGCTCCTTAAGCCTATAAAAAGTTCTGTAAGTGCTACATATTAACTGCTCCTTCCTTCTGTTCTTGGATTGCAGAATAGCCTTCCAAAGGAAATAGTACAAGGTTTGTCATTTGAGATTGTTAAAAACAGACTCTTACACTATAGCTTTGAGTTTTTATAAAGGCTTGGCAAGTCTTTCCAAAGGATGAAATCTAAAACTGACAGTGAGGCTGTTTCTGTCCGTTACTTCTGTAGTGGCGGGCTGAGAAAGATGCCCAGAAAACTGCCCTTCATGTTTTACTTCTCTTACAATTATTACTTTCACCTATTCACTTTAAAATGTTTTAGCTATAGATTGACTTAGGAAATGCAGGGAGTTCAGAGCTAGAAGCGTTGTGTTTATTTTAGCACTGATTATTTTGTTCAGCATTTAGCTGTAGATAGAAGTAGACTGAACACAACAATATCTATGTATTGATTTTAGTTATTGTAGAAGCTCACATACTTTTAAATTACTTTAATGACTTTTACTCCATGAAAACATCTTGCAGGTATGCAAATACATTTTAACTGGTTTTGTTATACAGAACCCATATTGACATTTTAACTGTGCAAGTTGTGATGTAGAGGAGCAGAGGTTATTCAGAAACAAACACATGTATGTGTCCCTAACCACCAGCTAGATGCTAACTTTAAGTAAAATATTTTAAAAAAAGATAATTGTTTGCAAGATAAACAGTCTTAGAATACACAAACATCTATCAGTGAAAACATATTTAAGCAGACTATATCTTCAACGAGAAAACACGATATATTAAACGGACGTCCAGTTTGTTAAATCTCGTGTGCCTGTTAAAACATATACATTACACGTAAGTTCAACAGACTATGTAGAATCTATTGTTGCCAAAAAGAAGAAGAAAAAGATGGATTAATCACACAGGAGCTCAATTATCTCTTATATTTCATAGATTTTTGTCTTGTATAGTCAGTTCATGAATATTTTATATGCCGAGCATGCTTCATGGAAATAACTAATTAAAAATGCTGTGATTTATTGAACATACTTTACTAGAGATTTAATAGAAATATCTATTCCAAAGTAATTCAAACACAGATTGTGTGCTTGCTTTTTAAGAATTCCATCCAGTATAATAAATGTTCTGCTTTAATTGCATGTTAACCTTTGAGAAATTACACCTCTGGGAAAGCCTCCCACTGGAATATACAGTTTCTGAAGTTGGTGGTGGTACAGTTGCAGGCAACTGTTATGGAAAAAAAAAGCGTAATCTGAATTTATGCCTATGCTAGATCCAGAGCCTTTTTCGTCTGTTGGCATTTTCATAAGGCTTCAACTCTCAGTAATGTCCTTCTGGACCAAATTGTATGACAACATGTATCACCTGTCTATGAGGGAGGGGAGAGGACCTTAACTTATGCCTGGGGCTGAAGGCAGCCTGTAAATTTTCTTTTCTAGGAAGCTCTATTTTTCTTCAGATTTTTTGGCTGATTTTTAGGTATATCCTCTGTTTCAAATGGAGGGGGGGGGGGGGGGGGGGGTGTGTGTGTAGTAAAATTACATTCTAAATCAAAAGCACATTAACATTCCTGAGGCTTGCATATAATCTAACAAGGAAAACTCTAAACTCTGTGGCCAACACTGCTGTCTGGTAGCTGATTTTCTTAATAACGTAAAAGATGAACCAGCAGTAGGAAATCGAAGAGGGCATATGTTTGGAGGCCAGTGGGTCTAGCTCTGACTTTGAACTGCAGAGAGAGCTCATAACTTTTTGGCCTATAAATAAAAGTAGAGTCAGTTTAAATTTGATGCTGCTTTTATCTTGTACTTGCCCTTGAAGGTCTAAAAGGTCCCTGACTTCTGTAATCCTGATAAATTCAGTATTTAAATTGCTAGAAAATCATTCCTTTAAGTCTGGACCTTGTAATTGAGGAAAGTAGTCTTTTTTCCAAATCAATATAGAGATTCTCAAATATTGCTTTTTATTAAATGTAATGGTGAAACTCTTGTTAATTGCAATAACATACGGATTATGCTTATTCTGGAATCATAGAATCATAGAATGGCCTAGGCTGGAAGGGACCTTAGAGATCATTTAATCCAACCTCCCTGTTATGGCCAGGGACACCACCTCTCGACTAGCTCAGGCAACACGTGAGAACCGAACGGGAATCGAACCCGCGACCTTTGGTGTTTCAAGCACCACGCTCAACCCACTGAGCTATATCCCATCAATGTCAACAGATTTAAGAATTTTAGTTCTTCTTCTTTGATGTAATTGAATTGTGATACTGCAAGCTTGAGCTTGCATAGTACTCTGATACTGGAGGGCAAATAGTGACTCTCCCAGAAACAGACTTTCTCTGTCATAGTAAAAAGAGACAGAAAGCATGTTGAATTCATAAAGGTGGGTTGTTTAAAAAAAATTTCTGTGTAGTTCTTAATAATGTAAAATGTTTTTTAGGGGAGACCTCCAGATAAACCGACTTACTTGTTTCCTGTTGCAGATGGCAACATGTGCACAGATTAATTTTGTAAGTTTTAGAATACTTGCTCAACGTGCCACTGAAAGTTTCTGTGGTTTTCCACTGCTATATTTACCTTCCGTTGTTTGACTGTCGTGACAAAGCTGGCTACATAAATTAAAAAACAAACAAGTAAAAAGATAGATATTACTCAAAGCCACATCCCAAATTATTCTAAAATGCAACAAGTAGGACAAAAATTCAAAATGTCACCAATCTGTATTTATTGATACTAGTTTTGTGAAGACACAAAGTGAGAGATCAGCCCTGTATAATTACTAGGGAAGGTATGTAGACATATTTAGACACGACGACTATGAACATGTGCCAAAAGTTACAGATCCTGAAGTTCTGAGGTAAGATATATCTATTTGACATATAATTAATTGAAATTAGCAGAGCCAGTAGGTATGTGACCACATTTCTAGTTTTATATTAGACTTAAAAAGAAAGATTCATAATTTAATTAGCACTTAACCATGTAACTAAAAAAAAAAAAGTATTAATCATGCGATCTAATTAGCTACAAATTTTTTGTTAAATACAGATTACATACTTAAACATTTCCTATCAGTTTTAAAATCAAGTGTTGTGCAGGTTTAGCATCATATAATGTCATATAATTCTAAATAACTTAAATGCAACGAAAGAATACTATTTGCTATTCAAATTTAGATGATCAGAGTTCTGAAAATTTGGTTTATATACTTTCAAAGTTTTCTGAAAATTGAGTGTCTACTTGTTGCGTAAAACCAGTCTGAAATAGTGTTTTGTTCAACAGTTCCTACCAGTGCACATCTGGAAGTCTATTCCTACAAACTCTGTAACCCCCCTAGCAGTACAATCACAAGATTTTGTGGTTAGTTTAATATTATGTAGGTTGAACTTTCACATTTTTCAAAGATACTCCATGAGAATTTTGCATGTGAGGAGAATGTCTTTGAGATGGTGCTATCTTCCTGAATGTTTCAAACCCTCACTTTTCTCATTTCCAGACAAAATTTGTCTCTATAGTCCATGAGAGTCACCCATGAGAGTCCAAGTGTTTCTTCTGTGGGACAAGTTCATACTAAGTATCTGACATGCTTTGCCATGTGAATTAGAAAGCAAAACATAATAGGTTAAAAGTGGGTGGTTACAAGCGCCTTTCAGCACTTGACAGAATTTCCTTGCCTTTTTTTTTTTAAATGCAGTTATTACATTTTTTACCTAAACGTGAGATGCATTGTTTTCAGAAGCCATTTAAACAGTACTGTGAGCAACTCGGTACAGTTTTGGACTCTCCTTTGTCCCACAAAGTCATTGTACTTCTGGTTATTTAGAAAATGGTTTTGGTAGCAATGTTTTGGCTCATAAAGAATTCCCCTTGAGAAAAATTTCATATCAAGGACTTTAGTGGTAGATCTATTTGAAGAGGACTTTAAGTTAAAATTTCTGACTGTAAATAATTGTAATGAGGTGATAAGAATTCAAGAAATAGGAATGAGGAAGGTAAGGAGAAAACACAAACTTTAGCTCAAGTTAGTGACTAGAGAAATTAGTATAAAGAATTGGAACTGAGATTCATTTTCATATTGGACCATGAATTGAGTCATACTTTATTTTACTCAGTAGTTATTGGTACATTTTTTGACTGTTCATTAATATTGTAATGATTGTGGCATGTTCCTAGTGGGATATTAAACTAGTGTGTATACTGTCAGTGTGTGGACCATTTAAGTTCTCAAATCATTTGTGGATTGACTATGACAAATCTCAAAGAGGTCCAATTGGCCATCCCCTATCCTTTTGAACTAATGAATTTTTAAATGATCCATTAAAAAATGCAAAAGCCTATGTAATGAGAGGTTGAGTACTTTTTTGTAGTCTAGAGTAACCTATGTCTTGACAGTTAAAGCATGCTCTTAGGAATTAAGAAATACAGGATTATTTTTAATTTACTTTGAAGACGACTTACTTAATGTCATGCTTCCAAAGCTATCAGAGACATAAGGAACTTAATTTTTTGCCACTGTGGTTCAATTAGATCTATAAGAGCAGAGCATTGCAAATATGAAGGTGCTTCTTTGGATTTGGCAAGATGAATCAGTTGATCGTGCCCATTATTGCACGATC
Organism: Trogon surrucura; assembly: GCA_020746105.1. Taxonomy (NCBI): domain Eukaryota; kingdom Metazoa; phylum Chordata; class Aves; order Trogoniformes; family Trogonidae; genus Trogon; species Trogon surrucura. Next base: position 15,763,112 of record CM036629.1, read on the forward strand.
ATTGCTGACTGCAGGAAGCCTCTGATGATACCAATTTATCACCTCTAAAATGAAATCTCTTTATGTACTGAAATGGGGAAACTTGGTCAATAGTTTAGTAATTCCTTTTAATTTGTAGAGTGTATAACAAAAAAATGAAACTTATGTGGGCTAAAGGAGGAGGCAAGGGTGGGGAGGAAAAGGTTGAACCCTTGTTTTTACAATAAAAGAGAAGGAGTCTCTTGCCAAATAATTTCCTTGTTCCTAGGAGAGACATAAAATTGTTCACAAATATCTGGAGATCAAAACTTCAGACTGGATTATTTCTATCCACCTTGTCACTCAGATGTTACAACTACATGTTTTGTTCTGTGTTGGTCTTCTGGGAAAGAATGAAAGTTTTCCCATGTCTAATCACCATGCTTCAGACTCACCTGGAAAGAGGTTGGTGGCTCTTAGACTGTTTTCATGACTGTTCCATCAGTTGTAGTCAAATAGGAATTGCTTGAGGAGCAACAGAGATCAATGCATACAGAATGTAACGCAGCCTAACTAGCATGCTTGCCCAAGTCTTGGAAAACTAGCCTGAAGACAGCTCTGAATTAGGCAGAGAAGGCTTCAACTTGAAATGTTTTGGTTTAAAGCTGAACTGAAACCACTTATCCTTCATCATAACTTGTTGCAAGAGTTACGTCCCATGACATTCATTATATCCCACACAGCAAAATATTCAATTTATAGATCCTATATTGACTTCTGCAGAAGTCAAAAGTTCAATTATTTAGCTAATTGAAACATCTGTTTTGCCATTCTGTGATAGTGTCAGAACAATAAAGTTCATTAAAGGACGAAGAAAATTGCTTGAAAAAGGAACATAAAAATAAATGAAAAAGATCTGTCAGACTGTTTGTGATTGAGTTTAAAGGCCAGATTTTTTTGATAAGGGTCTTTTGAAAGCATTGGATTGTTGTTTTTGTATTTGCTTTCTCCCACTTTTTTACTTGTTAGCAATAGCAGCTTTCATCCATGCTTTTGCAACTTCATGGGTATTAAGTTCCTAGTCTTGAGATCTACAAATCGTTTTCTTTGCAGTTATCTCAAAAATGGAGTGCATGACTCCAGTCTTGAGTTGACTCTGTGTAATTTTTTAGCTTATGGTGAGCCACTTGAGTGAACGCTAGACAAGCTTAAAGTGAAAACAGTAATGTTATTTTAATCGAGGTGAAATTAATTTTTAATTAGAAAATTGTATAAAACAACCAGCTGAGCAACAGAGTGCAGATGTAGAGTATCTGTCATCACTCTCGTGTTAAAGCTGTTGCTCACAGGCTCTGTTGACGTACTTCTGTTCTACAGGTCACTAGAGATCCTGGTCAGGAAAACTCTCGCCACAGTTTTCTAGAGTAGGATTCTGTTTCGGAACTACTTTCTTTTTCTAATGCCTGGAGATTATCTAGTTGCAATTCAGTGTTAGCAGACATCAAGGCATAAAGTCCCAAGAAGTTCCTTTTACTACAAAGAGGAACACCTTTGTGTTTGGCTTTGGGTTTTGCAGGCTTTTTTGCATGAGACTGGTAATGAAACACTCCTAACATTTGAGAAGACATTTCTTTGAAAAGAAAAGGATATTGGTGTGTGAAACGCCTTTATCAATGGTATTTTTATTTATTGCCTCAGGAATTAAGTAGAATTGCAGTGATAAGTTTATTTCTCTAGTGGTTTGCATGCCATGTACTGGAAAAGTTCTCTTAATAGAGAGAAGTGGGAAGAGGGAGTTGGCATCCTAGAGCATTTTCTTGTCTTTTACTGGTATTTAAGAAACTTCTGTTTGCATAAAGGTATGTGCGGGCCCCCTGTGTCACAATAAAATTTCAGCTGTAATGTTGCCCTGTGCTTTGATTTTTACTCTGTAGGTGTGATTATTTGTTTATTCTTGGGTGTACCTTGTGAGTGAACTCTCCCCTCTGCCTTAAGATACATACTGTTGCATGACAGCTGTGTGTTGCCAGTGACTTGTTTCACTACATGTAGTTTTATTTCTGGTGGTAAAAAAAATAAGGGAATTGACAGGTTATTATTAAGAGCTTTTATATGTGTGTAAAACAAATTTTTCTTTTGTTTTCTAGAAATATGTCTTGAAAACAAAAGTTTTCTTTACTGTAATGAAAACACTGAGTGTGTGTTATAATTAAATACCAGTGCTTCATCTATTTATTTGCAGGATCCTGGGTTGTTGCAAAATTCCTGTTCTCATTTTTTGGGCGGGAGTGTGTTGTAAAATGATAGTGCTGTTTATTCACTACACAAAGACAGTGCCTTTGAGTCAAGTAGGCTGTAGGAATTAGATCATATCACTTGAAATAGTTTACTTTTTGTTTACTTGGTATTGATATTTTTGTGTATTTTTTCTTTTTTTCTTCCCCCTTTAAGTTTCTTTAACTCCCCCCAAAATCCTGACAGAACAGAAAACGAACTCCTGACAAATCATTAAAGGATGTCAAAAGCGTCAGTGAAATTCTTAAGCAATTGTTTTGAAAATAGCACTGTTTTAGTAATATTTTTTCCTTTCATTTCTGTTGTCTTTTTAAGTTGTTACTTGCTGTAGTAGAAAGGAAGAAATACAATCTTATTTATAACGAAACAAAGTTATGCTTAACTGCTTAAAGTGCAAGGAAAGAGGAACTTTTTTATAAATTAGGATTACACTGAGGATTTTTATGTGAAAACTAAATTCCCAGTAGCAGAAATCACTACTGTGTTCTATAGACTTCACTAGAGAGCTAATTTATGTTCTCATCCATACATATTTCAAACCATTGAGAATACAGATTTTCTGTAATACTTTCACTGCACATTTTTTGTTTCTCGAGGATTGCCTTCCTTCTCTTATTTCTCATGTTGTGCCTTTCCCACTTTTTCTTTTTTTCTCTATTTTCAGCCTAACTTTCCACCCTTCATCTCTTCTCTTAGCTGCATTCCTCTTTGTCTACCTCCTAAACTAGGGTAATGCTTCTGTACTCTTAACGCCGTGTGAACTTTCAGGTACATTGTTACATAGTGGTATGAAACAATATAGACATCATGATGGAATGAAAGACATTAGTAATATTTAGTGTTTCCCAGATAAGGGCTGATGAAATCACAACAATGACAGTTGAAAAAGTGCAAAAATAGAATAGTTTCCGTTGGAATTGGTGTGATGTCACTTATTGTTGATGGTAAAATAAGTCCTGGTGTCAAGGCTTACCTAAAGTCAGAGAGGACCTTTAACGAGGTGTATTACAGGTATGTGGTACTGCTTCTTGTGGCTTTTCTGGCTCTGGTAGGTTGTATTACAAAAAGTTCTTGTAAAATCTGTAAAAGAGAAAGAAGTAGTGCTCACTGTAAATAGTAGACAAAACTTGATGCTGTACATGGTGAAAATCTGAGCATACCTTTACATATGTATTTGTCACTTCTTAGATATAAGGCTGTAACCTAATCTATCACTCCAAAAATAGTAAGCTTTTGTCTATAGGTAAAAGTACTGTACTTTACAATTAATTCTGTATTGAGTTGTGAATGTGTAGAAATATTGGCCAGCTCTGAAAGGAATTTGGCAGTCATTTGGGGATTTTGCCTGTAGAGCGCACAGGAGCCAGGATCATCAGGTAAGTCTGTTGTCATACACATAGTACATGCATTCCTACCTTAGATTTGTGATCTTAACACCAACTCCAGAGTTTTCCTGAGCATGGCTGATTCGTTTTTCTTATTTCAGTTTTTATATGTTATATTGACAATTCATTTCTTCTTTGTTTATTTTAGTGAGCTTTAAAAATGCAGAGGTTAACATTGTTTAAAAATCTCTTTCTAGATGGAACTGATAAGGATTCTAACTGAAAATCAGTTCTTTTTTGTTCTTAATTCAGTGACATGTAGATTAAAGGTAACCAGGGAAACCAAAATCTTGCTATCCTTATACACTTTGCAGAGTGCTTTCTGGAAATATTCTCCAATCTGTCGTGATCAGCATTCATTGAGAACAAAATACATGAAAATAATCCTAAAATGCATAAGTAGCAGGAATGCAGGATCCTTTTAATGTGAAAGTAATAGTACGGTCCTCAAAACTTGGCATTTCAGTATGATTTTACTGGGAGCATTAGGAAATTACTAGATTGAAAAATAAAACGCTGAATGTTTGGTGAACTATGGTGTGTACTGCATTGTGCACTGGGGCTGACATATAAAGATATACTGGAAGTCATAATGAGGTACTGGAGCTCGGGTAACAGGGCATAAACTGCCAAATAGAATATTAACTTCTGGGGATTCGGTCAGAATCGGACTGAGTGAATAGTGAAGCGTTTAAGTAACAAGTGAATGGTTCATGTCCAAGCCAAGCCCTGTGACTTTATATTCAATAAAATGTCTAGTTACATTTGAAGTCTCCCTATTTGAAAGAAGAGTGAGTAGGAAAGTAAGGAAAAAAACCAGAACAAAATCCACCAAACACTAGACAAGCAGAATGGCAAAAGTTCTTTCTGTAGGTGTGAGGGGAAAATAACTATTTTCATAGAATTCTGTATCTGTAACACCCTGCTCAGGAGACGAAACATAAAACTACACCTGGATGTTACGTTTTTATGTTATTAGCTAAACACACTCGTATTCATTTGACAATTTAAATACTGAAAACAACCAAACCAAAACCAAATACCTTTGTTTAGCTCTAAGATGTGCATTCCATAAAGTTATCCTTAGGTTAACCTTTTTTAGATGCATAATTTGCACTGAGTTAAACTCTCCTGTGGATTTTCTTGGGCTGTGGTTTGTCACAGTAGACCACAAGGCTTCCTTTGGCACCACTTCACCATCTTAATTAAATCTGTGGTTAGGCCTATTTAGCTATTATTTGCTTCATAGAATAAAACATCTGAGAGTTCAGTGTCTGCCCTTGAGGATACTAAAATTAACTTCTTTAAACAAAAGATTAAGCCAGTTCTATGTTTTGAAGTGCTGACATTCTTACCAACTTCACCAGTAACTATTTATTTATTTTTTAAAAAGAGAGAGGTATAACTGCTTCAGTAAATGCTTAACTCTAAATTGTAAAGTTTTATAAAAGGGACCTATTCAGTGAGAATTCTTTGTGTTTTAATGTAAAGGTTGCTATGTTTTCAAAGAATGTAGAAGTCAAAGAAATATGATTATTTTTTAATTGAATTTTTTTCTTTTAAAGAAAATCGGTCTCGTGTTCTCGTATGTTTCTTATTTATTTCCACTCCTTGGAGTTTCTTTTCAGCAAAAAAAGTTTTTTTACTACACTGATGTTGTATGGTGTTTTCATCTCTATCTGAAATTTTCTGAAAACTAGTTCAAAAACCCTTCTTGTCTTAAAACTCTTAAACCGATTATTTGGAAAACATTTCATAGATTTGCCTAGAGGCTCAACTGTATGCACACTAGGTGATAGCCCGCACTGTGAACAGCTTGCAGTTGGCATAATGTTTTTTATGAAAACAACAAAGACGTCCATATTCTTAAAGAGGAGAAAAACATGCTGATGTTAATTTAGTTTAAGGGATAGAAAGAAACATGCTATGCAGTTACTGAAAATAGCTGCTTATACATAATGTTACAATCCTGGAAGATCGCTGAAAGTTTATGTAGTATTTGTGCATCACTAGAGTGTGATTTATTTGTTTCTTGTATTTCTCTCAAGTTTTATGTGGTAGTATCTTTTGTGTTTGTGTAGAGAACTAGAATTTGAATTTAAGGTGACTACAGTCCTTAAGCAGAGTTGTAGGCTGAAGCAAAGCTGTGAGAACCTGAAATATGACTCTAAGAATGATAAATGCAGGGAAAGAAGCTGCAGGAAATGATTGACGAAATGTTAGACAGCAAAAGAAGAGCAAGATGTCTATAATGTAAAAAAATACTATTAAGGTCTACTATAGCCACTTCAAGAGATAGTGCAGAACATGCAGATGAAGAAATGTTGAAACACAGCATTTTAAGATGTCAGTCACATGCGGTACATAAGCTACCGTTGCTACCTATGCGTACGCTTTTTTAGCTCAAAAACACGACAGAAAATTATTGACTAGTGCTTCCAAGAGTAGATTTGACTGCTATGGGTCAGGGGCCCTGGAAGTATGCTGATAAGGACCTTTGGCTGACAAGGGAGGTAGGCCTTGGACAAAGGTATTCCTTTTATTTCTGAAGGGCTTGGAGAGGTTAGAAGCCCTGCTCCACTTCCCCTTCCTCTTGCACCAGTGCTAAACTATCAGCCTATGGATTGTTTTGCAGTCCTTCTTATGGTCTGGCTTTTGTCAGAAAATTTACATTCAGTAGAAGATATTTTAACAAAAGAAATAAATCTTGATAACTGGTCTGATTTTCGTAAATTGACATTTTCTGAAGAATAATTCTATTGCCAAAATTCTGATGGCACCCTAAGTGCATGCATAGGTAGAAGACCTCCACATCACTTCAGTCTCCTTGAAAATTTTCTTGAAGAAAGGACTCGTTCCCCTTCTCACGAAATCAACACCTTCAAAGACGTGAGGGGGTCCTTCTGCAAAGGACTTCCTTTCACTTTACAGGGTGCTGAGACTTCATTTGCAAAAACAACAAGAGTAAATAAGTTCTACAGTTTGAGGAACCATTGGAGGTAGATATTTTTAGGCAATAAGAATAAAATTAAATACAGAAATAAACCCAAGTACTTCTTTGTACACTTGGTACTGTTTATAAATCCAGAGTTTTCTATGAGTTGCCAGCTGCTTAATTTATCGTGTTAGCTCTTGACATTTTTCTGATAAGTATGAAAGAGAAATCTATCACATTTTTGCTTTGTAAATGCAGTTGCATTTCCAGCATAGAATGTACTGAAATAATAGATTGCTTAGCAAAGTAAATATGTAAAAATGGTGGTTAGGATTTCATTGTAAGCAGTAATTAGAGTAGTACTTGTCAGTTTTAGAGCATTGTGAAATATTATGGCATATTGTGACTTTATTTTTCCAGAATCTGTTACACACCTGTCACGTTAATTCAACAAGAAAGCATTCTTTATGACAATTCATATAATATCATAAAAGCAACCAGTCATGTTTGTTACTGAATCATTGCATGTCTCAATATTGAAATTAAATTGGAAAAGAAAAAGACAGTGCAGGAAGATTAAGCTCAGTATAAAATGCATTTTGAAGGAAGCAGATCTTAAGATGTGAACTTGCTTAAATTAAATATATCTGCAGGAATTAGTACTTGTCTAGTGGTGACAGATGCGATCACACGAACTGCAAGAAAATACCCGAGGCTGATAACAAAAACATAAAGATTTTACTATTGTTCAGTTTATACAGGGTAAGATGGATTTTTACTTTTATCCAGTGACTGATATTCTAATTTTTTTTCTTTATTGGTCCACATTTTTTATTGACCAAAATGAACTCTTGGGTGTTTTCTTCTAACTAATCCCAAGCTTTTTATGTAACTAGTTTTAACTTTTTTTCGTTAGCAAATGGATGGATCCCTGCAATTTCTGTGTTATTGAAAACAATCTCACATATTTTTAAACACTAACTTTACTTACTGTCCCTGTCAGCTGCAGGATATATGGATTGGAAGGAATGATCTTTTATTTCTTGTTTGGTCAACCTTGGCATCATGAAAGTGTGGATTTTGGTGGTAAGACGGTGGGGTGGTTTGACTTTTTTTGATGACAGCTTTAGTAGACAATGCTTGGAAGGAATCCAGTTTGTGCATGGTTGGTGTCTCAAGTCTGTCTCTTGATCTTAAATCTGATTGTGTCTTTTCTGTGCATCTGACTCATTTTCTGTTTTCTAATTTACTCTACAGTTGTTATAAGCAGTCTTGCATGTTTCTCAAATAGCACCTGATGTCAGCTCAAGCATTTTGGCTTGGACACATCGAGTCTTATCTGCTAGGGCAGGTACAATAAAAGGTTTTACAACATTTGTGTAAACTGCAATCTCTTATACTGCTTTAAACAAGTTAAAGCTATGTTTGACTTTTTTGCTTCCTAACAACATACTGGAGTTGAACTACCTGGAGTTAGGTACAGCTGGTGCTGCTGGGCAAGCTTATCACAGTTACTAGATGGTTATTGCACTGTAAATGTATAGTAGGTATAATTAATACTGTTTAGTGAAGCATCTCTGTACTTATTTTTTTTTATTAACATGGCATAGTACAGTGATAACCAATATCATTAAATATTTTTATCCTTCTTGGATAAAAGTAACAGAGTAGTTATTAATTGAACAGATAAAAAGGTTTTATGAAACGTTGTTATATAGATATCTATATACTTGTCTAGCTTTATTCATCTCTGAAATGGTGAAGATTTTTTCCTATAATGTTTACCACTAGCTGAGATCTTTTATGTGCCAATTCAAAACAGAAGTTGTTAATAACCATGATAGGATCTACTAAAAGGAGCTATAGTGCACCTGAATGTAGTTTAGTATTCAAGATTGCTTTTTTCTTTTGTTTCCATCTCAAATTCAGTTGAGCGTGTTAGTGATTCTTCAGTTTACTTCAAACTTTGATACTTCAGTCTTGAAAAGTCAGATCAATATTGTCAAATATGGCTGAACTTTGGCTTCTATGCCTTATTATGTGCCCATTATCAAGGAACATAAGCTTACTTAAATGATGTATTAAGTAACGAGAAGCATTTTGGAAATGTGGGATGTTTCTTGATTCCTTTGTAAATTAAAAAATATATATGTGTTTTTATTTATGTTTTATTTGAATGTGCTTGTTAGTGTGCTCTGTGATGGTGAGCATGTGCATTAGCCTGTGATTGGACAAGGTGTGTTGTTAATTAAAAGAACTTTTAAAGGACTAATTAAAAGGACTGAAAATCTGGTAGCCATATTTTTTGGTTCCAGGATTTATTTTATTTTGATGTTTCTGATTTATATATTTATGAACCTTATATTTTTTTGTTGTTGTTGCTTCATGTGATATTGTGTGAGATAGCGACTACTGACTTTGTTTCTCAGTTCTACATAAATATACTCTCACATTTGGGTTAACTGTATGGAGATTCTGTTTGGTACTGTGGCAATGAATATCATACAAAATATCGTGCTATCGCTACCAGTTATCAGGGGCAATTGTTAATACTTTCGATAACTTAATTATTGAGCTATGCATTCACCAGTAAATTGGTATTTAAACTGTATAAGTGATACTATATTCTTACAAATGCAGGTAACTTTTTTTTTGCCTTTTGCTATGTACTCTTTGCTTCTAAATGACATATATATATTTGGTGAGTTTCGTTTGTTCTGAACAAAGATGAAATTTAAAGTGCGCTCCTAGGGCTCAGAGATGAGTTATTCAAATTCAGAATATTTTCAAAATTTAAAAAGAATGTTGGAAATTCTCTCTGTTGCCATACAAATGGGAAAAAAAAAGTCATCCAAACAAACATGACCCCTGTCCTCTACCCCCCAAAAGATTAATGTCAAATGTTTAGCAAAAATATGAACCTGTAAACTTAATCCTTCTTCATTACTCGAAGAGCATTGATATTTTGTTTGAACTCCCTCGGATTTAATGTAAAATGAGAAGCTGAAGCCAATGAGGTTTTGTTCTGACAAAATGAAGGAAGTGACTGTCTTAACCTGTACCACATCTCTCTGAAAGCTTGGGCCGAAGTGCACTGTGATGTGGTGTGAACAAGAAGAAAATTTTGTTTATTAGGATGTTTTTTCAGGGAACCTGAAAGCACTTTTTGAGGATTCAGATCCTTGGCTCTTCATACATTTAATTCTGAATTCAAGAAATGTAGATTCATACCCAAATGTATACAAACAAACATGCATGTAATCATTCAGCCACTTATGAAGGCTTTATCATTTAATGGATTCCATTTTTTTATAGACTATTTTGAATAACATTCCATTTGCAATAAAACGCAGATATATTTTTGGTGATGTATTAATAATATATTCTATGAGAGCTTCTACTTTTGAGGTTTTATGACTAAAAAATGTCGGTGGAATGCATGTAGCATCAGTGGTTTACATTCCAAAGAACTGGATGGAATGGCGGCTGCAGCTCAGACATACAAATGCTGGAAAGGCCAAACATAAGAAAGTTGTAGAGAAAGCCAGTGATACTACTGCATAGAACTAAGAAAGAGTATTTTAGTGTAGTTAATACTAATCTTGGATCTTCTGATGCTTACTTGGTTTGCAACAAGTAAGAGTTATGGGGTTTTTTTGAAGTTTAGATGTTTGGGGGCATTGTTTTAAATTTGTATTTACAAAGAAATGTTATAGCAACGCTTTGCAGCCTTTCGTAAAATAAATAGAACAACTGACAAATCACAGCAGGGAAGGGAAGTGGCTTAATTTGAAACAGAGGGCCTGTAGTTTACTGTGTGTGGGAGGAAAAGGATGTAAAAATCTTTTCTTTAAGCCTTTTCTCATTTCTGGAGAGATTATCGCAGTTATTTCTCTATCGCTGTAGGTTTTAAAGCCTAAAGCATGTGTGAGGACTTTTGTCTTGTCTTAACCCAGCAGGACAGGCAAGCTGAGTTCTCAGACTTCCACCCTTATTTTTTAGCATCTTTAAATGGGTATTATTAACAGGTGCATATCAAAGAATTTCCTCAACAAATTAGAAAAAAATTAGAACTCTAAGGGGTTCATGAAATTAATTTCCTGGTCAGGGGTGTGTTGCGAGGTTTACTTCCTGCCATGTCTGCCAAAATAATTAGCTCACACAACAATTTTAGACACTTGAAAAACTAAGTCACCTTGCAGAAATCTTGTGACATCATTGTCCAATGATATTTGTTATTGCTAGAGACTAGGGGAATTATTGGAGACTGAAATGTCTGGTTGAAATTATTATAATCCGCACCGGGAATTCTTTTCAGAATTTCTATTTTCTCTATTGATAGTTGTTGAAGAAAAGACCTTTTAATAAATCACATGTCTTCTGGTGATTTAGAAATTATTGCTCAAGTCTGTCTTTTCAGTTGTATCTTTTGAGGAGGATGCTTTGGGCTGAGTTCATATATACCTCTTTGTGCTCCTTTTCTGTGACAGGTGAAAGACAGGGACGGAACTGCTTGATGGTTACTATTGATGAGGAAGGGAAAGAAACTGCGTGGCACAGATTTTGCTCAGTCTTCAGTTATGTAATATTGTTTATCGAATAAACTAAAAAGGTTTAGCATATATTTTTGATAGTTTGGGTTCCTTTATACCACTCAACTCCCTCTCTAAAGTGACAGTGCAGACTAGGCTTTCTTAGAGAGAAATGCCGCGAGTGTGGTGGTGTAGAAATAAATGAGGGGGTTTGAATGCTTGACTTTGTTTTTCCTTCTTATTTTCCCCCCTTCTCTCCTCCTCTCCCCAGGTTTGGTATTAGCATTTACTAAGACTGCTAATTGGAGAGAAACATAGCTAGTGATGTGACTTAGCATACTATATGACTAGAAATAACGACATTGTAAGTTATTCTTTGGAAGGAAAGAATAGCTCTGCATTATAGGTAATACTTGTTCTCTAGTTCTGATATATAAGATTTAAACTTGGTGGAAAAAAAAATACATTACAATAGTCACTGTTTTCAGTACTTGACACTTTTTATTGTTACCAGAGGTCCCATCTTTTATATTTTATAAATATTTAAAATCAAGATTCTTTAGTGGAAGATATTAAGATGTCATCATTTCACAGCTGAATGTCATTGGTGACAGGCAATTCTCCAATGTTCCAAGCAGATTTTCTTTCTCTTTGCAACTTTTCTTATTTTTTAGTGTTCCTAAATCCTCTCTGATTCCTTTCACACTTCTGTCTTTCCAGGCAGGTTTCATAAAAAATGTGGCAATGGAAAAGTGTATTTAAAAGTTCCTGAAGTTTGAATATAAAGTGAAATAAAGTGCTTGAATATTTTGATGTGATTTTTTGCACGTAATCTACTACTTTCCCGTAGTTTATTATGTTTTTTCACTTGAGGATGAATTCTTAGTATCTTAGATGCAGAGCGAAAAAAAATCCCTGGTCATAAGAATGTTACATCAAAGTATCTTAATTTAAGATAAGGTTTCAGGGGGTGGAAATCTCGTGGTGAAATATAAACAGATTCAAAGTAAGATGCCTTAATTTATCTTTTAATTTTCTATGTGACTTGAATTGGGACAAATGGTGTTGTCTCATTTTTCATAGAAAGTATGTAATTAGAACAATTTCACGCATCTTTCTCTTTGGTTTTCAAGAAGCTCTGATTTTATTGTGTAACTAATGGCAGAATGTAGAAAGATTATGGTGGATTAATTTACAACAGCTGTTGTAACAACTTCCTAATAGTTTCCTAAGTATAAAGGTAGGACCTGTTTATCTGTTTTTAATTGTGTAGAGTACATATCAACTGCTAATATGTCTATGATGTCTAGCTATGCATGCAAGATCATTTAGATATAAATTGCCTTTTGTAATTCACGAGCTGTGGGCTGCAGATAATTTTGACCCACCTTCTACAGGAAGTAATGGTTGTATGTTTGTTTTTCTTTCACATTAGAATACAAATTTTGGTGAAAATTTGGCTCTATGGTTGTCCAGTGTGCCTCCTGAATATGTATTTTTAGTTAAGAGAATGCAGAACATTGTGTTGAAGTTCTGTATTGATGTGTGTAAGCAGTTATTGGAGTTGAGAGGTAGTATTATCACACATCCAGAAATCATCTGAGAAGATCATTGAGACTAGTACCATCAGTCATCACATAAAATATTCCTTTCTTAAATTTACAAAGGTGCTTTTAAAAGTTAGATTGTTTTGTCCCTACTGTTTCTCATCTGAAACTCTGTTCCAAAAGGTATTTCAGACTTTGATAGCTCTAATGGCAAAAAAACCCTGCTAACTCCAAACTGGGATCTGTGAAGTGGCTGTGAAGCAATTTGCATTGGTCTTTATGGTAAACAGTTCCTTTAATCTTTTCATTTGTTCCTTCCCTTTCTGTCCCCTCCCTTACAACATATCAGGGTTATACTTTTGTTCATCCATTCCATACCAGAGTTTTAACAGCATCCTCTGCAGGTGCACCCATGGAGTGTGGAGGACCCGAAACCTTTAGCTGGTGTCCTAGTCAGGGAGGGTATCCTTGAGCTGGTTGTCAGGGCTGGCCCAAGGCAAGAGACAAGAACAGATGTGAAGACTCTACAGGAATTACCTCAGATAGGCTTAGCTCTGCCTGCTAGCCAGTTTTATTAGCCGTCCTGGTACCAACAGTAGCATCAACGGAGGCCACCAAAGACAGAATATTTATAGAACATCGTATCCTTTGAATGGCATAAGCCAGACACAATGTGTATATGTTTACCAGTCATTCATTGCCATTTAAAATCTGTGTTGTTGCATGGACAAATCAGGGTCATATTCTATTTGCCATACTGTATTTGAAATGATGTTTTGGTGGTGCACTTTTACATGGGATTAGTAGTAACACTCCTAGTAGAGACGTTACTTTTTACATTGTGACATTGTGTTTGACTTCTGCAAATACCGTCTGTAGCAGTAACAGTGTATTGCATTTGTGGCTTCTAATGCATCCACATCCCTATTCTCTGCAGTCATTTCTTATTGATGAGATATTTGGTGTAGTTTTGGGGTTTTCTTAGTTACTAGCCAAATCTTCTTGATTTTTCATACTTACAGCTTTCATTTCCTTTCTGTAACTCCACTCCTTCAGATAATCTAGTTCATTTAGTATGGTATCTCCTTTCTACTCCTTATTTACAGTGGTCTTAACCTTGTTTTAGCAGCTCTTGTCTGTTTCTTGTGCCAGGGTAGTACAAAGGACATAGTAAAAAGATTGGTTCCAAGAATAATCTTTGTCGTTGCTAATCTCTTTCCAGCTGCTGCTTTCCTTTCAGAGTATGGTTAAGACTTAATTTGAAATTTTTCATCCTAAATAACATTAAAAAATTCCAATTTTTCTCATGATGTCTGAGTATTTTTAGCTAAGTGTAAAATAATATAACGTGTAAGCCATGAAACTTCCAAATCATAAGTCAGAAAGTCACAGAATCACAGAATGGTGACGGTTGGAAGGGACCTCTGAAGATCATCTAGACCAACCACCCTGCTAGAGCAGGACAGAATAGCAGAAATATTATTTCCTTGCATTAATACCATATACCGTTTGAGTGTAGATGTTCACATTTTGAAAAGTTTCTTCTTCTTTCTTTCTGGTTGAAATATCTCTTGAAAAATGTTAGCGCTCCAATTCAAAGAATGCATAAAAACTCAGCTATTTAACCATAATAATATGCTGAAAGCATTAAAATTAAAGTTGAAAGAATATTGCAGGCAGTTCTTTCACACTGGTTTTGTGCATCCTGAATACGTATTTTCCTTACGTAATTCTCACCATGTTGCATATACCATTCACTATGATATTATCAGTGTCAGGATTACATATTCAGGCAAGGGTGATGAAAAAGAGAAATCAAGAGGAAAATGAAAATAATGAAAAAAAATACTGGCGACAGGGCTGTCTTTTAGGAGAGCTTTGTCTGTCTTCTCATCTTTTCCTCTGTTTGAAGGGGTGTAATACAGACTTTTGTTTCTGATAGCAGTCAATGCATTTGTTGTCAGCACGTATCAAACCCTCACGGTGGTAATTATATGATCTCGTTTCCTGCATGAAAAAAAGAGTTAGTGTTACTCATGTGTTTGGGTCTTCTAGGAAATATTTACTGAGCAGTGAGTTGCTGGTTGTGTGGGGTTTTTGGGGTGTTGGGGGTTATTTTTTGTCTTTTTTGTTTGTTTAAAGCTCTGTGTCAGGTTTGTAATTTTCTCATCTCCCCAAAGCAAATTTATCATGTCTTTCCAAAGATGCAGGTTTGAAATTTACAAAAATTTAATTCTTTTAACATAATATATATTGTAATTTGACATCTGTAATCGTGCAAGACTTTCAGAATGGCTATTTAAATGCACAGACTTTGTGCAAACTTCCCATTGCTAATGCCTAGCAAAACTATGTTTGTCTGCCTGTTCTCTAGCTGACTGAAGTATAAGTTATAGCATAAATGTTAGCAGGTGACCCAACTGATATAGTGTGATTGCAAATTTGTTTAACACTGGCAAGAAGCTTCTCCTCATCACGAGTGGGCTATTTGGTAACCTCAATTCATAGCTTCTGATTTGACTTCTGGGAGCAGTTTTCTCCAAGCAGTTTTCCTTCAGTTGCATTTGGTGAGGGGTACGTTTCTAACTCAGATAACTCTATAGAATTAATAACTGATCAATCAATCTGTTCATTTGCATCTAAAACCATTTGTTTCAATTACTTGATAAGTCTAGTAGATCATGATGTAAATATAATTAGCTTTTTACTAAATGAACAAAGCTAACATTAACCTTTCATACAGCATTGTGACTTCAGATCATATTTGCAAGTTCATGGTAACCTCTACACATCACCATTGCAACTTACAGTTAAGCGATTTCCCCTCTAGTCATATTATTAACGTGGTTTTCTACTGAAATTTCCCCCAGTAACCTTCTAACTAATTAATAGACACACATAAAATTTTATTCTGCGTTTTCAGTAGTTGGACCTCTTGCTGTCTCTCAGATATCTTTGTGAAAATCCCTTAAAGCCTAGTAGAGGACGTGTGTGTATGGTGGGTGTGTTTGGGGTTTGTGTTGTTTTAATTTTATTCTGACAGTACCTAAACTTCAGTATATACTTCTAGCTTTGCAATGGAGATTATATATGTACGAAGCTGTTTAAATATATGTACTCAATGCCGATCCTCTGTCTGAAAACTTTCAGTTATTTTAAAATTAGGGATTGTAGATTTGCTGACTGTAATCCAATTAATTTTGTCTATACTGAAGTAGCTAATGTAATTTCTTATTTTCTGTGTGTACCCACAAGATGGAAAAAGAAATATATACTCAAGCACTAAAATAAGATGTAAAAATGATGAATTACATTATTTAAATCTTCAAGAAGTGATGCAGCATCTACGTCACGGGGGTTATGAGAGCATGATGAATGGTCTATGCAGTGACTGAATTGTTTCCTTGTGTCACCAAGTACAGAACCCACACCAAGCAGTCCTAACGTGACATGGAAAATTTATAGCCAGACAGTTTCTTACTAATTCTGTTTTGTAATGAACAAACTTGCTTCAAAAGGCAAATGGAATCTTGATAAACAAAATGAAAAATGTTTAAATGCAATTTAAATCAGACAAAATCAAGCGAGTTTTCCCTTCTTCATACCCCCAAAAAAAAGTTTCTTGAGAGATTCTTTATAATGTTGTAGTTCCGATGATGAATTTAGATAATATATTGATAACTATGCCTGTCTGTTCATGAAGAAAATGGTCACTGTCTCCAGAGAAATATAGAAAATTAATGGGAGAAAAAAGGCAAATGACTAAATGAAAGCCCACCTTTAAGGAAATGTCTGTGCTTTTTAGTCTTTAGGACTGGATTCCCAGGCTTTAATTCACTCACAATTTCTAAGAGTTTCTGAGTTGTGACTTTAATTGACTTCATACAGTGACATGGATCTTAAAATATCTGAATTTGGGAGATTTAGATGTGTAATAAGCTCGTACATTGTGGTAGGATTTCTTTTCCAGGAGATTTGTGTAGCTCTACAACCAGAGTTAACTTAAAAAGAAAAAAAACACAGAACAAAAAAAAAAATCACTCCTGAATATAAATCTTTTGAAAGGTTTTAAAATCAGGGAGGTTACTCAGATGCACTCTCTATCACTAGTTAGGGGGAGAGTTTGCTGTTTCAGCGTTTCACATTTTCCTGTGGAAACCTACTATTTCTTGATTTGAGGAGATGAAGCAGAATCACATCAGTTGTTGTGAAAGTATTGTGTTCATGCAGTTTATAAAACATTTAATAGACATTTTTTTTCCAAAGCAGAGATTTGAAATTTCTGGCTCTGATAGAGGAGAAAGAGTTGCTTCATTTAGGTACTTGTACATCATTCTAGAGAAATAGCACCAAAACCAACTGTATCCAGTGCACGTGTTGTTCCTCAGTCTCACGTCCCCGCCGCATCAAACATAGTTTTTCAGTAACAAAGACAGGCTGGTATATGGGAAGTTTCAAGAGTACTGATTTCTAGCAAGTCTTCAGAGATGATTCAAAATATGAAGAAATAGTAATGAAGAAGTTAAAGCACCCAGTAATCCTGGGGTAAGTGCTACAAAATTAATATTAGATTTTTGGAGGGATATTATTCTTAATTCACAAGAAGGCTTTTTTTTGCTAGAGTTCAATCTTATGGAAGTTTGTAATTCTAAAAGCCCAAGATTTTCTGTCTGATACTCCTTAAGACATCATTTTTCAAGCAGAAGAAACTGTTCCTTAGAAGTCTCCAAAACACCTGAGTGTTTATTCAGTCATTTTAAGTGATCAGGCTGGAAGTGATTGTACTCACAAAGAGTTTCTTTGGAAACTCTGAGCATCTAGAAGCTTCTGATAGCTTATATGATTGGCAAAACACAGTTGTGTTGCCATTACCTATATAATTAATTTGAATCTTTAAATGTTTTTATGAACACATATGTGATAAACAGCAGAATGGAGAAGAAGGCCATGAAAGAGGGAGAAGAACAAAAAAAGGGGGTGGGAGAAATAAACTGCCAAGAAAATTATAATAAATTATAGGAATTTTTAGAGCTGTGTAGTTTCTTTCAACAAGAAGCACTTTAAGGTCATTTGTTTTGCATTTCTGCTTCAATTAATATAATAAGGCCATACAGTTTAATTTACAACAGCTAGCTAAACTCCCTGGGAGGTACTCTAGTGGTAATTAGTCATCTGAGAAAATGCAGCAGAGTCCAAATAACTGGCAGATTCATAAACACATCATACATACAGTGTTGTTAAATGTTTAGGGTTTTTCTTAGAAATATGTACATAGTGAAGTGTAAAATGGTGGAGATGAACACATACCTAAGGTTGGAGGAGGAATGGTTTAGCTCACATATTTCCTCTTAATACCCTTCTCTACTAAGGATTGATGTTTTATGTGTGAGTTAAAATGCTGGATGTTAGTTCATCTCTCATTTGTAAAACATTATCTGAAACTTTGACCAGAAAAACTGAGTTTCTCTTCTTCCTCTGTTTTTAAAAGGCAATGAACATGCAACTCTGTGGCTGAGCTGACATCTAGCCAGGCAGAACCTGATCTCTGTTTTGCAGTGCAACATGTGAAAAAGGGAATCCATCCTGCATTTGGATTGGCAAACCAGGAATGGGGTTTAGCTGTGAGGAAGAAGTCATGCTTAATTAAAAAAATGCCTTTTTTTTTTGGTTTTTTTTTTCCTCACTGAGGGAGGTGGGAAGATTAATCTGTTTACCAAAATTTAGTAAATTATTACAGGTTTATAATTTGAAAAGTAGAGCATTTAAATGTGCATTTAAACCTGTTTTCTGCCTTATAATATAGTTCACTGCAATATACTATAACTGCATATTATTCTTATTATTCAATCGTATTAAACTCAATGGTGCATGTATCTTTCACTTCAATGTGACTTTGTGTAGTAAAATTGTATATAGTGAGAGGAATTCTTAATGAAGTAGCTGCCAAGAATGAAGTCTCATAATTTTAACAAAAAGTTTAGGCCTGTGCTTGGAATTAGTGGTAAACTCTACAAAGGAGAGAATTGAGACAGGAACAGATTTTTTCTTGTAGGGTGAAGTTAAAAAAAGAAAGGAACAAGGCTTGTTGGTAAATGAGTCCAAAAAGAGAGCAAAAAAACTTGTACTTTCAATGGTAATACTGAATAGAGATTATCTTTAAAAACAGATAAATTAAATTCAGTACTCTATCTCAATAAGCTTACACTGTCTGTGTATGAATTCTCAGATGAAATTTTAAGGTGACATTTTTTCACATTTCAAAGCTCTAAATATAAAAGAACTTAAGATAAAGAAGGAGGATCTCTTTCACTCTTCTTATTTTTAGTGAAGAGCTGAGACCATGACATATTTTGCTGATGTTGCAGCAATAGATGCTGCTACCTCTGTCTCTAGAATCTTTCCAACTTTCATCCACCTTGGTCTGAAAAGGCCTAAATCTGATTATTTGCTTAAGGTTACATTACATTGCTCTACATTGAGAAATCTTGATTAAGCAGTAAGTTGGAAGGAATGGACTGGCTATTTAAAATCACTGTAGTTGGGGTGTGATTTTAACATCAACTGCAACTCTTGAATTTTCTATGAATTCCAAATAAGTAGACTAATCCCATGGAACTAATGTGTTATTTTCAGCGTCTGGCCTTCAGGAATCATGTTGTGCACAGAATCACAACAAAGATTATAGTTCATACCTCTCATTTGAACTTGAAACTTGGGACCTGAAGCTACAAATACTGTTTTATGGACACCTGATCCTCAGTTACATCCATTCCCTCAGTCCCCTTTTCTGCAGACCTTTTCTATCCAGATATTCTTCATGCCAAGTTCTCACGTGTCTGTCCCATAAGGCTTGCTTATGGAATTCAAAGGACTCATTTTCAACCTTAAACTGAGACTTCAGTGGAGAAAGATATAAGGAACTTCTTGTGCCAGTTCTGCAGTGATAGGTTTGTGAAGGGATGTTATTCTAGTCTAATGTATAAGTGGAGAAAATGGTTTGGTTTGGAATCATACCATGGAATATACAAACAACTTTACCTTCATGGGTGTAGTGGCTTTTGTTATCAGAATTTTAGCACAATAAGTGAAAGTTTCATACCATCTAACAGACAAAACCAGCTAATCACAGCTGGTTGGTTGGTGCACAATGCTGACATTTTAATGTCTACTCATTAAAGGAAGCTTACAATGAATGAGTTATCAATTCTGTTCAAGAGCAAAAGAGACGTCCTGAACATGCTGCTTCCAGTTTTTTGAGGAAAAAGATATTTGTTTTCTCAAGAAAAAGATGCAACTGCATAATATCTCTCCCTTTCTGACTGGCAGAGGGGCTGAAATTAGGTGATTTTTAAGATCCCTTCCGACCCAAGCCATTCTACGATTGTGATTTTAAACATTAAATAAAATGTTTGAAAAACATGACGTGAAGTGTCATTAATTTGATAGTATGCAAGTTCGTGATGCCTTATTAGAAAGAAGGGACAAGGTTCTTGTGTGAGCATTTAAAAAGGTTGAGTAACTCAGTTCAGTTAACAGTCTGGATGGAAAAACTTGTTTCACAAATCCTTGATGTTACACATATTAAAGTTTTCTATATAGAGAGAATGCAGAGATACACAAATAAGTCTAGAGGTTGGAAATTTTCAAACCAGAATAATCTCTCGTTTGATATGAAATAGTAAGTAGATTTCTACACATTTGTCTGACTGGTTTTGGAGAAGGGAAAGAGGAGTACAAAGGTGACAAATGTTTACAAAACTAAGGTTTTAAAGATGAATTCCCATTTGGTTCTCACGTGTTGCCTGACGTAGCGGAGAGGTGGCATCCCTGCCCAGGACAGGGAGGTTGGATTAAATGATCTCTAAGGTCCCTTCCAGCCCAGGCCATTCTATGATTCTACGACTCTGTGAATTAGAAATATCATGTTGCACTCCTCTGATGAAGTTTCCGACATTTACATTACCTTAAATTCTACATATTAATCTATCCAGGTCCTTAGACAATTATGGATCGGAAAGTGGAGAGAACAAGAGGACAAGCAGTGTAAAGACTGTTTTACATAGCGTTTATTAAATCCTTATCTATCTGCGTTGTGGGCCGAGTGCTCTGTCTTTGCAGGAAGGTGCTTTTGATTAAAGTTGTTTCTAGGCCAACAGTTCAATGGCTTCCCAAGACCTATGAACTAGTGAGACAGGAATGTGAAGAAGGTGCAGGATTATGTGAAGACGGTGCAGGTGTTTTTGAAGAATGTGGGAAGGACTAAAGGGAAAATAAGTCCAGTGCTTTCTTCACTTGCTCCTAGTCTTTATAGTTTTAATGGCTTTGGGAGTGAAAATAGCATGGGAAAAGAGTAGTCTCACCTGTCTTGTGTAAAAGTAAATAGTTCACTACACACAACCTAGACAAGCTGGTCATCAGTTTGTCTACATCAGCATTTTTGAATTTTAAAATTTTTTTTCATCAGTGACACACAAGTAATATGGAACTCTTGAGTGGTATTCCTTCCATTTCTAAAAGCCGTGTGATAGTGGAGTGTCCATGCAAATGGTGTTACTAAGTAAACAACAACAACAAAAAATCACTAAGAAATGAGTCTGTACCGTGATTGAGTGCATCCTTTTGTTTCCCACCGTTATCTTCCAATATCTAATGTAGTTTGATTATTACCTTGTAAACTTGAAATAACATAATTATTGTAATGGTGATATTCACATATAACTAGAGAAGAATTTGGATCAGGATTTTTAAAAGCGAATTGTAATGGTACCCATATAGTATATTAGCTACTAATAAAAGTAGGTCTTGCTAAAAGGCCTTTGTAAGGAAAATTTCATCGCAGCACTTTTTCAATATTAATAAGTAATGAAACTACTTCTATCAGTTCAGTGTGCTAAATGGAATTGATTACCTCACTACTCGTGTTAGCACACACAGAGCATAATATGGATCAAATTTTGAAAGCTAAGTGAATGTAACATTGAAAATGAGAATTTTTCTTTCCACTGAAAGCAGAACATTTAAAACTTGGAACAAAACCTTAATTTTTAGGCTTTCTAATTCAAAGTATGTCATAGAATAGAACTGTACTTTGTAAAATGAGTAGTCCAGAGCTGTTTCACATTTTATTGTGTTGTCCTACCTCTCGCAAATCTTATATGTGAGTTTCCTTAAGTATTCTTTGTTCTGAATGCAGTTTGGTGAGATTAATGGAAATAAATGTCATCTAATAGCACCACTCAGTTGTCATCTTCCCATGCAATTTCGCATCATGCAAATGTTTTCAAAATTACAGCAGCAGCACTGACATTCCGTTGTAGCATGTAACCACTTGCAATATGTACCCAAACAGAGTGTTTGTTACGTAACAATTATGAATCACAAAATCACAGAACATTAGGAATTGGAAGGGACCTCAAAAGATCATCTAGTCTAACCCCAACTTTTGAAATGCGATAAAAGAAAAATCATCCTTGTCCTAACTACAGGAAGAATAATTTTAGCATTATAGGCAGCTGCATCCTGTTCCTTTTTTCTACTTCAGGACAAGCATGTCGGTGTTCTTTATAGCTTCCACATTCTCTGGACAGTTTCCATCTCCTTTCCCAAATCCTGTCCTAGTTTGTTTTGTTGCCATTTTTTTATATATGTATGTAAGCATGTAGTTATGCACTAGGTTGTAGAGTTCAGTACCTTTCATCTATCTGAAGAATGTTTTTCCATTTCTCTTATCCCGTATGTCTTCTCATTTCCCATACACGTTACTTGTTCAGACATTTGTTTCTAATTTCAGATTTCATTGTCTTGCTTGTTGACTGAATGCACTCTGTTCAGATGCTCCCAGCACTGTAATTACATAACTTGATGAAACTGTGTTTCAGTGCTCCTGATACCACCAATACATATGTTACTCTCTATCTTTTCTGCATCTCTAATTTGTTGTATTTTTCTTTCCTTCTGCTTATTGAACTCTCGCAGTCCGTACTATGAGTTTCAATCTGCTTGGCTTCCCGGGCTCTTTCAGAACTATTTTAGCACCTACTGTTTTTGAGAACCGTATGGATATTAAACTTCTTGTTCTGTTTGGAAGTCTTGATTATGTTCACAGTATGCCGAGCTGATAGTTCCCCCCCCCCTCCTTCACCTTCGTTGCTAGTCTCTTAAGATGATAAACAGAGCAGGAATATTACTTAGTTTTTTAATGCTGTTATAATTATATGTAAGCCAAAATTGAGGCAGAAAATAATAATCATAATTTTATAAAACAAACTATACTACACATGAATTAAACATGACATTACTATGCTACTGTTTGACTTCAGTGAGTTGAACTTACCTTTTTCACACAAGAATCAGTTCTCTGTGTTCTGACATACTAGTTTAATTGTAAAATCTACAGTGTAATCTTCATAGGAAATTCTAAATAACTTACTGAATTCATACTACAAGAGAGACTGAGATGTGGTTATCCACATTGACATTTTACCAGCGCACATATTCTAACATCGGAGAGTGACAAAACTTAAGTATGAACTTTGAATCACAGAACTTTGAATCATAGAATTGTTTAGGTTGGAAAGGACCTTTAAGATCATCAAATTCAATAGTTAATATAGCACTTCCAAGACCACCACTAAAACATGTCCTTAAGGGCGACATCTACATGTCTTTTAAGTACCTCCAGGAATGGTGATTCCACCATTTCTTTGGGCAGGAGCCTGTTCCAATGCTTGAAAACCCTTTCAGTGAAGAATTGTTTCCTAATATATGATGTATACCTTCCTTGGTGCAACTTGAGGCCATTTCCTTTTGTCCTGTCACTTGTTACTTGGGAGAAGAAACTGACCCCACCTTGCTATGACCTCCTTCCAGCTGTAGAGGGCAATAAGATGTCCCCTGAACCTCCTTTTCTCTAGGCTAAACAATCTCCGTTCCCTCAGCTGTTCCTTAACAGATGCGCTCTAGACCCTTCAGCTTTGTTGCTTTTATGTGAGTGAATACTCATAGAATGCAATTATACTAGTTATACTAATGAGTGTATGTAACTTCCTGAGTATTTCAACAGTTTGGGATTTTCTTTGGAAGTCAGGCACTCAAAATTGAGCAAGCCTTATGGGACAGACATGTGGTGAGAACCCAGCATGAAGAGTGTCTGTGGTAGAAAGTGCCAGTATGAAACATTGCCTATTCTGATGTTTAAAGGATATTTATAGAGAACATTACTAGTCAGAAGCTGGTAAAAGTGGTCATAACACAGTCTTAAAGAATTTGACAAAAGAGTGTATTTACTGGATGTGTGACAGAGGAACATAACATGATGATCTGTCAATTTGCCAGTATTTTTGTGTGTGTGTCAAACTTATCTGGTTTGACCCTTGAGATACCTGTCAATTATTAAATAATTTAATATTCTGAGTCTGCATACAATTACATACATACTTTAGTAATCTATATTTATATGGAACTGTCATTTCCTGAGTGATAAATTGTTACTTATGTATCTGCTGGTTTTTAAATTTTGGGTATTTATGTAGGCTATATTAAGAAAATTGATATCTCATATAGATAAATAGAGCACCTGGCATGAGTGCATAAATTACTTAATGTGAATTAACATGTGACTTAAATAGTCTCCTCTCTAGCAACCTGCACATCACAAACTTAATCCATATAGAAAATTCAAAACTGACAAGATAATGCACTTGCCATAAATTTAGCAAAACTGTTCCAAGATCATCTAGTCCAACACTCTGCCAGAGCAGGATCACCTATAGTAGGTCACACAGGAACGCGTCCAGGCGGGTTTTGAATGTCTCCAGAGAAGGAGACCCCAAAACCTCCCTGGGCAGCCTGTGCCAGTGCTCTGTAACCCTCACAGTGAAAAAGTTGTTCCTAATATTTTTGTGGAACCTCCTATGTTCCAGCTTGAATCCATTGCCCCTTGTCCTGTCATTGGACGTTGCTGAAAAGAACCTGGCACCGTCCTCCTGACACTAAGCCTGTTTCTTGGAACGACAGTAGATGACATTCTCTTTCATATCAAACAATAACATTCACTGTAGTATCTTCTTATTTGTATGATTCCCAGTGTATTGCAAGATTTTTGGCCCTCAGTTGGTTTTTCAGATACTACTGCTGCAGTGTTACTAATATCAGTAGTAACTAACATATTGGCTACTTGGCTAAGTAGCACTGTGTTTGAGAAAATGGAATCTTTATGAATTACTCATATAAATAATTGATGATATTTAGAATACCCTCTATGTTCAGTGTAATTTTAAATATTTAACTCAGCTGCATTTATTACAATGCAGGAAAACTACAGCAATATTTTCTACGAAGAAATAAATTTATATTTTATGGATATATATTTTGGGGTATTTTAGAATATGAGAATGAGAGCTAAAATAAAAATTTAACTAAGTGCTTCAAGTTTAAAAAAAAAATAACCTCCTGCAAATAGGGGACACTTGTCATTTATTCTGTTTTAATTGCTTATTCAACCAGTATACCTGTTCAGTTTTGACTTAAGGATCACTCTCTCCAGCAACATTAGCACATTCCCACTCCCAACTTCAAGCCAGTACTGTCCTTTCTAGAGACACAAGAAGTCATCTCATTATCAGAATGGAGGCATATCACACTAATTAGTATAATTGCATGGAATATATGCAAATTATATTTAAAATAAAATGATACCTTCTATACATATACTTGTGATATATATATTTATATGTGATATCAAGTGAAGTATTCTATTTTGTTTAGATGGTGTCTGATCTGCAGTACAGTTAGGCAATTAAAGTCATCCAGTGATTCCTTGGAAATAAAGTTTAAGCACAGTTTTCTATCTTCTGCAACTTGAGGTTCATTACAGGGATAAAAACTTAGTCTGGTTCTTTCACCTACTTCATCCATTTTATATCAGAAACAAAAGGTTTGTTCTCTTGCTTTTCCATATTTGCTGCTCAGAAAGGCCCTTCTGCTTGATTGTTAAGTCAACACAAATCAAACATAATCATACAAGTTTGTCCTTTATGTTTTACTGCACATGGTTCACCTTATTACCCAATGTCCTTTGGTTGGTGCTGGGAGCTCTTTATCTTGGCAACTAATGTATTTTTTGGTTCTGTACATGATATTAAAGTCCAAACTAATCACAATGATGCACAGATTTAAGGTCATTATAGCTTTTAAATGCTAATTGTTCTGCCAGCAGTTCTCATTTACAAGGATTTTTAAAGGCCATGTGCACGTTCTATAGGATTCGATAGTTGGACATTTTCTGAAACCAATTAAGAAATGTAACTGGTCTTAAAAAAGAAGCCATATGCATGTTGTCCTAGGCTGCTTCTTTCACTGTAAGCAGATTTATTTAGAAGCCATTTTAATGAAGTTGTGAAAGTTTGGAATCTTATCCTTTGGGGTTTTTTTTTGCATAAATGAATAGGTTTATTTAGCAGAAGAAACCGCAGAAACTCCCATTTCCTTTTTTATTCTTCCCCTCCCCGCCTTTTTGTCTTACTGAAGGAGGTACAAACTAATGAAATAGTCTGATTTACTTCTTTTTTTGGTTTCACTCAATCTGTTTATTAGACATCTAAAAATTGAGTTTATGAAGTGTATATATATATATTTTTTAAATGTAGATTTCAATGTATCTTCAAACTTTCAGAAGCAGAGTATGCCCCTTGAAGGTTTTTCTGACTGCAAAAGTACAGGATGTGATTATAAGTCATTGGACCTAAAATCTGAACAGCACCGATATCCATTAAGGATATACTTATAAAAATACCAACTTGAAAACTGGGAGTAGAAAAGGACCACCTCAGTGAATCCAGTCTTGCAGCAAAAAGCAATTGTATTACCACTAAATTATTTATAAATGTATTTTCACTTATTGAATGTCAACAGCATACTCCCTGTGTTAACTCTAAGTACAACTATAAATATGGTGGTGGTATTTAATAGGAAAACTACTAATGCAAAGAACAAATCTGGAGTCAGAAATGGAAACAGTCTTTTCTACTTGTGAAGTAGATCTCACACTTACAATTTTATTAATTTGCAAGAAGTGGGTAAAAAGTTGACTAGCTGGACACTGTGACCAAGATTGTGTAAGTGATGATTTAGTTGAGTTCATCTGAACTGGATACCGAAATTATGTTCATTCTTGAGCTACTAATAATTGCCTCCAGGGTACTTTGCTTCCCCTTCTATTTAAGTCGTCAACCTTGTGGTCAGATTAGTGCCAAAAATGAATGTGTATTGTAGGTGAAGGGAAGAAAGAGAAACAGAATCTACCTGTGCCTGGGTCCTGTACCAATGGTGGGCACTACAAAACAGAAAAGGATCCAGAGGATCCTGATCCTGTGAGTACATTTTCCTTTGAGGTTTCATGGTTATAGGGAGGCTTATTTCAGTTCCCAGTGTGGAGGGGGAGGGAGTGGGAGCAAACATCAGTTCTTACAGGAAGCTATGAATGTTCTTTTCTCCTACTGCATGTTGTTATTCCTTTATCATTTGCTGCATATATATGTGTTTTGGGCCCAACTGCCATATTTCTTAAGGACATCTGTGAAATGGGTTAATATTTGTTTAGCAACACAGTCTGAATTGTGAACCCTTTTCATTAAGGTATATTTAGCAGTGAAATCTCTCTCATGCTGCTGTGCATTGTGTTAAAGCTCCTCGCTCTGCATCAGTGTGCACCCAGCCCTGAAGAGAAATGTAACAAGCTGAACAGCAAATGTAGCGTATGAGAAAGATTGCAGGCAGAAGTCCAAGAACCGTTTGGAGAAAAGTGCAAAAATGAGCTGGACAACAACATGTTACTTGCCAGGTGGAATGCAACCAAAGAGACTCGTGAGAGGAGTGAGAAATCCATCAAAACGAACAAGGTGAATTGAATGACCTGTGGAGTAGTACGAGGAGTAACTGATTTTTGCTGTTAAATATGCTGGCTTTTAGTTTGTTTCTCCATTTTTGTAAGTTAAATGTTTACTAAAATATGTTTAACAAATAGAATTCTTCTTCAAAGTCTTAGGAAGTTTATTACAAATGTTGTTTTTCCTTTTCATTCTTCTCTTACAAAACCACATGCAGTTCCCTTAGGTGCTTGCAAGACAAACATGAGCACATTCTAATACTCAGTGGTCGTATTTTCTTCTTATGTTTTCATGCTGAGTATGATTCTGTATTGTACTATGCTAGTGCTGTATACTCTCCTATGATCACCGTGTTACCATAGTCCTTTTTGGTGTAACAGAATCTTGAACTGTGTAAGTAGAAATGCTGAGAAAATTAAGTTCTTCACCATAACAAAATGTTAAGATTTAGGTGTGTTGCAAAGCCCAATGCTGGGCTTTAAAACCAAATGACATTATGGAGAGTGACTGAATTTGGATACCAAAATACTTTAACAATAGATATGTGCAATTTTACTAATGACATGATTTTGCTTTCCCATAGGAGAGAGAACATAATCTGCCTAGATTTTGGGCACGTTGTCATAGTGGTTCCTTATGTCATTTCCCAGTTCTGTAGTCAGGATAATACAGTCCAGGAGAGAAGTTGAGTGGACTAGTGTGGTGGATCCAGCTGTACTATGTGTACTCCTGGCTTCTCTGCATAGTTCTGTACTTCTCCAGTAACAAAAATGTTGAACAGGTGGTCCCAGATCTTAGTGCAGGGTCATGGGGTTCCCCCACCAGAGCTGTTCAGGTGTGTGGAGTAGTGAAGAGATGCTTCTTGCCCCTAGTAGTGCTACCCATGTGGTGCAGGGTCATGGATTGTGGACACCTCCTCCCTCCTCGTACACCCCCCCCCCCCCTCCATTTTACTATTCCTTCTACCTTAAGTGTCTCTAGTTTATCAAATTGTGCAGGGCATACCTCATTGGTCATTGGTCTGTTCAAACTCTGGAGTCACTTTCTGAATTGCTGTTGCTCTCAGTGTTCTTGTTCTGGACACCTCTGGTCCGGTTTGCACTTCTTTATAATCAGTATGTAGCTTATAGAGTTTATCTATTTTATCTATTTTCTTGAGCACATCAAAACTATTCTGTAGTTTGTGGCAAGTCATATTTTGTCTACTTCTGCAGCAAAAACTCAGTTAAAGTTCACAGGCATATGCTAACATTTATACTGCAACCTCAGAATTGGTTGATTTCTGTGTTTCTGGGTGTCATGAGCACACATGACTGACCGTTGTTCCCATGGGTTCTTTTTCCCTTTCCCTTTCCCTTTCCCTTTCCCAGAATCACAGAATGACGTAGGCTGGAAGGGACCTTAGAGATCATTTTAATCCAACCTCCCTGTTGTGAGCAGGGACGCCACCTCTCGACTAGGTCAGGCAACACGTGAGAACTGAACGGGAATCGAACCCGCGACCTTTGGTGTTTTAAGCACCACACTCAACCCACTGAGCTAAACTGGCCTCCCTTTTCTTTTTTTTTTCTTCCTCTCCCCTTTTTTTGCTACCACTGTGTCCTCCTCAGTATAACCTGCACTGTGCACTCACCAATCCCTCAGAGTTAGTCACGAATACAGGCCAGAACTGACAAGGATCTTTTACAGATCCTGTCACAATTTCTTTCAATTTTCTGTCTGCAGTGTAATGGCACATACTTCTGAAGTGATCTTATGCATTCCTGGCCCTCCTAAAATCTCTTCATAAAAACTGGTTGAAGTGTTTGTGCTGGCTTTGTTTCATCCAGTTTCAAACCCGGTTAGAGAGTGTTAATGGAGGCTGCAGAGCTAAGGGACTGCAGAGCTTAGATTGGTGTCAGTGCTATAGAGTACAGAGGCTGTATTGGTTCTGCTGTGTCATAGTTGAAGTCCATGGTACAGATTCAGTATTTGTTAGGGCTTTATTCTTCACCATTTTGCTGTATGTTATGCTTTTGTAGATGTGCAACTGAGTATAGTGCTGACAATTCAAGAATAACAGTGTTATTCTTCCCAGGTGCAAATGCCTCCAAACTGTTGGAAGTTGCTGGAGAGTAAGACCCGTTATGAATAACAAAGGAGTTGTATTTTATGCTAACTTTGACTCATGACTTAGAAGTTAATGAAACCATTCAAGTTGAGTACTTTAATCTCACAAATTGGTTATCACAGCCTTGTGGCCACTTCTTGTTTTATAATAAAGCATAACACAAAATATCTGTGAAGCCTTACAAAATTAAACTAAGGGAAATATGTGCAATTTTGAGCTCATTAGGAGCAATTCATATTTTCATCTGTCTCATTAGAGATGTTTTCATGAACTAGGAAAGTACTTTTGAATCTGTGATTTTTAATTTCCCTGCCAACTGGTGTGAGCTTTTTGGGATTGTTATTTTCTTTTCATTTATTTCAAAATGTTAAAAGGAAGGGAAAAAAAAACCAAAACGCCACAGGAGATATGAGAAGAAAAGCAAACCACTAAGAAACAAGTGAACTGCATGAACATGATAAGAAATACTATTTTATAGTAGGATTTTTTAATATATATATATCTTTTTTTGGTATTTTGATGACAGTGTGTGGACATAGAGCGTACTGGTAATGGACTCAGAAGATGCAGTTCAGAATTGAAGATGCACAGGTGAAGCACATCATCTTGAAGAATGACCCTTGGTGTTGTTATGTGTGGGTGTTTTTTTTAAAAAAGTGATTTCCTTAAACCAGATATAACTTCAGTTTTACTGTACAAAATAGAACTGTTTGACCTGTGGCAGTGTTGACAGTGAACCATTTACAAGCTTTTTGTTTGAAGAATGTAGGGGAAATGTAAATACTCATTTTGTAGGACTGTAATGACGAACCATAGCATACTTCAGATTCTGCTGTAGACATAATACAAGAGATCAACTGCTCTTTAGGTGCTAGGGTTTCAATTTTTATTTTTATTTAAATACAACTATTCAGAAATCTATAGATAAATTTATTACTTTTGAAGTCTAATGTAATGTCTGAGAGAACCCTGGAGAAGTAAAATAAGTTTCTTTATTGTGTCATTAATCCTCGCTTTAACCCTTATGTTGAGCATATTTCCCTGCCAAATCAGTCCTTTGTTTTGGTCTTGACTTTGATCGTATGGTTGCTAGTTGCAGACAGTGATGGTGATTTTTGTGGTGAGATGGTCTGCAGTTTAAAGAACTACCATGCTGTGCATTGTAATAGTGTTTTGTCTAAACAAATCTTGACAATTTCATGAGTCTTAAGTTATGCGAGTTTCAAATTTTTTAGTTTAGGGTTTTTTTGGCCAATACAACCCATTAATTTTTCTCCTTTGTGGCATTTGCCACTGGGAAAGTGCTTCGCTTATTAACTAAAAATCAGAACTAGCCTCCTTCATCCTTCAAAGTGGTTGAACTTATACATTGCTTTTATACAGCCTCTTCACTTGGCAACCAGATTTTCGGGAGATTCCTTGCATTGAACACAACCCATACTTGCAGTATAATGCCACCTTACAGTGCAGAAGCTGAATAGGATTTTTGCTTGGAAATAACCATCCTGGTAGATGCTGATGATGTACATGTACCTGTTTCAACCATGAAGTGGTTCCTACATATTTCCTACGTGATGAAATTCAGAGTCTGTGAAATAATTGAACAACAGGAGTTTTTTGGTGGAATTACGTTATTTCCTTCTTTTGTTTGATAATGCGATTTAAAGCTGGCGTCAGAATGAAGGCACAAGGCCAAGCTTCAGTCTGGAATTTTATGCCTCAAATATTTGAATAAACACAGTCTGGATGTGAAGATTGTATTGCTTTTTTTAAAACCATAGAATCACAGAATGGCTTGGGTTGGATGGGACATTTAAGATTATCTAATTCAACTCCCCTGCCATGGAGACTGAAAACTTCCACTGGATAGGTTGCTCAAAGCCCCGTCCAATCTCACCTTGAACACTTCCAATGATGAAAATGTATTGCACTTGGTCATGCCAATGGGAGCTACAAAACGGTGGCTCTTCCTCAAATGCTGATCAGGAGAAATTCTCTTTCAGAGAATACTTAAGACACTGTGTTCTGTTCAGCTCTTAGGTTTTCTACTTAGATTGCCAGAAAGTTTGTCTAGTGAGAGCTAACTGTGATGATGGTTTCTGTGGTGTAGATACCTTCCCGTTCACGAGCTGACCCCCATGAGCTGCCAATTTATATGACAGAGATCACCAGCCAACCATTATGTATGTCATTGATTTTTATATGTGCAGCTGTATGCCCATACAACACATTATATAACAATACACGACCGTACAGGTCTTCTTTTTAATTTCTTTCTTTATAATTTGCCGTCTCTGTGTGGTAAGCATAGGCTGGAAAACACTGAAATACCATGTTGTAATTCCTTTGTAAATGTCAGCTTTCTCATAGTAACAAACTTTCAATTTATGTTGTCACAAGTGTCCTCACAGTAAAGCTCTCTGAACATTTTGCTTTAATTTGCCTGTGAGCTACATTTAGGCTTCACGTAACAGGGATTTGCTTTTCAGAAGGAAATGCAGTGGACTGGGCGTTGTATCTTAAAACATGTTGCTGGAAATAGTGTATGGTGGTTAGACAAGGCTTAAAAGAAGTTGAGCCCTCATCTCCATTGTAACACACTGAGTTTCTTAAACTGTGTTTGAGGCGTTGCCATACAGCATAGATTGAAATATGTCTGCTTTTTCCTGTTTTTTTCAAAACATACAGGGATAAATCCATTATATCCTGCAACTCAGGTTAGTGTTATGTACTGAGAAAATGGACATAATAGCAACATAATCTTCCTTTGCAGTATAAACGAACTGCAGAAAACATTTCTGGAAGTACATAGATTTAGGAATCAAATAAAATTTAAGTGTCCTGATCCGTAGGAGTTTATGAAGGCAAAACTTCCTTGTTGTTACTAGTTCATGTAAAAGCTATCTTTCATTTTAAGTGTAGTTTATCTCAGCTTTTAGTATCTATAGAATTAGAGGTGGTTGGGTTTTTTATTTTCTCTTATCCTTTGTTAGGATTATTGTTTAAGTGAAAATGTCACTACAATTAATAGACATTTAATTTACTTACTATAAATCTCATTGTGATATTTTTTCTACTAGAAAAGTGTATGTTCTCTCTCAAAATGTGACAACCTGGTTAGATCCTAGAATTTGTGATATCTTAAAAACTCAAATTACAGTAGTGTTCTTCTTCCATTTATTCAGCTGTATTCTGCTGCCTTAAAGGGCAAGTGAGAGAGGCATATGGGCTGGTGACTTTCTCAGCTTCCTACAGAATAGCTTTGTTTTTATGTAGACATAAATATTTAATACTTTTTAGTATTTTCGTTAGGACAATTGTTGAGTTTCAATGCAAACTTTTGTATCTGTAAATAAAAACATCTTGTAGGGACTAATCTTGTACAGAAATAAATTATCATTTTTGAAGCTTGTCCAGTATAGTGAAGCAGCATAAAATCCATTGCTCAAATAACCCTAAGAGTTCTGAAAATCTTCTCACAGGTCAAAGATTACATAGTATTATAGAAGCTTTTTTTACAATATTCTTTTTACAATAAAAATATTAATAGAAAACTTATTTATTAAAGTGTTCCTATTTCTAGCCTTTAGTCACAGAATTTGAATGTGAATGTGCACTCTGTACAGTGATTAGGATGCTGTTCTACATCTGGGAAAGGGCTGTGAGTATGATCATCTGATTTAACTTCATAAAGCAGTATTAGTCTAATTGCATGTCTTTCTGCCACTGTGCCATCTTTTGTCTGAAATAGACCGAGTTACAGTGTAATGACAACTAATCACTTGTGTTGATCCCTCTGTCAATACTTTAGAAAACAAGGTATTTTAATTCCTTCATGGGATGCAGCTTCAAGGAATGGAGAGTACCTAAAGCTGCTTTAGGTAATAGTACTTTCTTTTCCTGTGAACATGTGCTTGGGTTTAAGTGCTTTCATGGTGGTTCAGACTAAATCACCTTAATTCACAGCATTTATTGATGGTTTGCACACAGGGCTATGTGTTTATCTGACCTCAGCCGGTGAGCAATAATTCTTTAATTTCAATAACTTGAGAACTTGTGATACTCTAAACATAATTTTATGTTACTCTGAGATGTTACAGTTGGAAAAGCGGCACCTGTGGCTATTTAAATATTTGGAAGCAATCAGTGTGTATCATGTGCTTTTAATGAGGAACATACTGAAGAGGTAAATTAAGTTTTTGAACTGTTTTTAGCATTCCAGTAGATATCATGGGATAATGCCATATTAAGTGATTTGTAGATGACCGAAAACATTAATAAGGAACATAAAATAGAATGAGTTGCATTCATCTTAGTGTAATTAAATATAAAAATAGTTCAAGTTATGAGTGTTCTTTGCATTGCTGAGAGCAACTGAGTCCCAAATACTTGTAAATAAAAGATCTGAAATAATCTTTGCTATGTTTTCTCTTATTATAACTTAGCATCGTGGTCAGCTTAGGTTTTTCTTGACTGAATGTAAACATTTGCATAAAAAATGATGTATTTCTGTCGGTGGAAGCCATAATGGATGATTGGTCCCTAATCAACTTCTCTGTTTAGCTTAGGATTTTGTATTTATCATACTGTTCCATCATCCTTTTTTTTTCAGGCTGAGAAGAACTAGGCAGTTGAGTCATTTCTTGTACAAAACCAGTTTGTCTACTGCTGTTTGTTTGTCGTAGTGACTTTTCAATTCCTATGTTATCTTTTTGAGGGGTAGAACCAGAACTACATCTAGAACATGAGTTCACTGTGGGTTTATACTGACATAGTGTTATTATATTTATTCTGTTCTATTCCTTTTCTCCAGTAAATACTAACACTTGATGTATTGTTTTGACTGACACTGAACATTAGCTGATATTTCCATAGGTTTACCTACCCCTTATCTTGCTCCTGTAAATCAGCTCATGAATCCATTAGTGCACACAGGTTAAAATTAATCATTGGGATTGTTTTGTCCCAGTTCCCTTTCTCTTTTGGTTCTGTGAATATTTGGAAAATATTTTATTCATACCTCTGGTTATCCACTCCTGTAAGTCTTGTTCACAAGACTTATATAAAGTCCACAAGACTTTATATGAAGTGTAACCTTGAATTCTGTATTATGGAAATATTTATGACTGTGACTCTATAACATGTACATGTGCTTTGCAAAAGTGAAAAAATGCAGGATGCAAGAATGATTTTATGTAAATAATACACAGGAGAAACATGTGCAAAAACTTTACAGTTATATTTATTTTAGTATGGAGGGGTCTTTACTGTACACATTGCTTGCGTCCCTTTGTTTAATGTGTTGTGGTTTTGCTTTCTTCTCTGTCTTCCCTTTTTTTATCATTATATTAACATAATTTAGTAGAGCAGAGAATTACATAGTTGTACTGAAAAACAATGAGGGAGAAACCAGATATAACCAACCTCCCCCCCCCCCAAAAAAAAAAAAAATAGTGAAAGTAGTAGTTATTGGTAACTTTATCCTGTATATGCTACAGGAAGTTATCCTAAAGATGTATTAGCATGAGAAACCCTTAGCACTAGGGTGGGGATACATTCCAGATAATGCACGAAGTTTATTAGCCCATATAACACAAGGCAGAGTCTTCAAAATTCTTCAGAATCTTGTGAAAGGATTTATAGCACAGCATCTCCTTTTGAATTTTAAGGAGACAAAATTATTGTCTGTCATGGAAAGAATGTATTCCTCTAAAGTGGTACTTCATTGAATTTGGGCTATAAATACTGGAATCTTAAACTGTTGTAAAGATACTCTTTAATCTAGGAGGCACTGCATCAGTAGGATTGTGCATGTCCTTTGCAGTAAAGCTCTTTAGGCATATTCTATTTTGGAACATCTCAACTTTCACACACCTGAGCAAATCAGGATTTATCCCCTGGGATTCTAAAACTAGGCATTACTATCCATAATTACTAGGCAGGTACCTCTGTCCTTTAAGAAACAGGAGGCCTTGCTAGTAGTTTATTTTAAAGCAAAACCCATGCTCAGTTATAGAAGAGCTGGTACTTTGCTATAATTTACGTGAGCTGGCTCCAAAAGACAAGCTGTGAGTGGTATAAACAATTATTTGGTAAATAAAATGCAACAGAGAGTGTTTTGGCTCTTTTTTCTCAGAATATTTCCAGCTTCTGTGAAGAGACTGCATTGAATTTCCTGTGAGGTCTGAAAGTTGTAAAACATTAGCCTTTTTAGATAATGCCTCCTGGCTGAATGAAAATTTTTGTGAAATCCTCTTTTTAAGTAGAAAGGAGGAAGTTACAGCAAAAAATACTGATTTAAAGCAAGATTTGATGCTTCTTTACACACACACACACACACATGGACTGTATTTGTATGACTACAGGCAATTTTGTAAGTCCAATGATGGGTGATTGATGTCTTTTTGTACTTGATCCTTCATCAGAGTTTTTAGCTGTTACTGTAGTGAGAATAAATCAAATAATAAGGATAAATTTCTTAAAATACAATTAAAAGAGCGTGGCTTTGGCATTTGTGCCTTGATCAATGTAGGCCATAAGAGATATCAAGTATTTTAAAACACATCATGATCTTCAGTGGTCTTTTTATCAGAGTTGCGTTTGTTAGAGTAATACAAAATCTATGCAGAGGATTTCTATTTTTCACAGATGTTACCTCTCTGAACCTAAGCAGTCATTTTATTTCCACGACACTATAGTCCTAATTCCCAAATTGTCTTTGTTACTGTTACTACTGTTCTTCTACAGTACAGACTTGTGGTTTTGTTTTATTGATGGAGATTATGTGAAGCTTCTATGATTTTTAGCTACTACTAGGGGCAAGATGTTTTTGAGCCACAGAAGGGTATTTCTTAGCACAAATAAATGGAAGACTTTACCTGAGTATCTAACCTCAGATGCAATACTTAACCACACTAAAATTATATATTCAAGTCCCCACTGGTCTGTTCTACTCTGTGAACAATAGTTATGGTCCTTTAAGTACTTGGTGTTATCTCATAAACATTGTTAACTGAGGCTCTGACAAGGTTAGTCTCTGCTGTTAATGGACACTGCACCAGAGTTTAGTATGTTTTTGCCTTCTTAATTAAATTGCAGGCACAGATCTTTCCATGTATATATCTATGTAGTCACTATGGAAATTTCTACTATTTTAATAGAATAAACGATGAAAATTAAAAAAAAAATAGCCAAGAGGAGAAATCAGTAAAGCAGCAGGGATTCTAGTTTGTCAGAATTTTCTTTTATTGCTATCAATTATCCAATAATTTATTTTTGTCTAAATGGGATGACATGAATTTTTTTACAAGTACTCAGGGACCTAGAGGTTCAGAACTATGACTGAAGTTCAATATCTAGTAGCCTGAAGAGCTGATCACAAGGAGGAACTGCAGATAATTTATGAAGTGTGAAACATGGATAGAAGAAAAATTAAAAATAGGATGCAGGACTTGTAGAGTAAAAGCAGCGGACTTCTGTAGTCTTTGGATCCTTTTATGAAATTTTAAACTCCCTAATACAGTGAAAGACCTTTTGAATATCATTTGATTTTGTCATTTATGTTAGAGCTGAACTGGTATTTTGCTCAATTTTCCCATCTGTCTAGGCAGGCTGTGTAAACACACACAGAGATGTAAAGTAGAGGTTTTCTTTATCTTTCAGAGAGGAAGTGCCTTGAAAATGACTGTTGGACCCTATGAGTATATTCAAACAAAGTAAGTATTATTTGGCACCATATTTTATTGTGCTCTTATTAGCCGTTAGCTACATTAGCTTCTGGTTTTCATTGGGGAAGAATTTATTAAACATTTAACAATTTAAAGGAAGGAATGGACATGGTATGAGAGCAGCGGAAGATGATGCACTGGTGGGTTACAGATACATCTCTTGCAGTTCACCGGTGCATTCACTCATATGACTTGCTTTTAGAAGCAAGTTTACAAATGATACCTTCCAACAGAGAAGCGAGATAAGGGTACCTGTTCTGAAGAGTATGAGGTAATATATGCAGTCCTCACCATTAGCAAGGTTGTGTTTATTTATGTAGTATTGGCAGTTTATCCCGACTGCGACAAGCAGGGAAAGAGAAACCAGTTCTGGGCCCCTCAGTTCAAGAAAGACAGGGAACTGCTGGAGAGAGTCCAGCACAGGGCAACTAAGATGATTAAGGGAGTGGAGCATCTCCCTTATGAGAAAAGACTGGGGGAGCTGGGGCTCTTTAGTTTGGAGAAGAGGAGGCTGAGGGGTGACCTCATTAATGTTTACAAATATATCAAGGGTGAGTGTCACGAGGATGGAGCCAGGCTCTTCTCGGTGACAACCACTGATAGGACAAGGGGTAATGGACTGAAACTGGAACATAAGAGGTTCCGCTTAAATTCGAGAAGAAACTTCTTCTCAGTGAGGGTGACGGAGCCCTGGCACAGGCTGCCCAGAGAGGCTGTGGAGTCTCCTTCTCTGGAGACATTCAAGACCTGCCTGGACACGTTCCTGTGGGGCATAGTCTAGGCATTCCTGCTCTGGCAGGGGGATTGGACTTGATGATCTTTCGAGGTCCCTTCCAATCCCTAACATTCTATGATTCTATGATTCTATGATTCTATGATTGGGGAAAATGCGAAGTTAAGTTTATAAAAAAACCACAAGGTTAATAATGCTGGACTGAGTATAAAAATTGGTAGAGACAAGTAAATTCATCTCTGACTCCACTGGAATTCTAATGAAATTATATGTAAGAATAATTTTCCCCAGGAAAATAATTAAAGCACAAACTCCCACAAATAAAAAGAAAATTAACAAAAGAAAAGTAATGCCTGACACTTTGAGAAGAGAAATTAAGTCTTGTAAGACATGGATGTTTACATTCATGACAACCAGATCTCTGAGCATGATTGCAAATATGGCAATCATGACACTGTTGATTTGCATGGTTAATATAAGTAATTATTTGTATTTAAACTGTCTTCCATCTAGCTCTCTCACTATTTGCAGTCATAAATTATTAGGCCTCACAGCACAGTTGCTCAAACTCGAAATCACCAGCCATTAAACTTCAACACTAATAATTCTTCTTTCTTTTAAGAAAATTTCCTGGCTTGTTTCAACTTTGATGTGAAACACTAACATTAAACAAACAGCAAAGTAAAAAGACCTAATCTAACTAGCACCTCTGGTGGAAAAAAAAACCCCACCCCAATGTAATTATTTAAATAATATAACTACCATTGCAGGATTGAGCAACCCAGTGGTTACATTGCACATGTTAATTACTTGTGATTGATTACCTTTCATAACTCTTCCATAGTTACTGCTTGTGAGCAATAAGGCCGTTAGTGATACATAGAAGAATGTCCCTCAAGCGGTCAAATACATTGCTGAGCGTTACTCAACGAGGGAACAAACTGGTTTTCCACAACTATGTGCCTTTAGCATCTTACATCTGGATTGTTCAGATCTTCTAAGCCTTTTAAAAGTGTGAGGACTCCTTCAGGCTGGATTTCAATTTTATCATTTGGCATCAGTGGAAGCCAGTAAGAGAAGGTTTACTTATATATGAAATAGGCTTTTTAACTTCAAGATAAGCAGTAGGCAGAATGACTCAGCCGGTGAATCACGGTATTTATATTCCCTGTTTGCATGGGTTACTGCATAAGATGCTGTGGACCTTTTGATAAATCTTTTGGCTCTTACTTTTTAATATTTATTTCAGTATATAATACAGGGGAAAAGTCTATATGTAACTTTCTTGAAATTTTACGAGACAGTTGACTTAGCCCAGTAGTTTTCAGAGATGGGGAAAATAAGTCCTTGTAGGTGTTTTAGGATTAGTCGAATACAGAGACCTTTTTGAAGATGACAGCCACTGTATTCCACATCCAAGGACACTCGGGGAAAGCGTCTTGTAGATGCAGGGAAGATGAAATCTGACCATATCATTTTGAACCTGAAACTACAAGCCCGTTTTCAGGACAGCTCACCATGTAACAGTAGAAATTCTTGTAACAAATAGCTGGGATGAAGGGATCCAGTAAAGCAGGGAAGAGAATGTCCTTTACCAGCAAGATCAGCTTACGTTGGTTTAAATGGACTTGAAACTTCAACTGTTGTCTTAGGGATTGTGATATAAGTGTCAGTAATAGATCACTAAATAGATATTTAACTGGTGAGACTTTCAACTTTGTGATAAAGAACCTGCTCTTAGATACCTTCCTAGAGACTGGTAGTTTTCTCCAAGTTGATGTCACAGCACAACATACTAAACAGGAAAAAAAAAAAAAAGTAGGTGTTCTATTTTTTTCTTAAACTACAGACATTGAAGATTTATAATAGAATTTATAGATGCTCACAGAGGTACAACAGTCTTAAAAGTGAGGATAAGATGCTGTTGCTGCAAATCTGAGACCGTTTCCCTACTGTGTTGCAAATTAACTCTACATTTCAGATCTTGTAAGTTTACAAAATTTCAACCAGTAGTAGTTACTGACGCACAGTTGCCCAGGATTTTAAAGTAACTGTACTATTTTATGGACTCAAATGGGTGCAATCTTTAAGCCACTGAGGCAAAATTATAGCAGGATTTAGTGTTGATGTTTGATTTATATTTAAAAAGAAAAATGGATAAGGAATTATTAATGGACTGTTAAAAATTAATCAAATTTGCATTATTGTCAGCTATACTTAATTCTTAATTGGTCTACAGGATAAACCTCAAGTTCTGTAAGGGGAAGTTTATTTATAATGTATTAGTTATTACACTTGTTTTACGAGAAAAACCTTAGAACAAGATAAAGAACATCTCTATCAGTAATATTTACAACTGCAAATATTTGAAATTTACAAACAAATTAAGAATGCCTCTTGATTTGAAAACTCTCTGAAAATACAGTAGGTTTTCAGTCTCTTGTGGGTAGCCTATTACACTTTGTCTAGAAATAGTCCAGAGCATTTTATTTTAAATGACAGGTAGTCCGTTTTTCTTTGTTTTGCCTACAAAATATTTGCAATTTTTCCTCTCACTTTAAGTGAATAATGTAAGATGTTACTGTCAGTCACAGAGATTCAATCCTACTTTCTTATTATGGTTAAAGAGAATTTTGAGTGCTCAGGACTGGCAGGCCTAAGGTATTATTTTCAAAAGCACATAAATTATTAATGTTCCTTGACTCTATTTTCAAAAATAATTCAGGAATTTAGGCGCATTCTCAGATGTTACAAAAAATGTTTTTGTTCTTTTTATGAAATGGAATAGCGACGTGGACAGTGCCACTGGAGAATTAGACAATATTACCCAGATTATAATGTCAGTTTCCTAATTATCAATTAATTTTATTATAGTTTGCCTAAAGCAGAAAATACTGTGTAGAACATCAGAGCAGAGTTTTCCCCAGTATTTCTGTGGTATGTTGATAAGTAAAAATTTAATTTTCCAGTGCAAATAAGTGTGAAATTAACTACACAGGAAACACTTTTTTTACAGCAGAAGTATCGTTATTGGCTACTTTAAAGTTTACTCAGCAATCTGTTTTAAAAGTCACTTTGGTTAGGTGCTTATAGAAAATACAGTGCAGTGGATTAATCCAGTTTGTAGGCTGTTTTCCAAAGAAATGCTTAATAAAAAGAATTTCATGCAATACGCTATTAAAGCTTCATTTACATTAATAATACTCTGTTCTCAAACTATTAAGCTACCTTCAAGATAAAAAAAATAAGGACTCACTGTATTCTGCATGTACAACCACAGCGATTAGTTTCTGCTGCTCTTGTACCCTTCTGAGCTCAGGGCTTATGAGAGGAAACATGGTTTTCCTCACAGCTGAAAAGATAGCTTGTTGTCTTGCTGCCATGAAATTCCCCTAAGACAAGATAGTAAAATCTGAAAAAGAAGCCAATAATTTGTTTGCTGTTGTTGCATTGCAGTGGCTTTAGGTGCTGTGGAAAATTAACTCATGGTTTCATAGAATCATAGAATGGCCTAGGTTGGAAGGGACCATCTAATCCATTTAATCCAACCCCCTTACCATGGCAGGGGTGCCTCTCAACTAGACCAGGTTGTTCAAGGCTTCATCCAACCTGGCCTTGAACACCTCAAGGGAGGGGGCATCCACAACTCTGGACAATTTATTCCAAAGTCTTGCCACCCTCGTACTGAAGGATTCTTTCCTAAGTTCCAGTCTAAATCTATTCTCCTTTAACTTAAATCCATTTCCTCTTGTCCTGTCAGTGGACACTCTTGTAAAATGTGGCTCCCCAGCTGTCATGTAGGTTCCCTTTAGGTATTGGAAGCCAGTTACAAGGTCCCCCCAGAGTCTTCTCTTTTCAAGGATGAACAATCCCAGTTCCTTTAGCCTATCCTTGAAGCAGAGGTACTCCAGCCACTGGATCATCTTTGTGGCCCTCCTCTGGTCTTGTTCCAACAGATCTAGTCCCCCTTATGGTGGGGACACCAGAACTGGACCCAGTATTCGAGGTGAGGTCTCACAAGAGCAGAGTAAAAGGGAAGAAGTGGGTGAGCCTTATTTATTACTGCAAGGATTACTATTTTATATTCAGCTAACAGCCACAAAATTATCTTTAAAATTATTATATTTAATCAATTTTGAATATTATTTTATAATTTAGAGGGGAGAAAAATGCTGATAGTAGATTAATCTAGCAGAGAGTCATGTAAGGCCCAATGGACAAGGGAAGAGCAACTGACGTCAATTACTTGGACCTGAGCAAAGCCTTTGACACTGTCCCACATGACATCCTTGTCTCCAAGCTGATAAAACATGGCATTGATGGATGGACAACTCAGTGGGTAAAGAACTGGCTTGATGACCACACCCAAAGAGTGGCTATCCATGAGTCCATGTCCAAGTGGAAGCCTGTTACAAGTGGAGACCCTCAAGGATCAGTACTGGGACCAGTCTTGTTTAACATCTTTGTCAATGACATGGACAGTGACGTTGAGTGCACCCTCAGCAAGTTTGCTGACGACACCAAGCTGTGTGAGGCAGCTAACACGCTGGAGGGTAGGGATGCCATCCAGAGGGACCTCAACAGGCTGGAGAGGTGGGCCCAGGCTAACCTCATGAAGTTCAAAAATACCAAGTGCAAGGTCCTCCATCTGGGTCAAGGCACTGATATAGGATGGGCAGTGATTGACCTGAGAGCAGCCCTGAAGAAAAGGACTTGGGGGTACTGGTGAACGAGAAGCTCAACATGAGCCGTCAGTGCTCACTTGCAGCCCAGAAAGCCAATCGTATCCTGCGCTGCATCAAGAGGTGCGTGGCCAGCAGGTCAAGGGAGGTGATTCTTCCTCTCTGCTCCACTCTCGTGAGACTCCACCTGGAGTGCTGCGTCCAGTTCTGGAGCCCACAGCACAGGAAAGATGTGGACATGCTGGAGCGTGTCCAGAGAAGGGCCACGAGGATGATTAGAGGGCTGGAGAGCACCTCTCTTATGAAGACAGACTGAGAGAGTTGGGGCTGTTCAGTCTGCAGAAAAGAAGGCTCCGAGGAGACCTGATTGCAGCCTTCCAGTATCTCAAGGGGGCTACAGGAAAGCTGGGGAGGGGCTTTTTAGGATGTCGCGTAGTGACAGGACTAGGAGGAATGGGTTAAAGCTAGAGGTGGTGCAGTTCAGATTGGACATTAGGAAGAATTTCTTCACCATAAGGGTGGTGAGACCCTGGCACACGTTGCCCAGAGAGGTGGTGGCAGCCCCATCCCTGGAAGTTTTTAAGGCCAGGTTGGATGGGACTCTGAAAAGCTTGATGTAGTGGGGGATGTCCCTGCCCATGGTGAGAGGGTTGGAACTAGATGAACTTTAAGGTCCCTTCCAACCATGACAATTCTATGATTCTATGATATTTGAAGTATGTGCATGTTTCTAATACTTAGAGAAGTGATAGCTTCCAAGTTAATTTTAAATCTTTACTGAAAGAAATTAACAATGAATGTATTGGTGTGATGCAAAAATGCAGAGTAAGATTATTTTTATACCTTTGTTGTGCTTGAAGTCAGACTAGTTGATAATTGTCTCCTGCTAGTTTTAAAATCTGTTACTTTTTGAATATGTATTGGCTTGTCATTTTTCCACTGATGTAATAGCTGCAGCCTTTCAGCAGTTCTTTGGGACATGGAAGGAAAAGGTCCTTACATATGTTTATATGCAAATAGTTAATAGATAATGTGCCAGCAGCAGGTGCCAAGAAATGTGCTGACCTTTTCGTGAATTTTGCAAGATCAATAAGCTTCTTGTTAATGTGCCCTGAAAACAACTCCTTGTCCAGACCTCGTAACAGTTACTTTTGGCTTGAGGGAGTTAAAATGCACTGTTTGTTGTCAATGCCAGCTGGTCTGTTACCTGTATCATACACTTTCATTTCTCCCTTTTTGTTTACTAACTGCTATCTTGTACCGTACTTTAAAGGCAATCTTCAAGATCCATAAGCAGAAATGGTCCCAGCAAGAATAGGCATAGTTTTAACATTTTTTTTCCTCTTTCATTGTCGTAGGAAAACAAAACACTCATACTTACTATGGGCAACTATGTTAATGACTGTCTGCAGGCCTCTCCTAGCTCTCCGTACAACACTTAGGCCTGACACAGTTCACTTCATGTTGTCAGTTGTTGGGACCCTGTAACCCATACGTGAGACTGAAACAAATGCAATCTTATTCTCAAAATATAAGCAAAAGGGATTTTGTTATTTTAGAATAACAAGAGAAAAAAAAAAACCCAAACAACTTGTAACAGCAAGATGAGGTAATTTTTTTCTCAGGGAGTAAGGTGAGTGAATGTGTGGGTGCGCTAACTATTGCAGCAACTTAGAGCCAGCTGTTTGATTAGGAACTTATTGTGTGAATTACTGTATTTAACAATCACTGATATGTAATTGCTATTAACATGGTATTGCTCTATGACACAGTTAAGTTAGTGGAAGTGGTTATAATTCCTAATAAAACCCTAACATTACAGATTTACCAGCAGCTACTGTACATCTTCATTCTATGCATCTACTAGGTTTGCATCTGAGTAGGTGACACAATGTTTTTCTTCTTTATGTACACACTTCTGAGAGTTCCTGCATGCATATTATAATGTTGTGGATTTGTTAACATTTATCTGTACACTTACAATCAAGAAAAATTTTCTCTTAAGTTTTTATAGGTCCAGCACTTAGTGTGTAATAATGTGTTCATAGTGCCTACTAACAGTAACTAAAGCAAACCTAGTTTCCTGT
Source organism: Trogon surrucura (assembly GCA_020746105.1). NCBI lineage: Eukaryota > Metazoa > Chordata > Aves > Trogoniformes > Trogonidae > Trogon > Trogon surrucura. The sequence continues at coordinate 15,807,988 of CM036629.1, forward strand.
TCGATTAAGAAAATTTTGTGAGGCCAAAAAACTAGCTTTCACCTGGATGCTGAATACATTTCACATCTGGTACAAAAAAAAAATCAAAATCTTAAATGAAATAAATGAAACTATTGAAACAGGTCTTTTGGGTCACTTGTACTTCATTTAGTTACGTTTCAAGTACCTGTTTTGGAAGTTGATTTTCTTCCTTCTGTTGAAGTTTTAAGTACATGTTTATTCCTAACTTGAACTCAGAAGTAATTATGATTCGACTTAAAAAACTTCATTTGAACAATGGCAGAATGTTGTTGTTTTTTTTAAATAGCTTCAACTTTTTCCTTTTATAATTGTTTAATTTGCGAGACTTATTAAAACTGACTGTGTCCTAGAAAACCTTGGTTTCACAAATTGTAAACATTCAGTGAAAATATTCTTTGCTAGTTTGGAAAAACTATGCTGATGTTAGTCTACTAACATTAACTGAGACCTGGATCAATTTTAAAAGGACATAATTCTTGTTTTTGATATAGAAGGGACAGATAAGAAAATGTTGATAATACTGTTTTCTAGATGTTACAGTGACAGAAGTTGATGGTATGCACTTTTATTGAATTGTGGCAATCCTTATTTTCAGCTTATAGGCTGCAATTTTTTAGAGGCAGAGGTTTAAGGCATTTCCATTTGTTTACATTTGTTTGAGTCCATTCTTCAAAAAGAACCAACCAACCCTTTTACAAGAATTTGCCAAGAGATTCTACAATGACTTCGGGATGCTTAGCAATTCCTACTGGAGACACTTCCAAAGAATTGTTGGTCTCTGGTATTAAGTAATAATTTGATTAGACTTTTGTAGGCTGTTTTTTGTTTTGCTTTGTTTTTCCCTGTGTTGTTGACATAGCCTCTGATTTCAGTCCCATATGACGATGAGGCCTTAGAGCCATTGAATCAGCGTGATGGACTTTGTCTCTAAATACGGCTTGCCTTTGGGGTTACACAGGACTACAGTGGATCAATCCTAGTTATTTGATTACCATTTTCTCAGGAAGTGTAACTCTATTTCATTTTATTAACTCTGTATTTTGGTTGCTGTTGTACAGTCAAAGATAATGTTTCCACAGCATCACTTAGTGCAAAGAAATGTTTAACTAAATGTGGGATGGTTCAAGGCTAAAGTTTTGGCGGTCCAGAGAATGTGGAGTAGATGAGAGAAATACAGACAGCCAGCATTCAGCAACCAATTAGTTTCAGCTTAATCACTTGCCTGCCTACTTTAGCTTGAGGTAGAGATGATCATGAAGGAGGGTGATATAGGCATTTGAACTGAGCCTGCATTAATAGTCATTTGGAAGCCTTCCAACTCTATTTAAAAGTAGTCTGTTCTCATCAGATATTGTAGGTTAACTGTCTTTCGCTGTGCATGATAGGTGTCTTCAGATCTTCACTGTACCTGACATAACCTTGCAGAAGTTGGGTGAGTAGTTTTGCACCTACCAAACAAAGCAGTATTCTGACTTAAGTTTTCTCTAATATACCTTTTATTTTCCTTTTTGGAACTAATCTCTGAAATACCCATATGGCACTTACTTCAAGTGTTATTTATTTATTACATAAGTAAGCTGTTCATCTAGCTCTGTTTGTCATGTGAACTTTACAATGTTTTTTCTTGTTCTTTTGCTGCAATCAAGAAGGAGCTTAAAGAAGCTACAGCACCTGTGAATGTCCCTTTGAGGCACAGGCATTAAAAAATTCTAGTTGGTTAGCTACTTGGTAGCACTGGAAGTGTAAATAGCAGATTTCTTTCTTTGGGTTGATCAAACTGACATCTCAGGCACTCTGTCTAGAAATCCATAGAATTTTAATTTTCTTTCTTCAAAAGTTGCGTCCATCTCTCTTTGGGAAGGCATTAATTGGATGTCTTTCCGGATCTTGCAACCTCCCCAAATTCACAGGAGTGCTTGTGAAAAATGGATTTTCTGAGAGTTTGTATAACTGGCCCAGTCTCTTTAAAATCAATTGTACTGGTAATTTATTGTAGTCTTGTCTCATTATCACACTCTTTTTTTTTTTTTTTGTGCAACTAAGTTTCCTGGGTATGTCTGTATTTAGTCGTCTACTCCATGTTCTGTCTAACATGGAATAAATATCTAAATGATAAAAATATAGCGAAAAGGCTACCTTTTCTGAGAGATTTCGTTTCCATCTCCTGCCCTCCCACCTAGACACATGTTAAGCTTTTTGGAATTTACGTGTTTTATTTCACTCTGTCCCTGCTTTTTCCGGGGATTTCTGGAAACACCCTAGTACAAGGTGTTTACTCAGATGGCAGGAATCTTCCCAGCAGCTTTATGCAGATCAAGCTGAATACCTCTGTGGAATTATAGGGTACTCCAAATTTCAAATTTATATTTGGACATGAGTGTACCTAAAGGGTCTTTTCAGAATTTAATTTTAAGCATAGGGCAGTTGTGTGCTTTGGTCCCAGTCCTCACCTATAGTGAAAAATGTAATAATAGTAAATAAATGTTTTCCATCTTTAATTTATATTATTATTTTTTTTGTTACGCTGAGTAACCCTGAAAACTATGGAGAATAAATGTGAGATTAAAATATGCTTAAATTAAAAATAAATAAAATACTAGATTTTTGCTTTTTTTATGTGAAAGATGAAAAGTGCACAAAAATGGTGGTAAGTAAACTATGTAGGCATTTCCGTACTTATTTTGTATGAAGCATTAATGTAACTTGTAGACAGGAATTGTTTTCCTTGAGCTGTTAATAATCCACCATTTTATTCCCTAGATTAGTTCTCAAAGGTCAAAATGTGATCAATTATCCAGTAATCTGGATCCCTTAATCGGCTTGGTTGTGCTTGAAAAGCAAGGCTTCTGTTTTACTTCTGCTATATAGTCTGGAAAAAGTCAGGGGGAAAAACTACTCAGATGATGTTTAGGAAGACATTATAGATTGCTATGCAAAATGAAAATATATATAGATACATTCTTGGACTCTCGTCAGTGGTATTTCAGATTCTTTTCATTAGATGTTGAGAATGCAGGAGTACCAAAATGTACTGATTCAGGAAATGATTACAGAAAGTTTGGAATTGCACTTTAAACAGTAGTTAGAGCAGACTGACTCTTTAAGTGTACTATAATGGATGGCAAAGATGTTTTCTAAGGGAACAATTATGAACATATAAATTTATGGTATCAAAAACGAACACTGGAGTAACTTTCTATCCCATGCATCTGTCATGTTATATATGTGTTTCCAAAAGAATTACCAGCGATGCTTATGTTGCTCTTAAAGAGCAGCTACAGGGATTACCTTCAGCATTCAAAAAAACCCAGTTGCTCTCTAATACAAATTTTAAAAAAAAAAACACCGTAGAAGGCAAAATATTTGTTTAATTAAAGGGATCTGCATGTTTGATTATTTTTTTCCCTTGAGACTGCTGTAAAAGTACTGAAAAACTCCTTGACCTCCATTGACATTATATAAGCAGCTTTTGATTGCTTGTTGACAAAGATGGAACTCAAAAGGCTGTATTGCTTTGTGTATTATTTATGTTAATATATATTTGTGTGAATGTACTTATTTTAAAAATGAAAATCAAAAGGGAAAATTGATACGTTATAGCCAGTCTGCAGTGTGTTTAATTTGCATGTTGGTACACTTACCAAATTCTTTTAAAAACAGGACAGCATATTAAAATTTCTAAGAATCATGAAAGGGAAGCATTTGCCACTAACTAACAAAATCATACAAAAAATCATACATCATCGAATAGAAAAGGACTACAGCAGTCTTGTATTTTCTTTAGATTTGAATGCTTTTTATGTTCATGAATTTTTTCAATTGTAAAGTATTAAGTGTAGTAGTTTAAATACAAACTTTTAAAATGTTTAGTTGCAAGCCCTGAATTTGCTCTGGGGAAGAAGAGTTTGATCATTTTTGTATGCTGAAATTTAATATCCTTTGGTTTAGATCCAAGAAAGCCTGTTGCAGTGTATCTGACCATCATCTCTCAGCAGGTTCAGGAATATCAGATTGATTGAAAATATGCTACTTTATGTAGTACAAGTTTTGCTCCCTCTTGTTCTGTACTGCTAATCCACCATGTTATTTTCCTGTTGGATGTTTTTAACCTCAGAGGAAACACACATTATTTTTCTGAACTGCAGATCCATTTAATGTTAGATGAATTACAACTTATGCTAAGTTACATGTATGTCTGATTTGTACTGCAAATGTATTTATACATGTAAGTGTGTGTATATATACACCTTATATACATATATTTAAAGGAGGATTTTAATATTACTCTTTTTATTAGTCTTCCTGGTTTGAGCTAAAGCAGAGCCAGTTCTGTTTAGTGATTTTACTTTTCAGCTAACCTGTGACATTAATCTCAATTTTAATCTTTTTTTTTGATATACTATTGATGTAACTAGTTTGTTGTGGGTAGTTTCATGAATAATGGGTATATATACACGGTAACAATTTTCATCTAAACTTCGAACCAGACACCAAAGTTGGTCTCTTTTTTAACCTGTATTTCTTCTCAAATATACTTCTGCACAGATAGATCCACCTGAAAAAAATATTCTCTGACTTCACAGCAGGAAGAGGTGAGCCAAACATTTAGACTGCAGTATGTGTGGTAGTGACCTCAATACTCATTCCCAATGATAGTCCTTGGAGGCAGGTAAATATAACTGAAAAACTGTGTGTTCATGTTGGGCCACCGATACTGTAGTGCCGGCCTGACTGTTCTCAGTGGTGGAAATTCTGGGGAGTGGATATAGGGCTTCAAAAGCAAATTAATCTTCTTTATATGCGGATAGCAACTTTTATCCTTGGTGGCCATTTCCTGAGAGGAAAGAACATCTGTCAATGCTGATAGAATCATGTCTTATCTACTAAGGCCACAATCAAGGGCTCTCTGACAACATTCCTTGTGGCCTGAATTATCTGCCTTTGTGGAAAATGTTGCAGGTTTAGGAACAAGAGTAAAGTTAATCTCAGGTATTGGAGAGGTTTCTAAGGCATTGGCATTTGTCTGGGGAAGAAATAAATTAAACCTTTAAACTTGAGGTGTGTAGTCAAAACTCGAGTACAAAAGTCCAGTGGAATTTATGTCTTAAATATATCACGAATGTTGTAGCCATTTAAAAAGCACAAATTTTTTTTGAAATGGGCATGGTGAAAAAAACTTGGCAAGGTTTTATTCTGAGGTTTAGAATTTCAATTTTTCATAATTGTTGTTTTTAAATATTTCCTTTGTAACACTTTCCCTTATTCACCTGGGCATTGTGTCCAAAACTGAGACCACATTATCTAAATTGTATAGAATCATAGAATCATAGAATGTTAGGGATTGGAAGGGACCTCGAAAGATCATCAAGTCCAATCCCCCTGCCAGAGCAGGAATGCCTAGACTATGCCACACAGGAACGTGTCCAGGCAGGTCTTGAATGTCTCCAGAGAAGGAGACTCCACAACCTCTCTGGGCAGCCTGTTCCAGGGCTCCGTCACCCTCACTGAGAAGAAGTTTCTTCTCAAGTTCAAGCGGAACCTCTTATGTTCCAGTTTCAGCCCATTACCCCTTGTCCTATCAGTGGTTGTCACCGAGAAGAGCCTGGCTCCATCCTTGTGACACTCCCCCTTGATATATTTGTAAACATTAATGAGGTCACCCCTCAGCCTCCTCTTCTCCAAACTGTGTATGTCCTTATACATCCCTATGCAGTGTATGACTTAATATTAACAGGATTTATTACAAATCAATAAAAAGAACAAAAACTGTGTGGAATATGAAATGACAGCTTGTTTGAATTTCTTAATGCCTTAAACACTTGAAAATATGACAATATAATTAAGACAATGTAATCATTAACAGACATAAATATATTATTGTTAAAATGTGCCTATATGAAACTAAATAGCTGCAAGATTTAAGATAAATTTTGAGGTGTACAATGGGTAAAACAGAAGATAGCATCCAGTGAAAACCCTTAGCTAAATGAAAGAAAAATATCTAAAAAGTATTGTAACAACTTTGCATTTTCTTCTAATGCTATATAAATTCCTTACTTTCCTTCTTTAAATGAAGAAAGACAAACTCTTTCACTTTGAGAATAACTCATATATCCAATCTTTTGTATATGCTGCAGTATAACTTCAATATTAATGTAAGCACAGTATTTGGCATTGACTTGAAAATGTTTAGGAAACATAAATGCTTAGTGAACTAATGCAGGAAAAATTATATTTATCTGAGCCAAATTTTGTAGTTTGACATTTTATGATTTACTTTTTAGCTGCTACAAGAGCTTAAGAAACATCTTCCTTCTTGTTTCTCCAATCTTATATATTTTATTTATTTATTTATGTTTATTTATTTATTTACTATCTGCTGCTTAATCCTGCCTGAAATTTGTGCAATTAATGTTGGAACAAACATTATAGGTATTGACTAAGACAAACCTAAAGATTTGTGAGATTAGAAATAATTATGTACTTAATAGAACAGTTTAATACATGTAACGATAGTACATCAGCCAAATAACTGAAATATATGGTCTTCTGCAAAATAGATCTGATAATGTGCAGCAGTGTTGAAGTGAGTGTTGAGGATTTGTTTGTATTTTATTAGCTTTAAAAATATTCTAAGCCAGTTACACATGCAAAAATCAAAATTTCAGTCTTTGCTATTCGGAGTCTGCTGGTGTTGGCATTTAAGGTACTTGAGTTGTGCAAAAGCTTGAGCTATGGCTAAATCCTTTATGAAATCTCAATGGAGAAGAGCATTTAGGTGTATGAAAAATATTCAAAGTAGTAAATAAACAACCAGAAGTGGAGAGTATACTGTGCATATAGGCTCGGAAACTCTTAGGAAGACTTTGTGCTTGAGTCTTATGTATTAAAATGTAAATGTTCTCTTTGTGCACACATGCACAATCGTAATTATGTCTTGGGGACCCCAAAATACAAGTGTGTAAATGGTGAGGAATGTTAACTAACTGTACTCTTGTGGAACAGAGCTTTGCATAGGATGAGGTAGTGGTCTGTGGTAAATGGGCAAAACGCATATGCACATCAGTTCTTTCAGTATAGTTACCTTTAAAAAAGCATCTTCCATCAGTGGAGGATTTGACAAGCAGACGTTGAAATGAGGTTGACTATCTGTTGCCCTCCACTCCCTGTTTTAAGTTAGTAACACAAACTTAGTAAAAGGAGAAAGTGGTAAGAAGTAGAACAGAACAGAACTTAAGTGGTAAGAAACAGCTGAGAAAAGGAGGTTCTGCCTTTATCCAGCTGTATATTCATTGGAATAGCTTAATAACTCAGCAGTAGTCAAAATATAAAGTAGTTTACATTTGAGTTTGATGCCTTATCTTAGACATTATTATTAAAATGCCTTTTTTTGACATCCAGAAAGAAGTTGTCCATACCTGATGAGTCTTCCAAAGTATTGGTCAAAAAAATTTAAAATGTGTTTACTGAAGTCCATGTTTTTTAAAATTTGGGAATGGAATTGGTCAGGATAGTATACTATCAGTGTGTAGGTGTAAAAGAAAAACAAAAATACCTGCTTTATCAGAATGCCTAACATACTTTACCATTGAAGTGGGTGCCACTTACAATTTTAATTGGGAGGAAATGACTATATGCCATCTGCTTTCAATTGACTTGCATCTATCTTCTTTCCAATTTAAACTGCTATAAGGACTTGACAAAGATGTATAAAACGTGCCTGTTAATTATGTTTTTTGTGATATTTCCTTCTAAATATTTCCTTGAGTTGTCAATTAACTATATAATCAATTAATTCAATATTTGTAATATATAGGAAAACTAGGGTGTGTTTTTCCTAATTAGAAGGTTTTAAACCAAAACTTTACATAGAATTCTGACCAATTAAATATTTGTTTGATTCACTAAGCAGGCTTGATTTGTGACAGATGTGAGATGCCTTGGACTGTAAATAAAAACAATACTAATTAAAGACAGAGAGCTTTTATCAACGAGAATCCCCTTCCAAACCTCTTTTTAAAAACTAATTGTTAAATTAACATTACCATTGCTCCTTTCCAAAAAAAATTATTGAGAGGAAGCCATAGTTCTTGTTACCTTTCATGAGCTTGGTATTTCTTTTGTTTAAGAAATATTACAATTAAAAATTACAATTTTTCAGTTCTTTCTGTTCCTAAAGAGATTGAAAATTGATATAATTTCATTATTAGGATAGATCATGTTTTAGTTGTTAGTGATATGAGGTGTTGTCTGACATTATTTTGAGGGATATGTATGTAACTTCTGTGGTTTGTATGTGAAGGTTGACTAACCGAGGAAGTTTTAAGGTCTTTAAGTTCAGAAGTTTTAAGGTGTTAAGTAGAAAGATGAAGAGACTCATGATGTATGCATTTGCAGTATTCCCTGTCAGTCCTTTTATGATCTCCTGTTTAAAATTGCTCTTATTTTATGCTATAAATGCTTCCACACCATTCATATCTCCACCTATGGAAGCATTGTGGTGGTGCCCAGTGGATTATTTAATAGAGAATAGTTACTTTCACGGAGTGACATTTGTGATCCTGAAATACTGATATACCTGAGCAGTACTCTATAAAGAACCTGGTCCTTTTTTCTTATTGAGAAGCCGACTGATCAAAATGTTGAAGTCCCACCTTTCTAAAGTAGTGTTTGTTGTTTTGAGATGACAGTGCTTTCCAGAAGCTTTGCAGTGTGTCATCTCTATTCCAGAGCTATTTTCGACACCTAGGCTAATGGTACAAGGGATGCAAAGATAATACTTGCAGTTTGTGCTATTGTTCAAGATTATCTGGATTTTTGTCCCTGTAAAAATAAATAAATAAAATGCCAGTTTTCTGGAATCCCATCACAGACTTTTTTGTAATTATCAGCACTTGAGATTTCAGCTAAAGCCGTACAAAGATTGCATTAGCATAAAATTTTGTGTTCTTTTGATTGAATATATTATTTGAGAGAAAATATTCGGCAGTACTGAACGAAGGAATAAGAAATTATTACCTGCCAGGTGATAAATAGTACTCTGTTGATGAGAAATATTTTTTTAAATGCTAATTACTCCATTGAAGTTGACACTTAATCCAGTTAAAAATATGCCACAAATCCAGCTTTGAAAATTTGGTATATAAGTAATGGGGCTGTTTGAATTGTAGCAATTACTGGTTCCAAATTAGTGGGTTCTCCTTTAAATTTACCTGTCACATCATATTTGGTCACATCATGTACTTCCACTTCATTACACATTGGCATATAATCCTGATTGGTAAACTGCAGTGAGATGATCAGAGTCCCACTTTGACTTGGGTGCTTGTGATTCAGAAGAAATCTAAACATTGCAATGCAAATAAAATGTTTTACTGATTACACAGCTACATTTTGTAGCTTTTATTCCACGACCTCTCTGTACAGAATTTCATTCACCTTCTTAACCCCTCATATGCTCCTCATAAATTATTCTATTTTGTTTTAAAAGTCTACTGCATATTTAAATACAGTGGTGCCTCTTTGGATGTGTTCCTATCTTGCTACTGGTTGGTTTAATCACAAATGGGTTTCACCAAAGATGAAAGTACCAAACATCTGACAAAATTGCAGCTCACGGTGCCTTTAGCATTTAGTTGCTTCTGAAATTAGTAATGCAGTGACTGTAGGATTGGACCTTTGAGAAAATTTCTGGTTATCTATAAACCTGAGAATATCTTCCTACACAAAGTAAACAGATTTTTTTTTTTGTTTGGATGCAGTTTCCTTTGCTGATCTAGAGTAGAGAAAATTTTACTGCATGTGAAACAGAGAACAAGAGTTCAGCTGTAGAAGGGTGTGTCTTTTTTCTTCCTAGAAGGAGCCCAGAAGGGAAAAGATTTATGGATACTTTTGCTTCCTTCTTTTTTGAGATCAATCACAACTCCTGTCCATAGATATGAAAGTGAAGCAAGAATAGAAAGCTTCAAGGGATATCTTGTTATATGGTTAGTTGGTTACAAGTGTTTTCATTTTTCACTGCTACATATTTTCTCAGTGAATCTTCTTTACGGAAATTCTTTGGAGAAGAGTCACTATGCAGGAATTTACTAGTAGGCAAATTTAATGCATGTTGCAGTTTTTTGGACTGCAATGCAAAAATACAACCCTTTCCTTAAGAGACGGCTTGTTACACTGTCTCCATTTGGATCCAGAGAATTTGTAGAAAGAAAAAGGGTCTTGTGGCTTACTGAAAAGTATTTTTAACATTGATTTTCCTACTGTTTTGTCTCTCTTGAATCTCTCCACAAGGTTTTTTTCTCTCATAAAGATAATTAATTACTGGGCTTTAAACTTCCAGGTGGTAAGATCTTCCACATTTCATTGGTATTAGGAAACTTTGTTCAGTTTCTGAATTTTCTGCTTTGGAGAGAATACCCTATTTTTCAGTATCAAAGCTTCAAAGGACATAAATGCAGAAAACTGATATCAATGTATTTGGCCCCTATCTCTTACTTGCTTGTTTTTTGGAGATTGCAATCAGCATTCTCCTGGCTACTCTATAAAAAATAGTTCCATCAGTAATAAAGTTACATTCAAGGTAACAGTAGATATTTCTAATCTGCAAAAGACTGTGTAGAACAGATAAACTAGTTTAAGCTTTATGTAGTCATATTAGTAGTTGGTAACACAAAGCTCTAAAGCAAGTTAAATTAGTAAGTCTGTAAACTGTCTGGACTGCCAGTACCTGAGCTTGTTGCTAGAACTCTTTCAAGTACTTGTACATCTGCTCTGGTTCCCCATGCAGATGTATCCTGAGACAGTAGAGGAGAAACCTCAGTGCTTGTAGGTGGAACTTTTCAGTAACAGTAACAAAGAGCTTGGCAGAAAATACTGGGCTTCTTTTTCTCTTAACTCGTGGTTTTTTTTAGTTTGGCTTTTTTGTTGTTGTTGTTACTATGTGTGAGTTGTAAAATCCTATCTGATTACCTTATTGAGATAGTTTAACTTCTTTCATTGATTTTTAAGGAGCTCATGATGCAATGATTATAGAGGAATAAGAAATCCTAATAGCCTATGTTCCATAAACATGGCTAGTGACTTATGCCATGTATAATAGCAGTATTATGGAATGTGCACTGTCTCTCTGCCCTCCCTTTCTCTCTCCCTGCTTCTATTTATTTATTTTTATTTTTTTAAAGGGATGTGTTTCTCAAATGCATGAAGCCTCCTTATGCTGTAATTTAGGTATAGGCGCTTGTGGTGATGAAGTTTTAAACAAGAACATTTACTTTGGCAAAAGAAGAAGTGAAATGGAAACAAAGGCATTGCCCCATGTGTACTGCATAATGAGCTGCTGTCCTCATTTTTCACTTGAAACCAATCGTTACGGTACTGAGGTGAACAGTGCCCCATCTATACATATATATCATTTTTCCAAAGGATGCTCTAGAGAGGATGAAGATCAATATAAATTCATTTTTTTCTGGTAATGGAAAATATTTGAACTGTTCAGTTATCAGGCACAAAGATGACTTCTGTGGCTATCATGCTTGTGTTTCTACCCACTGTCCTGACAACTCCAGGCATGTGTAAACTTACAGATTTTTGTATACCTTGACAAGTGTTCTGAAGACACTAGAGTTACTTACACTGTCGAGAAGGTAGAATGATACATGATTAGCAGAAAAACATTTTCCTTAGATAGACCTTATGTACAACATATCTGCTAAAGTTCAGATGTGTTTTGTTTTGTATTTATTTTAGAGCGAAAAATGTGTGGAAAAATGAAAGCAATGTAAAAACTCATATATGAAGTTCAAAATACTTTCACACACAAAGATAAATGCTTGATGGTCACAGAATAAAATTGTATTTTAATAAATTAAGAGGCTACAGAGGTGCTGATATATTCAGTTCACAAGTAGCATGCATACGCCCTAACAGAATAGCTTTTAATTACATAATATTCTCTCTGCTGGTTGCCTACAATATTATTTTTTTAATCAGGAATATTCAGAAATAGACATTTACGCAAAGATATTTCTATTGGGAAGACACTTTCAAGCTACTTAGAAACCTCAAAGTAGGGCATGACAGAATAATACAATGGTTAAATGGATATGCTGACAAAATCCAGAGTACATTGCAGTGAGGACAGAACAAGTAATCACCATGTTATCTTTATGAGTTTTGGACAATGAGGGAAAGAGAAACGAAGAATAGAGACCAGAACTTAAAATTGTCTCTTGAGCTCAATATGTTGTAGATGAAGAAAACACTACATGGCACTAAGGGCAGTCTAAGTGTGAAACTACATTTTAGCTTTTAATGCCAATCAAATAATTTCTAATAGACTCCTTGTGAAGTAATAGGCTTCTAAAAAAATAATATTTCCATCATCAGCTATTGCAAAGCGTTGACTGAAAGACAATAATGCTTGCCTCTCCGTAGAAATCAACCATAATGTCTGTTTTGTATATCGGTACGTATGGGACGTATTCTTTGTACTATTTTTATATCCTTGGCATATGTGATTTCTGTGCCAAATAGCTTGTGAGAGATGCTAATTTTATCAAAAATGTTCCATTTTGAAGTTGCGTCTCATTTAAACCTGAACTCTATTTCAATCCAATAGTGAAGGTGGGAAATCGTTTATTTATTTATCTGACATGTGTTGACAACTTCAGGTGTGCTTTTAAGGGAATTTTAGATCTCATATTGTAGTGAGTTTAACTGATTATCTCCTTAGTGCTCAAGAAGTTTCTTTTGCAGATTAATTATTATTCTCTGGGATTTCCAAAAGTCTAGCTTATATATCCCTTCTCTACTTCTTAGTGGAAGTTTAAAATACAAAAATATGTCTGTAAAATTACAATTTATCAGCTATAGGTTACTGAAGATGAAAATTTATTTGTGCCTGCTTCAGAAGATCATCATAGAGCAGAGGGAACTAACTGCAAAAATGTTGAAGTTTCAATTTAGGTTTCAGAAATTTGAATTATTTTTTTTTATAAAATTCTAGCTGCATAATAACAGTTTCATAAACTAAACTACAAATATCAGCCTGGAGAAAGTCCTATTTAAATTTGTAGTGGAGAAACAAGCTGAATACTATAAAAAATAATCTGAAAGTCTGAGGAATATTTTCTGTCCATTTTTTTTTGTTGGTTTGGGTTTTTTTGTGGTATTCTGTTGTGTTCTTTTTTCATTTTTAGTTTAGGTGAGGAAAACTGCAGAGTGAAGAAGGTAAAGTACTCTATCGATTGCGATTCTTTTTTCCTTTTTTTTTTTCTTTTTTTTCTTTTTTTCCTATTTCAGAATCCTTTGAGTCAGGTTATCATTCTATATTAAAACCCTGAGAGGTTGAAAGAGATCGAAACCAAATCTCACAATGTACAAAGGAAGCCTTAAAAATTGTTTAAAGAAACAAAACCAGCCAAGCTTTGTTTCACTTGCCTCCATTCAGCTAGATGGAGTTTGGCCTTAGGGCACTCAAGTCCTGATCCAAATCGCTGTGGAAAGAATCCCTCATGGTCTAATTATCGGTAACTGTAAGCATTGAGAGTGCTCATTGAATACTCTTTAATGAGGGGAAATCAGAAGGATTATTACAGGAATGGCCTTAAAACAGACATTTTCTTTGAAACTTAAGACCTTTTTCTCAAAGTTTGGTGTATTTATTTTTCTGTTATTGCTCTAAAACAGGAATGTAACTTTTTATTAGCATTTGATATATTTCTACAAAAAGTCTGAAAGGCTTTTTCTGACATATGAAAAAATAATACTTACATTAGGAGAGGCTAGACACAGACATAGGGAAATAGTTATTGAAAGGTGTTTCTTTAAAGAAAAATACATCTATAGATATTGATTTACTCTGTTTTCTAGAGATGTATTTTCCTCAATGACTCCAAGGGAATCATCCACCTTCATGAGGGCTTTCTGCAACGTTTACTGAGAAATAGTACCTTTTCTGACACAGTAGTGTTTTTTTATCATGGGACTTGGTAAGATTCAGTAGTAAGAGTCACTGCCTGGTGAAACCAGGGAATGTAAACTACAGGAGATGGGTATATTGATGTTCTCACTTGAACTGAAACCTGGCTGATGTCCTGGGAGGGAAGCACCTCCACGGAATTTCTTTGCCTTTGTGAAGCTGGCCCTTGGCTAAATAGCAAACCGTCGTCTAACAAGTGTAGGATGATGGTCTTAGATTGGGCGTCTAAGGACTTGCACAGGTTCTGGAGTTAAGAGAAAGGAAACTGTAACTGGTCAGCTTGCACCTTTAAAAAACTAAGCCTCAATTACTTAGGTTTAGAGAAAGAATGGGACGATCAGAAGGAAGCATCCATAGTACTCACCTAACTCTGAAAACTATTTCTGAAAGGACTGAGTTGATGATCATCATTAAGCATTTGTTAATTGTCTTGTGCTTCATAGAAAAAGCTTCTAGCTAATGAGGAAATAAAGATTCGAACTGAGCTTGGGAAAGCATAATGACCTCTTCCAAAATAAAAGTGTTTGTAACATCCTTCACTGTTGAGGCAGCTGTATTAGAACAGCCGTGCTTTACTGGAAGTGGGTGCCTATTCCCTGCACCTTTCGTGCACACCCATAGTGAACTGTGTAGACCTCTGCTCTGAATTCTGCAACCAGGTTGTTTGGAGTCAAAAACTTGCCAGGCTATGATAGTTACTGCTAGGTGACTACCCCCAGAGCGGAGGGTGCGTAGTGTGTGTTTTTTCATCACAGAACCAGAAATGGAGACGTGTAATGTTTACTTAGTCCAAAAATAGTTGCATGTTTGCTTTTCTTTCAAATCCCTCATCGTGTTTCTTTCTCAACATGGATCTCTAAATACAGCCCGTTGAGGTGTCTTTGAGGAGACAGAAGAGGGATATCCTGGAAAGGACAGTACATCACATGACCTCTCTGAAAAAACATTGATGCCTATATGTCTATAAATAGATGGAAAGATTAAGGCTTTATGCTATTTAACCAAAGTATTCACAATTAAATTTCACAGGCAATTGGAAAATTGTCAGATATTTAAATTTCTATTTCATAAATTTTGACCTATATATATACTTTCTAGGACTTTTTCTATGAGTTTAAATACATGATGTTTCAAGGAAAAAATCTCTCACACTCTAGCAGTGGTTTTAAAGCTATCAAATTAGTAAAATACTCCACATTTGTGGAAATTAATTAGAGGTAAAAGGATTTAATTTAAGGTTTATTGAAAGTAATTGAAATTAATAAAGGATATTGATAGAGATAAGAAGTAAATAAATTAGTGGGAAGAAATTTGGTTTTATTGAGATTTAGTTGAGAATTACTAGAATTGAATGAAATTCAGTGTGAATTTCTGTCTACTGATTTTTAAGACTGATATTATTGATCTTCTATAATGAAAAGATGTTATGTAGCAAAATGTATTACTAAGGTATATCCATATGACTAATTCTTAATTTTCTTAATGGGAATATTGATGTTGTAATCATGTCACACTGTAAAATTATTCAAACTATCTGAATAAAAATACAATCTTGATAAATATAGATTTGTGAGCTGTACACAGCTGTTCTAACTGGTACTGAAAGAAATGAAATATTGCTAGACATAGAACTACCAGACTAGTAATAATTCTTAGTATCATCTTTTAAACAAAATCATCTGTCATGATTATGATATGACATTTTCCAGTGGTATTACTTACAAGGGCTATAAATACTTCTTTCAAAGTGACCCCAGTTTTATGTGGCATATGGGAATACAAATAAGTAGTCTTGATTGTTTTAGAAATCAAATCTATAAATTCTGAAAAATGCGGGGTCTTTTTACCTCATAACTGGCCTTCTGAGAGGGGAAGAGAGCTTATTACTGTCTTCTTTGTAGGAACTTATACGGAAAAAAAAGAGGGTATTTGTTAAAGCAAGAGTAGGGCTGTGAGCATAGAGTTAATTAGCATTAGTATTATTTGTCTGAAAACTAGTGGCAAAAGTCATAGGAACTGAGCTGTGGTAACTTTTGAAAGTCTCATATACCCCTGTCCCCAGTGATTTGGGTGATGGTGCCTAAATAGCATAGGGAAAAAATGGGATTTCCTCCCTGCTACTACTCTTTTCACCATTACAATCTATCAGTGCATGATATAAAGCTTCTCTGGGCCAGTAAGGTGTCCCAGTTATCCTCACGTGTTGCTGAAGTGGTTTGTGTGGACAGGTTTACTACTGCGCATGAATTTTCAGATGCCTACTGCATGAGATTTGTCTGTATGTCTGTTCAGTGTGGGACCCAAACGCGAGAGGCGGTGATGTGAGCGTGGCACTGCCACTGGAGAGCTGACGACAACACACATCAGTTACACCCCTGATTCAAATACACTCTTGCTATTTCCTGATTTAACTTTAGTTCTTGTGCAAGAGGTGATAGTCTTTGGAATGATTTAATATTAAAAAAATAATATCTAAAACCTCAAGCATGTATTAGATAGAAAAATTGTACAGGTATTTAGAGTTAGATTGTCTATCCCTGGTTTCATAGGAATCCATGTTTTGAAAAGCAGCTGTAAAGTACTTATTCAAAAGTTGTCCTGATACTGATCTTGAAGAAGGGGTTTAAACTATCTCTTCATTTCATGTAAATAAATTTCATTTAATTTCAAATAATATGTTGTTGCCTTCTATGTGTTTGATAATATTACCCATTCTAAATATTTTTAGAAAACAGCAATTGAGAATACTTCCAGCAAAATGACAGATGTCAAAAAAAACCTTCAGGGGAGGCAATTGCATAAAAGGATTTTAAATCTGCTTATATAAATTGGATTTTCCTAAGTTAATTCTTGAAATTAAGGTAACCAAGCATTCTTCAGAATGAAATACAGTTCCAATTTTAAAAAATACACTTCTGTTACCCTTACATATATTGTAATGTATACATATAGAATACTTACCCATATGTATGTAAAATATATGTAACGTAAATAAAAGCTGGAACTTGTTAAGGAGCATACACAAAATAAGAGGATGCGGGAAAAGGGAAGAGTTACCATGTATATAATTCACATACTTTAACATAACAGGGAAAACACACAGAGAATTTTGGGATTTTTTTCTGGTTTTATATATAAATCTGTGAATTTCAAAGTCTTTTCTAAATCTAACATTCACACAAAATGTTGTGATTTCTTCTGGAGACAGGTCTTTGCAGTCTAGCTGGTGTGTTAATTCACTGGCTGTTTTTGTTTACCCAGAGGTTAGACATTGTGAAAGAAGTATTAATTTTACCTACAAAGGCCTATCTGATGTAAGTTAATCAGAAACATTCTGTAGAAGCTATTGGCTCACTGTTTGATCCACCAGTAGGTAACAAGATACCTTTTTTAGTAGGAGATTTTAGTATGAAGAGTTAAGGTAATTATTGAGATATCTAATTGTAAAAGATGCTATGGTTCTGGGGTTTTTGGTCTGGTTGGGTGCTAAATGCTTTGTCATACTTGGCCACCGGAGCAGAATGCCAAATACAGGGGTCTGCATTTTATTTCTCCTGTGAGGCACAAGGTTTTCTCATTTTGTTGCACTAGTGTTTGTTTCTAAGACATATATGAAGTTCTGGTTCCCTGAATGCAGCAGGTTTTACCTGTAGTTCAAATTCTGTTTTGATTAACTAACTTAAAAACTCTCTGCAGTCTTTGATCCTTCTCACTCGTTTAGACCTTATTAGATGCTTCCTTGCTGTTCCTTGGCCAGCTTCTCTCTTTCCTACCTTTAATACAGACATGAACCTTGAGAAAACAATGTGCAGCTAATTGTCTCTAGCCTAAAAGATGTTATTTTTTAAAATAATCTAAATATTACCATGACTATTTATCAATACCCTCTGAACTGAATCTGTCCTGTATAAACATGGTTTTATACATTGTTTGTACAAAGATGATGTGACAACTTCAAGTTACCTGTTTGATACTGAAGTCAAAAAAATGTGTTGTGCATTTAAGAACAATAGACCACTGTACGAGGCATATGAAGGAGTTCACGTGAGTTTCATGCAGAGAATGACTTTTACTAATTCATATTAGTTGAACATGCTATGCTGAAAGGCACAAGGTCATATATAATAGTCTCATGTGAATAAATAGTAAGAGTTAATTTGGTCCGTAATCTTATCTTGTAGTAATAACTATTACTTATTTCTCTAACTAGCAGGTCCATTCATATAAAACATTCGTTTTTCTGAAGAAATACGTTCATTTGTATTTACCTTGCTAGCATATCTTTGCCAGTTCACAAGTACATAAGCACTTCCTTTGAACCTTGCTATATGAAATTGCTGCATAAATTCTGAATAGTTACAGTTCAGCTATAACTTTATTTTTCATTCACAGACAGAAAGTGATATAGGTCTTAATTTCCCAGCAAAGCTATACCTTTGTTTCTGCTTATTACAATATTTCTGTTCTCATTTTAGCTTTAAAAGTTTTGAAACTAAGTCACCATTTTTAATAATAAATGAACAGATTTGTGCAAATCAAAATGTGGATGAGATAGTTGGAAACTGCAAGAACTATGTTTCATTGTACCTTACATCTTACATGTGTATGTTTTTTAAAGGCACGCAAAGTATTTGAATGTGAATTCAAGGGCAGGCTGTGCTCTTTCCCTGTTGCTTTGATCAGTCATTTCTAGACATGCTGCTTCCTCTGTAATGTTCATACATTACAGTTGGAAACTTGTTTGATTCTGAAGCTCATAAATGAGTAAATGTTTATATTTTTAGATTAACCGAACAGTGAAAATCTTATGGAAGATAACAGCAGATTTAGAAATACGGTTTAGAGCCAACAGCCAACCAAAAAAAAAGTTCTGGAATAGGCAGCTATAATATCTCTCTCTCTCATTTTATGCTATTTAAATATAGTTTTCAGTGAGTTACACCAAGGTGTGGGTTATCCTAAGGAAATGACTGATATGGATTAATTGTCATACCTAGGCTCTATACTTTCTGTAATTTAATTTCCCTTTGCTTATATAAAGTAAACCAATAATAACAAACCTTTTTATCAGTACAGCCCACAGTTCTCTCTATCTGTCTCACTTTGTTATGTTTGTGATCAAAAGAAAGTTGTAATTCTGTTAGCAATGCAATTTATCTATTTCTTTCTTTCTTTCTTTCTTTACTTTCCTCTGTGTATAAGTTTGGTTTTGCATGACTTTGCCAGGAATCTCATCCATGAGGGTTAGTGAATCATCCCATATTCCAAAATGGAGAATGTTATTTTAAGCAGCTGAGATAACTGTTAGTAACTTTCAGCTCTGATTTAGGAATGTATGTCTTCTCTTCATCTTTTAGTTCATCAAAACAACCAATGATCTTCTCCAGATATGTTGTTTGTTACCAGTAATACACACATTGCTGCTTGTTTCTTTAACCTTTAAATATTGGCATCCTGAACCAACATATTAACTTCTTGTCTTGCATCAGGCTCTGTGCTTATGTCTTGCACAGATCCAGTACAGCTTTGTTATTCTTATGCAATTTAATCCTCCATCATTATTCCTGTTGTGAAACTCTCTTAATATTTTTTAATGTTGCTTTTTCTCTGCTGTCTGCCCCACAAATGTGTTTGATATTTTTGAAATTCCATGAAGAGCAATGCGTGCTTTTTTGTACAGGTGTGGTTATGGAGAAGGGAAATGGCTGTCTGCATTGAGTAAAATCAGGAATCCATTTTAACTTTTGCATTTAGCAAAATATGAAGAAACTTCTGTAGTGGTTTTTTTTTAATCCATATCTTCTTAAAAAACAATGCTGTCAGAAAAGAGTAGAAGATGGCATGTTCATAGGTTGATAGTAAGATAGTAATCTTTCAATTATGGGGCATCAGCTGAAATCCAACAGTGTGACAGGCAGTGATAAAATCGTATCCGGATGGCCGTTTGATGGTCTTAAGGACATATAATGGTCTTACTCTGTTTCTTATAGATAAATAATTACTGTACAGAAATTCATTCAATCACACTTCACGCTAACGTACACAGAACTAGATATGAAAATGGAACGATCTTTCTACCTCTTAAGCTGCTTTTGTGGGCCTTGCATCATCGTAGCTGAAGGGATGATTGAGCTGCTACTAAGCAGCAGAAGACTTGCAGATTGTTTTCACGGATGTCATTGGCAGTTGAAAGCACCAGATTGATTTGGACAAACTCAAACCAAGAAAACCTGCCGTTCCAATTTTATTAAATCTGTAGCAAAGTGATAGTGATGTATTTACTCTTGTTTCATAATTCTGTTACATCAGCTTGATTAAACATTTAAGTAAATGAAAAAGAATAAATAATTATCGAGCCTAACAAATGTACACAGGAAAAATGAGCTGACCTTCAGTTCTAATGCTTTAGTATCTCTTGACATTCCTTTTATTTTGAGCTATTACATCTATCCTAGCAAACATATTTATAAGTAGTTTCACAAGGAAAGTCAACATTTAGTCAGGCAAAATAAAGCTAACAATGGAATGATTGCTTGTAAAATGAAAATTTATGTTAGAAGAGACCAAACACACTATGAACAGGAAGTATTGCATAGCTTAACTTACCACATGCCCAGTGAATTTATCTTTTATGAAAATGTGTGAATAGGTATTTTATTTTGTGTGGTGAAAGGTATAGAATACCTAGGAAATTAAGGGGTTTATAGGGAGATAGTGGAGGAAAGATTGCGTGTTGTCTTGTGTAATATGTGTTGTGGTTCAGCAGAATGCATAGAAAAGGAATCTTTAAAAATTAAAATATCGTACAGAGGTATGTTTCATGCTTCTGTAATTAACTTACTGCTGCTTTGAAGAAAAGAGGATTCAGTTAAAATTTTTGTCCTGCACCTGATTCTCTAGATCTCTCCTCTCCTCTCCTCTCCTCTCCTCTCCTCTCCTCTCCTCTCCTCTCCTCTCCTCTCCTCTCCTCTCCTCTCCTCTCCTCTCCTCTCCTCTCCTCTCCTCTCCTCTCCTCTCCTCTCCTCTCCTCTCCTCTCCTCTCCTCTCCTCTCCTCTCCTCTCCTCTCCTCTCCTCTCCTCTCCTCTCCTCTCCTCTCCTCTCCTCTCCTCTCCTCTCCTCTCAAGAGTTCCACCTTACCTTTAAGTGGTTTATCTTACTGAAGTTTACTCTCTTCTGTGTTACACTTAGCTTCTACTGGTAGTAGAAATACTGGATTTTTGTTAGTCTAAAGGTAATGCTCAGAGTAAAGTGGCAGAACTTAGACTTCAGGAATTAAAAATGTTGAAGTCTGCTGAGCCACATAGCAAAAATTGCACTACTAAAGACCACATGCATCAAACAATTAGCAAGTTAATGTAATATTTAGAATCACAATAAGTTTCACTGCATCCTAGCATTAAGAATATTGTAGATTAGAGAATTGAGACAGTAAATTTATCACAGAGGACATTCTTCATAGATACAGACTTTGGTTTCATTATTAACTTTGCAGTAGCTAAAAAACCCAAAACAGATACAAAACAAACCATGAACTAAATATATGAAGCAAAACATGAACTTAAGCTGTTACTGTTTTCCTGTTAATATAAAAAGTTACCATAAGTCACTGAAATACAAATTCTTCGTGATTTTTTGGTAATACACACTTAGAATCCCTAATGCCATTGACTTCAATGTCAGAAAAGTTTGGAATCTTCTGCTTGTTATCTTCCACAGGATAGCAGGTGTTCAATCAAAGTTGTTAATGTATTTTCTGTGGATCTCATATACTTTAAAAGCAGGTAATTAGAATTATCCACAGATACTTTGTAACGATGAATAATTCATTTCCTGTGCATCAATAAAATAATTATTGCATATTATCATTCTTAGCTTTCTACTTCAATAAAATTGTTCACATCATGTCGCTGTCATAGTAATGTGCCTTTTTATTTTTTCATATTAATGAAAATTACCAGTAGAATGAGGAAAATTGTAATAAGATTTAATGTCACCTATAAGCCTTTTCTGTTGTATTGCATTGAAATGATAAAATATCTGCATTCTAGTTGATCGTAGATGAGCATTCTTGCCCGCCTTGGCCACTTCTGAATACTTCCTTTCTAAAATAATTATTGAGTGTTTTAAAGCTCTTGCTTTATCTTAGCTAACTCCATTCTCAACTTATTTTGTAGAATTCAGACACTTTCTTTACAGTTGTAAAGGTTTTTTTCTATTCTTGTTACTTTGTTTAGGAATTCACTGCAGTCTTGACCCAGAATGATTTCACATGAGTAATGTAGCATCCTCATTAAAAACATATCTATATTTTACATTAAGAAAGTGTTTCAATTCTTGCTGGATTAAAATCAACTTCTATTTGAATTTATTCCTAATGACTATCTTTCAGCAAGGATTTAATGCTCATTAGAATTTTTTACTTCAGCTGAAATTTATTATTTTCCAACAGCACTAAAAAAACCTGAAACCACCATGTGAAAATTTTGGGGCAAACAAACCAAAACAACAACAACAAGAAATAACCTCCCCAGGAAACAACCAGCAAAAAAAAACCCCAATAAATCCAAATCAATTTATTTGTTGGAATACTTAAAAATCTATTGGGTATAAAAAAACTGAGATTTCTTTAAAATACGTGTATTATTTTGTTACATTTTTTTTCAAGCAGAAATACCTACTTCATTGTGACTTCACTGCTATTGCAAGATTTAAAAGAAGCTGTTTCAAGTCTGTGTAGAACTAGTCAGGGAAATTGCAATGGATTCTGTAATGCGACTGTCAGAGACTTCGGAGAGATTTGAACTTGGGATTTCTATCAGCACACCAAGTGCTGTAGCCATTGTTATTTTGGTTTTGAAAAAATCTAGCAAGGCTTTCTTATCTATGTTCTGTTTGAAAAAGAACTGCTGTGGTTTGGATATGTAATTCTAGATGAAATGATTATGGAGAGAAACCTCCGAGTTTCTGCATGTGAGTTGGAAGTGTCAATGAAGGGTGAGCTCTGAGTAGTGAGATACTTGACTAGCCTGAGTCTTCTTATCTTGATCATGTAATTTCAGTGGTTGTTACGTTCTGAAAAGTTAGGTGAGGACTTAACTACAACATTTAAGGAAAAATTAGGTGGGTTGAAAGTTGGCAAGATCAATGTGGGGGCCTTAGCAAGCACAGGATATTGAAAGACTGTGCCTGCTTTCCACACTGGGTGGTGAGCAGGCTTACGGAAACTGTCCGACAGTACTTGAATGTTGAACATCCTTGTTTGTCTGTTGCAAACTGCTGAACAACAGACTCCACCACGGGTTCTGTATGTTGAGAAAATGTCTGTGATTTGGGACTTTGCAGTCGGCAATGGTGTACGTGTGGAATAGGTTCTGGCTGGGTGATTTGGGACCGTATGCGTTGTGTCTGATGGGAATAAACAGGGCAAAAGCATTTCTAATGAAAGGAGGAAAAAGTCCAATCCAACCTAAGGTCATCATCCCAGGGATTCAGACTCTCGAAAGAAAGGAGTTTGCATATTGATTTTTATTTTTTTACTTATTCCGTGATTCATCTGGATTGCTAATTGTTCTTTGATACTCTCTGAACATTTAGCTTGATCTTGAGTTTTGAATAAATGATCTGAAGTGAAAAAAAACATAAATTGATATTTCATGAAAATTAATTAGGTTTAACAAAGTATGGATAAAAATAAATCAAAATGTACTACATTTTCTATGAAAAAAATATCTAGAACTTACTCATAGCCTTTCTTCTGTTAAGAATATCCTGGTTTTGTTTTCCAGACTGCATAGGTAGAGTAAGTCTATATTTCTCAAGTGCCATTGTCACTGAGATCTATATTAACATCTTCTGGATAGGATAGGATAGGATAGGATAGGATAGGATAGGATAGGATAGGATAGGATAGGGACGAGGAAAGAATATTCACTTGAATAAAACTATAATTTGAGACTACAGGTGTCTATATCAGCAACAAGCTGATGATTTCTTATTTTCTGGATTAGAATAATTCTTCAACATTGCCTTAATGTTTCTTGTAAACCATGTAAAAAAAAAGTATTCTGCTTAGAAGAGGGAAAATACGTTCTAAGTTTTGTAAAATGCTTTAGAAATATTTGTTATTCCTACAGTTCAGAAGCTCAAGTTTCCACAAAACTTCCATCTACAATCTGAACTTTACCTTTTTTTCTCCAACCTTTGCTTAAATTTAAAGGGTAAGTACGGTGAAAATATTTTTTATCTCACTATATGCTGCTTGTAACACAGTCCAGGTACTTAGTTGCATGTAAATGACATCCTTAGAATGTGGAGCTGAACCTAAATTAGCTAATAAAACAACAAAAATGCAGGCTGTAAGCAAAAATCCAAAAACTTCAGCTTCCAGGAATTATACAAGCATCCTTAAGAAGTGAAAAACAAGTTAAAAACGCTCATGCTGGGGAAAGATCAGGGATTTAGAGTTAGCAAAATAATAAGTAAAATATTTTTTTTCCTATTACTGCAAGGTGAAAGAACTTTTTATTTGCAATCTAAAATTTAAAAATATTTTTTTGTATTAGCAAATGTCAATATTCAACTTAACACAATTATTTGATGCTTACAGAATGTTTTGTGACTTATCTATAATACCATGGCTTGGCTTCTACCTGCTGTTATTTGCTATTGTCTTGATCTCAAATTCGTTGTCAGAAAAATGTCTTCCTTTTCCATCCTTCAGTTTGCTGTAAGCTGAAGCAGAAAGATATGATCACGCTATGTATAATGTGAAAATAATCTTAATAAAATACTGTGGAAAATGGTAGGGGTGAGATAGCAAAGGCTGTATACTTTCTGTTCTGTTTATTTCCCCAGTTCTGTGCTATGGATCCATGTATTTTGCACTTGAATGTGTGTCAAAATTGATTAATCCTGAATGCTACTGCTACTTAAATATCTTTTCAGGCATGTCCACATTAGTGTAATCAGGAACAGCAATGTCCATGTAAGTGAATCCTTTTAAAATATGTTTTCATTTTGCCTTGGTACGGTCATACTGTCAGATTATTAAATAGTCCATGAAATGGTGTGCGCATTGATCTCCTCAAATTGTGCCTTTCAGGGTAGTAAGACTTGCCAAGTCATTTAACTTCAGGGTAAGATTCACTTCTTTGGGCTCTTCTTGCTTGCTGTAGTACCTGCAATGACTCTGGAACTCAGCGCAGCTCAGTCTTTCCCTGCCTCAAGAGCCCATCACACTGCTTGGAGTCCTTTAGGCCATGACAGCTCTGTCAGCCGAGGGAACAGCACACAGCATGGGGTGGGTCAGTGGTCTAGTTTTTCTAGATGCTTGCATAGCTTATCCTGACTTGTGTGGTTGGCATTAGGAAATTAATTCTTTCCTAAGTTAGACTGGGATGAATTTGAGGAGATTTTTTAAGTATTTGCTTCACTGCCCTTGCAGAGTCTTCAAATATTAGCAGCCTCTTAGTCTTCTGTCTTGTCTGATTAATTTCAAAAATACGATAGGGCATTCTACTTAAATAATCCTGTAGATTTGGCAAAAGAAGTGCCCAGATGAAGTAGAATGGCTGGTAATCAGGTACTCTGAATTTGCTCTGATATTAATGTCTATGAAACAATGAAACTAAGTGAAGAAATTGTGTATGCTGTAATGTTCATTCAAACAGAAAGAAATTGAAAAACAACTGCACCTGGGGAAAAAGATTTGAAAAGACACCTGGAGATGTTCCAAACGTGTGCTTTCTTAATAATTAGCACATCATACACCTAGTTAGCATCTCATAAATAACCATAAAGTAGTCATTTAATGAATCATTTTACTTTGTGCTGTCAGAGGTTACAGGAAAAGCAAAATACTTGGTTTATTTTAAGAACAAGGTGCAGCTCTTCTTTCAGCATCGTTAAAAAATTGCAGTAGGAAAACTGATGTCATATTATAAATAAGGTGTTACAGTTTTTAATACTACATAGCATGAGTTCACCTCAGTGGCATCAAGTATTCTGCTATTTTGTACATATGTTACAGTTTGGTTAATTCTTCTCACCACAAGCTTCACTAGGTTTATATGCCTGTGATCCTGGGTGGGAATTCCTAGTTCTGCTCTGCTCAGGTAAACTCAGCTTATTTAGCACTAACAATAGCATTAGTACACTGTAGCATTCTGAGCTTTGTAGGTGTATATCTAGTCTTGAGAGCTGCAAGGGTGAGTTATCATTCTGCTACCTTCTGCGGGGTCGAATGGAACCAAGTCAAGCTATGGAAGAAAACTCTTCCTCTTGAGGCACCAGACTCGTCAGGGGAGCAGAGAGACAAGGTGCAGTCTCGTCTGCTTAGGGAGACACGTCTTAGCACTGCCTGGATTTTAAGCAATAACTTCAACATATCGTGTTTATAAGAGTCACTTTCATTTATTGTCTGATTTTAAGGATTTCTTCTGTGCTGAGGGCAAACACAACTCTATTCTGATAATCATTTCTTTAACAGTAGGTAAAATTAGGTGCTTAGGAAAGCATATAGGTAGTAGGGGTTCTTACTTAGAGAGAGATATAAATTAATGAAATACTGAAGTAATTTGACTGGCATCTTGAAGCTAGCTGATCATGTTTGTTGGAACTCTAGAGTTGAGGGGAAAACAACAGCCAACACCTAAAAATCTTTTGAAGAAACCTTTGAATAAATGATCTGAAAAGCATCCTTAGAGAGCCTGTGACATCCGTCAGCCTTCTTTAAGGGGTAAGTACCAACAAAATATCTGTGGAGAGAAAAGCTTAGAATTATCTAATGTGGTGAGTACAGAGAAGGTATTTTTGGATTTCTTAATGTAGCTTTCCATCCTGCAGTGTATCATTAGGTGTTATCAACAGCAAGGAAAACTGCCAATCATCCTAACAACTAACTACTTTTAAAAAGCCATCCAGTGACTTTAATTATGATTAAGTATTTATGAAATTAAGTAACACTGAATACACAAATTCCTTCTTGTAATGATGAAGGTGTTTATTTTTTCCATATTGTTAGGCTTTGGTCTTGCAGAGCACTTCAAGCATATGCATACTTTAGAAGATAGTAGGAATTTCTTACATATCCAATGTATTTTAATTATCTTGAAAAATAAAGCCTGAAAGCCCTCCAAGCCCCCTTTGATTCTCCAGCAAGCAGCTGTACTCTTTACCCTCCATTTTGATTCAGTGTTCTTTCTGTAATTTACCTTCCCTTGAACTTCACTTCTGTGTTCTTCAGCTTGTTTTGGTCTTTGTTGAACAGTTCATATTAAGGTGTTTACTGCTGTTCTAACTGATCTTTGTTCTTCCAAAGCAGTGAAACAGTTTGCCAGTTTAGTACATCTGCCTTGCCCCAGGCCAAAAGTTTGAGATACGTGCTCTTCCCAAAGCATCGAGGAACAGACTGAAGTCCTGCCTCCTGTCACTGCCTGGAGAAAGAAATGTAGATATAGTGAGTATGGTACGTTCAGCCCCTGATGTCTGGAGGGCTGGGTGAAATTGGTGACCTGCTTTGGAGGAATGCAAAAGTTTGGAAGATGCAGTTCTCCGGTCAAAGGCTACATCTCCAAACTCTCACAATTCAAGGTCTCCTAAGTGAGTCATACTTATATTTCTATTGGTGTCAGTTCCAAATTGTCAAGCATACTTGAAGTCAAGTAAATTTATATGCACTATTGATTTTACTCTTGTTTTGTATGCTGCAGACAGATGTTCTTTCCATTTGACCATTGTAGCATACCTCACCACTGTAGGATGTCTCTTCTGTTCTGGGGTTTTGTTTTGCTTAGCTACTAGTTTATAGTATGAAATAACTGAAAAAGGAAAACTGAGTGAGAGCAGGCCTACAATAGCCAGAGAATTAGGGCTTGGGATAATATATTCAACATCCTGCTCTAAGTTGGAACAAGGACTTGCTTTCCTATTCTATCTGAACTCATTTAAGTGCTTTACTCTATTTTTAAAAGTAATTATTCTGTTCATCTTCTTTTAATTAACATAAAATAAAAACAATAAACTCAAATGTAGAAACTTTGTGCAGATGAAACTGGAAGAACTGCAAGGAATTTTCCACCAATGCTATCTGAGTTTTTAATATTTTACAAGCTTTTAAGATACCTTCTGAATAGGCATTCCTATGGGTAAATATTGCAACATTTAGAAAAATTTGAGAGTCCGGTCAGGATGAATGTTACCAAAACTTGTAGATACTAGATGCCGTTAGGTGGAAAATAACTGAAAAATGTGTGTGATTGAAGATACCCTAAAGAATGTAAAGAATTTACTGTATAGCTCTTTAATCAATGTGAGTAATCAACTGTTAACATGTCTTGCAGCTAAGCACTCAGTAACATTTGTTAGGTACTGAAGTATCTTTGAAAATCTGTCGATAAATCCTTTTGGCATATGGAATCCTCCTCCTCCTTCTTGATTGCGCTGTTGCTTTTGGCAGTACTGTTAGTACCGCCCTTTTTTATTATTATTCCTCCTCCTCTTGTGGAAACTCTGCTTTATGTACTCTAACCTTCTGGTCTTCGACTGCCTGGAATCCAGAACAATGCGAGGTTAGAGTGGATCCGTCTTTTCTCTGGAACCATTGTTTCTCGCTATATTTCCTTCTCTCTCCTCCCCTGACACACTCCCATTTTTCAATGTGCCAATTAGGCATCATTTTTCACATTTAGAAGCACATAAAATCTCCCATTTGTTTTTTTTTCCTTTCCTTGCTTGATATTTTGATGGCATACAATAGTCAAGAATTTGCCTAGATGACTCTGTGAGGATGGGAAAAATTAACTAATTCAATGGTCTTTCCTATACTTACCTGTATTTTTCTATTTGTTTCACTGCACACACACACACATACACACAAGAAGAAAAACAACCTAGTAATTTTCATTTTGTTTTAAGAAATTAGTTGACCTAACTTAGCTATCAGAGGTTTTAGATGTTAGAATATTATATAGACAGTGAGCAATCTAACATAACACAAATTTCATTAGGCCTCAGCTTTATAGACTTAAATAGAAAACTATAAAAAGAGAACTCACTTAATCTTTTAATTTAATATTCTAAATTGCAGAGAAGATTCTACTATTAGTCAGGCATGTGTTGTTGCAGTTATACGTAGAAGGTCCTTCAATATATATTTATAAGGATCTAAGGTTTGTTCAGATACATTTTTTTTTTGTCCTTGCACTTTTTCTCGTGTACTTTTCTCACACTCTCACACCTTTTTTTTTTTTTAGATTGTCTATAATGTTTAACTCTGATTACATTGAGTAATAAGACAATGCTAGCATACATACTTCCTTGCACTTGCTAGGCAAAGAATTTATATTATATTGTTTTAACATCTAACAAAGAAGCAAACTAAACTTGGAATGAAACTATGTACTGCTTCAATAACCTAAGTTGCACAGCGTAATAAAATGATTTTGCAACAAGTCTTGGCTCTAAAACAAATGGACAAGGGAAATAGAAAACAATTTTAAATGTTATTTGCCTCTGTGTAAATTATGTATTTGTATATTAAATGACTTTGCTCTTTAAAGGATTGTATAAACAGTAGGTTAAAGCAACTTGTGTCATAACACTGTACAGTGTTAAATGAGATTAAACAAGTCTTTCATTTTTGGTTAATGGTTGAATTATTAATTGTGCTTGCATGCATCTTTAGGGATTATTTGGAGAACAGAATTTAGACTATGTTATCCTCAGGAATACAGAATGTCTATTTGTAATTCACTGCTGAATTAACTATACTCCAAGTCTGAGGAGAAGGCTGCTGGCTATCAGCCAACAGCAATTGCCACAAGTCAAAAGAGCTGTGAGAAGCAGGTCAGATTAAAGAAGTACAGGATGCTAAAGCTCAATTATTTAAATCAAAAAAACTTCGTGCAGATGATCAAATAAGCAGTTGAGAGTATTTGATTGGGAGCACATGGAAACCATCTGTTCCTCTGCAAGCTAAACCACAGTAATAAATAAAGGCAATCATGTGTAGTTAACTGGCTACATTTTAGTCAGTATACTATAATGTCAATCTCTAACTGAATTTATAAAAAATATTTCAGATTACTTGGGTAGAAAAACATGTATATATGCATATGAGAAACGCCTCAGAAGTGTGAGGAGTTTCACCTGGTTACTCTTCAGTACAAACTGATACTGTGCAAGAGGCTTCCTGATGATCTGTCCATTTCAAATGATATTTCCATTGGAGAGTTCTGAACAATGTTGTTTTGCATGTGCTGTGTTTGCTCGAGCAATGGCTTCATTTCTTTTTAAACTTTTTCAGAACAGTGTTTAGTCTTTGGGGTTGAAATGAATGAAAGTGAAGTGGAAATTTTCCTCTGTTTTGACAACAAAGCTTTTTAATTGTGGTCATAAATGATCAGTATTTTACACCTACGCAAGTGAGAAGTTGAAAGAATTGGGAAAAGAAGATTTTAAATAAGATACTCTGAAATTGTGTACTCTAGTTAGCTTACTCCATAAATTGGGACATCTAAATTTATAAAATAAACGAGTTGAAGTATTAAATAACGTGCGTAGATACAGAACATCATCTTTATAGATTAAGAACAATGGGAAAAAGTTCTTCACCACTTCTTTTTTCCTCTTAAGTTTCCCTGCTAAACACTACTTTGCTGCATTTGAAGAATTCGAAATGATAAAAATTGCTACTATAATATAATGTCCCTTATGTCTTCTAATTTTGACTTGTACAGGTTACAGTTTTGAGCAATACTACTAACGTAAAGCAACAAACTGTGTTGTGATCATGGGTAAATTTATGAAGTAGCAAAAAAAATGTGTCTTGCTTTTTTATGTGTGTACGCATGTGTCCTCTGTGCGTATTTTGAGTTTCATGGGCAGGAGAAAGGCTAGACTGGTGTTTAAGCGAAATGTACGAAATATAAGTCAGAAGAAAAAAAGTATATGCATAGCCTTCTTTTTTGACAGTTTGGTATGAAAACATGTTTTGTTTTTCTTCTCTCTTTGATAGTCACTCATTTTTCTCCACCTCTGTAGCTGTGAAGTTGCACTGAGGAGGAGACCTCTTGTAAACCTCAGTTCTTTGAAGTGAAAAATGTTCAGTAAATGAGAGTGGCTCTAAAATAGCTTACGGCAGGCAACATCATGTACTTGATGGGAACTAAAATTACTTTTGAAGAATTCTTTAGATTGTCCTTCAGAGTGTTTTTTCACAAGTCAAAGTAACTGAAAAGCTGAAATTTCAAATGATAGCACTGTTGTAGATTTTGAATAATGATCTCTCAGTAGCACTGCATTTTACTTCAATACATTTCAGAGATCTTAGTTCGGTCACACGAAGTTAAGAATCAGGTAATTAAAACTACAGATGGGCAAACTGATGGGCACTTGGTAACTCTAGAAATAATGCACACCACAGCACTTCTTTGGAATTTGTATAGAGGTGGCAGTATGATGCACAATTTTTTTTTAGTTTTGTAACAATAGTTCTCTAATTACAGTGTACCATATTTGTGCTGTCACTAAATGGCTTCACAGTGTGTAGCCACATCAGTTCTGTTCTTGAATTTGGCAGCTTCAACCACTGCTGATAAAAACTGACTTGTTCAGAAACTCTAAACTATGTGAAGTATGCTATTAAGTTCTCCAGGGATCCTATTTTAATTCAAAACTGAATTCTTTGGTATCCAAAACTTGACTTTTCCATAAACAACCAAATAGAAAATGTCAATTATTAAGCAGAGCTCAAATCTTAGAATGTAGAGTGCTCTTCTGGCTTCTGCAGGAACTGTTTTACTTCACAATAAAATTGTGAAGTAATGCCATTAAAGCAGTTAAACAGTATAAGATTTTATTTTCTTTAGAAATGTGAGTGAAGATACAAATTTTGCTTTGTGTGAGGTGTATGGCTGTAATGTGTTCTTACAAACAATGTCCATTAAGGTAAGGTAGATAAGGCAGTATAGTTGTGTGTTACTGTCAAGCTTTTAAAAATTAACTCTACATTTATGATAGAGGGGAAAATACTTCTCTCTAGTAGAGTGAATCACAAGTAAGAATCTGCTCTGGAGATGTGGGTCAGACTGAAATCCCATGGAACTTATTATTGTTGCCTACAAGTTATGTTATGTTAATGTCAAGGAAACAGCTGTTAGTGGAACCGCATTGCAGACTACATGGGACAGAGATCAACAAGTAATGTTTTTATCTAAGAGTTTGCAATGAAAATTGATAATACAGTGAAAGAAATACCGTATTGAGGATCTGTCGCGGGTTAGGGCTGGGCCGACCACTAACGCGGACAGACGCTCTCTAACCCCCTCTTCCCCCCCCCAAACGGGAAGAGAAAAGGGAATGAGGCAGAGAGACTTATGGATGAGAGAAGGAAAAAAACTAGAACAGCTTTAATGAAAATAATAGAAGTAATGGTAAAAAGATAAAAGTAAAGAACTATATACAACTATAGATAGTAGCCTGATATCAAACCCGACTCCCTCCCCCGATAGAAATCCCCACTGGTGCTGCAGAGCAGGAGGCACTGGGGAAGACCCAGGCTCAGCGGCGGCGGGAGCTGGATACAGGGAGCTGGATTCGGGAACTCAGGATCCAGATCAAAATCAGGAGGTCAGATGGAGTTCTCTCTGGACACCGGCCATTGCAGAAAAGAAGGGCGAAAAGGCCGAAAAAAGGGACGAAAAAAAGGGCCGAAACTCTCGTGATCACTCATTTTATACTAAATATGATGTATATGGGATGGAATACTCTCGTTGGTCACCTGTCCTGTCTGTTACCCCCCGGAGGTGCCACCTTTTACTTCCTTGTGCCCCCCTCTTACTACCCAGCACCCCCAGCGCGGCACACAAGAGCCAGCAGTGGCCTTGGTCACTATAGGAATAAGTATAAGCAAGAACCTTTCTACATACCAGTCCCAGGCAGTGACTGTAAACATCAGGTGTTATCACTGGAAGTAGCACACACTGTCTGCAAAAACATGCTGCTGACTTCAGAACGTGCAGCCTTTTAGAAGACACTAAACTGAAAAGTAAAAATCACTAAACGGGACTGGGTTTTTTAGCTAAACCCAGGACAGGATCAAACAATATAGTGGTAGGATACTGTATATTTTCTACAACTATTTTGTTTTTCAGGGAAGAGTAGTAGAAATCACTGTGTCAAGGAAGGATGATGGTTTCACTTTCAAAGAATAAGAGGGTAGAATAAGGCGGAAAAGGGAGGGCAAGAGTGGAAGAGTAAAATAAAGGCCAAGGGGTTGGTAAGGCCACAGAAGGCAAATTTGATTCTGATTGTGGCAGAACCAAGACAAAGTGTTTATCAGTACATGGGCTGCTTCAGCTGCTGCTTTGGCTGTTCTCACTTTTTCCTTCTGGTATGCGTTGCACAGTTGCAAGTCGGGGGACAAATGTGTTAAGGAAGAGTAATGAAATAAATGAATAAGTGTTGCTTTTTCTGTTTTGTCATTTGTATTGAGATTTGTGGCAAACACTAGGAATCAGAAGGTAGTTTATTAGAGATTGTAGGGAAGACCCATTTTGATTTGCATAGTAAATGCTTTTTACATGTCATTCTGCAGAGGAGGATAGCTTGGTTTTGGTGGCATTGCACCACAGCATGCCCTTCCGTGGATATTTTTATATTTTCCTTCATGAGCTTTTATTGATAAAATTCTGTTAATTTTGTTTTAGAGAAGTGAAAACCACAGAATAATCTTAAGATTGCTAAAACGCCTTTGGGTAGGAGAATAGACCAGAAGATGTCCAGAGGGTCATATTTAATGTTGGTTATCCTGTGATTCTAAACATCTACTCTAGGTCTCAGCAGATTCATCATATTACAGTAATTAGAATCATACGATTAGTGGTGTACTGAGATGCCAGCAGGTACGTTTAACAATGAGTGGTCTGTCATGGATTGGTTGATCTTTTATAGTGACTTTTGAAAGAGAATTGTGTATGAGAAAATTATGTGTTTTGTCCAGCATGAGATAATATGTTGTTGTTTTTAGAGTGGTTTGGCCTGGCAAAGATATAGTCTTTGCACTTGGAGTGAAGCATAGTGAGATTTGGAATTGTGTTTATTTCCTGGGATGGTTACCTTGAAAGTTTTGCCCCGCATGTAGTTGAATTGGTGACAGAGATCTTAGTTGTGCCAGCTGTTGACCACGTTATCCTGGACATTGGGTAGTCTTTTCAGTGCCCTCGGATTAGATGATAGAGCATTTTAACACAGAAGACAAAACCAAAATTTTTAAAGTGGATACATCTGGAATGCCTACGTAACACATGACACTACACTGTTGTTAGATATGTTCCCTGACTAAGAAAACTCATTTGATCGTGGTCGACTGTATCATGTTATGTAGTTCAGCCAGGAAGTGATGAAATCATGAGCAAATCCCAGGCATGATGAATCTGCTCATAGGTGTGGTGTTCGTGAACTTAAATCAGCCAAGAAGTTTACAGTGCTCCTCAAATGACCTGGCCATCTGAACTTCAAAAAGCAGGAAAATAATCTCAATGGTAAAGAAAGAAACTGTAGCGCAATGAAAGATCGTCTTGCTTTGTCAGTTGACAAAAGTTAGCTCTGTTATTTTGGTTGCATGTTAAAGACGCAACTGCTGATACACAGGAATTTCAGGGTACCATATGAAAATATATTTTAATATCATTTGATGAAAAAGAGGCTGACTTGTTGGATGGGATTTCTTATTGGCCCATTCACAAATCTATTGAAGTAGCAGGTCTACAGTATTACAATAGCTGTTAATACTAAGCTGTAAAAACCACATAGTTGTGTATTAATTGCTTTAACTTTATACGTTTACTTATCCATGTTTTTATTTTCAGTCTTCAAGAAAGATTCTCTCCACATTGTCTAATTTATGCAGGCTGAATTAGAGATTCTGCTCTCAAGAACTTTGAATTTCAATTATACTTATTTGAGAAAGCATGAAAGCAATGGGGTAAATGTGAAAAAGACAGAAGCAAAAGCTGGAAATGCATTGCAAAGCTTTAAATTTAAGTTACTTATGGAGAATGATGACTTGAAAAAGTAAAGATAATTTTTAATCGATATATTTTGAAGAACAGTACATTTAGCACACGTATCCACTACTTGAAATGATCTCCTATAATCAATACTAGGGTTTTTTAGGTTACAAAGGAAATAAACTAAATTGGTTGATCAAAATTTAATAAAGTGTTACTGTGAAATTCCAAATTTTACATTCATTGTAGAAAATGGAGGAAAGAAGGAAGTTTGTTGTCCTATCACCATGCTGTTTAGACATTCCAGCAATAGGCTGTTAGAGAAGGAGCCACAAACCCTTCTCATGAGCTCACACTCTCTTGAGAGCTCCCGTTCTCTTGGTCTCATCTGTCTGATGTTGTATGGTTAGCCTGTACTTTCCAATATTTTGTGGAATTCTTTCAGAAAAGAAAGTAATCACCCAGAGTAGTATCATCACCGAGGTGAAGGAAATCTATAGCTTGTGTTATAGTAGTGCAGTCCCTTGGAGGAAGACAGAATTACGCAGGGGAGACAGATAGAGAGCTGGCTGATACGGTTTGAGAGGTAGCTTCTTTATTAAGAAGCAGCAGCACAGGTTCATGAAAGGTTAAGGAATATGTAGGAAATGGAAACAACAAAAGAAAATTTCTCATTTCTCCTTGCACATACTTGGTAGGTGTTGATGCATCTTGCTAAGCATCTTACAAGATGTAGGAATGTATTGTGTTTCAGGCCATTTCACCAGCTTAATCTCCTGATAAGCTTTCTAACATCTGCTCTCAACTTGACATATATTTTCTTTTCTATGCTATCCTTGAGGCAAAATTCTCTTCTCCTGTTCTCACTGCAGATCTCTTATCTACACTGTAGATCTTTTTCATGAATTTATATTCATTTTGCTGACTGGATGTCCACTGAGGTGAAGTTTTGCATACCAGTCAAGCACAGAATGAATATATTTGATGATTATTCACTTTCTCACTTCAAATCCTAAAGAGAGAATGAAAGAGCTTTTTACTGTTTGTTTGGGGGTTTTTGGTTGGGTTTTTTTTGTGGATTTTTTCCTTCGCAAGTTTTTAAACTACTTACACATTTGGTTGTGGAGAGACAAATGACCAAACACTGGCAAGTAACATTTATCTCAAGTACCATTTGTGAGTGGCTGCACCTTATCCAACCCAGAATATATATATTCTCTTACAAAGTAGAATGCTATATGTGATTTTGAATTTAAATATTTTTTTGCTTGTGGGGAGTTGGCTTGTTCCACTTTCTTGTAAAATGTACCACTCTTAGGCAGAGGATTGCTGATTCTTGTTGTCAATCAATATAAAAGTTCATTCACAAATTTTGTGGTGACTGAACTACATCACATATTGATTTTTTATCAGCACATTTTAGTCTCTTAGGTGTTTACAGGATATCTATGTTCTTCACTGTGTTCTTCACTATTATCCCGAAAAATTTGAAAGTGGAGTTTCTTGTACAGACAGGGTGGAATACGATCATTGATTGATTGATTGATTGATTCCAAAGCGCTCCAAAGGAGCATCCAGTTTCCTACTGGGAACTTGAAAAACTTAATGTTCTTCTGTGTTTTAGAGAAGTTTATTGTAGGATCTCATCATGGATTTAATTAATTTAGTTGTGTCCAACCCCAAATGGAGATCTCATTAAGATTTTTAATAAAGATTTATGACCAAATTAAGATCTTAAAACAAGTTTTATTTACTGAAGGTTTCTCCAATGAGAAACCAAATGTTTTTAATCCAGCGGGTGAACTTTTTATATGTACCAAGTCCATTGCACTATCATTTGTATTATAAGGGTGGGTGGAAACATTTATGGTTGTTCTCTGTACATCAGCCCAACAGACTTTTTTTGTGTTACGATATGACACATACTCATTTTGGAGCAGTGTTAGATTGCTACAGATCAGAACTTAACATGAAAATGACAGTTATGACCATATTAGCTAGGAGGTGCTGTTGTTGCAGATTGAATTAGTCTTGGGTTGTCTGTTTTCTTTAAAGCAACTTTTCAGTTACTTTACAAATTGCAAATGCCTCTGTATCTGTGTCGTGGGTTGACCCTGGCCAGCCGCCAGGTACCCACACAGCCGCTCTCTCACTCCCCCTGCACTGCTGAACAGGGGGAGAAAATATTTCCAAGGGTTCAGGGTTTGAGATAAGGACAGGGAGATCACCCTCATTTACCGTCCCGGGCAAAACAGACTCAGTTTTGGGGAAATTAGGTACATTTATGAAGAGAACTAATCAGAGAGGAGTAGTGAGAAGTGAGAAAGAGCAAACAGATCTTAAACAGAACACCTTCCCCCCATCCCTCCCTTCTTCCCGGGCTTAACATCAATCCCGGTTTCTCCACCTCCTCCCCCCGAGCGGTGCAGGGGGTAGGGAATGGGGGCTGCGGTCAGTTCATCCGACGTTGCTTCCACCGCTTCTTCACTCCGGGGGAGGACTCTTCACTCTTCCCCAGGGCCATTGTGGGGTCCCTCTCACGGGAGACAAGCTTCACGCCCTCTTCTCCGCTCAAGTCGTCCCACGAAGGGCAATTCATCACAAACTGCCCAACGTGAGACACCTCACGAGGGGCAGCCCACCCCTCGTGAGTCTGAGGCGCAGTCCTTCGGGGGAAACTGCTCCAGCGTGAGCCACCCGCAGCGTCCCAAAAGTCCCACCGGCCAACCTGCTCCAGCGTGGGCATTCCTCTCTTCCACGGGCTACAGGTTCCGGCAGCGACTTGCTCTGATGCGGGCTTCCCACGGGCCACAGCCCCCTTTCAGGGATCCACCCACACGGCGTGGAGTCCTCTACGTGGACATCTACGCGGTGATCCTCACGGTGGACATCTGCACCTCGCCCATGGGCTGCAGGGGGACAACCCGCTTCACCATGGTCTTCACCACAGACCCGGGGGACTCTCTCTGCTCTGGTGCCTGGAGCTCATCCTCCCCCCACTCCTTCTTCACTGACCTTGGTGTCTGCACAGATTCTCACTCCTCCATCTCTATGCCAGCTGTTATGGCACAGTTCTTTTTCCCGTTCTTAAATATGTTTTTCACAGAGGTGTTCCTCTGCTATCACTTTGCTGATGAGTTCAGCCTTGGCCAGCGGCGGGTCCCTCTTTGGAGCCGACTGGCATTGGCTCTATCAAACCTGGGGACTTCTAGCAGCTTCTTACAGAAGCCACCCTGCAGCTACCTGCCCCGCCACCGAAATCTGGCCAGGCCAAACCAAAACAATCTGAAAGTGTTTTCAGGGAGCTTGTGATCCCAGGATCAAAAAGACTACATCAGTGCTTCAGTTCTTTAGGCATTCAGGACTCCTTTTTGTTTTGGTACTCTTGTAATTTAAATATAGCTCAAACGATTAAATTTTATTTCAAATGTTGTAAATGAGAGATAATTCATGGCAGAGATGTTTTATGTTGAGTTTCGCCCAGTCAAATGCCTTTTGAAAAGCATACTCTTACTAGAATCTTAACTGATGCTAACCCTTCAGGTTTCATAAAAGTGTAATTGATGGGACTGTAATATTGGTAGCTAGATTTTTTAATTCATTCTTTGTTAAAGTCAATATAGTATCAGGATAGTATTCTTCTATATATGATTCTACAGTGTGATCATTGCTCACAAGATGACTGTATACATGGTGAATTAGCATAGGAATATCTGAATATCGGGAGAATACTGTGTAAAACTGGTGTTTCTAGGTAGTTCTGCTCTATCCCCTTTTATCTTGAACATAACATGAAGAGAGCATGTAGTTTTTACATGGAATAATTTTTTGAGGGTTTTTTTTTTTTAGAAATTATGCAGGCTTTCTTTACAACAGTATGATGCTAAACGGAAGAGAAGCTGTCTTTTTGTTCTAATTCCTATAGTTCCTCAGAAAA
Organism: Trogon surrucura; assembly: GCA_020746105.1. Classification (NCBI taxonomy): domain Eukaryota; kingdom Metazoa; phylum Chordata; class Aves; order Trogoniformes; family Trogonidae; genus Trogon; species Trogon surrucura. Next base: position 15,846,933 of record CM036629.1, read on the forward strand.
AATAGAAGACTTAATATGTCGATACCTGTTGACTGCTATCAGAAGAGTACTCATCAAGCTTAGCCGTGAGTCAGTGAAGGCAATAAAAAGTTATAATTTGGTACTTTTGGGGGGGATTTTTTATGGTTTCGTATGTCTTAACTGTCATTTATTGCAGTATAAAATGAAATATATGGCATGAAGTTTAATTGTCCAGGTTACAAAATAGGTATCTCATTGTTTAAGCAGGATTTTGAGAAGTTTAGTTCATTGGTGAGCTTAGTTTAAGACTTCAGTACTATTTTGAGAAATTACCTCATAAAAATATCTGCATCTTATCAATTAGTCATATTTGTATGCCCTTGTTTGAAATTAGTATTGTTATGCATAATGCTGAAAACAGAGCAGTCATTGGAAGTGGTGGATTCTGTTAATATTTCAGTCTTTGGTATTTCTGCTTTTAAGCTTGAATTGATTAGTTAATTAATTCATCTATCTAAAGAAAAACCCCTTAGTATAGTGCACTCTAATTATGTTTTCCTTCAGGATTCCTAAGGAGATTGTAGGAGTTTGAGAGTTGTCATACACAATATCTTGTTTCTAACACCTGGAGCTGCAGACTTTTCACTACATGTTTGCAGAAAAAAGAGTTAGAAACAGTGGAGATGAAGAGTGATCTTTCCCCTGCTTATTCTTGAAGTTTCTGGGATTTACTGAGTTAGAAATTGCATTGAAAAGCATTCATTGCATTCAATTGTGACTAGTGGAGAATCTTCTAGGAATTATAGCTCATACTTTTTTGAAATAGTCTTATGCTTTACCATGTCTCGTGGAAACGATTTTCACAATTTAATTATGTATTGTCTTAGCACCTACTTTAAGCATTACTTTCTTTTGTGACTTCTAATATGCTACCTAATAATTGCATTGAAATTTTCTCAGTTTCTGTGCTTTGAGAAACAGTCAGCATTCATTCCACATTTATTTTCCTCACTATTGATTTTACACATCTTTGAAGTACTCTAATACCTCTCATACTGAAGAGTCCTAGTCAGTTCTTTTACAGTGTTCTCTTTCCTAATCTCCTTATTCCTCTTCTCTGTGCTTTTTCTAATTGTCATTTGATGGCCTTTTGGGATACAGGACCAGATTGGCTGTAGTATGAGATGCCATTCTTCCATGAATCTAAATCCAGGAGAATCCCTGGGTATAATATAATAATGATTACATAGCTCATATTTTTTCAGATAGCTAACCACAGTGACTTAAAGATCTCTTTTCTGAATGATGTCAGTTTGGTTCAGTGATCATCTCTGTATGGTTTAACTATATTCCCTTAGTGTGAACTACTTTGGACTTAACTGATGTGGGCCTTTATCCCACAGATAGTGAGTATTAAAAGCTCTTTCTGCAAGTCTTAGTCTAGTTAATATGAAAGAAAAAAAAAAAGAAAGTTGAGTATTTAATATGAAAAAAAATCTCTGTGGCAGCAGTTACTGTCGCTGGATTATCATACTCTCTCAAACTCATCCATACAAAGTAAGCATAGCATAGGAAACTCAAGTAAAGGAAAAGAGAACTTTTAACATGCTTGCCAGTGCTGTGAACAATCTACCTGTCAGTGTGTAGTCTGCTCATGAAGATGAACATGTGCTCTCCTGGAATGATTTACATTGTTTCGTATGTTTGGAACATTATTTGCCTCAGTGAAGATGTCATTTTTGCTGCTTTACCTACATTTGTGCAGACAGATGACTTCATGGCTAGAATTGTTTGTCTCTGTGGTGAATTGCTGCAGTAGCTTACTGTCTGCAGCTTATTAAGGAGTTCCTGCTGTGCCAACACTTGTCATCAACAGTACTGTCCAGATTGCAATTTGCATGCAGAACTATTGCAAAAAGCTGGAGAAGAGCAATTGTTTGATAGATTTAGGGGGCCACCCTTTTACTGTTGTGTTTATTTAAAATTGGCAACATCTGAACAAAACCAGTGTAGGCCTTTGTTCTGAAGAGCACCCAAGTGCATGCTTACTCTGAGCAAGTGCCTGAAACTATCCTTTAGATACGAGGCTATGAAAATTTAAGCATATTAACAGTTGATTGAATAGAGTTTAATTTTGTGCCACTTGTTTCTCTCAATCTTTGGTCGATATTTTTGGACATTCTTACTTCTATAGACAAGTCTTATGAAGAAGCATAAAATACCTGGAATTGTTTATCTAGCATTTGCTTTTTCCTGAAAAGAAGATGTAGTTGTATAGCAAAGCAAATATGTTGACTCGTTTAATGCAATAGTAAATACTATACTTGGGCTAAATGACTTTTTGCTTTAAAATTCAACTATATCTTTATTTCTTTCATACTAGTTTGTGAACTGTTTCCTGACTGGTAAAATGGAAATTTTCATTAGAAATCTTCACTGACTGACCCCCACCCACATCTTGTGAGCTGTGGTAACTGCTTGGAACAAAAAAGATGTGTGCTATGATTCAAAATAGAGTTTGCCATGATTTTGGTTGAATGCATCAGTAATTCCCTTTGGGTTTGTTTGGTTTGTTTGTTTGAGGTTTTTTGTTGTTTTTTTGTTTGGTTGTTTTTTTGCTAGAATGATCATACTGTCACAAGCTAGCATGTAAGATAGACAAGAAGATTTTTAATAACAGTGTAATGATTACTGGGGTTTCTAAAATACAAATTTGTACTTTTGAATAGCCTTCCTTACAGTGGGGTTGACATGTATGTTTTGCTTAGACGTATCTGTATACAAAAAATTTTTGAACATCTGAATAACGTCATTGCGGTCAGCCAAAACATGGACTGGCCATTTTTGTCTTTTTTTGAAGTTACCAGTTGTACAGGTTCTTAAAATTGAACTCGTGATTGAAATTGAACTCATGTGTGACTGAGTCCATAGTAGGCATACTAGAATACTCCTGAGCTATTGTTCCGGTCACTTAACAAAGACAGATCATTTACCATGATGATGTATTGCAATTTTTAAACAAAATTGGTAGTATTTATTTGTTATTATAAAGGCCATGCAACATATCTACTTTCTTGTTACCAGTGTTAACATTTTTTTCTTTTATTTGTCATCTCTCTTGTCTACTTGATGCTTACAAATGTAAATCATTCCAAAAAAAACCCCAAAACATGTAATAAAATTCCTTTGGCAGGATATGCATCAAGAGAATGAAGACATTTTGAGCTTACTAATGTTCTGCAGTGGATACTGTTTGTGTCCCAGAGGGAAATGTGTACAAAAGATGAAATGATTGGCAGTTGTCAGTTGTATATCTTCCTTCCAAAATCAGGGCCACCTGAGTAGTAGCGTTCCTATGAGACTGCTGAAGCAGTCTGCAGTTTAACCTTCGTCTATTGAAACGCTTCACTCTCCTGGACCTTGCTTCTAGATGAGCCTGCCCTCCCAGTCCCCTCTGCTCTTCAGGGCAGTCTATTATTGTGATCTGCTAAGCATATCCCTGAACAAGCTGAAAACTCCTTTCCTGAAGTCTGGGACTCTATTTCAGCTGTTTGTTTTGCTCATATCTCTCGGGATCTTAAACTCCATCATGTGGTCTTTGCAGCCAAGGCTGTCATTGACTTCCACATTCTCAGACAATTTTTCTTATTTATGGGGTACTAGGTCCAACTGTGAACCTCTCCTGATTAACTTGCTAATCACCTGTATCAAAAAATTCTCATTAACTCGCTTTAGAAAGCTGGATTTGTTGTGTCCTGCCATGTTGCCCTTCCAACAAATATTCAAACATTAATGTTCCCAGTGAGAAGCCGGCCCTGTGATCATGAGGCAGCCTCCAGTTCTTTGAGGTTTAATCTACCTTGTTTTCTTAATCAGTTAGTCTGTACCAGACAACTACCATGATGTCACCCATGATTGTCTGTTTTCTGGTTCTTACCCATAATCTCTGAACTAGTTGTCACCAGTTTTGCAGCAAATCCACGTGTCTGAGCTGCTCTTTGGTCCTCTTTCTTACCTTCCTCTCCTGTCCTTCCTTGAGAGCCCATATTCTTCATAGCAGTCTGTTTCTGTGAGCTGTGCCAATGAGATCATACATGTGCAACTGCTCGTGGAGCCATATGTCAGAGTCCATTTACATATCAATACATGTAGCACATCACAGAGTATCCTTAGTCAAAGTTACTACACAGCTTTATCATTGATAGGTGTCAAATTTGTTGTAGGTAATATTTAACCAACCTCCTCTGCATTCTCCTCAAATCGTTTATTTGATTATCATTGTTTGACCAGACATCATCTTGAGGCATTTTTGCTTTGAGTCTTCCATTAGAAAACTTGGTATAACTTTTAAATTTCAAAGTATATAAACACTAGTGAGGGTGAAGGAGGAGGGGGGGGAAAAAAAAAAAAAAAAAAAAAAAAAAGCAGCATGTTTTTTCAGACTTGTTAATGCTTGCGGTCCTGGATTCTCTTTCATGTTTTTCAAATTTCTTTTTGTTTCATCACTTGGCTGTAAATAACATACTTTCCTGGCCACTTAGAAAAGTAATGTTCTCCTCGCAAGTCTTGTACAATAGACTTATCACTGAGTAGAGCATTCCTGGCAGCCTACTGAAGAGCTTTAAATTGAAACATCCTTTTAGTGTAGAGTGGTAATCAAAATGCTTGTGTGTTGTATGGAAAAGGAGAAGCAAGCATTTTTCAAGTTTATGGCACAGAGCTTTTCCCACTGTTATAAAAGTTATATCATTAAAGAAGTCACTTTAAATTGCCACATAGATTCCAAAGCAGTTCTAAAAAATGTTTGCTTTTGGAGAGCAGTCTTTGGATCAGTTGTAATTGTAATTGGATTCTGGTGTCATTAGTTCTCTGTGTGGCTTTGCTCTGCATGTTCTTCATCATACAGAATGTACATAGTATTTTAAGCATTAACTTCTCAATTCCAGAATTAAATATATGATTTTCTCTGTCATCCCCAACAATTGTGCAGTGTTAGATGTTCAGATTTTCTTCTCAATAAATATCCACTTTTTGTATGACTTTAAAAAACTTTAAAGCTGATGTTACATATATTACAATAATGTGCTGCATATGTGTTGTTAGCATGGTAGCAAACTATAAATTGTAGTAAGTGCTGCCTTCATAATATAGTTTTCCTATAGGAGGGAACTAATTTTTATTATCTTGGTAGAGATTTCAGGAATTTGTGAGGAGGAGAACAACATGAAAATGAGACTTTGTCTTGTATTTATTTACCAAATGATTGTACTTTTTCATTTGTTCAATTTGCCAGATTCTCTGATTGGAAATATTTCACGTAAGTGGTTTCATTTTTCATGAGCTCATAATGAAACTTTGTTTTCTCTTAAATTACTCATCTGGCTCTAGATGAATTCAGATGGGTTGCCAAACCCTCAGTGCTTCTTGGGGTCAGGTATTTGGGATCACTTGCCATACACTTCCATAAGCCATGTCTTCTAGACTAGATCTCTAGGTTGGTCAACTTGCTTGGCATCCAGTCTCCAGATTTCCTGACTCTGGAAGATCCCTAATGAGCTGTGATAAAAGATGTGGCAGGTGCAGACTGAAACTGAGACCCATAGTCAGAATAAAAATCTATTGTGCTAGTCAGAAGTGAATAGCCATAGGACAGATATTTTATCCATCTAGAGCTACCAAAGTTGCTTGAATGTCCTGCTCTAGTGTCACTGTTGATCAGGCTAGCGAATAGATTTATAGTGAGGAGCAGATATTTTATTCTAGAAATACCATAGTTTTGCAGTAAGTGCACACTTTCAAGTTTTGGCTTGTTGTCCTGATTCAGTCCTATTTTTCTTGAAAAGAAAAAATGCCCAGAAACTGAAATGTCATTTCTGCACCTGCTCTCAGCATGTATATTTTCCACCAACTATGCACAAAATAAAAGTGAAACAGAATGGTATTTATCTTTAAAAGTTAAGAAATATCAGGTATTTAGCCCTATCTTGCCCATACATTATGATTATGTTCCCCAGCAAGCAGGTACTGACTATAAAACCTAAGCTTCCTTAATCAGCTCCTCATTGGTTCTGCCCTCCCAACCATCAGCTCTTTATCCTTCATTAATACTAACTAATCCTGTTTTCTTCCCGACTATCAGCTTCCTCTTCATTTGACAAGTCAGCTTTTTGGCACTTTCTCTGCAGTCTCAGACTGCTCCTTTTCTTTCTTTCTTTAGCTCGTGATTCAGCGGTGCTAGAATGCCAGTGGAGTGCAACATGAAAGAGCTCTGCTTTCAATGCCAATGCCTTATTGTATCTTGTAGCAGCAATTATCATTAAAACCCTTATCCACCCTTAATACCAAAGAACAGGATGCTCTTACTCAGTCTAATGTATTGAAACTGTATAGTTACAAACAGAATTTAATACCAACTTCTCTGCAGAGATGCGATGCTTGTAAAGTTTGGTCAGCAAAATCCAACAGTCTGAGCTGTGAGAGTTTCCAGTTCAGTTGCTGAGAACAGATTCTTTTGCTTGTTAATCTTTGCGTCCTTGCTTACATGTGTGGGAAGTGTGGAAATGCTAGCAGGCTTCAAAACAAAAAAGTCTGGGAACTATTTTGCAAGTGCAAAATTCTTCTCTCCCACTGCCAGTGTCAGAAATGGCTGAGCTGATTAGGATGAAAGTTTACAAAATGAAAAAGAAAAGCTCAACCAGAGAGAGAGAGGGGGAGAGAGAGATCCAGTGTAGGAAATGTCAGCACAGTTGTCTAAAGTTTGAGCCAGAAAAAGAGAATGTTGGAGAAAGAACGGTAATGTTAGTATTCAGTGCTTCCTAGAGTTCCCAAATAATCTTTGCTTTTGTGTATCTAAGTACTAGTGAGAATAAAGCTTTCTACTATACGTTCATGTTCCCTGATTTGCTCCAACTTTTGGAACTCAGCAATAAGCCAAGTGAAATGTAATTGCACAACTCTTTTCCTTCTTCATGAGCTATTTTGTATTGTGAGAGTTTAGAGGAGGTTTAAGAGTTCTGTCATCTGAAAAAATCCAAATTATTTTATTGATTGGTTTATTTTGCTTATATACTTTACCTTTCAGGAGGCAATTACGTCTACTGCATAATTTCATATCTTAAAATCAGCATGTAAATTAACTATAGTGATATGTAGATTCATTTTGGAATAGATCCAAACTTATTCATATGTCAGATACAATTATAATGTATCTTAACAAGTCTAATAAAGTGGGCTGAAGTGGTGTCACTATAAAACTATTCCCAGAGATGTCTGCATTGATGTGAAACAGTTCCCTGACTATTCCGATTTGAGCAGAGCTATGCAGCTAGCTTCACATCAGGCTTTTCCAGGCTTGATCACTCAGATTTCCATTAATTTTTCAAGCCTTTCTCTAAAATCCACTTTATTATTTATCTAGATGTTTCTCTGCTACAAAGAAATCCGGTGGAAAATTAATGTCTTAGCTGCTTAACCTTTTGACTAGGTCAGGTTATTTACTATGTCTCACTGTCTTCCATGTAACTGAAGGCTAAAGTGCTGCTTTGTATTTCGGCTGTATGCCATGTGCCAATCTGCACAGGTGAATCCATAATTAACCCATGGATGAAACTGGGCCTGTGAATGACAAACACCTCCATGATGATTCATGTGGACAAGTTGCCTACTCTTTTCTCAGACCTGAAAAGCTGACTGGAAACCCAAGTAGCCAGAATGGTTCATTAACAGCTGTTGCTTGGAGGTGCATATGTGCAAGCATGCACGTTATTAACCATCAGGCTTTCACATTGGGTCTTAAGAAAAGGAAGATATGTTAGTTATTTCTTTTTATGACACAAAAACATTCATCAAAATCAAGTTTCTACATCAGAAAGCATATCATATCGAAGCACAGTACATCACTTGGATCATAGAGAATAACTGCTTTAAGCAGTTACTGCCCACCCTCATGGGCAGAAAGTCCTTTCGACAGTGATTGACAGAGCTGAGCTCCACAGATCACAGTGTGGAAGAGGTTTCAGCCTTGCATGTTAATATCTACATCCAAATCCTTCCTTTTGCTGTCCCCATTCCCTTGCTACTTCTTCCACTGATGTGAAGAGAGAACAGAGAGCCTAGAGTAGAAAAGACAATAAACTCCTTGGCTAGAGGAGTTTATTGTCTCTTTATGGACTTCCATTGAAGTGGGTGGGCCTGGGGCTAGCTGGGCAGGTTTGAATAGAGATGAGAGAGCTCCAGAGAGCTCCATTTAGAAACAGGATACACAAGACTACAAATAGCAAGAGACTACGGGCATCAGCACACTGGATTAGTGAAACTCTGACAGAGGTTTTGTTTCAGTTCTCCTCTTCCATGGTAAATTCACATTAGGAAGAAAGCAGCAAGGGTCTTCTGAATGCAGTGCTTGCAGAAATCTCTGATGATTACAAATGCAGTAAGCTATTTCTTCTTCAACTGACCTGAGGTCTGTATTTTTCCTGTACATTTGTGTTCTGCACTTGTGAATCACTATATTTCAATTTCATTTAAATTCAACAGTGAGACTGGAAACTAACTCTCCAAAAGACAGCCTCTGTTTTAATGGAATTATATTTTATTTATATCCCTCAGTGCAAAAATTACCATAGACTTAACTTGTTTTCTTATACTCCTGTTATGGAGTATATATATACACTGCATCTTGAGGCATGCAATGTTTCTAGTGGATTTCAGATAGTGTTACAGTTTTTAGCAAATTTATGTCATCCTGATGGTCTTTGAAGGAATTATAATTTCAGATTTACTCACCTACTTGCAGTTAGGAACTACATAATTTGGCAACCAATGCCATATGGGATATGTATTCATAAATCTTATGACTCTTACACTTTGTATTGTAGCATTTGAATATTTTTATCGAAAGAGAAAAGTGACAAGGAGGAGCTATGGAAATTATTTGGAATGCTGTTTATACACAGAGTGTAAAGTGGGGAACCTGACTGGAAAGACCTAGGAATATTCCAAAGAAGGTTTTGAAATAGTAGGGTGATATCATTGTGAATAAGAATGCTTTGAAATCCATATACAGTCACTTCCTCACTTAAAGACCTAGTTAAAGGTTAGTCATAGAATCATAGAATGCCTTACATTGGAAGGGACGTTAGAGATCATCTAATCTAACTCCCCTGCCATGGTTTTCTTGGCTTCCCTAGGGGCAGAAGTTACAAGTTGAGGATATATTCTTTTGTACCAGTCTCGCAGTGATTGGTCTTCAGTGTCAACTACAGTAATGTGAGGATTTAGCATTCTTGCATATGTTATAGTGTTAGCGTTTAAGAAAGGTGAAACATGTTTGTTCAAACATTTCTTAAAAGTAGTAAGTGTGCGTGTACTAATACAAACACAACTTTTGTGATCTGAGCTTATAGAATATGAGACAGATCTCATCCTCAGCTGTTACAACTAAGTTTGTTTACCATCAGTCTCAGTTAACTGAGCATGTTGATGTTGCCAGGTGAAACAAGGGGAAACAGTTACACTACTTTTTGTATTTGTTTGTCCAGATGTATAGGGAGATACTCTGGTACAGCCTTTGTCCTGTTTCCCTGGTTGTGGTGGCTTAACCTCGGCTAAGAGCCGAACGCCCGCCCACTGCTCACTCCCTCCCCCCCCTCAGCAGGGCCAGGTGAGGAAATACCATGAGTTCAGATGAGTAGAGGAAAACTCCTGACCAATTACGGACACATAAAAAGTCAAGAGACTTGACACTGGGAAAACCAATTTTTATTCCCAATTGGAACAGGCAGTAAGAAACAAAAAAGACGAAAATTAAACCAGCACGCTTTTCCCGTGCTTACCCTCGCTCCTTCCCTCCTGCGTGGCTCTGGGCTGGCAGGCACGGCCGGGACACACACAGCAGGTTCCCTCTGCCGCACCTGCCCTCCCTCACTTTTTCCCTGCTCCCCACAGCCTCTCCCGTGGGCTGCAGGGCAACCTCTGCTCTGGAGCATCTCCTCAGCCTCCTCCTTCTTTCACTGGGATTTTCAGATTTTTGCTGGTTTTCAGATTTCTTTTTTTTCTCCTTCCTCCTCTGCCCTTTCTTAAATCTGCTCTCACAGAGGCTCCACCAGCAGCTCTGATGGGCTCAGCTGTGCCCTGTGGTGGGGCCGCTGCAGAACTGGCTGGAACCAGCTGGAACCGGCTGGAACCGGCCGTGTCCAGTGCTGGGCAGCCCTGCGGCTCCTCCCGCTAGCACCTCACCGGGTAAATTCAACACAGAAGGAAAGTCGGTGTCCATCGGAGTGCTTGGGGGAGCAGAAAAGAAAAAGGTGATTTTGAGAGTTTTAAATTGTAGGCACGTTGGATGAGCTTCTAGTGTGAGACTGGCTTGGGAACTTACCAATGAAATTATAGGGACAAGTTGTGTGATAAAATGATCCTGTAAGAAAATACCTGCACTCTGAAGGGACTGCAGCAGGCGGCCTGGAGGAGGAGACGGCCACAAAAGTGAATTTACAGGAGAAGGTAGGATGTGGGAGAGGAATTTATTGTGCCTTCCTGTATCTTATATTTCTGCCGTGTGCCTGATGCAAGCTTCTGCTTACTCTGTGCAGAGAGTTTTATGTGCAGTTACTTCTGTGGACTAGCAGCTAGAATATTTTTGCAATGTACAGGTATTTCCCAGAAGTGCTGGTATATGAAGATCTGGGAATAAGCCGTGAAGATTTTGTGAGAGCTTTGTTCTTTCCTACAGGGTGTTGTAAATAACTTACAATAATTTGGACTTAAGCAAAAAGGAATTAAGAAGTTGACTGCTGCTAATGAATACTAATGATTGCTGGAAACATGATCAATGAGAGGCACGTATTATTAGTGAAGGTGCCCTTCTCAAACTTCATTAATCACCAAGATACCTAGGAAGCAACAAATAATGCCTTGTTATTTGGCAACAGCTAAAGGAAGAGCCAGGCTGTAATTGGTGTTAAATTCTGCATTCCTGTCTCATGCTGATGCAAAGCAAGATTTCTGTAAGAGTTCGTGCTGGCATAAGTAAAAGATGTTTAGTGCCCCATAGGTGCTTCAGCATGCATATTTGTCTGAATAAATAACAAATCCTGTTTAAGTCAATCAGGTAGCATGTGAATTTGTTTATTTCAATACAAGTCTGTAAGGGCTTCCATATGGACGGAGTGAGGTCATGACAGTGTGTAGCCAAGGAGATTGTACCATCTCCATACAAAGATACATCCTTCTATTTTTTCCTTTTCTATTTTTTCCACAATCACCATAACAAAAGAAAATCTCTAAAGTTAAATGCTTGTTAAACATGTCTTGTAGTTTTAGCTGTTCTAATGACCACAGTGGTGGTGCTGCTTGTTTTCATATGCCTATTTCATATATACATATAACCTGCAAACAGCTTTCATGGAACAGTTTTGTTACTTCATTTTATTTCTTTTTCCTCAGAAATCTCTCAATAAATCCATTAGGAATGAGATAATTTATCATTCAGCTTCCTTTGGGGTGGCATTGTGTTTAAATTTTTCCTTCTCAATAGCAAAATCTTTTAAGTGGAGTCTTTTAAATGCTTGTGGAAGGACTTTCCCAAAAATACATATGTTATAGAGAAGGTTTTAAAGATGTTGCAAATGACAGGTGGAGTAAAGTTCTATTACAGACCCAAAGGAAGGCCTTTTTGTAGCTGTTAACTTGTCTGCTTTTTGTATTTGTCAAATAAAATATGCAACCTCTGCCTACAAGTCTTTGAACACATTATACATTATTTTCTTTGCAGTGTCAGTGAAATTGATCTTGTTAATCATGGAAATAGCAAGAAACTTCTTGCACTTCATCATCAGGCCCTATGTTTTACCTTCTCTCTGGGCACATAGTGCATTTCTGAGAAAGAGATTGCAGTTATTAAATGTTTAAAATAAGAACTGATAGACCAAAACCACTCTAAAGCCTCTGTAATTAAACCCCCCCAAACAGTTTATGGATCATTTGGGGCCATCACATACGTGGATATGTGTGATGAACTATAAGAAGACTGTAGGTATTGGACTTTGTGATCAATTTTTTGTGCCACCAGATACAGTAATAAGTATGGACAGACAGCGTTGTTTTCCTTTTTTCCTAACATTTCCCTACAGATACCACATATAATATTAAAACTCTTTGGGAAAACAACAACAACAACAAGACTTCTGGTTGAGAAGTACATATGTACAGTAAAATTCTATACATGGTTAGCTTACCGAATAAGGGACTGGTTTTTATCTATGTACATCTGTTACTTTTCACACTGCAAGTTTTTAAAAATTCCTTCTCTACATCAGATATTTCTTCCTTAGCTCAGCTGATTTTTTTAATGACTTAGCAGAGATTTTTCCAGGAAAGTTTTAGTTAGTTTTGGTATTGAAGTAATTTCCAATGTGTATTTGCAATCTATTGCTTGATTTATTTGTTTTGTCAGTCTGACTAATGGTATAAATGCTAATGTATTAATTTATAGTGCAGGCATTAACTATCTTAAGCTTATTGCTGTCTAGAAGTTTTTAAACTTAACTAAGCTAGGTATATTCTATGTCTTTCTGAGAATCTCCAAGGAAAAGTTTTGTGTGGTTCAATTGTTTCAGTTCAGAATTTCATTCAGATCAAATTTTTCAATAGCCATGTTGGAAGGAACCCTTCTAGCACATTCAAATCAACTGAACCTTTGACAGTGTCTGTGATTTGCACTTAGCCCAGACTGATTTTCATTTCCTGTTTTATATTGCTCTTTTTCATTTCATTTCAAGAAACCACTTTTTTTTTTTTTCACCTTTTTCTCCTCCTTACTGACTTTTCTACCTAGTTCATTCATTTAAGTAACAAGCAGACCAACTGTATTGAGAACTTCAGACCTTTTTAACACTATGTGCTGTGGATTTACTGTTCAGTAATTAGTTCTTTCAGCAATTCACTTAGCAACTGATCTTCTCTGGAAGCTGCATTAGGTCCCGTTGATAATAACCTGCTGTGGAGGATTCTTTGAAGAAGTTCGCCTTTCCCAAGTGTGATTTTTCTTTCTCCTGAGATCTCTCATGCTCATTTACACTCCTCATGGTAAAACATCTTATAAGAATGTGACGATTCTTTATTTGGAAGCTTGAATGCTCTAAGAGAATTAGCTTATTCCCTTTCTGTAGGGATGAAATAAGCTATTTTGATATTTTTCACATGTAAATTATAATCAGTGCTGATAAAACAAAAGGGAGAATAGACAAAGCAAATGTTTGCATGAGCCTTCTGCATCTAACGACCAATTTCATAGTGGAAATTCACTGGAGATATCTATTTTTGCCACTAGGTTTCAATGTACAGAGAGACTAGTGATATCTTTTCTCTTCTGTGCCACCACAGGTGTTAGCTCTCCTTGCAGAAATGAAACAGTCATCAGGCACAGAATAAGCTGCTAGGTGTATAGCAGTGGCAGTAAATGCTTTTAGCTTTATCTCTTGGATCATGTATTAGACTTATGGTAAATTTAACATCTTTTGTCCTAGACCAATTTATTTTCCTACCATACATAGAGTGAGGATACTGCTAACGGTTAACATTTGGATGTCACACTCCAAGGATTGTCGCTTTCCTTTAGATGATCATACAGTGAAAATTTCAAGGGAAGCTGCTCTTATCAGTGAACTAACATGCTTGCTTTCTCACTGTCTGCTTTTGTTCCATTTCCAGAAAAAGTAGCTTTGGGAAGAAAAATTCCTTGTGAAAACTTTAATGTACGGTGGTGTAGGGCTGTAGGTTGGACTTGATGATCTTAAGGTCCTTTCCAACCTTGATGTCTCTATGATCCTATGATTGATGCTCATCATGTGCTGCAGAGTGTTCCAACTCTGCTGATTTTTGAGCTCAGATTTTTAGTATTTTGCATATGGAGATGTTTGCACCTGAGATTGGTATCTGTGGCTAAGGGAGAGAGAATTTGTCATCAGTGAAGCTATGAGTATTTCTGTGGTGCTGTTTTTCACTGTAGATTTAGAATTTAAAAAGTGGGTTAGGCTGAACCCAAGGGAGTTTAGGTGAGCTATTACCTGACCATGGAGGAATTCTTGTGTCATCCCTTTAAATACCTCAGAAATTTTCAGGCCTCTAGTTTTCTTCTTTTTTTACAAATCTACTTGAGGAAAAGAAAACATTTGTAAATTATAGTATTCTTAATGAACAGTTATAAAAATTAACTCAGTTACTCTTACTGAGTGAATAATAAACTTTTTTAGTAATCATCTATTTACTGATGTGGAATAATACATCTGAGTAAAAACCTATGGTTACTCTTACCAAAAGTTGATAAAGCCTAACATACCAATCTGTGTGTAAAAGATAAGGAAACATGTTGTAATTCACAGCAGTTTGCTATGGACAAAATTCTTTTCAGCCCATTATGGTCACAAATTTTCATTCATATGTTTCAATGATAAATATTTAATGATCTTCCAATAATTCAGTAATTTGTTTTTACCCTTTATATATCACAGTGCTTATTTTATAATTAAATATTAATTTAATAATGTGATTATGTTTGTGTTGTAGCACAGAATTAACATGGAATTAATTATGAAATATTTCAGAAGCAGTTCAAAGTAGTAACCTCTCCCTTTTCCCAAAAGATATGTAACAAGAATTGTATTCAGAACGTACTCCAGAGTAGTAAAACAGGATAATCTCATGCACGAATTATGACAGACTTGTGGGGACTAAGGTAGTTTATTGGCATTTATAAATGTGTAAAAGAATAATTCTGGCTACAATACTTCAGCAAGGAGTGATGATCCTTATACTAGTGATGACTTTCACTAGAAATTAGTGTTGAGATACTATTGTGTACTTGAGATGCTGATCTTCATATGCAAAGAAATTGGAACTGCATATGAGCCATTTTTTTCATGGAATTATGGGGCTAAAAATTATTCAGGGCTTGCGGTGAATGTTTATAGGATGCTAAATAGATGTGGTGTTTTGGTTACTAAATGAGTCTTGTCAGTGTCTGTGGAAGAGTTTAACCTAGCTACCACTACTGTTTACCTGTGTTTATAGCATGCCCTTGGATTACTTTTACACACAACAGAGAGAAAATACCCTGCTTATACTAGGCTTTATGTGCAATTATGAATTATGTGGGAGTTTTCCAAGCAGTGGAAACAAATTCATTCTGAATATGGATTTACTGTGAAAAAGATTGCTTCATAGCAATATGGAATGGTGTGAGGGAGTGCAACTCTTCTTAAACATCATTTCATCCTATCTTCTTTTTTTATTGCATTTCTCCCAGCCAAATGGCCTCGTCTCTGGTTAGGCTGAGAGTTGTATTACTGAAGATACTGACTAATGCCACATAATGCAGATTCACAGGTTATTTAGCGAATTATTAAAAGAAAAAGGCTATTTTAAAACAAATGGAACTTGCTTTTACAGAAATAAGAGCCCTTTTTCCTCCTTATTTATCCTTGTGCATTTCCAATATCTTTTTCAGTAGTTCATCCCATGGCTGAATTCAACCATATATCCTTGGTACTCACAATGTATTGACAGGAATGTTTTACATCATAGTATCTGGAATAGTGCATAGTGTTTCATAATCTGTTACCTTCCCTTAGCATTTCCATTGTTCCTTATCAATCTGCTGCAGTTGCAGAATGTCACAGTGTTGGAAGCTATTTATAGTGAGCTTTGTGAAAGGTCAGATACCTTAGGCTGTTTAGATGTTTTCATTAACAATATTATTTCATATTTTCATACTGTTTGAAAATATGCCAAACCAGTATTTTTTTACAGAATAACATTTAAATTTTTTAAAAATAGAAGAACTGGTTTTGATCTTGGCTTTATACATTCTTTTCTCACAGAAAAAAATGTAACAAAACTAATTACTGTTCCTTTTTATATCTTTACCTGATTATGTATTGACAAGAGCATACATTATAAATATAGTCAGCATTATTCATAAATGCTGAATTGATTATTTGGGTTTGGAACTAGAATATCCACAGTGTACTCAGATGAAGAGGAAACCTGGAAAGCTAGTATCAAAAGCTTATGTAAGGTAGTACCGAAAGCTTGAGGAATACATAGAAAATAACTTAATACTGCACATACGATATCGTTGTTATAGGATGAGGGGAAATGGATTTAAATTGCACCAGGGGAGGTTCAGGTTGGATATTAGTAAGAATTTCTTCACTGAAAAGGTTGTCACCCATTGGAACAGGCTGCCCAGGGAGATGGTTGAGTCACTGTCCCTGGAAGTGTTTAAGAGATGACTAGATGTTGCTTTGGGGGGACATAGTTTAGTAGGTTGATAGGGCTGGGACAAAGGCTGGACTTCATGATCTTCAAGGTCTCTTCCAGCTGAAACTATTCTATGATTCTACAATTGTTAAGAGAAATATTAAAATACTTCTTTTCAGGTTATGTCATAGCATTTCTGTCTTCACACTGAGATTCATGTTCCAGAAACCTCGTGATAGGTCCTTAACACTGTCTTCAAAAACAGCTGCCCTTTTCTCTTTCCTGGAACACTGCATCTTCCAAAAGCAAAGATAGTGGTGTAACCCCCACTTTCATAGATCATTTCTGCTTCCAGCTTCATGGTCAGTTTTGCCAGTCTGGAGTCTGGTGCTTTGCTGGCCATTTATTGAGCTGATTCAGGTAGCTGATTCAGAAAAAAATCAAGCTCAATTCCCATATTTTTCTCCAGGTAAATGGTTATTCTGGGTTAGCATGTTGAATTACCTTGTCAAGCGATCAGACAAGCTGCAGCCCGTCCACGGGAGGATACTGGCCGAGAACAAAGCTGAATGGAGGGAAAAAACCTAAAAAATATTTGGTAGATAGAAAAGAGAGCAGAAGATGGGCTCCATACTAGCATGTAAACTGTTATTTTATTTAGATCCCATATAATTGGACCTGAAGAATATGAGACAGACCGATTGGGCCAAAAAGGAGAGAGAGAATCCTCTTTCTGTAGTTCAGTGGTGAAGATGAATACTCCTGAGTTAGAGACCACACAGAAAGACATGCTTATTCTAGCTTAGATTTGATCTCACCAGTTCACAGATAAATGTGGAAGACTGCTTCTTCCCACTTCGAGCTGTGTTTTTGAATGAAAGTAGCATCTGGTGCTGTGTTTTATGCTGTCATACCTTTCCAAATGTTTCCTTTGGGGAACATAGCAGGAAAGCAACTACACTGAAGATTCTACAGGGCATCTGTGTGAGACAATACCAACCTGCTCAGCTCTGATAAGGCTGTGATTCTTCTGGGCATGTGCAGAAAAGCAGGTTTGTAACACCTAAGAAATATTACTGGTGAAAATGTATGTGATTGAAGGGAGTGGATGAGAATTTTGTGTGTTGTTCTTGTGGATTAAAGCAAGTGAATTCCACTTAAATCTTACTTCTGGTGCATATATCTAATTTTGAATCTGTATGGTCTCTCATCTGCTGGGATGAGATTTAGAAAGGCACATTTGGTGTTTCCAATTAAAGTTTTGCACATCTGAAAATTCAGTCTGTTCCCAATAGGATTTAAAGAAGCGGTGGTATGGAGCTTACAGAGATGAGGCACTAAATTTTACATAATAATGGACAAGCCACTTAGAACTTGTTGAAATAGCAGGAAATACTGACTGCATATGTGTGCCATCTCTGGACTCATCTAAATCACCCAATTCAAACATGAACTTGAGGCTATCCATTTTCTGGGAAACTGTCTACCCAAGGATTCTGGTTCTTCACTACATGTTAGTAGTTTTGTGTGTTCTCTTATAAATACATTTGGAATAATAGTCTTTCTTACTATCTCTTGTGTCATTTTACAAGAACCTGTTTTCACGGTGGAGAAGTATGCATGCCAGTTTTCATTTGCAGCTGCTGGAGAGCTCCTTCTCCTCAAAAGCGGTTTGGGCAAGTTGATCATTTACCCATTTCTCTGTTTAACATCCGAAAAATTGATCCCGTTTCAGCTAACTCATTGAAGAAAATATCAACATTCATACACAGAAAGGAACTGACAAACCTAAGTTTTTCTGGACTTCCTGTAGTTTTTACACAGTTCTGGTTACAAGAGTGGTAGTCCTGAATCTTAAAGCAATGGGTTGGAGTTGGCTAAAAAATCGCAGAATCATAGAATCATAGACTGGCCTAGGCTGGAAGGAACCTTAGAGATCATTTAATCCAACCTCCATGTCATAGAATCATAGAATGGCCTAGGTTGGAAAGGACCTTAGAGATCATCTAATCCAACCTCCCTGTCACGGGCAGGGACGCCTCTCAACTAGATGAGGTTACTCAAGGCTCTGTCCAACCTGGCCTTGAACACCTCCAGGGAGGGGGCAGCCACAACATCTCTGGGCAACTTATTCCAAAGTCTTGCCACCCTCGTACTGAAGAATTTCTGCCTAAGATCTAATCTAAATCTATTCTCCTTCAACTTAAATCCATTTCCCCTTGTCCTACCAGTGGATGCTCTTGTAAAAAGTCCCTCTCCAGCCTTCCTGTAGGTTCCCTTCAGGTATTGGAAGGCAGCTATTAGGTCCCCCCCGAAGTCTTCTCTTTTCAAGACTGAACAATCCCAGCTCCCGCAGCCTGTCCTCGTAGCAAAGGTGCTCCAGCCCCTGGATCATCTCTGTGGCCCTCCTCTGAAGGCGTCATGGGCAGGGACGCCTCTCAACTAGATCAGGCAACACATGGGGATGTTCTGATGGAAATATTTTTCAAAAGGAGGAAATAGCAAAGCAAGTTACTGTGGTTTAATATGGAGTTAAATACTTGCATACATATTTTATTGAGTCTCTGAATATGCTCACTGTGAACATGAATAGATTGAGTCATGCAGACGTGCGCTTCATAAAAAACTGAGACTTTTCCTGGCTAGCCTACCTGTTGAGGTCTTATTTAATACTGCAGCTATCTTCTGCCACTTTTATGTGGGTTAAGCTCTGATCATCATGCCTGTTTAAGAGCTGTTTATTTTTCACTTAACCCTTTGCATTTGTTTAATTAAATGATCTCTCAGGAAAGCACATTGTTACAGTCCTATGTTCTGATGCTTTTGTCAAGATTATATATAAGTGCTTCTCTAATAATTGTCCTGGGATTTAGGAGAATTCTGCAAACGGGTCACCTCTCTGCCTTTGAATCTGTTTTCCATATTAAACAGATTGTCCTTCAGCTTGTAGTATGTTAAAATTCTGGTTTATAGTATCATAAACAGTAACATAACAGAAGTAAATTTCACTAACATTGCAATGTATATCAATTGTTAGTGTTAATTTATGATCAGACTTTATTAAATCCATTTAGTTTTATAAAAAGACTGTAAATTAATTCTGTGATTTGCAAACACACTGAAGCTGTTACTGCACAGCACCTTATTAAAACATTTGAACCTTCTTGCCTGTACAAATACACTGTGATGCTCTGATAGTCTCAATGTTTTTTAACTGCACTGCTGCAACAGTATAATGACTTTCTTTAGTATACAAGAAAATTCAGGTGATGATTATGCATTTTCTGTCTATGCTTTGTTTGATTGCACAGATACACTGAGCTTCTTTTAGTTTGTTATTCTTAGATCTTAAGGGAATCCTTTCTTGACAGTCTCAAGGCATTTATATATTGTGTCCATTGCTGTACGCCACTGCTATTCAAAGAAACAGTAGTATCTATAGACGTTTTGTTAGACAGTATCAAAAAAAGTCTTTATTTTATCATGTCAGATTGCCGGGGACAACAAGAACAACACCAAATTTGCCATTTCTTTTCTTCTCAAATTTTTTCTTTGAACCTGTTTCGAGAGAAAAAAAATAACCTGCAAAATCATTAAATATAAATTTGAAAAAAAAAAAAAAGAATCCATAATACTATATTCTAAAAGGCATGTGTATTATTCCACTGTATGTTGAAATGCCATCAGTGGTGTAAAACACAGGATGTTAATGAAGAGAGATCAGATACCTTGTACAGTAGAGATGTGGAAAAGCAAATTTAACACCTAAAAGGTGTTAAGGGCCATAAATAATGAATGGCTCAGCAGTAATTTAATCCTTTGTCAATCTAGGTATTCACTATCAAGAAAACAGCTTGCTGAGAATGCTATGTTCAATGGAAATGCTGATCAGTTTCAGAGGCCAGGTGTGGTTTTACTAGCATAACATTGAGCATGGTGCATTTTCAGACAGTCTGTGAACCCTTAAATATCAAAACTGATGAGTTTTATTGCTGGCAGTTATTTGTAAAAAATTATTGAATAACAGGAAAACATAACACAAAGGCAAATAGACAAAGCATTTTTACATTCAGTATCTACATAATATTTATTAGTGTTCTAGGTTAGCCTTACTGTATGATATATAAATAATTCAAAGGATTCTCAGAAAAATATTTTAAAATTGTGTGAAAAGTAAAACCATAAGAATATGGGTGAAAAGATCAGTAAAATACTTAATTCTTTGACGTGGGTTTATTGTAGTCTGTTTTCCACACAGAAAGATTCAGCGAAAAATAAATTGAGGTTTAGGTTGGTGTGAAAGAGGAAAGGGCAGTGTGTCACACTCCTGTGCAGCTGTGTTAGATATATTGAGGGATTGTGGTAATTGCAGTCTTCAGTCAGCTGTGCATGTGCTTAACTAGGAGCTCATAAACAGTCACGGGCTAGCGACAGATGTCCTGTTCTGCATCTAGTTTTGCCTATCTAAGCAATTATCATCTGTAAGTGATGCCCTCCTCCCTGCTGTTCTCCCCTGTAGGGTCTTCTCCCCTACTAGCACAATTACTCTTTTGAAAGCTCCCTGACCCATTTCAGTCAGAAAGCTGGATTCAGTGAGACTTGCTCTAGAAATTGGCCAGTGCTATCCTCATTCTGACTGAAAGCACGTGAAAATGGTATTCACAAAAGTAGCTTTGGGAGGAGAAACTAGGAACAGTAGCAAGAAACTTGGCAACAACTTTTTCCCTGGCATATCTGGGTCTGGAAGAAAACTTGTGTCCTTATCTCTTTGACAAAACAGTCTCTGTTCTGGCTGATGGCCTGGGGAGCTCTGTCTTTGCCTGTCTTCTGCAGAAGCAGTCACTCTGTTGTGTGGTTGTACTAACTTGGCTAGAATTTGCTGAGCCCCACCAGAGTTCACATGAGGTGTGAATCTGATCTTGAGGACAGTCTCTGAACTGTCTTTTTCTTCCAGTGGATATAATTAAGTGTGGTTCACTAAGTTAACTCCCATGCTTAAGCACATTTATGTTGAAGATTAGGGTAAAATGGACGAGGATGTATAGTTTTGCCATAATTGAATCCTAGAATGGCCTAGGCTGGAAGGGACCTTAGAGACCATTTTAATCCAACCTCCCTGTCATGGGCAGGGACGCCTCTCAACTAGATCATGCAAAACATGAGGACCGAACGGGAATCAAACCGGCGGCCTTTGGCGTTTCAGCACCACACTCAACCAAGTGAGCTAAACCAGCCCTCAATGCAGTGCAGCAAGATACGCTGGTGACTGAAGTAATCATGAGCATACTGAAAGTAGAAATCGTGCTTCAGAAACCTGCAAGTCAGGTGGTCTTCTGTTTTGGTGAGGACAAGCATGTGTGTTTTATTGACTTAAATGCTCAGGATCCCCAAAGGAAACAAATAACAACAGCTGAGCACAATATTCTTAGTTATTGTTTAAAGTTGAGAAACAAGGTGTTAAAAATTGACAGAATAAATGTCCATAAAGATACAAAGATAGGATTTTGTCAGTCACTTCTCAGTACTCCAGAGAACAGGACAAATAAAAATTGTGTACTGTATATATTTTTTTAAGCTTTTTGGGTCATAGTTTTGACAGAGAAGATCTATTTATTATTGAAGTATAATGTCATTCAGTAGATACCATGCTGGTTTCATTTACAGTAAGCAGTTCTGCAAAAGCATAGACAACTTTTTTCCTTTCCATCTGCTGTTCAGTTAAATTCCTATTACATTTCATTGGTATTTATATAAACTGCTGGTAAGTTCTTCATCATTACTTCAGATGGTAACTGTTCAGTTTTCAAGATTGCTTTTCCCAAATTAGCAGCTAGGGCTCACGCTGTTTTCAATTATTACAGTGCATTCTATTTGCTTTGTAAAGAATGCTTTTCTGTGTTTGAGGGAGGCACCAAAAATAAGTTTTCCTTAAAATCGGTGGAATCCCACTGGAAGAGTATTTGTCTGATATTGCTTATACTGTGGGTACCTTTGGGCTTACTCATCTGTTTTTTGAAAGCCAGCCCCTACTGAGTTCAAAGTGAGTAGGGTCAGAACCTCAGTGAAGCAGAGAATAGCCATCACAGAACAGCCTGTGCTGTTATGCCAAGCTCTGCCTCTGAGTTATTACTGCACAGGCTGAACAAGTGGATTTTAGTACATCTGGCATCATATAGTGACAATACAAAAAAAAAAGAGTGACTGGTGACAGTTCTGGTGACTCATTTTGTGAATTGTAGGATTCGATGCCTGAGCTGCTCACTTTGCATATATTGACTAGGGAAATATATATTCTGTAGTGACACTTGTGAACATGTTAGAATCTAAGAGGAAGGTGGTTTGAGAACTTACTTATGCTATTTAATATCCTAATGTCTGCAACAGATTTTGAGTACCAGGGATAGCAGCATTGTTCTTGTTCTGTTTTTTTTTTTTTCTCTGATAATTTTTGGGGGTTTTTTCTCTGATAATTTTTGTTTGCGATTTTTTTTCATAGTAGAGGCCAGGTTGGCCCACTTCTGTTGCTTGCATGAAATTGAAATAGTATTTGAAGAGTTGGGCAATAGTACAACAACCTCAGTTAGAAAATAGAAGTGGGTCTATAACTGCAATGACTGTTTATGTCTGTGTGGGAAGTGTGTGCAATCCTAATAGAGACTGCATTGTGGTCAATAACTTGCACTTATTGTAGTTCAAATTATACACATGCAGGCTGTCAAGGGTGACAAATTTATCTAACGCCTTCTGACAGATTCAGCACAGTTCTTAGCTGGCAGACGCACTGTTTGGACCAAATGTTCCAACACCAACGCATTAGGCAAAGAGCCAGTAACCGTTTGTCATGCAAATATAAATAACTGATAACAGAGCAGTGGTGTCTTACTGTAGGAAAGTCTGCTTTCTGGTAGGAACGCAGTTCACTGCTTAGAGGATGAAGTAATATGTGTATTTTTAAAAATCATGCTCAAGTGTCAGAGAACAATTAGTAATATTGTTATAAATTCTGTAATGCTTAAAAACTCATATTATACATTCTTGAAATCTTAAAAGCTGCCTTTGTGTATTTGAACAGTGTGTGGCAGAGTTTGGATGCAAGAGTGTAGGTTCTGCTGCAGTTCTAATCTTCCTGCATGTCCAGGCAGAGAGTGCCTGTGATCACACAGGCAGGGAGAGGGCTGATCCTTGGAAGTGAACCTTACAGTCATGGTTGCCGTCCTTTTCCACTTGATTTCACCTTGACCAGCATGTACCTGCCCACTCCTGGCCAGATACCGATACAGAAGAAAAAATCTGCTGATGCCTGTTGTCTTCTCTTTGTATATGTGTGGAAACGGGCAGTCGAGCCATTCTAACTGAATCTACCTCACCTGTCCTGTATTAAAGTGCAAGTATCGTATTCCCAAGATACTGAGCACATGTCCAACTGCTAAGATACAGAATCGGGAATACGTTTTTCTGGGTAACCTAAATTGCCAAGGTATCTTCTTCACAGCAGCGTGGATGTTCAGAGCCAGCCTACTAGGGAGTAAGTAGGAAGTTGTAAATTTTCTATTTAGACTGGATTTTTACTTTTGTCAGTCTTCAGATAGTACAGGTAGATTACTTCAAGTGTCATACAGGAAATCAAGGAGATAATATCAGTTTATTAAAATAATAAAAAAGGTATTTTAAATCCTCTCTGATTAAGATAACTGTTCTGTACTTGCCTTTCTCCTTTTTTTTAATGAAAGAGCTATCAGAATGCCTAGGCTGTATAATGTTTATTTTGCTTGGAACACTGTTAGTGACATATTGACCAAGTAAAAACATTTTGGTGTAATATCTCCACTTGTGATAAAAGTTAATAAAGTTAGAGCTTCTCACTTTAAATCAACTCCTCTATTCTTAATTCATTTGTGCTTGTGTCCTAATCAATAGAGAGGCTCTTCTGCAGTGAAACTCAGCAGCTGTTAGAAAGCAAAACTGCTGCAATAAAGGCTTAGGACAAAACTGGAAATGCAAAATTAGGTCTTTCTGGGAAAACAAATTGTCATGGCTGCCTGAAATTGAATTTGGATTAGTGAGTTGTAAGGAAACCTTTACTTACCATTAAAAGGCATTTTCTTCACTCTTGTAGAAGCATCAAGAAGCAGATTATCTTTTTTCTCAGGGTCTATTTGGAATACAAAGGGAGCAACCACTGCCTCTCTTACAACTTGTGTGCCCTCCATGTGTGTGTGGTATAACTAGTATTACTGTTACATTTTAGTGCTTTTGGATATGAGTAATTGTTTATATACTGTCTTAATTTCTTGAAGTATCTTACCCAATCTTTTGTTTGTTTGGTTTTGTTTCTAAAATACACGTGCTTCAGTTTCTGGGGAAACTGTGTTTGATAGTTCAAGCTGTGCCTCTGCTATCACAAAACAGTTCCTTATCCATCCTTCTCTTTTGCTGTAAACAAGGATAAATGGTTATGCTTTCTTAAAGCTTAAGTCTTATGTCACTCATACCATATAAACATTTTCTCTTTTTCTCTTGCATTAGTGGCAGGGGGAAAAAATGACAGTGCTAGTGATTTCCTTCATCCTTTTACTTGTTTCAAATCTTGGAGTTTTGATACATAAGTGTAACCAGGTCTTTGTTATCCAGACTCCAAGCTGATGTGGAAAATGTAATTAACTTCAATGGTGATGTCCCTCTGTAACCTATCTAGTCAATATTTCAGCTCTTCGTTCTCTGAAAGTGTTAAAGCTGTTGTCTTATTTCACTTTATCTCTTTGATATTGCTCTACATCTTTCAATCCACCTCCAATGTTTATTTCTGCAATGTATTGCACAAGAAATGGAAAAGCTGCCCCATCATAAGTAAAAGTGCTAGAAGCACGTAGGAAGTGTATAAACAAATTGCTATTTGGCATCCTTCTTAAAAGTTGTAATCTCCCTGTCTTGGCTGTTCATTAGACAGATGCATTAAACATCTGTACATGTCATCATTCACTGTCAGAATCCTGGTTGCTCCAAACTTAGCTGAAAAATCCACTTTACTAATTGAGCAGGAAGTTACCAGCAATCATTTTGACAACAGTGGTTTCATGAACTTCAGTCACTGGAAGAAAAAAAGCCCTATATATGTGGTACAAATGTATGCTAAATAATATCACCCAGGATTTCACATCATCCAAGCCAGCAGACCATTAGAAACATTAGTCTTTTTCTATAGCTAATTATTGCATGGGAATCTAGTTCAGTATTTGGTACCATTACTGATGTAACGGCTAAAACTTTAATTTAAATACTGCTCAGAAAAATGGAGTCATAGCAGATATCTCCCAAGGCACGTATTTTATCAGTGTATGTAGTAAATTTATTGTGCTTACAAAATATGTAGATATTTATCCAAACAATCTCATAATTCATTGTACAGCAGAGGATCACAGAATCACAGAATCACAGAATGTTAAAGGTTGGAAGGGACCTCAAAGATCATCTAGTCCAACCCCCCTGCCAGAGCAGGATCACCTACACTAGAGCGCACAGGAACGCGTCCAGGCGGGTTTTGAATGTCTCAAGAGATGGAGATTCCACAACCTCCCTAGGCAGCCTGTTCCAGTGCTCAGTCACCCTCACAGTGAAAAAGTTTTTCCTCATATTTTTCTGGAACCTCCTGTGTTCCAGCTTCCACCCATTGCCCCTTGTCCTGTCAGTGGATGCCGCTGAAAAGAGCCTGGCTCCATCCTCCTGACATTCCCCCTTGACATATTTATAAACATTGATGAGGTCACCCCTCAGCCTCCTCTTCTCCAAGCTAAAGAGATCCAGCTCCTTCAGCCTTTCCTCATAAGGGAGATGCTCCACTCCCTTCACCATCTTTGTGGCTCTACGCTGGACTCTCTCAAGCAGCTCCCTGTCCTTCTTGAACTGAGGGGCCCAGAACTGGACACAATATTCCAGATGCGGCCTCACCAGGGCAGAGTAGAGGGGCAGGAGGACCTCTCTTGACCTACTTGCTACTCCCCTTCTAATACACCCCAGGATGCCATTGGCCTTCTTGGCCACGAGGGCACACTGCTGGCTCATGGTCATCCTGCTGTCCACTAGAACCCCCAGGTCCCTTTCCCCTGCACTGCTCTCCAGCAGGGCAGTCCCCAACCTATATTGGCACATGGGGTTATTTTTTCCCAAGTGCAAAACTCTACACTTGCCCTTATTAAACTTCATAAGATTTCTCCCCGCCCAGCCCTCCAGCCTGTCCAGGTCTCTCTGAATGGCTGCACAGCCTTCTGGTGTGTCAACCACTCCCCCCAACTTCGTATCATCAGCAAACTTGCTGACAACATTCTCTAATCCCTCATCCAGATCATTGATGAATATATTAAACAGCACCGGCCCAAGCACTGACCCCTGAGGGACCCCACTAGACACAGGCATCCAGCCAGACTCGGCCCCATTGACCACAACCCTCTGGGTTCTTCCCTTCAACCAGTTCTCGACCCACCTCACTACTTGGTCATCCAGACCACACTTCCTCAGTTTACCTATGAGGATGCTGTGGGAGACGGTGTCAAAGGCCTTGCTGATGTCCAGGTAGACCACGTCCACTGCATGGCCACCATCCATCCACCTGGTTATGTCTTCGTAAAAGGCTATCAGGTTGGTCAAACATGACTTCCCCTTGGCAAAGCCATGCTGACTGCCCCTAATAACCTTCTTATCCTTGATATGCCTAGAGACAGTGTCAAGGATAAGATGTTCCATCACCTTTCCAGGGATGGAGGTGAGGCTGACCGGTCTGTAGTTACTCGGGTCATCCTTCCTGCCCTTCTTATAGACTGGAGTGACATTCGCTTTCCTCCAGTCTTCAGGCACCTCACCTGTTACCCACGACTTACCAAAGATGATGGAGAGTGGCCTAGCAATGACTCCCGCCAGCTCCCTCAGCACCCGTGGGTGCATCCCATCAGGGCCCATGGATTTATGAATGTCCAAGTGTTCAAACTGATCCTTAACCCACTCCTCATCAATCAGGGCAGACTCCTCCTTTGTCATGACTTCCTCTGGGGCCTTAGGGGACTGAGGCTCCTGAGGACGGTCTCCAACAGTGTAGACAGAGGCAAAGAAGGCATTCAGCAACTCTGCCTTCTTTCTGTCCTCTGTCTCCAGGGCACCCACCTCATTCAACAGAGGGCCTACATTGCCTCTAGTGTTAGTTTTGTCAGCAATGTATTTGAAGAAGCCCTTTCTGTTGTCTTTGACCTCCCTTGCAAGTTTTAACTCCAAGGAGGCCTTAGCTTTTCTGATTGCCTCCCTGCACTCCCTGACAGCTGCCCTGTACTCCACCCAAGTGGTCAGCCCTTCCTTCCACAATTTAAACACCCTCCCCTTCCACCTGAGTCTGCCCAGCAGATCCCTGGTTAACCAAGCAGGTCTCCTGGATCTCTTTCTTGATTTCCTACCTGATGGGATGCACTGATCCTGAGCTTCAAAGAAGTGGTCTTTGAATGCCAACCAACTGTCTTGGGCCCCTTTACCTTTCAGCTCCCTGTCCCAAGGGGTATCCCCCAGTAATTGCTTGAAGAGGCCAAAGTTGGCCCTTCTGAAGTCCAGAGTTGCGATCCTGCTTACTATTCTGTTTTTACCGCACAGGATCCTGAACTCCACCATCTCATGGTCGCTGCAGCCAAGGTTGCCCTCAACCTTCACTGCTTCAACCAGTCCTTCCTTGTTGGTGAACACAAGGTCCAGCAGCGCTCCTCTCCTGGTTGGCTCATCTACCATTTGCATCAAAAAGTTATCATCGATGCACTGGAGGAACCTCCTGGACTGAGGATGGCTGGCTGTGTGGGACTTCCAGCAAACGTCTGGGTAGTTGAAATCCCCCATGAGAACCAGGGCCTGGGACTGAGAGGCTGCTGTCATCTGCCTGTAAAAGGCCTCATCAACTTCCACCTCCTGATCAGGTGGTCTATAGTAGACACCCACCACAGTGTCACCTAAGCTAGCCTGCCCCTTAATTCTCACCCATAAACTCTCTACTTGCTCCTCATCTGCTGCTCGATGGATCTGAATACACTCCAGTTGCTCTCTCACGTACAGAGCAACTCCCCCACCTCGCCTCATCAACCTGTCTTTCCTAAAGAGAACATAACCATCAAGGCCCACATTCCAGTTATGTGAGCTGTCCCACCACGTCTCTGTAATTGCAATAAGATCATAGTTCTCCAGCCGAACATAGACTTCTAATTCTCCCTGCTTATTCCCCATGCTTCTTGCATTGGTGTACAGACACTTCAGAGATTTAATGGAGCATCTGTTACCGTTGCTTGTGCATTTTTTGCCTAACCCTGGGATACTTCCCCTTGGCTCATGTGTAGAGGCTCGGGTTTTATCCCCTTCCCCCTTCCAACTTAGTTTAAAGCCCTATCTATTAATCCTGCCAACAATGTGGACATCCAAGTAGTATTTAACTCAATGAGTAAAATCTGGGTTTTGTTCCTTTTTATGATCTGTGCTCTCATGTTTTCAAAAACACAGGTAAATCTATTTTTAATACTTCCACTAAATTTACTAACCGATTAGAAGTTTAATGAAAATTTCCATTAAACTGCCAAAGTTGGTGATGTGTTGGGAAAGTATATTTTTACCTTTCAGTTCACTTTTTATCTGTCATAGGGAGTTTGAAAGTGATACATACTGTCCAGAAAGGAAAACCTTGTTTAGCTGTACTGAAAGCTGTAGCCATAGTTAAGACTGTTCTAAATAAGGTAACGTATAATTATTGGTCTTACTAGTACATTTATTCTGAACTGCAGGATGTAGAACAAAAAATGTAGCAAAGAAATGCAAAAGCATTAATGTTTTTGAGGAAAAGTATGGAACCATTTCCATCAACTCAGTTATCTGTATTATAATGGAGATACTTAAATGAATTTACTTAAAATTCTATTTGCTATTCAAAGCAAAAGCTGAACTGGTTTATTCCTGAATGAATTCTATGCAGTGGGAAGATGCAGGGGACATTGTTGGCAGTTCTTTAGAAATAGAGTTGTTTTTCCACAGATACACTTAATTTTCGTCAAACTTCTTAACCAATTTTTAAGATCTCAGGCTGAAGAAGGACAAGAATATCTGAATTCTAGAGAAACACATGGTTTGGTCTTGAACAATGTGCCTAAAAATGCAGTGAAATTTTTTCATGAAGAACACCATGTAATGAAGAAAAGCCATGTATTCTCTGATGGGTAAATGTTAATGTTTTTTATCTGAATATCCTAAACCAAAAATTAATAAGTGCATTATGCACTATTTAACATGCTAAAAACAGTGTATAAAGCTGTTAACATCCTACCTATACAATTTTTTCTTCTTTGTTTGCTGTAATTTCTGTGTATTTGCCAAACTGTATATTCCAAAAGGCAGAGTTAAACAGATGCATAAGAAAAATTCTGCATCTTCAGCCCTGTTGCCTAGCGTCTTCCATTTAGAGAAGACTTGTTATATTACACATACCAGTAATGTACCGGTTACTTCAAACTGCCTCAGTGGGGTTCACCTCCAGGTCTCTTTTGAAAGGACTGTGATCAGGTCAGTGTCAGTTTTCACATTCTTAGTGTACTATCTCCTTGTCTTTCGCTTTACAGGTACATAAAGCAATGCAATTCACAACTGCCATTGAGTTTACTCTTTAGGGGAGAGGCAAGTTAAGGCAAATTACTCTGTTTTGAATTGTTTTTTCATTTGGGATGTGTTTGTGGAAAATGAAACAATAATCAGCTCAACTCCATAGGCACAGTTCTGCTTTGCAAGAGGGTTTGCAAGAAACACATGTGTTTACACAGTGCCATACTTGCTGCTCATGGTGATATCAACAGATGTTTCTTGAACAACTAAGTGAAAACTGCAAAGATTTATGATGGTTGTTAGTTAGTTGAATGGTTTATTCTGCAGTCTTGAGCTGTCCCAGGAAATTTGCGTCTCTTGAGTAAAATATTTCCAAGGTTCCAACAACGATTTCTAATATGAATACTGATTAGAGCAGAAACATTTACAGTAAATAAGTTATTTGTGAATTCAAGTAGGGGTTTTGTCTTTAAACAGCTTGTGCTTTTAACACATTTCTTCTCAAGCCATAATTATCCCGTAAGTCATTTCATGATTCTTATTCTCAAGATGAATAGTACACTAGAAAATTTCAGGTTTGAGGAGCAAGAGCATGCTTCTGATTCATATTTGGGTTCTGATTGTTGTTTGGTCACATGGATGTCACTCTCTACCCTTCAGTGATAAAGGTAACTAGGATAGGCAGCTGAAACTTCAAGGAGTGTCTTTGTCCTTTCGAAAAAAGTGGAAACTGAAGAGCTGATGCTC
Source organism: Trogon surrucura (assembly GCA_020746105.1). Lineage (NCBI taxonomy): Eukaryota > Metazoa > Chordata > Aves > Trogoniformes > Trogonidae > Trogon > Trogon surrucura. Next base: position 15,877,497 of record CM036629.1, read on the forward strand.
TATGGGCTACTCCTCCATTTATCAGTTTGAGAAGAGGTCAGAGAATGGTAAAGTTACGTAACAATTATAACTGTAGAACTTTGGGCCTTTGGGTAAAGTGAACTCCTTTTATATTCAATATTCCTTCTACACTGAAACAAGCTGAAAACTTGCAAGTGCTTTCCAAGGAAAGCCATTCTTATTCTCTTGCTGTTCTACACTAAGGGAAAATTTGTATGGGGAATAAAAACTAAACATATTGCAAAGCTAGAAGCAGTTCCATAACATGTGCCTTTCACATGTAATATGCATAATTTGGGATATAAAAATAATAGTAAAATAGAGAGAAAATTTGAGAAAAAGAAAATAATTTGATAAAAAGAAAATAATTTCTCCAGTGCAAGCAACATGTAAAAAATGGAGTGTAGTGGTACTGTTTCAGCAAGTACAAACTTTTTTTTTAATCTTAGTAAATACACAAAAAAATCAAATAATGCACAATCTAAAAGTATTAAGCTTGTTTTGTGTATGTTATACATGTACACTCACACATGTGTTTTCACATGTGTAATATATAGCAACAATTACAAATATGTTGGTTGATCTAATTAGGTGATAGCCATAGGTGGAAGTTAGAAGGTGGAGGTTCCACAAAGCAAATGTTATTAGCAAACTTTCCTCCCTCCTCCCCTAACAGGCTGTACTTTTCATAAGTTTTTCTTAATTTGTCTTCCTCTCTGCAACAGCCACATCTTTGTACCATGGAATTTTAAAGATAGAACATCAGGTGTTTGAAGCAAACTACCTGCTTCTACATTTATTTAATTTTTATTTAGTGCCTGTGCTCAGAATTAAATTTGTTACAAGATTCTACCTGGGCAAATATTATGTCTTTAAAGAATCAATGTCGGAAGTGTTTCCCATGCCTTTACATTGGCTGTTGCCTACAGATCAATTCCACTTAAATTCATTTGGACCCTAAACTTCTCTTTACTAAACATCACAGTATAAAAAATGCCAACTGTCAAGAGAATTGTGCTTTTGATAAGTGGAAGCAACTATACTTAGTATTATTTGTATATCAATGTAGAATTTACAAATGAACTATTAAAAGTATATGGCCCTGTTCTTTAAGACAAGCAATAAAAATTAACCTGATTTCAAAAGGAAACAACTGTCAGTAGAAGTGTAATCTTGCATTCACATGTAAATTAGTTTTTGTACAGAGGATCCTGTTCTCATTCATTTTATTCTGGAAGAATTTTCTTAAGAATTAGAGGCATCATGGCCATATGCAATAAAGTTCACAACACAGGTGGATAGAGGGGATACATGCACTTTTGAGATAAACTCTGTATTAGAATTCGTTATTATTAGTAACAAGGGAGAACAATATTGTGTGGAAGCCCAGAAACAAATAAAAATGCTTTATTTTATTGGGGATTCCTTTTAGAATTTTTTTTTTAGTCCTAGCACAAGTTTTTTTTGATTGATTTCCTGACTGAGTTCATATTTGGTTTGATGCATTTTTTTTTTTGTTATCAATATAAGTACCTGTGATAGTTACGAAATATTTGCTGTAACTATATCCTGTATACTTCTGCAGTAATTCAGAAAAGCGACTGCAAGGCTTTCTTGGTCAATCTTATGGAAGTCCAGTCTGCCCAAAATAAAAGAACATGTTATGGGCATGGTAATAACCACAGGTAGGCATACTCGCTTCTAATAATTGCTTCAGCTTTTTCTGCGCATTTCTTGGAGAATGTATTCATTTGGGAAAATGCATGTGGAAATGTCTCTTGCTTTTGTCATTTAGGTGTAAGACAGACTTTCTTAACCTCTTGGTCTGTTTAGTAAATCATTTACCTGTCATTTTTTGGAGTGGAAAAAAATAATTTTTAGTATTTGCAGTAATCAATATTGTTCAGCTCAGACGCATTAAATATATCTAGTGAGATTTGTTCAGAGTTAAATCCAAATTATTTCAATTTCAAGTGATAACAAAATCCTATCTTATATTAGAGATTAATATGTACGCGCACAGATTGCAATTCTACTTTCAGTAAATGGAATATAATGAAATTATTTACTTGGTATGGTTAAGGCGTAAAGATAAATGTGGAAGACTGATATTTTATCATTTCTTCCTCTTTTCACATTCCTTCTTTGTCTGACAAATGTATCAGTGTTCCCATATTTTGTCATAATTACACGTGGAGATCAAATGGTTGCAGGGCTGTGTGGTTGCAGAGACTTGAATGTGCCCAGTTGATAACAATGTTGCTTGTACAAAAAGAGACGATAAATGAGGTGATAAAACATGATCTGTTTGGTCCATGTTGTTGATACCTTGATCAGGATGTGAAGACAAACCTTGTGTATTTACTGTACTCTTGGTTTAGTTTCCTGTTGTGCTGGGTTTGGCTGGGATGGAGTTAATTTTCTTTGTAATAGCTGGTTTGGTGTTGTGTTTTGGATTTGTGCTGGAAAAAAACTGTTGATGGTACAGAGATGTTTTCCTTACTGCTGAGCAGTGTTTACCTATAGTCAAGGGTATGTTCCTTGACTAAAGGGATATTCCGCACCATAGGACATCATGCTCAGCACATGAAGCTGAAGGAAGCAGGAGGAATGGCGGGATGTTCACAGCAATGGCATTTGTATTTCCAATTCACTGCTGATGTGCGATGGAGCCCTGCTTTCCTGGAGATGGCTGAACACCTGCCTGCCCATGGGAAGTGGGGAATGAATCCCTTGTTTTGTTTTTCTTGCACATATGGCTTTTGCTTTACCTATAAAACTGCCTTTATCTCAACCCGCGAGTTTACTCTTCTGATTCTTTTCCCTATCCCAGCCCAGGGGAAATAAGCAAGTAGCTGTATGGGGCTTAGTTGCTGACTGGGGTTAAACCAGGGCACCTGTTCAATGGAATTTAAAACAAATCTTTCTTTTCTCAAAAAGAAAAAGCTCATCTCTCTCATTCAATCATGTTTGTGTATGTTGCAAGGCAATTAAACAAGGAAGATCCACATAGCCTAAAAGTATATAAAACTAGAAATGTTCACATTTGGACTGTTGAGAAGGTGATGCATGTTTGGTGTTCAGAACACCTGAACACTAGTGTGAAACACAGAGGTTTTATTTTCCTCAAAATTCTGCTCAGTTTTTCAGAGTCTGGTAGGAACTTTGTTTTGGTAATAGGAGAAATGTAGCTTTTTAAGAAACAAATTGGAAATAAGCTTTTCAGTACTTTAAAGACTTGTATTTTGTCATGGTGTAATTCAATTATCTTTGTAAATTGTATGCTACATACTGGAGACTGCATTCTATTTGATCTCATTCAGTATGAGGCAGCCAGTGTGGATTGCTTTATCATAAGTCTTTAAACAATACACGGGATTTAAGGTGATTTATTGGCTCTAGTTGTATACTACATGCTTGCACACGTTGGTACAGGTTGACTGAATTTTATGTATTTATTGTCAGAGGAGAATACTTCTTTATCTCAGTTCTCTATGCAGCTGAATCTAAGTGTTAAGTCACGTATAAATACTAATCCTCATCAAGGAGTGGCATTGAATATTGGTTGGAATGTGCACAATGTGCTGTAAACTAATGTGATGTAAGAAGTTAAAACATCAGCTGTGGCTTAAAAGGAAGAAATATCTTAAAGTTCCTTCCTCCAGAGAGGTACACAAGTCAACCTGGCATCATAGCAGTAGTTTTATAGTATTAATGCTATCGTCATCATTATTAGACAAAATTGCAAAGGTGAGACTACTGTCATTATCCTGGTCACAGAGCAATCCGAAACTGAGCAATAGCAATAGAACAGCAAGAGGGAGGGAGGACTGACATTCCCTGCTGGTGGATTGGTACTCTTCTTTCCTTTGGCATAGTATTTGTGGTTTTATTCAGAGAAAAACAGGGAAGCAATTTGGAAAGATTGTGAGAATTATGTTTCCCAGCTTTGCAGAAAATTCAAAGGCTTTACAGCACTCAAACTATGTTAATGAATGCAGAATTTGAAGCCACCAGAAATAGGGCAAATGCCAGTACTGTTGCTGCTGTAGGTCTCAACAGGTGATGTGCAGGAGGAAAGGGATAATAAACATGGAAATTTCAAGGCTGTTGCTGCAGTTTCCGTTGTTGGAAGGCACACTCTACCTGAGGAAACTTACCACATTTTATGTTCTAGCCCCATTTGTAACAGCTTCTGTAACTCTTCTAGGTAGGCAACTGTTCCTATGAATTATAAGCAATTATAAAACACCTCTTCCTGAATGAAACTTTGTGACAACTGGGTATCCTTTTTTTCCTCTGGGAAACTTGCTTTTGGCTACTTCTGCAAATTATATCCATGCATGTTCTTTCATTAGCGTACCGTTCGGACTTGGTAGGGATGGAAAAATTCACATTCAGTACTGGCTTGTTTAGCCCAGATACTGTTTAATAATAGTGTTCAAACGGTCAGTGTGTTGTCCCTGAGCCATTGTGCTGTACTGGCACAAAGATTGCAGACAGTCTAAGTACATGGTTTATTAATTTAGTTGGGCATAATGGGCAACTGAGGCTAAAATCAGCTAATTGTCTTGGGATTGTGTATCGATTCCAAAACTAGTTCTTCCTTTTTACTTTTTGGGAACAATTTGCAATTACTCTTGGCCATCCTAGTGTTTTGGCAGTAACCAATTATTTAAATCACGTTCAGTCTTTAAGAAGCTTAATATATAGAGCAGGGGAAATGGTAGCTTACATGCCCATGAGCTTCACTAGAATTTTGGCTTCTAATAGACCAGGCTTACCATTAATTCTTTGCGTTGAAGTAATATACCAGTTTAATCTTATTTTTTATTAAAAGCTTGAGTCACATTGGATGTTAACACTTTGTCCATGTAAACCTGCATTTTATGTATCTGAATTAACTTTGAATCTCCTAATACTATGTGTTATATATTGTGAACCTTGTCCTGCAAAAAAAGGGTCCTCAACCCAGCTTTCTCTAAATAATTAATATTACAGAGATTCCATTTGCAGAAATCATTGCAAAGCAGAAATTATAGGCAAGGTTTTAAGAAACTCTTCTGTGAACCTAAACAACATAGTTTTTGTGCCCAAGACAGATCAAAGACTGAAAGTTTGTATCACATTTTGCTTAAGATAACCAGTTAAGAACACAGGATTTAGTCTGACCCTCGTTACATTTGGTCATGCCTTTTGCTTCAGTGATAACAGCATGAAGTAAGTCGACAAAGACATTTTAACCACAAAGTTGTTCAGTACATCTGCTAGATTTATGTATGGTGTTTGTTTGTTCCCACAGTCAGGTACATGTGCTAATTAAAATTTTCTCTTCTTTGTGTTTGGGAAGAAAAGCACTACTCTCTCAAATGATCTGTCTTCATCAGAGGGAAGTAGTTCTTGTGGGAATATTCCTGCTAAAAAGTACCTTCCTTTGTGCGCAGAGCATGTGCGCACACACTCAAAAGTTATATATATTTTTCCATTAAAATATAACCACTGTAACTTGGTGTTTGAGAGCTTGTGTCATTAGGCTGTAATTTAGAGTATATAAAGGTCCATCCTGCTTTCTTCTTCCCCTACCAGTCTGTCCCACATCTGTTTGTCATTTGTAATTTTTTTTTATTAAATAAGCGAGAAATGTTTTTACAAACAGTTTTTCCCAAAGATGCAGGGTTTTTTAAAACAAAAAACTGCATTCATTGTGGTTTAGACAGAAACAAAAAACAACTTGCTTTTAGGGGGGAAGAATGGAGAAGAGATTGTATGATATTTTTGTGCTTTTAAACTAATAATTCCTAGAAGTTAATTGGATAATTCTGCCAGATTACTAAAATACTGACCTCTGCGAAGGTGCTATTATTAGAGCAGCCACTAACATTATAGTATCTTAAAAATTCTGTAGCAAAAGAGGGTCCTTTCCCAAAAGACACAAAAATGTATTCCATCAGCTTAGCTTGAAAACATACTCTCTAAAGTATTTTTAATAGAAACTCAGTTTTGCTCATGAGTGAAGACAGTAATTCAAACAGACTTTGTTTTAGACTATATCCTTCTTCTAGGTTAATGTGAGATATTGAGCATGGGAACAGTCTTCTTGCATCTTTTTTTCAAACTTTTATATGAATGATTCTAGAATATAATCTCCTGACAAGACATGCAAATTACAGCAACCTGAAAAGACTGTCAGCACTGTGAGTCAGACATGAAATTGTTGTATACCTGGACTACATGATCTGAGCATCAGATACTCTGTGTAAAATAAGAAAATAGTTAAATAGTAACTAAATTAAAGAAAAAAAAAAAACAACCCAACCCAAACAGTTTTATAGATGTGCAGGACAGAAGAGAGATCAGCAGTGACTATACATGTTCATATTCTATGCTGATCTTATTTCCAAACAAAATTCCAGAGGACGTGGGGGTATTTGTTCGTTTTAGCTGGACCCCTGCACTGGACTGCTACATCTGTTTAAGAGTCATTGTGGTCTCCAGAATGTTCAGGATTTTCTATTTTTATTTAAGGTATGAGGCAACAGTGAAATGCTGATGCATAGAAGGGTATTTGGCATTCAGTTAACTAAATGTGATTTTGACCTAGGATCTGTTAAATCAATGTAAGTAATGCAGAAAAATCAAGAAGAGGAGAACATGGAAAGCTCTGAAAAAAAAAAATCAAACCACTGATAAAAGACGTAGCTCTGTTACTCTGTTCAAGAACCTCAGCGTGAAATTGCTGGCACTTGGATATGAGTGTCTTGTATTTGGTGTGTACAGTACCAGTCCCTGTACCACAGTTTTCCTTTTCCTCTCCAAAGCTAGCTTTATCTTTTTTCCCGTTTTCACTGAGCTGATATTACTCAGTGTTAATGAGGACAAAAAAAAACATTGAAAATTGAAGTTATTTGAAAGTCTTTAATATCCCAAACAAATGATTGGTTATTTAGCTTACAAGCTGTTTGCACTCAGCCTTTAAAGCTATAGCATATTTTTAGATAGTTATTATCAGTTTAGGTGTTCATACGTGTTTGAAAAGCCCTTGTGACTAAGTGTGTCATTGAAGGGAATAAACACAATCTTCAGCTGTATAAAAGATTTTTCCCAAGTCTTATAGATACTCCAGCACTCCAGATTTCTGTCATATCTTTGTTTTCTTGGAGGTGAAAGACTGAGGAAAAACCCTGTGAATGAAGTAATAAGTTTCTGGCCCCCACCTCAAGTGATCCTTTCTGATATTTTTTCAAATCTGCAAAATGTAGTAGGAGAAAAAAGTAAACGTAACAGGGAAAAGTAAATAATCTTGTCTGACAGTAATTTCTCATTTCCTTCTCTTACAGACTGTCAGGGTGATTAACTCCCTCTCATTCCTATGAAGCTATCCTATGATACTTTATATACATGTTTTTTAAATGTATGTATATATGCATTTCGTGTGTGTATAAAAATGTAAAGAGGCAAGTGAGAACCAGAGAGAAGCCTAAGTAGTGAACTGAAGGTTAATATCATATTGTTACTGTCTCCTTCTAGTTGTTTTCTCCCCGTAGTGTGAGGAGAGTTTGCACATGATTTCTGCCTGTACACGGTAAATCCTGCAGTACATAGTAAGTGGAATGAAACTAATGCTTGAGCCTGACTTTCCACGAACCTTTCTTGTAAACAAACTGTAATTTGACCAAAGTTAGGATAGAGATAGTTTTCTTCAGTTTCTTTCATCCCTCATATGCATGTGACCTTGCGAGTATAAATGCATTTTGTTGCTAACACCCATCAAAGAAAGCAGATTGTTTAGTGTTGAGGCTAAATATATGTGGAAAACTTCCTTAAAGCTGTAATGATGATTTGAGAGGTAAAGGCTAATATTTGTAAGTGGGACTTGCAGCAGTATCTGGTATTCCTTTGTAATGTGTCATGTTGTTAGTTCTTTTAAGGTGAAATAACATTATACAAATATTTATGGTGCAGTTGTTTTACTTGTTTTCTGATGAGTACAGTAACAACACTGCCTTTTAATCTTGAAGCTCTGTCAAACTGCTTGTCTTAAGTTTGAAACACTGTGCATGCCTACATATGAATATATATATGTGTATATCTTATGCATTTAGCTTTTGTAGTGCCGTTCAGGATGATGAAGATTCTGTAACGCCACTAGTCGCCATACTAAATATATCTAAGATACCGCCTGAACACTTACAGGACTTGCAACTCAGCGTTGTAACTTCAGTTTCAGATGAAGAGGAGTTTGTAAGTGGCAGTAGTGGATTTCTAGATGGTACCTCCTTAATCCTTGAACTTTTGAAGTACAATATAAATCTGTAAATAAGAGTGAATTATGTGAGTTAAGGCAATCTGAGGTAAAAAAGGGAAAACATATTTTTAAAACATGATAGCTGTTCCATCTTTATTATCTTTAAAAAAAGAGTTGTCGGTGAGAACATTGCCTAGCAATGATATCCTAATTTTCCTTTCTCTCGTCAGTCTATCTTTTCAGCTTTCCTGGCTTTCTAGCAATTGATTTTTCTACAGGAACAAACTTCATACTACTGAGCTTGTCGAGTTTAATATCTTTTTTTTTGTCTCTTACTGTTTTTACCCAGGCTTCTGTCATGGCCAGACACCAATTAAGCACCACACAGCCACTCACTCACTCCCCACCCCTCCCCCCGCAGGATGGGGGAGAGAATCAGAGGGGAAAAAAGTAATACACGTGGGTTGAGACAGAGACGGTTTGATAGGACAGAAAAGAAATGGATGATGATGATGATTATTATTAAATATACAAAACAAGTGATGCACAATACAACTCCTCATCACCCACTGACAGATGTTCAGCCAATCCCCAAGCCACAGTGTCCGTCAGGCAACTCCCCACAGTTTATATTCTGGGCATGACATCCCATCCTAAGGAGCACCCCTTTGGCTCGTTTGGGTCAGCTGCCCGTGCTGTGTCCTCTCCCAAGCTCCTTGAGCACCCCTAGCCTCCACTGGCAGGGCAGGAACAGCTAAAACTTCAGTTTGTTACCAGCATTGTCTCATCCTAAATCCAAAACACAGCATTGTACCGGCTACTAGGAAGAGAATTAACTTTATTCCAGCTGAAATCAGGACAGCTACTCCACAATAGTTTCCTAACACAAAAAGTTAACAGGTTTTTGTTATTTCTTTTTCTGAAGTGTGTATTATTCAGTAGTGTTTAAGAGCGGTTTTTCTTCCTGACCTTGATTCAGCAAAGGTAGTAGAAAAAGAAGTTTTCACAAATGATCTGATACTGCTCCTGTGTTTCTATACCTTTACTGAAGGTAAAATGTCTTCTGAAGTAGTGATTACCAAAGAACACGATCTACTTATAGTGAAGAATGTGCAATGTGTTACGATTTCCTCAGTATAGAACCATTCCTTGAGACTGAAGTATATCAGTTTATCCTCTGAACTAGAAGATGTTGCCTATATTCCTGCAAGAGATCAAAGGGAAGTCTGGGAAGAGGAATCAAGTGCCCAGGAGAAAAGTGTGGCTTCAGAATTAAATGGGAAACTGACAGTGTTCATATGTTTAAAGCAAAATAAAATTTAAAAAATTATATTACAACTGCACTAAGCAATAATTAATCAACTATGGGAGGCAGTGCGTGGAATTAAAAATGAACATATCAAACTAAATAAGAAAGGGTATATTTAAAATCAACTTCTGCTTGAAGTTACAGCAGAAGAAAGTTTTATTTCATGAGGAAGGGAAAGAGGGTCTTTCATGGATCTTTCATGTGCATTACAGGCTAGAGCTGTATATAAATCTTCTATCCATGACAACCGATGTCTATTAAATATATATTAAAAATAATAATATATTACTTAGTGTATTCATTTTATAGAAAAGATAGTAAAACTGGTAGAAGGGCACATAGTAATTGAATTGAAATTCTCTTGTGTTTGAATGAGCTACTGTGACTGAATGGAAGCAATAATAGATACCAAACACTGTGATTTCTCCTGAAACCTAGACAGTTCTGCTGTAAAAATTAAAATACAGTAGTAACACAGAGGTGAAGCTGTTAAATGTCTTGAAAATGTCTCAAGACAGACAGACAGATGTATGAGTAAATTCTAGTAAGCCAGGAAATACCTCACTTTTTCCTTCTTAATTAAGAAAAAACAGTTTGAATGAAAAGAAACTAACATGGTTCTGACAGGAAACCCACAGAAGGTGGTAAGAGGTTATTGTGCACCTAGGAAATTAGGTCAGAACAAAAATGTATTTTTCCCATTTTTAATCCAGATTTGAGTGGCATTAAATGATAATGGACAGATGGAGGAATCTCATGCAAGAGGTCACCTAGTAATTTTTCTTTCAGAGGAGGGGCGGAGAGGGGGCTAGGTTGGCTGCAAATCCATCAAAGTCTACGGTTGTTAGAACTGCTAATCAGTTCCTAATTAGAAATTAGCCAGCCATATTAATAATAGATAATGTTTCCCAAGTCTATCAACCAAGAGGATGGAACTGTTAACAGTCTAACTGCTAGGCCGATTCATGCTTATTTAAGTATATGTTTTTACATACTATTTAGCCTTTTCTCTCATCACCACCAAGTAGTTTTGAGGTGATTTGTAGCATTTTTTTTCAATTAATTCTGCATCAACATTTTTTAATGACCCAATTTGACTATTCTGAGATCTCAAAGTAATAGTGGTCTTACTGTTTGTTGTATAACAGTGCTGTATAGAGCTAATTATTACAGTGCAGAAAAGTGTTTATTTGGCATTAATGTCGTAGAGAAAATAAGTTGCATTCATCAGGAGACATGAAGTCAGTAGACCTACATATTTAGGTTGGTTGCCTATGTTCGGTCAATACAACATAATGTTTTGTTGGGAAAAGTCTGAATTAATTCAAGCTCATTACAATTAAATAAAATATTACCAGGATTACAAAATAGAGATATTTCATGCTTTAATTTGCTTCTTGAAAATTCCATAGATCATATTCTATATCTCATCTGACACAGCAGAAATGGGCACAGCAAAATTAAGAAATTATATTAGGCTAGAGCGTTACTTAATTATTTACTTACATTTACTACTTTGGAGTACTATATTTTTTATCCACTGATACAAGTGAAAGTAGAGTTAATATCAACATTAAGGTATTGATATAACCCCAAGAAAAAAGGTGTTAGTATCAGCCAGACTTGACTCAAGTTTGGAGGTAGGAGAGATGGGAATTTCAATGCCTTGTTTGATTCTGCAAATGTTAAACTGAGAAAGATCTAACCAATTTTGAACTCACTATGTATGCCCTCGACGATCTTGAAATCTTACTGTGTCTCTGAAAGGAAGAATGGACCATCTAGAGAGGTTCCATGTTACACATGAACCCCAAACCATGCTATCAAATACTTGTGAGTTTTCTGACTAGTACTAGCAGATTCACTTTGTACAGTTTAAGTAGCTAATGCTGATCCTGTTGAAAATTGGGATGGCCAGTTTTGGGAAGCTTTCATCAATATTTTGAGGCCTTTTACTCGGGACAGGTTAGAACCAATTTATGGGTTTGCTAATGAACAGCAGGTATAAATGTGTGGAAGTTGCATTTTAATATGTTCCATGCACAATACTTACACAAGTACTTGAGAAAGTCACTGAATTTCACAGCGTTCGACCCCTGTATAAAAAACAACTTTTACAAAGCAATGAGGTGTTAAACCTATGTGTGCTGTACCAAATTTTAACTTATCTGTTGAGTATGTTTGGGGGGATTTTTTTCTGCTTTTTTCCTCTTTAAAAAAATGCTATGAAACAAGAAAGGGCAAAACAGGGAAAAACTTTTGTTCAGGGGATTGATGTTCACACTTTCTTTGTATCCTGATATTTTCAAAAAGCCACTTGCTTCAAAGTATCAGACAATTGAGGAATTGATTAGATTTGTAGGTGAGCTCAGAAGAAAAAATGTGTGTGCTGTGGTCAATACTTTAGCTTTAATGGGAAATTGAGTATTCCAAAGCTCACTCAGACCTTTAATGAGCATTTCAGACTTCTCTAAGGCCAAAAGTAATGTTCTTTAATTCTTGCAAATAAATATTTTACTGTTTCTCTTTTCTAATGTGAATTCTCAGATAATTGAGGCAAAGTGTTGGTGTTTAATCATTGCAATTAATTTTAATTGTAAATGTACATTTCCAGAGGAAAAATTATCCAGAGCACCTTTGTGGTTTTCTCAAATGTGAATCATGATAGTGCCTAAAGCATTAAAAGCAAACAACAACAGAGATCCCATAATTGTTGATTTAGACTACATTAAAGTTGAATAAACTGCTAATGAGTAAAAAATAAACTAAAATTAATATCTGATTAATCTTATTTTAAGCAACTAAAAGTAACTAAAACATCACATTGAGTTTCAGAAGAGGTATTGGTAAGCTTTATGTTGACAAGGGCGTTGTGAGAAATGTGCATAATGTGGTGGAATATTGCCTGAAAAGTGAAGAATTTTTTCATACAGTGATGCTGATTCATACAGTAGAGGAAGACTGCTTATTAGGAGTGGTTGGAGTGTCCTAATTAGTGTTCTGTGCTTGTTCCCTGTGATGGCACTTGAAGGTCAAAATAAAAAACAACAAACAGGAAAACAAATGAAATAAAACAAGCCAAAACATTTCTGCATATTTCTTCTCTGCAAGTAGATACTTTTTTGAAGCTATTTGTATGACTCAAGATGAGGACACAGTGGCTTTGTTCTTTCTACTATGAGTTTCTACAACTTTAGCATTTAGGAATTGGCAAGATGCTAATCACTTAAGCTTTTTTTCTTTTTTCTGTAATATTCACTGGGGGGAAAAAAAAAAAGCTACCATCAGAGTTGTGAGAGTGTGAAGCAAGGATCCCAAGTCTTGCTGAAAATAACCAGACTTTGAATAGGTTAAGTAGGAAATGCTTGTTGCTATGGCTTATAGGTAACCTTAAATTAAAATTGGGGGGACTAGGAGGGGAGGAATAATTTCTGTCTTGAAAACACGGAATTGTGTATGTGAGCAGTTGTGCTGAAGTGTTTCTTGACAAACTTGAAGAAAAAGAAGTCACCTACCTACTGTAGGTGATCCTGCTCTGGCAGCTGGGCTGGACTAGATGACCTTTTCAGGTCCCTTCCAAGCCCTAACTTTCTGTGATTCTGTAATTTTTCAGTTTGTTTTTGTGGATACTTATGACTATAATGAAGCTCTTTTTTTACAGCTTTTTTTAACAGCTATTACTATGAAAACATAAACATTGTTTATGTTTAAACAATGTTAACGCAAACTTGTAGAAAGCTCTCTCTAGCCAAAAGATGCTATCAGCAAAGGTGTGAATGTTTCAGTTGAAGTGAGTTGGTACTTCCCATCATCTGTTTGTTTTCAAAATTTTACAGTGTTAAAGCTGTATTAATTGTTAGTTTTCAAGCTGAGTAGGCCTTAATGTTATGGTATTTAAACTAGGTAAGAGGAATATGAATTTGAACTGCAGTAACTGTCTGAAGTTGCAAGTGCCACATTTAAATTGAATAAAAACTCTTGGGAGTTTATTGGGAGCAAGTGAATTCATCTCTGTGTCAAAAGTGAGGCAATATCATTCAGGCTTCATACCTGTTGTGAGAAAAACTTCCTGAAGGGAGGTTGTAGTCAGATGGAGGTCAGACTCTTCTCACAGGCAACTCACGACAGGATGAGAGAGCACAGCCTGAAACTGTATCAGAGGAGGTTTAGATTGGTTGTCAGGAAGCCCTTCCTCACGGAGAGGATGATGGACTGCCCAGGGAGGTGGTGGAGTCGCTCTCCCTGGAGGTGTTTAAGGAAAGACTGGAGGTGGCACATAGTGGCGTGGTCTAGTCGATGTGGTGGTGTTGGGTCATAGGCTGGACTTGATGATCTCAGAGGCCTTTTCCAGCCTCAGTAATTCTGTAATTCTGTGACCCTGAAATGTTCCATACTGGAAAAATTCATACAGTGTCTTGTCTTCGAGTAAACCACAGCCAAGTCTGAATCAAAGATAATTAACTGTCATCTTAAATAGATTCTTTTCCATACAAGTCAGCTGTTCAGTGGCTAATCCTCATCAGAAACTCTATTACGCACATCATCATTTGTTCTGGCAAGTGCGTGAAATCCCTGGTCAGAATGAGCTTCAAAGGTAATTGCCTCAGTGCATGCAAGTGTATGTATGAAAAGGTTCCAGACGCATGCCGTTCTTAATCTTCTGTTCCTGCAGTGAAGGCTTAAATACTGCCTCAAATCATGAGGTCTAGTAGTGTTTCCAGAATTGTTGCCCTTCCCTGGATCTCCCTGCGTGCCAGTGTACCTCCGGCACAGCTGTGAGCAGCATGGGTCCTTTGGGAAACGTTTACACAGTATAAAATTTGCAGCATCTTGGCAGATTTCATGTTTTCAGTTTTAGGTTATTTCAGATCTCTGAAAAGACTATCAAAGCAGTTAAAAGCATTATTGCTTTGATTCTAATTTTATAGAAAGCGTACCTAGTGGTTAGGCACCATATGAAGCTTTTGTCACGTGAGTTCACAGTGGTGGCTAGTCAGAAGCGAGTGCTGCTTTTCACAGTTAAAGGTTAATAACTCATGTGCTAATCACATCCTAGTGGTTAAGTAATATATTGCAAATATCTTACACTTAAGGCCTCTTTAAAAAGTTACATCCTCTTAGAACTGGTATGTTTTAGAAAACTAAGAAAATAACCTGAAAGAGGCAGAATTAAAGACCTCTGTGGCTGTAAAAGCATCACGCAATTTCTTACAGGTATAATATTTCCTGGTATATATGGCTCTTTAAAGATGGCTTATTTAGGAAGAAGACTTGTTTGAGGGTTTTTTTTAGTACAAACACCTGATAATTTTTATTGGTTTTGTAGTACTAGTATTAAATATTACAGGTATGACATGGTTAACTTGCAGATCATGAAAGCTTTTACCCTATACTGTTCACTTTTATTATACGTCAGTCAGTATTAGTGTTGTGCAGTCAGCCAGTCATATGCATGAACATCTGATATGCCATCAAATGAAATGTTCTTTTCTCTATGTTAACTTTTTTTTTAAAAAAGAAAAAAAAACAACAAACAAAGTTATCACAGGAAGGAGTGTTATTTTTTCCTAATTTTATTTGAAAAGTGACAAGTGTGGAATAAAAGTCACAAGGTTAAACTTCATATTACTTAAAAAGATATGAGAGATTAAGGTTTGATTTTTTCTGCTATTATTGCCAGTTTTTAAAATAACAATAACAATTATTATTCTAGTGAGATTAAGCCTTGAGCTTATGATGATGACGTTAGAATAGAACAGAATAGATGCAACTAGAAGTTAAATAGATGGAGATAGATGGAAGTTAAAGCCAAAAGGTGTTGTTACCTAAAGTACCAAGGTATGATATTTCATGGCAAATTCATTGTCACAATGTATATTTGTATGTTTAATCAATACCAGGAGAGTTGTATTATGTTAATGGAGTGTATGTGTATAATATATACTAAATAAGGCCACAATGTAGCTGTAAGGCAGGTTGTTTGTGTTGTGTGTGACACTGTAGATATATCATACAGAGATGCATAACAATTTCACCCAAATGAGAATCAGAATATTTTTCATATGTTTCTCTCCTGTGTATCTAGTTTTAGAACCATTTTGTTCATCTATGAGCTCCCAACAACATTGACAGGTTCTTCTTTTTGATTATGCGGGAAAACTGAAATCCTCTTTATAAGGTTAGTTGCTAGCTGTGCATCAGCCTGCTCACTGACTGCGTTGTAACGATGCATCAAAACTAAGGAAGGGAAGCATGTGCTGCTCTCTCCACCTTTGGCCAAAGCCACAATCTACATTAAAGTTTCTTAAGTGGGAAACCGATCCATTCTGTGAGCTTTATGTTTTGGAAAGCCAGGATGTTGATATTCAAAGTTCAGCATTATGACTTAACTGCAGAGTCAGGAAGGAAGAAAGAAGAGATGGAGGAGACAATGATGAGGAAAAGGAATGATTTAAAAGGCCTACCGCATAAATTATTGGAAATTGATGCGAGCTCTCATTAGCATGCACCGTGAATAAGAAGTTTGTGTTATCTTTACTTGGACTCACATCTTTGCTATTTGAGTATGAGGCACATGACTAAAATAGTAACTTTTCTCATTTTTCCCTTTGTGCTAAAAGCGGAGTAGGTGAACTAGAGCAGAAGCCATTCACTGATTTCTGTTTATGAATAGCACCTCAGATCTTCCATTACCTAAGCAGAAATATTTCTTAGTCATGACAGATCATCTGTCCTCTTCCATCTATACTGGGGTGGAACTGGAAGCAAAAGCTACTCAGGTGAATACTGAAGTCTCAGAGGTGGTTCTCTATCTTATTCTAATAAGCTCTTCTGCTAGTGAAAATAGAACACAATAGAATCTTGCATACAGCAAACTGCCCTAGAAGAACCCCTCCCCAAAAGGCTCTAGGAACTTCTGCAGTAAGATGTAAACAATTTTTCATCTTCTTCAAAGAAGTCCAGCTGGGCCCATGTCAGTATGCAAACTCTTGATCCAGCAGGCTTGAGCTAGAAGTACAGTGTGGATTTGGGTTCCATGGAGCATCTTGTGACGCAGGCAAAATCTGAAAGTCTTTCATCGTTATGTGTACTATTAGAGTGATAGTGTAGCCAATTAGGTATGAGAAACAACATAAAGACTACATCTTTTTGGATTTACAAACTAATTTTAAATGACGTATCTTATATTTTATTTTTTTTTATAACATTAAATATAATGGATATATTCTCTAGGAGAAGCTAGAATTATTCAGATGCTTTTTTAGTTAGAAATTCCATATACTTGGTTTAAGAAAAGCACCTGAGTATTAGTAGGCCGGTGAAAGTGAAATCTCTTGTTAAAAACTTTATAAGAATACAATGTGGTGTTTATTTTGTTTATTTCAAGAAAATGGGATGGGGAAAGTAAAGATAAGGAGGAGAGAAGTATTATTGCTAACAATTAATTACTTTTTATATATAGCATTATCTGTGGTCTCCTGCGGTACAGAGAAAGTAAATACTCTCAAATTTTGATCTTAGCTGTTGCTGCTTCCTCTGCAGATGTTAAACTTAGTTTCACTGTGGTCTCTTCTCTTCTGTGGTCTTTCTTCTTCTGTCTCATGTTTTCCAGTGCTTATTTCTATCACTCCTGTACAGTACTGGAACAGGCCACCCACTCCACCTGAAGTCAGTGGAACAGGGCTTGCCGCTTTTTATATCTTCTGTATTTAGTTTCTAAATTTTTTATATTGTTCTGTTCATACTGTCTGTTCTGTTCATACTAAACTGGAAAGTAAAAATCACTAAACAGGACTGGGTTTTTAGCTTAACCCAGGACACATACCAACAAAATATCCCTTGTGGAAAATTCCCCACAGCTTTAACTTTTTTAAAATCACAAAGTTAGTTTTGCAGAACCAAATAAAGATTAATAAAATCTTGAATTCCATTTAATCCCTTGTTGTTGAAACACTGTGAAACCAGTCATTGCAACTATTCGCAGAACTTCGGATAATACAGGAGGCTAAAGTGATTAGGTTAGGGGTTAATTTGTGTTAAATATGCAGTGGGATAAAGTTTCATGACAAATTAAAATGTGACCACAAAATGCCAGTGTTTCTGGTGTCCCTAGCAGTTATTCCTACTACTTGGTACTCTTTGAGGCAGGTTCTGGATTATAATGTGCCATAGAGACACCTAGGGCAGATGGCTTGGATGGTAGAAGCAGCCTTTGTTAAACTCAATATATCTTATTTTATTAACCTCCACAACCGAAAACATGTTGTTGCAGTTAGAAAAAATCCAGTACCAAGAATTCCATTGTATGCAAAACAACTTGGGTACCTCTTTCATACTTTAGTCTGCAGGCTTGCCTTAAGCAGCTGAAATTCTACAGAAATGCTCTAAGGCATAACCATGCAAAAAAATTACTTAAATTGTGATGCTATTTATGTTGACTTTTCTGAAATAAGTGGTAGCGAGTGTCTGGTTTTAGGTAGATGTCCTCTGTTTGGCTGTACTCTGTGAATGCAGATTTTGTGTCTGTCAAGTTGTACGTAGTATGAGAGTTTTCTCTGGATTCTGTCTCTTTGGTAAGAGTGGTCTCTTGAGGCAGAATTTCTCATGTTGGACTGTGATTTTTGTGTTGGGCTGTAAAACAACTGGCATGTTATTTGACAACTTACATTCCAGTGCTAGTTAGAGGTCTGTAAATAATACAAGTTTTGCTGATAGTCTCTTCGCCATTCAGACTGGGCCTCTGGCTGGAATGCACTTGAGTTCTCCTCTGACTGAATGCATGACTTTCTTCCTTGGAGGTGGAGAGAAAATGCCTCTGGTCCTGACAAAAAAATGCCATCTTTCTCCCACTGCCTACAAATTAAACATAAACCTAGTCTTGTCAGGCTTCCTGTAGGAGTTCCTAGGAAGAGATGAATCTCTCCAGAAAGTAACTGGGAGCATACTTGTTTTCTGAAAATGCTTGTCTCCATTTGTTTCATTGTGGATGTATGGAAGCAACTGAAACCGTGTAACATGAATACGTTAAGCTCTGCAGTGGTTACACGAGATGTTGATGTTACTGAAATCTCCTAGGTGTGGAGAGAAAAAAGAGCAGAATGGGTTATCACCTGTTTAATTTCTTGGTCTGATTTATTAATGTTTGCAGTATTTCTGTAAAAGTTATATCTTAGAAAAAAAATTTAAGTAATTCAGTTGGCAATGTTTGGTAATTCAGTAGGAAAAACTGCATTTCTACAAGATAAAATCTATCCAGGATCTTGCTTTAAACAGTGCTAATAGGAAAACACCTGTTTTATTCTACACATTGTAAGTAGTCAAAAAGTAAATATGTCTCTAGGTGACCTAGTAATTATCTACAAAACATCTGCTAAATTTCATCTGGTCTGAAATCTTTCATGCAACTGTGTTTTAATAAAAGCTTTGCCTTTTTGTGCTGTTTTGAAAATAATCTGATGTCTTGAAATTCAGTACAGCTAGTGGAAAGAAAAACTCTTTCAAACAAAGTGGGTTATATAAATGTTTTTAAAGAATTTAATTTGTAATCGTTACAAAGACTAAGCAGAAATGTTTCATGCTGTGATAGATCATTTAAATATTGTGATATCAAAGGCAGTTGAGTGATGTACGGAGAGCACAAATTTATTAGCTATTGCCTAGTATTACATTATAATCTAGTCTGTCTGCGTGTGAATCTCTGTGCTGAACGAAAGCTAATGGAAGACTGAAGTCTGAAGTCTTGGCTTTCTGCTGGTTTATATTCTAACAATGTACACATAGTGCAATATAGTTGTTTAAGCTTTTATTAATTTTTTAATGTAATTTCAGAGAGACAATCAAATGCAGATGTGACTAAGAACATATTTCACTTGTTTGTTAGATGGGGCATGATCTTTGGAAGCAATGAATTTTGTTCTTGGAACTGGTGACTACTAAATGTCAGAAATCTTTCTTCCTAATTTGTTTTCTGGAATATCTTAATTGCTCCTAATAAGATTCAGTACTAGCATTGAGGGAAATGAAGTACAACTCTAGATCATTTTAAGGTGATTCGACAATTTTTACAATGGAGGAATTCAGATTTTTATTTTCTTTTTCAGATAAAGTGTTTGTGTCTGAAGTTAGTTGAATTAATTTTTAATGTAAATGTATCTCACCAACATTTCCCACTTAACATCCTAGGTATTGTTTTCTTTCTGGATGATCCCATTGTGTTGAGTGCTTATGGGTTCAAAAGGTTGCTCCCCTCACTCCCACCAGTAATATTATCCTGGTGACTGCAGTGGAGCAGAACCTAAATTGCTTCCTTAAATAACAGGAGGAAAAATCATTCATGCAACTAAACGTAGTATCAGGACTCTGTCTTACTGGAGAATCTTTCATGTGTTTGTTTATTTGTTTTTTTTCCCTCGGTTTCCACTTAATTTTCCTTCTTTCATGTTTGGTTCAGCAAATTAATAAAAATGCACTATATGAAAACAAAGAAAGTAAATACAGACATTCAAATCCCCTAACTTGCAAGTCAATTTACCACTATTCCACAGTGTTAGTAGGAGTGTCTGCTAACCCAAATCAAAATGAAAGGGCATAATCACTTGCAGGATGTTAACCATGCTAGAGTCTGATTAGTAGGTACTAAAGATGTCCAAGGATTAAAGTAGAAAAGTGGGAAGTCTCAGGGGGCTGTTAGTGTGATGATCTTCCAGTGAAGCAAATTATACACTGTGCATAATACAAGGGTTTGTTGAGCAGTGTGGCTATAAAAATAGAAATCAAGAAATAGAGAAGGAAGAACATTGAAAAAGTTTTTATTTTGAAAACAATGAAGAACAGAATTAGCATTAATAATTAAGAAGGAAAGGTATTTGACAAAATTGACTTGTGTTTAAAGAGTCTGTTTTGGAAGAAATAAAGTACTGATGCACATCAAATTTTCTTAAAGCTTTAATCATCCTTTTAATTCCCTTTCATCAGAAAGTCCCTAGTCAGAAGTTGCTTTCAAAGCCCAGCTAGACAGATCTTTAAAATTTGCCTTGCATGTTTGTTTCTCTTGTGTGGATTTTCCAGTGAGCAAACTTATGGAATTCTCAAATGCACAGAAATAACTGGATGAAATTCCATTAGTGTTGTACAGTAAGTTCAAAATTCACGGACTATTGATGTCAGGATCCCATCATCCTTCAAAATGAAGTGGGGTATCTAGTTGGTACAGGAAGTTTGGAGCAGGAGGTAGCTCTGGGGGAGTACTGTTATGTTGAAATAGGGCTCGGCATTTTCACTATATTCTCTTTCTTATGTTAAAAAAAAAAAATCTGGTAAGGCTTGCACCTTATTTGGGGGAACTAGTTCTACTGACCCATAAGTCACAACTGCCATTGGGATTAACAGCAGAGGCTGAGGGAAAATGTTATGGTGTTATTTCTAGTGGAAAGTGTCCCCGGCCACAGCAGGGGGATTGGAACTACATGATCTTTAAGGTCCCTTCCAACCCAACCCATTTGATGATTCTGTGATTTTAATTTGTAGGGAACGCCCTGCCTACATTGTAAGAGCATAAGGAAAAGCAATTTCATGTCTTTCATGCTGAATTAGTAATGTAGAAGAATATTGTAAATCAGGATGGAATGTTTAGGAGTTATAATGGATGAAAATGTGCCAGAGGAAAAAATATTTCCTCCTGAAAACCAAACTAGAATTTGAGTTTCTGGAATTTTATCTAAAATGACAGTTATAATATTTACAATGAAAAAATACAGGGCGGGGGAAAAACCCTACAAGCAGTAGTTTGGTAATTATGCACTTGCTGAAAACATGCACTCTGCATTTTTTTAAATTCCCTAATTAAATCCTAATTAGCATGTGCACTAGAGTGTTAATTCTTGCTTTTATTCCTCTAGGGCATCCGTACACCTTCAGGAACATAAGCTTACTCAGATATGTAAAAGATAATTATCAATAAATAGTACCACCACACCGTATGTTCATTATGTTACTTATTTGTTATGAGCCTGCTAGCCTATTAGCCAGAAAAGCAATAGTTTGTTTTGTTTCTGGTTTTGTATGAATGCATTTGGGTTTATCAACAGGATATCACAGCAGCACAAAAATTGGGCAGCGTATTGTCAGGTAATAACAACACCGCAGCAATTTTTGACTACTAAATCAAAGTTTAACTGCTTGCATGTTTGAAAACATTTCCCAAAGCCTAGGAATTTCTGCTAATAGACGGCAAATAGAAAAAAAAAATAAGTGTCAGTTTTAATTAGATGGTCAAGTCTCTGTTATAGTTATCTTAAGGTTATTTCTATTCTCATACCAGTATTCCACCTTTTATACTGCTTAAACTTCCCATTGACTACTTGTTGTTTTGTTCCTATTTACTAAAGCACTAGCTCTCTTAATAAACAAAAGGTGTCAACTGAAAAACCATATTAAAACCCAACAGGTAAAAAAACCAAACACTGAGGACAAATGAGCAGTGTGATTTCTTGGCCACCACTAATAAATCAACCAGTGAAGTTGTGTTAGGGAAACAGATGGGTTTACTGTATGAGCTATGTTCTAAGCATCCTCTCCATAGGTCTGAAAATCTGACTCCTGAGGCCATGCCTAATACAAGTCATTAGGAAAAGAGAGGATTTGGATTGGGTGGTAAATCGTTTGTACAAAACAGTCACTAGATATCTTTCATTGTTGATCAAAATAGATGTAAATGGTAACCATACTCGCAAAGTGAAAATTTTTATTTCTGAGGCTGGCACTTGATTGTATTCAGCTTTTTAGTGAGAGACATTTGATAAAGTGCTGAAAATAGGTGGTTTTTCTTCCATTCATTTTTCTGTCCCTCTCCTCCTACAGCAGGGATGCCATCACCATATGTGGTGGTTTACAGTTCATTAAGTTCTTGTCCTGAATGTCAAAGGGGCTCATCCTTTCCATCTGAAAGAGCTGTTTTTAGAAGTATTTTCCAAAAAAGTACTAAGTTCTCACATTGTTCTTAATTGAAGTTAGTCTTTGAATGCAAGGTTTGAACCTCAATGAACAATGCAAGCTCAGCTGTCCTTACTATTAATTAACCTGGTCTGTAGTAACAAATTATTATTGGGAGGAGAAAAAAAGCTTCTCCAAATAAAGTAAAATCAATACACATATGCATCATATTAGTGTTTGCCACATTAGAGTGTTGAAACTCTAATTAATTTCAATCACATTTAGAACTGATTGTTTTATTGTATTTATTCTAGTGACTTGCACTAAAAATTGCTAAGATTAATTTCCCTTGGACTTTTGTTGGTCAAGAATTGCTTGTCAGTAAGACGATAATCCATTAACTATAGGAATTTAAGGCTATCATCTTATGCATCCCTTTGCACCAAAATAGCTATTTGTCTAATGTGTTTATAGCAACAACAAATCAAAAGGGTTTCTACAGCCTTTCTAAAAATCTCTAAAGGCTTAGTACCTCTTTTAGTCAGAAAACTTTTCCTAATATCTAAAGTAAATCTTTGAACCACATTATAATGCCTGTCATTTGTTTTTTCCTGCCCTGCATGGGATGACTGTCATTTTGCAGATTTTTACATTGTCACTCTCTCATGAATCTCACTTTAATGTTTTCTTTTGTAAATCAAATACATCAAGCTCCTTCAGCTCTTCTTTATATGTCGTGTTATAAAATCTATTGTCTTTATTGTTTTTCTCATGGAGAGTCTACAGTTTGACAGCATCTATTTTGGGGTCTTAGAACCTGGCTCATACTGTTACTGTCAAGAATAATTGTCTTTATATATTTTGCAGTCTTTCTAGTACCCCAAGGGTGAATTTGTCTTTTCTTTTTTCTTCTTTTTCTTTCTTTTTTTTTTTTTTTCTAAATACTGTTTGTATTATAGGCCATCTGTTCTCTTCAGTTTGCTCTCTGGCCCCTTATTCCTTATCTTGTCTCAGTGTGTTTCGTGACATATTCACACATAAAATGTTTTGAATCCACCTCTACAAAATTTCATCTTGGAGGTGTTGACTTCATTTCAAATTGGTAAGGATCATTTTGGACATGAAGCTGTTGACAGCAACTCTTTGAGTGTGACCACCCAGCCAATTCCTTATCCGCAGAGTGGTCCATCATCAAATCCTTGTCTCTACGTTTCAGAGATAAGGTTGTCATGTGAGACAGTGTCAAATGCTTTGCTCAAGTTCAGGTAGCTTATGTCAGTTGCTCTTACTTTATCCACCAACGTTGTAACCCCATCACAGGAGACCACCAAATTTGTCAGACATGATTTGCCCTTAGTTGAAGCCATGTTGGCTGTCAAGAATCACCTCATTTTCTGTAAGGATCTAGTCTCTTTTTTACACAACTGTTTTGTTTTCAAACCAAAGTGATAATTTATATTCTTATGCTTTTAAATATTTGGTTTTTCTGTATGTTTCCTAGGGACTTGGACATAATATATTGTCAAATCTGACTGCTGAGTGAAACCTTTCTCTAGATCCTGGATTCCCTGTCTCTTAAGTGGTGCTTAGTGCCTGGTTTTCTACTTCAATCTTTGTGAAGGTTTAGACCAGAGAGTATATGCCTGGACAAGTGCATCATGAGCACTTTTTGTGAGAGTTGCCAGTAGTTTCAGGGACATGATATTTTCTAGACTTAACAGCTCAGAAAACGCTGGTTTCTCCTCTCATTTGTTGGCACAGTGAACTAGCTCCTGTGCTGCTTTCATTTCTAGAATGTTTTCTTCACTGTTATTGTGGAAGCTTTTTTCAGTTCTGAAGGTTTTAGTCTTAAGAAAGAGGTTGTCTAGATAAGGCCTCTCATTTGAAATTATAGATGGATATCAGCTCTCAAGTAAGTGTATGGTTCATTTACTTTTCTTTAGAAAACCTACATCAAGAAATTACTTTTGCTCCAAAGGTTACAAAATTAGTAAGGGCCATGATTCAGGTTGGTCTTGAGACTAAAATAAGGTCCTGGAGCGGTGTTTTCACTTTTTCTCTAGAATACCTTCTTTAACTCTTCTACATAAGAACTTGTCTTCGGCATGCTTCCTACTACAGAAGTCATTCGCAGTGTTCTGAGTCCATGCTGTCTCTTAACAGTAACTGTTGCTTTAGTAAGATTGAGGCAGTCTTGCATTTCTTCTTTCTTGCCAGCACACACTTTTCAAAAATTACTTTGGTTGGTTTCTTCTCTTCAAGAGAGTGTATTGGCTGTGGGCCAGACACACTTTCTGAAATTATTTAGAAAGGTTCACACTACGCCCCCACGAGGAATAAACATTTTGGTTCAGAGATGTTGGGGGTCGAACTTGAGGCTGTCTAGAACTAAATCACATAGCGCTGGACCACGACTTTTTTGTTGTTTTGCACAATTTTTTCTCAGATAATTTTTCACTTTCCATCATAAAGAGAAACTAAAAATCAGTTCTTCCACAAACTCTGGACTAGCTAGGCCTTATATTCCTATTTAGGCAATTGTATTCATATTTGCTTTCTGGATTTAATCTTTCCTTCTTAATATATGGTCCTATTCAGACAAACTTCATGGTTTAGCTGTAGACAATAGCCAAAATACTTCATGTAAAGAGATCTTTCTAATCAGCTTCTCTATTGTCACCTTGGCACATTCTGGGATTTTCTTCAAGCTTTATTGATCATTTATGCTTGCCTGAATGTCAGTAACATGATCTCTCATCAGTTAATTTCTGTGGAGTTACTGAAAAATTTAGGGGAAACCACTTCAAAGTGAAGGTTGACTTACACATGGATCACCTATCCACATTTAACAGAGATGCAGCCATGCCACAGCTAGTGATCATCTCCCTGTACCACCTGTGAGAAGCCATTTAAAAATGGCCCTTGGTCAATTCAGGACTGTTTTACCTCTTTCAAAACCAAATTTAAATAGAGTAAATGCTGTATTTCTAGTGTTGTAATATCTTAAAATTGTTCACTCTTTCCAAGAAATAAACATTTCTCTAGAATTTAGTAATTTGTATCAATGTTTCTTATAACTGATGAAAAACACGACAACACAGAATTTTTTAAAGCATTGTAAAGTGAATGCCATTATGCCATTCTGATCTTTTCACCTTGGAGTCCTTCAGAGAGCAATTGGCATAGAACACCATGGAATAATACGTATTTTGTGTTCTAGTGCTGTATTCCAGTTATCTTAGAAAAACAATTTTAATGCTTGCTTTGTGTTCAACATACAATAGGGGCTTTGAGGGAATATGTGGATCACCTGTTGATTGTGAAAGTACTAGTACAGGGAAATAATGACGTGATTATTCCCCAAGGTATTCTTGTCAGAAGAAATTTTGAATATTTAATAGATTGACATTGAACTGTGAGTGTTGTCATGGCCTTATTATGGAAGGTGCAGTCTTCAGAGATACTGTCCTGGCAGTTCCATTGGAGAAGAAGTTACCAAATGTTAAATAACGTAAACATACTTTGGAATACATAAAACGGTGAATTTCATTATAGACACGCAGTTGAAATACATGTAATGTGTGCCAGATCAATAGATGTGCCTAATGCTACCGTCCATCTGTACAGATGCAGATGTCCAAAAGTCTTTGAGCCTAAACTTTGAGTTATGTGCACATGGTGATAAGGTCCTGCATGCCAAGGAAATTCTGCAGGCCTGTTCTAAAATTGAACATTGAATATCTGAAGAGAACTGGAGCAGGGAGACATTTATTCTAAAACAATAGTGAGCATTATTCTCTCTGTAGTTTGGTATTCTCAAATTTTGAACACTTTTAGTTGTTCATGAATTATGTAGATTGTTTTTCATCAGTCTGTACATTCTGTAAGAGATGGCATTCGTCAAGCACTTCTCCCTGCTTCCGTGATTGTTTGTACATCATGGAATACTGCGAACATAAACAGTGGAAAAATCCACTGCTATTAGACTTTGAACCTTTAAAAGGTTGCACAGCAGGGAACCATGTAGTTCTTGGACACTTAGTGAATAGGACTGACATGTTAGAGGATGTGGGCAGAATAAAGCGAGAGGAGAACAAGTCTGTGTGAATATATAAGAGATTGTGCTGAGAGCAGTTGGCTCAGTTCTCTGCTCTCTCATAGAATTCCGTTTGGAGTTATGCAAACTCTTTGGCTTCTTGTTTCTCTTCTGAAGATGACAGTGAAAACATTACAATGGGTACTGATAAAGAATTTTTGAAAGAATGTCTTCCAGAAGTGAAGACAACTATTCCAGTACTTTATAGCACTTCATTTTAAAATACATTGAATGAAGCACTGGATTTTTCATTTGAGATCGCTTTTCATAGTGAATGTGATCACTTAAACTTCAAAATGTAATGAGATAGAATATTATTTTTTTTAGACAGAAAAGGTGGATTGATGAAAATGTGTCTTCACGCCTTCTGGACAGCTAGACTGTGTGCAAAGATGGCCATACTGAGATGCTGAAATGATAGAAATGCAGTTGTAGCATGGTTTTATCCTAACTGACCTCTACACTGCAGCCTTTTACAGTGTCTACCCCATAAGAATATGAGGTTTTCTAGCTTAAAAAATAGTAAATCACAAGAAATACTGTAATAACTTACAATTTATGCTGTTCATGCAGAAATCAAATAGATGACATTGTAATCATTGTAGTAGGATGCATACTTTATTACAGTGTGTTATTAAGGTGTCCTGAGGAAGGTTATTCATGCTACACTGGTCAGGGATCGTTTTTGTTAAACAAGAAAAATAAAACTGTTAAGTACTAGATCATTTACCTGACTGTGGAGTTTAAGCCCATCTGTGTATTCTGCAGCCTCTCCTGCAGAACCCAGTAGCTTTACACGGCTTAAAGCCACAAGCTGACTTGTAGGCTTGTCAGAGAGGCTCATGTCGACATCTACAAATCAAATAATGGCTGTGAGAAAAAAACATGTGCTGGTGGGTACGAGGCCATAAGGGTCAACAATTGGCATTTGCACAGATCTTTACTTTGAAAAATAGTATTAGCAGCTTTTTGCTGCTTCCTTTCAACAGCACTGTGTGAGGACTAGAGTCATGTTGAAAACAATGATCCAGTGACGCAAGTCAAATTGCTGTGCCTTCACTTAAAATCTATTATTCTGAGTTCCTTTCAGCATTTTTTAAAAAAAAAAAAAAAAGAGAGGCAGAATTTACAGATAGAAAATTATCCTTTTGACAATGGATTTTCCAGGTAAAAGTGATAAAGCTGCTACATGGGGAAAAAAAGTCGCATTTTTAACCATGACATAAGAATATATAACCATCATTATAACTATTTATTTGGTAAGACTTGAAGTCTTTCTTACATAAGGTTTTGGGAGATTTAGTAATCCTTTCTGTGTAAAAGTCAATCCATAGTTATTATATGTTAAATTTATCTTTTTGTTTTAAGAAGCATTATATGATATAATTTTCAGATTTCTCTGTCTAAGGAAATACTAATCTTCCTATGGAGTAAATGCACTTTACAAAAAACTGCTATCTTGTGGGTTTTTGAAATTTTAGTAAGTGAAAGTAAAATTAATAATATTTATCAAACCAGTTCTATTTATGAAATGTTCATATGAGCAAAACAGGATCATATGCTGATTTTTTCATGCATTATATATTTGATATCTATCTTATATTATATCTGTATCTTTATATATAAGCTCTGATGTTCTTATTAGTTACCTGTTTTACATATAATTAATGTTTGGGGGTTTCTACTTAATGATACTCTCCTTTATTCTTTGAAACATTCCTCTGATTTTGATTTATTTTTTTTTTAAATGGGAGGCTAACATTAGTCTTGGTGCTACATGAGATGAGTTGTATTTGTACAGTTTCATTAATATAAGTTATGAGAGTAGAATGAGAAAAAGGTCATGTTTTAATTGCACTTTTTTACTTTGTAAGAAAACGATGTGAACAAAATCACACAATAATAAGCAGGATACTATTAACAGTAAAAACACACATACATAACAGCATGAACAAAGCTGATAAAACTACTGGGAAATTGTGTGAAATTCTTGGAAATCATGTTGTGTAAAATTCATGTGTCATTTGAACCAAAAGATACATATTGATTACGTTCTGGCACTGTCTTGCTAGGATAAGCTTAGGACTGAATGACGTACAGTGAATTTCTGATGCAGATGCCGATGTTCCTGTCTTTTGAAGTGCTTAGAATTCTCCATGGACCATTTAACTGTTTGCTTTCATCAGGGTGTATTTCTTCCAGGTCTGGCCATATGGGAAGGAATTACCCTGCCTTCCTTGCAAGCTGCACTGTTTTTATTAAAGTAAGGAAAACTTGTATTTAACAAGTAAAGTTATTTGTACTGAAATGCTAGATAACAAAGAAAGAAAAGCCTGCTAGCAACAGTCTGTCTGTTCTGTGTACTCTGGAAAAGAGTCTTCAAGCAGCAGGTGACACAAAAATGTCTCCACTGCAGTGCCAGTGTGATCACAGCGGGGACAGGCATATGTGTGTCAGCTTGGATAGAGATGGTCTGAGCCGCTAACACAAGTGAAGTCTGGAGCCACCTCAGTTTCTAAAGACAGTTGTTCTAGCTGAAACCATCTGTCCAGTTGCACTGTTGCTGGTAAAAGCATTTGCCTGATGAAAACTGTATTTAATGTGTCTGTTGGTGTTCCAGTCATGCTTTTGCTTTCCAAACAGGTGACCTATGCATAGGTGCTGTGCCACACCCATGTATTGACACGAGGTGCAGAAACTACTGGCAGGAACTTGCGTACTCCTGAAGTCTTCACTTCTCTTCTTAGCTACTGAGCTCTAAATTTACAGGATTAGAGGTGACTTGAGCATGTGTTCACATGCTGCAACTAAGCCTGTGGTGGCATTGGAGAGGCAATCAGTCTTCCTACTAGAACAGTGTCTATGCAATGCACAAACCCCAGCGTGCGTTACAAGGCACAAAACCACAGTTAGTTTCTAAGAGCCCAGTCTTGCATGGATGTTTTTGGATTGTGGGCGAGCAACATGTTCAAGCTTGCCTTACAGTGACTGTGCGAATCTTCACAGTGGCTTTAGTAGTTTGAAACATTTTCTTCCATCTCAGGGCCTTAGAATTAGAAAGTGTAGCCTTCTAATGACAAACACATAAAAGTGTTTTGTCTTGGCATATGACCCCTGTACCTCTTGTCCTGTGTAGCTGCGAAAGGATGTTTTCCCATTAAAATACATTCTGCTATTTTTTCTTCATAAATACTCACTTAGCAATAGTATTTCTGCATTCTGGTATTTCATGAGTAAGTTCTTCATAGTTCTTTTAGATCATTTTTAAGGCACTAGCCAAATAGTGGAATAATCTGTTCTCTTTCAGATCCCTTTCCTGTTAACTACAAATTTCCATCTACAAGCTGAATGTATTCATATTGACATCAGTGCTTTTTGTATTAGGCACATATACGTATGTCTTTCATACAACCATACTTTTCATTATCTGTTAATCTGCAGAGCAGCATCTGTGCCCATTCGATTGCTTTTCTCTTAAGTAACTGTCCTCTGCCTCTTAAAACAAAAAACAAGCTTATCAAGAAGAAAAAAAAAATCTGAAACAAAGCAAACAAAAGTGAGGAGTAAGTAAACATGACAGAAATGGTGGAAGATTGCTATTTCTGTGCTTTGTAAAGCCTGTAATAAAAAAATAAATACAACTAAAGCTGTGGCCCAGAATATTAATCTGAAGCATTTTTTCTTGGAATACTTTGTGGGAAACACCTCCGCTCAATCCACAAAGCAGGTTAGAACAACCCCCTAAACAGCAAGGCTAAACAAAAGCAATGCAAATTGAGTTAATATAAAACATGATCCGAAAGCAGAAATATTAGTTTAAAAAAATGTCTTTTGCAGTTGCCAGCAGGTGTCTTCCTGACAGGCTTTTAGTAAAAGGTAACATAATAGTTCTGACTTGGACAGTTGGACTGGGAAAAAGATTTGAACTCCATACAAAATAGGAAAAAAAATCTACTTGGACAAAAGAGAACATTAACTTTGTAACACACTTTTGGGGCAGATCTGGCAAGTTCTAACTATATTTTCGATAGCTGAGTTAATGTCAGGAGCATTCGCTTGTGCTTCCACGTGTTGGATTTAGTGCAGATAGTGTGTCCCATACTAAATGCCCATTTTGCGTGGTCACCCTGCTCTGAGGGGAGGGTACAAGGAGTGCAGTTGCTGTTACCAACCTTGCTGGAGAAAACACACTGAAAACTCTGATTGCAGGGGCTCAGGAGGGGATGGAGCTGTCAGGTTTTCTTTCCTTTTGAATGTTGGAGGTCAAGCATAGTCATTCTTATCAACAACATGCAAGCAGCTGAAGTAAAAGCTGATCTTGCTTTCTGTGTGTGACTCAGGTGTAATTGCTCTTGAGTAATGGTATAGCTCTACTTCCTTTAGTTACACTCCTTCAGCACAGCACTAAGCCTGACAGCAGATCTTGAAACACCTTCTCCCTTTACACATCTGTAAATACATCTTACTAGACATCAATATTCCACTGAAAGCTCTAAAATTTTCATCAGAATATCCAGAATCCCTCTTAACTACTGTATTAGTTATCCTAATGCCATTATCAGCTTCTACCCTTTGATGTACTGAGAAGTTGAAAGAAACTTGGCCTGCCAATGTGATAACATGCAAAGAGAAGGCGAACGCTTAATGATTGCATCTGTCTCAGTATCATCCTATTAATTTATGACATCTGTGCTGATAGTATATTAAGGTGGCTGGCTTGCCAGCAGGGACTCTGTTTTCGCTAAAAAATCTACTTCTTAAAATGTTAGAATGTTTCTAGGTCCCTTTCTTAAAATTTTTTTGCCTAAGAAATTGCCTTAAGTGTTTCAGGAAATTATTAGTGTGACAAACAAGATTAATATTGTGTAATTTCTCACATGGTTAGAAAAAAAACCCTCAAAAGGCTATCATTTCTATGGGAAAATCGAGATGAACTCTCATTTCTGACAGTTTCGTGTCAAACCTCTAAAGATCTCTGCTGACAGAGACTAAACTACTTCAGTTAACTTCTTCAGTACTTCAGTAGTTTGAAGGTTTTTCATCACGTCTAATGCAGATCTTCCACGCTGCAACTTAATTCTCCTTCTACCATATCAACCAGATATGTGAATAATCACTGGTCTTGTGTGCAGCAGCATGCTATACTTTGAAGACTGTTTTTACGTCTGTCCCTTCTCCCCTCACCCTAGCATTTTCTTCTTTAGTTCCAGTTCAGCCTCCTCCCTTTCTCCTGTCTGTCTTCGCAGTTTGCGTTGTTTGAAATGCTGCCTCATCAATGTTTTCTAATCGGTATTTCTTGAAAAAAAGTGCTGAAACTGAAGACACATCTTCAGCTGAAGACCTAGGTGGTATGGAAGGACGACTACAAGTGTTTTACAAACTGCTTCTATCAGCATGTCCTCCTACAATGTTTGCTTTTGTCTAATTATGCCATTGGTGACTTAAGTCTTGTTATAGGTGATTGTCGTCCATTTCCTTTCCTGCAATTTACTATTTCCTCTGTCATGGTCATGGGGAACTCAGGTTATGAGCATTTTGCCTTCAAGTGTAAATCTAACTGCTAAGGCAGCTAATGTCCAAACACTTACTAAATAAGTAGAAATCAATTGACTGCAAAATTGAACAGGTCACACAGTAGAAACACCTTAATCCCTGTATAATTTGCAATCTAATTGAAATTAAGTAAATGAAAACAATGCAGATGAGGTAAGCAAAGTGTAGCTACGTGCCATGACTGTACTATTAATAAGTCTGTATCACAGCTTCGGCTTTCTTATGTTTTTTCCAAGCAAAGTAAATTGCACTTTTCAATTATCTGACCCTTCAGGAAAGGCAAGTATGTGTAGCTGAATAGGTAGCTCACCATCAAACTTTTATTTGTTTTTATTTCAATTCCTATGCGGGTGATGGGTCTATTTAAAAGACTGATAACAATCATCCTTCCAAACAGATTTATCTTCTTCACATGATTTGAACCATCAGGTCAGACCCATAGAGCAGTGCTGAATGATGATTACAGACCAGAACATAAGGCTTTTCGCAAGACACAAGCAGCGTTCGGATGCTTAAATCTGAAATTGAAATTGAAAGGTTAGTTTCTGCTTCAAAAGTTGTCCATTGCTGACAGCCTTCATTTTTAACATCAAGTTTTTTTAAGTTCCTGCCATTCTCCTTTCTCCACACAGCCAAAATTGTCTTGGCCTGAGCAGCTATAATCCTGCACCTAACTGAGAACCTAGATCTACAGAAAGCATTATGCAAGTCCCTGAAAGGATCTGTTGAGCAGTCAGCCTTTTGGACTGTGACTGTGGGATCATTATCAAGCACCTCTCTAGTATAGTTTATGAACTTCATTTTTAAAGCACCGTTCTCGCAGTCACGGAGCTTAATGGTTCTGATACACCATTTTTTCTGTGCTTAGCTGGGTAGGATTTATCTGCTATAGAGTTTGTACTAGCAGTGCCCTGACATTCAGGGTGAACTAGAGAGCCTGCACTGTGCTCTGAAAAACTTGAAGGAAGTCAGGCTAGGCTACTCTGACCACATTTCCATTTGTTCTGTCCAGGCTGTTGTGACTACACTGCTCTCCACATCCAAGTCATTTGGGTTGAAACAGCTCAGATCTATTTTAAGGTATATTCAGTCTATGCTTATATTATTATTCCAAGGATTTTATGTAGTAACGTGTCTCTGTGTTAAAAGCATTTAAGTTTTCCCAAGAAGCACGCCAGAGATAACCAAGTATGGGACAAATTCTTTATTTGCAGCATTAGATTAAATAGGACTTTTCAGCCTGGAAAAGAGATGACTTTGTAGAGATCTGCTCAATTATGAGTGTATGTAGAAGTTGAATTTGGGGTGTACAGAGGTAAATTAAACCAGTAGGTGGGGAAAAAGAAAGAACAGCCAAGCAACGATAACAAAAAACACCAACAAAAAGAACCTCGAATACAAAAAACAACCAACGAAATACTCATCCTCAAAACCATGTGATTAAACTTCTGCTTTATTCTTGCCAGAATAAATGTTCAACAGGTTGTTGTGGCAATTTAGCATACGTGAACCTCGTACAATTGACCCCTGTTGATTGATCCCACCCATCCAGAGCCCTCTGTAGAGCCTTCCTACACTCAAGCAGATTGACACTCCTGCCCAACTTTGGGATCATCTGCAAACTTAATGGTAGTGTATTTGATCCCCTCAGCCAGATCATCGTTAAAGATTTTAAATGGAACTGGCCCAGTGTTGAGCCCTTCACTTGTCATGAAGGGTTTTGAAATACGGAGGAGTCTCTCAGGCTTGTAGAGAACTAAAGCCCATAGATTGTTGGGGGAGGGGAGAGGATTCTGAGGAGGTATTGTTATATGATTGTCTTTCTATTATCGTCTTTTAGATAGTGCTGGCCGTCAAAAACAATTGGAAGAATTAGGTTGGAGGAATCTTTGGTCTGACCTCACAAACTTTCCCTATGTTCCTAAGAATGTTGTGTGGTTTTTGGTTTGGGGTTTTGGGGTGTTTTTTTTCTCCTCGTGCACCAATTTATTATTCCCCATTCTCCATTTCTGCCATGATTTTAACTTCACATTCTGTATTCATCTCTGAAGTACTCACAGTTAAACCTGACCTTTCCTTTACTTTACGTAGCAATAATTTTTATTTTTATAGATTTAAACCGCTTACACTCCTTTCCTGTATTTTTTGTTGTAGACTTCAGGAGCCATGCCTTTTTTCCTCCCCCATTTCTGCCCCTAGGAAATCCCAACTTGCCGCTGGGCTTTCATTTCTTATTCACCCACTGTGATTTATTCTATAAAAGTCTCTAAACTACAACATTCGATCAATAAACAAAATACTAGGGTGGCAGCTTGATGGAAAGGTAATTGTAAAAATGTGCTTTTATTTCCTCTAGACATTGTGTGAAGAAGTCAGAAAGTGGGCTGCACGTTACCGAAGTCAAATTATGATGAATGAGTATGCATGCCAACAATTCGGTGTGGCTTTGGCAACTTGTATATTTATTAAGTGATTAGGAATAAAAGATGACACACTGCCCATTGGTTCATTGAAAAGCTGTTCAAATGCTAATATAATGGAACTATTATTTCTAAGAATCACAGAATATTAAGGGTTGAGAATTTTGATTTAATGTGGTATACTTCTACAGCATCACTTTCCTGTCTCCAGTCTCACTGGAAAATAGAATCTGTTGTAATAATATCAATCTTAGTAGATAATACCATCAAACTTTAAACCAATTGAATATTTAATGTAATAAAAGTGATGTGATTGTGTGCATTTTAAATAATTTCTCTGTTTCCATTGGTCTGTGCTTAAATCAAGATATCTTGGAATAAAATCTTAGTCTTTCTAGTTTCCGGTAGTTTTCAAGTATGAAACTGAAGTAACAAGATTGTTATCAGTTACTTGCTTACCTGGGATCCATAAAAGACTTCTTATGTAAGGTTCTCCTTACTTTTGCCACCACTAAATTCTCCAGGTTAGCATTAATTTCTCCAAGCATTTTATGCTTGTACAACTTGTACCAGTTTGTTATTATAGATTATACTTGTATAAACCTGATTTTATCAGGACTTTTGTGACTGCAAAGAAATACTGTGCTGTGAAGAGTTAGATATTTGTAAGATTTCTCATAATTATATTGATTGAGTTTATTGTAATTGATAGCAGATAAAAAGTCATGTGATGATCTAATCTCTTCTCTAATATAATTCCACTCCTTCCTCAGCCTTTATGTATCTTGGGGGGCTGGTGTGAGGGCAGGACTGGGAGTGGCAGAATTGGATCTTGAATGGTGAAGCTTTCTAGACGCATACAGA
Organism: Trogon surrucura; assembly: GCA_020746105.1. Lineage (NCBI taxonomy): Eukaryota > Metazoa > Chordata > Aves > Trogoniformes > Trogonidae > Trogon > Trogon surrucura. The sequence goes on from CM036629.1 coordinate 15,912,914, forward strand.
TCATATAAAATGTATCATCAAATGTGAAAGTGACCTTTACATCACATTTTTCTGACTCATATTTTCTTATCCTTAAGTCTATCTCAGAGACTGTCGCTTACTGTACTTTCTATAGTGGTTCAAAACAAGTGTTTTATTTAACCTTTAGTTAGTTATCCCAGTAACTAAAGAATTGAGGAGGAGGGAATAGAGAGAACTAATTGCAGGAGAATAACAGCCTGCGCAGTAGTTTTGCTATGTTGGTTTTACTAGTGGCCTTAGACAAATCCAGTAAAATACAAGTATTTGCATTATCAAGGGGAGAGGCAGTCATGTGAGAACATAAAAAGTTTGTAATAGTGCCATAATGGGTATAACGGGAAGAGCTCATATTGGAGGTGAGCCATATGCTGGACATTATTTTAAATCTTATCAGTCTGTTTGTTTCAATTGAACTTGACGCTTCAAAAATTAATTGCAGGTAATTTTTAAAACTGCCTTTAAATTTCTTGCCTTTTAGTCACATTGAAATTTCCATTGTTCTATTAATTTTGGTCCAGATAAATAAGAGCTTTAACTGTACTATTAACTTTATTTATACAAAAAAAATCAGTAGGCCAGACAGGCAGATCATTGTTACTCAGCAACATCAGCAGGAATGAGATCAAAAGGCAAGACAGCATTTACCCAAGAAAATATACACACATTACACATATGAAAGAGTGTTGAGGAGTTCTGCTAGCAATTAAAGCCCCAGTGAGGGTCCTGCTGTTTTTACGCTGCAGCCAAGACATTACTGAACCTGGTCTGTGCGCTGAATGTTCAAAAATGAATAAACGTGAATATAATAAAATAACCCAGGTCGGATCACCTATAGATAAGCTGACTTTTTTCAGAGATAACATATAATAATTAAAGAAATGTAAAACTGTAAGTCTAGGAAGAAATAATTTGAAAGAAAGAAATTAATATATAATATGTTATTTCTTAAAATAATGAAGATATTTATTTTAATAAATAATACATTGGTTATTAAACAAAATCTTTTTTTCTACTGCTGCTGTAATTGTGCTATGTAATTCTTGTGCATTTCTAGCAGTTACAAGACCTGCAAAGTCAGTGTTTCTTTGTCTCTAATGCAGGCATTCTTTCAAGAAATTTGGGATCTAACAGCAGATGTTGTCTTGGCTTTATCTACAATTAAATCTGATTTTATTTCTATTCCTCAGAACACAGAGGGCTGAAGTTTATAATTTCAAAAACTACAGGCTAAAAATACTTCACAAAACTGATTCATGATGACATTTTACTATGTCATATACTATTTACATTTTACTATGTAGCTATAAGAGAGATTTGCTGTTTTTATGTACGGTGGTGTATCAGAGATTTACTGAGATTTGCTTTGAAAATCAGAGATTCTCAAATCTGTTGCAGGATTTGGACTGCTTCAGCCTGGATAATTCAAGGTAAATAAACAACTTTAGAGTTCACTGTCTATCTTCACTCTTCTTGTACTTTCTGTGGTAACACCGCCCCCCTTCCCGTAACAGTGTCCTCCATTCAGTCCATGGCGACTATTTGGTCCTCTCCTCAGATTCTTTTCTTCACTGAAGTAGTAGATCTGGAGCCAGTCTGTAGCCACAAGGCCATCAGAGAGTCCTGCATTTCCGTCTCCCTGTGGCAGTGGCCTAAACAGAGACAGAACCAGCACAGGCATTTTGTCATGGCCACCAAAGATAGTGCTTTACTGAATTTATCTTAAGGCGGCAAGATTTTTCCAGCTGCCTGACAGCTGGGAAACATCAGTAGGAGCTAAGGTCTATATTTATCTATTTTTAAATGTCAGCTGACAAAGGTAGAATAGAGCTGTACTTGCCAAGGATATGGTGATGAAAGGAAGAACAGCAGAACTTCCTCCAGAGCTTTGTGACCTCACTCCTGCACTTACTCTTGATGTCCTTTGATTTCGCATCAAGTTTTCTCAAAAGTCTGTCTCTGAGGTAAGGTAGAGACTTTACCTGTTCTAATAAATTGAAGAGTGTTGTGGAACACTCCCAGGCACTGGCACTTGATCTCAAAACCTGATGAACTCTTAAATTGGTCATGATTTCCACGTGATAGAAACATCACAGTGTACGATAATATAGGGGCCATTGAAGAGACCATCCTGTCACAGATTTCCCATTATTTATTTAAAGTCTGATTATTTGAAGCTGTATGCTTGAATTTCTGTGTCTCCTAATGCTTTCTTTAGTGTTAAATATTCTGTTTCTAGATACCGTTCTTCTCACAAACCCTTATCACTTGGAATCTCTGCATTCTTGGCCTCCGTGACATATGGTGCACTGACACATTAGAATTAGCAAGACATCTAAATGTTTTACTTCAATACAGAGATGTTTAAATTAAACGACAAATATATAGAGTGCATTTTGGAAATGCTTTTTCTGAAATTTTTGTTAGGTAAATTGACCTCCTATAGTTCTAAATGTACTGTCAAATATTTAGGTATAACAAAACCAGAAATAAGAGTGTTCCTTTTTCAGTAGGTTTTGTCTCAGGGAATTAATAAGCATTGATCTAAACCCCCAAAGAGGGGGTCACCTGTCTCCTTTATGCTTTCTCACTAGACAAAGTTTAGAAGATAAAATGGGAATATGACAATACATCTCTTTTATCTGATATTAAAAGAATTTGTGTTTAGGAAAAAGGCACACTATAAGTTGCATCTTGCATAGATTTGTCCAAGAGAAGATATAAGATGCGTGCATATAAATTTTCATGTGAAAAATGTCTTGTCTTGAAATAAGGAAAACGTGCCTTTTTATGTAACAGGAGTAGTTTTGGCATTTTCCACTGCAAATCAGGAGATAAAAAATATTGCACAGTGCTTCTAAAATGCAGAAAGATTAATATTACTATATTTCATACTTAGCTCTTCAGCATATTACTGTTAGTCTGAAATGGTTATGATAAACAGCTTTGAATGGGAAACCTCAAACTCAACGAACAAAGAAATATAGGGTGCCTACGAAATGTATGTTCTATCAGAGCCATGTTAACAGGAATGTAAGTCAGAAAGATACTACAGCTTTTTTATTTGATACCACTGCAAGATAATGCGATAAGTGTGAAGGTTAGACTTAATTTTTTGTGGTTCATTACTTCCAAGACAGGATTAAATAAGAGGCTGGAACGTGTAGAGTACTACATAGTAGTTGAGAATATGAGAACTAGTAGATAAAAAATAAGGGCAAAGCTGGCTCAGTAGTTTCTTTCTACTTCTTGTTGTAATGAACCTCATAGTTTGGTATATACTTTTTGTACAAAAAGAATGCTTTTCTCCCTTGTATTACATTTCTACACAATTTTGCCTGTGCAGCCATCTAAAGGCCACTTCAGCTAATTGACCTTGACCACCTACCCTCTTTGCTTGTGCAAGTGAGTATTTGTCCACAAGCTCTCGTTTTCTTCTTGCCTAAATTTGTGTCTTGATCATAGTTCCTGATAAATGTGATAACTTGGAAAAGGGGTGACTATCCTTTAATGTGGATGGAAAAGTGAGTAGTTTCTGGAATGAAGGAGGGAAACTGGAAAAGAATGCAGAAAAGTACACCAAATTCTGATGTGACTGAGATGATTCTTCTGGTTTTTGTATCACATTAGTATATAGAAGTATTAGAAGAAGAAAGGAGTGTATTCTTGACATTGTGCAGCCTACAGTACAGTTTAACTTGCGTTCACTAAGGAAACAGGTGTTGTGAGTGGTAGACAGCCTCTGGCTACCGCATTATATTTCTGCAAGAGATTCCTAACTGTATGAAAGGGTCAGTAGACCAGGGCAGACCTCCATTACTCCAGTTCCTCTTTATTGAGGGGTTAAACTGATCTATCTGATTGTAAACTAAGTTAAGTCAGAGGCAATGCTTCTTTCTGTTGGCTGTGTTGCAGAGGTGACAACCTGTGGCACAGAGGCAGGTGACAGCTGTTAATTCAGTTTTCTTTCTCTATGGAAAGCAAGGGGTGAAGTGTTTCCATGCAGATCCAGTTGACTAGATGTGGCTTTTAGTTCAGATTAATTCTGACTTTCGGTGAGTTGCTAAACATCTTTTTTACCTTCATGTTTCCACTACAAAATATAAGCATGAACACAATGAAAGTCTCTTTTAACCGTATATTGAAGAATTTAGAGGTCCTCCAAAGAAAGCACAAAAGGCGGTGGTTTTGTGCCTCATTATTGCTGTAAAAAAACACCAGTGCAAAATCTGTTCTCTACAGTAATTTTATATATTTTGGAATCTATATAGATTTCACATTTCAGGAACTTCAGGTGGTATTACCCACCTATATGACATACTGTAAATTGCTTACTTGGCTGACAGATGAGAATTACCAAGTGGTCTCTCTCACTTGCTGCACTGAAGCTGTGCTGTTACAACTTGCTGTACAGTTGGCTTAGTGGGAATTCATTCTTGGTTGTCGTCTGTGCTAGCAACATGAATGAAACTGAAGAAGAAACACTTCTGGAGGGAACAACAATCAATAATCTTACTAATTAGTTATTGACATCAAGTATATCTTAAAAAACAAATAAAAATATCTAGGTAACTGGACCTGCATTTAGAACTGGACAAATGCTTCAACTAATTCTAATTTGGGGTTCTTCTTTTTCTCTTTATATCGTTTTGTTCTTTCAATCTAAATATTTTAACTTTTTTTCTCAAGGCTGTATGAGGTCCACAGGAGGAAGTCTATAGCTTTCATCTTGATTTATAGAGATGATGATAAAAGTTTAGTCTCACAGCTTGTTGCCCATTTCTCTGCTAGATTGTTGCCTACAGCATATGTTCAAAGACAGGTCGCTCATAGTTGAACGTAGCTTTATTTCAGTAAACATAGCCTACAGTAGAAATATATTGAATTTAGGCTAAACTTGCAGAGATTGGAAGAAAACCACTACGTATAGTGTTAGGTTGCAATTAACTCTGTTCTAACATGTATAAGCCTATGTGGCTATGCTAGAGGGACAGAAGGGGATGGGTTTCCATCCCTGTGTTGGATGTCTGTGATAGTCATGGTTTGTGGCTCAGGATGTACAGAAACACTTGTGTTGTGTAAATGTATCTTCCTGTGAATCTATTTTCTGTGTGTCTCGGGAATCTGTATCTCTCTGATATCACAAAGAATTATTTCTGTGCAAGGTTTTCATGCTGTAGAGCAGAAACAATATGAAACTGCAGATGAGTAAGAGCAGAATTATTCATCCCCAGGTGAGGAAGATGGCTGCTTCTTCATGCTTCTTCAGAAACCCAGGAAGCAATATAATACAGTCATCACTTTGAAATACCCTTCACTGTTTCTTACATATATAAAACATCTTTATATATAACGTATTTATGCACACGTATATATACACATATATATATTTTCATGAACTGTATACACTTTTACGTTAATAACAGCAAAGGAACTGCTTACTTTCATTGACCACTGCCTTCAACATTAATTAGTTTAGTACTAATTTAATAATCAAATAAAAATAGTTTACTCTTAGTGATTGTTTATTGTGGGAGGGTGCTCACAGTTTTACTGAAACAGGATGCGTGCTTATCTTTTTCTTGGGGTAAGCATCCACTGACACTAAAATAAAGCATCACCTCACCAAGCAAGGTGTTTAAATAAAAGAATGCATACACTTTTGGGTCACTCATTCTTAGGGTTCCCTGCATTTATTGTCTTGCGTTACTGCAACAAGGCTCTGCTACAGCAGAAAGGTGATTGTTCGAGCAGCCTTATCCATGGATTGAAGCACACTCCTGTCAAAGTTATTGCAATGCAGAAATCCAATATGACACATGTATTTCAGTATTAAATAGCTCATAACGAAGGGACATTGCTTTGCTTGCTTTCTGTTGCTGAGGAAGGGCTGCACAAGGCTCCATATAAAGCTGTGTTTCTGTTGTTAATGGTGTCTGTTACGGACTTATGGGACAGACAGTAAAAATTTGAACTAAAAGAGAAGTAATATTCAGCTTAAATGCATCAGATGGAATGGAAATTTTTACTACTTTTACTTAAGTTAGTTGAAGCAGAATAAAGTGAAGGGTATTACTGGAACTACATGGTGAAGTAGCAGTTCATTAAGATCGTCATCCATAACCTGCCTGTCGTACACCCCTTGTTGAGACCAGATTGTCTGCTGTAGGAAAGTTCAGATTAATCTATCCCTTATGTTGTCATACTTGCTGGAGTGGCAGATTAAGATTCTATTTTCGGTGCCTAATTTCTAAATTAGAGTTTTCATCAAACCGTGTTTATTGCTGTCACAGAAGAACAAGCTGGGATGTGCACAGTCTTACTGAGTGACGTGTAATTATAAAAAGCCACGGATGTGCCCTTGTGCTTGCTAAATGAGATGGTAGCAGTTCTTTCCCTCTGAATATACTGATCAGCTCTTTTTTTGTGTATATTTAGTTGGCACATTCTTTAATAGTTAAAATACTGGGATGTTTTTTCCTATCACTGACTGATAATTGGTCAAATCCAAAGGAGGTTTTTCTTCCTTAGTTTTATCATTTTCTTTTTCTAAATCTTTCGTACTCTTTCAGTCTTCCTATGTGGGCAGGTTTACTTTTATGTTCTGGTTGTCTGAATACAGTTTTAGTTATTGAAAAGTAGAAAATTGTTTTCTCATCTCATATGAAAAGAGCTGTCAGTCCTCATAAGGTTAAAACACATCTGTGACTGGCTTGCCCTGTCCAGCCATGCGAAGGGCTGAAGGTTCAAGAGCGCTAGTGAAATTCCAGGAAAATGTCTAGCTCCTGAATCAGTGTGGAGTGAATTATATCATTTTGCTTCCTAAAGTTATGTTCGTTGTACGTATATGCTCTCAGTTCTCTAGGAGTGAGTTTGGATTGACCTCCATTCGTAAAAGTAGCCATTCTGAAAATTGGCACTCTTCAGATAAATTGGAAACAATCCACCAAACTTTTTTTAAGGTTTTAAAAGATGTTAAGCTTCTCGGGAAAACTCTCATATCAGCTGTGAAGTAACCAACATAGTGAATGTAAAGTAAAAACGGGGCCACCAAAACTTGCAATGTATTGGATTGTGGCAATGAGGAGGGGGTTCTGGGAAGAAAATATTTGCAGAAGGGAGGATATGCTGAATGTGGAGGGAGAAGTCAGGATATTGGCCAAGATTGGTAGACTTTTGTTCACTTTCTTGTATAGTAGCTGCCCGATGGAACAGAGTAGTTGTCATTCAGCACGTAGCCAGCATTCACAGCACATAGCTGTTGATGTGTAGTGGTGACTCAACTTCAGCTTTAGAGTAGAAAGCATCAAAAAAGTATGAGGTGATAGCACTAGGTATAAACATGAAAATGTTTTTGGTGTATTTCCATGTTGTGCTAATTAATACTAGTTAAGCAAAACCAGTTCAGGTGCTACTTAATGCAAGGCAGAATCAAACAGTTTTTTAACAGGTCATCTATATGTCTTAGAGAAATTCAGATTAGTGATGGTTTAGGAATTCCATACAACTACAAGAACTTAAAAACATTCAGTTTTATCTTGGTAGAGAAATCTTAATATGAAGGTAGTTATTTGATTTACACTTCACTACTTACATATATGCCTGGGTGATGAAGGCACATTTATTTTTCTTAAACGCATATATGAAATAGTTAAGTATCTTAAACTGCTATATATTTAAATGCTAATTACACATAGAAATGTTGTCACAGATTGGACAGAATTACTTTTAAATTCAACATCTTTTATTCGTCATTCCTCCTTTTTATCTTATCAGGAAGTTCATACAGGATAAGCAACTGACTCTTTATTCAGACTGTAGTTTTTTAAAGAAGGATCTAACAGTCTTGCAAAGGACTCATAATCACTCCTTTGGATTTCTTTAGTTATGTTTGCTGAACTCCTCAGGGAGTCTTTGATATCCTGACACTTCAAGTTAGTGCAGTGTGTTTGCCAAAAATATTCTTTGTCAAAGAGGTTGCAGAGCTTTTTTCTCTTTGCCTCTTGAAGCTGCATGGCACACAGATGCCTACAGTGAGAAAACGGGGGGGAAAAAATGGTGTAAATGTAATTACTGTCAGATATTTGGTGCAACAACTTGAAAAGATTTTTGGTCAAACAGTGAAGGAGCAGTGGTTCATTTGGAATGGTGAACACTAAGTTTTTGATTAAAACACCTAGAACTTAAACTATGGAGTTTCAAGTACTGTGAAGATGAAGTTGTTTCAGATTGGAGTTATTCACTGAGCCCTTGGTAGGGAAGTAATGACAACATACACTTAGCACTATCTGTGGGGCTCTCAGTCACAGTAGTGAACTATTCTCTGAGTAACAGTAAATCTGCTAACAATATTTAGTCCTGGAAGTGCTAACACATTCTTGTTTTATTTTCCTTTTCCTTTGATACAGACTTCTTACCGGTATCTTCCAGAAATACAGACACAGAACAGCACTAGAGTAAATCATAGTTATTGCATTCCACTGTTACTCTTATAAATCGTTGCCTAAATTGTCAAGACTTCTTCACTATTGGTATTAAATAAACTAGCTTTTCATAAAATCGTAGAATTTGGTTGGAAGCGGCCTCAAGGGTCAACTGGCCCAACCTTTCTTGGCAAAACCCGGCCAAGATAAGATGGCACCCTCTCCAGCCAAATCTTAAAAGTGTGCAATGTTCGGGACTCCACCACTTTCCTGGGAAGATTATTCCAATGGTTGATTGCTCTCATTGTGAAAAATTTTCCACTTGCGTCCAATGGGAATCTCCCCAGGAGTAACTTGTGTCCATTACCCCTTGTCTTTTCCATGTGACTCCTTGTGAAAACGAAGTCTCCATCTTCTTTGTAGCCACCCTTTAAATATTGGAACATGGTGATAAGGTCTCAGAAGCCTTCTTTTCTGAAGGCTGAACAAACCCAGCTCTCTCAGCCTTCCCTCATAAGGCTGGCTTTTCTAAAATGTAAGCAACATGGTAATTTATATTAAGCCCCAACCTATCTTGTTGTTTTTAAAGGTAAGATATCATAATAAGTGAAAATAGGAATTGATTCCCTGAGGAAATTTTACTGCAACTAAAGCAACTTGGCTGTGCATGAGTGAAAGCAATGCCTAGCTCCATGAAATTTAGAAGATACTTAGTAAATAGATGAAATGGAGGATTCTAGACAAATTGTACTGTAACTCTAAAGAATGACTCAAAATACTGAGTCTTCAGGTCGAATCTGGACAAGGCAATAGTACTAGTAAACTAGCTCAGGAAATGTGTCCTTCCAAAGAAGGGGAAAGTAAGAACGTGGACACTAGATTATATTAAATTACTTTCGGAGTGATAGAGGTGAGGGGTGATAACAGAAGAGAGTAAATCAAATGAGAAGGAAGAAGCAGAGTTATGAAAAACCTCCAAGGTGAGGCCAGGAAGAGTGAATTTTAATTCACAATCTAACTTTTTGTGAAAAACATAATTTAAAAAAAAAATCTGTATTTCTTAAAAAATGGCAGATTGCTATGCAAGCAATAGAGTCTGGTTCAAAAGTCATTCTCCCATCCTCAGGCCTGCCAAGGCAATAAACATGAAGTGGGCCAGAAATAAATATCTGCCAGATCCAAATATAGTTTGAATTTAAAATAATTGTTCATTTCAAATTCTGGTTTAGAAGTCATAGGCTTCAAGGGATTTGCTGTTGATCAACTTAATAGCCTTTACACTTGTCATAATATCTCATTTCTGAGAGGTATGGTTTGTATGTTCTACTCACAATCTCAGGATTATATTGTTTGCCAGATTTGGGTCTGGGAAATCATTCTTCCCAGATCAGATTGACGGAGTAGTGAATCACTTGTTGTAAGCATCACTTAAGTATAATTGCACTGTTCGAATTGTGCAGATTTTTTCAGTGAAAGTGTTTCAAAATTTAAAGACAACATTTTTTTCTTTGTTTTTGTCATCCAGTCTGTGGGGACAGAAATCACCGTATTCAATTTAGGAATGTAAAATGTTTTTCTTTGTTCCTCCTCTCTAGGAAGTCTTGCTTGCCACATGGAGAAAGAGAGAAAGGAAGGAAAGCCACTTTGTAATTCCTATCTATTTTGCCATCTGCCTCCAGGGGAAAACCACAACTTTCCTCAGAAGATTGCTTACAAGATGATTTGAAACAATACATCACTAATCAGAATCTTTTACAGGTAAACACTAGGGCATTCCAGGGTGTGACGTGAATGCAGATATAGCTGAGTAATTGCCAAATTGCTCTGCACATACTTAGCCAAGGCTAGGAATTGTGATTTTGACTGTTCTGTATAACCTTCAATATAAATTTAAACTTTCTTTTCTTTCTCCACCCCACTAAACCTAGGTGGATACAATTACTTTTTTTTGAATGCATTTCAACTTCTGCAATGAGTTCTTTTGGCAGAAAAAAAAAATAATCGAGACTTACGTAGACTTAAAAGTCTCCCATTTTTTCCTCTCTATCTTCTTCAGAGAAAAGTGAGAATGGCTTTTTGTATCCTAATATATTAATCTGACATCTATGTAGCACTTACTCTGTGTCTGATGTGATACCTGCTATTTAAATTATGTTTTCACCTTTTAAGCCTACTTCTTTAATGTTTAATCAAAGTCTTTGCTATCCAATAACTGTATGAGTCTATAAATTATAATTTTAAAGATGCAAGTGAAAATAGTTCTTAATAAGAGTTGTGGTTGTGTGTTAGGTAGAAAAAGCTACACTGCCCAGTATCACCTTTCTTAAAGATAGGGTAGCCTCCTTTGGATTTTCAGTGGCTTCTAGATTGGTATCTCTAGAAGGAAGAATGGTCCAAATTTTCCCTGGTTCTATAGTAGTCCGTGGGTAACAGGGAAGACCTTTCTTGAACAGAGACTGGACGGAAAAGTAGAGTTTGGAGGGGTGGCAAAGGAAGAAGAGTGGGGATTAAGGATATTGCAATAATTTGAGGTCTCCAGATAGATTATCTGTGGGAGCTCTAAATCCTACAGTTTATCTCAACTGTGGACACTTAAAACATGAGCTTAATGAAAGCATCATAGGAAGTGACAAGCAGTATGCAAGACAAACATATGTTATTATGCAGCACGAGTTAGGCTTAGTTTGTTTTCATTTTAATTATGTGTTTGACCTGTGTGGATTTTCATCCCATCACTATTTCAATATCTTAAAATCATATAATTTTCCACTACATTGCTGTTTTGAAACATTTAAACCATCATTTGTATAGCACTTCATTAGGAAACTGTTTGAAAGTTGGAGAGACTCCTAATTTAAATCAATTATAAGAAAAGTTGTCAGCTGCATTTTCAGTGCTCATCTGTGACTTTGCACTATGTTAGAGGAAGAGGATTTCTGTCTTATTCAATCCGGATACTCCTCAGACTTAAACTGGTCCTCAGAATTCAGGAAGTAAAGCTGGGAATTAGGAATGGATAATTCTGCAAAGCACAGACAGGAAAGCTGCAGTATAAATGTGGGTTAGTAGCTGACATCAATACCTGATAAGCTCTTTTGCAGTGTCAAATTATTATATATGTATTTACATCTAGTGGATGTAAACGGTTAGGTATCTTTCTGTTACCTTGAGTACCCTCCCTCTAAGAGCCATTGGTTTTGCCAGTGCAGTGTGGGTGTTTTGTCTTCGTTACAATATTTTGTTTTTGTTTGAGCAGGTTGGTAAACATCTGAGCTGTCATAATTACTTCCGTAGGTTGATTGGTTTCCTCTGTGGAATAGTTTTTGTAACTGTGTTTGTACTGCCTGTTCTCAGGCAAACGTTTAAGTATTGCAAATATTATCTTCTATACAACTTTATATTAAGGTTTTGTGTATTTTATTCTCCACATTTCTATATTTTTCTGCTGCTTCTTCACTCCTTTCTTGTCTGTTAATATAAACTATTTACAATGATACTGAGAAGGGGATACAATTGTTACCTGGAAGGGGATATGCCATTAAAATGCACCATTACAAGAGTTTTATTGTATGTGTATGAACTTTAGAACAGACTTGTGTGCTCAGATAAGCCTTAACATCTTTCCCAACCCCTTTTCTGTCCCTGGTGTGTAACACACTTTCATTAAGACACAGTGCAGTCACGTTGAATTCTCCGTTGGTATTTTGAATCTCACAGGTCACCTCAGCCAGTATTATCCAAGTCGGTTGTTCCTGGTTTTGCCTACTTCTACTGATTACCTGCAAATGTTTTCAACATGCTGGTACTGTTTCACACAAACAGGGAGTATTACCTCAAAGGAATAAAGGCAAATACCCAGTTTTATCATCTTTGGTTCTTTACTGAAGTTGACTTAGCTGTCCAGTAGCTGGTGCAGTGAGTGTGTCACTGTTGTTTACAGAGAGTGCAAATGCAAAATAGGACTTTTCTGGACAAATTCTTGCTGTTGCCATGTGCATGTCTATGTACAGTTTGGAATGTAGTTTAGAGGAAAACAGGTTATATTCTATTCTTGCTTGTTCTACTTTTAATAATTGTTCCTCTTCCAAATTTTAACACATTCTTTTGTCATCCCACATATGCATGGTAATAATGTAATGCACTTCCGTCAATGCTAGTCTGTTCTTTTAACAATCCGTATGAGTGACACAGATTAATAAAATGTGGCATTTTGGGATCCAGAGTAAAATATGAAATAAAAAAATGACTGTTTGAGGAAAAATTAGTCATATGCAGAGGGACCTATTAAAGTTTCCTCACGTATCAAGCCTTTGTTCTGAGCATGTGTGACTGAAAGTGCAAAGCTAGGCTGTCAGAATTTGTTTAGCTAATGATTCTAACTTGTTAAATTTTAACCATAGCTCCTTTTGTTGTGCTTCAAAATATTCATAATGCTCTTTATATTAATTTGTTTTCTGTACTTGAAAATATAAATTTTTGTAGTTATTATTTGGCCATTGATTTGACTGCTCAGCAAATAATATATATATGCAATTCTGTTTTTGAATATGGGGCTCAGTGTATAAAGAATCTGCATAAAATTCATAGCTCATATACAAGGGCTTTTTGTTATCCACTAAGACACAATACAAATCAAGTGTGAGAACAGCTTGAAGCTAAACTGTAAGGTTTGAATGCTAAAATCTATCACAATTCATACTGTCAGAGAAACACACATTTAAAAATCCTTGGTCATGTATAATAATAGACTGAAACATAAATAGCAATTTCAAGCATAAAACTTTAAGAATGTTTTTGTCTGAGAAGAAATTGAAAACAATCCTAAAAGTATAATGTATGAAGGAACTCATACCAATGTCAGGTTTTCAGTGTGGCACTACCAGACCCATTATCTTTAATCTGTCTCTGTGTGTGAACAATCATAAGAAAGGATTTCACTTTCTGTGATAAGATTCTAGCTATCTGATAACAAAAATGTGGATGTGGGCCCTTGCCATGGGGTAAAGGTGAGGTAAAACAGTTTGCATGTTTGGCACTGTGAGTCCCTGCCCACACTGCAGGATGGTTCCAGAGCCCAGTAGTGTGAATGGAGATGATCCTGTCATTTTCAACAGGCTTTGGAGTGCGTCCAGTTTACTTACACAAACATTTGAAACACTGAACCTACTCCTTCCAGTGTGCATAGGGAGGTGAGCTAACCAATTCCAGGGTAAAGAGAGATGTTTTTAAACAGATACATTCAAACAGTTGGTTGTATGCACATACCTCTTGGTCATCAGAAAAAGGGCCTCCTGAAGTATCTGTGGGAAAAGAAAGACAGCTTCAGAAATGCTTTGTAAACATGGGTTCAAACCAAAAACAGACACAGAGAACAGTCATGTAAGACAGGTCTCAGTAAAGAACACAAATGAACTTTTTGCTTCTCAGGTGGAAAAATCTGACTGGTCAGGAACACCTGAATTCACAGGGAATATGATTTCTTTTTTCATCTTTCTGTTCCTGATGGGATTGAGTTCTTGCAGACATTGCACAAGGAAAGAAGTAGCTTTACCCTCCTGTTAATCTGCATGTCTCCTAATTCTGCTGGTCTCTGCTAGGGTAGTTTTATTCCTAGCTGTCCATTACTTCCTTTGTAGTAAAGTATTCCTGTTAAAAATACAGTTTGCTTGAATTTCTCATGTCATAAAAAGTCAGGAGGATTATAATTAAATTATTTACCTGGTCTGTGAGGTGAAAACCAGTATCAAATCCCAAGAAGTTTTTGGGTGGATCTCCTGTCAAACAAAGGAGCATTAGGAGGAAAGTATAGTCAGGCATGAGCTGGGTCACAGCACCGCACAGGTGGCAGCGCCATTTAAAATGCACTGTGCTCACAACTAGGACCTCCAAATTATTTTGATACCATATTGGTTGATCCAGGTAGATTGCATCGGTGTTAACTGTAAGTACATTAAAATGTACATGTATAGAAATCTGTGCAATTAAATTGTTATAGAAAATGTGTGAATTCTAAAGTATGTACATGTACATTCAGTACGTGCTTTGTATCTTCTTTCTGGTATAATGAAGAAACTACAAGGGCAATTATACTTTAAGCAATGCAAAGGATTTCTTAATATTTTTTTGAAAATATTATGTATAGAATAGAATGACACTGAATGCGCCCCAGTATATGCATTATTTGCATTTTTAAAATTCCCATTGTATCTACCAGAGCCAAAGATTAGTTGCCAATGTCAAAGAGTGACTTTCTGAACCAGTCTCTCCATCCTTTCTGCAGTGACAATTTTGTTCCTCTTCACACTTGAAGCTTGAGATTGTGCTCCCTTTCTGTTTCTTCATAGCAGAGATTTTGTTATGGCAGTTACAAGTGAGCATATGGAGGCAACAGTCTTTTGGGCATCAGAAGCTGCAGCATGAGAACAAGCCGCGTTAGTAGACTAGATGAAGGATGCTTACTTGTTGATAAATACCATGTAAAGTGCTCTGTCTGCATGGAAATATGTGTAGCTTTCTATGCAGAACCAAGGGGATTCCTAACTCTCTGCCCAGATTGGAAATGCACACTCAAGTATGTAGATGGCCTGAGATGCCCGTATGCTACGGCATAATTTTGGATTTCTTTTTGATTAATATCATGCTTCAGTGCATCCATCTGTCTGTGCAAGTTTCAAAGGAAGCTAAGTGATATACATCAATTAAAAATGCAGGCAAAGTTTAGGACTTCACCAGATTTCAATAACTTTTTAATAGTGAGGTGTTGACAGATTATAATGATAAACAAGTTTATACAGTTTTCAAAATAGATGAAATCCATTCCAGAAATATAATTTATAAAAACTTGTTAGGCTGAATAAAACTCCTAGCCCTCCTTATTCTAAGACATCAGGAAGACACGGGATAGGCAAAATGTATTTTGGTGTCATAATAGTCTAGGATGGACTTAGATAACTGCAGTAATTTCCTGGAGACTAAGCAAATAATAGCAGAGTAGTTTGGCAGGTCTGCAGTTCACACAGCAAAGCTATGTCTGTATT
Organism: Trogon surrucura; assembly: GCA_020746105.1. Lineage (NCBI taxonomy): Eukaryota > Metazoa > Chordata > Aves > Trogoniformes > Trogonidae > Trogon > Trogon surrucura. The sequence goes on from CM036629.1 coordinate 15,928,392, forward strand.
TTACCATAGAAACATTTTAACCTACCCTGCAAACTCTGCTTCAGAAGTCAAGCTTCCAGCTTTCCTAAAGCTGTGCCTTCAAATCCATTTTGAGCAGTGGATGCATTGTCTGTGTCAGGCTTGGAAACGCAGGCTATTAGCCTAGAAGTTACTGAGTGAAATATAGAAAGTAAAAAGCCTATAAGAAACTTAACCCATACAGTTTAGCAATCACTAAACCAGCTAACAAATAGAGACGATTTAAATTGCTTCACAATGCCAGTTGCTTGCAGAATACCTGCCATCCTCTTGATAGGTTAAAAAATAATCTATTTGCAGCTCTAAGGTTGAAGAATGCAATGAATTTAGGAAGCTCAAGCCTCACTGCACTTGTCTTTCATGCTACCAAATGTGTCCTTTTAAGATATTATACTGTTTCACACCTGATTGAATAAAGAATTTAAGAAGATACCTTCTCAAAGTAGATCTGCTCTTAAGTCTCTTATCATTTCTTAATGTTAGAACACATGCGTGCCAATATCCATGGGGCGCTTGGAAAATGTTTATAAAAAAATGTTACGACCAATGCTTTTAAAGCTTTATTTGAATATCTAAGGAAGATTTAGACTTCATACTTTACAGACAAAAAAAATACACCATTTAGCCACAGATAAATACTCTATACCATAGTATACTCCTTTGAAAATACTGATTAATGACTTTAAAAGGGTCAGTAAATTGCAACCTTAGGGCAACAGACCAACAATGACTGGTGTAACTCCATTACAATTAATCAAATTACAGTTTAAATTATTTGACCCAATGAGTCTGCAAGTAGTGTTTACTGAGAGACTGAAGAACATATAGGTAATTGTGTATTTTAACAGTGATGTTCTGTGACAAGTTTCTTATTTCTAATCAATATTGTGTGAAATCAAACGGACCTTGCACAGCAGAAATTTATTATGTGCTTATATATCTGTATCTTTCTTAAAGAAAGCACATTCCTGAATACCTACATAATCTCAATATTTGCATTCTTACATAGTTATTTCTATCTTCAATTTATAAATGTATTAAAGATGTGGTGGTGGTGCATTCAGCTAGATTTCAGTGCATATGTATATTTAGAAAGGTCTTGATGGATATTTATACCTATATACATAGGTACAGACATTGCAGATGTACCAAGTGTTTGTAACATTCTTGCGCTCTAAATAATTCAGTGTGTTTGGAGGTATTTGAAACAAAAACTGCCTTGGGATATCACTAGGTCATACATTCAGTGAGAATCGGCTTCTCCATTAACTAGCACTGGCATTGAATCAATACAGTGTGAGTTATGCTGTCAGCTTGTTCATTTCAGCTTCATAAAATTGTGAAATAAATATCCAAAATTCACAATGGCTTATCTGAAGCAGGAAGGATCTCAGTGCCTAATTTTGCATATGAAATTGATGAAAGGCTGAGGAGAGAACAACAGAGCTCTGTTGTCCTTGGACAATTCATGGATAGGATTTTGTTTAGTGAAGTTAATAAACATTATAGTTTTTCTTGTTTCTTATCATAGTTCTGTTCTGTTTGGGTGCTGTTGGGTTCGGTTTTATTAGAATTAAGGTCTGTATTTTAAGAGCCTATTTACGTGCTTGAAAAATTCATTGAAACCGTAAACGACTGAGGTAAGCACTTAACAACATACACGTTAAGGAGTGGAAATTTCTGCTTTAAAAGACTGAAAGTTTTTGCTCAATTATGATGGAGAGGAGACAAGATTAAAATCTTTTAATGATAAATACATCTGAGATTGCAAAGTCTCACACAACACAAGACCAGTTTCTTGTGCTTCAGGAAGCCTGCGTTTCCATTAGTTCATGTGTGTGCAAAATATTCTTGACGGGATCAAAAGTATTTAGCATCAGTATATGTTAGGTTCTTTCCTGCTTATAAACTGTCTTCTACAGCAAACTGACCTTTCTCTGAATAGGTCAACATCTTACAGAGCCCAGGGACCACCATCTGACCTATGTTACAATGATGAATTTCTGGAGTATCTTCACTGATGTCAGAACAGCTACTCCATTATATACTGGTGTGAAAGCAGAAATTTCACTGGGAGCTTCCCTCAAGTATCTGTGTAAACAGTTTAAAAACTTTAAATGCTTTAGATGTAGCACTTGTACTCTGCCAGTAAAAGTGAAGGACCAGGTCAGAGGAGTTGACTTGAAGGTGAAGAAATCTTCTAACCTTTAACCTTAGCTATTGTCATTTGTGTCTGTGTTGGAGGCAGCTGTCTACAGAGACACTTACCAAAATGATTTTGCAAGGCTGTTCGATATCCTATGAATAAACAGACTCTACCTGTTTTATTTGGTAGTTATTTTATAATCTCTGTAAGCAGTAAAATTGAGATGGATATTCTGTTTCACAAAAAGAACAGAATTAGATTACTTTGAATTAAGAATGGATATTACTGACAAACTCCATCACGGATGATCAGTGCAAAATTGATGTTACATATTACATGGCAATTTTTTCTCTCATTGAAATTAAAGAAATTTAGGATGCTTTCAAACAAAGCTGTGTCTAATTCTCTAGAAGTGCACTTGTCTGCCTTGAGGGACCTTCAGAAATGTCTTTTTCTGATAAACCACTTCAAGCATAAAGTTTTCAGACATGTAGAATGTTAGCAACTATAAAGAAAACCCATGTCTGTTTAATTCAGATCATTTCCAATTTCTGTAAACAAAAGGCTTGCAATTTTTTCTCCCCCAAGATTCCAATTTTCAGTGCTTTATCGCATTAAAGCAAGCATTCAAAAATGGATGTATTTGCTGAGATGTGTACTTAGCAGGGCAACAGGTACAGTCTTGCAAAATATCACTGGGCGTGGCTTTGCGTGACACTGCCGTCAGTAAGTACTCCCAAGTGGTTAAATTCAGTCCAGATTCAGTGTTGGATCTCAGGTGCTATATATTATTTTACATTCATTTAGGACAGTTTTGTTGTGTTGTTTTAGACCTTCTGCCAGGCTGGTTTCTGAATGGAGAACATTGAGGGGTGGTGGCTAAGTGAGAGCTACAGAATCCAGCAGAGCGATGGTGCTGCTGTGTTCAGCAAGCCAAATAATGATTCCAGCGCGTATCTCGCTACCTACATACGCTATACCTCTTCTGTGGCGAGTGATATATGCTAGTACCTTCAGAGTTTCTGCTTGTATGTCACTCACATTGTCAGTGCAACAGAAATAGGCAATTTTAAATTATAAAAAAACCCAAAAAAGCAAAACCAACAGAGGTATCTAGTCTTTTACACAATAGATCATTATGCAATTATTTTTCCTTCCCAAACTGTGTCTTTTTTATTTTCTACATGTTATCCTTCATTGTTCCATAGATGATAATCATAAAACTTGCAGCATGCCACTGAGCTTTCTCCCATAGGCTCTGTATGTATGTATTGCATGCATGTGTTTACATATATACATGTATGTAAAATTATGTATGGGGAGAAAGAATCAGTTACTCCTCAGGCTGTGTAACTGTCCTGTGCACAGATGGCAGTGGTGAGGTTAGAAGCATGTGAGATGAGTACAAGCTTAAACTAGGTTATATAAGTAATAGTTATTTTTTTTGTGGAGGTGTAAATATTATTATTGGATAATACTGCAGACAGTGAACTAATGAAGTTCCTCAGAGTACTCAGGAAATTGATTTGCTTTTTAAAGTGAAGATCAGTCCGTGAACCAATACAACCAAAGCAATGGTCATGATAGTAATGAACCAGGTACAGTGTCATCCTTTCACTCCTTGGGTTATGTTTCCTTGCATTGAATACTTCATAATGAGTTTTTCTCACAGATCCGACACTGACTATGACAGTTTGGTGAAGGTCCTGGTTCTTGATCTGTCATCCCAAAGTCCCTGAGAAACTCATTTAATATCAGTCAGCTCTGATTTCACCAGGGTGTGTGTATTTAGTGGACTCTCTACGAAAAAGCATAGCTATATTGGGATGGTGTTCTGCCATGTCGTGCGCTTAACTGATCATATCCATGAGCTGAACTATGAAGGCAAAAGGAAGTACAAGCACAAGGCTGGAATGCTTGTACTAATAAGGATCACATCCTTTTTAATAAAAATCTCTGTTGGATATTTTTAGATAGAATATTCTTTGTGATTCCCACATGCCAAGTGTAGATAGGAAACTGCACCCTATAGTGTTTTGGTCATTTAAATTCAGAATTCAGCATTGAATGCAGCATGTGTACAATTTGTTGCCTAAGGTTTCCTAGCTACTAAAGAATGCACTAATAATATGCACTAAAATAGAGAACACTCCCAGGCCTAGTGCAACATGGTTTTAGCTGTGCAGTTTACAGGTGAGCATGTAGAGCTACAGACAAAGAATGTATGTGAACAAATGTCCTTACAGGAAAACGAGGGGTAAATAATGAAGTAAATACTATCAGTGAGAGTATACACTAGAGACTGATTTTCTTTTTTTTTTGGTGCTGTGTTTGAATATTGTTGAACGAACTTGAAAGCTCAAAGGTGTGCCTTGCCTTAGGCAGAGAAGTATGGCAAGATTAAGAGCTATTTATTGTTCTGGGGATGAAAACTGGTTTACACAACGCAGGGACAGATAAATACTGGAGAAATTCTTCCTGTGTATAAAGCATATATTTAACACATAATGTATTATAAAATCAGGCAAAAAGGAAATCCAAATGATGTGTCATTTCTTAATGGTGGTGAATGACTTCCATTTCTTGGCATCACATATCTAATAGCCTCATAGAGCCTTAGTAGAAATGTTATACAAGTATAATCCAATAAGGCAAAATGCTAAACTAAAGAGCAAGCAAACTTGATATAAAAGCTCTTAATCCCATGACCCCTTAATAGGGAACACAGAACAGAGATTACCAAGGCACAGCAAATGTTTCCGGATTGTTATATGCATGGTTTTCTTGATTCGGCACAGACTTGTGTACTTATTCATAGCGAGTCGAAATAAGAACTGAAGTTAAGTAAATAGAGTAGAACAAATTAACAGATACAGGTTGTTCAGCTCTTAGTCCTGCTGAATTTCACTGAACAGGGTAGTCTGTCTGCTTTTCTTTTTCTTTTGCCCCATTCTTTTTCTCCATATGGTCCTTCTGAAGAGTTTTCTGTGTGTGTAATATTTTGTATGTGAATGTTCTGCTCAGTTGCTGTGTTATTACTGTGTTATGGTAGTTTGCAGTCCTGGTAGTCATAAAAATAGGTGCAAAATATTCTAGTGCCTTGCCTTTTTTCCAACGTAGTGTATGTAACATAGCTGTAAGAAGAACTTCGAGAAACTTAGTGTCTAGTTTTATGTAGTGTTCTGCCCAAGGGCTCTGCCTTGCTTTTCAGCTACTTAGTGCATATTTGCGCTTATTTATTTGACACAAGGCTGCTTTATGTTGTGTTTTGTCTCATGATGGAGTATGGGGCAAAGACTTTGGATCTCACCACATGTATCCATGTTGACAGCCCTCCATTAAATAATATGATTCCTATTACACACCCATTTAAAGCCTAGCGGTGCCTCTGAAATTTTATTGACATCCTCAGCAACTCACTATGATCTAGGCAGTGGCCCTTCTTTTTAAGCGTAGAACTATCCTTCATTGTTGTGGATGTTGTGCCTGTATATACAGTGCTTTGGCTTGTTTCACGTTATTCAGACAAGAATGCATAGATATTTATCATTAAACATGAATATTTTCTATCCTCTGCAGTGTCACAAGAATAATTTCTTAACTTCATCTCTAAGAACAAGCGACCAGGGAAGCATATTGTTATCAGTTTTTTAATACTGGCAGTTTGGAAAGGTAGAGATTACACTCTATTTGTCAGCGCAAACATGGTATAGACTTTGTTAATGTTTACATTTGAAGCCCTAATTTACTTATGTGCAGTTACTGTAGCAGTTTTTGGAGGCAGCCAACTGAAATATGGGGTTTGTGTTGTTGCTTCAGATGTGACTAATTTGTCACTGAAAAACAAAAGAGGATTGCTTGTAAGCCTCTTTGTCAGGATTTTTGTTGTGTATTATGAAACATGCACTGGTCAGTCCAGTTTCAAACTGTATACTGAGTTCAAGGAAAACTTGAGAGAGAATGTTTATTAGAGAGAAGATAAACTGGTATAATGCAATGTTTAAAAATACAGATTTATGATGAAAGCTGTCCCATAGCAATGACCAGTGAGCAGTAAGGGAAGAGTGAGAATACATGTATATGCACACATACATATATATATACATATTCCTAACACAGATATTTGCTACAGAGGAACTTACTGCCTTATAAAGCAAGTTGCAGCAAAGGGGAAGGTTTCCTCGCTAGTGTGGGTCAAAAATGAAGGCCATAGTTAGAGTGGCCATTTTGACTTTGTTTGACTTCGGGGAGTGAGCTTGAACCAAAATCAGAATGTTTGACCTGTGCTGTTTCTTACTGTCAGTGACAACTGCATGCTTGATTCTCTTTGTTTTCCTCTGGTAAGAGGGATGTGTATCTCAGCTCCCCCAGAAGGAGGACATGTATCAGAGGACAAGTAAGTGATGAAATCCAGGTTTTACCCCCTACCGTAAAATGACCTTTTTTAGAAGTGCATCATTTAGTGCTCTAGTATCTATTGATTTCTGCTAATGTCTTTTTATCCGTTAGAGCAGCATGTAAACTCAGTAAAATTTAATCCTGCAACTCACACAGGTGTGCTAATAACTTCTGTTTAATAAGGGCAAAATTTACATCTTTCCTTACTGAGAAATTGTACCAGTTATTGTGGAACCAATGAAAATGCAGAATAGTAGTGTATTTTAATTGTGTCAACTCTTTGATTAAAAAGTGATCAGTTTTAAAAGATTCTGGTTTATAATTAATGTTTCCTACAGATAAGCTACAAATAGTGTCTGAAACTAGTGTTGCAGGTTAAAATAACACAAAAAATAAACTCAGGGAAAAACAAAGAAGAGCCAAAGGCTAAGCATTGAAAGGATGAGACAGGCAAGTAAATGTGTTCACAAATGCTTCTGTTACAATGGTGTTTTATCACTTAGCTTCTGAAAGGCAACTTCTTCTCTTAGGGTACCTTCATGCAATGAAAGATTTTTTGCAGCCTTCAGTTTGTAGCCCCCAGGCTGATAAATTCAGCAGCTCAATGAGTGGGTGACAAAAAGGTCATTCTACTGACAAACTATCCCATGTATCTTTACAGATATGTAACACGTTGATTGACTGCTAGAATGCATATTAGTTGTGATACAAACCATATGTCTTCTCACTTACTTCAGGCTATGGATTCATCAGGTACAGGTGACATATATAGTTATCTGAAGCGTTGCAAGCCTACAGATGAAATGACTGAATGAAGTAAGACTTTTGTTTGAAATGTTAAGAATGTACCAAAAGGTTCAGCAATTCATTCAGTTAAGCACACCCAATTGTACAGCCTACCTGAAACTCATACAAATGAGATAAACCTCCTGGGCTTGAAAAACAGGACTGTGGTCTTAAGCTTGAAAAATGTTCTCTTTTGATATTTCCAATATGTTGTTTTCTAAGTAAGGCAGTAATAACAGGAAGAAAAGATTCCCTTAGAAAACTTCTGTGTGGATGTTTTCAGTGGTTGTAGCAGCATTGCAAAGAAAAATGTTTGGAGACTGCCAGTCCCAGTGAGCTGTGAAGAAATGAAGTGGTTGGTAGTTCTTTCCCCTTCAATCTTATAACTTCCTATGAAATTCGTGGCATGTATCTCAACTGAATATCTGGGGCTGTGGAAATTTTCTTGCAAGTTTTTAAAAAAAGAACCCATATTTTCTCAGTGGTTAATCTCATCTTTGTTGTGAGAGAAAAATGAAAAGCAAGCAATTAAATAATGATCTGCCGTTTCCGTTTGAATTACCAAAGCAGTCTGCCTAAGTCCTTTTCAGAGTAAAGGCCTCACTTTCAGGTGCTTACTCAACAGAATAATATGTCTCCAAATTTTGAGATTCAGCCAGCAGATTTTACTATAATATACTTTTCTTATTTTTTTTTCCTCTGAAAAATCTTGGCAGCCCTTTGAATTTTTCCTATAAAGTGGAGTTACTATGAAATGTCATAATAAATCCCACCAAGTTTCCTGATGAACTTGTCAACAGTTAGGAATCTCATTGCCAAGAAGAACTAATAAAAAATAAAGTGTTTCCCATCCGTGATGACTAATTTTACTGAAGCTATCACTCTATGGAAGTACCTCTACTCCTCATGCATTCTGGTTAGGGGGTCATTGTGCCTGAGCAGCTTGAAATACAGAACTATGTTACATTTGGATTTCCAACTGATATATGCAAAGAATTTCTTATCGTTTCAGTGCGGTATCATCTGAATACAGTGCTAGGGCATACATGTGTGCTGTCTTTTCCTTCTCCATACACAGCTGGTCCTTTCAAAAAGGACTGAGAATCAAGACATTGAAAACTTGGCACATGCCTTTTATTTTAAACAATCATGAATGTTATTAAGCATGGTCTTCCAAGGCATTCATCGTTATTGGTGTCATTTGGAGCTGGACTGCTCCCCTCTTCATTTTTAGTGCATTTCCTTCTTGTGGAAAATGCCAGATTGACAGCTTTGAAAACTGAAACCCTTCTGTTTATCTTCAGGATGCAATAGTATAGTCAATGACAGCACAAACATCCCCTCTTCCTCATCAATATGCCTGAAGTGTGAGCGAAAGTAGTTCAGTCTCCATGGCCATTAAATCCTGTTGATTCCATCAATAAGAATGCCAGTTACTGAAAGATGTCACAGTGACTTTCTGATCCGAATGACTGCTCAAAAGACACTAGATTGAGACACCAAATTCATCTCACATACCTCAGCACATATAGGATGGTAATGGTTTTCATTCACAGTGAATCTGGGATGGATTCAAAAGGTGTCTTAAATTTAAAGCTTTCTGAAATTCAATAACCTTCCCCTGAGCCACACAGTCCGTTCACTTACTTGAGAAACCTGTTCATGTTTTTTAACAGGTTCCTTTTCATGTATGAGGTCTTTATTGTTTTCAGTAGGTCGGTATCAGTAAGAAATAGTTTCTAGAGTCTGTGGGGCATGTGAATAAGAATACTTAAAGACTTACTTGAATGTAAAAAGTGCATACTGTCTGGTACTGATGCATGTATTTGCTTTATGCTATTAAACATGCTGCAGGTGCCTATCTTTAATCCAAGTTCTGACTCTGCTTACATGAACAACAGGGGTTGCAAAAGCATAAGGGGCTGTAAGGAGAGCAAAGTGTAATTGGGTAGCCCTCAGCAAAGTCATCTTACTTCATGCCTCAGTGTCCCTAACTAGGAAGTGGGGACAGAAATGCTGAGTGAGATGAGATTTTAAAAAACTGTTCAGTTTATATCTGAGTATTTTATCTGGGATGTAAAATATTAAGTATTTAAGCTATCTATTAGTAAATTAAAAATAAAAGGAAAATCTTATAGATTTTTGGTTGTAATAAGACCTTCAGGCCACTGAAATGTGATGTAGATAATTTGCTGTCACCTTTTTTTTTTCTGAATGCTTCCCTGGAAGAGAAATACTCTTAGAAAATTCAAATAAAAGTAACAGCAAAGTTTGCTTCAAGAAAAGCCTGTGAAAACCATATGAGCTTCATTAGTTACCAGGCAATATTTAACTGAACTAGTATGCTGAACAGATGATGCTCACCAAAGGGTGCTTTTTTTGGTCTAAAAATCATATTGAACATAAAGAAAAACAAAATAAATAAAAAACTGTAGAAGACTTATGTGTGGAAAAGAAACCCATATTTGGCCAGAAAACAACTTTTTTCCTAGCAGCCCAGAAGTTCCATGTCCAAGATGACTGCTAATGGAATGCACAGTCTTTTTGCTGTCTTTGTGTGGTCAATAGAATGAGAAAGTTCTCCATCAACTGGCTTGACTACAATGGTGGTACAATAAATACCTTGGAGCTTCAATTACTTCAGGAGGTAGCTCCACGTGTCAGGCTATCCATAGTATGAGGTGGCTTGCAAGATGCATAGGGAAGGATTTAATATCTGGTTCTGCAGTTGATAAAAACACTGCTGATGGTACTTTGGTGCTGGCTGCACCATTATTTCTTCCATACCAGGAGTATAGAGAGACTATGGGGCAACTCCTAACCAGGTTTCTGATTTGATTCTGCAGTACCAGAAACACAACTTCCATCTTATAGCATGCAGGTAAATCACAGGTGAGCCGATGTTCCTGTCATTCCTCAAATAAGCTCTGCATTTTACCTGTCTTCAAAGATGGTCCAAAATCATGTCGGGTATCTTGAAAATTGCAGCGTATATAATCTGTCTCTAAATTCTATTGACACTCCTGACGTTTATAACTTTGCTAACATATTTTATTCCAGTATATATCTTTAGCAAGAAGGGAGGAAATGTTTCTACACTGAATACAATTTCAGGTGTATCAAATGGCCCAATCAACTGTGGCTTAAGTAATTTGAAACTTTTTTCCATTGTCTTTAATGGGAGGAAAATAAAACTTGACTTCTAGTATTGCATACTGCATTGTGTTGTATAGTTCTTTTTAAGGCAGTAACAATTTGTTAGTATATATAATTTTCACTCTTACAAGGTTCTCCTACATTCTTAACCTTAAACTATATACAAATTTTGTTAAACATAAAAAATATATAATTTACATTAAGTTCATCTTGTCTGTGCCTTAAGGAACACAATTTTATTGTAAAAATTACACTCCTAATTTATGATCACTCATAAATAATATATTAGTAATCATTAAATGATTAATACATATTTCCCCCCTTAGTTATTTAGGGCAGTGTTGAGTAGGATAGTAAGAACTAATGCACATTATAATGTATAAGTGCTACGAAATAATGGATAGCATCCTGTAGTAACGTATTTTAGTATTATTTATACATGTCTCTCTCATATGTTATACAGTGGAGCTACTTGCAATAACTTAAGAAAGCAATGCCTAGACTTGTTATCATTTGTCCAAAATTGTCATCTTAGTTTACAGTGATACTGATAGTTGCTATTTAGCTTTTTAAAACATTAATGCCATTTACTGCATCAGTGTCTGGACTGGTGTGATAGAGATAGACATTTAAAAATTTCTAACCAGCTCTGACCTAATCCTGCAGCACAATCAGTAGGAAGGACTCTCTGCACCCACATGGACTCCCACCAGGTTCAGTGGGAGCGCAGAGATGTGACAGACACTCAAGGGCTGATTGCACTGCTGGAGGTTGGCCTGAGAGAAGTAAGAAGCTGTAGTGTAACTAATCCAATAGGGACTCAAATACAAAGCTTAACTTTTAACATTTCACAGTGAAGCCAATTGAACAAACAACTTATATGAACCCAATTGCCATGCTCATTTCTCTTTTTTCGGTACAAAATGCATGGCTCTAAATGCACTAAAAGGAGTAAAATCTCAAAATTCAAACCTTTCTCAGTATTTGCTTATCTGCTGTAGGTTTGTAACAGTTTGAATACACCAAATTATTTGAGCTATGCCACTGTAGTAAATCATGGTTTTGGTTTTGTTAAGTATCAAAATAACACAGAAACATTTGACTTCATTTTTATATTATGCGTTAAAAAGGCACTGGTATTCACATTGATAATTCAGTAGTATCAACGTGACAGGTTCCTAGTAAGGAAAGACAAATAATTTTAATGAAAGCACAGTGACAGAAAATGAGCAAACAGAATTGAATGATTGGTATTTTAATGGCTGGCGTTTCTTGTGACAGTTAATGGGCACTTTTAAACTGACTTCACATGGAATATGGTCAGTCCAATAACTGCTTTCTACAGATATACTCAGTACAATTGAAAATAACTTAGGTAGCACCGTGAATGATACTGAGTAGTATTCTAGGCTTGCAGTCCTGGATTCAGTTACAATGCATAATGGTGCTTCTCTGTACTCATTTCAGATCTGGGCTGTAGTTTGTAACAGGTATAATTCATAAAGATAATCTTTATGCCCTTTTAAATGCTTTCCACGTATGTCTCCAAATGATGCAATCCTAAAATAGTACTTTTAAACTAAGTACGAGTGGCAAAGTGGCACAGGGGGACTCAGGGGATTGCACTTATAAAGGTTTATCTGTACTGTGCCACATGGTAGGATGTTATCAGCTTGACTGAGGACTAACAAACCTACATGACATTTTGAGTGGAAATGATCTGAATTCATACAGCTGAGAGCTGGCAGGGAACTCATGGATGTCTGTACCCATGCATGTAGACATACCCTAGATTTTCAGCTTAGATCTTAGGAAAGAAATAAAAGATTCCACTGCCCATGGGTTCCTGTAAAATACTCTGCTGAGCTCAGTTTAATTTCCCATGAATACGTGTCCACCAGTGCCAGAATATCTTGCACCCAAACCAACACAGCAGTAAAATTAAGCAAATATGATACTTTTTTTTTTTTCCAAGTATGTATCTCACTGCTATATATAAATCTCATCTGTCATTTCAGGCTACAAAAAAAAAATATATATACTTGTGGTTTCCATAATGTTTTCAGAAAAGATCATGTTCCTCTGCTAAAGATTTAAAATGTGCATATCTTTCCATTAATTCTCATTGTGATTCTGATTAATAGAAGTTCTAAAAACATAGCTTGAAAAGCTGGTTTGCAATTGGGTTTTTGAGGATTGCTTAAGTAATCAAGTGGAAGGAGATAGTTTCAGATTTTGCTGTCTTTCCTTCTATACTTTAGGGAAGAAAAATGCAGCTCTTGAGATTCAGTTTTCCTCTTATTATGACTTCCTAGTTTTGTGTGTTCAGATTTCATAATAATCTGGCTTCCACCGTCTTTCTTTCAGTGAAGTGATGGTAATTTATACATACCTGTTTATCGTATGCAAGAGGGTTTTTTTCTGCCACATTTTCTCTAGTTTCATAATAAATAGGAAGTTTCATCTATCTGTTCCTTTTACTGTGTTGTAAATTTTTGAAAGTCAAATATTTTCTCAGGATGCCAGTAGGAATCCTCCAGGAATTCCTCTGGGAAAACAGTAGACACAAACATGTGATATCACAGCACTAAAATTCAAAATTGTGTGTATTTTTTTTTTTGGCAAATACATGTTTCTAAATAAGCTAAGTAATAAATACGATTAGCAATCTGCATCCTTGCAAGACTCATCTACTGTCTGAAGTTTGGACATTTGAGATTTGCAAGGCATCAGAAGATTTTAACATTAGAAGACTTAAGGAAAGCAGATGGTTCCATCCTATTTAATTTAATGAAATTTTTTTTTATTTAGTATCAGAAAGGGAGAAAGCTAACTGTCTCCAGCATAAAAGCTCTTTAAATACATTAGTTCCTGAGGGGCCTGCAATGTGAACACTTCCACTGTGCTTTTCAGATGAATTAGACATTGTCTTCCTTCATTTCTTATAAATTGTGAGGCAGAATAGCTTCTGAAGTTCTTTTAATACAGGAGGCTGCTCTGGCATCCAGTCTTGAATTGCAAGTACTTTACCCTGTAACAGTGAAAGCGTAACTCAGAACTATTTTTCACTCCTGTTGTCTATTAATGTCCTAGACCATCCTGAAGTTCTACTTAGCAATTAAAAAAAAAATTTCAAGAAAGATCTGCGTAGCAGTAGTAACATCCCCTTCATTTCACATGCATTATGGGAGATACTGCACAATCTTGAATTGTGGGTTAGAGTGGGTTCAGAATATGCAGAACTGGAAGAGAGGGCAGACTCATCATTATACGAGTCAACACTGCATGTTGACTTACATCTTTAGATAACACCCCAGGGAAAGCGCTCTCCTGGAGACCTGTGCAGCTCAAAGAGAAGGGGTGACACAGCACAGAATTGCAGGGTTTTGTTGCTTATAGTTCTTGTTTCCTGATCTGCTTGAGATAAGTTTCACACTGCTTTTAGTAATGGGATGTACACTGCACAAGGCAAGATTCAGTGCCGTAGTCTTTTCCTATCAGTTTATATTCAAGATGACTACAGAGATCCTGTTTTCTCATGCTTATTCCTAGATGTTTTCTCACGCTTATTCCTCAATTGACTAATATTACTAAGATTAAAAGAATGCATGCAATCTTCAAGTCTAAATTCCAGCGTATCTGAACCCTAGCCAGGTTATAAAAAAAGGTGTATTTTAAAAGATACTATATTGTAAACCTCTTAAGCAATGATGAGTTTAACACCTTCTGTGGTATTCTGTTACAGTGTTTAATTATCCAGAACAATTTTGTACAAAAATCAGTACACTTGGCCTCATTAATGTAAGCCAAAGCAGAGCTTTTTTAAAGCAACCTCCAGACAAGATTTGTAAACATCAACTTCATTTTTATTTGGTACAAAGCACATTAACAGCAGCAGCAGAGAGCGAGCTAAAATATTACAAGTAGAGAATTAATCACAGCGGGTGATGACAGGCTGGTAAAGTGTCTCATTAGTAAAAGAATAACAAGGAGTTTAATAGAGAGTCAGTGTTTTGTAAGTATAATGGTCTGGGTTTTCAAAGGGATTGGTGATTTGGGAATGCCTCTAGAGTTGAACATGAATTCAAAACATCCAGGTTTCAGAATGCATTTAAAACCTATTCCTGCAACTGCTTTGAAGCATTTTGCAGGTGATCATCCCAAAGTCAGTCGAATTTTATCAGTCTGAGACAAAATTCTTGACTAAAAACATCAAAATATTTAGGAGGCAACAGCATGGCTTTTAAGAGGTATATTTGCAGCTGTATAAAATAACATAGACCCAGAAAACATAGATGAAGCAGTGCCAGTTGATGCCAGTTGAGGTACTGCCCCTACCATGAACTTTTGCAGGAGCAAAATGATGTATCATTCGAAGTTATGTGGAAAACTAACCAACACTCCCACACCGCCCCAATCATGCAACCACAACGCTTACCACAATACAGTATTTTGGGAATGCTTTATTTTAAACATGCATTATGCTTGCAAAAGACCTAACTAACACCACCACCTAATCTGGGAAAGGGCAGAATAAATACAACTGACAGAAGCAGAAGACATAACCATACATGACAAGAACAAGCTATAACTTGAATGGACAGACAGAAAAACGGGAGATACAAGGAAGAAATTCCTAGATTATTGTAGCTATTTTGAGGATGAACCACCAGTTATACAGCAAATGTGGTGGGGAGTTTACTCTCCTCAAGCAGATTATCTGTAAAAACTGGTGTGGGATGTTTTTGTCAACCTTTTATGATACATTTAAATATATTATTTCAATTGGGTTTTTTTACTCTTATGAGTGCCTTTTCCTCAACTGCTGGGCATATAATTTGTATAACCTTGTAACACAATATATTGCAGGTAGGCATTTTATGGCATGTTTTATTTATATTTTACTGTTGTGTGCCATGATGATGTTTCTGCTGCTTCCAGTTTCACTGACTAGAGCAGGCAGGACAATGAGCAAAGCTTCTTGCAGCAACTAGAGGCAAAAGTACAACAGGGATTTCAGCAATGCCTAATTCTTAGAGGCCCTCACCTGGTGTAATACGTAGCTACAAGTTAGCAGATTGTAAATGATATAGGAAATATGCACCAAAAACAACTAATGAAATGCAACGTGTGATGTAGTGGGATCAAAAGACTTAGAAAAGATGGGCTGAGGCCTAGTCTATAAATCCCATTGGTGTTTAAGGCACTAATTTGTTTAATGCCGCTAACTGCAGTACATTCATCCTTAAGGATACAAACCTATGTACTGAGGAGCTTCAGAGCTTTTTAAAGTCAGGTAGCTTCTGTGCAGGGGTTCTGAGGAATTAGCTTTTGGACTTTTGTGTACTTAAAACAGGAATCAGGTAATGTCTTTGGTGACGTTTGTCATAAAGATCAGATCTTTCTCTGTTAGAGCTGCCACTGGAATAAAAGCCATGCTCTTGTGCAAAGTGATGGCAGCATCAGTACCTGTACTTCCACAGCTCAGGTAGTGAAGTGAAGGTTTGTCTGTTAGTGCAAGAAAATCACATTTTTCTTTTCATGCTTCCCCCCCTTACTAAATCTATTGAAGTCACAGGGAGAATTTTGATGCCCCCTCACAATCTATTGAGGTCACAATGAACTGATTTTTAGTTACATAGTCGAATTATTTATAGATATTCAGTTCACAATAAATCTGCTTAGGGTGCTTTGTTCTGATGAACTAATTTAAGTGTATTATATTAAAAAATTACATTTTCAGAACCTTCTTTAGAAATTTCTTAATCGGTTGTCATGGTGATGTCACTGATTATGGTTTCTAATGTCCCATTTGAAGACTATGCACTACTTAATGATGCAAAAAGTAGATCTAATTTCTTTAAAGAAAAAAATCTTTTCATGGATTGAATTACACAGGTTACTCGTAGTAAAAAATAATGAAAAAATGCAAATGACACAATGTAAAGAAAGATTTCCTTAAGAGTATAGGCCTAGAAGATGTTCTACAAAAAGCACCTTTTTAATAAACATATCAATAGAATAAAAAAGGTGCAATCACTACAAATATGTATATCCATAAAAGTATAGAATACCTGAGTATCCTTGTGCAATCTTCATCTCTCTTTATAATTACAAAAATGTAATGCTCTGGAGAGTATGTGAAATTATTTTATATTTTAAAGAAATTTGTTGTGACATATTTCTCAGTTCCTGGTTGGACTGTCACTTTGATTTAGGTAGCTTTGCAAGCTACAGCAGAGTTCTAGCTGAAAATTCAGTTTCAGCTTCACCTGAACGTGTTTCACATTTGGAGGAAAAAAAAATCTCGTTATTTTTATGTTTCAGACTATTTTTCTTATCCTTAAAGGATAAAATGTCAGTAGTGGTTGCCCTAAAAGTTTAAAAACATTCCTTTCACAAACGTTATTTTAAATTTTTTTAACTTTATATTTATAGGTATCCTAGATTGTAAGATCTCTTCCATGCGAGTTCTTCCTGTCCATCCAGATACTCTGGAACAAGACACGTAACTTCCTATTACAATGCAAATTTCTGTTTTCTCTGATGAGGACAATATCACTTCCTTTTTAGAAGTCAATTTCCATTTAGGTCTATTTCCCATAAACTGATTGGGAAAGTTACATATGATCTCTGTGAAATTAAGAGGGTTTTAAATGGCATAGGGTGCACTTGCATCAGCGTTCAGGTTTGGAGCAGGAGGACACTTTAGAGCTCATCTGAGCATTTCCCATTGCTGTGCTTTGTTTCACATCATGTGTAATCCCAGACCACATGAACTATATTCTATTCGGTTTAACTTAAACCAGCATGTCTCTTCCAGGTCCTAATGAACTCGCCTAAAGTTAGTCCAGAATAAATCCTCCTAAATGTGTGTGGTGTGGGCATCAAGTCTTTGGTTCATCCTAATGTGGATACAGCAAGCGTGTGCCACCCGTCTCCTGGCAGTGTGTGAGTGTCCTCTGAGGTGACGCACACAGACAGGGGCAGGGAGCTTCCTGAACCCACCAATAGTCAGGAGCTATTTGCTTTGTCTTGTTTATGCTGCTTATTTTGCTCTTCGTTCTTTATTACATTTGTAAAACTATATAGTCTTCAGGTTGATTTGTAGCACATGCAAGTCAAGGAATTAGAAGGGTGAATTGTGTGTTGACTGCAAAGGAACTGTAAAAATAGTGGAGGGAATGGGAGAACAAGAGTCTAAGGAATAATGCAGGGAAAATTAAGTTATGAGGTAGAAATACATCTCAATTCATGTTCATTTGTCTTTGTCTAAGGCCTAGGATTGCAGAAATATTTAGACACTTAAATCTCATTGCTTCAGAAGAGAACTAGGTACCTATATATGCCTTGACTTTTGGTTAATAAAATGCTGACTTAACTTCTTGAAGCAACAATTTATTTTTTTTTGCAAAATCCATTGAGAAAATTTTTTATCAATATTTCAAGTGCCTCCTTTTCATTTTTTGGCAGATCACAAAATTTTGTACCTATAAAATGGATCAAGTGTGAGAACATAAGTAATAATGAGGACTTACACTGTGGCAGATTCAAAAGACATAGGAAACCAGTGCATTTTGTGCGTAAGGAGAGTTGGAGCTTTTCATGGTCATGAAGAAAGTTCAGTGGGTTAATTACTTCATTTTCAGTGCAATAGGCAGGACCTTTTTTTCTTTTTTTTTTTTGGAAAATAACTATATTCTAAATCTCTTTTCTAGATAGTAATGGTCACAGAAAATATAGAAAGAATGAAAATAAATCCTTCATAATTGGTGGAGGAGAAGGTTTTGAACAAAAATGTTCTGGGGAATTTTATTTAAAAAAACAAAACCAAAACCAAACAAACCCCCAAACACCCAAAGAACTCCCAAAAGAATAAAACAATTATCTGTTTTGGAGAATTTTGACATGTTATGAAGTCTGGACTATAGAAAGAAAGTGATTTTATTCAGCAGGGCTTAAGGATAAAGCCCTTCAGAGGTGAACCTAACTGTCCTTTGGGATATGTGTTAAGGTCAAAGCTGTACTTGATGGTAATTACAATTACCTTCCCATGAAATCTTTGCTATTGTGCTAAGAACAGTACCAAAATCTCCTGAGCTTTTACTGTTTGTACCACTTTCTCTTTATTTTCAGTAAATAATGCTAATTCAAAAGATCAATGTATTTTAGTTTTCTTGTGGTGGTTATTACTGCAATTTAACCAATATCAGTCAAAATAAACTTTACGTAGAAGGCTAAAAGTATAAAAAACAAATGGCTGAACAGTTGGTTTCATCAAGAAACCCAGTCAAGAAATGAACCACCTCTTTTCTTACAAAAGGCAGCCATCCTTTATCAGCATTCCTCTCCCTCATCAAGTATTTCCTTCAGCCCTTAGCACTGACAAAAAGTGCCACATAACCTTGCATGTTCTTGTGAAAGCTTTGCATGTTTTTTTTTTGTAGTGTAGGATCTGCTTGAACCATGGTACTTTTTAATAAAGAAAATAAACATAACACTGCAAAATAATTCTCACTATCTGGTCTCCCCAGCTTTCAATATCTAGAAAGCAACCAAGGAAAAGGAAGACAACCAAACCTCAGACCTCACATTTTACATCCTTGTTT
This sequence comes from Trogon surrucura, assembly GCA_020746105.1. Taxonomy (NCBI): domain Eukaryota; kingdom Metazoa; phylum Chordata; class Aves; order Trogoniformes; family Trogonidae; genus Trogon; species Trogon surrucura. The sequence goes on from CM036629.1 coordinate 15,947,505, forward strand.
ACTATTTAGCCTGGTAGACTGAGACTCCCAGACCTCCACTCTGCTGCTTTGTTTCCAGCTTAAAGTTTGCCTAAATTCATGCACTATTGCCTCTTTTTTTTTACCTTCTGACTCTTGTACTCCAAAGTCCCATTGCCATGAATTATTGTGTCTCTTCAGTTTCTGTTGACATGAGTGAGTCTTGATGGTTGTCAGCACGTAGCGGCAGAGCGCCAGGGTTTGTCCCCTCAACAACTGATGCACTCCCTACCATGTCTTGTCTAGAAATCCCTCCTGCCTTTCTTCATTTCATCAATTAGCTTCTTATCTCCTTTGGCACATCATCACGGTCCCCTAGGTTTCCTCAGGATGATCACTTCAATTTTGTGGTCTGTGTCCCTCTAATTATCGTGTAGAAGCATGCAACTGAAAGTATTTCTATTTGAGTTAGCTTTAGGAGGTGAATGTTTTTGAATTAGTAGATTTCTGTATATACTCATCATAGTTTAAAAACAGACAATATATATAACATTCATAGACAACTAAGTTTTAATTCATCTCACTTCTTTGACCTTCTTTGACAATGTTTTTTTATTTTAGATAATGTATTTTATTTGTATTTGCACTGTTAACTTCTTTGTGAACTATTCATAAATTCTTCCTTTTCTTGACCAAATTTAAAGACAAATGTTCCTTCTGTAGAAATATTCAATCCAGTTTCTATATGTGCATATTCATGCCTTGGGAAATTCACAAAAAGGCTGGTTTAGCTTTACCTCTTTCTGTGGTCAGGGTTTTCTGAGGAAAGGGAAGTCCTGTAGGAACAAGAGAAATTTTGAAGGGTAAAATAATGTCATTAAAGTGTGCAGCAGCACTATAATTTAAATGCTTTCTCTTTTTATGACAACCAACTGTATTTTATGTATTTATTACCATTTACATACTATAACTGCAATCCCTCATTCGCTCACAGTAATCATAGAATCATAGAATGTTAGGGATTGGAAGGGACCTCGAAAGATCATCAAGTCCAATCCCCCTGCCAGAGCAGGAACGCCCAGATTATGGTCATACAACAGCTTGTTTAGGCCAACTATAGGTGTTTTCATTTCTGTGAGGTGTTCATCACTTCATGGCATTGTATGCTGACCTTCTCTCTCAGATTATATAATTTCATGCTAATTTATGCAAATTTTACCTTTCTTTCTCTCTCTCTTTTTTTTATTCCTTCATCCAATGGATGGAAATTTAATTCACCATTGTAGGCTGACTGGCATGCATTCATGCTAATGGTGAAGTGATTAGCTCTTCAACATGGCAAAAAAGATGCTAAACCAAATATATTTATTTGCCGATGAATATTCAGACAAGATCACGGTCTTGCTTAATTACATTTCAACAGTAAGATACATAGTAGAAAGGTGATTTTCCCTCTAAATTTGAAATCTTTTCCGTACTGGCATTCGATTTGATTAATGTTTACATTAACAGCAATTTATTGGTCACTTACTCAGCAGAAGCTTTCCAAAGAGAGATTTTTATATGCTAATGTGTTTCTACTTACATACCCATAAAACATACACAGATTACAAATTGAAAAATATGGGACTAATTAACACTATCAGCAGATGTGTATGCTGATGTGATATATTGAGAAAATCTGATTTTCAGCTTCATTTAGTCAGAACCAACATGTTGACCATCATTTTGAATAATGCCTGAGTGAGCTTTAAAATACATCATCAGCAAGTCCCTATTCATATATTCAGCCTTGTTTTTCTGTAAGTCTAAAATAGATAATATGATTAAGCTTAAGAGCTCTATATATTTTGCATTAGATCTGAAAATCAAGTAACAATTGCCTAACTGTGTAAGTAAAGATACACTGGTAAAGCAAGGATGATATACACAAGACTGACTCACACAGCCCAAAAAATATGTTCTCTCTAGATGAAACCTCCCTTTTTAATGTACTGTCCTTAGATATTTTTATTGTTACGATAATAGAAAGAAATTACAGCATAGCTAAAATGAAGCAGGAGAAACTTTAGGGCAGTTGGTGTGTTTAGAGATCATTATGTGTCTAGTGCAATATGAAAGGAATAGTTTCTGCTTCTGGTAAAGGAAACATAGCAAATGAAACCCCACTTTACTCTTGTTTTGCACAAGTACATTGACACACAAGTGCACCATATGCTAGCAGGCAGCAAGACTAAGGCAGATGTGAAGGTTTATGAGAGAAGCACTCAGAACAGAAATCGGCATGAAGAAGCTGGCTGATCTTGCTCACAACCCATAATCAGAAAGGAATGTGTCATCCCTGTTTACTCCTAGGCAGTGCTGGGAAATGAATAGCATTAAACATTCAGCAACATTTTTCCTTTTCTATGTCTGCATAAATTTTTAACAGTTGTGGTGTCCAAAATAATTTGTATAAGTTTTAAGCTAGGAGATACGTTTAATCGTAATATGCCTTTGCCAGTCAGTGCAATATATTTCATTTCTGAGTACTGCCCTTACAGTCTGAATTGGACTATTTTTGAATCAATTTGAAATTAATTTTTTAATTGGTGACAACTTTCTTCTCATTACAGGAGGCTAAGTTTTAGCTTACTAAAAGATACTCCAGAAAACTTGTGCCTGTTTTGTCAGATGCAGCTTTGCCAGCGTGCATACGCTCACATACGTATCTACTTTTTCTGTCATCACTGGTGACAGGAGATACATATATGTATTATATGTTTATATACGTTTATTATAAACCATCTCATTTTAACTTGCTGTTCTTGTGGAATGGAATGCCATTTCAAGTATGTCTATACAAGAAGTCCTACTCCCAGTGCTTTTATAGTCTCATAGACCTCCTCCCAGCCCAGCCTTCTGCCTCACCACTTTCATGGGATGTTTCTTCTCCACCAGCTTTAAAAATCTTTCAGACATTTGAGCAATATGTCATATTTACTCATCTGTTGCGAACAAGGTTCAGGTCATCCATGCTGTCTGTTCCGGTACCGTAATTGCTTCTTCTTAACAGGTGGGGAACGCTCTGCTGGAATGTAACAGTAATGTAAGGAGATTCATGAACTTGAAGAGCTTTGCTCTGCCTTGTCTAAGCATTTCAAATTTTATTACCATCCACTACTACCTGATTTAGTACTCCAGTGCATCATGTCTTGCAAGCAATGTGGGTGGATCACTGGTGAGAGGCCTTGCGATTAGAAGCATGACTGCTGTAAGAAAAGAGGGATCTGGCTTTCTTCTCCAACCAGGAGGACAAACCAAGGCAAACTGATGTGTGTCCTCAGCAATTTTGCTACTACAGTTTCCCTCTAAACGTTCCTGACTGTAGACCCCTGATATTGACAAATACTTCACCTTCAAAGAGCTTTTAGTTTCAAAATTATTTATTTTATTGAAAACAAAGAAGAAACATACAGAGCATGTAAAAACATGTATTCTGGACTAATGATTTTAAGACTAGAATGGTTGTCGTGGGTTGACCCTGGCCGGCCGCCAGGTACCCACACAGCCGCTCACTCACTCCCCCCTTCACTGCTGAACAGGGGGAGAAAATATCTCCAAGGGCTCAGGGTTTGAGATAAGGACAGGGAGATCACCCTCATTTACCGTCCCGGGCAGAACAGACTCAGTTTTGGGGAAATTAGGTACATTTATTAAAAGAACTAATCAGAGAGGAGTAGTGAGAAGTAAGAAAGAGCAAATGGATCTTAAACAGAACACCTTCCCCCCATCCCTCCCTTCTTCCCGGGTTTAACATCAATCCCGGTTTCTCCACCTCCTCCCCCTGAGCGGCGCAGGGGGACAGGGAATGGAGGCTGCGGTCAGTTCATCCGACGTTGGTTCCACCGCTTCTTCATTCCGGGGGAGGACTCTTCACTCTTCCCGAGGGCCACTGTGGGGTCCCTCTCACGGGAGACAAGCTTCACGCTCTCTTCTCCACGTGAGTCGTCCCACGAAGGGCAATTCATCACAAACTGCCCGATGTGAGACACCTCACGAGGGGCAGCCCACCCCTCGTGAGTCTGAGGCACAGTCCTTCAGGGGAAACTGCTCCAGCGTGAGCCACCCGCAGCGTCCCAAAAGTCCCACCGGCCAACCTGCTCCAGCGTGGGCATTCCTCTCTTCCACGGGCTACAGGTTCCGGCAGCGACTTGCTCTGATGCGGGCTGCCCACGGGCTACAGTCCCCTTTCAGGCATCCACCCACACGGCGTGGAGTCCTCGGTGGACATCTACGCGGTGATCCTCACGGTGGACATCTGCACCTCGCCCATGGGCTGCAGGGGGACAACCCGCTTCACCGTGGTCTTCACCACGGACCCAGGGGACTCTTTCTGCTCCGGCGCCTGGAGCTCATCCTCCCCCCCCTCCTTCTTCACTGACCTTGGTGTCTGCACAGATTCTCACTCCTCCATCTCTGCGCCAGCTGTTATGGCGCAGTTTTTTTTCCCGTTCTTAAATATGTTTTTCACAGAGGCGTTCCTCTGCTATCACCTTACTGATAGGCTCAGCCTTGGCCAGCGGCGGGTCCCTCTTTGTAGCCGGCTGGCATTGGCTCTATCAATCTTGGGGAGCTTCTAGCAGCTTCTTACAGAAGCCACCCTGCAGCTCCCCCCCTGCCGCTGAAATCTGGCCAGGCCAAACCAAAACAATGGTTTTGATTTTCCAGGTTCTAGTGAGAACTCTGTAGCACTAACTGATTACGTAAGTTAGTATTTCTGTACAGGATGACATTTCCTCCAGTCTAGCCTTCTCACAGAAAAAAATTCTACAGGTACTTCAGTAATTCAGTATAAATTCTGCTTTTGATCCATAGTGTGAGAATTCTGCTCTAACCACAGTGTACAGTGCCCTGTACACTTTTATGTGTAATGAATAAATTACGGAAATTATTGCATTTGTTCACAGAAGATAAAATCTTGCTCCAGTATTTACCAATGCTGTATTCAACCAAGCTGTGGATATAACACCCTCTTCCCCTTTTGTTGTAATTGACCGACAACTAAACTGAAAGGTTTTCTACATCTGTTAATTTCTTTGGCTCAGACAGCAAAAAGAGTTTGTGGGTATTTTTTTAGGAGAAAGAATAAAATTAAGTGTAGTTTTAACTGAAAAATACATATTTTTTTTCCAAATTATCCAATGTAGTTTCGGAAAGTCAAGAAAATTAATTTTGTGTCATGTCAATATAATAATAATGTAACAAGCATCCAAATTTATTGTCTTGATTATTTTTTTTTTTACTAGTTAGATGGAAATTAGATATCAGGGAAGACTACTGTGGATTATGTAATAAATCCTTTTAGTACTCTGGAAACAGCACAGCCTGCATAAATTGAGAAAGAAGGAAAGCAATTTCTTTGACAAGGGCCTGAAGACATAGGTAAAGAAAGCTTCATCCCTTTGTGCGACAGTGTGAGTGCACAGGGAGTCACGGTGCATTCTTTTAAAGAAATGGTACTGAAGATGTGTCTTCCTTTCCCCAGCAGTCAGACCACTCTGAAGCTGCATCTCTTTCTTCCTAGTGCTGTGTACTTGGAAGCACTTAGCTGAAGCTGCCAAGAGAATGTCTTTCTTGGAGAAAAGTGTTTTATGCCAGCTGCCGATAATACATTTCTTAGAGAACAGCGTTTTATGCCACAAGTTGCATACTGTGTATCCATCTTAGGTATTGATATGTATTCAGGTCCTATTGACCAGTTTAATGTTACTCATTAGTATTCAGAAACCTGAATATTAAGACTCCTGAGTAAGGACAAAGTATTCTGAGAACCATTTCTCATATGAATATGGAGCATCTCCCTTCACTGAACACAGGACCACTGTCAGCTGATCACTGAAAATTTGGTGATTTCACCTACCGAAGAGATCTAATGTATTGTCCTCTGGTTTTAACTCAATTGAAAAAAAAATGTTTCATGATATATCATCATGCTGTTGTGCAGGAATAGAGGCAAATACCATGCAGAAGTAAAAAAAAAAGTGCCTGTGATAGAAAATAAACACTCTATGTTGTGTTGGTGCTGATATTTAAATGCAAGAACATGCAACTCAGTAATACGAATGCTAGCAATGAGCACTGTTTCAGTCAGAGGTGTTTCAGAGTTTGGGGCCTTTGAAGTGCTTTTTATTAACTTGAGATCACACAATTAAGGAACTGCATCAGACTGCTCATGCTTTGGTCAGACGCATTGACTTTTGAATACTTACCTCAGTAGTATTAAAAGTGCATTAACATAACTTATTTAGATGTATTTGAGCATGTATTTGAGCATGTATTTGAACACAGTAATTATCTTGAAAGTACTGTATAATCACAAAGTCATCATCACCATCATGGAATGGCCTAGGCTGGAAGGGACCTTAGAGATCATCTAATCCAACCTCCCTGTCATGGGCAGGGACGCCTCTCAACTAGATCAGGCAACACATGGGGACCCCTAAATGTATTTTTAACGTTGACTAGGAAGTCTCTCTTGAACCTTGCGAAAGAACCGAATGATTAGTATGCCTGAGTAAACTGTCTGTGGTCATCTAAGTATGGCCCATGCTGTCACTTTCATCCTGTCCACAATGAATTTTTGTACCAAAAGTTGCAGAATTTTCTTAGCCAAGCCCAAACAGTGTCTTAAATTCCTGCCAGCTTCCTACTTCAGACTTGGTAGCCTTCTTCCCTGATACCTTCTTTCATTTTTTAAAAGTTCTTGTTTGATAGTTTGTGAATTCTTCTTTCTATTTACAGTCACTTGTAACTGAATGTGTAAATCCAAAAATATATGTGTAATTTAAACTTTTACAAAATCTAAAGCAGTATGTTTATTTTGTCTGCATACACATATACGTATATATATACATGCCATCCTGTTCTCATGCACTGACAGCCTTCTAAGTCCTTTATCTGTTTTTCCTTTCAGAACAAGATACATTTGCATTCCTGATACCAAATCTGTTTGGAAGTCGTAGCAATTTTTAAAAAGTCAGTAAATCTTAGGGAGGTAAGTGAAAGGTCGTATGTTGGGAACAAAGAGAAAGAACATCAATTGTATGCAGCAAATATTATCTTCTTTCATTTGCCAATTTTGAAAAACTGTATTTTATCTAGTAGTTAAAAATAGAAGAATGCTAACATTTTGAAGAAATGCTTGTCCTAAATTCGAGTTATTGCCTATAGTACATTGGTAACTTAATTTAGTGCAACTTTTATAAGCAACATACTTACAGCTGCCTGCTATGCCTTAGATGGTTTCAATACCTCCTATAATCCGATGTGTAAGTTAACGTACTGTGAGGAACAGTGAGTCTTCCAATTTATTAGCTGAAGTATCTTACATCTTTCGATGCCAGAAAAAATTTTATATTGACATATCCGGAGTTTTTATTGAAGTTATATTAGTGCTATCTATCAGGGATATGCTAGAAAATCTATAACATCCACCAAAATGCTGCCCATGTGAGCAATTCAGTTTATGAAGTACAATCTTCCCAGGCTGGCTTACTGCCTCCTGGTTCATTTTTCAAGCTATGTGATGTTTAATGAATTTGTCAAAATAAAAACTAATACACAGTTTCACGTCTATCATCAAATTATGCTTTCCAATATACAGCTAAAAGTATGAAAAAAGACACCTATATGAAGGTCTGCAAATGGAAAACATCTCAGGTCTATGCTATTCTATTTCTTGTTTTGACACTTCTTCAGAGTCTCAGAGATGTTTTACTTTGGTTGCGATTACACTGAGAGTTTTTCTAGATAGAGTAATGACACTATTTCATTATGTGAAGCATGTAAATATTTGTCGGTGGTGCCCCATCAAGCCAGTCAATACATTTGTAAAAAAAATAAATAAAAGGAAAGGTTGAGAGGTCTTTATGACCTTATTTAAAGCAACCTCACATCCCATTTTCTAAACTACTAAAAAGAGATTTTCAGACTCATTTGTCTTCTCTTATATATTAAGTCAGAACCTTATATCAGCTAACAGACTGACATTTTTAAAATAGCTTGACATATGTTTGCCCTGTTTATATATGCTGCACGGTCTTCCCAGGGCCTTAAGTTTCTTTGAATAAAGCTAAGAACAGTAAACCTTTAGGAATACTAAAAGGGAAAGTGTTTTCTCTGTGCCCTGTTCTGCGGGCATGAGTAATATATACTGTTCCAATTTTCATAATCATTGGCAGTTGTCAATCATCATAAATCAGTCGCTGCTATGACCTCTGTGGGATTATGCAGGTTGCTGCAGAGTGCTTCACATGTTTTATTTTTCAGTTTTGATGGAGTGAAATAATGGCAAGAGGAGAGCTACAAGACCTGTAACTTCTCAGGCCCATTAGCACAGCCAGAGCCACGTGTGCGCTCCCTCATACAGGCAGGGCTTCAGGGCTGCAACGCTCTGTTCTCAGTGCATCAGGATCCAGGGCTGACGTTCCCTTGGCCCTTCTACGCGCAAGTGGAATGTTCAGGCATATTAAGCTAATAAAGTATATTAAAAACCCACTGGTGGGGCACTGCTGATTATGAATGTAAACTAGTGTAACCTTGCAGCATGGAGAGGCTTATTTTGGAGAACATACCACCACCAACATATTCCTGTATTTTGTCATTATAAAAGTGCATCTGAAGAGTATATTTTAAAATTCTGTGTTGCCAGCTGCTGAGCTGGAATGATGATGCCTTGAATTTACCGGAGTGATGATGTTTTATATTTACTGATATAAATTTTACACATGCAGATGCTATTAATACCAGCATATGGACGGAATAATATTTAAATGCTTCAAAGACATCTGGCCAAATAGCTGGCTGGTCTTTAAAAACTTGTGTGTTGTGTGCGATACTGACTGTGTCACAATGCATTGGAATGTGAGTAACCGTAGAAATGCATGTAATCTGGTTGGATCAGAAATGTGAAACGGGAGTTATATGATAGAAAACAGTAAGTACCATCTGTAGCAAGTGCTCCTATTGCTACAGAATACAGCACAAATACAGGCCAGGGTAGTGTCAGTCCCAGGCTAGTCCCTGGCGAGGCACAGTACTTCAGTACTGTGCAGGCAGACTCTGACAACTTTTCTGCTGTTTTAGTATTTTCCCATTCTTGTTCAGGAGATGATACCACTGGGATAGACTGCAGAACCAACAATACCAGCCACTGAACCAAGATATTAAGACCTGTAAAGAAATACAGAGGGCTTCAGAAATACAACGTTATTACAGGGGTTTTTTTTGTGGGTGGTTGGATTTTAGTTCTTTTTTTTTTTTTTCCCCGAGGCAAGGTTGAAGTCCCCATCAAAAAGAAAATTAAGCATTTGAAAAAGACAGAGAACTCCCAGTGAAATGATGGCCGTAGACAGGTACAAATCTGGGAATAAATAGGAGAGGTGGTATTAAAAGCCAGTCTGTTGAGGTCTGTGATTACCCCAAAGGGGTTAATTGAGTTTTTCAAAACATTTTCCATTGGTTTCAGATGATAATATCGAAGTAATGAATCAAGAATGAAGATTCCTTGAAGGAATGTTTATTAGCATAATCATGCTCATTAACATAGTATGTTCATCACTTAATATGGATCTGATTGGCTTATTTCGGATTAAAAGCCTGAAGCTGCAAAACTGAAGATGACCTTTCCTATGAGCCGGCAGACTTTACTACTCAAAACGATAGGGTCCAGGTGCCCGTGTTTTCACCCGTGCTTCCAGTACGTTTTTGTTCACAATTACAGCCTCAGAATAATAATGGCTCTCAGATTTTCTTTTCACTGCCAGAACATCTAATATTTGCCAGTCATAAAAATTCCTGTGAGACAGTATTGTACATAGGAGCATATTCTGGAAACAGTTAATACAGAACCTCTGTGTAAGTTGAGTTCATTTATTCTTGAAAATAACGGAACGCTAGGTTGGTATCCTAATGTCCTATTTTTCTGCTTAGTTGGAACCTGTCATGTGCATGTTGACATTAACAGGAAATCTGAATATGAAACTTGACTTCACTACCTAGAACATTAAAATTTCAGTAAGTTCAAAAAAGAAAAGTGCAAACATTTGAGAGGTCATTTTGCTTGGTTCAGTTTTACAGTAAATTGCATGCAGCTCTCATTATATCATTTATCTCTCATAATAGCTTAATTTGGACTGCCTCCAAATTAAAATGGAAACAAAGTCATTGTTTTGCTGTTTTCAAAAGAGATGCTGAATTCCCTATGAATAAGGCAATAGACCAATGTCTTGAATGCTAAAAGGAATACACGATTTCCTTCTGGTAGCTGTGCTGGCAATTGAGTTAGTATGTTTCCTTTGCTTGAATGGCTAAAGAAAATAATGGTTTTGTCCCTTCAAATGGTGCTGTTGAATCCAAGAGTTGATTTCAGCAATGTGACTCACACATCATGCTGTTGTAGTCTGCATATGGTCTCTTCTCCAGAAATGTTTCTTGATGGCTTCCTGCGTGATAAAACACATCTTTCTGCAGCTTATGTTGCGTCCATTGCATCCTCTGCACTGCAGAGGTAAAATAAGTAGGCAAATCCTGCTTGTCTCCGAACCTTCCATTTCAAATGCAGTATGAGATGTTATTACTAAAATAATAGTTTTCAAAAATGATCAGGCAATACGTATATTTTTTTAAAAAGAGTCATTTTATACTGATATCCATGCGAACTGCCCATTGGCCCTGCCAGTGTAAGCTGAATGTCAGTGTGGTGCATGCTGGCTTACTCGTGCTTCAGTTCTCAGCCTGTAGTAAGGCTGGTCCAGCACTTAACCACAAATATCTGCGAACCAGAACACACAGTGTCCCTGTCCTGGTTTGAGAGCCCCAGCACCAAAGTTCTGTGGGGCCCCCGGCCCAGGGGGCAATCACAGGGGAGAGGGGGCAGCTGAGCCTATGGGGAGGAGAGGATGGGTCAGGTGACCCCAAAGGGCCAATCACAGCGCTCCTTCCCATGGTGCTCAGTATAAAAGGGCCCCTGGGGAGAGCCCTGGGGCCTTTAGTGCTGCTGTGCCGGGAGGATTGCTGTGGGCCATTGCTCCCTGGGCTGCTGGGACTCCCGCCTCCTGTTTTCACGCTGCACAGGAGCACCATTCACTGGGACAGGTTGTATTCCCTCGTAGTGCCCACATGGTTCGGGCAGCCCCAGAAAACTTTTGTCCTGGTGCTCTCAAAGCAGGACAGTACCTCTGGCAGCTCCACCTGTCGGGTGAACTCAAGGGATTTGTGTGCCACAGGTCTGACGGCTGCCACACACCTAAGGCCACTTAGTTGGCTGCTCAGTGCGGTCCCTTGGGAACTTCTGCTTAAGGTCCATCTGTCCGCCCATTGCTAAGTTGGGTATCAGCCTGTGATAAAGGCTCTGCTGAAGTTTTCAGAGGTGTTTCAGCTTTGCAGTGTTGCACTAGGGGCAGGTGAAAGGGGCCCCATAGTAACAGTGTAGCCTTAGTACAGGTGATTGGTCACTCTTCAAAACTGTGCTCCCTTCCCCCTTCATTTTTTTTTTTCATCTGGGGAGACCTTAGTGTTCAATTTCAGTGTAACAAATTGTGATTTCCATTACAACCAGGGAACAACCCTGATTTTCCTGGGTTTGCATGGGCACTGAGAGCAGAATTTGATCATATACCACTACCAAATGTAAATAACAGATATTAAGGATAGCACTTGTAGTCATTTTTCAAAAATATCCTACAATGATATGGAGCATGTACTGAAGAATAACGTATGCAATTCACTGAATTATAAATAAGCAAAATGCAAGTGTTTATACTAGAAAATGGCCAAGAGACAACTAGTATCTGCCACATTTTATTTCAAATATTCTCCTCCATAAGAAGTGATGAGAGGAGATCAAAGACACCCTTTAATTCATGCCCTGGATATAAACACAATTGATACTGCTTTTTAAATATTCAGTAGTGGCTGTTCTCAGTTTTCCTATGACTTAAGTAACAATAGTAATCATTAATTTAAATTGCTCTTATGAACCTTTCCAGGCATGGATTTCAAAGAACTCTGCAAAAAAATGTGAAAGTGTCTTTATTTCCCAGTTTTGCAAATATAGAGAGTGATGTGTTTTGGGTTAGTGATTTGCCTAAAAGCACGTATTGATGTAATCCATTTCTAAGAATAGCACTTAAAAATTTAGTATCACTTTGTTTAACTAATTTGCTTCTGGTATGTGCATGAAGACCTACGTAACACTGATTTTGATTTGAATGAAAAGAACCATTTTCTGTGCCAGCAACAATATGTTTTTCAGAACCTCAGGTAGGGTTATCAGAGATTTCTCATCTAAGTACAGACAGACTTCAGCTGTTGTTTTTTGGACAAGCAGGGACGTGATCCTCAGTTCATGAATCATTGTATACAGGAATACTCTTGATAGGTTTTAGCATGCTTTCCTCTCTGTAATTCTTATTGTTGTGCCCACTCTGATTGAAGATTTTTTCTTCATTGATAATAAATACCAATGGGACATTAGAATGTACAGTAAAGTCTTAGCTCAGAACAGAATTAAATGCGGTGTGAATGGTGAAATACACAGCAGCGGTTGTAGGATAAACTTGAGAACAGAAAACCCAGCAAGTATTTTGCTTATGGAGTAAGTCTGGCATCAATAGTCTCATCAGAGATGTGCCAGCATCTCAGGCTGCGCCATCGTTTCTTTACAGAAACTTTGTCACTAGCTATGGCTATAATAATTAAAATATAATATGGAAACTTTAATGCAAAGTAGAATGCCACTGGTAATTTTTTACCTCAGATACAGAAGAGAGACAAATTTTAACAGCTGTAATCTTCTTCTTAAAATAGTGGAGAAAAGAGGAAATACATATCTCCACAGAGCATATGCACTTGCAGTTTGCTTTGAGGTGCACCCAGCACTTTACAGTCTTTCACCATTTCTTTTTGCAGGTGTCTGAGAGCTGGTGAAGTAGGCAGTGTTACACGTGGTGGAACGTGGTGCCGAGACTCACATTATGTAAGATAGGCTCCATTACCATAGACTAGTCCAAGGTCCAAACCTTTAGGGGCCTTTATTGCTACTTATTTTTTATTTTGTCGGCATTCAAAACATTATCAACCATATGCCAAGCTACCTGAGGATTGCTTGAATCTGATGAAAGACGGTTCCCACAACTTATGCACCATAAAGCTTTAAGCACCAGTGGTCCAACCAAGAAAGAGACATGTGATGCTCCTATAATTTAGGAGTAGAACTTGTAGGTAAATTCAGGTGCTTAAATTCTGTATCAGCAGCTAAAGGTTTGATGCCTTGGAATGTATTTCAAACATGATGCACACTGAGACAAGGGAAAGCTCGGAAGATTAGCTGAAACAGCTGAGGAGAGGGGTGTTACTCTCATCCTCCTCTTACACGCTCACTCTAACCCTTGCTCCTACTCTTTGAAGACCTGTCTCTAAGGGCCTGAGACTCGGTTGTGCACCTAGGAGCTTTGAGTTGCAATAGAAAGGTGGGGGAGGGAGGGAGTGAAAGAATAAAGGAAGTAACAGATACCTAGGAGACACTAACTACAAGAATATTCTTTTAAAATATTCTTTTTGAAACTGGACCACTGTGCAGCTGGAAAGTCAAAGGATATTAAGCTAGTCAGTAGTATAGAGTATTTGAATCTATTATAATGAATAAAAGTCTGAAAATTAGAATACCAATATCTTTCAGTACCTTGGCCAATATACAGTATAGTAATGCTTTTAAGGAGTCCTTGTGATTTTTCAGTTTAGCTGCTTGGTGGTTGCATTCTTCAGGAAGCACAGTCTCTGCATGTTAAGGGTAGCTATACTATGCTTAATTAATTGGCGTTTCCAAAAATAGAGGCAGAAATTGATGCCTAATTGAAAGTTGCTTAGACTGAATTAAGCACTCTCTTTCCTATATCAGGATGTTTGGATCTGTACATGCCCCACCTTGAAGGTTTTGGGTCAGAGAATTGTCTACCGTGTTTTTGTTACCCTCTGCATTTCGGTGGCTGTTGCTAATCCTGTTGACTCTTTTTTAACATAGGTGCCTGAATTCTGCTTGTCTCCCATCTCAGGAGTCAAGGTAGGACTCTGAACCTCAAAGACAGCACCTCAAGCCTGATGCTGTCTCTGAAGAAAAGAGTAACTTGCTTCCTGTTCAGGGAGGAAAGAGGAAGGAATCAATCCCCTTTGCTTTGCTGTGTATTTTGTTTTCAAAATTTATTGGAGGGAGGAAGGTGTATGGAGGTATAATCATGGGAATATTTATTTTCCTCAAATATGCCCTTGGCAAGAGTTCTGTGGTTTTTGGGGTTTTTAAAATAAGAAATGAACCTAAAGCAGAGAATTAAATTTTTTTTTTGTGTCTAGGGGCTAAAACTTGGCCTAAGTCGCAGGCAAGGAGAAGCTCTAACTAAAGTGGAAAGTGGATGGAAAACATCTTCTAGATGTAAACTACGAGTACTGATGTTACTGTTCTTATTAGAGAGTAGTGTAGGGGAAAGGGACCTGGGAGTCTTGGTGGACAGCAGGATGACCATGAGCCAGCACTGTGCCCTCGTGGCCAGGAAGGCCAATGGCATCCTGGGGTGTATTAGAAGGGGGGTGGTTAGTAGGTCGAGAGAGGTTCTCCTTCCCCTCTACTCTGCCCTGGTGAGACCCCATCTGGAATATTGTGTCCAGTTCTGGGCCCCTCAGCTCAAGAAAGACAGGGAACTGCTGGAGAGAGTCCAGCACAGGGCAACTGGGATGATTAAGGGAGTGGAGCATCTCCCTGATGAGGGAAGGCTGAGGGAGCTGGGGCTCTTTAGTTTGGAGAAGAGGAGGCTGAGGGGTGACCTCATTAATGTTTACAAATATATCAAGGGTGAGTGTCAGGAGGATGGAGCCAGGCTCTTCTCGGTGACAACCACTGATAGGACAAGGGGTAATGGGCTGAAACTGGAACATAAGAGGTTCCGCTTAAACTCGAGAAGAAACTTCTTCTCAGTGAGGGTGACGGAGCCCTGGCACAGGCTGCCCAGAGAGGCTGTGGAGTCTCCTTCTCTGGAGACATTCAAGACCTGCCTGGACATGTTCCTGTGTGGCATAGTCTAGGCATTCCTGCTCTGGCAGGGGGATTGGACTTGATGATCTTTCGAGGTCCCTTCCAATCCCTAACATTCTATGATTCTATGATTCTATGATTCTTATAAGCCAGCACAGGAATTGTCTCCTTTTTACCCTTCTATTTATCATCATTAGCTACAAAACCACATATTCCAAACTTCTAAGATGACATCTTACATTTCTTTTTAGTTGGGGAATATTTTTTGTAGCCCTTTAAGACTTATGTCCCTTCCCAACTTTTTTTGGTAAGCTTATTGCATTGCCATTAGGACATTTTTCCTTAGAAATACATAGATCTAACTTGCCAGCTTCAGAGTTCAAATCGGATACAATGCTTTTAATAAATTTCTGTTGTTAAACATTAGGTCTAATGCCAAGTCATGGTGTTGTTATCAGCACTGGGTAATTAGTAAAAATGAACTGTGCAGCAATTTATTTGAAAGTATTATGATACTGAATACTCTATGAATATTGTTGACTAGTGCAAAGGCTTCCTGAGGTGACTTGGGGAGCTGTTATTAATACGAGCACTGCTAAACTGCCACTGAAGTCAGAAGTTCACTGAAGGTGACTAACAAGATGAGACCCCACCACACGTGTCTGAGGACTGGTGTAGAGCTCCATCCATTAGCTTAGCTACTAATCATTTCTGCCAGCGTGTACAGAAAGACTTAACTGCCATTCATTAACAATTATGGATCTTTGCTTGCATGTGAACTGTAGCTGACGCATTGCAAGACACACTTGTCATTGCCTAGGGTAAAAATTTGGTGATCGACCGTATGCTCAGTTGGTGTAAATGGCAGGGCTCCAATGGCGTTTTGGCAGTTGAGGAGTTACCGAAGTTTTTTATCATTTTATATTCTCTAGGAGTGTGCAAGAGCATTGTTAACACCACTGTAAGAGCAAGTATCTGGTAAATGCAGACTCTTATCCAGTATAAATCAGGACAGTTATATCAACTAAACTCCTCCCTTCAGAACCCCTGTTGTCTGTGATGAAGTTTGTGGTAAATAGCCATGATATCAAACATTGTTTCTATTAATTTCATTTTGATTTATGATAAAGTAATGTCATAATTAGGGAGGAAGGGTCAACATTTCATCCCATTTCTGATTCCTCTGAATCCACGCATCCCAAGTCCTGTCTTGGCGGGAAATCATGTGATTCTTTGACAATAAAACAGGACTGTGGCCAGACTGGCATAAACAGTGTCATGTTTCATAACAGTCTGTTTACCCTGTGGTTCTGATTGTTTTTTTTCCTGAAAGAAGTTGACAGACCACGTTCTTAAAATGAAGTACTTTTAATTAACAATTTGAAAAGAGAAAAAAGATTTGGAAGGTGTTACAAGTGTATTATTACTGCCTGGCACTTGACTGAGTTCTCAAGCAAGCTGCACAGCCTATTTTGCTAAATTACAGTGAGAGAACAGAGTTATGTTGCATCTTTTACCGTATTACCTTGCAATCTACAGCAGCCATAGTTTACCCTGATAATCTTCTTTTTCTCTTCTTGTCTATCTCTGTTAAGAAGCTGAGTTAAGACAGCTCTGACTGTCACTGCCTAGGATCTGAGCATAAAGAGCATACTGCTGGATTGTTTCTTTGCATTCCAAGGACCAAGATGCAAATCTTCCGGTGCTTTTGTGTGTCTTCCAAACAAGAGTCTGCTTTTCACGTGATGCTCTGTTTTTTAGGAAGCAAAAACTGGGTTAGTTTCCATGTGTTGAAGTACCTGGTCTCCTAGCTGTCTCTCTCTCTTGGATATAAAAAATTATTTTTTGTCTATTTGCACCATATTCTGCAGGAGAATTTCTCTTCTCTGCTCATTTTAACCAGTAAACTTTCACGGAAAGATCTTAATTTAGTATGGTCCGCTTTTATACTGTAATCATATAATTTTTCATTTAGTATGTTTTTAGTTATACTACTGTGAAGGTGCCTCAGCTGAGCATATTAAACATTTTAGAGTATATTATAGGAACAAAGGAACATTTTTACCAATACGGTTTACAATATAATTAAAGAAATTGAACTGTTGTGTACAGACAAGGCCTTAACTTAGTAACACTGGGCTTATTCAGTCCTTCATAGATAGTCCTTATAGCAAAGGTTTGCTGCTGTATGTATTGGTAGAGCTGTAGAGGGGAGCAATAAATCAGTGTTCTTATCATGTCCCCTGTCAGTACCTGATCTTTACTGAGAAAACTGATGATTAAACAGGTAGATGGAATTCACTGAACTCCAGTCATTCAGACATTCACCAAAAAGACAGGCTACTCTGCTTCAAAATCCTCCTGGTCTGGGTGCAACTTGGAATAGTAAAAGAGTGCTTTTGTCAGAATTGCTTATGCCACTTCCCTGAATGAAATAAGCTGTTTTTTCTCAGTGTGACTGTGTCGACCCCAGGGCTTTCGCTACTACAAAAATACTCCCAGCTGACATTGTTCAATGGAAAACGTGTATATCTAGCTTCAGTTTAACTGTGATCTTAGGAACACGAGATTGCACTTCAGATACAGATTAAAGTGGGAAATGGGCACTGCTGTACGTGGTCACTAGTGTCACAATAACATTATGTGTGATGCTTTTGATGGTATTTTCCTGTAACATTCTGGAAATCTAAACATGTGCTGAAGAATTTGTCACATGCTCACCTAGTATCATTTAGCATACAATATTTAATTGTGGGTGCCCAGAGTGAGTCAAATTTTAGGCTAGGTGCAGTTTGAGTACTTGCAGGGAGATGAATGTGACTCTGCATTTTCTTGACTTTTTGATGACACGTAATAAAATACAAATGCCTACCTTGTATCTGTGAAATAATAATTTGTGATAAACACTAGTAGTTACATATTTCTCAATTGTATAAGAACACATTTCAGAAAGGAACCAGACATATTTTACAACATAATTGAAAGAATTTATAAAAGGATTATTTCACGTAGTGGTCTATGATAATTAAGGAAGACAAATAAAACAAGAATTAGTGCAGGCTATTTAAAGCGAGACATTCTTTAGCAGAAAAGTGTGCACTGAACGGCCATTGCTCTGCATGTCAACATGGCTGATCTGCTCATGGAGAGAAGGCTTCATGGCGTTGTTACCACTGTTGCAGTGGTTCTAGGACAACACACACAGCATGAAAGGGACAGCACGTATTACCAAATTCTATTACCCAGAAGCTATTCTTCAGAGTCCTTGGTTCAGGTCATTATCATGGTCCCTAACTCGGCAGCTTGGAACAAACCTTTCCATCATAGTGCTGCAGTCAGACAGGACTCAGAAATGCAGAAATGCTGTTGCAGAACCAACCCAGGGTTCTTTCCCTTGGTACTGGAAGCTGCAGAGAAATGATTTAGTTAAGAAAGCATACTCACCTAGGAAACCTATGCTATGTGCTCTGCTACCCATTTTATTTTGTTTCTGCTAGCAATTTCTCCTCTTTTTTATTGTTTCTTTTTTTGAAAGAGGATGTAATGTAAGTATGTCCAAGATAGAAAAAAAAAAAAAGGAAAGAAAAAACCCCACAAAACCCCAAAGAGATGGCAAAAAGATAAAACTATTAAAACTACCTGCAAACTGTGGAGGTGTTTTAAAGCTTTAATGCATTGTTTTGTATAGCAAACTTTCTATGCTTCAGATCAGGCTTTTTGTATAAGTTGTATGTATGTATAAGTTATACATATGTACATTTGTGTAAGTTGTATATATTTGGTATATTAATGATTAAGTGGCATTAGTTATAAGACATTTATAGGCAAAAATATTCAGTAATATTAGTGACATGCCATGAGTCTAGGATTTGAAAATGAATGGCCTGAACCAGGCTCTAACAATTTCCAGCTGAAAAGTTTATGTACTAGGATAAATAAACTGAAAGAGGCTACAATATATATCATGAAAAGAAGAAAGCAGTTTTTGCATATGTGCTTTATTTCACTGAGATATAAACAACAATGCACACAAGTTTATAGTGAAAACTAGAGATTTGGGAGCTTCTTAGGGCAGATTCCCTAGGACAACAGCCACTTCCCATTTCTATCAAAGACTTGTAATCCATTCTGTCAGGTGAAGTCAGGTAGTAGCTGGATAAAGAACCGCTCCTTGCTGCTGAGGCAAAAGATTTAAAAACAGTGGTAGCATTGTACACACTGTCTCTGACAGCTGAAGTAGGGTTTTGTATAATGTTGTCTTGGATGCACCAGAAAAAGTAATTTTTGCTCCAGCTTTGTTTTACCTTCCTCACTGTCTCCTGAAGTAACGGAGCAGTAGTTGGAGGAGAAGAGCATACACTGATCCTGTCACAGAACTAAAAACTTCAGAATGACATTCTTTCCTTTCTGCTCTGGAATGAAATAGTCGACCCCTTGTAGTTTTGATTAACAGTGAATTTTCTGAACCTAGAATATCCCAACCACTCTGAATGAATCTGATGCCATCTCTGGCTTTAGCAGTCTTTCATGCAGGTGTCAGTGTGTCCCGCTCACCTGACAGTGAGTACTGTAAGCTTACTGTAAACTTACTGTTTCCAGTACCTCTTATATACTGTATAATAATTAATATCTGGTAAATGGGCATGCATTTACTTTTGTGAGATGTTCTTCTTTGATAAGGAACGCAAGATTTGTCACATTTTTAACAGCAATTTGGCTAAACTTAAGTTGTAGCAAAGCATGCTTAGTTTTTGGCAATACTTTTTGCATCTTTATTTATGGATGGAAGATACCTTCTTTTCTGGAGAATAAGAGAAGTATCTGGGTTCTTTGAAATATTTACTATGTGTAAACAGATTACTAGTATTCTGCAATAAGTATTTCCAGTTTTAAAACCCTTAGAAGTGGCCAGTACTCTGATGCTGTGTTTTAAGAACCCTTCAGGAAGCAGAAGAGTCTCCTCTAGTGCTAATTCGTGTATGAGAATTTTAGTATAAAATAGCAATATTTTTTATTCACATTAAACATTGATAATGCACGTTTCACAATTTCATGAAAAACATGACTGCTATAATCTCCTCATTGTTATACAAAAAATCTCCTCTGAGCCACTAGCCAAAATTTGACAATTGGCTAATTCTATATGAAAACAATCTTTTGTTCCAGTACAAAACCATACAGGCTATGATTTGCTTCCTGAATGCCACAGGGAAAACGCAGCTGCAGTTCTCAAATAGAAAAATTAGCATATAGGATTGTTGTTGGTGTCCTGCCACAACCCTGCAAAGAATCCCTGTGGCCCTCCAGTGATACTTAGAAAATGGTTTGGATTCTCTGGACATGTTTTTTGGGCAGGCTGTTCAGGGAGTCCAAACTTTGCTAAGTCTAGTCCTGCCTAAAACACAAACTACAGGTTTCTCACAGTTGCTGGGCCAAGAGAGCTTACAAGCTAAATTCATTGTTTTCCTGCACAACCACTTACTGGTTAGGACAGAGGCTAATGCAGTTCATTTAACTCCAGTCAGGACAAATCCCCCAAGATCCACAAGAAAGAATTCAAAGCCCTACGTAACGTAGAGTAATGCCAAAATTAGCGCGTCCTCTGCACGTATGAAACCATGAGTTGTTATTGTGAATAGCGTTGATTTTGTCTAGGCTAAAATAATTCTGAGAAAAGCAGTCTGAGTTTATAAAATTGGACTGAATACATAGCAGAGTCCTGCAGCTTAACGGTAATGTTGCTTGTGTGTCTATGAAGTTCTCTGCTGGGAGACCAGCGTAATTCAGTTGTACTCCTATATACTGAAGTATGACTTCACTTGCTTCAGAGACGTGGTCTAAATATGCTTAAGAATTATGCAAAACCCCTAGGTTTGTGAAGCCTTCAGCATCATTCTTAAGCCATTAAGATGGAATTTAAATCACAGGGGAACACAAAAATATTGTAATTAAGTTCAGAAGTTTTTGTAGCATAGATGAGATACCTTGTTTGAGGCAGTTCCTTGCCATTAATATGTTTTGCTTAAGATGTTGCTGTGTGTCAGAAACTCAATGAACTCCAAAAAACCCAGCTACCCACAAATAAAAAAAATTAGACTTGTCCATAAACTGCAAAGCTGCACTATCATAATCCCCTGTCTAGAGCTGAACTGGTGTCCCTGTATGGCACCCGGCTTCAGCTTCTGCTTAATCCCCAGAAGACCATAGCAGCATCCACCTGCTATCATAGCTGGGTTGTTCAGTGTATCTGATGCTTAGTTCTTAACCAGTCTGGGAGAGCTCTTCACTAACACAGCTGAGTGGTTTCCAGGGCTTAAAATAGACTCGGAGCACTGTTCTATTGTGGAGGCAAAACAGCAGATGGACCAGCACAGGCCGATGCTTGCTTATGATTCTCTGTACTGGCCATCTTTGCAGCCATGCTGTGTTACAGTTACAACTCTTAGTGTTGTTACCCCTAGGAAGTGCAGATCCTGTGTGTGCTTTGCTTCCCTTGTTGCCTTTTCCCACAACTTTTCTGCTCTTCTTCCTTTTTCTGACCTCCTTCTGTAAAACCGTTCTTATGTTGAAATTCTGTTACTGTGTTTTGTGTACCACAAAGCATTTAACACCTGACGTTTGCAGAACTACTCTAATGGAGTGTTTCTGGGTTGTTGAGTGGTTGTTGCGGGTTTTTTTCCATCTGATATACAGAACAGAGCTATTTGTGGTTCGTCTCTCGGTGCGAAAAGCTGCTCGCGCTGTTCAGACAGGCTGCTCTGTTGCTCTGGTGTCCATGTTTTGCTAACAAATAACATGCAGTGGGAAAGACTAAAGTTCAAGATATGGCTGTGACATTAGCAGTGGCTCTTTCCTCCCTAAGATTCCCCCAAACCATCTGCCATCAACTGATAAGACAGTGCAAGTGGAAAAATGTAAGCCACAAGCTTCCTAGTTCAGTGTCTGCATGACTGCAGGAGAGAGTTAAAAAATGACAGTACTGTTCTGCCAGGAGGGATGAGCATCAGGGGAGTATCCTTAATAAATTAACATACTAGATGCAGTGTGCAGAAGAGTCACTTTAACAAAGGCTTGAATGAATGAGAGCAAATTCCCTATAAAGGTACAGAGGTATTATATCTTAGGAGAGCAGAGACAAGAAATAGTTCAGTAAGATCAACACCTGTGGCCTTTAGGCCTAATATTTATGACAGACAGACTGAGCTTTGATTGACCACCCAGTGTATAATCATTCTGTAAATACCCAGAGCTTGCTATGCAATGGCACTGACCCAGTGGGTGCAGTTTTATTGGAGGCTTCATGCCTGCCTTCCCATTATTATGCTGCTGTGGCCTTTTGAGCATAACATTTAACGTGAATGGACTCCACACTGGGTAGGATTTACCTATAAACTGTCATTTCTGTTTATGCAAACAGTCATGATTCTTAACAAGAATTGACTCAATTGCTGGTCAAATACTGCCGCCTCTCCAGCCAGAAATCACAGGCTTCTAAGCCTAATTTTAGGAACCCAACCATTTTGCAAAGGTAGATTAAAAGAGACTGAATTTTGATACATGAAACCAGGTTTTCAAAAGACCTATATATTTGGCATATCACTCCGATATACATAGTCCCTATCACATGCATTTTTTATGCATTTCACTCATTGCACAGGCCTTTGAGAATCTGCCACCTGGGGCTTTGCTTTTCGTAATTCAAGCATTTTCCCATGCGGGCGCATGCATGAAAATCATCTTGTGCAGTCTGTGGCTCTAACACAAACCAGTTTTGTGCATGAATTTTGCTAACATGGAAAGTTAAAAGTCAACAGAGTCAACTTCTGTCACGCATTCTGAAATTCTGTTTAAGTCATACTGTGCCATGAGAAATGAAGTCTGTGCCAGGGACAATGTGGAGCAGTAACAGCCAGAGGGATACTCTGAGAGACGCAGGGCATCTCCTCTCACTGAGCACGTGGGGAGAAAGTGGGTGTTACATTTTCCCACTGAGGATGACATAGCTGGGCTCCTGTTTTTTTATGACTGGAAAGATCCTTCTCTCTCTTTAGAAAATGGCATGTCCAAAAAAAAATTAGCAGTAAAGTATCCTGAAATCAATTGGATTTGGAAGATGCAAGCAACAAAAAAAGGATGAAACATCTTTGTGCCTTTTTCTGGTCCTGTGTATAGGCACCAGCTAGATGTAACTGGCCCTCACATATGCTAATTTGGCTATCGTCTTTCGTTTTATTATTTTTTGCTTTGTTCAATCTGTGCACTGTAGCATAGATTGTAGTCTTGTAACATCCTCCAGCTGCCTTTATTCATTGTCATGAAAACCGTCTGCTTACCAGACATGCAATTTTCAATTTTAAAAAGCCCCTATTATTCCCTAAATCCTGCTATTCTTGAGGTATTGGCCTCCAGTAAGATGATAACAATTCCCCATTGGTCTGTTGATGGCTGAATGTTTTTTTTTCCCCTTTTTTATGCTTTAATAATTCTACGAATACAAGTAATGAATGAGCCACAGCCAGTTTTTGCTTGCCTTTCTCACAGTGCTATTTTTTTTTTCTAAATATGAGTTGGTCCTATTCTAAGAACTAGTAGGAGTGATTCCTTTCACACGTCTTTAAGCCTTCCAAGTCTGGCAAGCCAAAGTTACAGGCTACAGTTCTTGTGCAGCCAACTATATTTATTTTGCATGTGATAATTCAAATCTAAAGTTCTTTGTGCAGGACACGAGGTCTTCTGTCTGTTTTGCAAACTCCAGACTATAAAACCCTTTTGTTTTTGCTCATGTAGGCTTATACAGCCCAGGCCTGGTTTTCACCTGGTGTAAATTAGTACCATTTCACCAAGCTCAGTGAAGCTCTACAGCTGACAATCTCATACACGGAATTACAAAGCACAAAGCCCACGGAATCACCATAATAATTTCTCCTGACTGTATTTCCATGCAAAGCTGAAAATTGATTTAAGCTTCACTGACAGGTCTGGCCTAAGTGCTAGGCTTGTGACAAAGTTAGAAATCAGGCAGTTTTCACCAGATAGTGATTTTTTACTAGTGAATTTTCACACAGCTGTAGTTCTAGGCTAATTGACTAGGAGTTGTGTATTTGCTGAGCTTATTGAGTGAGATTTTCATCTCAGGACATGCAGGGATGTGAAACCAGATGTTTAGCTGCTGCTTACTTTGAGCGTTCCACGTTTTAAGGTACGAGGAGACAAATTGTCTCAAAATATTTCCATGCCATAATTTAAAAGTGGCACTCAAGAGATGCTAAGTGCGTAATTAGTCAAGATTTTTTAGGTCTTCTCATTCATATCTATTTGAATCATAACTCTCATCCTTTAGGCCCTCTCCTCCCCACCCCTCCTTTCCCTGTGCCTGGGTACCATCCAGCAACACAGTAATATTGTGCCTAGAGGCTGTGAACCTCTGCCTCAGCACATCAACAGAATTGCAGTGATTCTCTTATATGGGTTTGGTTAGATTGGAACATGTAGCTCAGAAGCAATTTCTGAAGTCCTATCATCCATGCTTTAATTTTGCAAACCTGCTTTTTCACTGTGCTAAGAGATGAGTGATGTTCTGAGTTATGGAGCATTTCTCTTCCTTTTTTTTTCTAGTAGTCTGTCTGCAGTGAAGGGTACTACATTAGGACTTTCAGTCCCTTTCTGGTCATTAAATGGCTTGACCCAAAGCCTACTGAAAACAACAAAAGTCATTTCATTAACTTCAGTGGCCTTTGGATCAAGCTGTGTCGGGCTGCATAGGATGGCTCTGAAATAGACCTTTTGAGAATCTTTTTCTCCCTTGGAAAATGTTAACACATAGGGAAAAACAGCCTTGTGACCTTCTTGCTTCAGGAAAAATACTGAAAAAAAATGGTTTCAAGCTGCTGCTGTGTCAACTTTTCCTAATGAAAACAAAATGCACTTTTTAAAAAATATAAATAACATATAGGTGGAATATTTAAAGGACAATGCAACTTAATGCATTCTTGAAATAATTGAAAAGGTGTTGCGGTTTTTCGCTTTGGCTTTTTTTTTTACATTTTTGGGAACGCAGTTTTGCCTTTTAATCCCAATTTTGGGTAAGAATATTTTACACATCAAAAGTGCCTGTGAAGGTATGATGACTGTTTTGTACACAACTTTACTGCACAAGATCACCCCTCCAGAACTTTTGCCACTGTGCCATTTGCCCAGAGTGGCACTATTTAGTGTGATAATAAGAGAAATGAGAGAAGCAAAGTGGGAAAAATGACTTGGTGATGTAATTCTAATTCCAGAAATATCTCGCAATCTGAAGAGAAGTTTATCATCTTTATTTTTATCAGGCTGGCTATGCATTAACTTCTCTCAATTCTTCTTCACATTTTAAATCTTTGAAGTTTGGCATTATTGAAGCTACTCGGCTCTACATTCCTTCAAGAGAAATTATATCTTATCTAAGCAAGAATGACAAATGCTAGATATACTACTCTACGTGAAGTCTAACCATCGCCTTGCAAAGCAGTAACACCGCCTGCTTTGATTCACGTTGTATTCCCTCAGCTCACCTCCCACCAGCCTGTTTATCTTATTCACTAGCAGCCAAATATACGGCTGAAAAAGCTTTTGAGGTTTGTTTCTGTAACAAGTGCCAAATTTTCTATTCTGGTCAGACTGTTGACTGTCTTTTGTTCGTTTGCACTTCCTCGTGCACTCCTTCCTTTGCTCTCAGGGGCTTATTGTTTTAAATGTTCCCTGATTGTACCACATTTCTCTGTCCATTTATCTGGGTCCAGGTACACTAATAATGTAATGAAAACGGATTTCTTCTCTGTAGGAGCTGTTAAAAACTGATGTAAACAGCTGCACAGAGGAAACCATTTGCAGTTCACAATAACAACAAGTTTTATTGGTCAATAAATCCCAGGAACTATACTGCTTTGTTTTCTTCTAGCATCTGCTGGCCCCTTATTTATTAACTAGCGATTTGAAAAATATAAAGCACTTTTAATACCAGGGCCTGATCCAAACCCTCTGGGTAATTCAGTAGGTTTCGTATTGGCCGTTAATACAGATGAGTGCTGCTGCTGAGCCTTTAGAGGTGCCAAGAAAGGCAAAGATAGCTCTTCTTGTCTTGCATTCTTTTAACACCCACTAATAAATACGATGCAAAGTCAGGGTTTTCAGGTAGCTGCTTATAGGTGTGCTGTCTGAATTCTATGTTCAGCATGCATCTGATTCTATGCATCTGTGTCTTTAGAATAAGAGTGCCTCAGCTCCCATTTAAGCATTATAATGGCTTTCTCTGATGTTGCAGTGCTCTTCTCTGAAACTGCTAATTCCCTGATTTCATATACCTTCAATACATATCTGCAGTGCTTTTCTATATGCTTTAACACTGAGAAAATGGATATTAGAGGCAGCAGACATTGGTCTATCCCTGGTTGTGAATTTCTCAGTAAAATTTATTT
Source organism: Trogon surrucura (assembly GCA_020746105.1). NCBI lineage: Eukaryota > Metazoa > Chordata > Aves > Trogoniformes > Trogonidae > Trogon > Trogon surrucura. The sequence continues at coordinate 15,973,980 of CM036629.1, forward strand.
AACTAGAAAAAGAGAGAAAGAAAAGAAGAAATCAAAATCAATCAAAATCAAAGCATTATCTGAGGAGTAGTGGCTCCTAACAAATTTCTTGTTTAAAAAACAAAATTGAAGTTTTCAGATCTCCCATTTCAAAAGGCTGATGCTATCATGCAATATTTTGATTGATGTAATGAAAAACTGGTGAGGCAATTAGCTTCAGCATTTCTTATCCAGCATTTAAATTTGTAGATTTAGATTGCCACACACATGGTAACTCTGATGCAATTTCACTGAGACCTCAGGCAGAATTTAGCTATAAATCCACACCACACTACTGCAGCAGAGCTCCTAGTATATTTTAATTAAATTAGTGTTTCAGAAATAAACTATTAAACCAATCTCAGAGTTACTATTCAGGTAAAATATCACATGGCAGAAAGACTTCAGGATATTACGAGTATGTAGCTTATAATGATTTGCTGGGCAACAGTAATATCATTCAGTCTGCTGTTTGGCTTTTTTTTAATGTTGTTGCCCGTGCAACTGCACTGGAAGCTGGCTTTGTATTAATAGGCAATATATTTAATTCTTTCAGTAGCCTGCTTAACTCCTCGCCTGTGATGAATGCAACATACCTGTTGTATGATTGATACGTGAGTAATGAGATAAATAATCCTTGCCACGTTGTGAGTTCATCTTCTTCAGGTGTGTTTGTCTTTTCCAGAAAGGAGATAAATTCTTAATTATTTTAGGCTGACATTTACCTTTTCTGAAGATGACGGAACATATGGAATGGTAGCAAATGATGCTGGGGAAGAGACAGAGGAATATCACCTTGGGCTTTTTAATTCATCCAGCTCAGGCAGAATCACTGCAGGACACCAGCACTTACTTATGGGAACCAATTTGTTGTTATTGTCCTGTATGCCCCTTTCACCATCTGAGCATCTATTAGGGAATAAAAGAGACATTCTTTAGTACAGAAAAGGTTTAAAGTGCAGACCAAAGTGGCTGTGCCAGATGCATGTCACTGTGAGAAAAGTGGAAGCATAGAAAATAGCATGTCAAAAAGAACAGATGTTGCTAATGAAACATTCACTCGAATGAGTCTGTGTCCTGGCAGGGCTTTATAGGAGCCAAGTGATCTCAAAAATGCCTTTACTTTTTTTTTGCACTTATGTTATGTATTGTGTTATGAGGTTGATGATACTTAACTCCCATTGACAAGCACTTTTAGCTGAAGTGTTATAGCAACATTAGATATCAGGTGGATGAGGACTGTTAGCAAAACGTTCTACCTTATCAGCCCACGGTTGCTCAGAGCACATGCTGACTTCTGAGTGGTTGAACGTTTCCTGGAAACTTCCTGCTTTCCTTAAAATTTCTGCTGAGGAATAGTTTGGATTTGGAACAGAGATCCATTATCAGGGTAGGTAGGTCACTAGCTCAGTATCTGTTTCGATTTGTAGCGACTGAGATGAAAATCCCCTTCCTGTCTGACAGAATAACCATTTAAACTTGTGTCGAATGCTGTGGGGTCCCAATTTGGCTGCTAAGGTGTGGAGGCTTCATCTGTCTGTGGAGTGACTTCTTCCTTTCTCCAGATTATTCTTAACTACGGATTTGTTTGAAGGGTTTTGCTTTCTGAGAATGAACATGTTCTAACAGAAACAAATTTCAGAAGCTCAAAGGCTGCTGACACAAAACGGGGTTGTTATCATCTGATCAGCTTTACCCACAGCTGTTTCCCACTACCTGTTATTTAGATACTTTGGAACAGATTATTCAGTAAGAGAGGAGGAGAAGATTTAATTGCTATTTTGCAATTTTAATGAATAAATGCCATTTCTGTTCATCTTCTATTTACTTTCGCAATGTACGGCAGAGTTCTAATGCCAAGAACGAATTTCATTACCAGCAGAAAAAAAGACACTTCATTAATACTGAACTGTTATTGCTGGCATATGTGCTGGTTGGCTAATGTCTGTGATTATCAGCAGAAATACTCACAGCTTTTCAGACACAAGAGGAAGACTGCCATTTCAAAAGTAACTAATTCTCATTAATGCTTCAGCTTCTGTAATTCTGATGTAGGCACTTGAAGAAAAGTTAATTTTTGGAGCACTGAAGTTTGGAATTTTCAATAAATCAGGTCTTCATTGATACAGGTAAGGGACTAAAACTAAGCCTATAGCTTCTTATAATTGCTAGTCATTTTCCAGATGAGAAGGAGTGGAGGATCAAGATACTTAGAGCATATCTGTATTAAGGACATTACGTCTATAATTCAATGTAATTGAAACAATGAGATTGGAATAAAATCAGAGATTCCGAATCACAAGACAGGAACATGACCACCTTTCAACTGGAAACATTTGGAATAGTAATTCTGTCATATGTGAGCTATCTTTGCCTTGGAAACCTGCAGTTAAGGTCTGCCTGAAAGAAACAAAATAAGGAAAATAAGAAATATTTTCATGTTTTTATAATTTAAAATGCGATCAAAAATTATTTCATAGCTAACAGAAGACCACAATGAATTTCTGACAAAAATTATTTGTCTCTTTTTGGCTCTTTTTATCAAACAAAAAAATTCTAAACATTGAAGAATTGCGATGGGGAGTATTTCATAGTAAAATCATAACTAACACGATGAAGTGTCTCATACTGTAAGGTCACTACACATTGATATATACACCTATATATTGATAAACACACAGAGAAGTATTAAGCATGCACTGGCTCATGTGTGTTAAGCGAATCCCTGTAATCTCTTTGTAAATGCTCCTAGATCCACTTATATCAACTTAGCAAAACCTGGCAATAATCTGATATAAGCAATTAAATCTGAGGGTGCTTTTATAGGGATTTGCACAGAAGTACATGTTTATATGCTGCTTTTAATTAAAGCAGTGCAATTAAAAGAGCAGGTTGGATTTGAACACCACCACTTGGATCACTGCACCCCCCATTTTTGTCTTCTCGCAAAATTTAGAATTAGATGGGAGCTGGCATTTAATTTGTTTAGTTTTCTGTATTCAGTAAAAGAAAAAAGCATCATTATCATGCCCATGTTGTTTGCACTGACAATCCCTGACCTAAAAACCTGAACAACCATCTTGGCTTTGAAGTTCAGGTAGTGATGTAATCTAGGTTTCAATTTCAAGACCATCTCTTACATTAAAACAAAATCCTGTGTATTACGGAATCATGACTAATTTTTCTTGACTTTTTCCCCCCCATTTTATTGTCCTACTATGTGCAGATGTTTTACTCTTTTTACTCTTGCTATGGATGTATGATGCAGTTCAGCTATATGATGCTATTCTCCCTAATAACATCTTCTACATGATTGAACTCTAAAAAAAATCACTTAGCCACCAATCTGTCATTCCAGTTGTTCATATACCTGTTCTTTCTTATTTTTCTGGTTATTCATAACCACACTAGTTTCAGATTTATTACTGGAATTCCGATTTCACTTCAGTGATATTTCTTTACCACCTGCCCTTTAAATACCATTTACTTCTCCACAATAGTTTTCCTGCATAATGGCTGATTCCAGTCAACTGTCTTGCAGTCCTAATTCCTTGAATGCCTGGCTTTCAAAGTATCTAATGTCCTTGTGCTTGTGCTGTGCCATTTGAAAACACTTCAGATATATCTGATTGTATCAGATTTACTGTAGTCAGATCCACTGAGTTATCTCCAGTCCTCGCTTTGGTTAGCATATAGCTAAGTATAGAAAACCTTTAGTACCTGCCTTCAGGTACCCATGCAGCATCCTGTTCCACATTCATCTTTCCCCCTGTTCCCCCACATCCTTCTGGGGGGTTTCCTGTCATCTCATATGACTGTTTGGTCCTTCAGGTAGGTGCAGGGGATATTGTACATTTACTCTGTATTAGCATTTTTTTTTCCTTGCATCTTCACCTCCAACTGGTTTAATTTTACCCTTTTACTTTGAGGGTTTATTTTAAACCCTTTTAGGCTACGAATTCCTTTTTTTGATTGAATAGGGGTTCTAGAAAGTGTATATTCTCAGACAGTAAGGATGGAAATGAGAGGATAGGATGACTCCTCAGGCTCTCTGACTCAGGAAAACCTGCTCAACAAATAAAAGAACATAGGGAAGAGGAAGTCCAGATGTTAGCAATAGGAGGTAGCTTTGGACAACTGACAGACGAAAAGGGAGGGAGAATACGAACCTTTAGTAAGTTAAATTGCTAGCTCAACCTGTTTGTCATTAAAATTACACTTTTACTTAAGTAAAGGGCCTGAAGAACATCAGTTACTCTTTTTCTTCCACTGGCAGGTTCTTTAGATAGCTTCAGCTTGTGGTGTTTTTCCTTTGGTCACATACACGCTGATGCACACTTGGTGTAACAGGATGAAGGGAAAGTCTCTAAGTCTGCTTGTATCTAAAAGCAGAAAAAATGAGTTTGACACAAGAGAGAAATACAGCAGTCAACGTAATTTAGAAGAATACGTCAATTTTAGTAAAGCTTATCAGAAATTAATAAGGATTCATATACAGGAGGAATCTGATTCTCCACAACACCAAGAATTTCTCAGTCCTTTCAGAAGACAAGATACTGAGCAGCGTACAACAGTGACCTTATACCACACCACAGCACTACTGACATGGGGTGGGGATGGGATGAGGACTAAAGGACATGCGTTTCGTTTCCAGCACTGACAAGATGCTGGCATTTTATGCAGCATGTAATTTTCACATGTAACAGCATGAAACAGGTATATTTTCACCCCTTTCTATTGTTCCACATTAATATTTCAAGAAAAATCTATTCTCTCACATAAATATCAACAGAGCAATAAACAAGTATTTTTACACAGGCTGTGTAATTCTAAATCACTGAAAATGATTCTACTTGACTGACTTCTCCCTGTAAGTCTTTCATAACAGGGTCAGGCCTTCAACTAGAATAAATCCATACTGAACCCATAAAGAATTTATATCACTTGTGGTCTATAGACCAAATTTGCCCTGTATTTTCCCATGTGTAGTTTCAGAACTTGAAAAGCATGTGCAGACATTGCTGTGCATGGGAAAGATGAAAGCAAATTATTAAAATAAGCTAGATAACATGGCATTATTATTACTTAGTATTCTTAATGTGAGGTACAGTTACAGCATCTGATTCAGCAAGGCACAGGAGTGCTGCTGCTGGCTGCAGGGCTTAGTGCTAAACGCCTTCGTAAACTTACTGTCGCAGCCCTTCTGTCTGAACTTCTACTAGGGGTTAATGGGCAAAACTCACTACACTTCCTATGCCACATAACTTAAATTTAAATACACAAGATGCATTTTCCAATCACGTTTGTTCCTTTACCTGCTTTTTCCTACAAAGAAGGCGTATTTAATTATAATCTGAAGTCCACAGCAGGCTGCAGTTCACCTCATTGGATTGCACCAGTCCTCTTCCTTTGAGCAACCGCAGCACCCAGATGCCAAGCTGTTGAAATAGTTTTCTAGCTTTAGCATCTGCCTCCAGACTGATCAAGCAGTTGTGTCGGAGTCAGTTACGTTGTTAAAGGGATAATGGACTGTCTGTGCCGTCTGGCCTTCCTGAATGCCAATTTCTTTTGACTTGCATTTCACAGTAATTTATGCCTCTTTACCAATCGTTCAAAAGACTTTGCTGCGGTCCCCCTCGCCTCCTTTCAGTCTGCAGCGATAAACAGAAGCTCCAAACCCATCGCGTTCATGACTGGGCAGTGTCTATACCTGAGAACGTGGCTTGCTTTATTATTTTGCTAGATGCTCTGTTCAAACAATACGAGCATCAATTGTCTGCAGTCACAACAGACCCTTTATAATCATGCTGTCAGGCATCTTAGGATTCTGGGCCACAGCAATTTAGTAACCTTTCTAATATGAGTATTTCAATGTTTGTAGCTCTGAATAACATACAGAACAAAATTAAAAAAAAAAAAAAAGCATCCCCTTTTTACCCCCAGCTCCTTTTTATAGTTTTAGCTTTAAGAACAATATGAATTAACTGTTAGGTACTAGAATCTGATATCTTTTTTCTCTAACTCACCAGTATTGGGGATGAATAAATATGATTAATTTCTTGCATGTGATGCAAGGGTTCTGATTTTTGTCTTCTCTCTGCATGCAACTAATCTTCTCTAAAAGGACATTTGGATTGGAGAAACAGAGGATAAATATAAACATGGATAGAGGTTAAAACTCTTCAGTATAAGTGTGAAGTCATAAACCATTTGACCAAAAAAATCATTATGTTATTTCTGCTGCCAGCTTGCTCAGTGGACACACCAAAATTTCCCAAAAGACAAAGGAAACAGTATGTGAAACAGTGGAAAATGCAGAAGAATGACATTTATGTAGTGCTAATTTTATTGCATACTTTTGTAGTGAAGTTGTTCTTCAGTGCTTTCATTTTTCCCTCCTAGATTTACAGATATAAAAGGACTATTCTCAGACAAAGAAAAATGCTGTGAGAATACACGTTGTACTTCTGATTCCACACGACGTACACATGTACATGTTTTCAAGGATCACACTGGCTTAATAGTAACAAAGCCTTAGGGGCTTACAAGAATTCACATCCTGTTTATTCTGAGGTTAAACATTTTCCTATCAAGCTGCAGACAATGGTTAATATATTGTAGTAAGTGCAACCTCATTATAGATTCCCGTGACTTCAATTATTAACAGGCTAATATTTTCTGTTAATTTTTAAATATTCAGGGTTTGAATGTAAATCTTTGTATGCTGCTAAATAGATTTTTAATATTAATTATTGAACCTTTGTTACTATACCAGAGTTTTAGTATACACAGCTCAATCTTTTTTTTTTTTTTTCCAAAAAAACCCCACAATCCCACAGACAGGAAAGCTTTGAATTTATACCACCTCTGGATATAACATGCATCCATCTGTTCATACACAAAGAGTCTTGTATACATATTGCTGATTTTGTAAATAAACAAAAATTCTAATTTATATTTATTGCTACTGAACCAGGAACTGACAACAAAATTTGGATGATTGGTGTGCAAGTGTTTAGAAACACTTAATTTAGTCTCAAGCACCAAGAAAAGCGATCAAAATGTATATATCTAGGGAAAGGTAATGACATGAAAGAAAGGGGAAAAAATCCACTATGTGGTTTCTCAAATTATACGCTTGAAACACGGAGTGAGCTGAGAGTGGGAAAAGGGTAGAGTTGCTCATAGATACTCTAGTTCTCCCGGCCTTTCCCCTCCCCAGAGCATTCAGGTTTGCTTTTGCATGTGGAACTGACTCTAAATGTATTTTTGGAATACTAATTAAGGGAATGCATACTGACTGCCATGAACTGTAGCAGCCTCTTAAATCAATGGAAAGAAAAGATGTCCCCATGTATTGCTAAGATAAGTAGATCATAGACCATAGGATGATCATTCCTATTCTAGTATCTGAAGTGGCTAGACTACAGAAAGAGGTAAGACATCAGCTAAGAGCAGATGTGTAATTTTTTTAAGGATCAACTTGGAATAGCCAGAATAAATTCCATATGAAATGTAAGAGGGCTTGGGCATGTGCAAATATATGTGGGGTTAGCACTGTCAGGTTCTGAGAGGTCCCTTGTAGCATGGACAGGATTGCTATCATTTGTGATTTGCATGATGTTGCTGTAGCAGAGATGAATCTTTTTCTGTCCTCTTTGCTGCGTTAGCACGCCCCTTCTGCCTGACTCATACTCCATTGTCTGCCCCACTGACCATGCTCTCCCGTAAATGCCTCGTTTTGCCTTCCCTGGTATTCTATTTGCAGTTTCGTTTTGCTCTCCTTCAATCCTAGCCACTTCTTCTGTGACTATTAATAACGGGGTAAGAAATAGTATTTATGTAGTTTTGGCCTGTGGATCTACTCCCAAAAGCTGACTGAAGCCAATGAAATTACCTACATGCCTAAAACACAACATATACCCAACAGCATTCAGAGTGACGGTCTGTCTCTCTTTGCCACCCTTTCCTTTCGTCATATGCTTGTCTCCTCCTCTACAGCTGGCTCTTCAGGAGACATATTTGTGGCATTATATATGCTTGATAGTAACTGCAGTGGTAAGAATAGTAACAATAATGTATTCTAGGTTTTATGCTCATTTCAATTGGCAATTTTATTTAATACATCTCTGAAAAGCTGCAGTGAGTCCTTAAACAAGGAAGTTACCTGTGAGAAAACCCAAGCACTCAATCCCAACACAGAATTTTAAGTGAAGCCAGTGCCAAGCCTCAAAAGTCTTCAGCTTATTGTTGATGCAACTGATGTTTGGCTAAAACTCTGTATTGAGCCTCTTTAATTATGCCATAGATGAATTACAATTAGTATGTAAATAGAGACATAAAACTAGGCTTATCACATGTAACTGTCTGTACTAGCAATCAGGCTTTACAAATCCTTCCCTTTTGAAAGTCCCTCAAGCTACTTGCTTCACATTTTATTTTCTCTTTGACTTTGACCAAACTGCCAGTTGAATTCCAGGCACGCTGTGGCGTCTTTGTAGTTCACACCACTCAAAGGCACGGCAAATGATGATCCACCTGGCTGACTAACTAGCAAGACAACATATGACTGGTTTTCTTTTACAATTATCTCTTCCTTCCACCATAGTTTATACAGATATGTATGGATATAAGTTTAGAGATTTGTGTTACCAAGTTGTTATAGCATTAGTAAGAAAAAAAGAGTCATAACAGAGGAAACTTTCTTTGGTGAACTGACATGGAAACACCTGACCAGAGCTTGCATGATGTGCCAGGTCAACTAATTTTCATTTTTGCTAGACTTACTTGCACAGCTCTGTAACTGTGTATCAGAACTGGTCAGCATGCAGATTTTCTTCCTCACAGAACAAAAGAGCAGCTCCAGGAGAAACCCCCCAAAAGCGAAATTTTTTGCTGAGCAACTGCAACCAACATTAATCTTAAAATCTGTTCTTCACCCACCTGCAAACTGCAATATTTATACACCACAGAGGTCATGGTGGGCTTGGTCAGAACCAATGAAGAGGGCATTGAAAGGTAGACTCCATCCAAAATCTGCACAGTTCCAGCCCTACTGAGCACTGACTTTGAAAGTCAAACAAGCAACTTTATCAGATTATTAGAGATGCAGTAAAAGCAGTGAAAAGTAGGAGTCAAAGTGAGAATTTAAATATATGATTCTATGAAAGCTTCTTGCATCTACAGATGGAAAACTAAAAGAGTAAGCATGGGAGTAGCTGGGATATACAAGAGCTTTAAACATGACTTATTTATTTAGCTGTCGCAGTGATATGCTTAGCTGCGTTGGGTTGTCTTTGCTTGGAGCTGATCTAAATTATCCTGTCTCTGTCTCAGTATGTGTTTTGTTTTCCCCATTCACAGTCCCTGTAATACAGTGCTGGATCTGCGACCACAATCAGGCTTTGCTAATAAAGTTGTCTCTTCGTTGGAGGACACATGTCTTGCAACATATTTAAGGATATCTACAGCTTCTCTCTCACGTTTACAGGTGTGAACAATATTATCAATAATAAGAAAAATGTGAAGGACAAAAACCAGAAAAGTTTGAAGACTCAGCCTGATCCCAGGCTGAACGTTCAATGAATGTCCCTGAACAGTCCAAACATAAAAGGCTTTTCCAAGCAACATTACTGTAAGGCTGCTCCCCCTCTCCATCACTACTGAGTTTGCTGTAATTCTCACATTTTGTAAGAAAAAAACATATATGCAATGGTACCCAGTTCACATGGAGGTCCTGACCAGTGTTCACTGGTTGCTTACAGTCCTCTGATAATGAGAGACACTTGGGTGTAAGTCTGTGATCCCCAGGCCCTTTTCCAGCTCTGAAACGCAACTTCATAAAACCTTACTGAAATTCTGGAAATTCTGTAGGAATCAGTCAGGAGCAGATAAAACAGCAGCGACAGGACCTTTTCAAGCAACATGACCTTTCAAATGGGTTGAAGATGCTCTCCAGCTGTTCTCACAACTGTGCTAATGTTCCCTGTGCTGTCCCCATCCCTCCAGCCAGAGCCGCCGCGGGCCGACTGCAGCTCCCCCTTGCAAATGTCCTTGTGCCTCACGGCAGGTGCAGTGGGATGAAGGGAAGCCCTGGCAGAGCACAGGCTGGGCCAAACTCCGCAGCTTCGTGCTTCTGCCGGATGCATGGCAGGCAGTGCTGTGCAGAGGGGCACATTAGGTAGATGCTTGGATACCTATACTGTCAAAGATAGAGTCTGGCCTTTTTGTTTTAAACTTTGAGAATTATTCCAATAATTATTACATTAATTAAGCTTTTATGGCTTGAGCTTGTAACTTATGTACTTGTTTCCAACCTGCAGTCCCACAGATCAGAAGGGTTGAAGTATTCTAGTAACTATGCAGATCCTATCAGTAATTTTCAAAATTTATTACATTTGGAAAGAATCTATTAAAAAATACAGATCATTCTTATAGGTGCCTTTATATACCATCCTACTGTCCTTTTCCTGCATTAGAAAAATGGATCACTTCTGTGACAAAATGCAAAGCTGAACTATTGTGCTTCTCACTGTAAAGATGCTGGCAGGTCTGATGTATGCTGGATTTGAAATATTTATTGTACTGCCAGAGCAATCCAAAACCAAACAGTTTTACAGATAATTATGCCCACTAATTATATGCAAAAGGCATCCACTTCTCCTTCAGTGATACTATACACATACGGATTGTCTGCTAAGAATAATCAAATTTACACACACACATTAAGGACAGACAGAGCAACAAGCTCCTCTCATCTCTTTTAAAAACTGGACAACTTCTTTTGCAGATGAAGCTATTACAAAATTAAAGCACTTCTCTGAAATTATAGTACTTTCTATAGCATATGTGAGAATGCAGAAAGCAGTTTGGAAAGAGACAGAAACCTAGAGGGGCTGGAAGAGAGCCAAAATGATAAAGAACAATGAGTGGGCTTGCTGGTCTGTTGATCTTGGATTCTCCCCAACTATCATTTTTTTTCTATGAGCTGCTGTTTTTTTGTTGTGTGGTTTTTTTTTCCCTCCTTCTTCCCTCCCCCATCTCGTTTTCCATCTTACAGGACAAGAGAAAGAGAGCAAGGCAGTGCAGTAATATTAAAAGGAGGATAAATAGGAATAAAAAAAAAAGAGGTGTTTATTAGTACAGGAAATTGGTTTACAGCTTCATAAATTTAAAACAGGCATATCATATCACACGAGTTATGAAGTGTTAGACTGCTCTATTCAGAAAACTGGACAATCTGCTTTGCAATGCAAAAGGTACTTATACAAGCACACTGTGAATTTAATAGAAAGTTAGGGACTAGTTAAACAAGCAGGACATACACACAGAATCATAGACAAGGTGAGGGTGAGGGGAGCCTCCAGGGCCTCTAGTCTGGCCTCTCCCCCTCAAAGCAGGGTCAACAAGAAGTGGCTGCTCAGGGCATGGCCCAGACTCATTCTGAAAGCCTCCAAGTCTATGGTGCTGGACAAAATGCATCCAAAGATGCTGATGTCACTGGAAGGCTGCTGTCATCTCTGACGTGTCTTTCTAATCAGGGATTACAAAAAACAAAGTTACGTTCATCTTCGAAAAAGATGAGGAGGGTTTTAGGAACTGCTGGCCATACAGTCGCAATTCAGTCCTGTGCAAGGCTTCCTGGAAAGCATTTCCAGGCACATGAAAGAAAAGGTGATTTGTACAAGCCAGTGGAGATTCGCCTGGGCCAAACTGTGCTTGAGCAACCTGACTGTGTCCAATAATGAAATGACGGGTGTTGTGGCTTGGGGCAGTGGATTCAGCCAGGTTTTTCCAAAGTGTCCTTTAGAATCTCTGTAGCCAAACTGAGACAGTATGAACTGGATAGGACAGCTTCAAGGGTGAAAGCTGACTGCACTGCAGGATTCAAAGAGACAGGGGTTCTAAGAAGTCCAAATATCAGCCAGTCAGAAGTTATGTACGCTGGAGTTCATATGGGGGCTGACACTCTTTTACTGTTTTTATGAACAAACCTGGGCAATGGCATGGAATGCATCCTCAGCAAGTTCAGGCTAACACCAAATTAGATGGTCAAGTTTATGTGCCACCGAGAGGGGGCAGGAAGCAGAGCTGTTGTTCACAGAGCTGTTACCACGCTGGGCAGTTGGCAGTAAACCAGGTAAGCAACAGTGTAATTCTGAGCGTGGAACAGAACAGTCAATGCTAGGGCAAGGGGCTGACTGCCTGGAACACAGCTCTGCAGAGAAGGAGCTGCTGCGCTGGTACACAAAGGGGTGGCCATGAGGCAGCCTGGTGGTGGTGTGGCAGTAACAGACAAAATGCATCCATACATCTGCACAGCAAAAGGGCAAGAAGCAACAGATGCGAGACATAGCCAGGGAGATCCCATGGTTAAAGCAGCAGACCAGGTTGACCCGAGAGACTGTTCAAAGCTGCCCTTCGTGATACTTGAATCTGACTGGACGACAAAGTCCCCGATCTAACACCCAAGTCGACCCTGCTCTTGATGCACCATGCAGAGTTTCACTATCCTGCATGCCAGTGGTCTCCCTTGGCATTTTGAAGACACAAAAGATTACGCTTTCGGAGGACTTGCCAGCTAAATATTTTCCCAGCAGTTTCGTTGAATTATATAATTTCCATGCATCCAACTTTTGAACTTTGGCATTTTCATCCTTCCAAAGGATGGAACTTATGTTAAAGTGTCTCTGAAGCACCATGGATTTTATAAAAGTTATGCTGATTAACAGAGACAATTACTTCTGTATTACAGAGTTACAGAAATTAACTAAAAAAAATACTGGGTTATTTTTTCACTTAATACACACGCTGCTTCTGTGACAGCAGCTAAAACAATGAACAAGACAAAAGAGATACTGCAGAGTACTTCATCATGGAAACGTATTTCAAGTTCCCTCTATGATTAAGCTTTACGTTCAGTTTATGTGTGTACCTTTGCCTTTTCAAACATGGAGACTTACATATGCCATCAAATGGGACTAAACAACTATGCTTGTATTTTTGGATTTTTTTTGTAAACCAGATACCTGACTAAATCTCAAAGGGAGAACTGCTTTGCTGTGTGTGCAGGGTAAGGCTGGAGAACCTGTTTGGAAATGATAATGAGACCAGGCTTTTCCACAAAAGGAATGTCTGCTAATCTCAGGTACCTACTTAGTCCCCTACCACATACTTGAATAATTCACTAACAGCACCATAGTAATCTTCAGTTCACTCTTGTGAAATAGGGAACTATTATTATCTCCACTTCACAAGTAGAAGCCAAGGCAGAAAAAAATACTAAAAAAAAATGTGGCAAGAACAAAAAACTTGCAATAGCAGCCTCATCTATTGCAGATGACTTTCTCATGCTTTAGTATCTTTTCGCAGGTTTTTAGCTAGACCGTCGTCGCAGCCAGAAAGGTAATCCCTATGTTTCTAGTGCATGAATAATGTACCTTTTAATAACATTATAAAATTATTAGTGTAACCTTAATCTTATTTCTATTTCAATCATAACTGTTATTTGGCATGGTAAATACACCCTCAAAACACTGTCCTAGAAACTTAACTTTGGAGTACAGTTCAAAAAAAGCAATTAGCTACTTATTATTTAATGGCCGACTATCAATGACGTGTGAGAATTACAAGCCAGATGAGTATCAGCAGTAAGCCTAAGTTTGTAACTTCCTGCCTGTGAAAAGGAAGATACTGCCATTTTCCATGAAGAAGTATCTTACACTTCATGACTGCAATCAGGTATATTAAATACAACATCGCTGGGTTTTACAATGCAAATTTAGTCATCTCTACTTAGCGTGTTCAGTGTAAATGTCCTCAAATGCATAAAATGAAGTGGAGTGAACAAAAAATATGCACGATTTGTTACACAGAGCATGGAAGGGGTGTCTGCTCAGACAGACTCCGAGCACCATCTGTGAGACAAGTGTTTAGTTTTGCAACAGATTGCATAATTTTCCTGTAGAATCTGGAGAAAAGCTCTAAATGCTTTAATAGATAGTTGATTTAACATGCGTTTAATCTTTGTTTTGTGTTGTCTTAAAGGCTATGCATATGTTTTGAGTGACAGAAGTAGTCATTAACTTATTACAGTGCTCATCCCTTTGCACAATTTGCTTTCTTTTCTTCTCATTGCGTGTGTCTGTGCGCATGCAGTATTTCACCTTACAGAGTTCGTTTTCACAGCACATGGTAATTAATCTTAGTAAAAGCCAAGCATCTACTGCATATGCATGGCATTTGATTGATTAGATTAAAAATTTGATGTTACAGTTCATACATTAGCAATATTTCAATATAACATATACCAAGGACTCTACTATCAATAATAAGAATACTTCAAGAACAACACAAATTAACACCTGAAGCATAAAGAATGACCTTGAGAGAATGAAATGCTTTACCTAAAACACATTGCTTAAAGTGTATTTAAACTGAGCACGTTTCTGTGCTAAAAAAGCTGTAGAAAGCACTGCCCTTCACAATAGGAAAATTTCGGATACAAAATTTCTCACTGGAGCATTTCAGAAGTGGCATAATGTTTAGAAACACTGCATTCATTTTAAAGTTTTTTTTTTTTAGTGGTATCCAACTAAACATATCTGCTACACAACAGGAAAAACTATACATGAGAACTTTTTTCAATTGTCTTCTTGCACAAGTTAATAAAAACACTGGGAGACATAAACTGAACATTCAATTTATTAGGACCAGAAACAGAGAGAAATACAATAAAATGAGACTATGCCTACTGTATAAAAAAGGCACGCTGTATTATGTGGCACTGTTACGACAAAATGAAATACCATCCTTCATTTGGGTATCTGTTCTATATCCAAAAGCAAAATTACATCAGAATACTTCTGCCTTGATTGACTTGTAATGCAATACACTGCAGCATCTCTGAACCTTAAGCAATGATAATGCTTTCAAACCTGCTATAAAACTGGGTCAACTGTATGAAGAAATTGTAAAAAATGATGCAGTAATTCAATTTAGCACTGTGTGAAAACTGCCCGATAGCAGGATTAAAGGATCTGAAAATGAAGACAAGTGGTTCATTATTAACTCCTTAAATGTTGCTCCTTCTGCTTTTTCTAGAATGTCATTTATTTCTAGCTTAGAATTGTAATTTTTATGCCATGATACAGTGGTACATTCTATATTGCTTCTCTGTATGAGCACACTGAAGTTTCCCAAAGGCTTCATAAAGTTTACGAAATAAATCAGCATTCACTATGAATTTTACCTACATAGATAACAAAATAAATTAGAAAAAAACATTATACAATCATATAAAAACTGTGGCATGTATAAAACACAGTCAACTTAAAAAAAAAAAAAAGCAGCTGTTTAAGTGGCCAAAGCAGCAGTTTAAAAAAAAAAAAAAAAGTAAAGCTAAAGCTGCAAATGGAAAGTGCTTGTATACAGAAGAGATACCACAATTTGTTCCTTGTGTAATGCAATCATTCAAACAGCTGGCCTCTTTTGTAACATGGTAATTTATAGACATCATTTCTTTATGTACCTAACAAGGTCTTTTTTTTTTTTTTCTTGGGCTATTTTGTGTTGTATGTGCATGTGAATATGTTTTGGACCAGCGTGTGGAACTGCCATGGCCATTCTTTCAGCAGGAAGTCCAGCCTCTGTCCCAGTGCATGACAATAGCACTCCATGCTGATGATCACCAGAACCCAGTGTTCAATTCAGAGGCAACATCAAAACGAGTAACAATTGAAAAGAAACCAGCCTGGAATGATTTAAAGAGCTGGGTAAGCCTAAAGATGAAGAAAAAAAAAAAATCCTGTTCCAGGGGAGCAATTGTACTTTTGTGTATAAATCTATTAAAAAAACCTCCTCTGAATGCTTTGAGAGCTTAGATAGCTTAAATTAAATTCAGTCTGGACATCTAAAAATAAAGTTGATAATAGAGACAAGTGTAGTCTTACTTCTGCTATGGAATACGGTCTTTCTTCCCAAGTGTAAGATGTTTGATAGCACTCATTTTTGAATGAATCCTATTCTTAATTGGCAGAAGGACTGATTGCAAAATTGTATTTGGAACTTATTTTTTGTGCCTATACTGAGCGATAGTGTGCTCCAGGTCTACCAGTCATCCAAACCAAGGGATCTGCTGGAGTTCTTCCTCATCTGCCTGAAGTTTTCTTGCCAGTGGTAGCTAGGCTGGAGTGATTTCAGTGCAGTCAGGATGCAGCCAGGGCTAGGTAACTGTTCTGGAAATCAGTCTTGGGTCCTGCAATTTAAGTGTGTGCATGGTGCTTTCCACAGCTACAACTGTAGTTGCTTGGTTATCACAACAAATAAATGAAAAACTGGAGAAAATCCAGTGGGATTTTTTTTTTCTCTAGTGGGAGAAAAAACGTAATGATCCAAAATAACAACTCGAGTGATGATCAGCACTGGTATTATTACTAACAAAGAGATCTCAAGCCTAAATTTAGTGACTCAACTGTAACTTACAATATGTGTTTAAAAGAATTTGCAGTTTCTTTATCTCTTCTTCTCTATCTCAAATAGTAGTGGTCATTATATGAATTACTACTCCCTTTTGAACTCATAGTTACATGATCCCAGGGGGGACAGAAGCTACACAATTCATCATATATTTTTATGCCATTTTGTTGTGCAGCTCTGGTGGCACATGGGATGCAGCTGCATCACCTACTTCTTTCGACTTATAATTCCTAGTAACATCGTTGGTCAGGGAGCTCAACTGCAGTATTAGGTGTTGGGGCTGTCACTAAGTCAGCCTGAGATGAACAAGAGTAGCTGAGCATAAAGAAAAGCATTCAAAGAGACTTCACTGAGTGGCACAAAAAAGCTATGACAGTATTTTAAATAAATGTGACAAAGCAGTTTGTTTTGAGAATAAGGAAAGAGAAAGGACATACAATCTTACAAGTGTGTAAATTACTATTAAGCAATTAATGCTTTCTCCACCTGTGGCTCAAAACATACATTGTTTTCCTTCAGAAGTGATCATAGGTTATGATTGTAGGTTTACTTTTATTTCAAGGAACAAGGAAGGATGTGCAACTTACCAGTTTCTTTTTTTTTTAATCCAAAGTATAAATGTTTAATTATATAACAGAAAATTGACTTGACTAAGGTAAACTTTAAAATCAGAGTGGGAGAAAATTTTTTTCCCCTGTAATAGTCATGTAGATTATATTTGTGAGATAAATTTACAAATGCCTCATACTGTTTGTTTTCTCAGTTTCTGCAGTTTTCGTAGCTTGGATGATAACAGTGATTCAACCTTTATGTTTGTTTATAGTCAATCTCATGTTTAAGTTATTGAAATTTGCACCTAGAGGTTTCATACTCTGGAAGAGTGCTCTCTCATCAATGCTTTCAGATTTTTTTCAAAAGGGTTATTTTTGTGTGTTTTTCCTTGATGCACAACTGCAGTTCTGGAACTCCCGTAATTTCATGTGTCCTTATGGCAACTTTCAAGGCACATTGAAACTGTTTCCTACTAACAGAATATAACTGAATTTGTACTTAGGAAAATCAGTACACATGGCTAACTTCATGAAACTGAGATTAGCTAAAGCTCGAGATGCAATGTCTGCCAGAGCATCAGATTTCTATCATGACCATGCAACAGGAAAGACTTCCAGACTTGGGTTTGGAGTGCGAAAAGGATTTTTGTGTTAAGTACTGTTGCAGAGAGCAAGTCTGCATCGATTGGACCATGGGAGCACAGAGGTACATGGAGATTAATTTGGAAAGGTATTCCATGGCCTCATCAGCAAAAGCTTAAAATATTTGGAGTAAAATTCAACTGGGGCATGGCAAAATGAGGAATGGAAATTACAGCCATATATTCCCACTTTGTATAGTTTCCTAAATTTATTCATTCACTCTTCTTGACCACTATGCTTGTGAAAACAAAATTATGTTTGCTTTCATGCAAACCTTGCTGTATATAAATGCTTGTTTCTCCACAGTAATAGCACGCATTTTAGGGATGTGATCCAGTATCTGCTGAAATCACCAGAAGTCTGTAATACTCTCCAGCTTATTTGAAACAGGTCCAGATCAGGAAAAAAGCGATACATTCAGTGTTCCTGAGTGAAGTAACGTGCTTCAATTAACTGTGCCACAGTTAGTTCTTGGCGGCATCTTTGCAAAATGATTGCCAGTTGCTTTTGATAGGTATGAATTAAATGAAGACCTGCAGAGTGGGAAAGCACGTACAATCCTTAGCTGTTTTATATGAAAAAAATTCTTTTTCATATGGGGCAAAAATAGAAAAGAAACGGGGTTTTAGAAAAGACATTTCTGTGCTAGAGCTCCTGATAAGTACCTGTACCTGAGTACCGTGAGCAGAGCCAACAGAACAAGCCATTCTCTGGATGAATCCCTTGGCAAAGGGCTGATGTGTGCAGGAAGGAAAAGCAAGTTTGCTTTCTTGGGGTGACACTGGGCTGGGCATAATCACAGTGTAGGTGAGAGGTGACAGCATGACCTTTATCGTGCAAAGGATTAAAGCAGGAGGTGACGAAGAATAAACGTGAACTTCTAAATCTGTTTGGCAAGACAGAGGTACAATTACAGGAAGCAGAAATTTAAGAGCCAATAAGCCCTAAATAGAAGGCAGACCTGTCTGCTGTGATAAGGTAGTCATTTAGGCCCACAACAAGTGTCACTACAGTAATTAGAGTGTACCGAGAAGTCTGACTGGAATTTTTGCGCGAGGAGAACATTGCCAATTGCTTTCGATATTAGCTGATAGCAACAGGGACAGGCTGACAACACCTGTTCCGAATTCTTTACCAGCAAGAGGGGAAAATGCTTTTCAGTGGGTTTATCCTTTAGCATCTCCCCTTTCCTTTGTAAACAAATAAGCAGCAGTGGTATTTTAATGGTTGGTTGTGCCAGACATTGCTCAGGCTCACTTAAGAGGAGGTGCCATACGTAACTGGCAGTCTTCGGTGAGCTTCCCCTCTGTATTACACTTAGCATCAGGTTTTGGATTCACTCGTCAAGTTTTCAAAGCAGTATTATTCTATTCTGATGTTTTTCATAAGCATTGGCAAAGGGTTTTGCTGTCCTGTCTCTCTCCTCTGGAGTCTCAGCTTGCTTGAAACAAACAAAAAAAAGATTATTTGCAGTAGATCAATATTCCCTTAAGATGTAAATGCATCAGCTCTTATAACTGAAGCAAGATTTGGCCTGGCCAGTCCTCTAATGTGAGATCTCAACAGATATCTCAGGGGCTGCAGAAATTCTTACGAGGAATCCATACCTAGAACAAATCTCTCACAGGCCTGATGCAGCCTCTCAGAGTATGTGTCTGTATAACTGGAGGTAGTTTTCTGCAAATAAGATGCAAAATGAAAGAACTCAGGAAATTCATGTGGCAGTTGCAGTGCTGGGCAGGACTTTGTGTTTGATCCCAGAGGTGAGATTGTGCTGTCACTAATGATATTCTTCCTGCCTAAACTGCCATTGGATTAAACCTCTGCTTTACTCAGCCCCCCCAGCTGCTATACATTGTTTACTTCTGCTGTTTAAGCAGAGGCTCTGTGTCAGCCTACGTGTGCTTGAATTATAGTTTGGATGAAAGTGAATAAATTTTATACAGTGTTTTGGGTGAAGTGAGCAGTTTCAAGTTCTACAAATGTATGCAGAGTATTTTCCTCTTGCAAAATGTAAAGAAACATCTTCCTTGTGTCCACTTGATAGCTTTACAGGAAAATGAGTTGGGGTTATGCTCCTGGACCACCACAGTCAGCTTTCTGTCTCTCAGGGCATGAGGGACTGTGTAAATGTATTTACATATGCATGTATACATATAAAAATACATATCTGTGTCAGGGGCTATTTTTTGTACCACCATAAATTGAACTGTTCTCAGACGTGTTGCCAGGTTGAAGACCCAGGGCAAGCTGAAAGTCTCTGCAGCTGCATGCTGAGTGTGCATATTTATACTGGAAGGAGGAATCTTGTTGTATTTATTAATAATCTGGGATGCACAGAAAGTCTCCGAATGGCTTGATACTCCTAAAATATAAGGGAAGTTTAGATGCTGCATACTAGGATGTTACAATTCCGTTAGAGTAAGGACCTTCTGCCTTTGCTTTGTGAATGCCTTCTCATTTGTGGAGTCTCTCTATGTTCTCTCCAACCTGTTGTTCTTTGGTGTTAATTAAAACCCGGATGATTATGTATACAAAAGTGCACTCAAGCTTCTGTGTACAACCAGCTGCAACCAGGGCCAAATGGCTAAAAACCTGCTAGCAGAGACGCAAACTTTGTCACTGGAGTAGAATGACTGAATCTGAAATTCATTATTGGGAAGCAAATTGACATTTAAATTATGTTGCTGTTTTTCCTACATGACAGGGTATTTTCAGAAGACAATTAAATGAGTTACAAGGCACTTAAATGTAACGCTTGAAAATGGTATCTTAACGTGCTCGATTCTTAAGTGAAACGTTAGCAGTCCTGTGTATCCCTGTGGTTTTACCATGAATGTGACGTGTAAAACTGACACTGCTGTATCTCTTCAAATCTTCAGTGCACCAACTTGCATCCTTTCAATGCTGGCCTTGTGCCATAGCTGTTGAGTCCACATTAGTCATGTGGAGCGGGGAACAGCTGGCAAAAACAAAAAAGGCACGAGCAGCCAACTTAGCATTGTCACAGGTAAAAGACAGCAATGAATCATGGGCAAGTGCAAAACTATCGGGACAAGAAAAGTCAGTAATAAAGGTGATTCAACTGTAATGTCAGGCTCTCTCGAGGAAGTGATCTGCAGATGGATAGGGATGTCGAGAAGAAATGGCTTCAGACAGGTGAAGGCTAATTTTTGATGTTGAGAAGAAAGATTTCTCCTTCTTGTCTGAGGCCCCAGTTTAAAAAGGGTATTTATCTATGGGGTTAACTTCATCAGCTCCACTAACTGCACTCCAGTGAGAGATAAGAAGATAATTAAAATTACCACCATGCTTAATCAACTTGCCAGCACAGGGATACTCTTGAATTGGGGCACAATTAAATTAAGCTTAACTTCCTCCAAATATATGCAAGAAGTAGACATCTGGCAAAGTCTAGCTGAAAATACACAGAGCTGCATTTTGACAATCTCCAAGGACAATGGAAATGGAAAGTGAAAGGGTATGAGAGAGCAAGACTTCTGCCAAGTGCTTTAATCTTTGTTTTGCAATGCAGACTACCAGTCACAAAAATATCACTAATTTATTGCTAAGTCAATAACCAGTGAGTTCACTCATTGCCCTGTATATGCATACATATAAATGAAAACATATGCATGTATGTTAATGACTATTATTTGATATTTCAGGAAGCATCTCTAACTGTTATGTTTCACGACAATTTATAACTGCAATTAAAAGGTCTGAAAAATGATATAAAAGGAAGCAGACTAATTGAGCTAATCAGAGACAAGATCAAGGCCCTCCTGGCCTTGAAATCCATAGTGCCATGAAAGGGAGTCTAAGTATTTGCTGAATCTAAGGATATTAATAATCAGCGGTTACAGTTCTGTCCATTGACAAGAGGCATCAAAGAATTAATTTTTACAATATGCCTAGAAGGTAAATAGCAGAATCCCTCTTAATTTTAATGAATCAGAAAGTTGAGAAGATCCGCTAGTGCCACGGCTGGCACCAGTCACAGGCAGGCTATAGGCTGTATATTCCTGATTCCTAATCTCTGGGCATCTGCTTAAAGCTCACTGAAGAAGAAAAGGCTTTCATTCAGATAGGGTTTGATAAAAATATTGTGACTGGCAGTTGTGCTCTCACACTCTGAAGAGTGACACCACTCTAAAAATAATTCAGAGTGGAAGTAAATAATGGTATTTTCTTATTTTTCTCTCCAGTAGGAACCTTGAGAGGCCTTTTCAGACGTGAAACCCATGTTTCAGAAGTGCTTTAAAGGCTACAGTCACTCACCAACAGCTGAAATCTAGGGCCCATTAAGCACTTCCTATTTTAAATTATATTTGTCTTCATCTTGCAAAGGCATCAGGCCATTCCTTTTACTTAAGTACTGAAGAAAGATAATAATTCTCTTTTTCTTCCCCCCCCTCCCTAAACTGCATAAGTAGTAAGTCCATTCGGTACATTTCTTGCTTTTCTGTGCTTCTTGCTTAAAGTTGCTGTTTCATACATGGGGGGAAGGTTGTAAAGTACTGATGGAGGTGGAAGAAATTATTCCTTAGTGAGGTATCATTTTAATGCTTTGGAATTGAACTATGTCTCCTGGATTCCCAGTGTCTCCTGGTCTTCCTGTATGGCTTGTTCTAGCCTGGCCACAGTGCCTGAGCACAGAATATTATTAGAGAGCTCTACTTTCAGAAGCTCATCCTCTCTTTTTTTCAACACGTCCTTCCTCTTGCTGAGATCTGATTGCTGCTTTTGCCCTTGTTTTCCATTTTACATACTAAAAGAGTTCAGTGTATCAGAAGTTTGTTTTCAGCTCAAGTGTGGGATCTCTTCAAATATGGCAGCAGTCAGTCCCTTCTCAAGTCACTCATTTAATACTTGGTTCCAAAGGCAAATTAAAAGGGTCACTTATACCTAAATTCTTGTCCGTACTCTGCAATGTGTCAGAATCCACTTGTGTTAACCAGACTCCCATGCTATGCTTAATCCAATAGTTCATACTAACGCCTTTTTTCCTACTTTTAAACACTTCCATGGTAGCCAAGTGTCAGTTCAGCAGGTGATGAATCTCGCCCTACTCTTTGCAGATCTCCCTGGGTGGGCATTGCACAGGGGCTCACAGGGGCAGGGACAGCCTCTGCCAGAGCCCAGCTGAGGGAGCGGCTGCAGTTCCCCAACCTCAGGCCTCGACCACAACCACTGAAGGCACCTGCCCAGAGCTGAACACTTGGAATGCAGGCAGCTCCCCACGGTTGGGATGGAAAATTTGGAACCGGTGAGGAACAGAAAATGAGGCTCTTTGCATGTGTGCACGGTGAAGTTTGCATATGAATGGAACACCAGAATATGCCATGCAGATCTCCACAGACCTCACAGCATCCCTGGAGGTATTTAAAAGACATGCAGATGTGGTGCTTAGGGACATGGCTTACTGGTGGGCTTGGCTGTGTTAGGTGTCTGCACTCAATGATCCAGAGGATTTTTCCAGCCTAAGTGACTCTATGACACGACACACTTTGAAAGTGTGAGTTATTTCAATTATATGTTGGAAAAGAAATAATATTACTGAACATCTTCAGCTGAATCTGACAGTTAATGTAAACAGAAGAAAACACCAATGTCAAAAAATCTTAGACTGTTCATCCTGGCAAGCGTAATAAGTATCCCTGGAAAATAACGCACTGAAACACTCTCCATGTTTCTCTAAAGGGAGACAGAGCAATTGAACTCCTGAAGCTCCTACTTGGGCAAAACCTGTCACTAATGCCAACTCTTACACCACATCTCATCAAGCTTGATTTAAAGGAAGCTGTAGACTTGAAGCCATAAAGTTCATTGTTAGAAAGGCAGCTCCAGTGGGGAAAGAGAAGCAAAAATCAAGTTGTTGTCTGAAATTTTACTCTTTGAGTCATGCACACATACATTCTTCTGAAAAGTTCAGGAAGTGATTAGCGAATTATCAAAACTGTCCATGCTGGACTACCTCCCCACAGAAAAAAGGTGGATGCTTTCACTAATTGTAATCCCAAAACACCATTCTGACGTGCTCATTTTTATTTTCTTCCACTGGCAATCAAAGAACTGTGCTTGTGAGGGAAAGAACATTCTAATACCCTCATCAGTTTTTCCCCTTTCCTTTCAAACAGAGTGTAGCTCTTCATTTCTCGGTTGTGTTCAGCTACTCTTTTACAGCAGTGGGCTGTGAAACCAGAACTCCCACTGACATAGGATCAGAGACAGGCTTAAGATTTTAGAGGTGGTTCTGAAGTCCTGAGAAACCCTTCAAAAGCTGCATGCTTTTAGCTGTGCTGAATTGCTACTGTCTTCAGATCTAATCTTTCCAGCAGTTGATTTTTCCCTTTATCCCATGTGACCAGCCTTCTCCCATAGGAGAAATTAGGGCTCTGGCTCTCCTAAAACTCCGTAATTTTTATTCCCGCGGTGGCACAAAAAAAATGGGTCACACTTTGAATCCTGTTTAGACTAGCTTCACAAAGTTATTCAGTGCTTTTATCATGCAGATGGTTGTATGTACGAAAACATATTTGTTAGCTGTAAACTTTAGCTGCTTGGGGTCTGTGCCTCTCTGTAATATCTAGCCTAATGTCACCACAGGACAACATTTATGTTTTCATTTAAAAATAAAGTAAGCAGATGGGACTTCTCTCATCCATAGAGTAGCAAATTAAAAACAAAAGTAACGTTTTTTTTAGTGTTGTACTCTACTGGGATGAGAGTTTGGCATTATGACATCTGGTGTAATTTGAGTATTCCAGTAGCATTTACTAAAACACTGAAATGAAGCCTGCTAATATTATTTTTGCATCATCCCTGTGAACAGGCACACAGAAAGTCTGTGCTCACCTACCCCTCAGCGAACAAAAAAGCTCAGGACAGATTTAGTTACTTTCATGGTACGCATTAAGGAATAATCACTGTAGTTGAAAAGCAATCATACAAAGTCCATTTGAAATGAATTGTCCATGAAGACAACTGGGAAGAGAAGAGATACTAGTCTCCCAGTTTGTCTTCTTGAAAATTTCTTCCCAAGTAAACAGCTTTTCCTCAGTAATATTTAGAACTCAAATTTTCTGTGAATCTTCTAACCATTAGGGCAAGTTATTGAGATACCACTGAAAATTCAAAACGTTTCTTCAATAGGTAGAGACCTTATGGTTCCAAGAAACTATCAATTTTAACTTAAATTTCTTCCTTTGATCACAAACTACGAAAACTGGTCATCTTTAACCAGCACAAAGCATGACTACTAAATGATTAAATTACTCTCAAGAGTTCAACGTAACATGCCACAGATATGCCATAGAACCCAAATGCCTCTTCTATCTAAATACGAAACACAAGTAACCACACTAAATAGGTGGGTGGGCAGATTGCAGTTTCCAGGAAATAATGTCTTTTGCTCTACTATGGAATAAGAGAGTTCTAGTTTGTAAGTCATTGACTCTAACCTTGTCAAAAAAAAATTACCTGCTGAAAAGTGCTGCAGTTGCTAGTTGGTCTCAGACCAAGTATTAGTAGAAAAGAGGGGCTTCTCATCCAGAGGTGATGCAATATAGCAGGTAGATAGAGCACTGGATAAACTCTGAAGAACGGAGCTCTGTTCCTTACTTGGCTGCTGGAGGAACTGATGGCAGGTTCCAGCTGTGCTATTTCCATCAAATGCTTAAGAGTTTCCACCTGTAACAAACCAAGGAAGTTAGTAACATTTCTAATTTCTAGTGCTTTGAAAAGCACCTCAAAGCAGGGGGACTTGTTTGGAGGTCAGGGGTGTTTTTTCCAGCAAGTGATGAGTTGTCCTGGTTTGAGAGCCCCAGGACCAAAGTTCTGTGGAGCCCCTGGCCCAGGGGGCAATCACGCGGTGGGGGGGAGCAGAGGATGGGTCAGGTGACCCCAAAGGGCCAATCACAGCGCTCCTTCCCACGTGCTCAGTATAAAAGGGCCCCTGGGGAAGCCCTGGGGCTCAGTGCTGCTGGGCTGGAGGGTTGCTCTGGGCTGCTCAAGCTGGGGAAAAGGCCATTTAAAGCACACATTTAGAAAACTGAAGGATCAGGAATGCCTTAAAATAACACCTCGTTCCGTGGACTTAAGGTAGGGGGAAATGCTAACCTTGGTTCAGAGTTTCTTTTGAAAAAATAAGGAAAATTTCCTTCTTTTAGACAGATGGCTAAAAAGCAGATCTTTCCCCTTCTACGCTCATTCATCTCAGCAGCTATTTTGTTCACTGAAGAGGTAGAGTACTCCCCAGCTTCTTCTATCCAGGGAATTGAAATTCAAATTTAAATCCTTATCTGTCTTTCTGGAGAGTGCTTAATCAGCACTGTATGTTGCACCATGTCTATATCTGTAAGTAAGCGAGAGTGTTTTTCTCAGGTTTTTTTAGGGAGGTAGTTTATTTTGCATGACATCCTCATTAGGGAGCAGATGCACTCCCATGTAGTCTAATCTTATGGTTAGGACACTTTCCTGGAAGGGAGGGAAAATGTAGGTTCAGATTCCCTAAAACATGGGAAGTAATTCGAAAGTGACCACTGGCACTCTGTGCTGTTTGGAGAACTGGATATCGTTGCCACCAATTATCACTCTTCTATTCATCGAATGGTTTGGGTTTGAAGGGACTTTAAAGATCATTTAGTTCCAACCCCACCGCTATGGGCAGGGACTATGTAATACCTGTTCTCATAATACTGCATTTTATAATTTCTGTTCTCATAATACTGCACATGGTGGAACAGTTTTATTCTTTACTAGTAATGGAGAAAATAGAATCTGGTCTTTGCAAATAGCATTCCTATGTGGGCTTCAGAAATAGATTTTATTGTCTTTAGAGCAAGAACTACTTCATAGATGGGCTCTTTTATTTGCCACCTATGAATCCTGACCTTGACCTAGAAAGTCTATCCTCACTATTGCACAAGGGGCAATTAAACTTCTGTGAAGCAAAACATCCCTATCATAGCAAAATATGTCAAGTGTATCAGAGCTCAAACCTCCAACCTCATTTTATTCCCTTTAAATGTGCCAAGCTGCCTCACATTACTTTAAATAAACTGAGAACAACAGCATGTAATAGGTTGGAGAAACTTTAAAGTTTCTTTAATCTGTTTTGGGTTGTTGGGGAGGGTGTGCTTTTTTTTTTTGTTCTGTTGAGGAGAGAGAGCAGGTTTCCAAAATAAGAAAAAAAGGCAGATTTCCAAAACGAGATGTTGAGGTCAGATATTTAACTGAACTACTCTGGTCTAAGAAGTTACTGTGCACCAGCTGAATCTCACTGTAGGATTAGTAATGGCTCGTGTGCTTACTAATAGCCTTCTGAGCTAGTACAGCTCAGGGAAAAGCTCAGGGTGTCAGACTGCTGCATTTTACTTGGGGAGAGGGCGCAGGCTGGAGTACACACATGAACTGTTCTGTTATGGCAGCTCAGCTGACGGGAAGTAAGTTATGAAGGTTGTTACTAAGTGTTAATACTGTGGTCACTGCTGTCCTTTCACAGACTCCAAAGAGCTGGGAAGCGTACCCAACCAGAGCACGTACTGCTCAAATCATGGTCAGAACACTTGCTGATTTCTTACATACGGCAAACATGCTTTTAAAATCCAAGTGGATCCATGGATCCTCAGATTCATGCTGTGCATGAAGAAGCACAGCATAAAACCTGATACTGTTTGGTTTTTGTCAGTAGTGTCTGACCGCAATAAAGATTTGTCTCTAAGCAATGCAAGTAATCATTGTTTTGCTGAGATCTATGCTTAAACATGTCTTGATTTCTTATATAGCCAAATGAAATGCATCCAGAGGCCCTTTTTATCTTAGGACTTTGAAAATGAGAAAGTTTACAACACAAAAGAGGGTCCTTAATGCTGAAAATGTCATGTAGCTCAGCTGAGAGTTTTCCTAGTAAAACCACTGCTTCTAGAATGCTGGATCCCAGGGTTTTCCAATTTTTCGTTAATCTTGTTCACCCTGTTTCCCATGAGAAGCTTTCTGAAATACTGCTATTGAGGAACACACTCACTAGCATGAAGGGAACAGAGAAGGAGTAACCTTTGCTGCTTGGATAAAATGCAGAATGACATAAAACATCCAATTCAGCCGCCTTTAGGGTGTTTAAGACACAGAACTCATTTTTCTGGATGAAAAGCAGACAGTGACACTGCCAGCAGCAACTGTGTCAGCTCAGGTTCTCCCAGCAGGAGGGACATAGAGGGTGGCTGGGAGGGAAACACAACAGATGCCGCAAATGGAAGTGCTCATTTAGAGCCCACATTTAACTAGATAAAATGAGACGTGGGGCATGTAAAAGTTAATAGTGACTCTTCAAAACGTAACAAATGCAACTGATCTATAATAAAATGTATAAAACAATTAGGATCTGCCTCAACTGGGGGTCCCATCTTGCATCCAGAGCATCCCTATCTGGATTTGGATCAATAATGAATGCCTTGGTTTGCTATCCTAAGCACAGAAATGTTCAAGAGAAAAATTAAAACACAGCTGTAGGCAACATACTAAAGGGCAACATTTTGAGCAGAAAAGCCTCTCCCCTCCTCCTACAATACCTTAATAAATTACAAAATAATTACATTGTATGTCATGTTGTTCTAGCAAAATGTTTTATGTCCTATTTTATATTTATCCCCATTACAACAGTATTTCTAGTCTGTCTATTTTTAAAGGGAAAATTATATTTAGTGGTTTTAGGAACCCAAATATCAGAATGAACTGGATATATTTTTAAAGAAGAAAAAGAATTTTGTTTGAGGAGACATGCACAATACAAAATACCTTCTAGCAAAGCAGACTACATTAACATTTTATACTGCTTAGCATGGAGATGAGTGTTACAGGATAGGACTTGCATCACACTATATATATTGATAAATTAGAAATTAATTTTTGTGAAAGGCAAAAAATAAAAAAGCCAAGTTATTAAATATGTAGAACATGACTGCTTTATAGTGGTTAAAATCAACTTTTTTTCTAAGTAATTTAGATATATTTGGATGCTCCTCAGGCCATGAAAAGAAGAATGACAGCTATTGATAAGTTTATAATTTTCCCAGCACTTACTTATTATTGGAATGGCTCTGTGAACAAAGCTGATTTTGTTAACTTGGGACCAATTAATAAAGCAGTGCTTGCCATGATCTGTAGATAATCAGAGCACTGATTAGAAGGGCTACAGAAACTTTGTTTCTCTGGATAAAAAAGTGATCATTTCCACGGCCTACTTACAAACCCAACCTACTATTTAAAAGAACGGAAAATATGTGAATTGTTAGCTGTAACTAGGGGGAAGTTCTTCTTTTTTTTTTTAAAATGATTACATTCTGTCCACATGCTTACAAAGGTGGCAGATACTTCATGGTTCTGTTATAGACCATCATTACATATTGTTCTGTAATGTGTTCTATCATAGTAGCTTTTACTTGGCAGTTCAGTGTAGTTTCTAGGTTGTGACTCTATTGGAAATGTGGCATGTCTACTTACCTGCACTAGAAGTGCAGAAATCTATATGCAGCAACAAGGCAAAAGAGACAGGGAAAGGTCCAGGGCCCTGTACGGCAGATGAGACACCTTGCAATACTAGGTTTCCATTCTTTCATGAAACCTGAAATAGGGAACACACAATTCAGTCCACCGGCAGATGAAGAACTGGAAGAACTGCAGTGGAGCTCATCTTTTCTCAGGACTGCTGTTTCTCCACTCGTGCCTCCTCTTTTACTTTGAACTCTTACATGAAATCAGTCTCTTAACTCCCTCAGATGTTTTTCCCATAAAGCAGTTACCCGATGGCAGTCCCATCATCTTAAGTTTGAGCCTTAGATGTGGCTTGAATAGTAGCAGTTCCTCACAGGGTGCTTTTCACTTGGTTGAGTGCTGGAAGAGAGATGCAAATAGCTTGAGATGTTCCATGATGAAGATTACAAGGAGCACTTAAATGTCATTGTTTCTATGGCCTGTTTCATTTTCTGAGTGCGCTGGGGTTAGAAATACTGTTCTGTCTGCTGCACGGTGTGTTTGTGATTGGGGCAGACTAGAGCTGTCAGAGAGAGAGAGAGCTACAGACAAAGACAGCTCGCTTAGATGTGCCGAGGCTGACTTCCACTGAGATGTGCTTTGCACGGCTTCTTTTGCACTGAGCTCACCTGGTGAATCAGTTGTTTTCAGACCACCAGAGTCCCAGGATGAGCTTCAGCTGTGGTAACATTTAGGATGCATGCACAGCTATTCTGAGTCCTGCATGGGAAATTCTGCTAATTGGCTAAAGCCACTCTAGTGTACAGGCACCAACTGGCAGACACAACTTTCACAATGAGAGAGATCCATAATTTTCAAATGTAACTAACAATTTGTGACAATAAAGCTGCAACAGGAGCCAAGATGCTGGCACTTCTTCTTGTCACCTCTTTCAAGCACAGTAACTAGAATTTGCATTTGTTTCTTTTCCAAAGGCAGTTACTTATTTTATAAAGTAGGCATTTAATGGTTGCAATGTCTTTGGAACCATTTTCTTTTTAAGCCAAAGTCTCTAAAGAGTTTAGTGTTGTCTCTCTTAAGAACCCAAATGGTATTTAATTAGTAGTACTGCATTGAATCAGAGAAGCATCCAAACACTCTTCAAATCCATCAGTTTATCAAGGTACAGTGTAACTGTACATTGTCATTTGTGATACAGTTGCTCAGTTACACAGTTAGCTACATCCACATCTGCCTTGCCCAGTGCATAGCTCTGGCTTACAGGGCTCCTCTGAGGGAGATTTACATATTTTTTTTTTTAGACCAGGCCCTGGGCTACAATATGGAGGATATCAATCACTTTTACCTCAGAGGTTAATCTTCACGAAGAGGAGGAGGGTCAGTGCCAGAATAACTTCTTTTTAGAAGAAAAATATTCTTTACCTGGCATTTGGCTGTGGGCATAAATCTTTAAGAGAAAAAGAATCAGAAAAAAAAAAAAAGGACAGAAATGTGAAGGGTGATTTTTAAACACCGGCTTAAACATTTGGTGGAGTGTACGCAGACTAAGCAGAGGTAGCTTTTTCGGATACCCTAAGTTTGTTATCGCAGTTCCCCGGTGGCAGACTTCAAGAGGAGAGCCAACAGGCAGATGAAGAAACATTAACCTGAGCTGGCACTTCCACACCGCACCGAGCTGCACCGGGGACGATGCGAGCTCCAACTCCACACAGCTCGTTGCTGCGCGAGCACAGAGCTCGCTCTGAGCTAAGACCATCTGCCTCCCAGCGGCACACGTTAGGCAGCCCAGCACCACGCTGATGTAAACACACTGCTCCAAGTTCTGCCAGCAGCTCCTGCAGAGCTACTCAGTGCGCTCCTGGTAAAACGCTGCGACTTTAAATCTCGCCACTGGTTTCGTTTTGCTTTTTGGTTGGTTGGTTTTGGTGTGTGGGGTTTTTTTTTTTTGGTGGAGGGAGTCCTTAATCATTTGTTGTCAGAACAAGTTTTGTCGGCTGTCTGGAAAAGGAGGTTCAGTCATTAGATCTAACAGTTCTGACATTGTTTCTTAACAGCTCCTAAGCGTCACTTGATGGATAGCTGTCTGGAACCGCATCCTGCTTCCTGCTGATATTCCTCACCAAACCCAAGCGATACAAAATGTCTCAGAGTCCCAGCAATCATCTATTAGCAATAAATTATTACACGACACTCCAGATCTTTTGCAGTCATCTACAATACACTAATCCTGTACAGCGTTTGAAAAGGATCAGACAGCGTGTGGGGAATGTGCACATTTGCAGTTTTGTTAAATATGAGACAACGGGAGAGAAAGAGACCCTGAAACCAATATTCACTGTCAGGGGTCAGAATAAAACTTCCCCACAGTGCGTTCCTGGGGCAGGGTGATGGACTAGGAGGCCACTTTAAGGTCCTCTCTGGTTTTGGCCTTTGTCAATGCCCTATCCGTCCCCATGGTTTCTATAAAAAATGCGTTTTTGAAATTTCTGTGAAGCATCTGTTAGTGTCCACTGCCAAAGGTAGTACAATGCAGAAGATGAACTACAGATCCAACCAGCTAAGACAACTCCTATGCTCTTTTTGACCATTTTAATAAAACAAAAAAATGAAGAACTCATTTGGAAATTTCCTATACGCCAAGAAAACACTTAATGTTAAAAATACGACTTGAATTTTGAGGATAATTCATACCAAATATTATATAGGCAGAAGCTGCTCTATTTCATTCAGCTTCTGGAGAAAAATAATTATGTTCTTTACAATTTGAAGTGCATTTGTATTCCTTCCAAATAGTCCTATTACAACAAATGAAGTACTTACTATACATCTCTTTCGTGCTGCTTTTCAACTTAAATTTAATTTTCACATAGATTTATTTAAAACAATTCTCAATGTGACTCAGCCAAATGATGAATTTATGGAAAGCTTAGTAAATGTGTAATCTAGTTGAAGTTAAAAATGGCTACTTTGTAATTCTGTGCCTAAATGAAATTACCCATTGTAGCCCAGCTATTGTGCATCCATTTAAAGCCTATTTCTCGAGGCACATATTCAATCTTCAACTGAAAGAAAGCAGAGTGCAAATATGTTGCTGACAGAAAAATGTATATATACTTATATAGGATTAGTATTAAGCAAATATTTTAATTTCCATTTTCTGTTCTCTGAGCCTGCTTGAGCAGTTAATACATGTATGTGTGTCTCTGAATACATTCTGTATACGCAGAGAATAGACTGTACATACTGATGTCTTATTTCTTGTTGCTCGTAACACGTGGCTGTCTCTGTCTAAATGTAAATAGTTTAAATTTAAGAAGAAAAGTTAAATCAAATGACTGTTGCAGTACATAAAAATATTTGTAATGAGATCTCACTGCAGAAAAGGTTTGTGACTTGTATTGATAATAGAACAGACTGTGCAAGAAGTTTGCCTCAGGCAAAGTGTGATTCTGTTTTCTGTTCCGTTGTTGGCACAAAATCAGCAGCGACACCAGGGTTAAGTCTAAAATCAGCCTCTCTGTTAAAGAATGCCTAAGTTCAGCTCAAGATGCTTACCAGTTCACCATTTTTAAGGGGGGGTGGGCCCAAAATTTTCTGAGAGAGACTGTATTACTGAGGTTTCAAATGGCTGCTCAGCATGGAGGTAAACTCAACTCGCTATTACTCAGGAGTTCTAAGTTATCATACGAAGTTTGGTCAGGATAAACTTCAGTTCTCCCACCCAAATATATAAAAACTGAGCTAGTAAATTCTCTGTCCATATCACCACAACTACATATCAACTACAGACTTGTCGTCTAATCCAAAACCCACTGCATACAATTTATGGAAAAACTTCCATCTTCCTCACTGTTCTACATGAGGTCTACATTTCCTGCCACAGCAGTGCTTTATGCTATTTATTCAGTAATGTCCTGGTTCACATAGAGGGATTTCCATTACTGTCTCTGCAAGAATTAGTAGATTACACAGGAAGACGTAACTCCCCAACCTCGGCCATACCGAGGCTCCCAAAGCCAGGCTGTATTCTGTGGTTTGCACTGGAGCCCCTGCAGCATGCAAATTAGACTTCACTTGTATAAATTACTGAGAGTAAGACTGCTTTATTCTTTCTTTAAACAAGACCAAAAAAATCACAAGCTGTTTCATCTTCTTTTCCCACTATTTTCATTTCTGAATGTTAAAAGGTTGACAGCTGCACGCTAAGGAGATAGGCTTACGGTGGAATTATGACAAGGTAAGTGAGTGAACATGCCAGCTCTTTTGAGGTGACTGTCTCTGAGCGTGCCTTTAACCCAGAGCACCTCGAGGGAAAGGCAGCAGAGCTTATCCAGCTCCTGCTGAAGGGTTACTTAACGTGCCTGTGTCTCAGGGAAGAAGCTGAACCCTGTCTGTTATCAGAGGCTCTTTAACTCAATGTAAGATCACACCCTACTTCACCCTATAATAACTTCTTCATGACTGTGATGTTACTTTTTGATACAGGATTAATGGAGTGCAGCAAATACCAGATATTGATTATAAGGGCTCATTTTTCATTGTTAGTATCTCCTGCCTACTATTAAGCTATACAGGACAGTAAAGTCTGGAATTTAAAACAGTACCACATTCAAAAACCACAGAATTCGGAACTCTTTTGCTTCCTGTAGCTTTGCATACTTTAAGCAACAGAATGCAAGACTAAGCCATGGGTTTTACTCAGACTTCATTTTAGAATCACTTAACCTGCGTATCAGACATTTCCAACAAACGTTCATCAAAAGAAGGGCTTTATGTCCTGCAACCAGCATTTTCTGAACAACTGTGCCAAGGTATGCGGAGCTCCTAACACTCTAACTACTGACTTTCTCAAATTTGGTTAGGGTTCCCACATGGCAGCACAAGGGTTGCTTCTCTGGAGCATTTTATACTCCCAATGTGCAGTTCCGAAATAATACCGAAGCCTGGACTGACATGAAAGCCTCCAGAGTTCGTGAATTCTTCAAAAGGCTCATAAGATCTTTGAAGCTGAATGCACCTTCTGTTTTGTCCTCTGTACTCGGTGAAATGGAAGGTAGAGAAGGCATCTAGTTTTTGTTATTTCGAAATGAGCTGGTGAGAAGGGCCTGCCATAAACAAAGCTTATGAATAAATGAATGTATCTGACAAAGAAGTTAATGATCACATGGACTGAGCCCAAATTCTTGATCAATGAATCATGTAGGCTGCTTTGTTTAGGCTTTGGCAAATCAATACGCCATTTTGTTAAACAAGTAGAATAGATTTTTTGTGGGGGTGCTCTGGATTAATTTTTAAATATAAAGTGTCAGACAATCTGCAAGGGTGCTTGAGAGTGTTGCTTGGAGCTTTTCAAATTTATTTTTGCTTTTTGATATTCACTGACTTGTTACGCTTCTTAGCAGGTGACAACACACAGCAGATGACCAGTTACAGGCAAGAAACAGTAAAATTTAGAAGACTGTATTGTAGCTACAGAGCTGTGAGAGAGCTCATGACTTTGCAGACCTGTTAGTATGGTACAATTATGTCATGACATTAGATCGTTCTTAAATGAAGTGGGATTGGTAAACAGAAGGACCCTCTCCATTTTGTTCTCTCTCTGGCCTTGTAACACCCAACACGTGGAGAGTTTTTCTTTCTTCCTGTATTATATCATGTCAGAGTTTTATTTGATCCAGGTGATGACACTGTCCCGTGGTGACACCTTTAGCAGGCAAAACACAAAGTTGTTTTTTTTAGGATAGAAAGCACAATAGTCAAGATTCCTGAGGGGATTTAGGTACATAGTGATGCAGACAGACCCCGCTCAAGTGCTAAGAAATAAATTTAGGCTGGATGGTAGAAAGTTTCTATCAGCAAGGTTACATCAATTCCACAGAAGATATATTTCAGTGACTAATGTGGGTTCCTGACAGTGGGTATAACTGGGATCTGGTTTTCCAGAGAATTTGACTGGCTTTTGAAAGCGACTTCTGCAATATGAGAAGTATCAAAGGTATGAATATCAGATTCTCTTCTGATTCTTGCCCCCACAGTATTTTCAAAATGGACAGAGCAGACCAGGCAATTCAGTGCTGCTGAAAGGCAGCGGAATCCCTCTTCCCAGTTTACATTCTGTTCAAGTAATTCTGCAGATCACACCAGACATCTCTGTGCGCTCTGAATGCTGTCACAGATCTCTGATTCTGGCCCTAAAATGTTGGGTGCCATGTGGTGCCATGAAGCAGTCCATATTGCTGAGTTTGCACTCGTCCTCTTGACACTGCAAACTACTGAAATTCCTGGCTTTAGGGCTCAAAGAGAGAAAACAGCTCTGACTTGGGAGGAGAGGAGAAAGTTTCTAACCTCGTCAAGAAAATAACACTGTCCTGCACTTGATATTGCCTGAACAATATTCCTGAAACATTGCTCCTAGACAGATTTAAGTGGAGACAAAATGCCAAATCTGATTACATAGATCAAAGTGGTCTGCTTCTACAAAGCTCTGAGTACTCACGACTCACATTGTCCAAATTAGATTTGTGGTTAAGTGGAATTTTTCATCATCATAGCAATTTGTTTTGGGTACTTAACCATCAATTTAAGGGGCTAACTTTAAGTACGTAGCCAACACTGAAAGCTTTGGTTTTCTAAGAAAAGCTCCTGCTGTCCAGATTCAAAGAGTTATTTATTACCTTCAGCAGCATATCTAGCCGATGGGGTGGTGTTGGGTCATAGGCTGGACTTGATGATCTCAGGGGTCTTTTCCAGCCTCAATAATTCTGTGATTCAGAACCAACTTCCATCAGGGAAGACAACCAGCATTGAGATGTGGACAAGAAACGACCTCTTCCCCTAGACCTGCTGGTTACTGGTCTTTCATCAAGCTTATATATGCAAATACTGTCCTGTCAGAAAATGACACCATGACTTTAATAAGAAAGCTGAACAAGCAACTGCTGTCTGAAGTATGAATTAAGCATTCTGTATGGTCACTGCATCGCTGAAAGAAAGAAACCACCTGTTCTGCAAAACATAGATTATTATATCCTAAAATGGTTTAGGTTCCCTTGGTTACTTGTAGTGAGCGACTGAAAGTCAAGTAGAGGACAGAAGCTATTGAACAGATCCCTGGGGACTCTTCCAGGTTTGGTCTGTTAGAAGTCTCCACAAGTATACCAGAAAATTCTGTACAGAATAGGACAAAATGGTGCAAAATTGAACAAATCCAAATCAACGATTATGCCTTACGAGACTGTGCAAGCTTAAAGATTGTTAGAGGAGCTAAAATCTGTTCAGTGGCTTGTTATTTTAAAGCCTGAGCTGGGTTACTGGAATGGTAACAATTAGTCATTCACAGAAGAGAAAACAAAACAAGACAAGAAACTGACAGCAAGTAAAAAATAAGCTTCTTCACACAAGTACGGTATGTATTTAGCAAAGCTGCTGGCTTGATATTCTCAGGCTGAGACCACCCAGAGGCAAACACTCTTTCCATTTAAACAGCAACTAAAGCCTCGTAGAACTTCAACTTTTCCTATTCTAAACTTTTGCCTGATTGCAGATTCACACTCTGCTGAAAGTCTTTTTAAAATCCAAATAGAGCTCAATATTAATAGTGGCACAGAAAGTTACTTACTGTCCTTTTCTTTATCAGCTTGGGATCAAATGTGTTTCCCCATTGTGTATCTGAAAGCAAGAACAAATACATAGATCAGATAAAATGACTACGTTTTCAGAAGCGATTAGCATGATTCAAGTGATAGATTACTAAAATAACTTTATGCAGAATCAGTGTTTTTTAAAACAGCATTTCAGTCGCTCTTCCATTTGTCTACAAGTATTTTGATTTTGACATATATTTTATGCAGCAACATGAAATCACAACCCTGCTTCAGACTGATCCAAGCCATTAGCATCACCTCCGTAATTAGAAGATGCAATCTTACTCATTCCCTACAGTACAGCTTAGTAAACTCAAGCAGTGTGTTGCAGTAGCTGCAAGTTCAGAACACAAATCTTCTTATGCCTACTTCAGTGATTAGTATGTAAAAAAAATGTTTTGTTTTTAAGGAAAAAAAAAGACATTTCAGGAATTTCCACAAATAAAACACTGTCATATAGAAAAAAACAACCAAAAAACAAAAAACACCCTAAATCAGAATTAAAATTACATCGATAGGAAAATAATGGATCTTAAGCAATAAAAAGCCTGTATTTGTTGATGGTTTGGATTACAGAGGCATCTCAGAATTTGTTTGATGTAAGCTTAATGTATCAATGTGTTTTGTTTTACTTATATATGCTTGCAAAATATAGTATCAATGACCCTATTTTTACCTGATTTTGAAATCCGGAGTTGTACAACTCTAAACACAAGGTTGTACATATCCATGGCCAGGACTCCTATAGTCTATCACAGTAAAAATAAGAATTTGTAATTAGAACTTTTCTATCACGCTAGAGAAAGGTAAAGAGGCAGCACTTAGGTTTCATTAGATGTTTTACCAATACTTCTTAACGGTGGTTGGGAACCAGGTGCAGTGTGAATTTGCACCGCACTTCCCAAAACACGTTGGAGCCAGTCCTTCTGGTGCTGTCACTGCCAGGGCAGCGCGTACCATGCTGGGACCCAAAGACCTTCATTTTCGGTTGATGCATTTAATGTACTTGTTCTCCTACAGATACAAAGACTGACAAGCACCACAGAATACTCAGTAATCTGGTAGCTAGAGCATTCTGCTGGGCACTGTGGGTTCAAGTCATCGCAGGCAAAGAGAGAAACTGGGAGTAGCCTCTTACATCTTAGGTAACTGTACAAAAAATTCACTATGTGGATTGAGCCCTAAAGGTGATAAAGAAGGGCTCTGCACACTGTGGGGTAGGTCTAGAGAAAGGTGACAAAGAACTGTAAGAGAAATATCACTATTTTTCAAGGAAAGAACAAGTGGCTTTCAGATCAAATATTGTGTGCTTCAACTTGTTCAAGTAGTCTCTGTGACAGTGTGGCCTTAGAGCTGTGGATGGCCATAGTAAGAGAAAGAGACAAGGAAATCTCCAGGTCAGAGAAAGCTCCAAGTGTAACAGAAAGCAAGCTGGCTGCCTCTATCCCCAAGACAGAGATTTCACTCATCATTGTTACAGAATGAAAAATTTAAGAAAGCCCCAAGAGAAGAATTTTCTTATTTTATTCAAACGAAGCTTCCATCTGAAGGCACATATGCCACCATATGGGATCCATTTCAGGCATTCATTAGGAGAAGAATAATTAGTCTAGCATCATACCAGGAAGAAAGGAAGAAGCCCAGAGGATAATTACTTTAGAAACAGAAATAAAAGACCTTGAAAATAAATTTGCTAGGGACAAGTCTATGAAAAATGAAAAAAAAGAAAAGACAGACCTTATTTATGGGAATTTTGAATTCAGTTATCAAGGAGAAGAGGAAAAGGGCATGCCCATGACAGGATTATTTTTAGCTTGTGGAGAAACTGGTACACTGTTGTTCTAACGATTATGGAAAACGTAGTCTCATATTTCAGCCATTCACCACAAGCAAGAAGCCTCTTCTCGAGTACAAAAGAGATGAAACACTTCCACATTATACGAGGAAGAGCTGCACTGTATGTCCTCTCTTTGCAAATACACCATTATTAGAGCTACTGGTCATAGGCTTCAAATACGGCTGCGACCCTTTAAAGGTTGTCAAAAGGGATTACTCCTTTGTAGTGCTTACTAGGAGACAACCTGAAAGAAAGAGAATTATCTGTATTATGTAAATAAAGCACAGACTGAATAACATGAGAATAGAGGAGACTCAAAGATATGTCAGATTTAGGGATTTCTCTATGAGCAATTAAACACACTGAGATAGCGCTCTCTATACATCAACTTAATCCTAAGCATGCACTTAGCCAACGTATCTCTACTTCACCTTCTGGAAGGTAACAGATAGACACATCATACTGAATAAAAGACACATATTGTAAAGTGCACTGCAGTCTGCCTCTAAAGCCTCAGGCCCTAAGTAAGTAACCTCTAATTAACTGCTGAGTTTGGAGTTTTTGTGCTACTCAAAGGGCCCATGTGAAGTGAACAGTGACAAGATTTGGCCCTTAAAAAAAGCAATGGTGACTGGATTCCTCCTCTTCATACCAGGAAACACCTGATATTCTGCAGCACTGGAATCGTAATGGGAAGTAAAGATTTGTCTAGGTAAAATCCTTTGATTGAGACAGCGGTCAAAGGGACAGTTCTTTGATGTCTGGAGTTCTTTGTAACAAAGACTAAAATGAGATCTCGTATCCCTGTGTGCGAAACAGATGGTATAGGTTACGACAGTGATTCATTCATATTGGGAACACTTGTTACAATGCATTATCTTTTAAAGATACAGGGAAAGCTATCTAGCATTTTGTGACTCACCTACAGTATAAACAAGATAATTACCTGGTTCACCTGCTAGAGCAGGGAGATCGATTATAGGAGCTAATTAGAGACCTGTTTTAAGCAGATATGAACTCGTGAGTTTTTGTGATGGGTTCTTCTCCTCTTAACACACCACAGAGGAAATCATACAACAACAGTGATTAGCCTTATTTCATTTTTATTGCTTCTCCCATTCAGAGTAAAACCACAGAAAGTTAAAAGTGTAGCTGATTTACTTCAGCAAGCCAGCAAATGTAAGTTAATTTCCTTGCTTTACTACTGAGAAAGCTCTGCCAGAGCATTAATGTCAAAGGAAAACAAAGAAAAAATACGTGTCCATATGGAATATGAATGCAACTCATGGTAGCTTGACAAACACTGGCAGAGAAAGCTTGTCACATTTGCAGGAGGTAACAGATATTGGTAGTGAGCATTTGAGCTCTTCGTTATTTGTAAGTGTCAGTATTGCAGCAGATAGATATACCAGGTTGTGACACTTGTTGATTTTTACTTTTCTGGCATTGGACAACGCTTGCGTTTTCTTTAAGTAGCAGTCTTCCTTCCTGCTTTTGTAAAAGCAGAACATCTGTAGCGGTGTCCATGAGTTTCTGACTGCTCATATTTAAATACATCATATGTCTACGATCTGCAGTCATTTCCCAGCTCCATGTGATCTGTCATACTCCAGGAGGGATTACTTTTGAATCTGTTCAGTCTGAAAAATTTCACGCTGCATCTCCACCCACATGTGAGATGAAAAAACAAATTACTTTAGGAGGGCAGAAAGACTTTAATAATTAGTGTTTAAATCCCAAGTGACCTGCTGTCTAGTGCAACCTACAGTTCTGAGCAGGGCACTCAGGCCTATCTAGCCCACTGGAATGAAAAAGGGATGACAGATCTAAGCCACCAGACTTGGGCGTGAACTGGCACTGCCACTTGGGAATCCCAGGGAGTGAAGTGTGGCCTGAACTGTACCTTTGTTAAACAGTTGCATCAGAGCTATACAAAGACCTTGGAATTCTAGCCACAAAACTGTAAACTAAAAGCTGCATTCAGCAGGAATAATCTAAATCCTTTAGGTTTTCACCACGTCCTTAACACACTGACTGTTTCTGAGAACGTTTGCCTAAGTACTGCAAATAGCAAGTAATCAGGCACACAGCGCACATCTGAGAAGGGGGCTGGGAAGCACAAGTTGGGCACTTCATCTCTCACGTGCAGGACCAAGGGAGGCATCACTCTAAAATCACGTCTCCTATGCCTGGTTGTACAAAAACCATGAAGCTTCCCCTGCTCTTCTGAGTCCTGACGACAGCACTGAACCGCGTCTCTGTGGCTCCTGTTGAAGCCGTTACTTTGTAGGAAGTGCTCACCTGATCACTGAAATCAGTGGAAATGGCACAAGCGAACAACTGACTCTAATGAGCAGAGCACTAACCTGAGTACGGGAAATGCTGGGTCACATTTGCTGCCCCAGTTCATCTGTAAATGCTTTATAGCTTATGTAAATGTAGTAAGGTAAAGACGGGTAATGTAATACAGCTTAAACAGCTTGGGATGAAGTCCTGCCTCAAAATATGCTACACCTGATGTTTCAGGCACCCTCACAGGTGACACAAAGCTCACCTAATCCCCCTCTAATCCCAATCCTAGAAACTCAGTCTCCGAAACAACAAATGTTCTAGGCTGGATGACAAAAGCTGCTTTTCCCACTGATCAGCCAGGCTGCCTCTTGCGTCAGCCCAACACACTGGTGCTGAAGGTTCCCTCTGAGACTCACTGTCCAGTGAGGGCCACACGAGTGAGATAGATCAGGCAGTGTAAACTCTTAACAGGACTAAACAAGAGCAAAATACCCATATATTTAGGACTGTCATAAATGAAGTGTCTTTGGATGTGCCTAGAAGCAGAAATGGGCAGCTGGAGAGTGTAACGGGTGGAGAGGGACTCTGTATCTACACAGTGACGTCCCTGCAGAGATGAGCCTGCTCTGCCCTTACCCAAAGTCTTCCACATCAAATACTCCTGCAAAAGGTGGACAGTAACGGATACAAAGTGTGCGCAGCTGCTTAATGTCTCAGTGATAGAGTAGCGTTTACACCATTTGCTTTCCAAAGCCATTCATTCCGTGGACACTAACACAACCCAGGCTACAAATGCAGCAAATCCTGAGCGCTGAACTCCACGTAAAGGTTTAGCATCGATACTCGTAGGGCAGGGGCCCAAGAGGACATGCACGTCTGGCCACACGCCAGGCCAGCGTGGGAACGGCAACCTCCTGAACAGGCCTGTCCATGCATTTCTGGGGAACGTGGGTACCTATCTCACACGACAAAAACTGTGCTCTCAGGCAAGGAACCAGGTTTAGGGATGGGTAATGCTTAGAAGATGGGCCTACATTCATTATTGCAAATGATATTAAATATTTGACTAAATGCTTGTATTTATGCTACCAGATTGATGCAGGGTAAGAAACTACCCTGTAGTCACAGAAGGACATGCTAGATACTCGAAAAAGGTTGCAGAGTATCTTCTCCACATACTTCTTGGTCTCTTACAGCAAAGTCACAGAATAACAGAATGTCAGGGATTGGAAGGAACCTCGAAAGATCATCAAGTCCAATCCCCCTGCCAGAGCAGGAACGCCCAGATAATGCTACACAGGAACGTGTCCAGGCGGGTCTTGAATGACTTCAGAGCACAAGACTCCACAACCTCCCTGGGCAGCCTGTTCCAGTGTTCCGTCACCCTCACTGAGAAGAGTGAGTTGTCCTGTCATTGGTTGTCACCGAGAAGAGCCTGGTTCCATCCTCGTGACACTCACCCGTGATATATTTGTAAACATTAATGAGGTCACCCCTCAGCCTCCTCTTCTCCAAACTAAAGAGCCCCAGCTCCTTCAGTCTTTTCTCATAAGGGAGATGCTCCACTCCCTTCATCATCCTAGTTGCCCTGTGCTGGACTCTCTCCAGCAGTTCCCTGTCTCTCTTGAACTGAGGGGCCCAGAACTGGACACAATATTCCAGATGGGGTCTCACCAGGGCAGAGTAGAGGGGCAGGAGAACCTCTCTCGACCTACTAACCACCCCCCTTCTAACACACCCCAGGATGCCATTGGCCTTCCTGGTCACAAGGGCACAGTGCTGGCTCATGGCCATCCTGCTGTCCACCAAGACTCCCAGGTCCCTTGTCCTATCAGTGGTTGTCACCGAGAAGAGCCTGGCTCCATCCTCGTGACACTCACCCTTGATATATTTGTAAACATTAATGAGGTCACCCCTCAGCCTCCTCTTCTCCAAACTAAAGAGCTGCAGCTAAAGTCAGCACCTCTGATG
Organism: Trogon surrucura; assembly: GCA_020746105.1. Taxonomy (NCBI): domain Eukaryota; kingdom Metazoa; phylum Chordata; class Aves; order Trogoniformes; family Trogonidae; genus Trogon; species Trogon surrucura. Next base: position 16,016,903 of record CM036629.1, read on the forward strand.
AAAAGACTACAAGTCACAAGAAACCAGCTAGAAAATGAGAAGGGCATATGCAGTGTCTTAGGCTCTGTGAGGACAGTGTGGTTTTATTTTCCCACTGAACACAGAAATGGTAAAAAAAAATCTGTCCGTAAAAATAATATTATACTTTAAAGCAGGCCTGGCACCAAGACCAAACTGTGCTTGCGTTTATGGTCATTCATCTCTGCTCAAAAAAAAAAAAAAAAAGATAGTCTTCTCTTTCCTTTTGAGTTAGAGATCTAGTGAAAGTGTTCACAAGTGCCAGAAAAAGGCTGTCACAACATACCAGTGCAAGATGCCAATCAAAATTCTTACTGATGTCAACCAAAATTCTTATTAAAACCAAAGTGAAAGTGGAAAACTCCCACCCAACAACAATGCAGATTTAAAGAGCGGGGGAAGGAATATGATTTTTAAGGGACCAGAGTAATATGAAGGTTTTATGTAGTGGTTCCTTATCAATCAGCCAAAGGCTGGCTTTTCACCTTAGCTTCTTAAATACCCTATCCAATAATTAATTTAACTGATACAGGACATCTCATATCATCCCTGAATAAAGTGATTTGTGTAGATCTAAAAGCAAATGCCTCGTTGGAAAGACAGGGGTGATCATTATTTCAAAGCTCTTTTTTATTTTTCTCCTACTCTTAAGACTTGTGAAATTATTTATTTGACAATCTGAAAATAAAACTTGAGCTGTATTAGCATGTAGGCTGCTCAATAAAAGGGAAAAAAGGCAGAGAGAGGATTAATAAATTACATGCTAGAAATGGGAAACAAGATTAGAGGTGACATTATGGCAATGTCTTCTTTACAGCGAAGGAAATAAATGAAACAAGATTAGGTGGAGGGGGAAGAGGGAGTCAATCAGTAGGAAAAATTAAATTTAGAAAATGTGAGAAAGACTATGAAAAATGGAGGAGTTGATTAGAATATAGGGTGTGATAAAAGTGGCTCCACAGCAAAGAGGGACATCATTGCTATGAAAAGGTAAAATACACTCCAGGAATCAGAGGGCGAGAAGCTCAGCTGGAGACTAACAGGCTGGCAGCAGCGAGAATGCACCACCGAGAGGATGACAAGAGAGGAACAAGGTGAATACAAGGTTTGTTACTGGTGCTACAAATGTGAGTTTCCCCAGGGCCCTGTCTGTGTCCCTCCTACTTTCTTACCTGTCCTCTGCTGACATGGATAAACGGCAAGATCTACAAGAAACAAGAGTTCTGTGAGGACTCACAGATTTAGGCAAGACTGGATTTTCAGCCAGTTTGTTTATTTTTGTGGGTCAACATTGATAGATCGTACCCTACAGCAAATCTCAAATCAGGTTGCCTCTCACAGCACATTACTATAGCAACAACACTTGAATCACTGATATCTGACATCACTGGGGCTGCTGGCTCTGCTTTCAACAGCAAGCCAAAAGAATGCTCCGGCATTGTGCTTCCTTCTCTGCAAAGCCAATGGACCTCTTCAACTTCTCTACCTCCACCATGGCTCCCTAGAACCCACTACCTTTCTATTCCTCAACCTCCTCTGCCACTCTTAAGATCTCTGTTCTTTTGTCCTCTCTCCCTTTCTTTTTTTTACCCTGATATTTGTAGCGGCTGTTTGAAACTTGCTTCAAATGAAATGAGAACATGGGCAGGGACTCCTCATGGTGTAAATAATGAAGGTAAGTGATCGCTCTGGCTTGGCTGTAGCCTAAACAGTTATTTCTCCTTTGATTAACCACATCCTCCTTTCCTGGTATATTTGATAATGAGCAAAATGGATAGGGAGGGGGTACAGCCCACTGCCATGAGACAATAAAGCGGATAGCTGCTCGCCTCTTCTTCATTTGCTGGCACTCTGCCGTCAGCACTCAGCCTGATAAAAAAGGATGAAGTACCTGTTGCTTCTGGGTACAATTAGAGGGAAGCCAGAAGCTGGCTCACCCTCATTCTGATAAACATGGTATCTGCACAGAAATCACTTCAATGCGCATCTCATTCGAAACACAACTCACATAAAGCAGCAAATTGGAGGGAGTGGAACAAGACCACGGCTTTGTGCATGAGCCTCACGAGGCTCTGAGAATTCCTCCAAGCAAAGCCTGTCCTCAGGATGAACACTGGCAGTTTAAGAAGCTGCCTCTCAACTGCTAGACCCATATTATCATCTGAAACTGATCGCTGTTGGTAACTGTGTGCACATACGACAGGGTAAAATTCCCATATGTCACCATGAAAGTAAAGTTTGCATGCCAGGCATACTATGAACAAGTTTAGAATTAAGAGCAAAAATACCCCACATAGCTATAAAAATAAAACTTCTTCGAGACAAATCTCACAAGTGAGAGACTATGTGGACACTTTTCAGTGGCTGTTTTAGCCCCGACTGTTTTGGGCTGCCATCCTATCACCCAAAGATCCTAAGGAAAAAGCCACAGAAAAAGCTTGACCCTATTAAACGAGCCATTCCATTATTACCATATTAAGACCTTTCACAAAGATATGAACATGGGGTCAGTCCAAGACACAGAACAAGGACATTCTGCTGTAATTCATCCTTATGTGAGTCATCATCTGAAAAAGATGAAACAGCTCATCTAACTTCCTTTGCAAGAATCAGTAAAATGCTGATTATGCTTTCTTGCAGTCTTCTGCAAGGTGCAGGGTACAGGAAGATGTCTTCTGTACACAGTGGTAATTATCATCCCCTAAAATGCTCATATTCCCACAGCAATTATGCCAAAGCATCTAAGTCCAAGAAACAAGGTGAGTGGTTTTTTTTCCCAGTATTTAAAGGTAGGATTTAAGTAGTAACTGACTGTCATACCTTGCCAATGTTGGCTTTTTGAATCACCATTCCTGTAGCTGCACTGAAAAGTTACATTAATTTGTCAATGAAATTGAGAGCAGTTCATGTATAAAAGGTAAATTTTAATGTTCTAAGTCAGCAGAAGTATTATACTGCTGGAATATTTATTAATCTTGAGAATTTGAAATGAATTCATGCTTTCCTTATGGTCTTAATGGGACATCATTTCACCTAAACACAGAAAGCAGGTAGATGTATAGTACTTTCTTTTTAATGCATCAGCACCCTATTAACATCATTTTCCTTTACAAGTATATTTTATTTGTAATGGCAATTCTTTCTAGACTGTTTCAAAACCTGCTTTTAATTAGGACAATAGACAAATTTAAATTTGTCTTTATTTTCCATTCTCACAAAGTGTTTTTATTCCCCATTAGTTTCCCACACAAAATTTTTCAAATGAAGACATTTTGTTCCAGAATTTGTCTCTTTCACACAGTGGCCTGCTGTTTTTCTTAGCCTGTGTTTGGAAAGCTTCATATAAGGCAACAGATTAAGTAAATTGCTGGTTCCCTAGAGGTCAATGGGTGGAACATGCAGATACATACCGATACCGCCTTGTATGATCTCTTAAAACTCTGCAAATGTTGCTTATACTTGTGGCTTGGTTTTTTAAAAATGTGGCAAAAAAGACACACTAGAAAAACAACAACAGTACACAAGAAGAGATGTCAGCCAGCCCCTTACCAAATGCAAACTGTGCTACTTACTTAGAAGTGCTTGTTAGAGGACCTTACCTTCCAGACTGCTCAACTGCCATCAAAGGGTCTCTGTTAACATACATCCAAATTTACCATTTGTTAAAAAAATATTTAAAGAGAATCCTGCCTAGATTTTTTAATCCATCTTGATCAAAGACCTTAAGGCAAGATTCAGCAGTCAGAGCTGACGAAAAAATTCTTATATAATGCATAAGAAATCCAGTTTAATTCAGACATCACCACTTGAAAGTTTTAAGTTACCAAAACAAAAACATAGGAGTTAACAATTCATGATTTCAACTCCGCATGACTGGACGTTTAACCATGCACTGACTGCATGTGCATTAGCTGAAGGACACTTAGACTTGTATCGATATGTTTGCAAGACACTCAGGCACATTTTTTCTGCATTTTTCTTTTACTGACCTTAAAAATATTAAAATCTATGATATAAGGAAAAGAAAAATGGCAGGATGAACCAATGATTTGAAAGAGACATTTGAACAAGTGTCAATCAAAACAAAACAACATAGTTCTGAAAGTACAGTTAGTGATCACAGTTTTCAGTCCATTTGATAATTCTAAAGAGGAAGAAATCATTAAAGTATGGCATAGTATTGCAAGCAAAATTTGCATTCAATGTAATAAAAAAGTAAAGGAGAATCAATGATTTTTTTGCAGAAAGCCAGATGTGATGAAGTTGCTAGTTAAGAAATAGCCTCATTATTTTCATTTTTTATCTTAAAAGTGGAAGACTTGTAAGTGAGGACATTGGACCAGAGCTTTTAAACATTCTGTAAAACGAAATGAGATAAAGAAATGAAGGAAGACAATACAGAAGAAAAACTGTTTCTGGACACTAACATTTGTCCTAGAGAGCAGTACGTAGCATGAAATCCACCAGTAAATACCATATAAAAATGAAAAAAGGAATCAAAGGTTAAGGAGTGAAAACACAAACACAGTGGTACCTGGGAGTACATGAAGTTAAGAGAAAAAGAGATAGGCTGAAATTGTGTATGTTTTTATAATATGCATAAGAAAAGAAAAAAGGCTTGTAAAGGCTGAAAAGAGTACTGCAGTGAGGAACAGAAAAATAAAGAACATAAAATATTTTTTGCCAGGGAATGACACCAAAAGAAAATAAAACTATATATAAAAAAAATGCCAGATAGGTATCAAAGGGAATCAGTTTCATATAAAAGAGGATCAAGAAATAACAGTACCTGAAGATTGACACAGCTTTAGAGTGAACTGAGAGCTGTCCCAGAATTCCAAGTAAAATGACAGTCGGTCAGGTAAGCCTCTCAGAGAGATGCACAGATGAAACTGCAGTAGGAAATAATTATTAGGAACCCAACATCTATATTCTAAGAGAAAGTCTGCTGAAATTCACTCCTGTATGGAGAATCATTACAAGTTCCTTGCAGTATTTAAGATTCCAAGTTTAAAAATTAGAGTTTCCAAACCGTCATAATAGAACACAGAACAACTGGTAAACAAGAAGAACAGCGAGGAGATAGAATTTGCAGAGACAATGCGATTCCTTAGGATGTACAAGACAAGAAAACAATCTCAGGGAGGGTGATTACACAAAGCTGAATGAAGGCACATTGCAAAAGACAAAGTTCAATGACGCAGTACTGGAAATAATTATTTAAGCAGCTGTTAGTCATTGCTAAGTTCTAAATGAACTTCTTTAACAATAAAGAGGAAAAAGAATCTCATGAATTTTTGGACTCTTCAATGGAATCTTAGCAAAAAGAAGAGAGAAGAACGACTTTACAAGCTCTTCAAATTGCTTCACATTAAGAGAGACCAAAGAGCTGTAAAGCTATGTAGTCAGCTGCATGTATTTGTGATTATTGCCAGTCTTTCTTAAAAAAATATTTTGCAGTGAGATTCATATGACACGGTCAGATGAATTTTGTATCCAGTTGCACACTAGAAAGTAGGGGAAAAGGAAAGAGGAGAAGGTGACAAAGAAAAAACAAAAAAATCTGGGCAGGTAAGTCATCTCACTTGTTCCTTATTCTTCAAATATTACAAACAGCCTTCAGAGTTCCTCAAATGTGAGGAACTAAATCATAAACATAAAAAGCAGTGGGGACACAGTAACTGCTAGAATGCTACACCATGAAACCAGATCTGTAACTGCACAACAGACCTTCCAATTAAAGCTCAAAAACCTATGCAAAGGCAAGGTACCCGGAAGCCAACAGGTGTGACGTGGAAACAACGTTCATCAGCAGAAACATGATTATCTAAATGCAGCTTGGGTGTAAATACCTGCACCCGCACAGTTGCCTGAGCTGGGCCCTCGGAAGACCAAAGAGAGTTCTCTGCTGAACACAGTATTACACACACCACCTGCTGCTCTTGCCAGCAACATCTATGCAGCGAGAGCAAACTGAAGCTACCCCTAATATTAAACCAGTTGTATTCTGAAAAGGAAGAATTAATGATGAAAAAGCTCCGTGCGCTTATTACAGTGATGGCTCCTTGGCTTGTGTCCATGCTATATAAGCACTTGACTTCACCTTCTGTGGTGTGTGAGGGCACTGGAGGGAAACTGCGAGGGAAACTCTTGCATCTGATACTTCCGGCACAACAGAACGCTCTGGAAAACAAAATGAAGTCTTTGCTTCTCTAAATAGTCCTCCCTCTCCAATGCAGTCGTTAACTTTGTAATATTTTATGATTTGTCATCTAACACTGGGATATTGTCCTACAGAGGTGGTGATTATAAATATATTGCTGCAATGAAATACCTGTATGGTGTTCCTTGCTCATGGTACAGCTTAAGTAGTGGCAGACTAGGCTATATGCATATCTTAATATTTTATTTTGAGTTTTTCAATGAGCACAAAAGAAGTAAAGAAGAAAACAAGCTTTACATTGATTTAGGACTTCAGGGAGAAGAATAAAGCTGTTCCATCTATTTTACAGATGTGAATATGCTTATGACATCGATCACAGCAGTGTAAATCAATAATACCCAGAGCTTCCCTGTCCCCCACAGATTGTCTGCAAATCATAAATGGTGGTTACAAAAGTATAATCAGGGTGAAATATTATCAAATTTCATATTCTACACATGCTGTAATTCAAAAAAGAAGCAGATCTCTTAGAACTTAAGAGTTTTGGTGTTTTAATGAGTGCACTGTTTTTTTCTAGTGAAGCACAACCAATTAAATTGAGCATCAAGCCTTTTTGCTGAAGGAAGTCTGCAGCTTCCAAATGACTGCAATTCTCTCTTTTGCCATTACAGGAAAATCTTTTTATCCTGTCACGGAGCTCGGTGCACTCACACGGTATAAAGAAGCTGACAGCCAACATTAGTAGCATTCAATATAACCAGACTGGGTTCTGTATCTGACACGAGGAGCCACTAAGAGAAACAAGCTGGACAGGGAGCCGGGCCACCTTGTCTCGGCCATGCTTTTGCTAAGAAAGGCCGGACCAGATCAGCCTTGAGTTCTCTTCCAATTTGGGATTCTATGATTTTGAAATTACATCTTTTATTGTGAGGCAAAACAAGCAGTGTTTCAAAGCTTTTCCTGAACTGTGGCCTGTATCAGAATTAGCCTTTAAGAAGTGTTTCCAGACCCGTAACCATCTTTGTTAAAAACAAAACAAAACCAAACAAAAAAAAACCCCCCGGCTTCAGCAGGTTCAATTCTTGCCTTTGTATGAGCACTGAACCTGGGAGTGCACCCTCCTCCTTACTCTGGCATTAGTATTTGATCAGGAATATTAAGAGCAGCTTCAATAAAGAGAAGCCAGAAGAACTTCTCTTAAGGTGAGCATAAGGGATCGGAAAGGGGAGAGTCAATCCTACTGAAGCAGAGGAGAAACTTTTTCCCATGTCAGTTGAATGCTTTAACCCCTACAGTGCTAGGTATAAACCCAGCTAGCAAAACAAGCCGCCTGCTCCCCCTCCTGATGTATTCTGCCTGAGACTTAAGCTGGTAGGAAACATCTGAGCTTTGACTTTCATTTCACAAAGACTGGCTTGATTGTGAATACCAAGACAATCTATCAGACATCTCCTGCCTACTAAACATTTTAAAAATCTAAAGATCCCTAGAGACCATCACTGCTAGAAACTTCTATACATTGGATGTTAGATGCTGCCAGACTTAGGCTTCAGCCAAGAATTTTGATTCTGGTGAATTTAGCCCTAACTGATCTGTCCACATGCTGACAGAAAGGCTAGAACAGAGACTTTGAACTCGCATCTCTCCAAGCTCAAGCTTCTTTTTCCAGCTATCATTTTGATTTGACCACCCAGATCAAATGAATTTTTATCAAAACTGGTCAGTTAAAGCAATTCTAAAAATACCAGAATGTTTTCAGAGGAGAAAGTACTACCTAATCCCCTTCCTCTACCCCACATTCTTCAGAGTATGAAGAGAAAGACAGATGAGGGCTACATTCTTCCTTTTTGCTCTTGAAGGAACTCCGTGTCTTCCTTCAGCAATGGTGCAGTAGTATGTCCGGATGATAGGGGTAAGACGTCAGCAGTCAGGCTGCTGCAGACAAGCTCAGAGACAGTCATGCTTTAGGAAGTAACACACTGATATTAAAAAGATCACTGTAAATAAAATAACTCTTAGTGAGAAGCGTAATTAGTTAGTTCATGGGTTTAAACCAGACCACAAGCAGAAGTCTTGGGGACTGCTTACTTCTAGACAATAACACTGAAAGCAATGAACATGTCTCCATTATTAAATGCTTCGTTTCAGTCTCTGCCATTTAAAATTACACTACTTTGAAATCTTTTTTCTGCTACAGTAAATGGAAGTATAGAAAGGCTATTGCTAGTGTTAATAAATAAGACAAGTAATTTTGCGACTTGTTCAACAGCACTTGAACAGTATAATGCAAGCTCCTTATTTGCTTTACATTTACGCCACATACAAGCTTCATGTTAAAGAGGTATACTTTATTTTCCAGAATGACAACTAGCCAGGTACATCCTGATTTCTGAGACCACCCAGAAAGAGACAGATTTCTAGAATATGTTGAAAGGTGGACAGGAGCCTGATGACAGACTCCATCAATAACTCAGGAAACAGATGTTACAGTGTTTGTTTAGGTTTTCCAAACTGGTCTGGAAATTATTTTTCTGACTATAGTCTAAGCACTTGTTTTCCCTGTTCCAGTGTTTATTTTTGTTTACAAGTTTCCCATTTTTAGTAGGGAAAAAACCTACCAAAACAACACCTAAAATGTTTGTGAGTTTGTTTTGCTGAGTTCAGAGGTGACCCCAGCTTTACGCTGCTGTTCTATGTGCAGCTATTGCAATAGTTTGCGAGTTGCTTGCACCTTTTAATGAAGCTGTCCTCACAGTAACCCCACGGGCAGGTAAATGCTGTTACATCCATTTTGCAGACAGAGAGCTGAGGCACACGGGGACCAAGTGATTTGTCGAAGTTCGCACACAGTGCATAGCAGAACAGGGACCTGAAAGCGCCTTTCGAATTACAGGGCTTGAACTTCTGCTTGAGGCACTGCACCGGTCTTTCTCGCACTCGGCCATCCCTGTGCCCCCTTTCCACAGCCCCTGCCCACCGCCACAGCACTGCTCCAGCCTCGTCTCCATCTCATTTCCTCCTGGGCTTGAGGTCAACTAAATCATTCAGATCACCTGGGACTTCACAGAACGTTAACGGCAAGAAGGCACGTGAGGCATACGTCTACTCCTGACACACCACAGCCCGCGAGCCACTCAAGACTGTGGGAAGTGGACTAGGAAGAACAAAACGAAATTCCAGAAACTGATTTCAGAAGGAGTATCACAGAGATGTTCTTCCACTCTATATGTGGACTCTTCACAGAGCTAATAAACCTATTCCTGGGAATATGGTAAATGTTTTCAGCTGTACCTCCTGAAAGCAGGAGTCCTGATTTACTATGTGAGCTGGCTAATTTTTTTTCTGTGTAAAGACACTTACTAATGTTCTATACTTGGGTAAATATCAATAAGTATAAGACAATATAATTAATAGAGTATTAGGTTATATAATAAATATATATATCATTATAGAAATTCATATACTAAAATATAAACAGAACAGGATGTCAGCCCCTAAGGTTATGGGAACGGCTGCCTACGGGAAAAAAAAAATCTTTATTTTTAAAGCATGAATTAAGTGTAAACTGGCTCAATGTAATTCTTTATGAAACTAGGTCCTTCTTTCAGCAGCACACTGAAAACTTCTTGTGCTTCATATGGAGAGCCAAAAATTTGCCTTACTGAGTTTAGATTAAATAAATAATTTCACAGCCACTTCTCACTTAATAAGGTTGGCTACAGCCTGTCTTTTTTTTTCCCTTCAGCTTCTATATTTTTGTTTGGTGTGAACATAAAAGCACACTTTTTTGCCTGCTGAGTGTTCGTTAGAACTACTTCCAAACCTTTTCAGCCATTAAGAGTCCTCACTATGTTCTGAACTTTACTGGCATATTGATCTAACTGTATAAACATGCTTTTCTTCAAATAATAATAGTAAAAACATTAATGGGGAGTTATGAAGGACAGGTCTTCATCTAAAGGCCTATGCTACTAGCAAAGGTTTCAAGAAAGAAAAAAAAAGTAACTAACCAAAACCCAGAAGGTCTCTGAAGAAACAAGATTAACCCAAACATGAATTCCACACCTGTTGCTGAAAGGTACTTACTGTTGCCTAGCAAGACTGTGGCAAAGGTAGGCTGCAAAGGAATTACAGGAAAATTTTAGTTGAGAGATTCAGTTCTATGGCTGGAATCCACGCAGGATACGTAGCCATGCAAAACCGGCCAGTAGCAGAAACCAAGACAAAGAGAAGGAAATCATCATCTATGGCTCCAAGTTCTGGACTGTACCGTGCCCCTGGTCTGAAATTCACCGACTGAAGACCTTCACTGGCAGCCGTCCTCTGAGACTGGAGCGAGAGGTACACGGTCAGGACACGCCACAGGATTTGTCTCCATCTATGGCCCTGAATTTGCCCTTTTCACCACTGCACTTAGGCCGCTCTCCACAGGTTCATGTGGGTAAAGTGTTCTTCTCTATGCTTACCTTAGCCTTACAAAGATTCCATTGAGCTTTGAGACTGCTTTTTTTCTGTTCTGGCACTTCCACTCACAAGCTCTCTCCCAGAAGTCTGTTTCAAACTGAGTATTACTTACTTGGGAACTTCTTTCCTGTTCCTTCTTGTGGTACACAGCTCCTCCCTGAGTTGGGGAAAATGGTATGAATAGTAAGAATAGCCCCTGATAATGGCATTGATAATGAGTATAATTATCTTGTAGACAAATGGGGAATTCCAGAGCTCTAATGTCACCAAAGAGGCACTATTAGAACCAGATAAGAAAAAACATGTAACAGAAACAGAATTTCCAAATTTCCACTGAAGCCTATGGAATGCTCCTTTTGTGAAATTGTAATTCAACACACTTTTGGGTGAGCAGTCTGAGCAAAATTACTGGTCAGCTCTTCAGTACACAGACGTTGAGAATGCCTTCCTTTGGTTAAGGTGACACACTGCACGCAGTACAGCAGGTAACACAGCTATACGACAAGCCTGCTTAAGCTCTTTACTGCACCAGAATTCTGTAAATAACTTCGTGCTTTAATCACCAAAGATTTTTCTATGCATAAAAGCCTCAAATTATATAGATGGAGCAAGTATGCTTTGCAACAGCAACAGAGAACACAGATATTAGATCATGTTACTTCAAAACTCCAATTTTCAGGCAGCATTATAATGACATTCAGCCAAGCACCCTGACAGAAGTACACAACTGATTAAAACTACTTAATAGGGAAATACTGAGCACAGGAGTGCCCAGACTGCCTATTTATCTGTCTGTCTCTCCTAGAGACTGCTGTACTATTAATTGCAGTTACTTGTTGTAGCCATGCTGCTCGAAGAATACAAGCATGATGAAGCCATAGGAAAAAGTAACAGTTTGTTATTGCTAGTAATCAGATAAGCTAATAAAAAGTTCTCTCTCCCTACCTCACTTCTGCGCTGATTGGGGACTGCTGATTACTTTTCAGAGAAAGAGTTAAGAACAATTATGATAAAATTACGGAAGTCATAATATTAATGTCAGAAATATTGCAGTGCACACCACTGGAATAAATGTTAAGCTGTTGTCAAGAAAGAACTAGATAAATGATACGATCCGTTCTCCACATCTTACTGAACATACAGAGCAGTAACTATTATTCTATTAGGTCTGTCTAGGCTGACGAATTGTATGCTAATGGAAAAAATCTTAATCATAGAAATAAGGGCATGAAAATCATTCAGTTTAGCTAAGATGCCTCATAATTATCAGTTACTTCTTCCATTTGCCCTAACTCATACCAGTAGTTCAGTCACACCCCCCGTCCTTCCCTGAAAACTCAGCAACCTCTTTGCAACTTGTCTCTAAAATTTTCCTTTTAACTTCAGTGTATTGTTGATGCCTCTCTGAAGAATTTTATGTTACTGTACATTAAGGCCGGCCTATAAAAACACAATTTATTTTACTACATTATAAAAGAATGTCAGTTATCCTGACACATCTGTCTTATTTGCTCAGTCCCACAGGAAATAAAGGTGCAATAGAAGGGAGTACGTTACAATTTGTTTGGAAACAATTTTACAATCACCAGGTGAGCAAGTGATTGCTCACATGAAAATGGTTATCTCAACGCATTATCTCAAGGATGGAGATTACTGTGTGTGCACGGAATTTCAGTAACTGCTATTGAATTTCTTTGGCAAATCTCGCTAAATAGCTAAATGCAGTAAGTAATGGAAATGGGAGTGTTCTGTTTGAGGTAAGCTGGTAAGTTCTCACTAGGAAATGACACTACGGGCAGCTGCTGATTCTAAGGAATTTAGTTCAGTTACTCAGTGCTGACCATGGCTCTGTGCACAGGGCAGGCAGAAGCGATTTATGCTTCACCGTGTATCAGCTGGACTCTGACTACCCTAACTGCAGAATCAGGACTCCCCACACTGGAAAAGATTTCTCAAGGTTGCAACCTAAACAGCCACACTTTTCTGATGAAGACTGGGGTTTAATGAGGGAAGTCAAGTGTCCCTTAATGAGGGAAGCCAAGAGTACAAGAACGTGGAGAGGAATTTTTCCTGCTGAAAGCAAGACACCATTCCTGACTTTGGAGAAAATGGGCAGTACAATACAGGCAAATGCTCTTCAGACGGTGAGGAGCTTTCTCTGCCCCCTGCTGATCTGCCTGGGAGGGTTTTGCTCTCCCAGTCTCACTCTCTGAACCGAACAGGCTTCTTACAGCTCCTAGCTGTAAAGCAGGAGAGGACTTACTCTTTTCTTATATGTTAACGTAACATGCTTACAGACTATGAGAACTTCACTTCAAGAGGTAGAACGCTCTAAAGTTTTAGTGCTTGAACTCTTATACATGGAGGATCACAGCCTTATCGGCAGGACTGACTGAATTTTCCTATAAAAATATTCTTATATTAAACTAAAAATACAAAAAATCAAATGAAAATGGCTTTTTTTCTAAAACATTTTGAAAAAAAAAAATGTTTTTTCTCCCAAGCAAAATATAAAAGCTATTTCAAAAAGTAATTTCAAAAATAAAAATACAACAGCTTATACCTCCCGCTGAAATAGAAGATCTGTTGGAAAATACTGGTTATCTCTACTCTCTCTCCTCCACTACATATCCAGTGCTCTAAAAAACAACTTCCAAAATTATCTTCTGGTCACACATTATTTTTAATGGTTTTTTTGGGGGGAGGGGCTAGTCAATTTTATTTCCTGTTTTAGGCAATTTTCAAGAAACTTTAAGCATTCCTCCCTTTTCCCAAGTCTTAATTATTCTGCATATGCTTATGATATCTCTAGAACTACATTTCTACAGTCCTCCATTTCTAACTATACATTGTTCACAGCTGGCGATCATCCTAAGGCTTCTAATGCTATAGATAGAAGTTGAGAAGAAAAGCACATCCCTCTTGTTATGATGTGCTGAACAAACAAAATGCATTCTTTTGTATTCTGTAAATGGACTATTATCTTGTCCTTCAATACTCAGATGGTTTCCCTTAGTAAAAAAATTTAATAGATAATTTTACAGCTGAGTAACATCTGACCTTGGAAGTGCTCACTGAAATCAATGAGGCAAGCTGATTTTTATGCAGCATCCATGCACTAAAAGGGCACTTTAGGCAATTCCAAACATGAGACAGCATAGCAATAGGAAACACTAGTTGCTTGAAGCATGGAAGAGCTTGTAAACTCTACAAGGCTTGTAGTTACTTCTGTGCAAACTTCTAAACAAGTATTACACATTTTGTCGTTGCAGAACTCATATAAAAAAACTTACATGATTGCTACACTAACATGGAGATGTAGCGATCCTAAATCTCATCATGGCAGGGTATTTCTAGCAGATCTGACCCTTAACTGAAAAATCTCTCCAATGACTGTAGGTTCTTTTGAAGCCTACAACTACTGCTAAACAGACTTGTTTTTATAAAAGCACAGCTGAAGCTTACTTTGATGGGCTAATATTATTAAACTTGAAGTCTCAAAATTTAGATCTTAGAAATCCAAATCCCGATGACACTATTAATGTGTGGTCTGGAAGCACATCTTTTAAACATCCTGGGTTTATCTATGGGTTGGTTCTTCTCTGTGACTTGAAGCCATTCTTCACCAAAAAGCAAGTTACTGAAGTTGTATTAACTCTGATTATTATCTATTCATGGAATAAAACACCATGTAAAAATGCATTAGTGCATTTAACAGATTAAGAATTTCTGGACACTCTAATCTGCAGACAGAATCTGATCTGGTCTGAACGAGTGTCTCACGAAGTTATAAAAGACAGTGTGCAGAGACACATTTAGTATAATGAACTCCAAAAATCTCTTTTTTGGTTTATTTTTTCCTTTCCTCAGCTACAGATTTTCAGCCCCTCTCAATCCACGACAGGTTTCTCACATTCACATTTACTACATGCTGTCCAACCACAACCATATAATTATCTTTAGTTCTGACATGAATGACTATCCGGATAAGAGCTACTGGATAGCTCATAGCAATATGCTCAAAGACAGAAGAAAATTTGAATTATCAGGGCTAAAAAGCCAGATGCCCCTCCATCATGACATAAAAGAGGTGATCAGAACACCCACGGACTTTACTTGTGCTAACAAAAGGACTGGAGAGTAAAGATCGCTGTATTTTTCAAAACCTGATAAAAACGTTTTCCCCCAGTGAAAACAAACACACACCTGATCTCTGCTACCTGAGACCTGTTGAAAGGACAATAAAGGCTGCTATTTCAATTTTAAAATACGAAGTTCTATAACATGGAACAATTACCCCCTACATGATATAAATTACAAATTAATTTTTGCTGATTATCATACACTGAATTCATTTTAGAGAACAACTCGCTAGAGCATAACTGTCGATTTCATTATTATTTTTTTAAAACTAGGTTTCAATTTTGCATTTCTATCATATTTTAAAAAAATAATTTTCTATGTAACTCAGTGGGATATTCATATGTGCTCAGAAACTAATGAGGTATGGGAAATAGATACACTATCATAAAAGGAAAATTACTAAATGAGGAAAAAAGATTTTAAAAGGATCTCTTAGAGTAAAAAGAACAATTTCATCACCAAACGGGACTGCTTCTTCACTGTGTCTCTGGTTTTTGCCATCCCAAGTGGCCTCCTCTTTTATGTAACTATTTTGGAACATTCTTCTGCTTTACCAGTTGAACAAATCCTGTTCATTAAACATCTTTGTAAAGTAGTGTTAAAAAGAAAGCCAAAGTAAAGAAGTTCATAAAGACGTTCTAAAATACAAACCAGTGCTCATTTTCTTCTGGCAATTCCGTTCTGAATGTATTAAATAAATGGTCCTGTAAACCACAAACACAGAAAGGGGAGCACGCAGCTGTACTGCGAAGCAACACCCCCTCGTTATTTTTAAGCCAGCTGAGTAATACCTTTCTCATCCGGCAGCCCCCGTGCCCCTTGTCGTGCGGGGCGCTGCCTGATCGGTGCCTTCACACAGCTGCCTGCCCTATTCCAGTTCTTAACGATACCTGTGTTTGCCTCAGATCTGCCCGCTTTCAGACTTCATTTTGGCAATTACAAGAAGATCAATTTAGTTGTATGAGTTGATTGAAAGGCACAGCTATTCAAGGTTAACACGTCCCTTGGTGTGATGACAGTATGGGATGTCAGCTGGGACACGGATGTACGGTGTGACCCTCCAACAAATTGGCAACAGTTGCTGGAAAAGCGCTGTTACAGATGAATTAAAAATTCTCTTTAATTAAGAGCTACATGTTCAGAGAAAGTTAGTGAAAGATGTCTCTAAGCAGAGTAAGAAAAAATACATATTCATATTCCGATAAGGCAATCAAGATGTTGATGTTAATATTAGAGCAATAACTTTAATTGTATTTCAGCAAACGAATGGCAATTAGAAAACAAATTATCTCCGAGAAGCACGTCTGCTGCACAGCTTAGCCCCGAAGGCAAGCCAAAAGCTAAACCTTTTTCTTGAATTTTAATGCAGAAGATAAATAGACACACCTCTGGAATTATTCTAAATAGAAATACCATCAACGCTTTAAAGTTACTCTGAGACACAAATGTAAAAATTGCCTTTTCTCTTGAAGTGGATTCTTTGTTGCCATAACGAACATTAGCATGCAAGAGTAAAATATTACTCGGTGCTTTAAAGATGGGGAAAATGTAACAGATGTTGGCCATGCTAATTAAAGAGCATATGTGTATAGTAAATGATTTCCATTAGGGTAAGATTTAGTGCATAAATGCAGTATTAATGATTCAAGGTGAATTTTCATACTACAACTCAGTGCTATGTGGTTTCCACAGTGACCAATCACAACTACAGCCACGTTTTCTGACAGAAATAAACACTTCTCCTGCTCTGTACCTGACCGTACTGTCTCTAGTAAAATACCTGGTAACGCTGCTAGCCAGTGGGTGACTCGGTATGTGCCGCTGGGTACCAACAATGGATTTTCAACGATGCAACCGAGAGCTAAAATCCAGTGTAAGATTTCCATGTGTGAAGTTATCTGTCTTCTGTGATAAAAAAATGCCTCCTTTCAATAAAATCACACCATGTTTCTAGTCATCAGTGTTTTTCTTTCTCCCCAGTCCACTCCTGTGAGACAATATGCCCCACGATCCACCTGTGACCCTGCTGTAGACCTTTTTGGTCTTTATGATTTCGCATGACCTGTATCTTGCTACAACAGTAGTGGTATAAAATGCTTAGGCTTACTCAGCCTCCCATGCTCTCAGTCATACTATCTAGAAAATTTATAAAATCTTTTGATCAAGCTTGAACGGTTTTAATGATGCTGTAACTGAATCCACCCAGACTGCATCAGACCATTACAATTTTCAACCATCAAATTATGCACAAATGGTAGAAAGATGGACTGCTACTGAGATCTTGAACCTTAAAAGCCTCCTCGCTCAGAAAGGAGATCAGTGACAATTTCTCATTGTACCTGCAATGGAACAGTCCACCTTGGTTCTACAAAGAAATTAAGTACCTCATTAACTTTAAGCACCTGCTTAATTCCCATGGTTTTGAAACCAGTGGGAGTTAAACACTTGTTCCTGAATTTGTGCAGGAAAAACATGCTTGTTAAAACCTGCAAAAAAGAGATTATGTCTGCTAAACTTGTTACAGACTGGTATTGAACCATCTTTGCTACATGAAGAATCAGACTAGGGCCCAAATCGTGATGACATTTAGGCCGTATCTTCAAACAATGCACCAGACACGAGGTGATCATAGCAGTCTATTTAGAACTTGAAATTATACTAATCTACTCAGCTGACCACCAGTACTACCACCAAGGCAAGGCAGAGGAACCTAGGTGTCTTTTTGATAAAGCTTATGTTTTTATAAGACTGACCATAACATCTTTACTTTCTTTTTACTGTGTGTTTTACGCTAAGGGCTCCAAGATTTGCAGGAAAAAAACTGTGGTTTCTGTCACAAACGTCAAGATGGCGTTAGCCAGGTGCTCTACAGCATATGGTACATCAGCCTCACAGTTTCTGTGTTCTCACCAAAGAATCAGATGATGAAATACAGATGTTTGCTATAAGGATGTAACAGAGATGCTTCCAAAATGTGTCAACTAAACCATGTGCTGAAACAGTGGAAGACAGGCCTGTTACACGTGGGTTGGAAACAACTTCATGGCGTTCTCCACCAGTGTTAACCAAGGAGAGGTGGAGGGATTACAGTGCACAAGACCTAAGAGACACTGCTATGAATTTCCAGCCGTGAGACACAAGCCCCTTTGGCAGGATGAGGGGAGGAGTTGTGAGAACAGCCATGACCTCCATCCTCTTGCCTGCAGAGACAGGCGACAGCGCTGCGAGGCACTTTGTAGAAAACGAAGCACGCGGTGCTAACTCCAAGGGAAACATTTTCTGATGAGTTGGTAAGAACGGAATGTAAAGCTCACTAAACTACCCACAAACAACTTTACATTAACAAATATACCAAAGGTCTTTTATTTTACATTGTGAGTTTCACCTGTGATACAGCAATATATATATATATCTCTGTGTATGTACAAATAAATAAAAGATGTCCTCCAAACTGCTGAACACTTCAAAGTACAGACCTGAAAGTTTTCTTCCCTATTTCCTCAAATAAAAGTATTTTTGATTGTCTTGGTTATCTGAACAGGTTTGTTGTTTTTTTTGCACAACACACCGATCACACTGCTTTTCTCACAGCAGCTATTTACCTTCACAGGTAATTAGAGGATTTCTCAGTAATCCTTTTTGTTCTGAACAGTGAGATAAAAATTCAAATCTTAGATGTTGTCGCTTTCAGTTGGTGAAACTAGTGGTAGAACGTGCGACGCACTGTTTGCTTGACTACAGCAGTAGTCACATAAGCCGCAGCATCGTGCCCACAGCACTAAGCTCTTTTCTACCAGCCAGGATTTCAGCAATAAGCATAGAATACGTTGAAAATCTGGGTTTTTACTACTTAGTTTTCACTACCATTATTACCAGAGTTTCACTTTAATCAATGGTGGATCAGTAAGTCTTACCACCAAACACAAGAAATTTTTATGTCACGTAGATTTTACAACAGCAATTTTTTAACTGTTCTTTGTTTAGCTTTCAAAACGTAAATTAAATTTTCCAGTAAACTTCTCAGGCAGTACATTCTTTTAAAATGTATAGTGAAAACTACTTCTCAAATATGTCTGCATTGCTTTAACAGCAAGAGACAGGAAAAAGCTGCCGAGGAGAATCCAAAAGGCTATTGGATTAAAATTCATGAAGGGCAGTTTCTCCCTTCAGTGTCAGAAGTAATTGCATATACACTGAGCATCAGAGCAGTTTCAGAAGTTGCAAATGTATTATAAGCAGCAATTCAAATGTGTTGCAATCCTTTGCACCTGCTGCTATCTTTCTGCAACTTATCCAGTGATTTTCTATCCTTAAGATTGTGATTGAAGTGGTCACATGAGTTTGATAACAGTTTAGGTAAAAAAAAACTTAATTATTTCCAATGTTACAGATGCTGTAAGAAATACGTCTCATAAAACCAGAATGGAGTATTGGATCTACTGGTGTCACGTGGAAATAGATCAACTGAAAAAAGTCCGTAGTGATTCCTAAGGTACAAGTTGAATTGTAAAATGTATTAAATACACACATAATTCAGATTTTTCTATCTTTGTAGTTCCGGTAAATTTTAAAATTTGTTCAGTGCAAACACATTATACTGAGGACATCAGTCTCTGTTTTGCCTAATGGCACAGAAGCTTATTACTTTTACATCATAGTGTGTTAAAATTCACAGTGAAGCTTTGTGAAGAGCACACTCCACCTTTTCCTTAATTTTAGAAATGTTTTGAAAACAAATTCATCATATTTAGCATTTGTACATGCTACTCAACCGACAGGCCTAAATGCTACCGAGTGACAGAAGTGGTACAAAATATACTGCAGCACTAGCTACTGCATCGATTTTAAAGTCAAGGGGACCATTTCTAGTGTGGGAGAAAACAAGCTATTTTTTTCCTAGGAGAGACAAGCCAATTTCTTTTGCTAGGCTTGCCAACAAGCATCAGAGTACAGGTCAAACATCATGGGTCTATTTTTAATATAAGGAAAGGCCCATATATGGTAGGAACGATCTGAACAATCTACCCGTGTGTGTGTACATAGACACGCATTTGTGTAAAGTGTAACACCCATACCCTGGTTACAGAGAAATAAAAATGCAGCATTTGCAACTTCCAGGTAGAAGCCATTCCTACTTTCTCTGAAAATGAAAGGTGGCAGCTGACACTGGTTTCACACTGGTATTTCACACTGGAGGAGAAGGCACCTCTAGCCTACCTATTTGAGTGAGGTACAGTTCTCAACTTTAATTAAATGAAATGATCTTTGAGGAATTTACTACAAAGAGAACAAAAGAGGGGGGAAAAGATAAAGGAGGAAGTGGAATTTAACAGCATTTTATTGCACATATCATCACGTCCTTTGCCTTCATAATATCTACTGGTAAAATGCTTTCTGAAAATGAAATTGAATTATTTTCCTCAAAGTTTATTAATTAATCATATCCTTTTTATGAGACTGATTATTTAATTTTAGTTATCCATGGGAATGTTGAGCTTCTTAATATCAGACTGAAGACATGTAAGAAAGGAGCATTAATTAGTTTCTTTCCAAAAAGCAAGTGGAAAAGGCAATTTAATGATCTAACATAGGCAGGTATAGGCTCTGATCTCATGTGAAATCTCATTAATGTCTTTCTTTTGCATGACTGTTAGTTAAAATTCCACCACTCTGAAAGTTACTTTGTGGCCTACAGGAAATCAGTTGATGGTCTCACTCTACTTCCCAGTGTTCAGGTGGCACCATCACAGGGATACTGTCAGAGCTGTCACTCTTGGACGTGCTGACAGGTTTGTCAGATTACCAAGATTTTAATGGGTATGGAAACGGAGGGCAACGCTTGACCCCATGGGGGCTGCTCCCTGAAGCACACATGGGTAACATTTCATGAGAATTTTAGTTAGCTATAACACCTAAAAGTCTTGTTCTGTGAAGAAACCAGATGATCTTAGTCTCCTTTCTTCCTGCTTTCTCCCTGTTTATTACATATGCATTCTGCAAAGTTTCCAGTGAAAAAGCCCACTTGGTTCACTGGAAAGGTTACAATGAGAATTAGAAGTGTGTGGGGGGGTGGCTGTCTGGGAAGAAAGAGATGTGCTGGCATGCATGCGTGTACATAACATACAAAATGAAGATAACTTTGACAGAATCCAGCACAGATTAGATGATTTAGTGTGCAGAAAACTGCTGAAAGCAGTTAAATGTACAAAAGGGCTTTCTCCAATGCCTACCCCTTTTTGAAACGTTAAGAAAAAAAGAAAGCCTGGCAATGACATAGACCTATTATTAACGCATACAGTAATATTTTTAAACAATCATGCAAAAGCTTCAGCGAATATATCTGAAGCATTTGAAAAGAAATGGAGTAATGTCCTTGAGCCACACAAAACTCCCACATTATTTTCCTGAGTATGTATCTACAGTGACAAACTTGGCAATCAGTTATGACAAGTGTATAGCACCTTCTCAGGTCACTTAAAAGTGAATGTAGTGACTGGTGTGCTATCATTAAGGAAGGCATCATCATCAAAAGTTAAGACGTAGAGGGCAAAATATTGAGCCTTTTTTTCAAGAAACTGTGTTTCTTAAGTCAGAAAATTCAGTTGTTATACTAGGACAAATTTTGCTTCTGGGTCTCTTGCCTCACAGAATGTTCCTGCATTATATTTCTGGATAAAATGTTTCGGCCACTAGAAATATTTTCAAACTTAAATAAAGAGTATGAAGGTCAAAGAAAACATAGGGAAAAGTTGTTGCCTGGACAACACAGAAATAATCAAAGTCCTGCAAGGACTAATTCAGAAATCTCTCCAGATGACATCACCATACCCCTACATGGAAGGCAGCCATGCAGACAGATGTTGATGTTGACTAAGTACATTTACTCTAAAGAGTGACATCCGTCTTCTGCCAAGCAGAAGAGATGTGTGACTACATCTGCTCGCTCCACTGAGGGAGCATACAGGCATAGGACAGAAGAAAGGGCTGCCATAAAATAAAATGTTAATTAGCGCACAGAGTCCCATCTGAACCATTACAAGTCTGCATTTCACAATCCGAGCCTTTAGGACTAGCCTATCACAGGTCCCGCTGAAGGCGATGAGGAAACTGCACTTGGTGTCAACGAGGAAAAAGCAGATCAAAGGTTAGTACCTAAGTCTGACCGTTATCCACAGACCCTCAAGCAGCTGATGACAATAAACGCCCACTATCTACACACATATCCACACGCAGACCCACACACACTCACTATTATGTCTCTTGGTGTACTTACACCTTCTGCCTCCAAATCCTTTTTATAAAACAGAATTCTTATGTGAAACTTCCTACATTAGTTAAATGCAAAGATTAAAAGAACACGAACTGAATCAGCTGTGGTCCTAGAACGAATCATGGTACGTATATCATCATGGCACAGTTCATGTGAAATGCCAAGCTGATTTCCAGTACTGTCATTAAATAACGTGACAGCCATAGGGTTCACTCAAAGGTGAGTGAGACACACAAAACTAATTTACGAATATAACCCTCATTTTGCATCTTTGGAGTTGACTTGACATTGTACCATTGCCTTCACTTGGGTTTTAAGGGTCTTTCAGGGTATACAGAACAACTGTGAACGGGAGTACTTTAGTAAAAGAAAATAACAGATTGAGTCTTTGCACATTTATCTGGTTAAATGTGTTTTTCTATGAATACATCTTCAAATGCCACTTTATTATTACACGTATATACATGCGTATACATGCACATGGAAAATTAGGATGCCTGATTTGCCTGACTAGTCGGGTTGACAATTGTGATCCCTTTCCAGCAGAATCCTCAGTCGAGTTCTCTTCTGCTGTTGCCCTGGGTGAAGTTGAAAGGAAACTGATCTTTAATGATTCATATAAAACATTTAATCCCTGCCAAATGTTGAACTGTATCCAAAACCAATTTTTTTGACCATATATTTTGATCATCTGAAAAGCTATTCCATAAGATGATGCATTTGCCTTGACGTACAAGTGAAACACCTTATTATAGTTTTCACAGTCTTTACTAACTGTCAACTTAGAAGTTATAAAGAGAAACTGGTCATTTGCACGTTTTATGGATAGGTAAAAGCACAAATGCGTGTTTTCAAGGCAGAGATTTCCTGGCTAAGATAAAGCACGTGAGATTTGCTTTCAGTAACTTAAAGCTGATGGTCTTGGTAGAGCAGCCAAATCATACCGAGTGCTATCATCCATAGCTACTGGCAAAAGCGTGCTACAAGATACCAGGTATGATCATCCACTCAAGTCACAACAGGGACACTGATGATCGTGGCTCCAAGACACAATAAATTAGTAACAACTAAAAGTAAGGGTAACTTTTCTGCCAGAAGGAGATATACAGTGAGTGTAGTGCTTTAAGTTTGTTCTGATAAATTGACATTTTCTGGCAGTTTCTGTACATTTGGTCTTCATTGCATGAACTGTCAGTTACCTACAAAGTCTTTGTCTCAGTATTTTATGGCTTTTACGCAAATATTTGATGATAACAGCTTCATTTTTTTTTCTTGGTTTGCTTTGTATCATTTTGCAGACTTGCATTATGCCGTCATTAAAAATGAATAGCCAAAACAAAAATATTTCACATTGGAAACCGTGCTTAAAAATTAATGGTGTTACAGCAGAAGACTGTTTCCCATAATTTCACAAACACAGCAGAAACTTCATAAGGGAATGGTTAATCAGCTGAAGACAGCATTTATCTGTGCTCTTTCTACATTTGGTAAAAATGAATAACCATGACAAGAAATGCATATGCAGACAAGACAAGAGCAACTGGAGACAGCACTACTGCAGTCAAGATTCTGGACTCGGGGTGGGAAAGGTGTTGCCTTTTGCTCTCTCCTGAATTCCCTGCCATCATCACGACTGCATTTTTTATCCCTATAAATTACACTGAGCTCAGGCGAGAAAATGGCAGCTGAGATTCTTCTCAGGAGTAGGTTTAGATTACTTAAATCATGCATCCCCTTCCTTTTACAAAGGATCAGCTTTAAATTCAATCCACTGTACGATTTTCAGTAAGTTTAACATATGATTATGGAAGTTCAGCTATTCCATTTTGAAAAGAGTCCAATTTATGTTCCTTGTATTTATGTGCAGTTCTACTTTGCAGTCTTAAATGTTTCACTGAGGAGGACTTCATTGCATCTGCAAGTCTGAATGCCAGTGATTGATTAAAGAAATTCTCTCAAGTACACAGTGAGCATCAAACAAGTGTGTACCCTGTTGGTATTGATTTAGAACTGATGATCTCATTAGAAAGCCCTAATTCTCAACACTGCTTTGGTTTACACAATCTTTAATTTATTTTAAAAAAGCTGATTGGCCAACTATTTCAACCTCATGCCTGTCTTCTCATCTTACCAGACAACTCCTTTAGTCTTTGAGTATTTAAAAGGTCATTAATCCAAATGCTAATGCAATCAATACTATATTAAATAAACTATTAAAAGCAAATTAATATTAGGTAATCTGATGCATTGTGTCACAAGGTTCTAAAATGCGCTTAGTGTCTGTCAGCACATTTAAAATGATAGATTAAAACAGTGTACCTTTCAAAAAATAATCCCAAAAATCTTTTAAAATTACTTTCTATATATGTAAACATTGATTCATGGTGAAAACAGTAAGAAAATAAATATGTACTTATTTGTTAAGCTAGTTTTTATACTGATACTATTTTTCACAAAAATTTATGTATGCAAAACTGAATTTTAAACACAAATCTGTAAATTGAATTAATTTTGTATTAGAAATCGAACACTTGTCTAATGTGTTGTGGGTGGAGGTTGATGCCCTGTTAACTGAAGCTCTAGAAGGTGAGTGGGATGAGACTCAGCACACAGTTTCAGACTACAAAACCCCAGAGATTATATGCAAAGCTGTATTATATTCTATTCTGAGAACATAAACCTCCTTCCGCCTATCATATCTAAGCCCCGTTAGTGTTCTTATTAACGTATCTCTCAGTTTTCTCATTCTCTTAAATAGTAGGTTGCTTTGTTGTTTCTGTATTTGTAAACAACCTGTTTCAATAGGTCCCTATTTTGAGTGGCCATTATGCACTACTGTAATAATTTACATCTCGTAGAGATGGTGACATAAACCAGTTATTTGCTAAAAGTTTCAGAAAGTGTTTCCACATTTTGAAATGCATCCACTTAACAGGCTTTCAAAAAAAAAAAAACGAGTAGCTGAAAAATCAATGTATATCCACCCTCCAGCATATATCCATCTTGCATACTGTGGATTTTAAATCTGAGGCATGAGAAAAAGTTTATCCATTTTTAAAATCTTGGATAATGAAAACTGAGCTATTGCAGCTACACTGTTAAAAGCTTTTTCCCTTCTATTACCATTGGAAAAATCCTGCCTATCTTCAGTGCTTGCATTTGTGGTCTCTGTGCTATTTACCTTCCTTCTCGGATTTTCTTTCTGTATCCAGGTCATTGTCTAAATAGCTCTCTTCTGCATGTTTGTCTTGAATGTTAAAACTATCGATGTACACTTCTGGTTATATCACGAACCCTTAAAATGCCTCCAGTAGCTGATACTGATCATTTTCAGTCCTTCTAATGAACAGTTCCTTAAAAAACCGCCTTTTTTGGCAATGATACTTATTATCACTGGCACTCATTTCTCACTCACTGGCTATACCAGCTTTTTAGGCTTTCTGTGCTCACCTTCCAGGCCCATCATCAGCCTGGCCTTCTCCTGTTCTGCCGTCTGCTAACAAATCTGTCAACCTAAACCGCCAGCTGAAGTGTTCAGCCGAGGGAGCTGTAGGGGAAAAAGAAAAAACCAAAAGGGTTGCAATTTGTAACAGCAAAAATCAAAAGGGTCAGAATTTGTATCCACAAAACGACTCACACTTTTGCTCTTATAAAAAGGAATAGAGTATGCAGACTTCAGACTCTGGCTCTTTAGCTACCAACTTCACATCGAACATCTTCAGCTGCACCAAAATACAGCTGCAAGCGTATTATTTGGGAGAACTTGTTAAGGAAAGAAAATTGCATCTGATAAAGGCACAAGTGCCCTGTAGAAAACAATGTCACACATCTTGCTAGGTAATGATGACAATTTAAAAAAAAAATAAATCACAGATAGCAATACAACAACCTTGAATTAGCAAAAAAAAAATCTGAACAATATACAGATTGATAAGAAAATTACTTGATAAAGTAGTATTTGTTTACAGAATCTGCACCTAAGGTACTGTTTCAATGTACTTGCAGTTGATCTTTTCCCTTGTCATTATTAGAAAAAACACACTTCTAGCAGGCCAAAAGCATGGAAAAGGAGGTGTGTGGAAAGCCTTAGTCAATGCTGATTTCAGTTTATAAACTAATGAAAACAGCCTAACAAGCTGTTCCAGTGTTAAGACAGTTTGGCTGAAGAAAGAATATTTCAATGGATCAAAGCTGGACTGCAGTGGATTAGGCTCTGACCAGCTGGGAGCTGATATGGAGACCGTGACCAGTATCAGTGAATATTTATGGCTTAGCAATGGTCGCTTGTTCAGCCTCATCAGGTACCGGGTGTTCTGTTTTGTGGAATAGAAAGGTTTAGGAAGTCTCCTCATTTATAAAAGTAGGAAAGCAAAAGGAATAATTCAACGGCCCTATGTTCTTTCCACTAGGACTGAGAAGTGTTTCACTCTAAGTATATGACAGAGGAAGAAGACTCCAAGAAAAGCGAGGCTACAGCTGGTAGCGAGCCTCCAGGAGCACGACTGCCGAGGTTCAGCAGACAGAGCTCACAGCACGAACTGATGAAACGGTTCCTGCTGCTCAGGGGCAAAAGACCCACAGCAGCCACTGGCTATATGGTATAACTCGTAGTTTTTCAACTGAATTGATAAGTGATGATAAACAGGAGGCTTTAAAAATCATTTTCTTTGGTGCAGAAAAAAACACAATAAAAAGCCAATCATATTTAGGTATAAACACATTTTCTTTCACTTAATTTTACTTTTTTTACACTGTTTTTTTATGTTTCCAAGTGTCTTATTTCAAGTACAGTGAATAGTTTGCAAGTCTTTCCACAAGGGGCGACATAAGGAATACAGGGAGAGTGCAACTACACGACGTCTAACAAAGCAGTGCTTATTGGTAGGGCGATTCATAAAAAGAACTTTTTAGAAGACTGTTGCACAGAGGATTTGAAATGGCAGCGCAGAGAAGAGTGGTAGTCGTGAGCATATTAAGAGATTACAAGGTGTAAGTATCGCCAATTTTGAAGAGGTCCATTTCAGAGCACTCAGGTATTTCAAGTCGTACCAAGCTGCGCACTAGGGTGACAGCAAATGTAAATCACCATGGAAACACCCTCAGGTCATGGAGAAGCAACTGCTGGGGCTGAGCTGCCACACGATTCAAAGGCTGCTCAAAGTTGTGAAGGGACACTATTTGATCCACTTCAGAAATAAAATATTCCATTTGCTTTCGTAAGTATGATCTCACATAACGCATCCAGAATAACGACAAATTACTAAGAAAATTATTTCTGAAACTTTTGATAATTATTTTTAAGAAAACAGCTGCTACTGAGTTGTGAGTTTTCCCTCACTGCTGCAAGTCTGGAAGGGTGAAGACTTCTAACAGTTACCACATTTGCAGCATTTTTTCAGTGAAGTCCCTCAAAATCGAGGAAGCATGCTCCTGAAATTCAGCTGTGATGCAGGATAGTATTTCGTTATGCATGCATTGCTGCACAAAGTTCTCAGAGAACACAAGTTTCTCTGGGACAAGTGCATCTATTTGCAGCGATTCAGGAGTGTGTTTGCTAACAGTTGTCAAGGCTGTCAGGCACCCGTGCACCCTCACTTGTTGTAAGCTCTATGTGCTTCTTACTTCCAGCATCAGTCACTTACACGCTCAAAACTAAGATTACTCTGATTTGAATGAAATTATTCGTCTTTTTCCATCCATGTTAAAACTACCACAAGCTAATTTTGATGTATTTTTTTAAAGAACGCTGTTGGTAAAGGATGAAATCCCTTCCCCAGAGTGGTTCCAGCACAGTGGCTTTCCTGGCTAATGAGCATCAGAACAGCACAACAGTTGAAAGGATACTTTCAATTTGTTTTTTTTTGTAAGAATCAACTGACATCTAAAAAGGTGGGGGAAAAAAAAACAACCTTAGCACTGCCTAAAAATGATAAACATCAAAGAAAAGCATGCAAAGCTTTGTTCTGTCTTATGTCCTTAAAAAGTGCCTGTTGTTCACACGGTATTTGGGTCAGCTGCCCTGTCTCACAAACAGGAGGATCAGAGCAAAAGGGACACGGAACAATGAAACCAACTGCTCCCCACCTTCAAGCAAACACTCCAAACATCTTATCTTCACCCTCACCTTTCATGGAACACCAAGGGCTAAAGGACATTATATGTAATTTCTACTTACCGAGGACAAAGTTTGAATCTACAAGAGATAAAAATGTCTCAGCCAACTTATTTTGATTTCTGATTCTCTTCTACCACAGGCACCAATTCAGAAACACTGAGGTATCACAAAAAAATATCAACCTAAACATTTTAATATTAGTTTTAAACATTGTTTTTTAGTAAATGAATTTACTACATACTTCCAATCCCAAGTATAATATATTAATAGTACGACTTGTGTATAAAAAGAGAACAAAGAACCACGATACCTGGAATTGGAGAAATGGTAACAGATGTCAGGACAGAGCAACACGGACATTGATTTTAAGACTGCCTGGTATTACTGGTTTTCATACCATTTAAAAAAAAATATTCTTATTATTTTTCAGTTTTATTGTATTATGATCATAGAGAAAACATTATTTTACTGAAAGAGAAAGAACCCTGGATTTGTCCTTGGTCTCCTTTGGTATCTCATGTCCTCAAAGAACGTATCTGAGCGCTTAGCTGTTTTTAGGAACGCGTCGCCCTCTCTCTCTACAGCAGCACCACAAATTACGAGGGCCTATTTGCATCCTTCACATCTTCTACTATGCACAGATACAACAACTAGGAGGAATATGACTCTAAGTGATTTTTAACCCCATTCATCAAATGCCAGTTTAACATCAAAGTCTCACGCTATGTTAATATCCTGACTGACAAATTTAAGAGACAGCCTTTACTGTGAGTTTGTCTTAGAAGCAATGCAAGGAAGGATTAACTTTGTCATTCCTCAGAAGAAAGGGAATATGATTTCTAATATGCTCTTGGTGAGACAGAGAGGAAGGCAAGCATACCACACATTACAATGACTTGAATGACTTGACAGCTGTTAGCTAAACAATACAACATTAATTTTCAACATTTTTGCACATGGCTGCGTGAGAGATCCCTTAATCCCAGTTCCTATTCTGCTTCTGCCTCATTGTTGCTGTCTCCTTTTGTATCAGTTATTATAATCAGTTTCTGCTGCATACTCCCTTTCACCTTATTATTGTTGCAAAACTAAGGTACTAGGTTAATTCAAGACTTGCTTCCCCGGGGTACATTAAGATGGATTTAAGTACTTTATTGAGACAGTCTGACTTCAAAAGCTACTTTATCAGTTACTACCAGAGAGAGAGAGAGAGACCCATCCATGACAGCAGTAAACTAACCATAAATTCTCATATTCTATATGCTGAGTGACTTTCAAAAGGAGAACTATTGATTTTGTCATTTATGAATGGATTTAGTCAAATTAGTCTTTTCATTGTGCACAATAAGACAGCATTGTGATTAGGAATTAGAGGATAAAACTGTGTGGAACAAATGGAACTGCCATTTTTGGGATCCTCAGCACAAATTCAATAAGCCTTAGTTATGCCACCCTGATCATTTTGTTCATGACTAGCTACTCTCCATATTTTTATTATCTTCAAAGGAAAGAAAAAGTGGCCTCTGCCTTCGAGAGGCACTTGGCTCTCCCGAAGACTCAACCTTTCAAAGAGCTCTCATGTCTTTACCTTTGAAAGAATGACTTGTTTGCCAAAATGGCATGAGTATTTACAGACATGAAAATAGACAAAGATTACACAATGAGATAAACAGAGACAGAGCCACTGTCAACAATATTTTATGTTTTTTAGCACAAACCTAATTTAATTTGTTTAGAGTGTTATCAGACATCACTAAACATTATGCTACTCAAGCCTCTGAACTTTTCCAGACACAATAAGCACTGATAGGCCCTGGATACCTGTTCCTGAAGAGCCACTCCAGATGGTTATTTCAGCGTTTGGCCTGTATTGCTGGAAACAAGGTGAACACTTGTGTTCTGATTTTCATCCCCTTTGTGTGGTGTCTGCTATGACTACACCAGCTCACAATTACACAGAGAACAGCGTCGAATGAAAAGCCACTGGCAAGGAAGAGTTTTGTGTCAGTACTGTGTAGCCTGTGTATTTAAGTGTTGGTGCATCCAAATGCATGCACAAATGGGTATGCATACAAATACCAGGTTGAAAAAGTAAAATCTGTTAATTAGCTCAGCACACGGTACTTCTCAATTATCTAACTGAAAGGTTTCTGCATCTAAACTTGACTTTGCAATTTAGGAATGCAGAAAAGCCTAGAGTTTTAGCTTCTTTCACAATCCCAATGTTATTTTCTAACCACTCCTGTATCCAATTTTGGTTTGTATTTTAGATGCTACAGCAGAATTACATGGTTCATGCTACATCTGCATTCTGCAAAGAGCTCTTACACATTCATGTATTTGTTTGGAAATATGGACTGATTACATTTTGAAAACCTTAATACTATTTTCAAATTAACTATGGACCTATAAAAGATGAATGTCTTTGACCTGCTGTTCTGTGTGCAGAGATGTCAGAAACAAAGTGAAAAAAAGTGAATTTCTAAGTATAAAGTGTCTCAGATCCCCTTCCAATTTCAGAAAGAAATTGCACATATCTTAGATAGCTGATGTACACTTGTAAAGCAAGCCCAGTGCTTCTGGCTGGCATCTATATGAACAGTAATGCCGGTAATTCCGAGAAGCAGAAGTGGCCACACGAGCTACACCTTGTGCAGTGTATAATGAACCCACTGTGTCCCAAAAGCATCAGTTAGGGTGGGTAGAAAGTAGCTGTACAGTAAACACACAAAGTCACACACTTCTCAAAACTTTTTGTCTTACCACACATGTAATACACACCACGGCTTCTGGAGGAGAAAAACATCACCAGTGCCTTGCAGATACGCTGCAGTTTTAAAATATATATTTCAAAGAATTTTTTAAGAAAACCGCAACACAAAAAACCCAGAAAAACAAAACCCAGATATTAATCATGCAACAACTTCTGGGTTTGTTTTGGTTTTTTCTTTTTAATTTTACAGCCAAGTGCTAGGCACAGATACTGTCCCCATTCCAAAGATGGTAAAGGGAAAACTGAGGTTTGTGTCAACACATTCAGGCTTAATCATTGACCACAAAATGGAATTAACTGATGGGGAAATAGAGACAAAAGATGACTGGCATGGCTAGCTGTGGCTGCTGGGTTCTTAGACAATCCACAACAACAACACCATTTACTCAGATTCCTGCCTTCAGCTGCAAAGCTTTAGTGCTGGTTATGAGACTTATGCAAGCTTATACAGGATCTACACGGCACAGCCAGGTGTAGAAACAGACAGGTCCCTCAGCTCAAGACTTTTAAAAACCAAGAACCACTACGTCCTAAGCACACTGCAAACTTGCACTGCAATTCAGTGAGTATAACAAGACTAATTACGAGAATACACACTGGATATTTTCATGACTAAGTAAGCAATACGTTGACTAAAACATTCATGGTCTGCTGAACTCGGCAAATTATTTAGTATTAGCAGTATCTTTATACTCCTTATATGAACCATGTTAAAATGAGTGAAGTATATCTGTTCTCACCAAAGGATAATGTGGTGAAGTTACTCAAACGCCCCAAATAAATAGACAGGGATGTAAAATGGAAAAAAATGGACATGGAGGTAGGAAACTGTCCAACGCTGCTAGGAGTTTTCCTGTTAATTATTACAGGAATGGAATAAAGCCCACTAGCTCAACTTGGTCTGAGGATGAGCAATCTTTTGTAAGAAACAAACAGGTAAGTTTCTTGGAGACAATACCAAACACAATAAGAGACTAAAAGCAAAGCCACTGATGCACAGTCATGCTTATGCAAAGCAGGAACATAGTTCAGGTTTAATTATAATGATATCCTTGGGCACCGAGTCTGAAGCAGATGCAAGAAGTCGAACACACTGATGTGCTTCACTGAATAAAAAGGGAAGAAGGTAGCTAAGGTACCAAGCAAAGACAAGAAAACCTCAGTGATGTGAGATTTAAGTACTGCAAAATACAAATATTCACTGGGCCGTGTATTAATTGTTTAATATGAACAGAGTGAAATCCATTCTGCCTTTGTCTTCTAACATCACAAGCTGTTAGATAGAACAGGTGCTTTAAAAGAGGGCATTAATGACTTTTTGAGACACAAAGTAATTATTCAAATAATAACAACCAGCACTATAGTGAAGGTTGTGTAATTTAAGCAGAAGTATATAAAGACGTGAATTAAGTATTGTCCTGATGAACCAGTTAAACTCTAACATTTACATGGAAAGAGAGCAATTGCTTCAGTTGCTACTGCAGCTTTCATTTAAATTATGTTACTTACATCACCTTATCCACGTAAGACAGATGTGTAGAATGTTCTCGAGTCCTGCTGTAAGTCAGAACATACCATGGACATACACTTGAGAGCATTTTCAGGAAGATATTTTGGCAGTCCTCTAACAGAAATTCTGACTGGAATACACCACTACTTCTGTTGCTGAAAAAAGTAGCTTTTTAGCTACACAACACAAATCTGTTTGGCAGTCTAAGACTTATTGTGCAAATGCTTAAGCCGAGGAGGTTTTAATCATCAACTTTAAGAACTACGCCCTAAATAATTCTGTCATTACTGTGGCTGGTAAACTGTGTAAGCTCAATTTTTGTGCTATTCAAAAAAACAACCCTGCAAAAAAATAAATCATAAAATCTCTAGCATCATCATGTGGAATATCAAAGGTATTCGTGTAACAGGTTTGTTTATGCAGCAGTAATTTTGCTCTCCATTTTCCCATGCTATTAACTAATAATGCAAAGCAAAAATGTTCTTGCAGACAAAAAGAGGCAGCTGTAAACAAATGCTACACCCTTGTAGGCTTCTATTCTTCCCTTACAAAAAGCAATGTGTTAGATACTGCTATATATTCATAATAAAATACACGCCATAATATCACTGCATATGACTTTATTTTGAAGGAAGAGAAGATTTAGATGTTCTGATCAATGTGCCTAAATGTGTGATAAGAAAAGGCACCCTGAAAACTGATGAACTTGAAAATTCATGAAGAGTTATGCAACCAAACGACGGATCTAAGGTATAGAACATTATCTATATTATTATTTTAACACTGAAGTCTAAATTCTCGTTTCTTTATATTGCTAACTTGGTCTCTGTAAGATTCTATTTACAGACTGACATCTGAAAACTGATACAGTGAAAATGAAATCTCTTCAGCTTTTATGGTAATTTCCACATTTTTCTTATGTGCTGTCCTTCCCAAAATAATTCACTCACTGACAAAAAGCTATTTGAATAATCTTTGTATATACGAGTTTCTGCAGAATGGAAACTACAGAATAAAGAAGTGAGCTGAATATGTAAGTACAGTCTGAAACATTAGGATGCACAAAGATGACATTATTCACTGCACAAGCTTTCACTGTTAGAAAGAATTCCTCATCAGGGAAAATCGATCCTGAGCCTGGAACGCTATACACTGAGTACGAGACATTTATCATCAAAGGTCTGTGGCTATATTTGGCATTACTTTTGTTAGGACCAAAGGAAACAAAAGCAGTTATTGCAACTTAATTAAGGGTAAACACTGGTAGGCATACGCTATCTACAAGAATAGTTATGAGTCTGAATATGACTAGATCTAATCTGAAATGAGTGCTGAGATTAGCCAAAATCCTCTAGACATTCTCTCTGTGTAGGCCTGTTTCTGTAATCTTGTTCTAAGGCTGATATCAATGAAATCTTAAAGAAGGATTTAGTGATGCTGATAGGATTCTCTCTTTTTAATAGATTGTTAGGTGAAAAAAAGCGCCATATTAATAGGAATACATAAAAAAGTTTCTTGATGGTGCACTCATACTACATGTAATAACCATACTGTAGAAATGAGTTGTAAAACAATCCTTTATTAATGCATGAAACCCTTTTTCATATTGGTAATGCTCCTTCAGATGCTCGTGAAATGTGAATCTTTCCGAGATACCAAATTTAAATTGCAAAGAAAGGAGATTTAGGCAAAGATTAAAGCTAATGAATATAGTGAAATCTGTCTCAGCTGGATGAATCTTATCTACAGATAATATCTTGCTTCATGTGCTTTCAAACATCCCAATGTGCTAGTGACACTTCTATCTCTTGATGGGGCATTTTCTTAGCAGTAAATGAGTTACAGACAATTATGGTAACATGCTATAACCCTCTGCTGAAACACACTCAATTCAGTTATCTGAGAGAATAAAGGTGCTTGGCATTTTTCAAGGCTTTTTAATCCCAAATAATCCAGGAGTAGAACAGAATCTGCAGATAATCTAACAGCCACTGAAAAAGAAGAATTGTTGGTATAAAATAAAATCCCAAACCCCCTCTTTTTTCCCAGAATACGTGAAAAAACTATTTAACAGCAGTACTTTTACATGTCAGTTATGTCTGAACTACTATGAACTGTTTTGATTCCTAATTTCAGTAATACCAAATAATTATTACGCATTAATACTACAGATAATTACTGCTGTCAAAACAAACTGTCCACCTGCATTTAGAATTAGATGCATTTCTTTTCCTAGATAGCAAATACAGTGAGACAGAGTTATGTATTTCTCTAGGAATTGCTGTATGGTGTCCAAACGCAGAGGAGAAGAACTGGTTTAACAACAGACACAGAGCAATACTTTAAGTGAAAAAAAAGACACAAAGATGCAGATGAGAATAACAGATAAACAGGCCAGATAAGAAAGGAGCAAAGACCAGGCAGAAGAGGATGAGGGAGGAGGTTGGAGAAGGCTGAGTACAGTATGCCGTGGTTCATTAAAAAAAAAAAAAAAATCTAGAAAAAGGGCAAAGTGGGGGTTTTGAGTATGTTAGGATTGGAAAGTAGTTTAAGGACAGTGAACACAGTGTAAGTGGGGAAAAAAATACGCAGGAATTAAATGTTATATAAAACTTTTATGCACTATATGTACATCTAGCAGTGATTTTACTGGCAGGGAGTGTTTGACAGTGAACTCGACAGCAAAACCACCAGCTCTTGCCTCTGACGACAAGTGCTTCAGCCCTGGTGTTGCAGCCACCATCATGGAACCCTTATGTCACGACAGAAGTCAGCTACCTAAAGGAAACCATCGTGGGTGCCTCACGCAACAACCAAAAAGTTGGTTCTTTTTAGTGAACAATTTGCCCAAAGCAGCAACTCTGTGGCAGTAGTGCCACCAGGCAAAGGAAAATTCAGTAGCTGGCAAGATAACGTGCTGCTCAGACTGGATATTTCTAAATACTGCTGAAGGTGGAACAGCAGCAAACGGAAAACTACAAAGGTGCAAACTGAAGTAAGAGGGCTGCGCATAGGAAGATAACCATGTGCTAATTAGTACAAATTGGTTGAAATAAATTTGCCAAGTTTTACTAAGAGATTAGGATAATTCCACAAGACAAAAAAAATATATTTTTCAGCCCCATCTGAGGGCATTTACCTTTCACCAACCATGGTGGGCACTTAAAAAATGCACATAGGCTTTGAGCCACATCCTCAGGTCAACTGACCCGTAATGTTTTACACCTGAGGCATCTCAGAGGGTGATTCAAATGAAGAAATATTGCTAGAAACAGATTTGAAGGGAAAATATATTTTAGAGTCCCACAGAGCACTGAGATTTCAAAATCCTCCCACTCTGCAATGAAACACTAACCTTAGAAAACCAAGAGCAAGAAACCATTAAAAAGGAACAAAACCAGGAAACCTCTTGAAAACTGTCCACTTGCAGTCTGCTCATCACAGCACTGCTCTGGAACGTGAGACAGGTTCAAATCCCTGCTCTCATTCTCACACAGCAATTCAAATCTGGAAAATGCTTTTCTGCTTAAAAAAAATTATAAATACTTATTTCAAATCTTATGTGTTTCAGCGAAGCTCAGTTTTTGACAAGCTGGTATTTTCTGATGACAATCCATTTGTCAAAAAATTTCTGATACAGCATATCTCTGCATACATGATATATTCAGAGAAACAGTAATTCACGGACAATATACAGTGTTACAGTAATGGTTAACACTCCCTATCTCTAAAATATAGTCTTCAGTGGTTTTGAAAGAGAGAGTCTTAACTGAATGAAAAAGATTATCAAATTTCCTGCTTGTTACAGAAGGGCTGGGTTCAGCAATTCATAAAGAGACCATGGGGCTATGCCCGCAGTCACATCACAACGTGAAAAAAAACATTTTAAAATAGTGAGGTATATTAATGTCATGGAAGAATTCGTTTTCACATTGGACTAGAAATTTAGATCTAAATAAACTTAGTGTCATGGGTAACTTAAAACTGGTCATTTGTGAGCATTTAGGGTTTTTTTTTTATTTTAATGCTATCTTTTATATGTATTCATTCTCTTTCAAAGAGACTGGTAGTGTTGATGGCATACCTGACTGTGGTTTAACTGCAGGAGTAAAATGGCTCAGGCAGAATTGAGTAAGGTAAATGATACGTTTGTACATTTCTCAGAGTGTGAGAGACTGGAATTTGTATATAGAAATAATTTCCTGCCTCCTCCTAGTAAATAGTGTATTAAAATAGGAGTTCTACAAACGTGTATTATGTGTAGACTGTCTCTGGAGGAACTGTTCTAGTCTGACAGCTAGATACCTATTTATAAAGGCTTTAAAATCCACATTATATACCACTGAAGTGTAGTGGTTCTTCCTGGAATGGTTCCAGGCTCTTGTGCAAATGCATATTTAAGATGCGAAGATCTATACCATCTATACAGATCTATACAGGCACACATAGACACAAAAAGATCCCACCCTTCAAGGAAAAGACCAGCAATATGCCCTGGACTTGGCCTGTAAGGTACCAGAGTCTTTGCTCAAAATTATTACTTGCCTATCACTTGGATTTGAAAGCACTCAACACCTTGTAGCAAACAGTCAGCACCCATCAGAATAGCAGGACAGAAAAAGACTACAAGGAGTCAAAACCACTCTTACGTAGGATGGGACTTCACGTGCAGCTCCGTTAGGCTAATCCTACAGTCATGACTAGTGTCTGTTCCCTGCAGTTCCAGAGTGTCTCCACGGTTGAGTGCAAGCAAAACTTACTGCAGATACATCTTCCAATCTGCTGCTCTAGCTATTCAGGCTGAGATTTAGAGACAGAAGAGTAGTTCCTATACTCCAAATATGTGCCAATCAACTGTCTGTATTCAAAAAATACAGGAAAGCACATTCTTTACCATTTTCTAAGGAACAAATGGGGCTTCAATGCTTGCATTAAAAAAAAAAAAATCTATTTTATATAAAGAATTACTATGAGTTTAATTTTAAAAAATAAATTTGACTTCTGCTGATGTTCCTCTATTAATATGAAAACTAAAAAAATCCCGTAAAAATGCCACATCTGTCTAGCTCTAAGCATCTCCTTTGGAGCTGAGTCATGCACTTCAGGAGAATGAAATAAAATGTCTACCTACACTTTCAATGTTGTTTAAAAGAGTAGTTTCCTTTTTAGCTCCATTCCCAATTTAATCTCACTGGACTGAACTCTCAAGCAGGCATGAGCCCCACCTCAAAAGATGCCTTAAAGAAAATATTCTGAATTAAAGGGGCACAAATCCTGTTTATGCATCCTGGACTACAGATATATTAGCATCTAAGTGTGGCTTTAGTCTCTACTTATTTTCTAAATAACCCATTTGATATTCTTCCAATTCTTATCCAGTCAAAAGCTGAGAGATGGTTAGTAACTGTTACTCTCAATGGTTTTCAAGAGGATTTTCAAGTAATCTTGGTTCTATTAAAAGGCAATGCCCTGTTTACTTTAATGGGCCTGATCTTGGTCAGATGCACATCAGATACCTGGGTAAAGATGAGAAAATTAGGTCATCAGCTTTTAAGCCTTCTGAGGGCAGGGAAAGCGGGGTCCTCCTCAGTGCCACTAAATCTACATATAAATAATCGCACTTAAGACAGCTGTGCTCTGTGGAGAAATTTTCAAGCTGTAAATAGACTGAAATGCTTGTGCCTTTGTGTTTGAGTGAAGTGGTTGGTCCTGAAAGCGATTTGACACATTTTATGCAGAGTTATCAGCTGCTGCTAACATAAACAGTTCTGAAAATCTCAACTAAAATACATCTGTGATCATTTGGGCTGGATGAAACAGAATGATATGTGGCTATTTGGGAAAACAATGAGCAATAAGCATTCACTGAAGTTCAGAATTTAATATTCTTCAGATGAATCAGTGAAAACATGGAGTGTACTGCTACTTCAGACAGACAAACTGGAGTGAAAGCACATTCTATTTTTCATCCCTATTAGCAAAGTGCAGCTCTTTTTTTCACACTGTACGTGGCCTGCTGTTTTCTCTTTTTGAGTGTGTGTATATATTGCGCATTTTACAGTTTTATAGTTTGTGTAAGGGGTCAAATCCAGAGAGATGAGTGATTGCAATGCGTATTGGCTTAAATAGGTGTTTCAGCAAACCTGCCTCTGTTTAAGAAGCAGTTCTCTCTACACATCAACCTCACTGCCAGTTTTTTGAAACAAGGAGAAAGTAATCACCTTGAATAACATATTATTTCCTACTGTGTACATAAGTTGGAAAACATTTTGCTTCCTTTATACTGCAAAAGAATTTGTCTACAGTCAGTTAACATATTTTTACCTACTAAGTCTTGTACATCTATCACAGAAAACAGACCTGAGGAAGTTGGTTCTTTTTCAGACAGGAAGGAAAAACTAGGACTTTTGTTCTAAAATGCTACTAAGTGAAAGAGAAGATGGAGATGAAATCCAGGATCCACAGTTATTCCTGGGTTTGGAATAACTATGAGATTCTAGAACAGCCTGTACGGTATTCGTGAAACTTGGGATTCGGAAAGCATAAAATGCTTAACTCCCACACGTAATCATTTTTGTTGTCACTGAAAAATCAGTTTACAGCTAACTCGAGTACTTCCAGTCTTCCTTACAGTATGTAGTAAAGATATAGTAAGTATTACTTGAATTCTCAACAGCTTTTATCAGCATCACAACAATAACCTACCACTCAACATATGGTAACAAAAAAAGCTCTCCCGGCCAAAAATTCATGAGCCAACAAACCACCCCAGGCAAGTGCAAACCTAAGAAAAGAACAGCGCATGTCTTCCTACCCATCTTCTTCCTCTGTGCTTGTCTATCATTTGAGAAATCCCATTAAGATGGCCTCTTATTTCTTTATTTATCTCTTAATCCCTAGTGTTGTGTATAATAAGCCGAATTTGTGCTCCTTCAGTGGTGCACACTCATTCCACAGCTGCCTGCATTACACTCAGTGAGAGGGTACCACGCATGCAGCAACACCGTGAAGCCAGCGGGGTAGGATTTGGCTCTTGAGAATGGCCTGGCCTTTAAACCCACATTGTTTGGTTATCATGTTGGGCACCTCTGTGAGCTCTCCAGCCATACCACAGCAAAAATCTCCTTCGAGCCTGGGAAGTTCAACGCTACCAAGCCAGACACATTCATCAGCTGGGTCACACTGCAGGGCTCCAGCTGGATGAAGTTACAGCAAGGTAGATCTGTCTCCATTTGGCGCTCTCTTGCAAATGGGAATCCTGCAAACTTCACAGAGATTTCCGATCTGTTCACCTGCCAAAGATATCAACCGGTGCTTGTGCAAACCGGCTTATTACAGTTTTGTTTGGATGAATGGTTAGCATTTAAAATACACACCAGACAAGGTCCCCAGCAAACTATATGCAGAAATGTGTGCTTTGATTTTTTTTTTTAGTTTCTCTACTGCAGATCGAGTTTCACAGTTAATACATCGGTCAGTCATCCTCATTTTCTCTCTGCTATGCCTGAACTCATTAGCCTTCCGCATGCAGCCTAAATTCAACATGACTATAGTTAACAACTTAGTGTTTATTAGCGCAGTGCCCAGCAGTAAAACCTCTGTGCTGAAGCTTGTACACAGAGCACTATAGCCAATGCACTACCTCACAAAAATGCATCATCTCACACATGCTGTACCAAAACCAAAAAAATCCATGTAATAGGTAATCAGATTTGCAAAACCCTGCTTTTGATAATCCTGTGCAGATGTGTCTATGTTAATTATAATTCAACTACAAAGCCATATAAACAAATAAGAGCAAGAATACAGAAATACACATGTATTTTGCATTAGGTGTCAGGGGTCAGGTTAAAAGTTGAATGCAAACAGAATGTTACTCTTGGTGATGTACACAGGTCCTCTTCTGTACCTTTTTTTTTTTTTTAAATCTGTCTTCAGAGAGAAGTTCAGCTGAGAGGTTTTGATTTAAGGCCCATGGCTACACAAAGAGTGTAGCCACCAAGGTCATGCAGCAAGTCAGTAGTTTAATTAGGATTTGATCTCAGAATTTTCCTGGCCCTTGGCTATTTGCGCTAACAAGCAGCTGGTACAACCTTCTAAAGATATTTAGATGGTCAGTATCCAAGAACGAAACCTGTCCCAGGCAGCTGTGTTCACCACTCAGCTACTCTGTTATTCAGAAATCTAGATAATGCAGTGCTTGGACGGCAGTTTCATACAAAGGGATTTGGGAGTTACAGCAGACTGCAGCCTGACCATTAATCACCACTCAGGTGTTGCACAAAGGGAAACATCATGCTGGGATTATAAGCAAAACTATGACCCGCAGGATGCAGAAAGAAATGTCTCAGCGCAGCACTCACAAGTCTTCAGTTAATTTAAGTCACTTTTGGGCAACACACTTGGAGAGACACAAACCAATTTCAGAGAATCCAGAAGTGAGGAAAAAAAAAAAAGATCAACCTGAAAAACAGTTGACAAAAAAATCAAATGGAAAATTCAATCAGCTCTCCAGGCTGTGGTGACTAGGGCAACAAGCAAAGGGATTACATTGTTACATTGCAACAAATAAGGTATTGCTTAGACTGCAAAAAAACCCCAAATTACAAAATGTTTAACAATAGAGGGTTGAAACCGCTTCATTTGTGATCTGTACTGCTGTAATGAGCACAGAAAGCACTGCGTATCTGGAAGAACATGGTTACACTGGATTTCGTGTTTCTTTCCAGAACCGCAACGTGTTAGAAATTACTGGTATGAGTAAACCTTATTTGCCATTTATGTATTTTAAACACCAATCTGCAGCCAGTGATACTCACAAAGCAAGTATCAGAAACTCAGTACCCATCTCTCTCTCATACATGCTTGGCCCTGTATTTTCAAAGTATTCATTTAGAGCTGTTCCTGTACCGCATCTTAGGATTGTTACATCCAGGGCACAGA
Source organism: Trogon surrucura (assembly GCA_020746105.1). Taxonomy (NCBI): domain Eukaryota; kingdom Metazoa; phylum Chordata; class Aves; order Trogoniformes; family Trogonidae; genus Trogon; species Trogon surrucura. Next base: position 16,058,302 of record CM036629.1, read on the forward strand.
ACAGTGCTTTTGTCTCTACTGAACTTCATAGAATCATAGAATCATAGAATGTTAGGGATTGGAAGGGACCTCGAAAGATCATCAAGTCCAATCCCCCTGCCAGAGCAGGAATGCCTAGACTATGCCACACAGGAACGTGTCCAGGCAGGTCTTGAATGTCTCCAGAGAAGGAGACTCCACAACCTCTCTGGGCAGCCTGTGCCAGGGCTCTGTCACCCTCACTGAGAAGAAGTTTCTTCTCGAGTTTAAGCGGAACCTCTTATGTTCCAGTTTCAGCCCATTACCCCTTGTCATATCAGTGGTTGTCACCGAGAAGAGCCTGGCTCCATCCTCCTGACACTCCCCCTTGATATATTTGTAAACATTAATGAGGTCACCCCTCAGCCTCCTCTTCTCCAAACTAAAGAGCCCCAGCTCCTTCAGTCTTTTCTCATAAGAAGTTTCTGTCAGTCCAATTCTTCACCCTGTTCATATCTTTCCGAGCGGCAGCCCCATCTCAGCACGAAGCAGATCAACTATTCCACCCTAGTCGGTATCATGCAGCAACCTGCTGAGGATTTCACCCCAACAAACAGGTCATTACTCAATACTTAAACAGCACCAGCCTTTCATTAGTGTCCTCTCCAAAGGAACATGACTTTAACTAACCACCAGCGGGACTTTGAACCGGTTCCTGTTAGTTACTGGGTGCCGCAGGATCCACACTGCCTTAAGGTACCAATATGCAAGAAAGTGCAAGAGAAGAACCAAGCACACTCCACCGCTCAGTGCACGTGTGCTCCTGTGCACCTCCCCTAGCCCCTGTCCCCACACAAGATGCTCTTTGTGGGTCATCAAGCCATCGCTTTAGTAACATGAATGGCTTTAGAGCGGGTACAAAATATATACAGTATTTTATTCAGAAACACCAAATTGGATGCTCGTAAATAAGAGGAATCAGGCTTCAAGCGGTATTCTGCAAAGGTGTTGACACATTGCTTACACTGACAGCCCATCTGGTGAATGTGGATGTCATTCAATACTCTGAATTTCCCAGTGAATGGCGTGCCAAAATCTCACTAGAATAAGAAATTGTACACCAAATGCCAATCATTCATTACTTTCTAATTCTCTATGGAGTATTTTTCATTCAGTTTGGCATTTATAAAGGAGAAAAAACTGTTGTGCTTCTAGAAATGAAAATTCTGCACTCTTGTACCAAAAGCCACGGGTTGACATGATGCATGCAGCCAGGCTTCTCCGAGGGATGACCACGTGTGAAATATGAAAATAGTAATACCATGTAGAAAAATAAAAACCTCATTAATGTGCTACTGAGTTGAACAAAGAAATGAAAATGGAACCGAGACTACAGTCTTATTTTTCCTTGTTCATTTTCTAGATTATCAGCCTAGGAGGGAGAGGAAGGAAAAAAAAAAAAGGTGAGGAATATCTCAAAATGCCATAATCAATAACTCAAAGTGACTAGAAAGAATAATGCAGTATTTTGACTAAATTTTACACCTGTTATGGGCTGCTTAAACTGCTCAAAGTAATATATTCTGAAGTATAGAAGGACATGAACAATCTCTCTGTGCGTTAGGGAAGGTATGTAACATGAAATAACACGTAAGAGTTGCAGGGAAAATTTATTTCCTGAAAAAAGTGTGGTCTCCAGTTTCCATAGTTTGAGATATATTGTTTCAAGTAATTGAAGTGAATTTTTGTATCTATTTATTTGACACCTTTAGTTCTTGTTGACCTGCTGCAACACATTCATGCCACCTTCCTTCCATCCACACCAAATCCAACCCACCCAAACAAGTACAGATTCAAAATGATCAAAACTTTTCTTGAACTTATGTGAAGTATGTTCAAGAATACATGTTTTTCTCTGAAAAGATTTGACATATTTTCAACAATTTACTTATGTCAATGTTTTGTTTTAAATCAGGTTCTGTTTAAAACTGTACTACAATTATTAATGTTAATATTACTGAGTACTTAGAGTGGAGCAAATGTGCTTGACTCAAGTTGTATTTTTTTTTTCTTCTCTTTAGACTGCAAACAACAGTTACTTGTACTACTACAGATTGACAACTTCTTGCAAAGCACAGTCTTCCACGTTTGTGTTAGTTTTGTGATCTTCAGTAACACAGTAAGATTTTAAGTAATACCAAGTACGTAACACACAGATGGAAAACAAGAGAAGAAAATGTGCAGCCCAGGTCAAGAGAAATGAAGACCATTGTAAACCGTACCCGACCTTCTGTGACCATTTGTTTTACTGAGCTTTCAGCTTCCCCTCAAAGAGCAGTGCATGTGTCTGAATCATGCAGGTAAGAGAGCTCTGCATTGTCCTCAAGGATGTGCCAAGGACACATGACGCTCCAGGCATGAACACCGAACACAAGGTATGCCTTGAGAAATGTCAGAAGATAAGGGATGAATGAAGGTGTGTGTGACCTTCATTGTGCAAGGGCTTGAAACAGGGAGAAACAAAGAAGGTGGCATTGATTTTTTTTTCTTCCTCCTCTTCGTATGTTAAACTGTTGCTTCTCATAGGGACAAGATGAAGAGCCATTTTTCCTGAATATATGTCCAATTCTGCCATGGACTTTATTTTTTTTAAAGATTTAAAAATATTATAAATACTATTCAATTTTATAAATATAACTAGTTGTGTTTTTTTTCAAAATCAGTGGTTATCTCAGCATAATACAGTATCAAAAACAACTCCAGCCTATTCTCTTTTGATTTAGTGAGATACTTGAGCATGCAAATAATCCCAGTAAAGTCAGTGTCTGTACAGACACGAGGACTACTCACATTCTTGAATTTTAACAGCAACTATTTGACAATTTCCATCTTCATCACATCCAAGAACCCACAGAACCATAAAAACATTTTCATTTTTTGCTTCATTTGTTTACCTTAAAAACCAAAAACAATACATTCATTTGGATCTAATGGATTTTAAATAACTTGCATTTTTTTTTTCTCACTGAGATAGCTAAATAATTCAGCAAATCATTTTTACCCTACATGCAACATTCTGTTTCTAAAACAAAATGTTGGAGTAACAGCTTAAAAAAAAACAAAACAAAAAACCAACGAGGTTGTGATTCTCAGTATTTCTAGGGAATCTACTTGTCCAATTACACAAATGTAACAACTTTCAGTTGCTTTTTTTAAATACCCATTAACACCAACAACAAGT